>CM073561.1:6415000-8815000 GCA_037074615.1 Leucaena leucocephala | reverse complement strand
GTCATAATATGCTGCAATAGCAAAGAGGATTCTGATTGATTTGGCCATTGCTACTGGGGAAAAGGTCTCATCATAGTCCACACCATGAGTTTGAGTAAAACCTTTTGCAACCAGTCGTGCCTTGAAGACATTTACATTGCCATCCATGTCAGTTTTCTCTTTGAAAACCCACTTGCACCCGACGGTTTTTACACCTTCAGGCGGGTCGACTAAGGTCCAAACCTGATTGTCGTACATGGATTGCATCTCAGACTTCATGGCACTAAGCCATTTTTCGGAGTTTGGTCCCACTATAGCTTCTCGATAGGTAGTCGGCTCATTATGCTCAATGAGCAACACATCACGACTATCAGAAATCAGAAATCCATATCTCTGAGGCTGAAGTCGTATCCTATTAGATTTACGTGGACCTTGCGTGACTTGAGGAGTCTCAACAACTTGTTGTGAGTCTTCTCTATTTTCCATCTGCAGTTCTGTGGTGTCTTGTAGCTCTCGAACTTCTTCGAGTTGTACCTTACTCCCACTGGTTCTTTTAGAGATAAATTCTCTTTCGAGAAAGATACCATTTCTGACAACAAACACTTTGTTATCAGCAGGGTTGTAGACGTAATATCCCTTGGTTTCCTTAGGATATCCCACAAAAAAGCATTTTGAGGATTTGGGCGCTAATTTGTCTGAGGCTTGTTGCTTAACATAGACCTCACATCCCCAAATCTTGAGGAAAGACAAACTAGGCGTCCTCCTAGTCCATATCTCATATGGAGTCTTTTCAATTGCCTTTGATGGAACACGATTGAGTGTGAACCCAGCTGTCTCTAGGGCATGGCCCCAAAAGGAGGGCGGAAGATCTGTTTGACTCATCATGGATCGAACCATATCTAATAGTGTTCGATTCCTCCGTTCAGAAACGCCATTCCATTGTGGTGTCCCTGGAGGAGTCAATTGTGAGAGTGTCCCACAATTTCTAAGATGATCTATGAACTCTTGGCTCAAATATTCACCACCCCGATCAGATCGAAGGGCTTTAATTATTTTGCCAAGCTGGTTTTGTACTTCATTTTAAAATATTTTGAACTTTTCAAAAGATTCAGATTTATGTTTCATCAGATAGATGTACCTATATCTGCTGAAATCATCTATAAATGTTATGAAGTACGAATAACCTCCTCTGGCATTTGTGTTCATCGGTCCACACACATCTGTATGTATGAGGCCCAATAAATCAGTGGCCCTCTCACTGTGCCCAGTGAAAGATGACTTTGTCATCTTTCCTAACAAGCAAGACTCGCAAGTGTCATATGATTCAAAATCAAATGAGTTTAGAAATCCATCTTGATGGAGTTTGGAAATGCGTTTCTCATTTATGTGGCCCAGACGACAGTGCCAGAGGTATGTGGGATTCAAATTGTTTGGTTTGACCCTTTTGGCAGTTATGTTATAGATATTTCCATGATTGGGTTGTTCCAAATTTAATATGTAATGATCAACATGCAAATCACCATGAGCATAGAAAACATCATTACGATAAATAGAACATCTACTATTCCCAGCAATGGAAGTGAAACCTTCCTTATCCAAATAAGAAAGTGAAACAATGTTACTACTTAAAGCAGGAACATAATAGCAATTGTTCAAAACTAACAAAAGCCCAGTGGGCAAAACTAATTCATAAGTGCCTACAGCTAACGCAGCAACCCTTGCTCTGTTTCCAACTCGTAGGTCAACCTCGCCCTTTTTCAGCTTCCTACTGTCCTTTAGTCCCTGCACATTTGTACAAATGTGAGAACCACATGCAGTATCTAATACCCATGAGGTGGAAGTAGAAAGATGAATGTCTATAACATAAATACCTGAAGCGATAGCCCCGCTATCCTTCTTGTTCTTTTTCAGATCTTTGAGGTAGAGTTTGCAATTCCTCTTCCAATGACCGGGTTCATTGTAGAAGAAGCAGACTCCTTCCTTTGGAGGCTTTGCCTTCTTTGGTGTAGGCTTAGTTTCGGGCTTGCCTGACTCTTTGGTCTTACCTGATGAGCCATGACCCTTCCCCTTGCCTTTGCCTTTCCTTTTAGTACCCTTTCCTTTCTGAACCATCAAAACACTACTGGGCTTCTTCTTAAGACTTGGCTCAGCAGTTTTAAGCATCCCATGCAGTTCAGAAATAGATTTCTCCATGTTGTTCATGTTGTAGTTCATGACAAAGTGGTCATAACTTTCCGGGAGTGAGTTCAAGATCAAATCCGTAGCTAACTCCTGGCTCATGGGAAATCTAAGCCTCTCAAGGTGATCAATGTACCCTTTCATCTTTAAGACATGAGTACTGACTGATGCACCTTCAGCCATCTTGCAGGAATGTAAGGCCTTAGTGGTCTCATACCTCTCTTGCCTTGCCTGTTGCTGGAACATTTCCTTGAGATGCACAATCATCTCATAAGCCTCCATGTGTTCGAGATCTCTTTGGAGCTCTGGAACCATGGTGGCTAGCATTAAGCATCCCACATCGACAGAGTCTTCCTTATGCTTCGTGTAAGCATCTCTCTGAGCTCTAGGAGCATTGGCGGCTGGCTCCTCAGGAATGGGTTGATCTAGGACATGCGCCTTTCTTTCCTGCTTGAGAATAATTCTCAAGTTCCTAAACCAGTCAAGAAAGTTTGTCCCATTGAGTTTGTCCTTCTCAAGGACAGATCGCAGCGATAATGTAGCAGTATTACTAGTCGTCATGATTCTACAATTAAAATATGCAATGTAATTAGTAATCTCCCACTAAATAAACAACCCTCAATGCAATAGTTAGTGGGTTAAGATCCATATTTGGCTCAAACTTAAGTCCGCTTTGGCAGGACGCTTAAATTAAGTTATTTAGGTAGGTAACACCTTTACCAATTACATCAAATGTAACTCTTAGATATTCATGGGATCCTATCATCATATGATCTGGCATGTTCTAATCCCATCTAATGCCTTGAGATCCAAAACCGTTTTGTTAATCTCAATTAAGTCAAACAATAATGAACCTATGAGAGTAGCACCATTACTCTTTGCTTATCTCCCCAAGATAACTCAAAAGCACCCACTTTGGTGGAGTCCACAATTGAGCGATCAAGGTTTTGACAAGTGTTCATAAATTGACAGCATTATGACTTAAGATTTCTTTTAGAGGGCCTAATTTAACTATCTGGTTTATAAAACGCATGTTTCTCAGTTCGTATCTCATACAAGTAATATGCATACGCTGATATAATCATAATATGCATAATCTAAACGTGATACAATATGGCTCACCTATCCTAAGTCCCCTCAAGCCAATGAGAGGAGCTCTCTAGTAAGAAAAGAGAAATTACATATAGAAACCTCTTTTAACATTCGAGGGGAGTGAGATGAGAGGAGAAGGTACATTGAGAGTATATAGAGGAAGGCACGACACGCAGGCCGTATTTAAAAATTACAACACTTGCAATCTAGAGCCATATTGTTCACCATACCCAAACATTCAAGAATCAATATTCAGATCTAATCGAAGGGCAATTAATGTTTCAAATCTAAAACATTCACAAAGTAACATATGTTACGGTTATGTTACGCTGCGAACAAGTAGCTACGGTGGTCCCGCTAGCCGGTTAGCAGGCGGATGTCCCACTAGCCGGTTAGCGGGCGGGGTCTCTGGGGCAGCGCCCCGGAAGAAATTTTTTTTTTTGTTTTTTGTTTCATAAATAATCACGAATCTGAATTCGATTTTCACAAATAATCACAAATTTGAATTCAGTTTTCTTAGACCCCATCTATGCGAATTGATCAAATCAAAAAGCATCACCACAGATTTCTTTTATGTCATACACAACACGGATTCCATATATGTCACACATACAACGCTTATTATATGATCGGCTACTACTAACATATATCATATAAATCAACAATCAAGCCTAACTTAAACACAAAACGGCATGGCTTTGATACCACTGTAAGGAATTGAAAGACACGCAGCGGAAATTAATTTAAAAAATTTTTCCATTCCTTGCCAGGATCTACCGTATGTGTTTAAGTCAAGTGGGAAGAAGTATTACCCTTAGTGTGCCTCAGCGACTTCCACAGCTTTCGGTCACGACGTTCACAGCTTCGCTCTGCGGCTCGTGCTCCCTTTCTGATCACAAGAAGTCGACGACTCAGGTCGGCTTCCTCTACTGGTATCCACACGAACAGCTTTTCAACCACGAACGACGTGCTAGCGTCTCTTGTCCCTCCAGGTCTTTCTCAAGAGTTCGTCCTCTCCGTCTCTATTTCGGCAGTTTCTTATCTGCAAACCTTTTGCAGAGCCCCCTTCGGCCTTTCTGTGTTCTATGTGTGTTTTTTTTCTCTTTAAAACGCAGCTCCTAAAATCAGATATATAGGATGCTATGCGTTTTTCTCTGTCAACCGAATTGGATTTTGGAGTTAATCTTATATTAATTCCAAAATAATACAATATCATATATTGTATGATTTTATAAGAAACTACTTAAATAAAATAATATCAAATCCGTCCCACAGATTTAATTACCCATTTATTTAATTTTAAATAAAGATGAGACTGAACTATTTTTTAATTTATTCTTATAAATCAAATTTGAGATATCCTATCAATTTGAATTTCGAATTTCAAATGTGATAGAGATTTAATTTATCCTTATAAATTAAATCTTATAAATATCTCTTATATGAGATATCCTATCAATTTGAATTTCGAATTTCAAACGTGATAGAGATTTAATTTATCTTTATAAATTAAATCTTATAAATATCTCTTATATGAGATATCCTATCAATTTGAATTTCGAATTTCAAACGTGATAGAGATTTAATTTATCCTTATAAATTAAATCTTATAAATATCTCTTATATGAGATATCCTATCAATTTGAATTTCGAATTCAAACGTGATAGGGATTTAATTTATCCTTATAAATTAAATCTCATATATCTCATATATATAATATATATATATGAATTTATATATATACGAATATAAATATAAATAAATATATATACATTCACCTGGATCTTTCATTGAATCTGGACATGTCTTAGATTCAATGAATCTGGACATCATAGCTCGTGTTGGGCTATTTTGTGTGCGACCCTGTAGGCCCATATGAAGTTGGCAGTGGGCCATTTGCTATACTAGCCCACAAGTCGCAAGCGGTCTCTAGCAAGACATAACGACTACCCAAATCATATGAGGATCGATAAACGATGTAACCTTTTATACAACCATATCATGTCCCTTCTGTCACGCGATATTTTGGTTATGGATGAGGCATGGATAATGTCATCCTCCTATTCCTGACCGTTACTTTCTCGATCCCTGAGTAGTCTGACTATAGAAATGGAACTACCTTTCCATTACAGTATGGCCATACATTTCTCAGACTCACTCATCGAGGGGCCCAGTAATATCTCTCCACGAATGTGAGGGACAAATTCCATCTTGACCATTCACATTCCTCCGCATGAAAAACCACTAAGCCCGAACATAGTCTTTATGATCACTCGGTCAAAAGTGACTTTTGACTAGGTCAAAGCTGAGCGTTTTGTCATGTAGGAATCCATGATGATCTCAGGTCAAAGGGCATATTGACATGGTTTGTATATGAGAGAAGCTTATGACGTTACCCATGCAGTTCTCTCATAGCGGGTCGGTCCAACACCCTGTACTCTTACATGTGCTTATGAATTTGATTTATATCTCTATACATCTTCAAAGTCATACTGGTCTTATTTCATCTGTGCTCCCACATAGATGATCGACCAGGGACATTTAGGATAATATCATGAATTATCCAAGGACGGTCATCATAGTAAACATGCAAATAATATGATAACTCAATTAATAAATTCATAAATCAATAATGTTCATAAGACAATGATTGGCCCCTAGGGCACGATTTCCAACAGGAAATAGGAAAGGAATATTATAATTAACATACTTTATATTTCATTCAAAACATAGCATACAACAAGTTTAACATCATTACATAAACTTTTCATAACATACACACATACATGTACTATGTCATTACTAGTCATGAGTACATAGATTACAGCAACATTTATACATACATCTATTACATTATGTTTTCTTATAGTGGATCCTAATGAACTCCCCTATCATGTAGATCCAATTATGGATATCCTCAAAGGGTTCCTCTTCAAAGTACTGATCTAACCCTTCTCTCCATGTTGATGTAAGAGGCAAAATATCATCCATGATGTTAACCCAATCAGTAAGGGTAAGAGTATTTGGATCATATGCCTGATAGGCCTCCCTTACTCTTGCTATGAAATCTTTGTAAACTCTATAGTCTTGATCCACATCTCTAATCAACATCCTTCCTATCCCATATAGCTGCTTTGTGAGTTCCACAGCTCTCCTAAAATGTTCTTCATCCATATCCTTCCCAGGGATTAACTCAATTATCTGATGGTTACCCAGGTATAGCTGTACTACTATCTTCTTAGTTCCACTTGGACCTGGAATATCTGTAGGGTCTGGCCTCTGACTAGGTCCAGGTATATCAGCTACATGACTAGGAGCAGGCATATTAGCTGTATGGCTAGGTCCAGGTACATCAACTAGTTTAGGTACTTGACTCGGTCCAGGAACATCTACCTTATCGGCCTTCCTAAGCACAGGGTCTGTTGCACCCCTAACATAAGAGTAACCCACATCAGATTGTTCCTCTTGAGGGCCTATCATTTCTTTATCATCTATTTGACCTGCATCTCTTTCTAGTACAATATTCATGGGTGGGGCTGGGTTAGGTTCCTCAAGTTCATCATCTTCTGATGGTATATCCTCATCTGATATTTCCTCTTCTTCATCATCATCCTCATCCATCTCATTTGATCCCACCGAAGAATTATCTAACCTGCCCAATTCTGATTCACTACTGGAATCCCGGATATTGATCACTGGGGGAAGACCAAACTCTGGATCATGTATGAAAGCATCTATCTCTTCTGAGTTCCACCCTGATCTATCAGAACTATAGACTGCGGGTCTAGGGTCCCCCTGGTTCACTGTAGTCTCTGATGTTCTAGACTCAGTCATTGGTATCCTGCAATAATTAACTTAGGGTCAATTATGCAAATCTCTACTTATGTTTCAGTCTATAAATAATGTAATCAGAGCATTTCCTAAGTCAGAATCCTTTGCTCTGATACCAAAATATCATATCCTTACTTTTAACCTCAATTATACTTGATTAGAAGTGATTGGAACCAATTACATGATCATTTGCTTTGAAAACATCCATTTCCAAAAGATTTGCTCTCGGGTACTGTTCACTTTTACTGTTCATTTGGTAATTCCAGAACATGTACCCTACTTTGAAAATTCATAATTAATTGTAGAAAAATCGAAATAACATGGTTCCAATTTCTAATGAAAGCTATTTCACATATATTTGAGGGAAAAATATGAAACTGAGGTTTTCTTGTCCCAATGAAATCAGTTTAATCGTTGAAAATCACTGTTCATTTGGTAAAATCTGGAAGTTCCAGTTTCTTTGCTTAACTTCAAAAATTCATTTCTCTTTGGTTACTTATCCAAATGAACTGTGTTACCTATGGATTTGAAGCTTTATACGTTATCTTTAAGTTCATAAAATTTCGTAGAAAAACGCGTTCATTTGGTATATGAAATCTTTGTGTAACCGTCACTGCCTCTCAGCACTCGTTTTACTCAATTCCAGATCTTACTTCCAACTTTGGAAACTCATAACAATTCAGATACTTATCCAAATGAGGCGTTCTTGGTGTTCATTTAAATCTCTGTGTCTTAAATTTAAGCAGCCCAAGTTTCAGATTAAAACTCGTTGATTTAGATGCCAAAAACATTGTCAAATCACCATGGCCTCAAAACAGGACTAGAGAAACATACACCATGCATACTAGCATATCATCCCATAGTGTCATGTAAGTCATGTAGCTTATTATACAAACTTATTCATCAACATTTACTCTCCTCCCTTGAAAATATCCAGCACCTAAAACATAGTTATGCATGTGGAAGGAATGAGATTTCATGGAAATCCCAATAGCAAGTTACACAAACTATAATATCATGCATGGATAATTGTATGCTTAGCATGTTATCATGAGATGGGAGCTACTTCATAATGGTACATAAGCAAACTCTAACATGCATATTGTCATGACATAACTTGCAAGGAGTTGCAATCATTCATACTTCATCATAATATGATGACATAAGCTCAAGCTCAACCAAACACCATAATCAACAAGCAAGCAAAACAATTAAACAAACATGAGTTATAGTTAGGTATCCTTGCTACCTCTTAGCTATCTTGGTCAAGACCTTCTTGAAGTGCTTTCCTTCCTCCACAAATGTCAAAACCTAGCCATCACAACATAATATCAAGTTACAACTCAACTTGAAACCAAATCCAAGACTAGGTTTTCACTAGCTCCCTTTCTTTCTCTAATTTATGTTTCCTACTTCCACCTTTCCAAAATAAATTCTCATGGTTCATTTCCACATAATTTTTCATGTAGAATCCAAATATGAAATCAGAATTTCCAAAATCAAAACATATCAATTGCTACAGTGACAAACCGAAATACATGCTCTTGTTTTCCAAAAATTCTCATTTTGATTCCAATGCTTCCAATACTTGTTCTCCTACTTTATCCCCACACAACTTTCCATTTTAAACTCATTGGAAGCATCAAAATCATGAAATTCCATCATATGAACAGTACCACGTACAGTACCAGCAAGAACACAAAACCCTAAATCCAAACATACTTGAATTCACAAGCTTATACCACTTGATTCTAGCTTGTTTAAGCTTGTCTAAACTATCCATAACATAAAACTCATATTTTAACCACATATGAGCAGCACTTCCAGCAGTACCCATAAGGGAAATATAGCATGAAAACCCCTTAAAACCATGAGCTAACCTACTAGAACAAAGCTCAAGATCAAGGGAGATGATTACCTTGCTTGTTACTTCACTTTGGTTGCTTCTTTCTTGGTTGAATGGAAATTTTGCAAGAGTTTCCCTATGGTTTACCATGCATGCCGAAGTGATCTGAATAGGGGGGGTATTTATAGAGAAATTTGGGTTGAAATGGATGGCCAAGATTGATTTGGTTACTATTTGATCTAAAGGCTCACATTTAATCTTGGATTTAACTTTTTCATAAAAGAACAATTATGACATCATGTGGGACAGCTCATGGGACACCTAAGAGGGTTAGGTGGCGTGCTGCCCATGTCAAGAAGGTTCTGGAAAAATTCCAGTCCAATCCGGTACCGATCGGAGCAGTTTCACAACAACCAGACTGTTTTCTGTTCTGAATTTTTTTATAATATATCAGGATATGTATTATGTCCTGGAAATCAATATTTAGGCTTCTCATATCATTGAAAATGATATATTGAATATTTATCTGCCATCCATTCTTTAAAAAATAAGCAAAATACTCTTAGTGTCCTTTCCTGTGCTGTACTAACCCTAAGGGCAAAATCATCATTTCACACCTCTTTACACTGCCTCAGGGCATATATTGACTCTATATAATCATATTTATACTATGTCCCACGTTTTTGGCCTATCCATAATGACCAAAATGACCTCCATCCATCACTGGTACAGTATAGGCATCCAGGGGTATTTTCGTAATTTTGCACTTTTCCTGGACTGCTCTGGCCTGTGGCCCATATAACTGTCCAGTCACCTTAATGGGCTCATGATGGTGTCATTTGGGCCTTACTATGGGCTTATTGCTTATATTGCCTTCATGGCCCAATTCACTGTACAACTCTCCTGATCATATTTATCGGGTATTTTATTTCACTGTAAAATCCCGTATGGCTTCTACAGGATTCCTTTTCTAATTCTGTCAATTTTATAAATTCATATATTAAATATATGAATTTTCTATAAAGTCTCATCTAATTATGAGATCTCAAAAATACTGCAATAATTCCTTCTGACTTCAGGAATTTATATCAATTAATCGGGACCTCAAATCAAAATTCTGTGTTGCGTTAAACTGACCGGAATATTTTTGTCTATCTACTGGTAAAATTTGGGTCTGATCTGATTCTGGGCATTTTTGGCCTGTTTTGGCTCAACTTTTCCATATTTATATTTAGGTCCCTTAACTTTTGAATAATTGCACTTTAGTCCCTATTCTTTTCTTAGTTATTAATCCTTCCATTTCTTTTTGCAATTTGATACAGTTTATTCCAAGAATCTTATATCTATTACAGATAAACTGTACAGGTACATCAGGTCAGAAAATTGGGGATATGACACAATGTATCTAGGATGCAGCTTCTTCACTTTGATTGATCGTCCAGCTCCTGTCATTGGAGTCAACTTAAGGAATACATGCTCTCCTTCTTCAAACTCCAACGGCTTCCTTCTAACATCAGCATAACTCTTCCGTCTACTTTGAGCTGTTAATAGCCTTTTTCTGATCTTATCAATCTGTACTGCTGTCTGGTCTACTATATTAGGACCAAACATCCTCCTTTCGCTCAACTCCACCCAGCACAAGGGAGATCTACACTTCCGTCCATAAAGTGCTTCAAACGGAGCCATCTGTATGCTAGCCTGATAACTGTTGTTATAGGCAAACTCTATCAACGGCAGATGGACATCCCAACTTCCTTTGAAATCCAAGACACAAGTTCTTAACATATCCTCAAGCGTCTGGATCGTTCTCTCAGATTGACTATCTGTTTGAGGATGGTAGGTTGTACTAAATCTGAGAGTAGTGTTCATTTCTTTATGTAAAGCTCGCCAAAAGTTTGATGTAAACCGAGGATCTCTGTCAGAAATAATACTACTGGGAATACCATGTAGTCTAACAATCTCTTTTATATAGGGTTTCGCCAGCTTCTCTAGAGAATCCTTTTTATTGATTGCCAGGAAATGAGCCGACTTCGTTAATCAGTCAATTATTACCCATATAGCATCATGCTTAGTAGGAGTCATGGGTAGTCCTTCAACAAAATCCATGGAAATGCTGTCCCATTTCCACTCGGGTATCTCTAGTGGTTGTAATTTCCCTGCTGGCTTCTGATGCTCAACTTTCACCTTTTGACATGTCAAACATTTGGACACATAATTGACAACATCTTTCTTTAATCCAGGCCACCAAAATAAACTCTTCACATCATGATACATCTTGGTCATACCTAGATGTACTGTATACTTGCTTTTATGTGCCTCTTCTAAGATCTTTTCTCTTAATCCCATTGCATTGGGAATATATGGTCGTCCCCTAAATCGTAGTAACCAATCTTGGGACATATCAAAATTTTTAGTTTCCCCTCTTTCCAGCTTACCTTTAAAAATCTCAGCGAGTCTATCTTGCTCTTGAGCTTCTTTTATCTCATCCTCTATGAAAGCTTTAATCTGCGTTCCTCTATAAGAACTTTCTGCTATCTGCATTTGATACAAAGGACTCCAATCTCGAACATCTTCTATCAGTTTTAGCTCTTTGATTATAAGACTAGCAACCGGTACCACCTTTTTGCTCAAGGCATCGGCCACTACATTAGCTTTTCGTGGATGGTATTTGATCTGGAAATCATAATCCTTTAGAAATTCCATCCATCTCTATTGCCTCATGTTCAATTCTTTCTGATCTTGCAGGTATTTCAGGCTTTTATGATCATAGTACAGTTCTATGGTAGCTCCATACAAGTAGTGCCTCCATATCTTGAGAGCATAAACTATCGCTGCAAGCTCCAGATCATGCGTGGGATAATTCTCTTCATGTGGCTTTAACTGTCGAGAAGAATAGGCTACCACTCGTCCTTGCTGCATCAACACACATCCCAACCCCTGCTTGCTAGCATTAGTGTAGACTACATAAGTTTGAGTTGGGTCTGGAATAATCAGCACAGGAGTCGTGGTTAATCTCTGCTTTAGTTCATGAAAACTGGCCTCACACTTCTCATCCCACTTGAATTGCTGATTCTTTCTTATCAGCTTGGTTAACGGTAGAGTAATTCGAGAAAAGTCCTTAATAAATCTTCTATAATACCATGCTAAGCCCAGAAAACTTCTGATCTCCGTCACTGTCCTTGGCTGTTCCCAGCTTAGCACTGCTTCAACTTTGCTAGGATCTACAGCTACCCCTTCATGGGATATGACATGATCGAGAAATTTGACTTCTTGCAGCCAAAACTCACATTTACTAAGCTTAGCATAGAGTCGTTTCTCTTTAAGAGTACTAAGAACAATTCTCAAATGCTCTTCATGCTCTACAGCAGATTTGGAGTACACTAGGATATCATCAATGAAGACTACCACAAACTGATCTAGGTAAGGCCTGAAGATTCTATTCATGTAATCCATGAAAATTGCAGGTGCATTCGTCATACCAAAGGGCATAACTAGAAATTCAAAATGACCATATCGAGTCCTGAACGCAGTCTTTGAAATATCATCTGCTTTGATTCTGAGTTGGTGATAACCTGATCTCAGATCAATCTTAGAGAATAAGCTTGCTCCAACCAACTGGTCTAGCAAATCATCAATTCGGGGAAGAGGGTACTTATTCTTAACAGTAATCTTATTCAACTCCCGATAGTCAATGCACAATCTGAGACTGCCATCCTTCTTCTTGACGAATAACACTGGAGCACCCCATGGAGAAACACTGGGTCAGATGAAACCCTTCTCTAATAGCTCCTCTATCTGCTTTTTAAGTTCAATCATCTCATTGGGAGCCATACGATATGGGGCTTTAGATACTGGTCCAACTCCAGGTACAATGTCAATTGCAAACTCCACTTCTCATTCTGGAAGCAATCCCTGAATCTCTTTCAGAAATACTTCTGGAAATTCTCTGACCACGGGAATTGCTTCAATTCCTTCTTCCACTTCTGCTTCAACAGAAAAGAAGACCATATATCTCTGACATCCTTTTCGTAAACATCTATCTGCTTGAGCCTCCGTCAGGAAATTCAGTTTCACCTCTGGATTCACATTTGGGGTTTGTGAACAAAGAACTAGAGTTTTGTTCTTACAATCCAGCATTACATTATTGGCAGACAACCAATTCAATCCAATTATGACATGAATCTCATGGAATGGCATGCATATGAGGTCAAGAGTAGTGCAACAATATTCATATCGAATGACACTATTTAGGCAGACATCTGATGTAACTACTTTAGCATTTGTAGGGGTTGTGACACATATGGCATAATGCAGCCCAAACATTTAGCACATTCATAAGAAACAAAGGAATGACTTGCACCCGAATCAAACATAGCAATCACAGCATGATTATTGAGATAGATGATACCTTGGATCATCTCGGGTGATCTTTGTGCCTCTTCCCTTGTCATTGCAAACACTCGCCCTTGAGTGCGCGGCCTTTGATAATCAGATGCTTGAGGACAACTCCTGGAGAAATGTCCAGGCTTCCCACATGTGTAACAGACATTTTGCCCTATCAAGCATGGTCTGTCTCCATGGTTCTTCCCACATTTGTCACATACTCTAGACCTCTGATCTCTATTATTTGTGTCACCCCTATAGTTTCCTCTGTTAGGCTTTCGGTTCTACTGCCACTGCCTTTTTCTCTTCTTATTATAGCCACTGCCACTGGCTGTATTTCTATCCTAGTTAGGTCTCTCAGGAGCAGCATTCTCTCTGCTTACTGGTCTTATCAGCATTCGATGATTCAGACTATTCTCAATAATTCTGCAGGCCTCTACTGCTTTATTGAACTGATGGTATTGTTGAGAGGTCATCTTATCTTTCAGAGTAGTATTCAATCCCCTGATCATCTTTTCCGTCATCCATCGCTCATCATCCACCTATCGCAGGTAATTGGAATACTGGGAAAGATGGATGAACTTTGCCAAGTATTTATCAAATGATTCTTTTTCTCCTTGTCTTAGCACAAGGAATTCTGCTTCTCGTTCATCCCGCACTGACTGGGGAAAATACTTCTCATAAAACTGTTCAAGGAACACTTCCCATGTGATAGGAATGTGTCTGGCCTGCAATACTAGCTCTGTGTTCTTCCACCATCTGTCGGCATCTCTCTCTAACTGGTAGATTGCCATCTGTGCTTTACTCTCAGACGGACAACCTAGTACATTGAAGATCTTCTCCAGTCTACTGATCCAATCCTCCACTTTCTGTACATCGAATGTTCCCTCGAACGTTGGAGGACTATGCTTATAGAACTTAGCCATCCATTGTTTAATACCAGTAGGATCTACTGTTTGTCCTGTCTGTCTCGGCAGTTCTGTTGTCTGTTGAACCATCTCTGGTTCTGTATTAGCTGTAGCTGAAGCAGTGGAGAACCTCAGACTCTAATACTAAATTATAACATCCTTCTTTTCATATGTCTTAGGGACCAAACAGTAGCATCTGGAACCATTCTATTTCGATTTTTATAGAATTAGTTATGATTTTTCGAAGTCAGGTCACTCCTCTGGAATTCACATAGTGAACAGTACTCGCTAAGAGTAAAATTCCAGATTGAGTAATTTGACTTCAACAGCCTTGGAAGTGGTTCCAGATGCTACTGTTTGGTCCCTAAGACATATGAAAAGGAGGATGTTATAATTTGGTATCAGAGCATAAGATTCTAGCACAGAACAGAAGGTTCTGGCTCAGTGATGCTCTGGAGTAGATAGACTAACACTTAAAAAGTTAGAGATGTTTCCTCCCTAGTATGAGATATGGGGATGGTGTTCACTACCTAGAGAATGATTCAAATAAGAGATAGTGACACCCAGACAGATAGAATAGTACCCCATAACTTACAGCAGTATGGGGTAATCTTCAAGAAAGTGGCTAGTCTTAGTCAGCCATTACCGCCGAGGTCTCGTGTTTCTTAGCACGATATAGCTGGACTAAGCAGGATAACGTCTGAAGAGCAGCTTCCTCTATGAATAAAGATAAAAGCTGACCAGTCCCAGGTTAAGGGAAACTGTCAGACGTTATAGTAACAATTATAATGAAGGTACCAACCTGGTTGAAATTAATCAACTAGAGGATTGGTACAAAGCATAATCACGCCAAATAATATAAAGTAAGGAGATATGAAAGGTTAGATGATGTTCAAAAGTAGATCCTCTATGTGAGTAGATCTACATTATGAAAGAATTTATTCAGCTAGTGTTTCCTGAACAAAAGAATAAGGCTTGCCTAATAATCCTAGCACATGACCTAAAGTTAGAGACGAGATAGGCCGCTGATGTCCCCAAGATAGAGGAACCATAGTATAGTCTAGAGTAGACTAAGACTAATAAAGAGAAAGGTAGCCACAGTTTTAAAGATAAAGTGACTCTCCTGTTCCCTATGTAAGAAAGGGTAATGAAGGGTTGAGTCTATACCCTAGTAAGAGGGTAATGTGGCAGCCTAAGTCCAATAAATAGTTATTTCCAATTCCTAAATGAATGTTTAGGATCTGGACAATATGATCAGACAATGATAGGCAATGAGATTAAGATGATGATTAATAGTGAATCTACATATACATTATTACGATACTCATGATATATCCCTTCAGTAAGGGTAAGGAATATGAGTGATATGAAATGAAATAAGAAGCATTTATGAAAGATGGTACAGCTCTAAGAAAGAGCAATGTCTATAAAGACATAGGCTAGTGTTGTTGCAATAGAGCAAGATTGCTCTTGCGATAGAGTAAGATTACCTTTAGAATAAAGCCAAGAGATGGGACAGTATAACTCAGCTAGAGTAAGGTCCCCTTGATGAGACGAATAGATGATGATAGATATGTGCATGATAGAGCCTGTGTAGCTCTCTGCAGTAAAGGGTATAGTAAAGTTATGAATGATATGAGAAGTTCCTGAGTGATAGAGGAAATGAGTAAAGTCCTGATAGATAATATTGGCCTATGTGATCATTTTAGGGGAATTATCTGTTGAGTTAACAACTATGTGGAAGTGATTAACCTTGTAACTTTGTCCGTTAGTTTAAGTCTTCCAGAGATGAGAATACAGTACAACAGAATCGCAGTAGATTCTGGAGGATTGCAGTTAGATCCTAGTATGGCTCCTAGAGAATAGAATTCCAGGGTCACAGTTAAATCCTGAAGAGGCTTACGGTTGATCGCAGTAGATCCCGAGAGTCGCAGTAGACCTAGCCTAGAGAGAAAAAGTATTGAGCCATAAGTACAGTATATCTTTGGAAGGATGAATACCAAGGAAAAGTTAAGGTACAGAAGTTTCACAAGTTGGTTAGCTCATAACAGAGAGAGTACCCATTATGTTAGATAGCCTTATTACTATCAGGGATTGAACTCAAAATCTCCTTACACATATAGGAACTGAGTGATCAAAGTTAAAGTTATTAATCCTTAGTGCCAAGGAGTTATGAGCAAATCTCATAGGATATGAGAAAGGGTCAAATGAGAATAAAGAGATCCCTATGCTGAGATGACAGAGAATAAGAATGAAAGACAAATAGATCCTCCATATGAGGATAAAGAGGTAAGAATGCCAGATGACCCAAGAGAGATAGCATAAGATGGGTCTAAGATAGTAGAGTACCAGGGTTGGAGCCTGTGAGCACTAGTGCTTCATATTTATGTCTGCACATTTCAATTAAGCGTGCTTAGGCAAGAGTAGCCCAATGATGGGTGACCCCCTGGGAAGTGATGAAAGAGATATGAATGCCACAAGAGGTTGGCATATATGTACATAAAATTATAGAAAAAGCTATGAAAAGTTAGAAAGGGTTATGAACAGAAAGAGAATAGAACCCTTATGTCAAGTCCAAATGAAATGGATTTGAAAGGAAATATTTGTAAAGGCTAGCAATATTTTAAGAGAATGTTTTATGACAAGGCCATATAGACTATGATATCGTCAAATGTGGCCAGATATGCTATGATACAACATAAATGATATGTGATGAGATATGCTATGAAAAGTACGTAATGAGATACGTTATGAGAAATATATATTAAGAAGTACACTATGAAGTGGCTTTATAGCTAGCCCTATAACAGATTGAGAGGCTCTATTTTTGAAAGGAAAAAGATGTTTGAATGATGAGTTATGTGTGAAAGAGCAAATGAGAGCTTTCACTCCTTGCATGAAATGCCAGGCATTATGTTATGTTATATTATGTTATGTTATGCTAAAGCTCCGAATGTTAGAGCAGTGCAAGCTCTAAGTGTTAGAGCTGTGCAAGCTCCAAGTGTTAGAGCTGTGCATATTAAGAGAAGGAATGCTTGAGCTCCACTGTGAGCGCTTTGCATTCATGAGAAGGTATGTAGTCCTGCAGCATGCTGGTCGGGCATTATGCATGTTAGAGTATGTGCTCCTATATGCTATTATGTGCTCCTGTTTAGCAGTAGAGCAACGAAAGAAAGAATAATGATATAAGTCCTCTCTCTGTATTATGATGAGTTAGTAAAGATGATAAAAGCATATGATGATATGAGAATGAAAGATGAAGTTTTGCGGATATTTAGAGAATTTCGCTGGATACTCAGATGAGTAATAAGTGACTGTACTAAGAATCATGATGAGTAGTCAACAAAAACTCCAGAATACAGGAGTATATGAGAAAGTTTAGTATGAATGAAAGGGACATTCTCCTCAGAGGAACTCTTCATCGAAGGATGAATAGAGATTTAGCCCTAAAATTTCGAGGACAAAATTTATTTTAAGGGGAGGAGAAATGTCATATCCCAATTTTTAGGCTTAGAAGCCCAGTATATAGCCTGAAAAAGGGATGCTACTAGACCCTGTTGAGCAGAGGTCTCAATAAATAAAGAAAATTATGATGATTAGTTTGATGCAACACAAAGTTTTGATATGAGGTCTCAAAAGATTTATATTAATTTTTGAAGAGAAAGAAAATTAATATAGTATTCTCTAGACCTCAGAATCAGATGAAATGTGGCACTAAATTCCTATAATTAATATAAGAATTTCTGAAACTGACAGAGCTTAAAAAGGAGTTCTGTAGAATTTACTACAGAATTTACAGTGGATTAAAAGACCCGATAAATAGGTTTCGGGAGAATTTCTCGGGAATTGAGCCCATGGAGATAGTGGATTATACAGAGGGTCCAGAATGGCACCTTATAGGCTGAATGATATTTTCAGATAAATATGTGGGCCAGGGCCAATAAAGACCGAGAAAAATTAAGAATTATGAAAATGCCACTGAAGGTATGCCACTGTGTTGTGTCATTAAGTCAGAGTCAGACAAAGGGTGTTATGATTATTTAACTAAGGTTAGACAATTAAGAAAGGGTATCTGGATAGTTGACCAGGGTCAAGAGATACTCTGGTAAGGTATGAAAAGACAATAGTGCCCCTAGAAGTACTAAAGAGGTAGTAAGGGCATTTTGGTAATTTACTAAGGATGTTCCCTGGGAACCGAGCTACCAGAGTGCTTGGGCTTAGTTAGAAACCCAAGAAGACAATCCAAGGCCCAAAAACGTAGCCCAAGAGTAATGTGAGCCCAAGAGGCATTAAAATATTATTTTAGTGCTTTTTCAATAAAGTAAAGTCACCCGGTCCAAGATAGAACTGGGTAAAGTGATCTGGAATCATGAGAGGACATAAATGGGGCCCACAATGTGCCACATGGTATGATTACAGTAAAATAAGAAAAGCAAAGGACACATGGCATGATTATAGAAAAAGGAGAAAAAGCAAAAGGACACGTGGCACGATCCTAGCCGTCCATTCAGGGAAAAGACTCTGGAACTCTCTGGAAAGGCTGAGTCAGCTGGTGAGGTGTCCCAAGGGCCCCACATTTTGCCATATATACCCTTGAGGTGTCCTAGATGATGTCATGAGTGGTGATTCATCAAGGAGGGTGATGTCATCATGATGATGCAGGCAAAGCTTCTTGAGGAAGCAAGCAATCTGAGCCATTCATTGTGAATCAATCTGGGCCATTCATTCCACCTCCTCTCACCTATAAATAGGCCACTCCCCTCCCATTCCAAGGCACACCACGTCCTAGCAAGGAAAAGGAAGAGAAAGAAGAGAGAAAGAGAGAAGGAAAGAAAGGAAAGAAAGGAAGGAAGGAATTCTGGTGGAGCCAGGAGCAGTCTGAGGAGCCGAGGGACTGGGCAAAGCTTAGTAATGAGGTAAGAAAGTTATCTAGTCCCTGCTCTAATAAAGTATAGGATTTCTCTTAGTGGTTAGAATAGAGAAATATCTCTATTAATAAAGGTAGCTAAAGGTAGAAAGAAAGACAGGGGAATGCCAGATTAAGGATATCACCCCTAGTTAATCATGAGTTAAGTAGAGCTATGCTGATAGAATAATAATAAAGATATTATTATGCTATGTATAGGCTCTGACCTATGGAAAGAATGAACCTTAGAGCCAAGGCTAAGAGTTAGAAGGAAAGCTACATGTCAGGTAGTGAACTAATCCTAAACTTGTATGCATTGAATGTTATACTTGATGTGCTATGGCTTTGTTGAATTGTGTTGCATATGTGCTTATGTATGAAGCTCTGTTTCTATGATTACGTTGGCCAATTGTATTTCATATGTAACATGGAAGCATGCACATTAGACAATGTTAACACTTTCACAAGCAAGCATAAGTATTCACATTAATGCATGCATTGTTTAGTACTATTTGCTACTGAGATTTCCCCAGAAATCTCACCCCTTCCATATCAATCCAATTACAACAGGTCTTCTCAAGATGGAGGAGATAAAGATGCATGAAGAGATGTTAATTGCTTAGCATGATTGATATGTGATTCATGTATGTATAATTGCTGAAAATTGTCACTGTTCCCTGAAATATCATTGTGTTAGCTTCGTGTAGCAATTTGAACCACTACATTTCGATTTTTATAGAATTAGTTATGATTTTTTGAAGTCAGGTCACTCCTCTAGAATTCACACAGTGAACAGTACTCGCTAAGAGTAAAATTCCAGATTAAGTAATTTGACTTCAAGAGCCTTGGAAGTGGTTCCAGATGCTACTGTTTGGTCCCTAAGACGTATGAAATTTTACTCCCAGCAAGTACTATTCACTGTGTAAATTCCAGCGGAGTGACCTGACTTCGAAAAATCATAACTAATTCTATAAAAATTGAAATGGAGTGGTTCAAATTGCTACATGAAGCTAATATAATGATATCTCAGGGAAAAATGACTCGTTGACCACGCCTTGACCATGTCAACGTTTGTCAATGTTCTGAAATCACTGTTCATCCAGCGTCCTGTCCCTGATTCCAGCATTCTGGTCCCTACTTTGATAAATCATATCTTTATGTGTAGACATCCAAATGAGATGTTCTATATATCAAATCGAAGCTTGGAATGTCTAATATTTACTGGAAAAATATCATACATTTATTCAATCATTTACTAGTTATAATACAGCTCAAATGTCATTGCCTCCATCACAAGTTACTGTTCACAGTGACAATTTCCAGCAATTGTACATACATGAATCACATATCAATCATACTAAGTAATTAACATCTCTTCATGCATCTTTATCTCCTCCATCTTGAGAAGACCTGCTGTAATTGGATTGATATAGAAGGGGTGAGATTTCTGGGGAAATCTCAGTAGCAAACAACACTAAACAATGCATGCATTAATGTGAATACTTGTGCTTGCTTGTGAAAGTGTTAATATTGTCTAATGTGCATGCTTCCATGTTACATATGAAATACAATTGGCCAAAGTAATCATAGGAACAGAGCTTCATATATAAGCACATGTTTAACACAATTCAACAAAGTCATAGCACATCAAGCATAACATTCAATGCATACAAGTTTAGGATTAGTTCACTACTTGACATGTAGCTTTTCTTCTAGCTCTTAGACTTTGCTCTAAGGTTCATTCTTTCCATAGGTCAGAGCCTATACATAGCATAATAATATATTCATTATTACTCTATCAGTATAGCTCTATTTAACTCATGCTTAACTAGGGGTAATATTCTTACTCTGACATTCCTCTAACTTTCTTTCTATCTATAGCTAACTTTATTAATAGAGATATTTCTCTATTCTAACCATTAAGAGAAATCCTCTACTTTATTAGAGCAAGGACTAGATAACTTTCTTACCTCATTCCTAAGCTTTGCCTAGTCCCTTAGCTCCTTAGACTGCTCCTGGCTTCACCAGAACTCCTTCCTTTCTTTCCTTTCTTTCTTTCCTTCCTCTCTTTCTCTCTTCTTTCTCTTCCTTTTCTTGATAGATCCGTGGTGTGCCTTGGAATGGGAGGGGAGTGGCCTATTTATAGGTGAGAGGAGGTGGAATGAATGGTCTAGATTGATTCGCGATGAATGGCTCAGATTGCTTGCTTCCTCAAGAAGCTTTGCCTGCATCATCACGATGACATCACCCTCCTTGATGACTCACCACTCATGACATCATCTAGGACACCTCAAGGGACACCTCATGGGTATATGTGGCGAAATGTGGGGCCCTTGGGACACCTCACTAGCTGACTCAGCCTTTCCAGAGAGTTCCAGAGTCTTTTCCTTGAATGGACGGCCGAGATCGTGCCACCTGTCCTCTTGCTTTTTCTCCTTTTTCTATAATCATGCCATGTGTCCTTTTCTTTTCTTCTTTTACTGTAATCATGCCATGTGGCACATTGTGGGTCCCATTTATGTCCTTTCATGATTCCAGATCACTTTACCCAGTTCTATCTTGGACCGGGTCACTTTACTTTATTGAAAAAGCACTAAAACATTATTTTAATGCCTCTTGGGCCCACATTACTCTTGGGCTACGTTTTTGGGCCTTGGATTGTCATCTTGGGTTTCTAACCAAGCCCAAGCACTCTGGTGGCTCGGTTCCCAAGGAACATCCTTAGTAAATTACCAAAATGCCCTTACTACCTCTTTAGTACTTCTAGGGGCACTATTATCTTTTCATACCTTACCAGAGTATCTCTTGACCCTGGTAAACTATCCAGATACCCTTTCTTAACTGTCTAACCTTAGTCAAACAATCATAATGCCCTTCATCTGACTCTGACTTAATGACACAACACAATGGCATACCTTCAGTGGCATTTTTGTAATTCTTCATTTTTCTCGGTCTTTATTAGCCCTGGCCCACATATTTATCTAAAAAATATCATTGAGCCTATAAGGTTCCATTTTGGACCCTCTGTATGATCCACTATCTCCATGGGCTCAATTCCCAAGAAATTCCCCTGAAACCTATTTATCGGGTCTTTTAATCCACTGTAAATTCTGTAGTAAATTCTACAGAACTCCTTTTTGAGCTCTGTCAATTTCAAAAAATTCTTATATTAATTATAGGATTTTACTGCCATATTTCATCTAATTCTAAGGTATAGAGCTTACCGTACTAATTTTCCTTTTCTTTGGAAATTAATATAAATCTTTCGGGACCTCATATCAAAACTTTGTGTTGCATCAAACTGATCATCATAATTTTCTCTATTTATTGAGACCTCTGCTGAATAGGGTCTGGTAGCATCCCTTTTTTAGGCTATATAATGGGCTTTAAGGCCTAAAAATTGGGATATGACATTTCTCCTCCCCTTAAAATAAATTTCGTCCTCGAAATTTCAGGGCTAAATCTCCATTCATCCTTTGATGAAGAGTTCCTCTGAGGAGAATGTCCCTTCCAAGGCTGTTGAAGTCAGTAACATTCCAAGGCACACCTATAAATAGTTATGATTTTTCGAAGTCAGGTCGCTCCGCTGGAATTTACACAGTGAACAGTACTCGTTGGGAGTAAAATATCTCTATTAATAAAGTTGGCTATAGATAGAGTAATAATGAAAATATTATTATGCTATGTATAGGCTCTAACCTATGGAAAGAATGAATCTTAGAGCAAAGGCTAAGAGCTAGAAGAAAAGCTACATGTCAGGTAGTGAACTAATCCTAAACTTGTATGCATTGAATGTTATGCTTGATGTGCTATGGCTTTGTTGAATTGTGTTGAACATGTGCTTATGTATGAAGCTCTGTTCCTATGATTACTTTGGCCAATTGTATTTCATATGTAATATGGAAGCATGCACATTAGATAATATTAACACTTTCACAAGCAAGCACAAGTATTCACATTAATGCATGCATTGATTAGTGCTGTTTGCTACTGAGATTTCCCCAGAAATCTCACCCCTTCCATATCAATCCAATTACAGCAGGTCTTCTCAAGATAGAGGAGATAAAGATGCATGAAGAGATGTTAATTTCTTAGCATGATTGATATGTGATTCATGTATGTATAATTGCTAGAAATTGTCACTGTAAACAGTAACTCGTGATGGAGGCAGTGACATTTGAGCTGTAATTACAAATAGTAAATGATTGAATAAATGTATGATATTTTTCCAGTAAATAGTAGACATATCAAGCTTCGATTTGATATATAGAATGTCTTATTTGGATATATACACGTAAAGATATGATTTATCAAAGTTGGGACCAGAATGCTGGAATCAGGGACAGGACGCTGGATGAACAGTGTTTTCTGAACGTTGACCAACGTTGACTTGGTCAAGGCGTGGTCAACGAGTCATTTTTCCATGAAATAGAATTATGTTAGCTTCGTGTGGCAATTTGAACCACTCCATTATGAGTTTTCTAGAATTAGTTATGATTTTTCGAAGTCAGGTCGCTCCGCTGGAATTTATACAGTGAACAGTACTCGCTGGGAGTAAATTTTCAGATTGTATGATTTGACTTCAATGGCCCTAGAAGTGGTTACAAATGCTACTAAATGGTCAACCAATTATATGATCATTTGCTTTGAAAACATCCATATCCAAAAGATTTGCTTTTGGGTACTGTTCACTGTTACTGTTCATTTGGTAATTCTAGAACATGTACCCTACTTTAAAACTTCATAATTAATTGTAAAAAAATCAAAATAATATGGTTCCAATTTTTAATGAAAGCTCTTTCATAAATATTTGAGGGAAAAATATGAAACTGAGGTTCTCTGGTCCAAATGAAATCAGTTTATTGGTTAAAAATCACTGTTTATTTGGTAAAAATATGGAGGTTCCAGTTTCTTGGCTTAACTTCAAAAATTCATTTCTCTTTGGTTACTTATCCAAATGAACTATGTTATATATGGAATTAAATCTATAGACGTCATCTTTAAGATCACCAAATTGCATAGAAAAATTCGTTCATTTGGTATATGAAATCATTGCGTGAACGTCACTGCCTCTCAGCACTCGTTTTATCTCAATTCCAGATCTTACTTGCAACTTTGGAAAATCATAACAATTCGGATATTTATCCAATTAAGGCTTTCTTGGTGTCCATTTACAGATATTTATCTTATATAACTTCATACCAAATTTCATACTAAAACTCGTTGGTTTACATATCAAAATCATCGTCATATCACCACGGCCTCACAACAGAGTTACAGAAACATACACCTTGCATGCTAGCATATCATCCTATAGTGTCATGTGAGTCATATAACTTATTATATAAACTTAATCATTAACATTTACTCTCTTCCCTTGAGAGGATCCAGCACCTAAAACATAGTTATGCATGTGGAAGGAATGAGATTTCATGGAAATCCCAATAGCAAGTTACACAAACTATAATATCATGCATGGATAATTGTATGCTTAACATGTTATCATGAGATGGGAGCTACTTCATAATGGTACATAAGTAAACTCTAACATGCATATTGTCATTACATAACTTGCAAGGAGTTGCAATCATTCATACTTCATCATAACATGATGACATAAGCTCAATCTCAACCAAACACCATAATCAACAAGCAAGCAAAACAATTAAACAAACATGAGTTATAGTTAGGTATCCTTGCTACCTCTTAGCTATCTTGGTCAAGACCTTCTTGAAGTTCTTTCCTTCCTTCACAAATGTCAAAACCTATCCATTACAACATAATATCAAGTTACAACTCAACTTGAAATCAAATCCAAGACTAGGTTTTCACTAGCTCCCTTTCTTTCTCTAATTTATGTTTCCTACTTCCACCTTCCCAAAATAAATTCTCATGGTTCATTTCCACATAATTTTTCATGTAGAATCCAAATATGAAATCAGAATTTCCAAAATCAAAACATACCAATTGCTACAGTGCCAAACCGAAATGCATGCTCTTGTTTTCCAAAAATTCTCATTTTGATTCCAATGCTTCCAATACTTGTTCTCCTACTTTATCCCCACACAACTTTCCATTTTAAACTCATTGGAAGCATCAAAATCATGAAATTCCATCATATGAACAGTACCACGTCAGTACCAGCAAGAACACAAAACCCTAAATCCAAACATACTTGAATTCACAAGCTTATACCACTTGATTCTAGCTTGTTTAAACTTGTCTAAACTATCCATAACATAAAACTCATATTTTAACCCCATATGAGCAGCACTTCCAGCAGCAACCATAAGGGAAATATAGCATGAAAACCCTTAAAACCATGAGCTAACTTGCTAGAACAAAGCTCAAGATCAAGGGAGATGATTACCTTGCTTGTTACTTCACTTTGGTTGCTTCTTTCTTGGTTGAATGGAAATTTTGCAAGAGTTTCCCTATGGTTCACCATGCATGCCGAAGTGTTCTGAATAGGGGGTATTTATAGAGAAATTTGGGTTGAAATGGATGGCCAAGATTGATTTGGTTACTATTTGACTAAAGGCTCACATTTAATCTTGGATTTTACTTTTTCTAAAAAGAATAATTATTACATCATGTGGGACAGCTCATGGGACACCTAAGAGGGTTAGGTGGCGTGCTTCCCATGTCAAGAAGGTTCTGGAAAAATTCCAGTCCAATCTGGTACCGATCAGAGCCGTTTCACAACAACCGGACTGTTTTCTGTTCTGAATTTTTTTTATAATATACCAGGATATGTATTATGTCCTGAAAATCAATATATAGGCTTCTCATATCATTGAAAATTATATGTTGAATATTTATCTGCCATCCATTCCTTGAAAAATAACCAAAATACTCTTAGTGTCCTTTCCTGCGCTGTACTAACCCTAAGGGCAAAATCGTCATTTCACACCTCTTTACACTGCCTCAGGGCATATATTGACTCTATATAATCATATTTATACTATGTACCACATTTTTGGCCTATCCATAATGACCAAAATGACCTCCATCCATCACTGGTACAGTATAGGCATCCAGGGGTATTTTCATAATTTTGCACTTTTCCTGGACTGTTCTGGCCTGTGGCCCATATAACTGTCTAGTCACCTTAATGGGCTCACGATGGTGTCATTTGGGCCTTATTATGGGCTTGTTGCCTATATTGCCTTTATGGCCCAATTCACTGTACAACTCTCCCGATCCTATTTATCGGGTATTTTATTTTACTGAAAAATCTGGTTTGGCTTCTACAGGATTCCTTTTTTGATTCTGTCAATTTTATAAATTCATATATTAAATATATGAATTTCCTATAAAGTCTCATATGATTTTTAGATCTGAAAAATACTGTAATAATTCCTTCTGACTTCAGGAATTTATATCAATTAATCGGGACCTCAAATCAAAATTCTATGTTGCGTTAAACTGACCGGAATAATTTTGTCTATCTATTGGTAAAATTTGGGTCTGATCTGATTCCGGGCATTTTTGGCCTGTTTTGGCTCAACTTTTCCATATTTACATTTAGGTCCCTTAACTTTTGAATAATTGCACTTTAGTCCCTGAACTTTCCATTAATTGTATTTTGGTCCCTATTCTTTGCTTAGTTATTAATCCTTCCATTTCTTTTTGCAATCTGATACAGTTTATTCCAAGAATCTTATATTTATTGCAGATAAATTGTACAGGTACATCAGGTTAGAAAATTGGGGATATGACAAATTATTGTAGGATATATGTAATTGATAGATGATATGTTTCTATATTTATTTTGGAAAATTGTATTTCATATGTAACATAGTATCATGCTCATTACATAATGCTAACACAATTACAAGCAAACACAAACATTAACATTAATGTATACACTATTTAGTACTATTTGCTACTGAGATTTCCCTAAAAAACTTACCCCCTCCATAATACAATTATAGTAGGAATTTTACATGAGGAAGAAGATGAAGATGCATGAAGAAGAAATAGGAATTAGTTGCATGATTTATGTGTATATGTAAGTAAAGTTAGTATTTTAAATTTGTCACTATGAACAGTAACTCATGAGGAGGCAGTAACCTTGGTGTTGTAGATTGAATATGTCATATCCTGATTTTTAGACCTAGAAGCCCAATATGTTGCCTGAAAGATGTAGGCTACCAAGCCCTATTAAGTAGAAGTCCCAAAAGTCAAGGAAGGTTATTTGGATAGTTGACCAAGTTCAGAAAATACTCTGGCAAAATATGAAAAGACAATAATCCCCTAGGGTTATTCAAGGAAATAAAGAGTAACCAAGGGCATTTTGGTAAATTGCTAAGGAATGTTTCTTGGGAATCAAGCCACCAGAGTGCTTGAGTTTGATTAGAGGCCAAGAAAGCATTCCAAGGGTCAAAAAACGTGGCCCAATGATTATGCTAGGTTTAAGTGACATTAAAATAATATTTTAATACTTTTTCATAAAGTAAAGTTACCCAGTTAGAGATAGAACTGGGGAAAGTGATCAGATAAAGCTTTATACTCATCTAGAATCATGAGGTGGCATGAAAGGTGTCCTCATGGGACCCACAAGGTGCCACATGGCATGAGTTTAGGGAATGAAGAAAAAGCTAAGGACACGTGGCACGATCTCAGCTGTTAATTCCAAGAAAAGACTTTGGAATTCTCTGAAATGCGGAGTCAGCTAGTGAGGTGTCCCAAGGGCCCCACCATTATGCCACCTAAGCATGTGAGGTACCCCTTCATGATGTCACTTTTGATGATTCATTGAGGATGATGATGTCATCGTGATGATGCAAGCAAGGCTTCTTGATGAAGCTAAGCGATTTGAGCCGTTCATCGCGATTTGACCTTGACCGTCCATTCCACCTCCACTCAACTATAAATACCCCATCGCCCTTCCATTCAAGGCACTCTACGGCCAAGCAAGAAAGAAGAAAGGAAGGAAGAGAAAGAAAGGAAAGAAAAACATGGAGTTCTGATGGAGTTAGGAGCAATCCAAGGAGTTTAGGGACTTGGCAAGCTTAAGAGTAAGGTAAGTAATTTATTCTAGTCCCTGCTTGAATAAATTAGAGGATTCTTCTTATGAAGTTAATAGTTATAATAGAGAAATATCTCTCTTGATAAGGTTAGCCGTGGATAGAAAGAAAGTTATGGGATTGTCAGATTAAGGGTATTACCTCAAGTTAAACTTAAGATAAGTAGAGCTATACTAGATAGAGTAATAATAAAGATATTATTATGCTATGTATAGGCTCTGACCTATGTAAAGATGGAACTTTAGAGCAAAGGTTAAGGACTCAGGAAAGGTTGCACGCCAGTAGTAAACTTATCCTAAACTTGTATGCATTGAATGTTATGCTTGGTTGTTATATGGCTTTGTTGAATTATGTTGCATATGTGCTTATGTTTGAAGCTCTATTTCTATGATTACTATGTCCAATTGTATTTCATATGTAATATGGAAGCATGCAAATTACACAATGTTAACACTTTCACAAGCAAGCACCAGTATTTATATTCATGCATGCATTGTTTAGTACCATTTGCTACTGAGATTTCCCCAGAAATCTCATCCCCTTCCATGTAATCCCAATCCCACAGGTTTGTTAATGATGAAAGAGGATTTAAAAAGCATAGAGAGAAGTTAGGGATTGGATAGTACAAATGTTATGTAAAGTTGGGACCAAAATGCTAGAATCAGGGAAAAACACTAGATGAATAGTAAAATTGGAACATTGACCGATATTGACCTGGTCAAGGAGTGGCCAACGAGTTATTTTTGTATGAAAGATTATTAAGTTAGCTTTATGTATCAATTTGAACCACTTCATTTCAATTTTTGTATATTTAGTTATGATTTTTTGAAGTCAGACCACTCCTCTGGAATTTACACAGTGAACAGTACTCAATAGAGTAAAATTTTAGATTATGTAATTTGACTTGAATGACCTTAAAAGTGGTTCTAGATGCTACTATTTGGTCCTTGAGATGTAAGAAAAGAAGGATGTTTCATTTTAGTATCAGAGTAAAGGGTTATGGCTCAGAGCATAAGATTATGGCACATAACATAAGTTTCTGGCTTAGTGATGCTTTGGTTTAGTTAGATTAACCCCTTAAACAAGTTAGAGATTTGAACTAAAGAGGTTTCATCCCTAGTATGAGATATGGAGATGGTGTTCACTACTCAGAGACTGTTTTAGACAAGAGATAGTAACACCCAGATAAATAGAACAATACCCCATATCTTACAACTTTACAAGGTAGTATTCAAGGAAATGACTATGATAGACTAGTCTTAGTCAGCAGTTACCGCCGAGGTCTCGTGTTTCTTAGCATGATGTGGCTGGACTAAGCAGGATAACGTATGGGGAGTAGTTTCCTCTATTAATAGAGATAGAAGCTGACCAGTCTACAATCAAAGGAAGCTGCAATAGTAGCTCGAGGTATCATTATGTGGCCAGACATGATAGTGACAATGATAATGAAGGTACCAACCTCGTTGAAGTTCATCAACTAGAGGATTGGTATAAAGTGTGATCAAGCCAGATAGTACAAAGTACAGAGATATGAAAGATTAGTTTAAGACAATAATTAGGAGTAGATCTACATTACGAAAGAATTTGTTTAGCTAGTCTTTCCTGAACAAAAGAATTAAAAGTTAGAACAAGACGTGCCTAGGAATGATTCTAGCACATGGCCTAAAATTAAAGATGAGATGGTTAATAGATAGAGAACTGATGTTCCTAAGACAGAGGGACTACATCACAAAGAGATAGTAACCTAGCCCTCTACCCTAGAGAACAAAAGTAATAGTAGTGGATGATGAATGAGATCCATACGACATAAGTTCGCAGGATCAAGAAAAAGATTAGAAAGGAACCATAGTCTGGTCAAGAATAGACTGGGACTGATAGATAAAAGAAGTTAAGAGATAGTAAAGAGATGTAGAAGTTACTCCATATGAGATGGAAATTGATCCGCTCACCTGAGAAGTTAGTTCATATATTGAATTCCATTATAAAGGATTTTTAGTTGCAAAAGTTCAACAGAGCAGTATATGTAAGAAAAATAAGTCTAAAGAGAGAAAGGTATCCACATTTTCAAAGATAAAGAGACTCTCTAATTTAAGAAAGAATAATGAGAAAGAGTTAGATAAAGTAATGAAGGGTTGAGTCTATACCCTAGTAAGAGGGTAATGTGGCAGCCTAAGTTAAATAAGTAGTTATTTCAGGTTCTTAAATGAATGTTTGGGATCTAGCACATAATGTGATAGAGAAAAGAATGCTTTCAAGGATTACTTAGTTAATTGTTCAATTGCAGTGTACGCATGATGGATGGTTGAGCAAATTTATGTGATGATGATATGGCATATGTTGCCATAAGTTATGATAAATAGTTACATCTCCTTGCAGTTGTCATATGATGACACGCATGTTAGAGTATGCTATGATAAATTAATACTCCCCTCATGCAGTACATACATGGTAGAGTATATGATGAGAAAGTTATATTGCTCCCATACCATAAGACATGCAATAAGAATGTACCCAGGATGATAGACAGTCTCAGTAATTGGGACAGTTGTTACAATATAATTGTGGTTACTCAGGTATTTCTACAAACTTGTGAATATAGTACTTAGGGCCATTTCTTATGTTAGGGTTACAATGAGTGCCAAGAAGGTGGTAGTATTATAACTCTATCAAAAGAAATGGTATACAGAAAGAGCAAAAGATAACAATAAAGAGATTGTTTTCAGATTACTCTTAAGATAAGAGTTGAGTCTGAAACAGATGGCTCTCAGATAAAGCAAGATTCAGATGAGCTCAAATCACTCTTCATATAAGAGTGAGATTTGATACAGATTGCTCATAGTTAGAGCATAGTTTAAATGTCTCGCAGTTATAGCACAGTTTAGAACCACTTCATTTACATTTTGCTAGATTTAGTTATGATTTTTTGAAGTCAGGTTACTCCTCCTGAATTTACATAGTGAACAACACTCGATAGAGTAAAATTTCAGATTATATAATTTGACTTCAATGACCTTAAAAGTTGTTCCATATGCTACAATTTGGTCCCTGAGATGTAAGAAAAGAATGATGTTTTAGATTAAATATATGATATTTTACTAGTACTTAGTTAACATGTCAAGCTTCGTTTTGGCACCAATAATGACTTATTTTGATATTTGTACAAAGAGAACAAAATTTTCAAAGTTAGGGACTAGAAACTATTTTCTAAAAATTTTAATCAAATGAACAGTAAATTTTGACGTCAGAGTTAACTCAGTTGACTTGTCAATTGGTTTGAGAAAGTATTTTTCCCTTAAAATTCATTTTGTTAGCTTCAAGTATCCTTTTGAACCATTTCATTTGAAATTTTTAGAATTAATTATGACTTTTTGAAGTTCATTACCAAATCTAGAAATACCAAATAAACAGTACTCATAAACTTGGAAATTTCAAACTTTGTAATTGAACTTCAATGGATGTTTAAGTGGTTCTAAATGATGTTTATTTCATCATTTACTATTTATATTATCCTCATCTATGGAGACCTAAAACCAAATACTTACCATTTTAGAACTGAACACGTAAAATAAAGGACTTCAAAGTCAATAACACAATTTAATTCCATAGCCAACCATTCAAACTACTTATTTAAGTGTCTTTTACCTAATTCTAACTTCATTTCCTTCTTTCTTCTTTATTGTATAGTTTTGGGAAGCACCATTAACAAGAGAATATCTCATTTTTTTTCCCATTAAAACTTAGGTTTTATCCTTCCAAAACTCATACAAATAAACTAGGAATGATTGCTTACCTGAATCCTTAGCTACCTTGGACCAAAGCCCCTTGAATCTCCTCTTGAAATTGCTTTAGAATACGTTAAGTTTTCATTTGACAAGAGTTTCCCCTTGTCTCTCTCTTGTACCATAGTTTTGAACATAATAGGGGTATTTATGGTGAAATTTCAAGGCTAATTGGACTAATCTACCCCTCCTTCAACTAATTATTACAATGACTTAATCTTGAATCTCATTGGTTGCTTACTTGATTAATTATCCTTAATCATCATTAACTTAATTATTATATTATTTTAATATAATATATCACATGAATTATCTACAAATTAACTTGAGCTCCAAGACTTGATCTTGGGCTTGTTGGGCTTGACGCCAGCTTAGACCTTTCTTAGGTCTAATTGCTAATTGTCATAAATCCCAAGCACATTCTTTATATCAGTATTCTTAAATTCCCTTGATTTTTAGAATAAATTATTTAAAAATATTTTAAGGGTTATAACATGTTTATAAATTCATTCTAATATAAAATAATTTTTTTCGAAAGTCTCATAATTTTTTTAGAACCTGAAGTCCCGATAAAAATTCCTTACATTTTCTTTAAATCCTTTATCGAGGTTCAATTTCACCTTAAATTTCATAATTAATTTTACATAAATTCTTTTTTTACTTCTATTAGTTTTATAAACTCTTATATTAATTATAAGAATTTATTACAAAATTTTATCTGATTATGGCTTAACTTTCTATAATTACTATTTTGCCCATGAGTTTGGTAAAATTGCACTTTATTCCCTAAATTTGTCAAATTCTACTTTAGTCTCTTGTTACCAAATTTGAAACTCCAATTGGGTACCTTACATCTCAAAACTCTGTTTCAGTCTCTTTTCTACTTTCCTTAAATTTTCTATATTTAACTTTTGTCAAAATTACATTTACGTCCTTTAGTTTTATAACTTTTTACGTTTCCATTCTTTCTTTAACTTAAAGTTATCTAAACATTACATTTTCCTCTGATTATCATCCCAATCCCTTCTTAACCTCTTTCCTATACTAATCTTAGGCAGATATAAAAAATATGGGATGTTACATATAACTATTAAGAAAATTACTTTTGATGTCCATTTGATAGAGTTTAAAATTTTTAATGCAAGCAAAGACTAAGAGTACTCATATGGTTTCTAATATTGCTACTGGATCATATGTTTCCTCATAATCAATACCTTCTTGTTTATTATAGCCTTTTGCAACTAATCTGGCATTATTTCTAATGATTACAATAGATTCATCAAGTTTATTCTCGAAGCATTTATCTTAATGACTGGATGATAATTTGGTCTTAATACCAAGTCCTAAACTTGATTTCATTTAAATTGATTTAGCTCTTCCTGTATAGTAAATATCCAAAAATCATTTGATAGTGCTTTATCTATGTTGTGGGTTCAAGTTAGAAATAAATGCAGAAAAGTGCCCTTAATTGAAAATTTGTCTCCAAGTTCTTACTCCTTCATCGACTTCACCAATAAACTGATTTAAATGATGATTTCTATTATATCTCCAATCTCTAGGTTGATCTTTTTTAACTCATTAGGTTGATTACCAGGTTGATCAACTAAGGGTTATTTTTGTTTGTTCAATTTTAGTATTTCAAGACCCTATATGATTTTAGCTTCATCATCTAAAGCCTTTGAAATGGTTTTGTTTCAGAAAACACTACATGTAAAGAATCTTCTATTGTAAAAGTTCTTTTGTTAAACAATCTATATGCTTTACTACAAATAGAATAACCAAGAAAAATATCCTCATCGGATTTATGATTGAATTTACCCAAGTATTCTTTGTTGTTATTATGGATAAAATATTTGCTCCCAAAGATCTTCAAATGAGTGAGATTAGGATTGCGTCCTTTGTAGAGCTCATACGATGTCCAAATTTGATGAAGTAGTTATAATTTCAACGTTCTAAGTCCATAAATGGATTCAAAAGACAAAATTGTCTAGGGTAAAGTTAAGATATAAGTTAGTTCAAAGGATAAGGCAATTAACTAAAAATAAAGAAATTTAGGGGTTAAGTAGTTAATTGAGTTTAATGTTATGAAATGTTGGTGAATTTAGACTCTAATGAAGAAATAATTATATGATTTTAGGATTTAATTTGTATGCTCAAATAAGGAAGCCACATAGCAAGAATGAAGGAGAAGTAAGAAGCAAGAGGCAAAGAAAAGAGTAATGGAAAGTCAAGCATGTGAGATAGTAAACTAATCTAGACTTGTATGTATTGAATGTGCTGGGCAATGGCGTTATGGCTTTGTGGATTGTTGTGGCATATATATATTTGAAAGATGCTATGTTCTTTGACTGCTATGGCCAATTGTACTTCATATGTGACATGGTAGCATGCTTATTGTCATATCCTTACTTTTAACCTCAATTATACTTAGTTGGAAGTCATTTGAACCAATTACATAACTATTTGCCTTAGAAATAAACATTTTCAAAAGAATTGCTCTCGGGTACCGTTCACGCTACTGTTCATTTAGTAATTCTAAAACATGTATCCAACTTTAAAAATTTATAATTAAATGTAGAAAAATAAAAATAGGCTAGTTCTAATTTCTAATGAAAGCTCTTTCATTATAATTTGAAGGAAAAATGTAAAACTGAGGTTCCATTGTCCCAATGAAATCAGTTTATTCATTGAAAATACTATTTATTTGGTAAAATCTGGAAGCTCCAATTTCTTTGCCTTAACTTCAAAACTTTATTTCTCTTTCATTATTTGTCCAAATAAACCGTGTAACCTATGGATTTAAAGCTCCAGACGTGATCTTTAAGATCACAAAATTTAGAGGAAAAACTCATTCATTTATTATAACAAATTAATGTCAAAATGTTACTGCCTCCAGTTGCTAACTTGATCTTAGTTCCAGATTTTAACTTCAATTTGGAAAAATCATAACAAATCAAATACTTAACCAATTGAGACATTCTTAGTTTTCATTTAAATATATATATCTTATCTATTATCATACCAAAATTCTATTAGAAAATGTGCCCTAGGGGCCAATCATTGTCTTATGAACATTATTGATTTATGAATTTATTAATTGTGTTATCATATTATTTGCATGTTTATTGTGATGACCATCCTTGGATAATTCATGATTTTATCCTAAATATCCTAATTTATATGGGAGCAGAGATAAAATAAGGCCAGTATGACTTTGAAGATGTATAGAGATATAAATCAAAGTCATAGGCACATGTAAGAGTACAAGGTGTTGGACTGACCCGTTATAAGAGAGCTGCATGGGTTACGTCATAAGCTTCTCTCATATACAAACCATGTCACTATGTCCTTTGACCTGAGATCATCATGGATTCCTACATGACAAATGCTCAGCTTTAACCTAGTCAAAAGTCACTTTTGACCAAGTGATCATAAAGACTATGTTCAGGCTTAGTGGTTTTTCATGCGGAGGAATGTAAATGGTCAAATGGAATTTGTCCCTGATATTCGTAGAGAGATATTACTGGGCCCCTCGATGAGTGAGTATGAGAAATGTATGGCCATACTATAATAGAAAGGTAGTTCCATTTCTATAGTCAGACTACTCAGGGATCGACAAAGTAACAGTCAGGAATAGGAAGATGACATTATCCATGCCTCATCCATGACCAACATATCGCGTGACAGAAGGGACATGATATGGTTGTATAAAAGGTTACATCGTTTATCGATCCTCATATGATTTGGGTAGTCATTATGTCTTGCTAAAGACCGCTTGCGACTTGTAGGCCAGTATAGCAAATGGCCCACTGCCAACTTCATATGGGCCTACAGGGTCGCACACAAAATAGCCCAACAAGAGCTATGATGTTCAGATTCATTGAATCTAAGACGTGTCCAGATTCAATGAATGATCCAAGGTTGATGTGTATATTTATTTATATTTATATTCGTATATATATATATATAAATTCGTATATATGCATTATATATAAGGGATATATATAGGATCTAATTTATAAGGATAAATTAAATCTCTATCTTGTTTGAATTTGAAATTCAAATTGATAGGATATCTCATATAAGAGATATTTACAAGATTTAATTTATAAGGATAAATTAAATCTCTATCACGTTTGAATTTGAAATTCAAATTGATAGAATATCTCATATAAGAGATATTTACAAGATTTAATTTATAAGGATAAATTAAATCTCTATCACGTTTGAATTTGAAATTCAAATTGACATGATATCTCAAATTTGATTTATGAGAATAAATCAAATATAGTCCAGTCTTATCTTTATTTTAAATTAAATAAATAGGTGAATTAAATCTGTGGGATAAATTTAATACAAATATTATTTATTTAATTAGTTTCTTATCAAATTATACAATATGTGATATTGTATTAATTTCAGAATTAATATAGATTAATTCTAAAAATTCAATTCGGTTGAGAAAACGCAGAGCATCCAATATATCTGATTTTATGAGCTATATTTTGAAAAAAACAACACATAACACAAAAGGCCGAAGGGAATCTGCAAAAAGTTTTGCAGATAAGAAACTGTTAAAGTAGAGACGGAGAGAGCCTTGGAGGGATAGGAGACGCTAGCACATCGGTCGTGGTTGGAACGCTGTTTGTGTGGATACCAGTAGAGGAAGCCGACCTGAGGCGACGTCTTCTTGCGATCGGAAAGAGATCACCAGTCGCGGAGAGAAGCTGTGGAAGTTGCTGAGAAACACTGAGGGTAATGCTTCTTCCCACTTGACTTAAACACATACGGTAGATCCTAGCAAGGAATGGAAAAATCTTTTAAATTAATTTCCGCTGCGTGTCTTCCAATTCCTTACAATTTCAAGATCAAACTTGTTGGTTTAGGTGTCATAATCATCGTCATAAAGTCACAGCCTTAGAATACAACTACATGATCATACACTATGCACATCATCACATCCTTCCATAGTGTCAAGTAAGCAATATAACTTATTATACAAGTTCATCCATCTATGTTTACCCTTTTTCCTTGAGAGGTTCCAGAACCTATGACATGGTTATGCATATGGAAAGAATGAGATTTCATGGAAATTCCAATAGCAAGTCATACAAACTATAATATCATGCATGATTAATTGGATGCTTAACATGTTATCACGAGATAGGAGCTATTTCACAATGGTACATAAGTAAACTATAACATGCATATTGTCATGACATAAGTTGCAAGGATTTGCAATCATTCATACTTCATCATTAACATGATGGCATAATCTCAAGCTTAACCAAACACCATAATCAATAATCTATTTACTGAGACCTCTGCTCAATAGGGTCTAGTAGCATCCCTTTTTTAGGCTATATACTGGGCTTCTTGGCCTAAAAATTGGGATATGACATGACTCACTTTAAAAGAGAAGTTAAGGAGCAACAAGCCAAGTTATGGGTCATGATTAAGGTACTTAGAGGAGTTCAAATTGCAATAAGGAAAGACCATTAGCTATAAAGGAAGAATACATAGTAATCTGGTTGTGATGTATCAAGTGAGTTAGATGTGTCGATATAACAAAGAGGATGTTAGTCACAATGAGCAAGTATGATGGACACGACAGCGGTAGACTATCTTAGTCAGCTAATACCTCTAGGGTCTCATGTTCCTTAGCACAATATGACTAGACTAAGTGAAACAATGATCTTTAAGTAGTTTCCTTAGCTAATAAAAAAGGAGTTAACTAGTCTAAGGTCAAAGAAGTTGACCAGTGCGTGATCAAGAAAGCTAAGATATGAGAGTTAGCTTAAGGTAAAGCTAGGCGAACAAAACAAAATAATTCTAGAACCTAAATTCCCTAAAAGCAGAGACTAGATATTTATAGTAGCAATGAGAATAAAGGTACCAGCTTCACTAAAGTTTATCAGCTAGAGGATTGGCACAAGGTACATATGGGCTAGATAGTACAATGCACAGAGGCACGAATAGCCAGTTTAAGGGAATGATCAAGAGCAAATTCTCTGTGTGATAACCAGGAAGTAACTATAGTGATAAGACACAAATTGTGTATGGTTTCTATAATATTTTTAAGGGTTTTGTGACAACTTTACCATTCATTTTATGCCTGCAATTATGCTTTTGTGGTAATACATGATTATGCTTGGCAATATGTTGATTTAAGGGTAAAATGCTAAATTAACTACTCGAAATTGCATATATGTCATTCTTTAGTAACTGGTTGAACTTTTATAGTGAGCTTTGATGTTGAATTCTAGGTATTTTGGAGAGAACCAAGGATTAATGTGAGAAAAAAAGAAATCACAAGACAAAGAGAATTAAATCAAGGAAGGCAGCTTCTGTGCTATTTAGTCACAACACTAGTATCCACAGGTCGTGACCTCATTTCTTCCGGGAAGTTTTCCTGTATCACAAGTCACAATAAAAAATATGATATGGTCGAGAGCAAAGAAGATAATTAATGAAGATACGCATTTTTTATTAGGTGATTTTGGCTTTAAAAGGAGAAGGGGGTCATAGACGCAAGAAGAGGGTGGTTTTTGCATGATATATAACATCCTCATTTTCTTACGTCTTAGAGACCAAACGGTAGCATATGGAACCACTTTTAAGGTTATTGAAGTTAAATTATACAATCTAGAATTTTACTTTACCGAATACTATTCACTGTGTAAATTTCATAATTGGTAAGCCACAACAGATTAAGAAAGATGATAAGGAACTCCTAAGTAAGAGGGAAAATAAGAAAAGTCTTGGTAAATAATATGGGATACTAAATGTATTTTAAAATTTTTATTGAGTTATCAACAAGTGGAAGCAGTTAACCTTATAACTTAGTCTATTGGTTTGAGATCTTTCAGAGATGATGATACAGTATAACAGAATCATAGCGGATTTTGGAGCATAGTTAGATCCTAGCATGGCGAAAAGGTCACAGTTAGATCCTAACAACTTTAGAGTCGCAGTTAGATTCTGAAGAGGCTTACAGTTGATCGCAATTAGATCCTGAGGTCGTAGTTAGACCTAGCCTAAGGAAAGTAATGAGCCATGAAGAAATAAGAATAGTACAGTATCTCTCTGGAAAGATGATTACTAAAGACGAAGTTAAGGTCACCAGCCTCACTAGTTGATTAACTCCTCTAGAAAATTTATTTATAATGATTTTTCTCAAATAGCCTATATTATATACAAACTAAATTTAGTTTTTCTTAAACAAAGATGGAGTCCAAGTTCAAGTCTGAGTGCTGATATTCAAAAAGTTTTGTAGAAGTATGCCTGAGGAATAGAGAAGATAACCCCATATATTTTGAGAATGGAAAAGTATGGGTAGATAGATCCTTCAGATAAGGATAAAGAGATTAAAAGGCTAGCGAGACCTAGAGAAGAGGGTATAAGGAAGATTAAAAATAAAACACAGTTCTATGAGAAAGAATATGCTAGGGCTTAGAGCTATAAGAAAAGAAACTTAGCCCTAACCCAGTAGAGCGTTTAGCTGAAAGGTGCTCAGGTAAGAGTAACCCAGTGATGGGTGACCCCTATGAATTAATGAAAATGGGTGTAAATGCCATAAAAGTTTGGCATAGATTTACGAAGTTATGTAAGATAGTCAGAAAAGTTAAGAAGAGCCAGAAAAGACAAGAAAGTATTATGAAAAGAAAGGGACAGTCTCCTCAGAGAAACTCTTCATCAAGGAATGAATAGATGTTTAACCTTGAAATTTTGAGGATGAAATTTATTTTAAGGGGAGGAGAAATGTCATATCCCCATTTTTAGGCCTAAAAGCCTAGTATGTAGCCTGAAAAAGGTATACTACCAGGCACTGTTGAGCAGAAGTCCCATATGATGTTTAGGGACTAAACTGCAAGAAAGTGAAAGCTCAGGGACTAAATTATAAATAGTGAAAGTCCCTAGGGCCATAATGGTCATTTTGGAAAAGAAAGGGATGTTTCTTGGGAATTGAGCCACCAGAGTGCTTGAGCTTGCTTAGAGGCCAAGATAGCATTCCAAGGGTCCAAAAGTGTAGCCTAAGAGGGATGTGGGCCCAAGTGGCATTAAAATATTAGTTTAGTACTTTTTCAATAAAGTAAAGTTACCCGGTCAAAGATAGAACTGGGAAAAGTGATCAGAAAAGGCTTTAGACTTATCTAAAACCATGAGGTGGCATAAAAGGTGTCCTCATGGGACCCACAAGGCGCCACATGTCATGAATCTAGAAAAAAGAAGAAAAAGCTAAGGACACGTGGCACAATCTCAGCTGTTCATTCTAGGAAAAGACTCTGGAATTCTTTGGAAGTGCTGAGTTAGCTGGTGAGGTGTCCCAAGAACCCCACCATTGTGCCACCTAGCATGTGAGGTGTCCCATGGATTATGTCATTTTGATGAGTCATCTAGGATGATGATGTCATTGATGATAGAGGCAAGGCTTCTTAAGGAAGCTAAGCAATCTGAGCCATTCATCGCGATTCAATCTAGACCTTCCATTCCACCTCCACTTAACTATAAATACCCCACTCCCCCTCACTTCATTCCCACAACCAAGGATGAAAAACAAGAGAAAGAAGAGAGAAAGAGAGAAAGAAAAAAAGAGAAAGAAAGGAAGGAGTTCTGGTAGAGCTAGGAGCAGTCCAAGTAGCTTAGGGACTTGACAGAGCTTAGGAATAAGGTAAGTAAGTTATTCTAGTCCCTGCTCTAATAAATTAGAGGATTCCTCTTAATGGTTAGAATAGAGAAATATCTCTCTTGATAAGGTTAAGCTATGGATGGAAAGAAAATTAGGGAATTGTCAGACTGAGGGTATTACCTCAAGTTAAGCATGAGCTGAGTAGAGCTATACTGATAGAATAATAATGAAGATATTATTATTCTATGTATATTCTCTGACCTATGGAAAGAATGAACCTTAGAGCAAAGGCTAAGGGCTAGAGTAAAGGCAACACGTCAGGTAGTAAACTTATCCTAAGCTTGTATGCATTGAATGTTATGCTTGATTGTGCCATGGCTTTGTTGAATTGTGTTGCATATGTGCTTATGTTTGAAGCTCTATTTCTATGATTACTTTGGCCAATTGTATTTCATATGTAACATGGAAGCATGCACATTACACAATGTTAACACTTTCACAAGCAAGCACCAGTATTGACATTAATGCGTGCATTGTTTAGTACCGTTTGCTACTGAGATTTCCCCAGAAATCTCATCCCCTTCCATGTAATCCCAATCCCACAGGATTATGATGAGAAAGGATTAAAGAAGCATGAAGAGAAGCTAGGGATTGGATACTACAAATGTTAGGTAAAGTTGGGAACAAAATGCTGGAATAAGGGAAAAACATTGGACGAACAGTAAACTTCGGACATTGACTGACATTGACCTGGTTAAGACGTGGTCAACGAGTTATTTTTTCCTGAAAGATCATTAAGTTATCTTTATGTAGCAATTTTAACCACTCATTTTGATTTTTCTAGAATTAGTTATGATTTTTCAAAATCAGGTAACTCTTCTAGAATTTACACATTGAACAGTACTCGGTAAAGTAAAATTCAAAATTGTGTAATTTGACTTCAATAACCTTAAAAGTGGTTCATATGCTACTGTTTGGTCTCTATAACGTAAGAAAATGAGGATGTTACATGATACGGCTAAGAAGCAGTACTCAATCATTATCTCAATACTCTCTCCATAACCTACTACATTTCTTTCATCATTCATCTTTCCATCACCATTTTTCTGCTTTCTTATTGGTATCACATCTAAGTAGTGATTGCAGCATAGCAGGAGTCATGATAGGCTAAATCTTTAGTCTCTTGGTATGGATCACATATCTTGAACTCATGGACTGCACTACACTGGGGAGTTTTCTATTTTAATCTCACCTTTTTCATGTTTTAGAATTCCTAGATCTAGGGTTTTCATTATATGAGTAAGGATTGAATATCAATAGATTATTCTCAGATTAGATTTTGTAATTGAATTTAGATTATTTGAATATTGATTTTAATGTGAATATTTCAGTTTTGATTTGTGGATAATTGGGCTTTTATCAACGATCGTTGCCAACTAATTTGATTATTTGAAATCTATGGTTATCGATCGATAATCATTTGAGGAAATTTTCATAATCTAATTTAATTACACACTAAGTGATTTTTAACAATGCATTAATGGTTTTTGAACTAGTCTTGATCAAAGGAGTTTAAGGGATATTAATGTTCTGGACTCAATCAATCGATTAAAGTTTTATTTAAGACTTAGTGATTTTAAAATTCCTATATCGTATTAAGAGCAAGGATAGATAGGTTTCTATCATCAAGAGTCTTTCTCAACATATTTCTTTCACAATCCACTCATTTTCCATCTTAATCAAAAATACAAAAATATTTACTTTATTGCACCCTTATTTTATTGAATCAAAAATCAATCAAACCCAAAACCCATTTTACTTTCACTCAGGTTTTCAATGGCTTTATCACCAGTTTGCTAGGGTTCTAATAAAAAGGGCTCCTTGAGAAGAATGAAAGGGTTATGCCTTATACTACATTAATAAGGTGCAGTTATTTTATTTTGATGAGTCGAATTATGACAATCTGAGCTGCACAACAATGGCGCTATTGTTGGGAAGCCAAGTAATTGGTTCATTAGCAATTGGTTGTCAATTTCATTATTTACCTGAGTCAATTTTTGTTTAAATTTTAGTTTTTGTTATTTTCATTGCATAGCATTCTGTATTTTTTCAAGTTGTACCTTTGAGTCGTGACCACACATAATTGGGTCATGATCGGATTGCTTTTCTTTGGTACATGATTACTTTTTATGAACTCCAGTCACAACCTCTAGTCGTGACTATTTTAGAAAAATTACTCTCTGTGATATTCTATCATGACCAAACCATATTTTAGTCATGACTTAAAATCTATTTTTAAGAACTTTTACGCTTTGTATAATTGGGTTGCAACCTGAACACCCTGGTTGCGACTAGTTGAAGTTTTCTGCTATGAAACTTTTATGCCTGATTTTGATTGATTGCTTTGTTATTCTTGATTGTTCCTGTGTTGCATGTATAGAAGAACTGAACCATTAGTGCCTTTTGAACCTGAAATTGAGAGGCAACTTAGGAAACAAAGGAGATAATTTAAAGAGGCAAAGTCAACGAAATCTAGCTCATCTTCTAGTGTCCCTGAATTTGAAATTGAACTCAATTTATAGATTCCATTAGAAATTTCTAATATGGCCAAGATTAATCCTAATGGGCAAATGGACACAATAGACAAGGAAAAAAATGAAATACCAATGAATTTAGAATATAAAAGAAGTGTGAGGGATGTAAATCATTCGCATGTGAATTATGGTCCATATGGTTTTCACACTGAAGAGGCTACTTTTAAAATTAAAGGATCTTTGATTGTAGCCTTACCTAAATTTCATAGTTTTGAAAGAGAATGTCCACATTGGCACATACAAACCATGCATATGATATGCTCTTCAACGAAGCCTCCAATGACTATATTGGATGATATCTTAAGGAGGTGTTTCCATTTCACTATAAAAGGGAATGCTAAAGAGTGGTTATACAATCTACCAACTCATTTCTCCACTCTTACATGGGATCAATTGAAGTCAACATATTTAGAACAATTCTTCCCAGCCTCTAAGATAACTCAAATGAAGAAGGAGATTACATACATTCTGTAATAGGATTAAGAGTAATTACATGAATATTATCAAACTGAGGATCCAAGGAGAATGACCTCATCATCTTTGGGTAATTCAAAAGAAATATTGGAGAAATAACATCTTTGGGAAAATGAATGGAAAAAAGGATAAATTTAATTAAAAGAGAGTTGTATTACACGAAGCAAGTTCATACAGTAGGGATCTCACAAGCACTAGTTACAGGATGTGAGTCATACAGTTCAATGATGCATGTTACCAGTACATGTGATTGACAATATGAAGAAGTAGTAGCAATATACCAAGGGAGAGACAATCAATACCAGAATAGAGACCATACTCTAATACATACAATCCTAGTTAGAGAGACCACCCAAAATTTAGGTGGGAGAGTGGGGAAATAGGCTAAACCAATTCCAAGGAGGTGGTGCCTCATCAAGCAACTACCAAAATAATGCAAGGTCTATGTTTTAACTTACCCTAATGCTTTAGTAGCATCAAGACCAAATGAGACTTCTTAATTGTTAAAGAGTATAGCTGCACAGATGAACAACATGGAAGGTAGAATGACCAATATAGATAACAAGCTCAAAGAGAATGATGGTAAATTCACCTCTATAGCTTCAATCCTTTAAAGTATACAGAAGGATAATGCTGATATGCACAAGAAACTCGAGGAGTTAAGTTCTAAGACTACATATATTATAAGTTATTTAACTCAAGTCTCCAATACAGTGAGTGACATCCAAATGAAGAGCAATGGCAGCATACCTTCAAATACTGTCATTAATCTGAGGGGCTTAAAAGCCATATCACTCATAAGTGGGAGAAAAGTAAGTTAGAAATAAATATTCCTATAGTTGAATTCCTCAAAAGAAACCCAAGTATGCTACATTTTTGAAAGAGATGTGTGCTGATAAGAAAAAGTTTAGGCCTCTTGAGAGAATTCAAGTGAGTGCTAATATGCAGTCACTTTCTAAGGTTGAATTACCGGTTAAGTGCTAAGACCCAGGATCTTACATAATCCCATACACTATAGGAAAAGTTCATATTAAGGGAGCATTATTAGATATAGGGGCTACCATTAATGTAATGTCTTGGTTGATATACTTAGCCTTAGGTATTAATAATCTTAGAGCCATAAGTTAGTGCTCTAATTAGCTGATAGATCAATTATGTATCCTAAAGGAAATCTTGAGGATATTCTAGTGCAGGTTAAGGATTTTGTGTTCCCAGCTGATTTTTATGTTCTGGACATATCCAGTGAGCTAGTGAATGAGAGCACTTTGATCCTAGGCAGACTTTTCCTTCAAACTTCCAAGACAATAATTAGTATGAAGCATAGTTTCATTATAATAGAGGTTGAAAGACATGTAGTGACTTTCATTATGAACGAAGCAATGAAATATCCGTTTAATAATTTTGCTTTTGTTAGGTTGATTATGCTGTTGAAGAAATTAGGGATGGGCATGAGGGGCATGATCTTATGTTGCATAATTCCCAAAAGTCCCATGAAGTATTTCTAGAGCATGTGGATTCAACCTCAGCTTTTAGTGCTTATGATAACTATTTTGAATCTCTTTCTTCTGTTTATTCTTTCCCTTGCTCTTGTGAAGGTAATGCATCATGTTTTAATTGTTTTGATGTAAATAGTATTCTTTAAGTTCTTAAAGAGTTTTTATTCTCATCTAACTATGATACAATTTCATCATTCTCTAGCGATAATATTTTTGTAAAGGAATTTGTGAGTAATTTTATAGGAATATGTCGTATCCTTATTTTTAACCTCCATTATACTCATTTGGAAGTTACCTGAACCAATTACATATCCTTGTTTTAGAAATATGAACTTTCAAGAATTTCTTCTTGGATACTGTTCACGAGTAATGTTCATTTGGTAATCCATAGTACATACCTAACTTTTAAAATTCATAATTAAATATAAAAAAATCAAAATGAAATGGTTCCAATTTTTAATGAATATCTTTCATTTAAATTTGAAAGAAAAATATAAAAATGAGGTTTCATTGTCCAAATGAAATCAATTTATTCATTGAAAAATACTGTTCATTTGGTAAATCTGAAGGTTTCATCTTCTTTGCCTTACATTTAAAAATTCTTTTCTCTTTGGTTACTTGTCCAAATGAAACGTGTTACCTATGGATTTAAAGCTCCAGATGTTTTATTTAAGTATATAAAATTTCATAGAGAAATTTGTTCGTTCCCTATATGAAATTAGTGATTGAATGTCACTACCTCTAGTCGCTCACTTTATCTTAATTCCAGATTTTATCTATAATTTAGAAAAATCATAGTAAATCAAAAACTTAACCAATTGAGATGTTTTTGGTGTTAATTTATAGCTCTATATCTTAGCTATTTTCATACCAAATTTTAAGTCCAAAATCGTTGGCTAAGTCATCATAATTATCATCATAATGTTATTGCCTCATAATACAACCACACTATAATGTACTATGCATGCCATCATATCCTCCCATAGTATCAAGTGATCAACATGACTTATTATACAAGTTCAACTATCTATATTTACCCTTTTTCCTTGAGATATTTTAGTACCTATAACATGGTTATGCATATGGAAATAATGAGATTTCATGGAAATCTCAATAGCAAGTCATACAAACTATAATATCATGCATGATTGATTAAATTCCTAACATGTTATCATTAGATAGGAGCTACTTCATAAAAATACAAAAGCAAACTCTAACATGCATATTGTCATGACATTAGTTGCAAGGAGTTGCAATCATTCATACTTCATCATATTCATGATGGTATAATCTCAAACTCAACCAAACATCATAACTAATAAGCAAGCATACAATCAAGCAAACATGAAATTATAGTTAGGCATTCTTGCCACCTCTTAAGATATCCTTATCACACTCTTCTTGAAATGGTCTTCTATCCACACAAATGTCAAAACCTAGCCATTACAAAGTAACATCAAGTTATCTCATATCCCAATTTTTAGGCCTAGAAGCCTAGTATGTAACCTGAAAAAGGAAAGCTACTAGACCCTATTATGCAGGAGTCCCAGAAGTATACAGATGATGTTTAGGGACTAAACTACAAGAGAGTGAAAATTCAGGGACTAAAGCGTAAATAGTGAAAGTTTTTGTACGCATAATGGAAAAGTAAGAGGTGTTTCTTGGGAACTGAGCCACCATAGTGGTTGGGCTTGGTTAGAAACCCAATATGACATTTAAAAGTCAAAAAACATAGGCCCAATAGTTATGGGAGTTTGAGAGGCATTAAAATAATATTTTAGTGCTTTTCCATAAAGTAAAGTGACCCGGTCAAAGATAGAACTGGGGAAAGTGCTCTGGAATCATGAGGTGGCATAAAAGGGACCCACAAGGTGCCACATGGCATGATTACAGTAAAAGAAGAAAAGCCAAGGACACATGGCATGATTACAGGAAAAGGAGAAAAAGCAAGAGGACACGTGGCACAATCTCAGCCGTCCATTCAGGGAAAAGACTCTAGAATTCTCTGGAAAGGCTGAGTCAGCTGGTGAGGTGTCCCAAGGGCCCCACCATTGTGTCACATACCCCCTGAGGTGTCCTTGGATGATGTCATTAGTGGTGAGTCATAAAGGAGGGTGATGACATTGTGGTGATGCAAGCAAAGCTTCTTGAGGAAGCAAGCAATCTGAACCATTCATCACGATTCGATCAGAGCCATCGATTCCACCTCCCTCCACCTATAAATAGACCCTTCCCCTCCCATTTCAAGGCACACCACGGCCAAGAGCCAAAGGAAGAAGAGAAAGAGAAAGAAAGGAAAGAAATGAGTTCTGGTGGAGCCAGGAGCAATCTAAAGAGCTGAGGGACTGGGCAGAGCTTAGCAATGAGGTAAGTAAGTTATCTAGTCCCTGATCTAATAAAGTAGATGATTTCTCTTAGTGATTAGAATAGAGAAATATCTCTATTAATAAAGTTAGCTATAGATAGAAAGAAAGTTAGAGGAATGTCATAATAAGGATATTACCCATAGTTAAGCATAAGTTAAGTAGAGCTATACTGGATAATAATAAAGATATTATTATGCTATGTATAGGCTCTAACATATGAAAAGAAGGGACCTTAGATACAAGGCTAAGAGCTAGAAGGAAAGGCTTCACGCCAGGTAGTAGACTTACCTACTTGTATGCTTATACTGCTTGGATGTTTTATGTGATGTTTTCTTACCTTGATGATGTGAGGCATGTATGATTAAGTAATGCTCTATTTCTTTTTATACTATAGCCATATGTTATAATTAAGTAACATAGAAGCATGTATGTTATCATGATGCAAGCATGATCATGAAGTACATATATAGTAACATCAAGCATATAGTTGCATACATTGTACGGTTTCCATTTGCTACTGAGATTTCCCTAGAAATCTCACCCCTTCCATATCAATCCAATTACAACAGATCTTCTCAATATGGAGGAGATAAAGATGCTTGAAGAAATGTTAATTGCTTAGCATGATTGATATGTGATTCATGTATGTATAATTGCTGGAAATTGTCACTGTGAATAGTAACTCGTGGTGAGGCAGTGACATTTGAGCTGTAATTATAAATAGTAAATGATTGAATAAATGTATGATATTTTTACAGTAAATAGTAGATATGCCAATATTCAATTTGATATATATAACGTCTTATTTGGATATCTACATATAAAGATATGATTTATCAAAGTTGGGACCATAATGCTGGAATCAGGGATAGGACACTGGAGGAATAGTGATTTCAGAACGTTGACCAAAGTTGACCTGGTCAATTTGTGGTCAACAAGTCATTTTTCCCTGAAAGAGCACTATGTTATCTTCCTGTATCAATTTGAACCACTTCGTTTTGATTTTTTTAGAATTAGTTATGATTTTTTAAAGTCAGGTAACTCCTCTGGAATTTACACAGTGAACAGTACTCGCTAAGAGTAAAATTCCATATTGAGTAATTTGACTTCAATAGCCTTAAAAGTGGTTCCAGATGCTACCATTTGGTCCCTAAGATGTAAGAAAAGTAGGATGTTTCAAGTTATAACTCAACTTCAAAACAGTTCTAAGACTAGGTTATAACTAGATTCCATTCTTTGTCTATTTTATGACTTATACTTCCATCTTTATAAAATAAATTCTCATAGTTTATCCCCACACAATTTTTCATGTATAATCCAAATATGAACCAAAATTTCCAAAATCAAAACACATCCTTGGCTGCTGTACAGAACCAAAATGCCTCGAACATTTTCCAAAAATTCACATTTTGATTCTAATGCTTCCAATACTTGTTTATCTACTTTATCCCCACACAATTTTCCATTTTAAACTCATTAAAAGCATCAAAATCATGAAATTTTAAAACATGAATAGTGATTCATACAGTGGCAGCCAAGAACACAACCCTACTACATGCATACTTAAATTTCCATGCTCATACCACTTGATTCTAGCTTGTGTAAGCTTGTCTAAACTATTCATAACATAAAACTCATATTTTTATCACATATGGACAGCATTCCTAGCAGCACCATCAAGGGAAATATATCATAAAAGCCTATTAAAACCAAGAGCCAACTTGCTAGATTAAAGTCCAAGAACAAAGGAACTACTTACCTTTATTGTTGCTCTAAGTTGGATGCTTCTTTCTTGCTTCAAAATAAATTTTGGTAGAGATTCCCTAAGGTGTCTAAGCTGCCGAACAGGTCTGGAATTAGGGGGTATTTATAGAAAAATTTGTGTGGAAATGGAAAGGTAAGATTAGCTTTATTACTATTTAATCTAATGATCTATAATCCACCTTCCATCAAGCTTGCCCTAGAAGCCTCATTAATGACACCATTCATGACCTCATTTAGGGTTGTGTTTGGCTGAAGAAAAGTAGAAATACTAATAGAAAAAATTATAGTCTAGTCCGGTACCGATTTAAGCAGTTTCATAAAAACAATACTGTTTTATGTTCCTATTTTTTATAATATTCTAGAATATGTATTCTGTCATAAAAAGAAATGTTTAGGTTTTTCCTATCATTGGCATTGAGTATCTATCTGCCAACCATTCCTTGAGAAATGACGAAAATACCCTTATTGCACTTTCTTGCACTACCTTAACCCTAAGGGCATAATTATCATTTCACACCTCTTTATACTTCATTAGAGTATATACTTGCTCTAATTAATCACCCCTATACTTACTTGGATGTTTTTGACCTATTCCAAATGACAAAAATGCCCTCCATCCTCCTCTGATACAATCTTACAATATAGGGGCATTTTTGTAATTTCACACTTTTCTGGGTTTCCTTTGGACTATGGCCCACTTAACTGTTCAACTATCTTACTGGGCCTTTGAACACCATTTTTGGCCTTTATATGGGTCCATTACCTTTATGGCATAAATCCCAATAAACCTTTCCTGAAGGTATTTATCGGGTATTTTATTGCACTATAAATTCCCTTAAAAATTCTACAAGATTCCTTTTCTGACTCTGTTAATTTTATAAACTCTCATATTAATTATAGAAATTTACCATAAAGTTTTGTCTAATTCTGAAGTCCAAAAAATACTATAATAATTTTTTCTAACTTCAAGATTTCATATCAATTAATTGGGACCTCAAATAAAAAATCTATGTTGCGCTAAACTGATTAGAATAATTTTCTCTACTTACTGGTAAAATTTGGGACTAAACTATTTTTGGGCAGTTTTAGGCCTTTTCTGGCTTAACTTTCTCATAATTATATTTTTGCCCTTGAACTTTTGATAAATTACATTTAAGTCCCTTAACTTTTGGTAATTACACCTTTTGGCCCAACTTTTACTTCTACCTTTAGTTTTGGCTTTAAACCTTTTCTAAATTTTGTTTAAATCCTTGAACTTTCCCTAGTTACAAGTCACTCTCTTTCCTTCCTCAATCTGATACAATTTACTTCAAGAATCCCATGTCGATTACATATGACAGAATACAAGATATTGTGGAAGCTAGAAGTGAAACAAACAAAGAGGGGTCGAGCTTATGTGACCCCATGTTATGATGTAAAGATCTCAAAGTTGCGACTAGATATGAACTTGTTGAGGGAGACTCTCTGTGCAACGGAGTCATGACATGACGATTGTTTGGTCACGACCAAAAATTCTCAAGACGTCCAATCATGATGCGAGGATGATGAAGTCACGACAGAATATCAGGTTGTAGAGGAACAATCTCTTTGTGATCCAAGGTTGTGATTAAAAGATGACTACGTCGCAACTGAACATTTTAGAGACACTCGCTATCAGTTTGACTCATGATGGGAAGTTAAAGATAAACTTGAGAGATCACGACCAGAAATGGCAGATACAACTAGTGACTTTCAAATTCCTTCAGTTCCACATTATGCTGATTTGGTTAATGGGCTAATATGTTCTAATTCTATTTATCCTCACTCATATTCAATAATTACCTCCAATAATTTAAGATTCTTAAATGATTTTATCTCGAATAATGATGCATGAATCAAAGAGATTGATCTCAAATATGTTGCAGCAGTATACCAACTTAAGCTTGGTACAATACTTGAGGAGATTGAAAGCAAGATGGAGAATATGAATGAATCAAAGGAGTGATCCTAGGTATGCTGTAGTAGTATACCAACCTCAACTGGGTAAAGCACCTGAGGAAGTGGAATATACAAAAGATATAAAGGGAACACCATCCAAGTTTGTTGTTAATATATACTAACCTCAGTTGGACAAGTTCAAGTTTAAACAGGGAAAATTCAAGACAAGCTTGGATGGACTTGGCAATGTAATCAAAGTGCTGTACTGAAGCTGGATTTAAATTGATATTATATAGTTCTGTAGTGTTTATAATTATGCTAAAAGTGAGGAAACTATCAAGTTTAAGTGTGGGGGAGATGTTCTTGGTTCTATGCTAATTAATGTAAAATTCTTCGATTAATCCAATCTTTCATCACTAAATTTTTGGTTTATGATCTTAATATGTTATGAATTACTGAATATTGGATCCCTACTTTGAACTATTTTACATTTAGCTAAAAAGGTTTTATTGTAAAAGATGTTTTGAGTTTTGAAAAACATCAAGTAGTAGTCTTTGTGCTCTTTCGTCACGACCTATGTGTTGTATGGTCGTGACCTGACACTAGTGCATTAGGTTACGGCAATATCTCTCTGTGTATTTGGGTTATGATTAAATCTTTCCTGTTGTGACTTGCTGTTGTCAGGCTAGAGCAAGCACTCACTATGAAATTTGGTCGTGACCTCCACTGCATTCAATCGTGACCTGAGTATGCAAATGGCCACTTACCTTCTCTTTTCTTTATGCAATATTGTATAGAATGATTTATCTTAATCACTAAGGTTTTATAAATGATTCATTGCCCTCTTATTTTTAACCTTTTGCATAAATAGTTTATAGAAACCATTGTCACACTTGAATTTTTGAAAATGGAAATTGAATTGGAAACACTTAAGGTTTTACTATTAGATTTGGGATTATTACATGATTCTGAGTGATTGCTTTGGAACTTTTAATTTACCATTTAAGAAGGTTTTTGATTGTGATAAGTGTTTTAATGCCTAGTGAATGATGAACATTGTGTGAGACTTTAGCTTATGATCAATTTAGATGAAAATCTTAGTGGGAAGGATTCTCAGCCAAAATTTCTATATTGAGTGTTTATTTAGTTAGTTTATATCCTCCATAACTTGTCTTGGCTTTGAGTTAAAAATTACTTGCATATTTATATTATTGAATATGATAGAGGTATTCATTTCTAAACCCTTTTATCCCAAACCCAAGCCCAAATATAGTATATCCATAGTCACCCCTTTTGAGCCCATCGCTTTTCTTTTTCCATCATAGAAAGTCATATATGCATGAACATCTTTTTGAAACAAACTTCTTATTCATGCAGAAAATCATTGTTATTGTGAAATTGTGATATATCTTTCATATACAAGGTGACAAATAAAAAAATAAAAAAATGGAAAAAAGAGGAAGATAGATAGTGCAAGAAAAATTGAAGAAGAAAGAAAAGAGAAATGAATGAGGCACTATTATCAACTCCTATTAGCACCACCTCTACATATCGGAAGACATGAATTCATGCTATATATTCATTATGAAATGCATATGGAACTTTCTATCCTTCATATTCTATTCCATGTGGCCTATGTCCATCATTTTACCCTTAAAAGACATTTTGATTCTTTGAATAAATGTTGTATAGTTGATGAGATATAGAGCCATTACAAGCATATGGTATGATGTTTTCCAATTTATATCTGAGTGAAAGAACCCTAAAAATGAGAGGATATGGAGGCCTAAACACTTACATCCTTAGAGATAATCTATTGTGCTCAAACACTTACATTTCTTTGTCCAGGAGTACAAAGGTTCAAGTATGAGGGAATTGATAAGACACATTGTATATGGTTTCTATGACATTTTTAAGGGTTTTGTGGCAACTTTACCATTCATTTTATACCTACAATTGTGCTTTTATGGTAATACATGATTATGCTTGGCAATATACTGATTTAAGGGTAAAATGGTAAATTAACTCCTCCAAATTGCATATATGTTATTCTTTAGTAACTGGTTGGACTTTTACAATGAGATTTGATATTGAATTCTAGGTATTTTAGAGGAGAACCAAGGATTAATGCGAGCAAAAAAGAAATCACAAGATAAAGAGAATCAAATCAAGGAAGGCGGCTTCTGTGTTATTTAGTCACGACCAAAGTGTGCACAAGTCGCGACCTCATTTCTTCTGGGAAGTTTTCTTGTGTTCACAGGTCATGACCAAAAATATGATCTGGTCGAGAGCAAAGAAGAGAATAAGTGAAGATGCGCATTTTTTATTAGGTTATTCTGGCTTTAAAAGTAGAAGGAAGCCACAAACGTAAGAGGAGGCTAGTTTTTACCAGATATGGCTAAGCAATACTTAATCATTCTCTCAACACTCTCTCCATAACCTACACACATATCTTCCATCATTCATCTTTCTATCACTGTTTTTTTGCTTTCTTAATGGTGTCACATATGAGCAGCGGTTGCAGCACAACAGGAGTCATGAGAGGCTAAATATTTAGTCTCTTGCTGATAGATTTCTTATCTTGATTTCAAGGACTGCACTTCACTGGGGAGTTTTCTGGTTTAATCTCACCTTTTATCAACGATCGTTGCTAACTGATTTGATTCTTTGAAATCTATGGTTATCGATCGATGATCATTTGAGTGTAAGGAATATTAATATTCTGGACTTAATCGTTCGATTGAGGTTTTATTTAAGCTTAGTGATTTTAAAATTCTCATATCATATTAAGAGCAAGGATAAATAGATTTCCATCATCAAGAGTCTTTATCAACATATTTCTTTCACAATCCACTCATTTTCCATCTTAACACAAAATACAAAAACATTTACTTTCTTGCATAAAAAATCAATCAAACCTAAAAGCCATTTTACTTTTACTCAGTTTTTCAATGGTTTTGTCGCTAATTTGCTAGGGTTCTAATAAAAAGGGCTCCTTGAGAAGAACGATAGGGTTGTGCCATGTACTACATTAATAGGGTCAATTATTTTATTTTGATGAGTTGGATGACGACAATCTGAGCTTCACATCACATACTTTGGTCAAGAACAGACTGGGATTAGTAGATAGGTAGGAGTAGTTAATAGTTAGAAGAGTATGTAGTTATGAAAAGGAAGTTTATAATGTCTAGAAAAAGAAAGGTAGCCATTATTCAAAGATAAAGAGACATCCCTATTTAAGAAAGAGTAATGACTAAGAGACATATAAAGTAATTAAGGGTTGAGTCTATACCCTATCAAGAGGATAATATGGCAACCTAAGCTAGATGAATAAAGGTGGCCTTGTAAAGGCCAAGATAGTAAAATGAAGTAGTTATTTTAGATTCCTTAATGAGTGAACATGATCTAAAAGATAGTGTGATAGAGGAAGTATAAATTAAGTAGTTAGTCTTAATTAAACCCCTTAGGTATTAGAGTTTATGTTAGGATTAAAGTTAGGATAGAAACTTAAGAACAAAACCTGAGATAGGATAGCAATAGGAAAATACTCTGGAGGATAAACAGTCTCAGTTACTCAGGTATTTCTATAGGCTTATGAATACAGTGCTCAGGGCCATTTCTTAGGGTAGGATTGATAGGATACAAATTGTATATGATTTCTTTGACATTTTTAAGTGTTTTATGACAATTTTACCATTTATTTTATGCCTGTAATTGTGCTTTTGTTGTAATACATGATTGTGCATGGCAATGTGCTGATTAAATGGTAAAATGGTAAATTAACTCTTCCAAACTGCATATATGTTTTTCTTTAATTAGTTGGAATTTTATAGTGAGATTTGATTTTGAATTGTAGGTATTTTGGAGGACAACCAAGGACCAATGTGAAGCAAAGAAGGAATTACTAGATAAAGAGGACCTGAACCATGAATGTCAGCTGCTATAATGTTTAGTCATGACCTATTTTTCTCTTGGGAGGTTTTCTGTGTTCTCAAGTCCTAACTAAAACAAGGAACTGGTCACGACTAAAAGGGTCAGTTATTGAAGTTGTGCTTGTTTATTTAGGTTACTATGCAATTAAAGCAAAGGGGGGAGCAGCTAGATAGAAGAGACTAGATTTTTGCCATATTTTGCTAAGAGGTAGCTACTCATTCTCTGTCAATATTCTCTCTATAACCTCTAATCAAATCTTCCATTTTTCTTCATGTTTCCATAAATTTTTACTTTTCTACATCAATTAAACTATTTCTACTTTGTTTCCTTGAGGCCAAGTTGTCTCTTTCCTATCTCTTACGTTTGATATATTTTTTCTAATATGATGGTTTGATTGTTGGAAAGGGATAACTCAGTAGGATAGTGTTTATTGTTGTTTATTTCTATTTTGAATAACAGTCACTTGTTTTCCATGTGTTGTTTACTATATTGTTATATATCTAAAGCACTTACACACTCAATTGCATGCTATGGCTTACCCATCTTGTAATATTTGCTTTTCTCAAATTGCTTTATATGATTAGAATGTGAATGTGTGCTTCATTGTAGAATTTACATTGATTTATGTGTTAGTTTGGTGCGGGAAATATTTAGGGTGATATGGGAGAATTAGCAAAAGGTTTGGAGTCCATCAAAGAGTGATATTGTACATTGGTCACGACTATATACAATATAGTCGCGACTAATGTGGTTGTTGAAAAAATTAAGCTCTCTATGCCTGTTGGTCACGACGTTAATACATTTTAGTAGCAACTTTGCATTCAATAAAGTATTCAACTTTGCATTTTGAGCCTCAGACTTTTTAAACTTCATTGGCCCACATACCCCACAACCCTAGTCATCGTACGTAACCCTCCTAGTTCAATTTTCTCTCTCCTATAGTGAACATCTCTGTTTCTTCTTTGCTTCTGTTTGTAATTTTTTGAGACCCATAAGTCTTGATAAAAATTCCATATGTTTCTTTAAATCCTTTATCGGATGTCTGATTTTACTTTAAATTTCATAAATAATTCTACAAGACTCCTTTTTAAACTTTATTAGTTTCATAAATTCTTATATTAATTATAGGAATTTTCTGTAAAATTTTATCAGATTCTAAGGTATAGTAGATACTATATTAATTTCTATACTTCAAAAATTAATATCAATTTATTATGACCTTAAATCATAATTCTTCGAGATATATCTTGCCCAAATTTTATCCTCTATTTATAGGTAAAATTTGGGGCTAAAACATTTCTAGTAAATTTTGGGCTTTTTCTTGCTCAACTTTCCATAATTACACTTTTACCCCTAAATATGGCAAAATTGCACTTTAGTCCCTGAAATTGCCAAATTCTATTTTAGTCCATTTCTGCCAAATTTGAAATTCCAATTTTGTACCTGACTTCTCAAAATTCCATTTAGGTCCTTGAACTTTCCACTATTTGCAATTTATTCCCTAAACTTTCACTATTTACAATTTAGTCCCTAAATTTTTCCTATTTGCAGTTTAGTCTCTTTCTTTATAACTTTCATTTTCCTTCCTTTCCATAACTTAGACATTATCTAATCATTATCTTTTCTTTATATTTATTGTCATAATCTCTTCCAAACCTCTATCCTCTATTAGCCTATATATATGGGAAAAATCAGGATGTGACATTTCTGCCCCCTTAAAATATATTTCATCCTCAAAGTTTAATTAGCACCTTAATCAAATAACTTTGGATATGTCTTATATTTATATCTTTGTCTGTTTAATGACTAAGGCCTAGGTATCTTTAGGAATCATATTTTCTATCTTGGCATCTGGCGGAGTGCTCTCAATATCCGTAGATCCTCATATCTTTTTTGTGCTATTATGCTCCCTTTTATCGTAGTCAACTCAATCAAAGTTAAAGTCTGCTTCTTTCTATTACTCATCCATCTATCATTTATTTATCTACTTATACTTATGGATAACTCACTATATTAGACTTGTGAGTAGTGTCCATTTCTTTTATGATGAACTAACAAAAATTTTGTTATACTCTGGGGTTTCAATTAACTACTTGGAATACTTTCTATCTATATGTCTCTTTCTCTCTATCTATCTTTATCTTTCCTTCTTCACAGTTCTTCTACTTGGAACTTGTACAAGAATATACTTTTCATCTAACTATCTCATTCTTTCTTTCTCTTTCTTTCTATCTCTCTCTTTCTATACAATTCCTCTTTTTGGAACTGATACAAGGGAATACTAGTATCCCTTATTTTCTCTCTAATGAGAACTTATGTTATTCTCTTATGCTATTCTTTCTTTTTGTGCTAGCTAGAAACGTTCTTTCTTAATGAACTATAACTTCTTTATAATATTGTGACCCAATACTGTACTTCCTAATGGTCACCTATCTCTATACTTCTCTGGCTTGAGCACACTTAACTAGAATAAGCTACTGAGTTAGGGCAAGGTTACACTTTATATGGCTGTAAGCACTAGCATATTCTTCCTCATAAATTGATGTTCTAACTTTACTTTGCCTTATACCGTCTTCTCTTGGTCTCTCTAGCCTTTTAATATCTTTATTCTCAAAACATCCTTACTTTTATACGTTTTAGGGACCATTTAGTAGCATTTAAAACCATTTACAACACTTTGGAAGTCTATTAGTTAAATATGGATTTTTTTCTCTTTCTCAAGTTACTGTTCATATGGCATTCCAGATTATGCGATGAACTTTGAAAAATCATAATTAATTATAGAAAAAATCCAAATAAAGTGGTTCAAAAAGCTACATGAAGATAACATCTTGAAATTTAAGGAAAAAATAATTTATAGACCAAATGCTTATCCAATTAATACAGTTTATTTGTCAAAGAGTATTATTCATTTGGTCAAAAATTCTAAAAATAGATTTTGGTCCCTCTCTTTGTATAGACATCAAAATAAGGCGTTCTTGGTGTCAAAGCAAAGCTTGACATGTTAACTAAATGTCTATAAAATTTCATACATTTATCTCATCATTTACTATTTTTCATTACATCATAATCATCACTACTTGCATTGGTCAAATAGTAACATTACATATAATAATTCCTCACATAACATTTATACTATCCAATCCCTAGCTTCTCTTCATGCTTCTTCAATCCTTTTTCATCATTACTAAACCTGTGGGATTGGGATTACATGGAAGGGGATGGGATTTCTAGGAAAATCTCAGTAGCAAACGGTACTAAATAATGCATGGATTAATGTAAATACTTGTGATTTCTTGTGAAAGTGTTAACATTGTGTAATGTGCATGCTTCCATGTAACATATGAAATACCATTGGCCAAAGTAATCATAGAAACAAAGCTTCATACATAAGCACATATGCAACACAATTCAACAAAGCCATAGCACAATCAAGCATAACATTCAACGCATACAAGTTTAGGATAAGTTTACTACCTCATATACTTGACTCTCTTTCACTTTATCTTGCTTCTTTCTGCTCACTTTTGTTGGATATGTGACTGCCTCTTTTGGAGTAGACCAATCAATTCCTAACATCACATAATCATTCATGCATCACAATCTAACTTCCTTGAGCATTAAACTCACTTTAACTAACATAACTTCCTCTTGAACATTAAGCTCATTTAACTACATTAACTTTCCTTAATCTTAACTAATGGACTTGACCTTTGAATCAATTGATGTCTTGACTTTACCCTACACAATTTCATCTTTTGAATCCATTTATGAGCTTAGAATCATGAAGTATAGCTCCTTCATGGCCTACTAAACAGAACTGAACACATGACACAATTCTTTCAAAAATTCTCATTTTGATTCTAATGCTTCCCATACTTGTTTCTCGACTTTATCCCACACAAATTTTCATTTTAAAACCATTGAAAGTATCAAAATCATGAAATTCCAATCACTGTTCATTCGAGTGAACAGTACTGTTAAGAATTTCAAAAACAACAATCTTGGAATTTAATGTTTCCAAGGTTCAAAACCTATCCAATCCTACACAAAGTCATCATATAAATTCAATGGAATCATTAAATCATTAAAATTCCATTTCCTTTCATCATCAACAGTGAAAATTGAACTGGTTCAAGCATGGCAAAGTCCAGAAGATCAACTTGATTCAACCACCAATCACTTAACTAGCTTGTTTAAGATTCAATCATATATCTCTAACTTTAATTTCTTCTTTTCCCTTTCATCTAAGGTTTTTGGATAGCACAACACCTTAGAGAAAACTCAACTTTCCTCCATGAAAACCCTAAGTTCAAGCTCCCAAATCAAAGGAAAATAACCTAGGATAGATTGCTTGCCTTTAATCTCTAGCTTGCTTGAACTTTGATATCTTGAATCTTCTTTGTCTTGACTTGAGTTTTAATTTTGCAAGAGTTTCCCCAAGGGTTATTTTGATAATGGTTTGCTTTAGATTTGAGGGGGTATTTATAGAAAAATCTCATGGAAAATCAATGGCCAAGATTAGTTTGTGCACTATTTGATCTAATGGCTCACATTTAATCTTGGGTTTAACTTTTCCAAAAAGAGAATTATGACATCATCCATGACATCATCAAGGGACACTTCATAGGGCTAGGTGGTGATTTTCCAATTTGGGGAAGCTTTTGAAAAAATTCCAGTCCAATCTGGTACCGGCTCAGTCCGATTCCCCAAAAGCCATACTATTTTATAAATCTATTTTTTCTAAGATTTCATAATATGTTTTCTTACCTTAAATCCAGTATCCAGATTCTTCCTACCATTGACATTCTTGGACTAGGTCAAAACTTAATTATAGATCCCTTGGGAAATGACTGAAATGCCCTTGGTCCACTATCTTACACTATGTTAACCCTAAGGGCATAATTGTCATTTTACATTCCTTTACTTCCTATCAAGGCATATACTGACACTGACTAATCATTCCTGTACATGCCTGGACATTTTTGGCTTGTCCAAATGACCAAAATACCCTTTGTCTAACTATGACTCAATGACACAACATAGTGGTATACCTTCATTAGCATTTTCGTAATTTTACATTTTTCTCGGTCTTTATTAGCCCTGGCCCACACACATATCTAAAAATATCATTAGGCTTATAAGGAGCCATTCTAGGCTCTCTGTATGATCCACTGCCTTGATGGGCTCAATTCCTAAGAAATTCCACTGAAACATGTTTATCGAGTATTTTAATCCACTATAAATTCTATAATAAATTCTACATAATGCCTTTTTAAGCTCTGTCAGTTTTAAAAATTCTTATATTAATTATAGGAATTTACTACAAAATTTCATTTGATTTTGAGGTCCAGAAGATACTGTATTAAGTTTCCTTTCTTCAAAAATTAATATAAATTTTTTGGGACATCATATCAAAATTATGTGTTGCGTTAAACTGATCATAATAATTTTCTCTACTTACTGATAAAATTTGGGACTAATATGATTCTAGGTATTTTTAGGCCTTTTTCGGCTCAACTTTCTCATAATTACATTTTTGCCCCTGAATTTTTGATAAATTACATTTAAGTCCCTTAACTTTTGGTAATTACACCTTTTGGTCTAACTTTTATCTCTATATTTAGTTTTGGCCTTAAACCTTTTCTAATTTCATTTATGTCTTTAAACTTTTGAAAATCACACTTTAGGCTCTCAAATTTTCATAATTACACTTAATGACCCAAAGTTTATTTCTATTTTCTTTTTCACCATAGAACTTTTGAACTTTTCATTTTAGTCCCTTTCTTCCTTCAAGACTCATCTAACCTTTATTATTCCTTCTTTTCATCGTCATAATCCTTTCCCAACCTCTTTCCACTATCAGTATTATACAGATAGGGAAAAATTAGGATATTATATTTCTACTCCCTTAAAATAAATTTCGTCCTCGAAATTTACTTAGCACTTCAATCAACAATCTTGGATAGATATCCTTGTCTTCTTTATGACTAAGGATTGGGGTATCTATCTCTTATCTTCTATCTTAACATCTTAGCGGAGTACCTTTCATATCCGCAATCTTCATATGATTATTGTGCTCATTCTTCTGTTCAAAATTAACTCAATCAGAGTTGAACACTAACTCATTATGTTACTTGCTTACTTGCTTTGCATTCATTTGCAAATGGACTTCTCACTCTACTAGACTTGTGAGTAGTGTCCATTTCTTTCATATTAAACTCTCTCGAATACTGCTATATTCTAGAATTTCTATCAACTACTCATCATACCTTTAACATGTATCTCATTATTTCTCTGATTATCTAGCAGAATTCTCTAAACATTCACAAAACTTCATTTCTTATTTTTGTATCATCGTACTTCTTTTCTCCTTATCATCTTTAATAACTCATCATAATACAGAGAGAGGACTTATGTCATTATTCTTTCTTTCTTTACTTTACTGCTAGATAAGAGCACATAGGAGAACATACTGTAACATGCATAATGCCTGGCCAACCTGTTGCAGGACTACATACCTGCCCATGAATGCAAAGCTCAGACATCGGAGCTTAAGCATTCCTTCTTGTAATATGCACAACTCTAACACTCGGAGATTACATAACTCTAACACATGGAGCTTGCACTGCTCTAACATTTGGAGGTTTAGCATATTTTATAAACATAACATAATGCCTGACATTTCATGTAAGGAGTGAAAGCTCTCACTTGCTATTTCATGTGTAACTTAACATTGAAACATCTTATCTCTTTCAAAAAGGGAGCCGCTCAATCTGTTTACAAAGCTAGCTATAAAGACACTTTATATTATACTTCTCAATACATATTTCTCATAACGTATATCATTATGTATCTTTCATGCCATATCATGGCATATCTGGCCAAATCTGGCTACATCATGGTCTATCTTACCTTGTCATAATGTATTATGAGATACAATACGTCAAACATTCTCTTTAACTAAGAACTTTGCTAGCTTTTGAGAAAATTCTTCTAAATATTTCCTTTCAAATCCATTTCATTTGGATTTGACATAAGGGTTCTAATTTCTTACTGTTCATAACCTCTTCTCACTTTTCATAGTTCTTTCTAACATCTTACATAATTCTGTGCATACATGACAAACTTCTATGGCATTTACCTTTTTTTCTATCACTTCCCAGGGGGTCACCCATTATTAGTCTACTATTGCCTGAGCACGCTTAACTGAAAAGTGCAGATAAAAATCTGAAGTATTGGTGCTAACAGGCTCCAATCCTGGTACTTTACTATTTTAGATCATTCTTATGCTATCTCTCTTAGGTCTATCTGGCCTCCTAATATCTTTATTTTCATCTAGAAGATGCTTTTGTCTCTCATTCTCATTCTTTATAATCTCATTGTAAGGATCTCTGTATTCTCATTTGACCCCTTCTCATATCTTATGAAATATTCTCATAAATCTTTGGTACTCAAGCTTAACAACTTTAACTTTGATCACTTAGTTCCTGTTATGTGTAGGAAGATTCTGAATTCAGTCCCTAATAGTAATAAGGCTATCTAAAATTAACATCATGGGTACTCTCTTTGTTATGAGTTAACCAACTTGTGAAGCTTCTCTACCTTATCCTTTTCCTTGGTATTCGTCCTTCCAAAGAAATAATATACTTATGGCTCAATACTTTCTTTCTCTAGGCTAGGCCTACTGTGACCCTCGGATCTACTATGATCAACTGTAAGCCTCTTTAGGATCCAACTATGACCCTATAATTCTATTCTCTGTGAGCCATACTAGGATCTAACTGTAATCATTTGGAATCTACTGTGATTCCGTTGTACTGTATTCTTATCTCTAGAAGATCTAACCAACAGACAAAGTTACAAGGTTAGTCACTTTCACATAGTTGTTAACTCAACAGATAATTCCCTTAAAATGATCATAGAAGCCAATGTTATCTATCAGGATGTTACTCATTTCCTCTATCACTCAAGAATTTCTCATATCATTCTTATCTTTTATAACTTTACTACATTTAACATTACAAAGAGCTATACAGGCTCTATCATGCACATATCTATCATTATCTATTCATCTCATCTGGTGGACATTGCTCTACATGAGCTGCACTGTCCATTGTCTTAGCTTTATTTCAAAAGTAATCTTACTATATCGCAAAAGCAATCTAGCTCTATTGTAAGAACGCTAGCTTATATTACATAAACACTAATCCTTCTTAAAATTGCATCATCTTTCATAACTGCTTCTCATTTCATTTTATATTCATAGCACATCATTCATGTATCTTATCCCTACTAAAGGGATATGCCTTAAGTACTATTGTCATATTCTAATTTTTTCCCATATGTATAATACTGATAGTAGAAAGAGGTTTGAAAAAGATTATGACGATGATCAGAATAAATAATAAAAGTTAAATGAGTCTTGAAGGAAGAGAGGGACTAAAATGAAAATTAGAAAAGGTTGAAGGCAAAAAATGAGAGTAGAAGCAAAAGTTGGGTCAAAAGTGGTAATTATCAAAAGTTAAGAGACTTAAATGTAATTTATCAAAAGTTTAGAGGCAAAAATATAATTATGAAAAGGTTAAGTAGGAAAGGGCCCAAAAATGCCCATAATTAGATTAGTTCCAAATTTTACCAGTAAGTAGAGAAAATTATTTTGATCATTTTAACGCAATACAAAATTTTGATATGATGTCCCAAAAAATTTATATTAATTTATGAAGTCAAGAAAAATTATTACAGTATTTCTCATACCTCAGAACCAGATGAAATTTTACAGTAAATTTCTATAATTAATATAATAATTTATAAATTGACAGAGTCAGAAAAGGAATCCTATATAATTCTTATGGGAATTTACAGTGGAATAAAATACCCGATAAATACGATCAGGAGAGATTCCTTAGGAATTATGCCATAAAGGTAATGGACTAATACTAAGGCCCAAATGGCATCCCAAGAGGCCCAATAAGGTAGTGAGACAGCTAAGTGGGCCAGAGTTCAGAGCAACCCAGGAAAAGTGTGAAATTATGAAAATGCCCCTAGGTGACCAGATTGTACCAGTGATGGATAGAGGGCATTTTTATCATTCTGGATAGGTGAAAAATGTCCAAGTACAGGGGTGTTTAGTTAGAGCGAGTATATACTTTGATGAAGTATAAAGAGGTGTAAAATGTCAATTATGTCCTTAGGTTTAATATAGTGAAAGATAGTGAACCAAGGGCATTTCAGTCATTTGCTAATGGATCTATAATTAAGTACTGACCCAGTACAAGAATATCAATGGTAAGAAGAATTTGGATACTGGATTTAAGGTTAGACAGCGTATTATGAAATCTCAAAAAAATTATATTTATAAAGTGTCTATAGCCTTATGGAATTTTGCCATTGGAGCCGATACCGGATTGGACTGGAATTTTTTGTTCGCTCATTGGAATTTTTCCACTTAGCCCTATGAAGTGTCTATAGATGATGTCATGGATTATGTCATAAGTCTCTTTTTGAAAAAGTTAAATCCAAGATTAAATGTGAGCCATTAGATCAAATAGTACACAAACTAAACTTGGACATTGATTTTCCATGAGATTTTTCTATAAATACCCCCTCAAATCTAAAGCAAAATTGTGGCATGCCAACCTTAGGAAAACTCTTACAAAATGAAAACTCAAGCCAAGATAAAGAAGATTCAAGGTACCAAAGTTCAAGCAAGCTAGAGATTAAAGGTAAGCAATCTATCCTAGCTTATTTTCCTTTGATTTGGGAGCTTGAACTTACGGTTTTCTTGAGAGAAAGTTGAGTTCTCTCTAAGGTGTTGTGCTTTCCAAAAACCTTAGATGAAAGGAGAAAGAAGAAATTAAAGTTAGAGTTATATAATTGAAGCTTAAACAAGCTAGTTAAGTGATTGGTTGTTGAATCAAGTTGATAGTCTTGACTTTGCCATTGGTGAACCATTTTGGTTTGCACTGTTCATGTTGGAAGGAAATGGAATTTCAATGATCTAATGCTTCCATTGAATTTATATGATGATTTTGTGTAGGATTGGATAGGTTTTGAACCTTGGAAGCATTGGAATTCCATGTTGTAGTTTTTGAAGTTCTTCTCTATTATTTTTCACTCGCATTAACAGTGATTTGAATTTCATGATTTTGATGCTTCCAATGGTTTTAAAATGAAAAGTTGGGTGGGATAAAGTAGAGAAACAAGTATAGGAAGCATTAGAATCAAAATAGGAATTTTTAAAAGAAAAGGGGGTGTTATGCAATTCTATACATAACAGTGCATAGGAGCTAGAATTTTATGATTCTAAGCTCATAAATGGATTCAAAAGATGAAATTGTGTACGGTAAAGTCAAGAACTCAATTGGTTCAAAGGCCAAGTTAATTAGTGAATATTAGAGAGTTATGTTAGTAAAGAGTTAAGAATTTATCAAGGATAGTCTTGAGCATTGTTTGAGTCTATGGTCCTAATGAATTATGTGATGACTATGGATGTGTTTAGGACCTTCAAACATCCAAGAATATGGTTGGGAAGTGATTGACTGAAAGGCTTAATGGTTGGAAAGTTAGGGAGCAAGTGCAAAGATCAAGAGAAAAGCTCAAGTTCAAAGTAGTAGACTTACCTCTTTATGTGCTTCATGTTGTATGCTGATGTGTTGACATGTATATGATATTTGAATGATGTTGTGACAAGATAAATGATGTTGGATGTATTGTCAATAACAATGTCACATCCTTACTTTTAACCTCAATTATACTCTATTAGAAGTGATTAGAGCCAATTACATGATCGTTTGCTTTGAAAACTTTCATTTCCAAAAGAATTGCTCTCAGGTACTGTTCACTTTTACTGTTCGTTTGGTAATTCCAGAACATGTACCTTACTTTGAAAATCCATAATTAATTGTAGAAAAATTGAAATAATGTGGTTCCAATTTCTAATGAAATATCTTTCATGTATCTTTGAGGGAAAAATATAAAACTGAGGTTCTATTGTCTTAATGAAATCAGTTTAATCGTTGAAAAATACTGTTCATTTGGTAAAATCTGGAAATTCCAGTTTCTCTGTCTTAACTTCAAAATTTCATTTCTTTTTGGTTACTTATCCAAATGAACCATGTGTTAGAAATTGTGCCCTAGGGGAAAAACATTGTCTTATGAATATTATTGATTTATGAATTTATTAATTGTGTTATCATATTATTTGCATGTTTACTGTGATGATCATCCTTGGATAATTCATGATCTTATCCTAAATGTCCCTGGTCGGTCATCTATGCGGGAGCAGAGATGAAATAAGATCACTATGACTTTAAAGATGTATAGAGATATAAATAAAAGTCATAGGCACATGTAAGAGTACAAGGTGTTAGACTGACCCGCTATGAGAGAGCTGCATGGGTTACGTGATAAGCTTCTCTCATATACAAACCATGTCACTATGCCCTTTGACTTAAGATAATCATGGATTCCTACATGACAAACGCTCAGCTTTGACCTAGTCAAAAGTCAATTTTGACCAAGTGACCATAAAGACTATGTTCAGGCTTAGTGGTTTTTCATGCGGAGGAATGTGAATGGTCAAGATGGAATTTGTCCCTCACATTCGTAGAGAGATATTACTGGGCCCCTTGATTAGTGAGTTTGAGAAAAGTATGGTCATACTGTAATGGAAAGGTAGTTACATTTCTATAGTCAAACTACTCAAGGATTGAGAAAGTAACGGTCAGGAATAGGAGGATGACATTATCCATGCCTCATCCAAGACCAAAATATCGCGTGACAGAAGGGACATGATATGGTTGTATAAAAGGTTACATCGTTTAACGATCCTCATATGATTTGGGTAGTCGTTATGTCTTGCTAGAGACCGCTTGCGACTTGTGGGCCAATATAGTAAATGGCCCACTGCCAATTTCATATGGGCCTACAGGGTCATACACAAAATAGCCCAACACGAGCTATGATGTCCAGATTCATTGAATCTAAGACATGTCCAGATTCAATGAATGATTAAGGGTGGATGTATATATTTATTTATATTTATATTCATATATATAAAAATTCACATATATACATTATATATAAGAGATATATGAGATTTAATTTATAAGGATAAATTAAATCTCTATCACGTTTGAATCTGAAATTCAAATTGATAGGATATCTAATATAAGAGATATTTATAAGATTTAATTTATAAGTACAAATTAAATCTCTATCACATGTGAATTTGAAATTCAAATTGATAGGATATCTCATATAATAGATATTTATAAGATTTAATTTATAAGGATAAATTAAATCTCTATCACGTTTGAATTTCAAATTCAAATTGATATGATATCTCAAATTTGATTTATGAGAATAAATCCAATATAATTCAGTCTTATCTTTATTTTAAGTTAAATAAATAGGTAAATTAAATCTGTGAGATGGATTTAATATAAATATTATTTATTTAATTAGTTTCGTATCAAATTATACAATATATGATATTATACTAATTTTAGAATTAATATAAGATTAACTCCAAAATCCAATTCGGTAGAGAAAAACGCATAGCATCCTATATATCTGATTTTAGGAGCTACATTTTGAAAACACATAGAACACAGAAAGGCTAAAGGGAAATTGGCAAAAGGTTTGCAGATAAGAAACTGCCAAAATAGAGACGGAGATGATGAATTCTTGAGAAAGCCCTAGAGGGACAGGAGACGCTAGCACGTCGTTCATGGTTGGAACGATATTCATGTGGATACTAGTAGAGGATTCCGACCTGAGTCGTCGACTTCTTGCGATCTGAAAGGGAGCACGAGTCGCGGAGAGAAGCTGTGAACATCATGACCAGAAGCTATGTAAGTCACTGAGGAACATTGAGGGTAATGCTTCTTCCCACTTGACTTAAACACATACGGTAGATCCTGGCAAAGAATGGAAAAAATTTTAAGTTAATTTTTGCTGCGTGTCTTCCAATTCCTTACAGTGGTATCAGAGCCATGCCATTTTGTGTTTAAATTAGGCTTGATTGTTGATTCATATGATATGTGTTAGTCGTAGTCGATCATATAATATGCGTTTTATGTGTGACATATAAGGGATCCGTGTTATGTATGACATAAAAGGAATCTAAAAGGGAAATGAAATCGGTGGTGATACATTTTGATTTGATTGATTAACATAGATGGGGTCTAAGAAAACCAAATTTAGATTCGTGATTATTTATAAAACAATTTTTTTTTCTCGGGGCGCTGCCCCTAGACCCCGCCGGTTAACCGGCTAACGGGATCGCCGTGGCTACCTATTCGTAGCGCAACATAACTGTAGCATATACTATTTTGTGAATGTTTTAGTTTTGAAACATTAATTGCCCTTCAATTAAATCTGAATGTTGATTCTTGAATGCTTGGGTATGGTGAACAATATGGCTCTAGATTGCAAGTGTTGTAATTTTTAAATACGGCCTGCATGTCTTGCATTCCTATATATACTCTCAATGTACCTTCTCTTCTCATCTCACTCTCCTCGAATGTTAAAAGAGGTTTCTATATGTAATTTCCCTATTCTTACTAGAGAGCTCCTCTCATTGGCTTGAGGGGACTTAGGATAGGTGAGCCATATTGTATCACATTTAAATTATGCATCTTATAATTATATCAGAAACATGCATATTACTTGTATGAGATACAAACTGAGAAATATGCATTCTTATAAACTAGATAGTTAAATTAAGCCCTCTAAATGAAATCTTAAGTCATAATGACGTTAATTTATGAACACTTGTCAAAACCTCGATCGCTCAATTGTGGACTCCACCAAAGTGGGTGCTTTTGAGTTATTTTAGGGAGATAACCAAGAGTAATGGTGCTACTCTCACATGTTTATTATTGTTTGACTTAATTGAGATTAACAAAATGGTTTTGGGTCTCAAGGCATTAGATGGGATTAAAAACATGACAGATCATATGATGATAGAATCCCATGAACATCTAAGAGTTACATTTGATGTAATTGGTAAAGGTGTTACCTACCTAAATAACTTAATTTAAGCGTCCTGCTAAAGCGGACTTAAGTTTGAGCCAAATATGGATCTTAGCCCACTAACTATTGCATTGAGGGTTGTTTATTTAGTGGGAGATTGCTAATTAAATTGCATATCTTAATTGTAGAATCATGATGACTAGTAACACTACTACATTATCGCTGCGATCTGTCCTTGAGAAGGACAAACTCAATGGGACAAACTTTCTTGACTGGTTTAGGAACTTGAGAATTGTTCTCAAGCAGGAAAGAAAGGCGCATGTCCTAGATCAACCCATTCCTGAGGAGCTAGTGGCCAATGCTCCTAGAGCTCAGAGAGATGCTTACACAAAGCATAAGGAAGACTTTGTCGATGTGGGATGCTTGATGCTATCCATTATGGTTCTGGAGCTTCAAAGAGATCTGGAACACATGGAGGCTTATGAGATGATTGTGCATCTCAAGGAAATGTTGCAGCAACAGGCAAGAAAAAAGAGGTATGAGACCACTAAGGCCTTACATTCCTGCAAGATGGCTAAAGGTGCATCAGTCAGTACTCATGTCTTAAAGATGGAAGGGTACATTGATCACCTTGAGAGGCTTGGATTTCCCATGAGCCAGGAGTTAGCTACGGATTTGATCTTGAACTCACTCCCAGAAAGTTATGACCAGCTTGTCATGAACTACAACATGAACAACATGGAGAAATCTATTTCTGAACTGCATAGGATGCTTAAAACTGCTAAGCCGAGTCTTAAGAAGAAGCCCAATACTATTTTGATGTTTTAGAAAGGAAAGGGTATGAAAGAGAAATGCAAAGGCAAGGGGAAGGGTCATGGCTGATCAGGTAAGACCAAAGAGTTAGGCAAGCCTGAAATCAAGCCTGCACCAAAGAAGGTAAAGCCTCCGAAGGAAGGAGTCTACTTCTTCTACAATGAACCTGGTCATTGGAAGAGGAATTGCAAACTCTACCTCGAAGATCTGAAAAAGAACAAGAAGAATAGTGGGGTTATCGCTTCAGGTATTTATGTTATAGACATTCATCTTTCTACTTCCATCTTATGGGTATTAGATACTGCATGTGGTTCTCACATTTGTACAAATGTGCAGGGACTAAAGGATAGTAGGAAGCTGAAAAAGGGTGAGGTTGACCTATGAGTTGGAAACAGAGTAAGGGTTGCTACGTTAGCTATAGGCACTTATGAATTAGTTCTGCCCACTGGGCTTTTGTTAGTTTTGAACAATTGCTATTATGTTCCTGCTTTAAGTAGTAACATTGTTTCACTTTCTTATTTGGATAAGGAAGGTTTCACTTCCATTGCTGGGAATAGTAGATGTTCTACTTATCATAATGATGTTTTCTATGCTCATTGTCATATCCTAATTTTTCCCTATCTGTATAGTACTGATAGCGGAAAGAGGTTTAGGAAGGATTATGACAAAGATCAGAAGAAATGATAAAGGTTAAATGAGTCTTGAAGCAGGAAAGGGACCTAAACAAAAATTGGAAAAGTTTAAAGGCCAAAAGTTAAAGTAGAAACAAGATTTGGGCCAAAAGTGGTAATTTCCAAAAGTTTAGGGACCTAAATGTAAATATCCAAAAAGTTAGGGACATAAATGTAATTAAGCAAAAAGTCAGGGACATAAATGTAATTATGGAAAAGTTCAGCCAAAAAAGGTTTATAACTGCCTATAAGTATTTCAATCCCACATTCCATCAGTAAATAGAGGAAGTCATGCTGGGTAATCTGGCATGATACAGAAATTTTATTAGGACTCCAGATAGCAGAAAATTATCTGATAGTCTAAAAGTTATATGAATTTTTATCAGATTATATGGACATCAGATATATGTGGGGGAATTACAAGAAAGTGTGCCCTATAGTGTCAGATATCCTAGATATGACAAAACTCTAGAAGAAGTTCTGTATAAAAAGTTATTCACATATCAGTGAATTTTGACGGGAGTTTGTTAACACCCGTGATCCGATAATGGAACTTATCGGTATGTAAACCTGGATAGAATGAGATCAGATGACCTCATATATAGGTCCATAATGACGCCAAGGAAGGCCCAAAACCCAGGGTACCAGTCTACCAGTAGAAGGGGCCAGCGCCAGAAAAAGTGCGAAATTACGAAAATACCCCTGGATGCCCATATTATACCAGAGATGGATGAAGGGCATTTTGGTCATCTGGGATAGGATAGGCTAAAAACATGGCACATGGTATAAATATGATTAGTTGAGTCAATATATGCCCTGAGGCAGTACAAAGAGGGGTGAAATGACAATTATGCCCTTAGAGTCAGTACAGTGCAAGAAAGGACACCAAGGGTATTTTGGTCATTTCCAAAGGATGGATGGAAAATAAATACTCAGTCTAACATTTTCAATGGTATGAGAAGCCTAGACGTTAATTTTCAGGATAGAATACATATCCTGATATATTATAAAATATTAGGAACAGAACACAGTCCGGTTGTTGTGAAACTGCACTGATCGGTACTGGATTGGACTGGAATTTCTCCAGAAGGTTCCTTGCATGGGCAGCACTCCACCTAACCCTCTTACGTGTCCCATGAGCCGTCCCACATGATGTCATAATTATTCTTTTATGAAAAAGTGAAATCCAAGATTAAATGTGAGCCTTTAGATCAAATAGTTACAAAATCAATCTTGGCCATTCATTTTTCTTGGATTTTGGCTAAAAATACCCCTCCAATTCTGCAGCAAACCGTAGCTTCATGGACCCTTGGGGAAACTCTTGCAAAATGAAAACTCAAGCCAAGACAAAGAAGATTCAAGGTTCCAAAGTTCAAGCAAGCTAAAGATTAAGGGTAAGTAATCATTCCTAACTTATTCTCCTTTGATTTGGGAGCTTGAACTTAGGGTTTTCATGGCGAAAAGTTAAGCTTTCTCTAAGGGGAGGTGCTGTCCAAAATCCATAGATGAAAGGGGAAAGAAGAAATTAAAGTTAGAAAACTTATGATTGATGCTTAAACAAGCTAGTTAAGAGATTGGTTATTGAATCAAGTTGATATTCTTGACTTTGCCAAGAGTGAACTTGTTCGGTCTGCACTGTTCATGAGGGAAGGAAATTGAATTTCAATGATTTAATGCTTCCATTGAGTTTGTATGATGATTTTGTGTAGGATTGGAAAGGTTTTGAACCTTGGAAACATTAAAATCTCAAGGTTGTAGTCTTTGAGATTCCTTACAGTTACTGTTCACTCGCATGAATAGTGATTGGAATTTCATGATTTTGATGGTTCCAATGGTTTTAAAATGAAAAGTTGTGTGGGGTAAAGTGGAGAAACAAGTATGGGAAGCATTAGAATCAAAATGAGAATTTTTGAAAGAATTGTGTGCTTATGTTCAATTCTGTACAGCATGCCATGAAGGAGCTGGAATTTCATGATTCTAAGCTCATAAATGAGTTCAAAAGATGAAATTGTGTAGGGTAAAGTCAAGACATCAATTGGTTCAAGAGCCAAGTGGATTAGTGAAAATTAGATAAAGTTATGACAATAAAGAGTGTAACAAAATTAGTCTTGAACATGGTTGGAGTTCATGAGTCCTAATGAGTTATGTGATGAATATGAATGTGTTTAGGACCATGAAACATCCAAGAAGATGTTGGGAAGTGATGGACATAAATGCTTCATGGTTGGAAAGCTAGGGAGCAAGGGCTAAAGGTCAAGAGAAAAGCTTAAGTGCAAGGTAGTGAACTTATCTCTTTATGTGCTTGATGTGGTATGCTTATGTGTTGACATGTATATGTTATTTGAATGATGTTGTGACATGATAAATGATGTTGAATGTATTGTGAATAACATGTTTCCATGGCCATGCACTTTATGCAAAAGTTTGTAGCATGTGGGCATGTCACTAATCAAAGAAAGTTTAATGAAATTACATATCATGCATTAGCATCCATCTTGCATATTTAAGTGGTAATGTTTGCTACTGAGATTCCCTAGAATCTCACTCTCCCATAACCAATCAATTTAGGTCAAGCATGAAGAAAAGGTATGCATGGAGAAGAGCTAAAGAATGGAAGAAAGGAAGTGAAGTATTGAGATTTTAGCATATACTATAAATTGTCCATGTATGTAAATGCCATGTAAGGTGTCCATTTATGTGATAAAACTATTGTAATACTTATGGCATATGTACATGATGTATATGAATGTTAAGAAGCTTATTTTATGGCTTGTGCATGCTGAAACAATTATTGGAAATGAAAGAAAAGAAACTGAAATGGTAAAAACGTAGGTCCTAAAGCAGTTTTGTTGTGGCTTCAGTTTGACCTAGCAAATGAAGGAATTAGTTCACAAAATTTTATGAGAATGTAGCACACATCCAGAGCTTTAAATTCATAGGTAGAACGTGTCATTTGGATGTGTATATCAAGAGAAATGATTTTCCAAATTAAGGGACCAGAATCTGTTTCTAGAGTTTTTGAGCAAATGAACAGTAAACTTCAACGAATAAACTGTATCAATTGGCTAATCATTTGGTCTAGAAATTATTTTTTCCTTAAAGTTCAAGATGTTATATTCATGTATCTTTTTGAACCACTTCATTTCGAGTTTTCTAAAATTAATTATGATTTTTTGAAGTTCGTTACGTAATCTGGAATACCATATGAACAGTAACCCGAGAAAGAGTAAAATTCCAGATTTGGCTAATGGACTTCCAAGGTCTTGTAAGTGGTTCTAAATGCTACTGAATGGTCCCTAAGACTTATAAAAGTAAGGATGTTACACTCATGGTGATTTGCATGTTGATCATTACATATTAAAATTGGAACAACCCAATCATGGAAATATCTATAACATAACCGCCAAAAGGGTCAAACCAAACGATTTGAATCCGAAATACCTCTGGCACTGTCATCTGGGCCACATAAATGAGAAACGCATTTCCAAACTCCATCAAGATGGATTTCTAAACTCATTTGATTTTGAATCATATGACACTTGCGAGTCTTGCTTGTTAGGAAAGATGACAAAGTCACCTTTCACTGGGTAAAGTGAGAGGGCCACTGATTTATTGGGCCTCATACATACAGATGTGTGTGGACCGATGTGTAAGGAATTAGAAGACACGCAGCGAAAATTAATTTAAAAAATTGTTCCATTCCTTGCCAGGATCTACCGTATGTGTTTAAGTCAAGTGGGAAGAAGCATTACCCTCAGTGTTCCTCAGCGACTTCTACAGCTTCTGGTCACGATGTTCACAGCTTCTCTCCGCGGCTCGTGCTCCCTTTTCGATCGCAAGAAGTCGACGACTCAGGTCAGCTTCCTATACTGGTATCCACACGAACAGTGTTCTAACCATGAACGACGTGCAAGTGTCTCTTGTCCCTCCAGGGCTTGCTCAAGAATTCATCCTCTCCATCTCTATTTCGGCAATTTCTTGTCTGCAAACCTTTTGCAGATTCCCCTTCGACCTTTCTGTGTTCTATGTGTGTCACTAAAATGCAGCTCGTAAAATTAGATATATGGGATGCTATGCATTTTCTCTCTCTACCGAATTGGATTTTGGAGTTAATCTTATATTAATTCTGAAATTAATACAATATCATATATTGTATAATTTTATAAGAAACTAATTAGATAAATAATATTAAATCCGTCCCACAGATTTAATTACCTATTTATCTAACTTTAAATAAAGATGAGACTGAACTATATTTGATTTATTCTTATAAATCAAATTTGAGATATCATATCAATTTGAATTTCAAATTCAAACATGATAAGGATTTAATTTATCCTTATAAATTAAATCTTATAAATATCTCTTATATGAGATATCCTATCAATTTAAATTTCAAATTCAAACGTGATAGAAATTTAATTTATCCTTATAAATTAAATCTCATATATCTCTTATATATAATATATATATATACGAATTTATATATATACGAATATAAATATAAATAAATATATACATCCACCCTAGATCATTCATTGAATCTGAACATATCTTAGATTCAATGAATCTGGACATCATAGCTCGTGTTAGGCTATTTTGTGTGCGACCCTGTAGGCCCATATGAAGTTGGCAGTGGGCCATTTGCTATACTACCCAAATTATATGAGGATCGTTAAATGATGTAACCTTTTATACAACCATATCATGTCCCTTTTGTCACACGATATTTTGGTCATGGTTGAGGCATGGATAATGTCATCCTCCTATTCCTGACCGTTACTTTCTCGATCCCTGAGTAGTCTGACTGTAGAAATGGAACTACCTTTCCATTACAGTATAGCCATACATTTCTCATACTCACTCATCGAGGGGTCCAGTAATATCTCTCTACGAATGTGAGGGACAAATTCCATCTTGACCATTCACATTCCTCCGCATGAAAAACCACTAAGCCCGAACATAGTCTTTATGATCACTCGGTCAAAAGTGACTTTTGACTACGTCAAAGCTGAGCATTTGTCATGTAGGAATCCATGATGATCTCAGGTCAAAAGGCATATTGACATGGTTTGTATATGAGAGAAGCTTATGACGTTACCCATACAGTTCTCTCATAGCGGGTCGGTTCAAAACCTTGTACTCTTACATGTGCCTATGACTCTAATTTATATCTCTATATATCTTCAAAGTCATACTGGTCTTATTTCATCTGTGCTCCCGCAAGATGACCAACCAGGGACATTTAGGATAAGATCATGAATTATCCAAGGATGGTCATCATAGTAAACATGCAAATAATATGATAACACAATTAATAAATTCATAAATCAATAATGTTCACAAGACACTGGTTGGCCCCTAGGGCATGATTTCCAACACGATGAACACAAATGCCAGAAGAGGTTATTCATACTTCATAATATTCATAGATGATTTCAGCATATATGGGTATATCTATCTGATGAAACATAAATCTGAATCTTTTGAAAAATTCAAAATATTTCAAAATGAAGTACAAAACCAGCTTGGCAAAATAATTAAAGCCCTTCGATTTGATTGGGGTGGTGAATATTTGAGCCAAGAGTTCATAAATCATCTTAGGAGTTGTGGGATAGTCTCACAATTGACTCCTCCAGGGACACCACAATGGAATGGTATTTTTGAATAGAGGAATCGAACACTATTAGATATGGTTCGATCCATGATGAGTCGAACAGATCTTCAACCCTCCTTTTGGGGCCATGCCCTAGAGACAGCTACGTTCACACTCAATCGTGTTCCATCTAAGGAAATTGAAAAGACTCCGTATAAGATATGGACTGGGAAGATGCCTAGTTTGTCTTTCCTCAAGATTTGGGGATGCGAGGTCTATATTAAGCAATAAGCCTTAGACAAATTAGCGCATAAATCCTCAACGTACCTTTTTGTGGGATATCCTAAGGAAACCAAGGGATATTATGTCTACAACCCTGCTGATAACAAAGTGTTTGTTGTCAGAAATGGTATCTTTCTCGAACGAGAATTTATCTCTAAAAGAACCAGTGGGAGAAAGGTACACCTTGAAGAAGTTTGAGAGCCACAAGACACCACAGAACTGCAGATGGAAAACAGAGAAGACTCATAACAAGTTGTTGAGACTCCTCAAGTCACGCAAGGTCCACGGAAATCTAATAGGACACGACTTCAGCCTTAGAGATATGGATTTATGATTTCTGATAGTCGTGATGTGTTTCTCATTGAGCATAATGAGCCGACTACCTATTGAGAAGCTATAGTGGGACCAAACTCTGAAAAATGGCTTAATGCCATGAAGTTTGAGATGCAACCCATGTACGACAATAAGGTTTGGACCTTAGTCGACCTCTTGAAGGTGTAAAAACTGTCGGGTGCAAGTGGGTTTTTAAGGAGAAAACTGACATGGATGGCAATGTAAATGTCTTCAAGGCACAACTGGTTGCAAAAGGATTTACTCAAACTCATGGTGTGGACTATGATGAGACCTTTTTCCCAGTTGCAATAGCCAAATCAATCAGAATCCTCTTTGCCATAGCAGCATATTATGACTATGAAATATGGCAGATGGACGTCAAGACAGCCTTCCTTAATGGAAAGCATCTTGAAGATGTGTACATGACACAACCTGAAGGGTTTGTGCGTTCCGAGGACTCTGGTAAAGTGTGCAAGCTTCAAAGGTTCATTTATGGACTGAAGCAAGCCTCTCAGAGTTGGATTCATCATTTTGATGAAGTAGTCAAAGAGTTTGGATTTCTTCAAAACATTGATGAACGTTGTGTGTACAAAAAGCTTAGTGGGAGCACAGTTGTATTTTTGGTACTCTATGTCGATGACATTCTACTTATTGGGAATGACATTCCTACCTTGTAGATTGTCAAGTCTTGGTTAGTAAAGTCTTTCTCGATTAAAGACTTGGGTTAAGCCACCTACATCCTAGGAATCAGGATCTATAGAGATAGATCTAAAAGACTTCTAGGACTTAGTCAGAGCACATACATAGATAAAATACTGCATAGGTTCAGTATGCACGAATCAAAGAGGGGTTTCATACCCATGTCTTATGGTAGTCACCTTAGCAAAGATCTGTGTCCTAGTACATCTTATCAGCGAGGTCGCATGAGTAAAGTTCCATATGCCTTGGCTATAGGATCTATCATGTATGCCATGTTATGTACTCGACCAGATGTCTCGTTTGCCTTAAGTATGACTAACAGATATCAACAGGACCCTAGTGAGGGCCATTGGACTGCTGTCAAGAATATCCTTAAGTGCTTAAGAAGGACTAAGGACTTATTCTTAGTCTATGGTGGATTGGATGACAAACTCTGTGTAACTGATTACACATATGCAAGTTTCCAAATTAACCAAGATAACCAAAAATCGTAGTCTAGATATATATTCCTCCTCAATAATGGAGCAGTAAGCTGGAAGAGCTCTAAGCAGGGAACTATAGCAGATTCTGTAATGGAAGATGAGTATATAGCAGCATCTGATACAGCTACAAAAGCCGTTTGGATCAGGAAGTTCATCAGGGAAGTAGGGGTGATACCTACCATCTCAGATCCAATAACTTTGCTCTGTGACAATAGCGGTGCCATTGCACAAGCCAAAGAGCCTAGGTCACATCAAAGGACCAAGCATATACTTAGCCGATTTCATCTCATCAGAGAAATCAACGATAGAGGTGATATAAAAATATGCAAAGTAGCAGGAGAAGATAATATTGCTGATCCTCTAACAAAGCCGCTTATGCAGGCAAAGCATGAGCGTCATGTTAGGTCAATGGGAATTAGTCAAATTAATGATTGTACCCAGTGTAAATGGGAAGTTGTTGGAAATTGTGCCCAAGGGGCCAATCATTATCTCATGAACATTATTGATTTATGAACTTATTAATTGTGTTATTATATTATTCGCATGTTTACTGTGATGACTATCCTTGGATAATTCATGATCTTATCCTAAATGTCCGTGGTCGGTCATCTATGTGGGAGCAGAGATGAAATAAGACCAGTATGACTTTGAAGATGTATAGAGATATAAATCAAAGTTATAGGCACATGTAAGAGTAAAAGGTGTTGGACTGACCCGCTATGAGAGAGTTGCATGGGTTACGTCATAAGCTTCTCTCATATACAAACCATGTCACTATGCCCTTTGACTTGAGATCATCAAGGATTCCTACATGACAAACGCTCAGCTTTAACCTAGTCAAAAGTCACTTTTGATCGAGTGATCATAAAGACTATGTTCGGGCTTAGTGGTTTTTCATGCAGAGGAATGTGAATGGTCAAGATGGATTTTGTCTCTTATATTCGTAGAGAGATATTACTGGGCCCCTCGATGAGTGAGTCTGAGAAATGAATGGCCATACTATAATGGAAAGGTAGTTCCATTTCTATAGTCAGACTACTCAGGGATCAAGAAAGTAATGGTCTGGAATAGGAGGATGACATTATCCATGCCTCATCCATGACCAAAATATCGCATGACATAAGGGACATGATATGGTTGTATAAAAGGTTATATCGTTTAACGATCCTCATATGATTTGGGTAGTCATTATGTCTTGCTAGAGATCACTAGCAACTTGTGGGCTTCATATGGGCCTATAGGGTCGCACACAAAATAGCCTAACACGAGCTATGATGTCCAGATTCATTGAATCTAAGACATGTCCAGATTCAATGAATGATCTAGGGTGGATGTAAATATTTATATTCGTATATATACATTATATATAAGAGATATATGAGATTTAATTTATAAGGATAAATTAAATCTCTATCACGTTTGAATTTGAAATTCAAATTGATAGGATATCTAATATAAGAGATATTTATAAGATTTAATTTATAAGTACAAATTAAATCTCTATCACGTGTGAATTTGAAATTCAAAGTGATAGGATATCTCATATAATAGATATTTATAAGATTTAATTTATAAGGATAAATTAAATCTCTATCACGTTTGAATTTCAAATTCAAATTGATATGATATCTCAAATTTGATTTATGAGAATAAATCCAATATAATTCAGTCTTATCTTTATTTTAAGTTAAATAAATAGGTGAATTAAATCTGTGAGATGGATTTAATATAAATATTATTTATTTAATTAGTTTCGTATCAAATTATACAATATATGATATTGTACTAATTTCAGAATTAATATAAGATTAACTCCAAAATCCAATTCGGTAGAGAAAAACGCATGCATCCTATATATCTGATTTTAGGAGCTACATTTTGAAAACACATAGAACACAGAAAGGCCGAAGGGGAATTGGCAAAAGGTTTGCATATAAGAAACTGTCAAAATAGAGATGGAGAGGACGAATTCTTGAGAAAGTCCTGGAGGGACAGGAGACGCTAGCACGTCGTTCATGGTTGAAACGCTGTTCATGTGGATACCAGTAGAGGAAGCCGACCTGAGTCATCGACTTCTTGTGATCAGAAAGGGAGCACAAGCTGCGGATAGAAGCTGTGAACGTCATGACCAGAAGCTGTGAAAGTCGCTGAGGAACACTGAGGGTAATGATTCTTCCCACTTGACTAAAACACATACGGTAGATCCTGGCAAGGAATAGAAAAAATTTTAAGTTAATTTCTGCTGCATGTCTTCCAATTCCTTACACCGTGTTACCTATGGATTTGAAGCTCTAGACGTCCTCTTTAAGCTCATAAAATTTCATAGAAAAACCCTTCATTGGTTATATGAAATGATTGTGTGAACGTCACTGTCTCTCAGCACTCGCTTTATCTCAATTCCAGATCTTACTTCCAACTTTGGAAAATCATAACAATTCGAATACTTATCCAAATGAGGAGTTCTTGGTGTTCATTTAAATCTATGTATCTTAAATTTAATCATGCCAAGTTTCAGACTAAAACTCGTTGTTTTTGACATTATAACCATCGGCACAAAGCATTAGCCTCAAAACATAGTTATAGAAACATACACCATACATGCTAGCATATCACCCTATAGTGTCATGTAAGTCATGTAACTTATTATACAAACTTAATCGTCAATATTTAATCTCTTCCCTTGAGAGGATCCAGCATCTAAAACATAGTTATGCATGTGGAAGGAATGAGATTTCATGGAAATCCTAATAGCAAGTTACACAAACTATAATATCATGCATGAATAATTGGATGCTTAATATGTTATCATGAGATGGGAGCTACTTCATAATGGTACATAAGCAAACTCTAACATGCATATTGTCATGACATAACTTGCAAGGAGTTGTAATCATTCATACTTCATCATAACATGATGACATAAGCTCAAGCTCAACCAAACACCATAATCAACAAGCAAGCAAACAATTAAACAAACATGAGTTATAGTTAGGTATTCTTGCTACCTTTTAGCTATCTTGCTCAAGACCTTATTGGAATGATTTCCTTCCTTCACAAATGTCAAAACCTAGCCATTACACAATAATATCAAGTTACAACTGAACTTGAATATAAACCAAGACTAGGTTTTCATTAGCTCCCTTTCTTTCTCTACTTCATGTTTCTTACTTCCATCTTTCCAAAATAAATTCTCATGGTTCATTTCTACATATTTTTCATGTAGAATCCAAATATGAAACTAGAATTTCCAAAATCAAAACACTTTAGTTGCTACAGTACCAAACCGAAGTAAAGCCCTTGATTCCTAAAAAATCACATTTTGATTCCAATGCTTCCAATACTTGTTCTCCTACTTTATCCCCACACAATTTTCCATTTTAAAATCATTGGAAGCATAAAAATCATAAAATTTCATTATATGAACAGTGTCATGCACAGTACGAGCAAGAACACAAAACTCTAAATCCAAACATACTTGAATTCCCAAGCTTATACCACTTGATTCTAGCTTGTTTAACCTTGTCTAAACTATCCATAACATAAAACTCATATTCCAACCCCATATGGAAAGTACTTCCAGCAGCAACCATAAGGGAAATAGAGCACAAAAACCCCTTAAAACCAAGAGCTAACTTGCTAGAACAAAGCTCAAGATCAAGGGAGATGATTACCTTGCTTCTTGCTTCAAGTTGTGTGCTTCTTTCTTAGTTGAATGGAAATTTTGCAAGAGTTTCCCCAAGGTTACAAGGGCTTACGAATAGGTCTGAAATGAGGGGGTATTTATAGAGAAATTTGGGTGAAAATAGATGGCTAAGATTGATTTGTATACTAGTTGATCCAAGGGCTCACATTTAATCTTGGATTTAACTTTTTCTAAAAAGAATAATTATGACATCATGTGGGACAGCTCATGGGACACCTAAGAGGGGTATGTGGCATGCTGTCCATGTAAGGAATCTTCTAAAAAAATTTCAGTCCTATCCGGTACCAATCGGAGCAGTTTCACAACAACTAAACTGTGTTATGTTCATAATCTTTTATAATATGCCAGGATATGTATTATGTCCTGGAAATTAATTTCTAGGCTTGTCATACTATTAAAAATGATATACTAAAGATTTATCTGCCATCCATCCCTTGAAAAATGACCAAAATACCCTTGGTATCCTTTCTTATACTGTACTAACCTAAGGGCATAATTGTCATTTCACCCCTCTTTGTACTGCCTCAGGGCATATACTAGCTCAACTAATCATATTTATTCCATGTGACACGTTTTTAGCCTATCCCATATGACCAAAATGCCCTCCATCCATCTCTAGTACAATCTAGGCATCTAGGGGTATTTTTGTAATTTTGCACCTTTTCTGGACACTAGCCCCTTTTACTGATGAACTGGTACCCTGGGTTTTTGGCCCTCCTTGGCGTCATCATGGACCTATTTATGAGGTCTTCTGCTCTCATTCTATCCAGGCTTACATGCTGATAAGTTCCATAATCAGATAATGGGTGTTATCAAACTCCTGTCAAAATTCACTAATATGTGAATAACTTTTCATACAAAACTTCTTCCAGAGTTATATCAGATCTAGGACATCTAACACTATAGGGCACACTTTCCTATAATTTGCCCACTTATATATAAAGTCCATGAAATCTGATAAAATTTTAAATAAGTTTTAGACTATCAGATAAATATCTGCTGTCTGGAGCCCTAATAAAATGTCTATATCATGTCAGATTAACCAGCATATCTTCCTCTATTTACTGATGGAATATGGGACTGAAATATTTTCGGGCAGTTTTAATCCTTTATGGGCTGATCTTTCCATAATTATAATTTTGCCCTTGAACTTTTACTTAATTACATTAAGTCCATTAACTTTTGAAAATTACCACTTTTGGCCCAAATCTTGTTTTTACTTTAATTTTTGGCCTTTAACCTTTTCTACTTTGCGTTTAGGTCCTTCTCTTTCTTCAATACTCCTCTAACCTTTATCATTTATTCTGATATTCATCATGATCCTTTCTAAGCCTCTTTCCACTATCAGTATTATACAGATAGGGAAAATTATGATATGACAAACATGTTTTCCATGGACATACACTTTTATGCAAAAGTATATAGCATGACGGCATGTCACTAATCAAAAAATGTTTAATGAAATTACATATCATGCATTAGCATCCATCTTACATATTTAAGTGGTAATATTTACTACTGAAATTCCCTAGAATCTCACCCTCCCATAACCAACCATAATAAGTTATTCAAGATGGAAGAATCATGTTTGGTATATGAGCTAAAGAATGGAAGAGAAAGAGTAGACAAGTGATAGCATGCATGTATGTTAGTTTTTATGTATTGTTATGTATTATCCATTATATGTAAAGAAAATATATGAAAGAATTATGACATAACCCCATGATGTATATGAATGCATGAAAGGCAAAAGAGATGATTTATGCATGTTGGAACAATTATTGAAACTGAAAGAAAGAAAATTAAAATGGTAAAAACGTAGGTCCTGAAGTAGTTTTGTTGTGACTTCAGTTTGACCTAGTAAATGAATGAATTAATCCATGAAATTTTATGAGCGTGTAGTAAACATCCATATATTTAAATTCATAGGTAGTATGCCTCATTTTGATATGTATATCAAGAGAAATGAATTTCCAAAGTTAAGAGACAGAATCTGGAATTTTGAGAATTTGCCATATAAACAGTAAAAAATAATGATTTAACTATATCAATTGGAAAGGTAAATATCCAGTTTTATATTTTTTCCTTAAATATCTATGAAAGAGATACAATTAAAAATTTGGATCACCTCTGTACAATTTTTCTACAATTAGTTATAAATTTTTAAAGTTGGACAGTAAATCTGGAAATTACCAAGTGAACAGTACCCGATAAGTAAGTTTTAAAATTTTACTTTTTGGGCTAATGTAATGCTTTTGCTAATCAAATATGCTTCCAAATACGTACTCTGAGGTGTTAAAAGTAGGATATTTATTTTGGTATCAGAGTAAAATGTTCTAGCATTGATACAGAATAAAGTTTTAGCACAAAACAGAGGTTCTGATGCAAGATAAACTTGCTTTGATTGGGAAATAGAGTATGTAGCAGTTACCTTAGGCCCAATTGAGGTTGAGGTTGAGATTAGTAATGGGTTACCTGTTCATAGTCCAACTAAGATTATGGATTGGTCTAGGAAAATGGAACATTGAGGCTTAATAAGAGATACCTTCTCGCCTGTTACTGATCTAGGAGGATAAAGGAAACTTAAGAGTATGACTGGCATAGAGATGGGAGCCAGACCTTTCCTTAGTTAGCTAAAAGAAAGTAGTTGACTCAGTTATAGATTACAGTGAGGCCAAAAACACATGAGTCCTTCAGGTTAAGGATACAAAAGTCTTACAGGCGATAAGAGATGTTATGATAGAATGAATATAGTCTAGTTAAAGTACAATGGCCTAACATGATAACTATCTCAGATTCCTGAATTTCTAAATAGGATCTTGGAGATGTAAGCGAAAGAGCAATAGCCTCAGAAATTTCTTGAGGATTAGTAGAAAGAGATGAAAGAAATATAACATGAGTCTACGGGAGTCCCTCTAACCCTAATGTGAGTTTAATTTCTCTGATAAGAGGACTGACTACAGCTGAGGAAGTTAAGCACTGGTACTGGATTATGGGTAGACTAGATATTATTCCTCCTCTACTAGAGTTTGAGGATAAATTTGAGGTAAGTAATAGATGATTGTCCCTTAATCTAGAGATCCAGTTAGAGTCTATTACAGTCCTTGTCTATTCTCACAGTCCAAGAATAGGTAACTTTATAGAGCAAGATTAGTGTGATGTTCCTGGTCCTACCATAGCCTTCTTTGTTAAAGACAGATAATGTTGACCATATTAGCCTCAATAAAGCTAGAGAGTGAATTACTCAGTCTAGGTCAAGGGAAAGAAAGAAGTAGAGATTAAGAGTAGTCAGTTTATCTACAGTTCCTCAAAGTTGTAGCAGGGATAATAGACAGATATAAAATAAAGGACATTGACTTGAATCAGGTTAACACTCTAGTAGACTAGCATGAAATGGTAATTAATCAGATACTGTCATATACCCCTACATGGCACATAGAGCTAAGATAGTTTTTGGCAAATGATCTGACAGCTGATATATGAAACATCCTTCTTTTCTTATTTCTTATGGACCAAATGGTAGCATCTAGAACCACTTCTAAGGCTATTGAAGTTAAATTACTCAATCTGGAATTTTACTCTTAGCGAGTACTGTTCACTGTGTAAATTCCAGAGGAGTGACCTGACTTCAAAAAATCATAACTAATTCTAAAAAAATCAAAATGAAGTGGTTCAAATTTCTTCAAGAAGCTAACTTAATCCTCTTTCAGAGAAAAATAACTTGTTGACCACTCCTTGACCAATTCAATATCAGTCAACGTCTGAAGTTTACTGTTCATCCTATGTTTTTCCCTGATTCCAACATTTTGGTCCCAACATTTGCACTATCCAATCCCCAGCTTTTCTTCATACTCCTTCAATCCTGTTCTCATCATACACCTGTGGGATTGGGATTTCATGGAAGGGGGTGAGATTTCTGGGGAAATATCAGTAGCAAATGGAAACAATACAATGTATGCAACTATATGCTTGATGTTACTATGTGTGTACTTAATGATCATGCTTGCATTATGATAACATACATGCTTCCATGTTACTTAATTATAATATATGGCCATAGTATAAAAAGAAATAGAGCATTACTTAATCATACATGCTTCACATCATCAAGGTAAGAAAACATCACATAAAACATCCAAGTAATATAAGCATACTAGTAGGTAAGTTTACTACCTAGCGTGTAGCCTTTCCTTCCAGCTCTTAACCTTGTCTCTAAGGTCCCTTCTTCTCATAAGTCATAGCCTATACATAGCATAATAATATCTTTATTATTATCCAGTATAGCTCTACTTAACTCATGCTTAACTTAGGGTAATATCCTTAATCTGACATTCCTTTGGCTTTCTTTCTACCTTTAGCTACCTTTATTAATAGAGATATTTCTCTATTCTAACTATTAAGAGCAATCCTCTACTTTATTAGAGCAAGGATTAGATAACTTACTTACCTCATTCCTAAGCTCTGCCCAGTCCCTAAGCTCCTTGGACTGCTCCTAGCTCCACCAGAACTCCTTCCTTCCTTTCCTTTCTTTCTCTTTCTCTCTTATTTCTATTCTTTCTTTTGCTCCTCAGTCGTGGCTTCCTTGGAGGGAGGAGTGGCCTATTTATAGGTGGAGGGAGGTGGAATGGATGGCTCAGATCGAATCATAATGAATGGCCCAGATCGCTTAGCTTCCTCAGGAAGCTTTGCTTGCATCATCACGATGACATCATCATCCTTGATGACTCACCAACATGACATCATCCAAGGACACCTCAGGGGGTATGTGTCCCAATGGTGGGGCCCTTGGGATACCTCAGCAGCTGACTAAGCCTTTCTAGAGAATTCCATAGTCTTTTATTGGAATGAACGGTCGAGAATGTGCCACGTGTCCCTATTACTTTTTCTCCTTTTTCTAATCTCATGGCATGTGTCCTTAACTTTTCTTCTTTTCCTATAATCATGCCATATGGCACCTTGTGGATCCCTTTTATGCCACCTCATTATTCCAGATCACTTTCCCCAGTTCTATCTTTGACCGGGTCACTTTACTTTATTGAAAAGCACTAAAATATTATTTTAATGCCTCTCAATCTCCCATAACTATTGGGCCTACGTTTTTGGGCTTTAAAATGACATCTTGGGTTTCTAACCAAGCCCAAGCACTCTGGTGGCTCAGTTCCCAAGAAATACCTCTTACTTTTTCTTTATGCCCACAGGGACTTTCACTATTTTCCCAGAATTTTCACTTTCTTGCAGTTAAGTTCCTAAATATCATTTATATACTTCTGGGACTCCTGCACAATAGGGCCTGGTAGCCTACCTTCTTCAGGCTATAAACTGGGCTTCTAGGCCAAAAAATTAGGATATGATATTTCTCCTCCCCTTAAAATAAATTTCGTCCTCGAAATTTGAGGGTTAAACCTCCATTCATTCCTTTATGAATAGTTTCTCTAAGGAGAATGTCCCTTTCATTTCATAACATTTTTTTGACTTTTCTAGCTCTTCTTAACTTTTTTGACTATCTCACATAACTTTGTGCATTTATGGCAAACTTTTGTGGCATTTACACCCTTTCTCACATAATTGCATTATATTCTTACTCTATCTTAGGCCCTCTTCTCTGGGTCTTACTAACCTTTCAATCTCTTTATCCTTATCTAAAGGATTTATCTACTCATACTTTTCTATTATCAAAACATATGGGTTTCTCTTCTCTATTCCCCAGGCATACTTCTACAAAACTTTTTGAATATCAGCACCCAGACTTGAACTTGGACTCCATCTTCATAAGGGTAAACTAAATTCAGTCTGTATATAATATAGGCTATAAATAAATTTTCTAGATGAGTTAATCAACTCATGAAGCTCTTTACCTTAACTTTGTCTTTGGTACTCATCTTTCCAGAGAGATACTGTACTGTTCTCGTTTCTTCATGGCTCCTTACTTTCTTTAGACTAGGTCTAACTGTGATTAACCGTAAACCCCTTCAGAATCTAACTGCAACTCTGAAGCTGTTATGATCTAACTGTGACCCTTTAGCCATGCTAGGATCTAACTGCGACCCTCCAGAATCCTCTGTGATTCTGTTGTACTGTATCATCATCTCTGAAAGATCTCATCCAACATACTAAGTTATAAGGTTAATTGCTTCCACTTGTTGATAACTCAATAAAAATTTTAAAATACATTCAGTAGCCCATATAATTTACCAAGACTTTACTTATTTTCTCTCTTACTCAGGAGTTCCTTCTCATCTTTCTTACTCTATTATGGCTTACCAATTATGGTCTTACCACCTGTCATTGCATTCTGTTGCTATGACCTTATCATAACTTCTCATTTAAATATGTGCTATAACTGCGGGCTATTTGAACTATGCTCTAACTGTGAGCAATCTTTATCATATCTAACTCTTATCTAAAGAGTGATCTGAACTCAAATGAATCTAGCTCTATCTGAGAGCCATCTGTTTCATATCCAACTCTTATCTGAAGAGTGATATAAAAACTATCTCTTTACTGTTATCTCTTACTCTTTCTGTATACCATTTCTTTTGATAGAGTTATAACACTACGACCTTCTCGGTACTTGCTATAACCCTAACATAAGAAATGGCCCTGAGTACTGTATTCACAAGTCTATAGAAATACCTGAGTAACCCTAATCATACTATAACAACTGTCCTACTTACTGAGACTGTCTCTTATTGTGGGTACATTCTTATTGCATGTCATATGGTATAGGAGCAACATAACTTTCTCATCATAAACTCTACCCTCTATGTACTGCATGAGGGGAGTATTTATAGCATACTCTAACATGCGTGTCATCATATGACAACTACAAGGAGATGCAACTATTCCTCATAACTTATGGCAACATAAGCCATATCATCATCACATAATTTTGCTCAACCATCCATCATACATACACTGCAATTCAACAATTAACCAAATAAACTTTAAAACATTCTTTCTTCTATCTCATTATCTGCCAGATTCCAAACATTTATTTAGGAATCTAAAATAACTACTCATTTAACTTAGGCTACCACATTACCCTCTTACTAGGGTATAGACTCAACCCTTCATTACTCTATCTTACTCTTGCTTATTACTCTTTCTTAAATTGGGGAGTCTCTTTATCTTTGAAACTGTGGCTACCTTTCTCTCTTTAAACTTCTTTTTCTTGATCCTAGACTTATGTCATATGAATCTCATTCCTCATCAATCATTTATGTTTTCTAGGGTACTTTACCTTAGGTCTACTAGGTTACTATTCTTTCATGATGTAATCCCTTTATCTTAGGAACATCAGCTCTCTCTATCTATTAATCATCTCATCTCTAACTTTAGGCCACATGCTAGGATTATTCCTAGGCAAGCCTCATTCTAAATTTTAATTCTTTTGTTCAGGAAACACTAGCTGAACAAATTCTTTCGTGATGTAGATCTACTCACATAAAGGATCTACTTATGAATATTGTCTTAAAATAATCTTTCATATTTACTTTATACTATATGGCTTGATTATGCTTTGTACCAATCCTCTAGTTGATTAACTTTAACCAGGTTGGTACCTTCATTATCATTGCCACTGTAACGTCTGGCAATTTCCCTTAACCTGGGACTGGTGAGCTTCTGTCTCTATCCATAGAGGAAACTGCTCCCCAGATGTTATCCTGCTTAGTGTAGCCACATCGTGCTAAGAAACACAAGACCTCAGCAGTAACAGCTGACTAAGACTAACTACTTCCTTGAACATTACCTTGTACCGCTATAAGGTATGGGGTACTGTTCTATCTATCTGGGTGCCACTATCTCTATGTAGTGAATGCCATCCCCATATTTTCTACTAGGGGAGAACTTCTTAGTTCAAATCTCTAACTGTACCAGAGCATCACTGAGCTAGAACCTTCTGTTCTGTGCTAGAATCTTATGCTCTGTGCCAGAACCGTTTGTTTGGTACTAGAATCCTCTCGATTATATACTAGAACCTTATGCTCTAAGCCAGAATCCTCTGCTCTGATACCAAAATGAAACATCCTTTTTTTCATAGATCTTAGAGACCAAACGGTAGCATCTGGAACCACTTATAAGGCTATTGAAGTCAAATTACTCAATTTGGAATTTTACTCTTAGCGAGTACTGTTCACTATGTAAATCTAGAGAAGTGACTTGACTTCGAAAAATCATAACTAATTCTAGAAAAATTAAAAGAAGTGGTTCAAATTGCTACACGAGGCTAACTTAATTATCTTTCAGGAAAAAATAACTTGTTCACCACGCCTTGACCAGGTCAACTTCAGTAAACATCCAAAGTTTACTGTTCATTCTGCGTTTTTCCCTGATTCCAGCATTTTGGTCACAATATTTACACTATCCAATCCCCAGCTTCTCTTCATACTCCTTCAATCCTCTTCTTATCATAAACCTGTGGGATTGGGATTTCATGGAAGGGGGTGAGATTTCTGGGGAAATCTTAGTAGCAAACGGGAACTATACAATGTATGCAACTATATGCTTGATGTTACTATGTGTGTACTTAATGATCATGCTTGCATTATGATAACATACATGCTTCCATGTTACTTAATAATAACATATGGCCATAGTATAAAAAGAAACAGAGCATTACTTAATCATACATGCTTCACATCATCAAGGTAAGAAAATATCACATAAAACATCCAAGCAACATAAGCATACCAGTAGGTAAGTTTACTACCTGGCATGTAGCCTTTCCTTCCAACTCTTAACCTTGTCTCTAAGGTCCTTTCTTATCATAAGGCAGAGCCTATACATAGCATAATAGTATCTTAATTATTATCCAGTCTAGCTATACTTAACTCATGCTTAACTTAGGGTAATATCCTTAATCTGACATTCCCTTGGCTTTCTTTCTACCTTTAGCTACCTTTATTAATAGAGATATTTCTCTATTCTAACTATTAAGAGTAATCCTCTACTTTATTAGAGCAGGGACTAGATAACTTACCTCATTCCTAAGATCTACCTAGTCCCTAAGCTCCTTCGACTGCTCTTAGCTCCACCAGAACTCCTTCCTTCCTTTCCTTTCTTTCTCTTTCTCTCTTTCTCTCTTCTTTCTTTTGCTCCTTGGTCATGGCTTCCTTGGAGGGAGGAGTGGCCTATTTATAGGTGGAGGGAGGTGGAATAGATGGTTTAGATCAAATCATGATGAATGGCCTAGATCGCTTAGCTTTCTCAGGAAGCTTTGCTTGCATCATCACGATGACATCATCATCCTTGATGACTCACCAACATGACATCATCCAAGGACACTAACATGACAACATGACATCATCAGCAGCTGACTCAGCCTTTCTAGAGCATTCTAGTCTTTTCTTGGAATGAACGGCCAAGATTGTGCCACGTGTCCCTATTACTTTTTCTCCTTTTTATAATCTCATGACATGTGTCCTTAACTTTTCTTCTTTTCTTGTAATCATGCCATGTGGCACCTTATGGGTCCCTTTTATGCCACCTCATGATTCTAAATCACTTTCCCCTATTTTATCTTTGATCGGGTCACTTTATTTTTTGGAAAAGCATTAAAATATTATTTTAATGCCTTTCAAACTCCCATAACTACTGGGCCTACGTTTTTGGGCTTTAAAATGTCATATTGGGTTTCTAACCAATAAGCACTCTAGTGGCTTGGTTCCTAAGAAATACCTCTAACTTTTTCTTTATGCCCACAGGGACTTTCACTATTTTCCCTAAATTTTCACTTTCTTGCATTTGAGTCCTTGAACATCATTTGTCTACTTCTAGGACTCCTACATAATAGGGCCTGGTAGCCTACCTTCTTCAAGCTATAAACTGGGCTTCTAGGCCTAAAAATTAGGATATAATAATATACAGAGGTGGTACTTTTGTATGCAAAAGTATTTACAATCCACCAGTCCCTAAAAAAGAATGTAAAAGAGATGAGGGGTAATGTAAATAGTGTGATGTAATTACTCAGATGTATGATAGTTACGTTGTACCCCAAATATGAAATTGACATGTAGGTAATGTATGTGCAAATGTTATAGTGATCTAAAATATGAGTTTTGATATGATATACTAAGATGATAATTGGTTGAACATATATGTGAATATGTTCTGAATTTAACGTGATTATGATATATAGATATGAATGAGTTCAATTGACTCAAATTCATCAAAGTCAAGAACATTATAAGTGAATGTTTAGAAAAAGTTATGCTCAGGTCGCGATGTGAAGCAGTTTATGTTGCGACTAGAAGTTATAGAGAAGTTAAGTCACGATGAGTTAAGCCACAGGTCGTGACAAATATTTACAGAAGCTTTTGGTCATGATGAATAAAGACTATTGGTCGCAATAGGAAGTCCTAGAGTTTTCAGGTCACAATAGAACATGACTTATGGTCATGATTGAGGAACACAGAGTTATCAAGTCATGATGAGCAAGTGGAGATAGTTACGACTAAAGTTTACAGAGAATATGAGTCACAACTAGTCAGTACTCAGTCGCGACTGGAATGCACAGAGACTTGATGATGAAAATAAAGATGCCAACCTCACTGAAGTTATCAGTTAGAGGTTTAACACATAGTGTAGGCAAGCTAAACAGTGTGAGGTACTGAGTTACAAAAGAGCAGTTTAAGAAAATGTCCAAAAGTATATCCTCCATATGATCACCAGGAGTTGATCTATGTTACGAAAGATTTATTCAACTAGTCTTTACTAAACAGAATAATAAGAAGTTAGAATGAGATTTGCCTAAGAATAAGCTTAATACTTGACTTAAGATTAAAAACATGATGGTCAATAGATAGAAAGTTTATGTTCCCAAAATAAAGGGATCCCATCATAAAGAGACAGTAACCTAGCAGACCTAGGGTAGAGCACCCTAGAGAATAGAAGTAATAGTGCTAGATGATGAATGAGATCCATGTGAATCAAGTTAGTCAGGATCCAGAGATAGACCAAAAAGGAACCATAGTCTAGTCCAGAGCATACTAAGACTAAGAGGTAGAATAGTTAAGAAATAGTATAGAGATACATAAGTTACTCCATATGAGATAGAGATTGATCTGCTCAACTGAGAAGTTTTCATCGAATAGTTTACCAGAGGCATTCCTCTCAGTTAGATAAAGATGAGCATGAGGCTAAGGGTTAAAGCAGAGAAAGATAAACCCTTTGATGAATACTTAGCTAAGTTCATCCACATGGACATTGAGAGTTGAATGACTAAGAAGTTAGCTCACTGATTGAATTTTGTGTTACAAAGAAAGAGTTTTTCTTAGGTAGTTGTAGAAGTTTAATAGAACGGTAGATGTATGTAAAATAAGAAAAGAAGTTTATGGTGTTTAGAGAGAGAAAGGTAGCCATAGTTAAAAAGATAAAGTAACTCCCCTATTCACTATGTAAGAAAGAGTAATAAAGGGTTGAGTCTAGACCTTAGTAAGAGGGTAACATGGCAACCCAAGTTAGATAAATAGTGACTTTATGATCTGACAAGGATCTGACAATGATCTAATAAGATAATATGATATATAATTTGGTATTTAAGGTGATAAAGGGACATGATGCTTTAAAAGATTACCTAGTTAATTATTTAATCGCAGTATGCATATAGAGGATGGCTGAGCAAATTATGTAATGATGATATGGGTTATATTGCCATGAGTTATGATGAGAAGTTACATCTCCTTGTGGTTATCATATGATGACACACATGTTTGAAAAAGCTTAAATGATTGTATCTCCTTACTTATTATGCATGTTAGAGTATGCTATGATGAATGAATACCCCATTCCGTATTTCATTAAGGGTAGAGTATATATGATAAAAAATTATGTTGCTCTCATGGCATATGATATGCAATTAGATAATTCAACTTAGTAATGATAAAGCAATAAATAAAACTAGAGATGAAGGTTAATAGTGAATCTTTAGACAAATGATCACGGTACTCAGGACATATCCCTTCATTAGGGATAAGAAACATGAATGATGTGCTATGAACATGAAATAAAATAAGATGCAATTATGAAAGATGATGTAGCTCTGAGAGGAAGCAGCATCTATGCAATAAAAGTTAATGTTTTTGTAATAGAGATAGGTTGCTCTTGCAATAGAGTCAGATTGCTCTTGAGATAGAGCCAAGAGAATAAACAAATTATGATGGATATGTGCATGGTAGAGCCTGTGTAGCTCTCTACAGTGCTAGATGTAGTAAAGTTATGAAAGATAGGAATGATATGAGAAAGTCCTGAGTATAGAGGAAATGAGTAAAGTCCTAATAGATAATATTGTTGGAAATTGTGCCCTAGGGGCCAATCATTGTCTTATGAACATTGTTGATTTATGAATTTATTAATTGTGTTATCATATTATTTGCATGTTTACTGTGATGACCATCCTTGGATAACTTATGATCTTATCCTAAATGTCCTTGGTAGGTAATCTATGTGGGAGCATAGATGAAATAAGACCAATATGACTTTGAAGATGTATAGAGATATATATCAAAGTCATAGGCACATGTAAGAGTACAAGGTGTTGGACTGACCCGCTATGAGAGAGCTACATGGATTAAGTCATAAGCTTCTCTCATATACAAACCATGTCATTATGTCCTTTGACCTGAGATCATCATGGATTCCTACATGACAAACGCTCAGCTTTGACCTAGTCAAAAGTCACTTTTGAGCGAGTGATCATAAAGACTATGTTCGGGCTTAGTGGTTTTCCGTGCGGAGGAATGTGAATGGTCAAGATGGAATTTGTCCCTCACATTCGTAGAGAGATATTACTGGGCCCCTCGATCAGTGAGTCTGAGAAATGTATGGCCATATTATAATAGAAAGGTAGTTCCATTTCTATAGTTAGACTACTCAAAGATCAAGAAAATAACGGTCAGGAATAGGAGGATGACATTCTCCATGCCTCATCTATGACCAAAATATCATGTGACAAAAGGGACATGATATGGTTGTATAAAAGGTTAAATTGTTGATCGATCCTAATATGATTTGGGTAGTCGTGATATCTTACTAGAAATCGCTTGCCACTTGTGAGTCAATATAGTAAATGGCCCACTGCCAACTTCATATGGGCCTACAAGGTCCCACACAAAATAGCCCAACACGAGCTATGATATCCAGATTCATTGAATCTAAGACATGTCTAGATTCAATGAATGATCTAGGGTGGATGTATATATTTATTTATATTTATATTCGTATATATATAAATTCGTATATATATATTATATATAAGAGATATTTACAAGATTTAATTTATAAGGATAAATTAAATCTCTATCACGTTTGAATTTGAAATTCAAATTGATATGATATCTCATATAAGAGATATTTACAAGATTTAATTTATAAGCATAAAATTAAATCTCTATCACATTTGAATTTGAAATTCTAATTGATATGATATCTCATATAAGAGATATTTACAAGATTTAATTTATAAGGATAAAATTAAATCTCTATCACGTTTGAATTTGAAATTCAAATTGATATGATATCTCAAATTTGATTTATGAGAATAAATCAAATGTAATTCCGTCTTGTCTTTATTTTAAATTAAATAAATGGGTGAATTAAATCTATGGGACGAATTTAATACAAACACTATTTATTTAATTAGTTTCTTGTCAAATTACACAATATATAATACTGTATTAATTTCATAATTAATATAAGATTAATTCCAAAATCCAAGTCTGTGGTAACATGCATAGCATCCTATATATTTGATATTTAGGAGCTACGATTGGGACAAGAGAAAAAAAGTGTGAATGGGAATCCGCAAAATGTTTGCAAATATGAAACTGCCAAAATAGAGACGGAGAGGACGCATTCTTGAGTAAGCCCTAGAGGGACAGGAGGCGCTAGCACGTCATTCGTGGTTGGAATGCTGTTTGTGTGGATACCGGTATATGAAGTCGACCTGAGTTGTCAACTTCTTGCGATCGAAAAGAGATCACGAGCCACAGAGAGAAGTTGTGGACATCGCAACCAGAAGCTGAGAAAAGTGGCGACTGAATAGTGAGGGTAATACTTCTTTCCACTTAACTTAAACACATACGGTACATCCTGGTAGGGAATGGAAAAATTTTTAAGTTAATTTCTACTGTGTGTCTTCCAATTCGTTATAAATATTGGCTTGTGTGATCATTTTTAAGGAATTATCTATTAAGTTAACAACTATGTAGAAGTGACTAACCTTGTAACTTTGTCCGTTAGTTTAGGTCTTCCAGAGATGAGAATACAGTATAACAAAATTGTAGTACATTCTGAAGGATTACAGTAGATCCTAGTATGGCTCATAGGGTTGTAGTTAGATCATGAGAAGGCTTACGGTTGATCATAGTAGATCCCGAGGGTCATAGTAGACCAAGCCTAGAGAAAGAAAGTAATGAGCCATAAGTACAGTATTTCTTTGGAAGGACGAATACCAAGCAAAAAGTTAAGGTATAGAAGCTTCACAGGTTGGTTAACTCATAACAGAGAGAGTACCCATGATATTAATTTCATATAGCCTTATTACTATTAGGGATTGAACTTAGAATCTTCATACACATAACAGGAACTAAGTGATCAAAGTTAAAGTTATTAATCCTGAATACCAAGGATTTATGAGAATATTTTGTAAGATATGAGACATGGTCAAGTAAGAACAGAAAAATCCCTAAGATGAGATTATAGAGAGTAAGACTAAGAGACAAATATATCCTCCAAATGAGGATAAAGAGATTAAAAGGTCAAATAGACTCAAAAGAGACAGTATGAGAAGGGTCTAAGATAGTAAAGTACCAGAGTTGGAGCCGATTAGCACCAGTACTTTAGATTTATATTTGCACTTTTCAGTTAAGCGTGCTTAGGCAAGAGTAGCCAATGATGGGTGACCCCCTAGAAAGTGATGAAAAAGGTGTAAATGCCACAGAAGTTTGGCATATATGCATAAAGTTATGTAAAATGATAGAAAGAGCTATGAAAAGTTAGAAAAGGGTTATGAACAGTAAGAGACTAGAATCCTTATGTCAAGTCCAAAGGAAATAGATTTGAAAAGAAATATTTAGAAGAGATTTCTTAAAAGCTAGCAAAGTTATAAGTTATAGAGAATGTTAGACTAATGGTATCTCAGAATACGCCAGGATATGGCAAGATAGACCATGATAAAGCCATATTTGGCCAGATATGCCATGATACGGCATGAAAAGTATGTAATGAGATACATTATGAGAAATATGTATCAAGAAGTGCAATATGAAGTGGCTTTATAGTTAGCTTTGTAAATAGATAGAGAGGCTCCCTTTTTGAAAGGGATAAGATGTTTAAAGGTTATGTTACATATGAAGTAGCAAGTGAGAGCTTTTATTCCTTGTATGAAATGCCAGGCATTATGTGACGTTTGTAAAATATGCTAAAGCTCCAAATTTTAAAGTAGTGCAAGCTATGAATGTTAGAGCTATGCATATTAAAGAAAGGAATGCTTGAGCTCCTATGTTAGAGCTTTATATTCATGGGCAGGTATGTAGTCCGACAACATGTTGGTTAGGCATTATGCATGTTAGAGTATGTGCTCCTATCTAGCAGTATAGTAAAGAAAGAATGAATAATGACATAAGTCCTCTCTATATTATGATGAGTTATTAAAGATGATAAGAAGAAAAGAAGTACGATGGTATAAAAATGAGAAATGAAGTTTTGCGGATGTTAAGAAAATTCTGCTAGATACTTAGAGAAATAATAAGAGATACGTGTTAAAGGTATGATGAGTAATTGACAGAAACTCTAGAATATAGCAATATTCAATAGAGTTTTATATGAAAGAAATGGACACTACTCACAAGTCCAATATAGTGAGAAGTCCATATGAAAATTGATGCAAAGCAAGTAAGCAAGTAACAGAATGAGGTAGCATTCAACTCTAATTGAGTTGATTCATAACAGAAGAAAAGTAATAATAGTAAAGATATGAAGATCTGCGGATATGAAAGGTACTCTGCTAAGATGTTAAGATAGAAGATAAGAGATAGATACCCCAATTCTCAGTCATAAAGAAGAAAAAGAGATCTATCCAAGATTGTTGACTAAGGTGCCAAGTAAATTTTGAGGACGAAATTTATTTTAAGAGGGGTAGAAATGTCATATCCTAATTTTTTCCTATCTGTATGATATTGATAGTGGAAAGAGGTTTGGAAAGGATTATGACGATGATCAGAAGAAATAATAAAGGTTAAATGAGCCTTGAAGGAAGAGAGGGACTAAATGAAAATTAGAAAAGGTTGAAGGCCAAAAATGAGAGTAGAAACAAAAGTTGGGCTAAAAGTGGTAATTACCAAAAGTTAAGGGGCTTAAATGTAATTTATCAAAAGTTCAGGGGCAAAAACATAATTATGAAAAAGTTGAGCCGAAAAAGGCCCAAAAATATCCATAATCAGATTAGTCTCACATTTTACCAGTAAGTAGAGAAAATGATTCTGATCAGTTCAACGCAACACATAATTTTGATATGAGGTCCCGAAAAATTTATATTAATTTTTGAAGTCAGAAAAAATTGTTACAGTATTTCTCAGACCTCAAAATCAGATGAAACTTTACAGTAAATTCCTATAATTAATATAAGAATTTATAAAATTCACAGAGTCAAAAAAGAAATCCTATATAATTCTTACGGGAATTTATAATAGAATAAAATACCCGATAAAAACTGTCTTAGGGACCAAAATGATAGGGTCTTATACCAAAATGAAACATCTTAAATGATAGGAATTATCTTAAATCATGCCAAAAACTTCTGCTCTGATACCAAAATGAAACATCCTTACTTTCATACATCTCAGGGACCATTCAGTATCATTTAGAACCACTTACAAGACTTTGGAAGTCCATTAGTTAAATCTGAAATTTTTTTCTCTTTCTCGAGTTATTGTTCATATGGCATTCCAGATTATGCGATGAACTTCAAAAAATCATAATTAATTCTAGAAAAATCTAAAAGAAGTGGTTCAAAAAGATACATGAACATAACATCTTGAAATTTAAGGAAAAAATAATTTCCAGACCAAATGCTTATCCAATTAATACAGTTTATTCGTTAAAGTGTACTGTTCATTTGGTCAAAATTTTTGAAAATAGATTCTGGTCCCTTACTTTGGAAAATTAGTTCTCTTTGTACAGACATTAAAATAAGGCGTTATTGGTGTCAAAGTGAAGCTTGACATGTTAACTAAATGTCTATAAAATTTCATACTTTTATCTCATCATTTACTATTTTTCATTGCATCATAATCATCACTACTTGCATTGGTCAAATAGTAACATTACATATAATAATTCCTCACATAACATTTATACTATCCAATCCCTATCTTCTCTTCATGCTTCTTCAATCCTCTTTCATCATTACCAATCCTGTGGAATTGGGATTACATGGAAGGGGATGAGATTTTTGGAAAAATCTTAGTAACAAATGGTATTAAACAATGCATGTATTATTGTAAATACTTGTGCTTGCTTGTGAAAGTGTTAACATTATGTAATGTGCATGCTTCCACGTAACATGAAATATCATTGGCCAAAGTAATCATAGAAACAAAGCTTCATACATAAGCATATATGCAACACAATTCAACAAAGCCATAGCACAATCAAGCATAACATTCAATGCATACAAGTTTAGGATAAGTTTATTACCTCATATACTTGACTATCTTTCACTTTATCTTGCTTCTTTCTTCTCACTTCTCTTGGATATGCGGCTGCCTCTTTTGGAGCATACCAATCAATTCCTAACATCACATAATCATTCATGCATCACAATCTAACTTCCTTGAGCATTAAACTCACTTTAACTAACATAATTTCCTCTTGAACATTAAGCTCATTTAACTACAATAACTTTCCTTAATCTTAACTAATGGACTTGGAATTTGAATCAATTGATGTATTGACTTTACCCAACACAATTTCATCTTTTGAATCCATTTATGAACTTAGAATCATGAAATTTCAGCTCCTTCATGGCCTGCTGAACAGAACCGAACATATGACATAATTCCTTAAAAAACTCTCATTTTGATTCTAATGCTTCCCATACTTGTTTCTCCACTTTATCCCACACAAATTTTTATTTTAAAACCATTGGAAGCATCAAAATCATAAAATTCCAATCACTATTTGTGTGAGTGAATAGTCACAGAGAATAATTTCAAAAACTACAATCTTCGAATTTCAATATTTCCAAGGTTCAAACCTATCCAGTCCTACACAAAATCATCATATAAATTCAATGGAAGCATTAAATCATTAAAATTCTATTTCATTTCATCATGAACAGTGCAAACTGAACTAGTTCAATGTCATATCCTAACTTTTCCCTATCTGTATAATACTGATAGTGGAAAAAGGATTAGAAAGGATTATGATGACGATCAGAAGGGATAATAAAGGTTAAATGAGTTTTAAAAAAAAGTGGGACCTAAATGTAAAGTGGAAAATATTAAAGGCCAAAAGTTCAGGTAGAAATAAATGTTGGGCCGAAAGTGGTAATTTCCAAAAGTTAAGGGATTAAATGTAATTGAGTAAACAGTTCAAGGGCAAAATTATAATTATAGAAAGATCAGCCCAGAAAGGGTTAGGACTGTCAAGAAGTATTTTAGTCCCATATTCCATCAGCAAATAGAGGAAGTTACGTTGGTTAATCTGGCAGGATACATAAATTTTATTAGGGCTCCAGACAACAGATATTTATCTGATAGCCTGAAAGTTATCTAAAATTTTATCAGATTTCATGGACTTCAAATATAACTGGGAGAGTTACAGGAAAGTGTGACATATAGTGTCAGATATCATGGATCTGACAGAACCTCAGAAGAAATTCTGTATAAAAAGTTATCCTCATATAAGTGAATTTTGACAGGAGTTTGATAACACCCGTGATCTGATTATGGAACTTATCAGTATATAAGCCTAGATAGAATGAGATCATATCATATATAGGCCCATGATGAAGCCAAGGAGGGCCCAAAACCCAGGGTACCAGTTCATCAGTAGAAGGGGCCAGTGTCCAGAAAAAGTGTGAAATTACGAAAATGTCCTGGATGCCCATATTGTACCAGTGATAGATAGAGGGCATTTTGGTCATCTGGGACAGGCTAAAAATGTGGCATATAGTATAAGTATGATTAGTTAGAGCCAGTATATACCCTGAGGCAGCACAAAGAGGGGTGAAATGATAATTATGCCCTTAGGGTTAATATAGTAAAAGAAAGACACGAAGGGTATTTTGGTCATTTTCCAAGAGATTGATGGCAGACAAATACTCAATATAATAATGTCAATGGTATGAGAAGCCTAGACATTGGTTTTTTGGACAAAATATATATCCTGGTATATTATAAAAATTAGGAAGAGAAAACAGCCTGGTTTTTCGTGAAACTGCTCCGATCGGTACCTGATTGGACTGAAATTTTTCTAGAGGCTTCCTACCATGAGTATTTTTCCACATGTCCCATGAGGTGTCCCTTGAGTTGTCCCTTGTGATGTCATGGATGATGTCATAATTATTATTTTTGAAAATACATCTTTTTGATGTTAAAGGTTATGTAATTGATCCAAATGGGTTCCAATTGAGTATAACTGAGGTTGAAATTAAGGATGTGACATTTTAGTATCAGAGCAAAGGATTCTGGCTAAATAAATGCTCTGAATAGATTATTTTGAGACTGATATAAGATTGTTCCCAGACCCTAACCTTAAATAGTAAGTATTTTGTTAAGTTAGGGTATGTATTGTAATAGTTAGCATGGCTTAATTAAGCAAATAGTGCAGGAATATATATGGGGTTTCATGAAGTTAAGTTAGAGGCCTTAGTTAATAAGGCAATTAATAAAGGATACCCCTACCCAATAATGATATATGAAGATAATGTATATCCAGATTTTGATCATCCCTAAGATAATGAGGAGAGTTCAGAGGAGAGTATAGGGGATCAGTCAAGGAAGTCTGCAATAGGATGTCCCGTAGATATTTCTGTAGACTTAAACCTACAGTCTAGAGGTTATGTAGAAATTTATCTTGAAGCTATGTATGTACCAAATGATGTTAAGTCTAGTGACTCTATACAGTATGAGTTTATTAGAGTGCCCTCTAGTCCTAAGGTAAGCTTTATCCCTCTGATGAGAGGACATATTATGTCTGAGGAAGCTTAGTAGTGGTATTGAATTAAGGATAGACCAGATATTATTTCTTCTCCATTGGAGTTTAAGGATAGAATTGTTATAGGTAATATATCATAGTCCCTTAATCTAGACATCCAGTCAGAGTTTATGGTAGTCCTTGTATATTCCTAAAGTCTAGGAATATGTGACTGTATAGTGAAAGATTAGTGTGATGTTCCTGTAAGGAATTGGAAGACGTAGCGGAAATTAATTTAAAATTTTTTTCATTCCTTGCCAGGATTTACCGTATGTGTTTAAGTCAAGTGGGAAGAAGCATTACCCTCAGTGTTTCTCAGCGACTTCCATAACTTCTCTCCGCGGCTGGTGATCTCTTTTCGATCGTAAGGAGACGTCCACAGCTTCTCTCCACGGCTCGTGCTCTCTTTTTTATCGCAAGAAGTCAACTCCTCTACTGGTATCCATACGAACAGCGTTCCAACCACAAATGACGTGCTAGCGTCTCCTGTCCCTCCAAGGCTTTCTCAAGAGTTCATCCTCTCCGTCTCTACTTCAGCAGTTTCTTATCTGCAAACCTTTTGCAGATTCCGTTTGGCCCTTTTTGTGTTATGTGTTGTGTTCAAAACGTAGCTCCTAAAATCGCATATATAGGATGCTCTGCATTTTTCTCAACCGAATTGGATTTTGGAATTAATCTATATTAATTCCGAATACAATATCACATATTGTATAATTTGATAACAAACTAATTAAATAAATAATGTTTATATTAAATCCGTCCCACATATTTAATTCACCTATTTATTTAATTTAAATAAAGATAAGATTGGAATGTATTTGATTTATTCTCATAAATCAAATTTGAGATATCCTAACAATTTGAATTTCAAATTCAAACGTGATAGAGATTTAATTTATTCTTATAAATTAAATCTTGTAAATATCTCTTATATGAGATATCCTATCAATTTGAATTTTAAATTCAAACGTGATAGAGATTTAATTTATCCTTATAAATTAAATCCTATATATCCCTTATATATAATATATATATATATACGAATTTATATATATACGAATATAAATATAAATAAATATATACATCAACCCTGGATCATTCATTGAATCTAGACACGTCTTAGATTCAATGAATCTGGACATCATAGCTCGTGTTGTGCTATTTTGTGTATGACCCTATAGGCCCAAATGAAGTTGGTAGTGGGCCATTTGCTATACTGGCCCACAAGTCGCAAGCGGTCTCTAGCAATACATAACGGCTACCCAAATCATATGAGAATTGATAAACGATGTAACCTTTTATACAACCATATCATGTCCCTTTTGTCACGCGATATTTTGGTCATGGATGAGGCATGGATAATGTCATCCTCCTATTCGTGACCGTTACTTTCTCGATCCCTAAGTAGTCTGACTATAGAAATGGAACTACCTTTCCATTACAATATGACCATACATTTCTCAGACTCACTCATCGAGGAGCCCAGTAATATCTCTCTATGAATGTGAGGGACAAATTCCATCTTGACCATTCACATTCTTCCGCAGGAAAAACCACTAAGCCCGAACATAGTCTTTATGATCACTCGGTCAAAAGTGACTTTTGACTAGGCCAAAGCTGAGCGTTTATCATGTAGGAATCCATGATGATCTCAGGTCAAAGGGCATAGTGACATGGTTTGTATATGAGAGAAGATTATGACGTAACCCATGCAACTCTCTCATAGCGGATCGGTCCAACACCTTGTACTCTTACATGTGTATATGACTTTGATTTATATCTCTATACATCTTCAAAGTCATACTGGTCTTATTTCATCTCTGCTCCCGCACAGATGACCGACCAGGGACATTTAGGATAAGATCATGAATTATCCAAGGATGGTTATCACAGTAAACATGAAAATAATATGATAACACAATTAATAAATTCATAAATCAATAATGTTCATAAGACAATGATTGGCCCCTAGGGCACATTTTCCAACAGTTCCTGGTCCTAGTTAAACCCAACTTTCTTTGTTAAAGAAAGATAATGTTGATTATATCATTCTCAAGAAAGTTGTGGAGAGTGAATTATTCTGTCGAGGTCAAGAGATAGACAGCAGTAGAGATCAAGAGCAGTTTGGTTATCTGCAGTTCCTCAATATCGTAGCAGGGATGATAAGTAGATATATGATAGAGGGACTTAACCTAAATCAAGTATATGCTCTAGTTGACTGACATGAGATGGTAATAAGTCAGATACTAATGTATACCCCAACATGGCACATAAAGCTAAGTAAGTTTTTGGCAAAGGATCTGCCAGTTGATATATAGGGGTGATACTTCTGCATACAAAAGTATGTGCAGTTTATGATTCCCTATAAGATAATGTAAAAAGAGATTAGGAGTAATGTAAATATGTAAAGTGTAAAGTAATTACCCAGATGTATGACAGTAATCATGTACCCCGAATATGTAATTGACATGTATGTAATGTATTTACAGATGTTATGGTGACATGAAATATGAAGTTTTGTATGATATAATGGAATGGTAGTTGGTTGAACATTATGTGAATATGTTCCCCATTTGATGTGATTATGATATATAGATATCAATGAGTTTTAATTAATTCAAATTTATCAAAGTCAATAACATTATAAGTGAATGTTAGAGAAAGCTGTGAGATCGTGATATGAAATAGTTTAGGTTACGACTAGAAGTTCTAGACAAGCTAAGTCACGATGAGTCCAAGCCATAGGATGCGACTAATGTATAAGCAGAATAGGTCACGTCAGAAGATGACCTATATTTGCAGTTGAGGAACACGGAGCTATCAAGTTATAGAGAACATGTGCCGCAACTAGCCAGCACTCAGGGTGTGACTAGCTTGCATAGAGATTTGATGACAAGAATGAAGATGCTGACCTCACTGAAGTTTATCAGTTGGAGGTTTAGCATAGAGTACATGTAAGCTAAATAGTACGAGACACTGAGATATATAAGATCAGTTTAAGAAAATGTTCAGAAGTAGATCCTCCGTATAATTGTTAGGAACTATCTACATTACGACAAACTTTGTGCAGCTAGTCCCTTACTGAACAAAAGAGTTAGAAGTTAGAATGAGACTTGCCTAAGAATGATCTATTACATGGATTAAGGTTAAAGACGTGATGGCTAATAGGTACAAAGTTCATGTTCCCAAAACAGGGGGATTCCATCATGAGGCAATAGTAACCTAGCACTCTACCCTAAAGAATAGAAGTAGTAATGCTAGATGATGAAGGAGATCCAAGTAACTTAAATTAGTTAGGATCTAGAGACAGACCAGAAAGGAATCACAGTCTACTCTAAAGTAGAAGGAGACTGATAGACAGAAAAAGTTAAAAGATAGTAAGAGGTATAGAAGTTACTCTATACAAGAGGGAGATGAGCTAAGGCTAAGGATTAGTATAAGGGAAAGAGAAACCCTTTGATGAATACTTAGCTGAGTTCATCCACATGAACATTGAGGCCTAATAAGAGACAATTTTCTCGCCTGTTAGTAATCCAGGAGGATAAGGGGAAAACTTAAAAGTATGGATGGCATAGAGATGTAAGTCAGACCCTTCCTCAGTTAGCTTACAGTGAAGCCAAGGATAACACATAAGTCCTTTAGGCTAGGGATACAGAAATCTTATAGGTGATAAGAGATGTTATGATAAAATGAATATGGCCTAGTAAGGTAAAATAGCCTGATATGATAAGTTGTCTCATATTCCTAAATGAATGAATAGGATAGTGGAGATGTAAGTTATAGATAAATCGCATCAAAAATTTCTTGAGGATTAGTAGAAAGAGATATAAGCACGATAAGAAAAGATACTTATGATGTCTAAAGGAAGTAAGGTAGCCACAGGTTTAAAAATAAAGTGACTCCCCTATTTCCTATGTAAGAAAGAGAAAAGAAGGGTTGAGTCTATACCTTAGTAAGAGGGTAACATGGCAGCCTAAGTGAAACAAGTGAATGACTCAGGTTCCTGAATAGATGATCAAGACCTGTCAGTTAAGGTGATAAAGGGGCAGAATGCTTTGAAGTTATCTCATTAATTGTTTAATTGCAATGCGAGCATTGGGATGGTTAAGCAAAATTATGTGATGATGTTATGGCTTATGTTGTCATATGTTATGATGAATACTTGCATCTCCTCGCAGTTGTCATATGATGACACGCATGTTAGTGTATACTATGATAAATGAATACTCCCCTCATGTAATACATATCGGGTAGATAGTACTAAATAAGAAAGTTATGATGCTCCCATGCCACATGACATGCAATTAAATAATTCAACTTGTTAATGATAAAGTAATAGAAAAACAATAGCAAAGCGATACACAAGATGGTTAGTTAGTTAATGCTCAAAGAATAGAATGAGAATTTATGATTAGACAATGATGGTCAATTGAATAGAGAATGTGATTAAAGATATGGACTAATAGTGAAGTAATTACAGTATTCAAGACGTACCCCTTTAGTAGGAATAAGATATATGAATGATATGCTATGACTATGAAATGAAATGAGAAGCATTTATGAAAGATGATATAGCTATAAGAAGGAGCAGTGTTTATGTAATATAAGCAAACATTCTTGCAATAGAGCTAGATTGCTCTTGCAATAGAGTAAGAATGCTTTTGAGATAAAGCTAATAGAGTGGATAGTATAGCTCATATAGAATAATGTCCTTCAGATAAGATGAATAGATGATGATAGATATGTGCATGGTAGGGTCTATGTAGCTCTCTACAGTAGTCAAGTTATAAATGATAAGAATGATATAAGAAATTCCTGAGCAATAGAGGAAATGAGTAAAGTCCTTATAGATAATATTGGCTTTTACGATGACTTTTGGGGAATTATCTATTGAGTTAATAACTATGTGAAAGTGGCTAACCTTCTAACCTTGTCCGTTGGTTTAGGTCTTCCAAAGATGAGATACAGTACAATGGAATCGCAGTAGATTTTGGAGGATTGCAGTAGATCCTAGTATGGCTCACAGGGTTGTAGTTAGGTCATGAGAAGGCTTACGGTTGATCACAGTAGATCCCAAGGGTCGCAGTAGACCAAGCCTAGAGAAAGAAAGTAATGAGCCATAAGTACAATATTTCTTTGGAAAGATGAATACCAGGGATAAAGTTAAGGTAGAAAAGCTTTATAAGTTGGTTAACCCATAATAGAGAGAGTACCCATGATGCTAGTTCCCGATAGCCTTATTACTATCAGGGATTGAATTCATAATCTTCGTACACATAACAGGAACTAAATGAACAAAGTTAAAGTAGTTAACTTTAAGTACCAAAGATCTATGAGAATATCTCATAAGATATAGGAAGAGGTCAAATAAAGATAAAGAAAACCCTACGATGAGATTATAGAGAAGAAGAATGAGAGAGCAATAGATCCCCTAGATGAGGATAAAGAGATTAGAAGGTCAGATAGACCTAAGAGAAATAGTATAAGAAGGGTCTAAAATAGTAAAGTAACAGGGTTAGAGCCTATGAGCACCAGTGCTTTAGATTTTTATTTGCATATTTCAGTTAAGCGTGCTCAGGCAAGAGTAGTCCAATGATGGGTGACCCCTGGGAAGTGATAGAGAATGGTGTAAATACCACAAGAGTTTGGCATATATGTATAGAGTTATATAAAAAGATAGAAAGAGCTAAGAAAAGTTAGAAAGGGTTATGAGCAGTAAGAGACTAGAACCCTTATGTCAAGTTCAAACGAAATGGATTTGAAAGAAAATATTTCCAAGAATTATCTCACAAGTTAGCAACGTTCTAAGTTAAAGAGAATGTTTGAAGTATTATATCTCAGGATACATTATGACAAAGCAAAATAGACTATGATATAACTGTTGAAAATCGTGCCCTAGGGGCCAATCATTATCTTATGAACATCATTGATTTATGAATTTATTAATTGTGTTATCATATTATTTGCATGTTTACTATGATGACCATCCTTGGATAATTCATGATCTTATCCTAAATGTCCCTGGTCAGTCATCTTGCGGGAGCACAGATGAAATAAGACCAGTATGACTTTGAAGATGTATAGAGATATAAATGAAAGTCATAGGCACATGTAAGAGTATAAGGTGTTAGACCGACCCGCTATGAGAGAACTTCATGAGTAATGTCATAAGCTTCTCTCATATACAAACCATGTCAATATGCCCTTTGACTTGAGATCATCATGGATTCCTACATGACAAAAGCTCAACTTTGACCTAGTCAAAAGTTACTTTTGACCGAGTGATCATAAAGACTATGTTCGGGCTTAGTGGTTTTTCATGCGAAGGAATGTGAATGGTCAAGATGGAATTTGTCCCTCACATTCGTAGAGAGATATTACTGGGGCCCTCGATGAGTGAGTCTGAGAAATGTATGGCCATACTGTAATAGAAAGGTAGTTCCATTTCTATAGTCAGACTACTCAGGGATCGAGAAAGTAACAGTCAGGAATAGGAGGATGACATTATCCATGCCTCAACCATGACCAAAATATCGCGTGACAGAAGGGACATAATATGGTTGTATAAAAGGTTACATCATTTAACGATCCTCATATGATTTGGGTAGTCAATATGTCTTGCTAGAGACCGCTTGTGACTTGTGGGCCAGTATAGTAAATGGCCCACTGCCAACTTCATATGGGCCTACAGGGTCGCACACAAAATAGCCCAACACGAGCTATGATGTCCAGATTCATTGAATCTAAGACATGTCCAGATTCAATGAATGGTCCAGGGTTGATGTATATATTTATTTATATTTATATTTGTAGATATATAAATTCGTATATATATATATATATTATATAAGAGATATATGAGATTTAATTTATAAGGATAAATTAAATCTCTATCACGTTTGAATTTAAAATTCAAATTGATAGGATATCTCATATAAGATATATTTATAAGATTTAATTTATAAGAATAAAGTAAATCTCTATCACGTTTGAATTTGAAATTCAAATTGATAGGATATCTCATATAAGAGATATTTATAAGATTTAATTTATAAGGATAAATTAAATCCCTATCACGTTTGAATTTGAAATTCAAATTGATATGATATCTCAAATTTGATTTATGAGAAGAAATCAAATATAGTTCAGTCTCATCTTTATTTAAAGTTAAATAAATAGATAATTAAATCTGTGGGACGGATTTAATATTATTTATTTAATTAGTTTCTTATAAAATTATACAATATATGATATTGTATTAATTTCGAAATTAATATAAGATTAACTCCAAAATCCAATTCGGTAGAGAGGAAAAACGCATAGCATCCTATATATCTGATTTTAGCAGCTAAGTTTTAGATATACACATAGAATACAGAAAGGCTGAAGGGGAATCTGCAAAAGATTTACAGATAAGAAACTGCCAAAATAGAGACGCTAGCACGTCGTTCATGGTTGGAACGTTGTTCGTGTGGATACCAGTAGAGGAAGCCGACATAAGTCGTCGACTTCTTGTGATCGAAAAGGGAGCACGAGCCGTGGAGAGAAGCTGTGAACGTCGTGACCAGAAGCTGTGGAAGTAGCTGAGGAACACTAAGGGTAATGCTTCTTCCTACTTGACTTAAACACATACGGTAGATCCTGGCAAGGAATGGAAAAATTTTAAATTAATTTCCGCTGCGTGTCTTACAATTCCTTTCAATGGTATCAGAGCCATGTCGTTTTGTGTTTAAATTAGCCTTGATTGTTGATTCATGTGATATGTGTTAGTCGTAGCCGATCATATGATATGCATTTTATGTGTGACATATAAGGGATCCATATTATGTATGACATAAAAAGAATCTAAAAGGGAATTGAAATCAGTGGTGATACGTTTTGATTTGATCAATTAACATAGGTGGGGTCCAAGAAAACCGAATTTAGATTCGTGATTATTTATAAAGCAAAATTTTTTTCTCGGGGCAGCAGACCGTCGCCTGCTAACCGGCTAGCGGGACCACCGTGGCTACCTGTTCATAGCGCAACATAACCGTGACTCCCTTTTCTTCCTAGAGAGCTCCTCTCATTGGCTTGAGGGGACTTAGGATAGGTGAGCCATATTGTATCACATTTAAATTATTCTTCTAATGATTATATCAGCACATGCATATTACTTGTATGAGATACAAACTAAGAAACATGCATTCTTATAAACCAGACAGTTAAATTAAGCCCTCTAAATGAAATCTTAAGTCATAATGCCGTCAATTTATGAACATTTGTCAAAACCTTGATCGCTCAATTGTGGACTCTACCAAAGTAGGTGCTTCTGAGTTATCTTGGGGAGATAAGCAAGAGTAATGGTGCTACTCTCACATGTTTATTATTGTTTGACTTAATTGAGATTAACAAAACGGTTTTGGGTCTCAAGGCATTAGATGGGATTAAAAACATGCCAGATCATATGATGATAGGATCCCATGAACATCTAAGAGTTACATTTGATGTAATTGGTAAAGGTGTTACCTACCTAAATAACTTAATTTAAGCGTCCTGCCAAAGTGGACTTAAGTTTGAGCCAAATATGGATCTTAGCCCACTAACTATTGCATTGAGGGTTGTTTATTCAGTGGGAGATTGCTAATTAAATTGCATATTTTAGTTGTAGAATTATGACGACTAGTAATACTGCTATATTATCATTGCGATCTATCCTTGAGAAGGACAAACTCAATGGGACAAACTTTCTTGACTGGTTTAGGAACTTGAGAATTATTCTCAAGCAGGAAAGAAAGGCGCATGTCCTAGATCAACCCATTCCTAAGGAGCTAGCAGTCATTGCTCCTAGAGCTCAGAGAGATGCTTACACGAAGCATAAAGAAGACTCTGTCGATGTGGGTTGCTTGATGCTAGCCACCATGGTTCTGGAGCTCCAAAGAGATTTGGAACACATGGAGGCTTATGAGATGATTGTGCATCTCAAGGAAATATTCCAGTAACAGGCAAGGCAAGAGAGGTATGAGACCAATAAGGCCTTACATTCCTGTAAGATGGCTGATGGTGCATCAGTTAGTACTCATGTCTTAAAGATGAAGGGGTACATTAATCACCTTGAGAGGCTTAGATTTCCCATGAGCCAGGAGTTAGCTACGGATTTGATCTTAAACTCACTCCCATAAAGTTATGACCAGTTTGTCATGAACTACAACATGAACAACATGGAGAAATCTATTTTTGAACTGCATGGGATGCTTAAAACTGCTGAGCCCATTCTTAAGAAGAAGCCCAGTAGTGTTTTGATGGTTCAGAAAGGAAAGGGTATGAAAAAGGTTACTCAGGGATCGAGAAAGTAACGGTCAGGAATAGGAGGATGACATTATCCATGCCTCAAACATGACCAAAATATCGCGTGATAGAAGGGACATGATATGGTTGTATAAAAGGTTACATTATTTAACGATCCTCATATGATTTGGGTAGTCGTTATGTCTTGCTAGAGACCACTTGCGACTTGTGAGCCAGTATAATAAATGGCCCACTGCCAACTTCATATGGGCCTACAGGGTTACACACAAAATAGCCCAACACGAGCTATGATGTCCAGATTCATTGAATCTAAGACATGTCCAGATTCAATAAATGGTCCAGGGTGGATGTATATATTTATTTATATTTATATTCGTATATATATAAATTTATATATATATATATATATATTATATATAAGAGATATATGAGATTTAATTTATAAGGATAAATTAAATCTCCATCACGTTTGAATTTGAAATTCAAATTGATAGGATATCTCATATAAGAGATCTTTATAAGATTTAATTTATAAGGATAAATTAAATCCCTATCACATTTGAATTTGAAATTCAAATTGATAGGATATCTCATATAAGATTTAATTTATAAGGATAAATTAAATCCTTATCACGTTTGAATTTGAAATTTAAATTGATATGATATCTCAAATTTGATTTATGAGAAGAAATCAAACATAGTTCAGTCTCATCTTTATTTAAAGTTAAATAAATAGGTAATTAAATCTGTGGGATGAATTTAATATTATTTATTTAATTAGTTTCTTATAAAATTATACAATATATGATATTGTATTAATTTCAAAATTAATATAAGATTAACTCCAAAATCCAATTCGGTAGAGAGGAAAAAACGCATAGCATCCTATATATCTAATTTTAGGAGATGTGTTTTAGATATACACATAGAGCATAGAAAGGCCAAATGGGAATCTGCAAAAGGTTTGCAGATAAGAAACTACTGAAATAGAGACAGAGAGGATGAATTCTTGAGAAAGCCCTTGAGGGACAAGAGATGCTAGCACGTCGTTCGTGGTTAGAACGCTATTCGTGTGGATACCAGTAGAGGAAGCTGACCTGAGTCATTGACTTCTTGCGATCGGAAAGGGAGCACGAGCCGTAGAGAGAAGCTGTAAATGTCGTAACCAGAAGATGTGGAAGTAGCTAAGGAACACGGAGGGTAATGCTTCTTCTCACTTGACTTAAACATATACGGTAGATCCTGGCAAGGAATGGAAAAATTTTTAAATTAATTTCTGCTATGTGTCTTCCAATTCCTTTCAATAACCAGATTTGGCCAGATATGCCATGTTACGGTATGAAAGATACGAAATGAGATATGTAATGAAAAATGTGTAATTAGATATGTTATGAGAAATATGTATTGAGAAATGCAATATGAAGTGGCTTTATAGCTAGCTTTGTAAACAGATAGAAAGGCTCCCTTTTTGAAAGGGATAAAATGTTTAAGTGTTATGTTAAAGATGAAGCAGTAAGTGAGAGCTTTCACTCCTTGCATGAAATGCCAGGCATTATGTTATAGAATATGCTAAAGCTCCAAATATTAAAGCTATACATGCTCTGAATGTTAGAGCTGTGCATATTAAAGAAATGAATGATTGAGCTCCGATGCTAGAGCTTTGCATTCATGGGCAGGTATGTAGTCCTACGATATGTTGGCCAGGCATTATGCATGTTAGAGTATGTGCTCATATATGTTTCTATATGCTTCTATGTGCTCCTATCTAGGAGTAAAGAAAAGAAATAAAGGATAATGATGTAAGTCCTCTCTCTGTATTATGATGAGTTATTAAAGATGATAGGAAGAAACAAAGTACAATGGTATGAAAGTGAGAAATTAAGTTTTTGCGGATATTAAGAAAAATTTGCCAGATACTCAGTGAAATAATACAAGATATGTGTTAAAGGTATGACGAGAAATTGACAGAAACTCCATATTATAGCAATATTCAAGAAAATTTGATCTGAAAGAAATGGACACTACTCCCAAGTCCAGTATGGTGATAAGTTCATATGCAAATAGATGGAAAGTAAGTAAGCAAGTAACAGAATGAGGTACCATTCAACACTGATTGAGTTGATTCTGAACAAGAGAAAAGTAATAATAGTAAAGATATGAAGAGCTACGGATATGAAAAGTACTCCACTTAAGATGTCAAAGTGGAAGATAAGAGGTAAATACCCCAATCCTTACTCATAAAGAAGACAAGGATATCTATCCAAGATTATTGACTTAGGTGCTGAGTAAATTTTGAGGACGAATTTTATTTTAAGGGGGTAAAAATGTCATATCCTAACTTTTCCCTATCTGTATAATACTGATAGTGAAAAAAGGTTTGGAAAGGATTATGGCGATGATCAAAAGGGATAATAAAGGTTAAATGAGTTTTGAAAAAAAAGAGGGACCTAAACGCAAAGTGGAAAATATTAAAGGCCAAAAATTAAGGTAGAAATAAATGCTGGGCCAAAAGTGGTAATTTCTAAAAGTTAAAGGACTTAAATGTAATTAAGTAAAAAGTTCAAGGGTAAAATTATAATTATAGAAAGATTAGCCCGAAAAAGGTTAGGACTGCCCATAAGTATTTTAGTCCCACATTCCATCAACAAATAGAGGAAGTTACACTGGTTAATCTGGCAGGATACAGAAATTTTATTAGGGCTCCAGACAGCAGATATTTATCTGATAGCCTGAAAGTTATCTAAAATTTTATCAGATTTCATGGACTTTAGATATAAGTGGGAGATTTACATGAAAGTGAGCCCTATAGTATCAAATGTCATGGATATGAGATAACCCTATAAGAAGTTCTCTATAAAAAGTTATCCTCATATAAGTGAATTTTGACAGGAGTTTAATAACACCTGTGATTTGATTATGGAACTTATCAATATGTAAGCCTGGATAGAATGATATCATATCATATATAGGCCTATGATGACGCCAAGGAGGGCCCAAAACCCAGGGTACCAGTTCATCAGTAGAAGGGGCCAGTGTCCAGAAAAAGTGTGAAATTACGAAAATGTCCTGGATGCCCATATTGTACCAGTGATGGATGGAGGGCATTTTTGTCATCTGGGATAAGCTAAAATGTGGCATATAGTACAAGTATGATTAGTTAGAGCCAGTATATACCCTAAGGCAGTACAAAGAGGGGTGAAATGACAATTATGCCTTTAGGGTTAATATAGTGCAAGAAAGACACCAAGGGTATTTTTGTCATTTTTCAAGAGATAGATGGCAGATAAATACTCAATATAATAATATCAATAGTATGAGAAGCCTAGACATTGGTTTCTATGATAGAATATATATCCTGGTATATTATAAAAATTAGGAACAGAAAATAGCCTGGTTTTTCGTGAAACTGCTCCGATCGGTACCTGATTGGACTAGAATTTTTCTAGAGGCCTCCTACCATGAGTATTTTGCCACATGCCCCATGAGGTGTCCCTTGAGTTGTCCCTTGTGATGTCATGGATGATGTCATCATTATTATTTTTGAAAATACATCTTTTTGATGTTAAAGGTTATGTAATTGATCCAAATGGGTTCCAATTGAGTATAACTGAGGTTGAAATTAAGGATGTGACATTCAACCATGGCAAAGTCAAGAAGATCAACTTGATTCAACCACAAATCACATAACAAGCTTGTTTAAGCTTCAATCATATATCTCTGACTTTAATTTCTTCTTTTTCCTTTCAACGAAGGTTTTTTGTCATATCCCAATTTTTAGGCCTATAAGTCTAGTATGTAGCCTGAAAAATATAGGCTACCAGGCCCTATTTTGCAGAAGTCCCAGAAATATACATGTGATATTTAGGGATTAAACTGCAAATAATGAGAGTTAAGGGACTAAATCGTAAATAGTAAAGTCCCTAGGGGCATTTTGGTAATTTGCTAAGGGATGGTTCTTGGGAACTGAGCCACCAGAGTACTTGGACTTGATTAGAGACCCAAGATGACATTCCTAGATGTCCAAAAACGTGGCCCAAGGGTGAGGTGGGTCCAAGTGGCATTAAAATATTAGTTTAGTACTTTTTCAATAAAGTAAAGTTACCAGGTCAAAGATAGAACTGGAGAAAGTGATTAGATAAGGCTTTAGACTCATCCAGAACCATGAGCTGACATGAAAGGTGTCCTCATGGGACCCACAAGGTGCCACATCTCATGAGTCTAGAAAAAAGAAGAAAAAGCTAAGGACACGTGGCATAATATTAGCCATTCATTCCAGGGAAAGACTAGAATTCTCTGGAAGTGCTGAGTCAGCTGGTGAGGTGTCCCACGGGCCTCACTATTGCACCACCTAGTATGTGAGGTGTCCCATAGATGATGTAACTTTGATGAGTCATTGAGGATGATGATATCATCGTGATGATGCAGGCAAAGCTTCTTGAAGAAGCTAAGTGATCTGAGCCATTCATCGAGATTCAATCTGAACCATCAATTCCACCTCCACTCAACTATAAATACCCCACTCCCCTCCCATTCCATGCCACAGCCAGCAAGAGAAACAGGAGAGAAAGAAGAGAGAAAAAGAGAAAGAGAGAAAGAGAAAGAAAGGAAGGAAAAAGGAGAAGTTTTGGTGGAGCTAGGAGCAATCCAAGGAGCTTAAGGATTTGGCCAGCTTAGGAATAAGGCTCTGACCTATGAAAAAAAGGAACCTTAGAGAAAAGTTTAAGAACTAAAGGAAAGGCTCCACGCCAGGTAGTAGACTTACCTACTTGTATGCTTATACTACTTGGATGTTTTATGTGATGTTTACTTACCTTGATGATGTGAAGCATATATGATTAAGTAATGTTCTATTTCTTTTTATGCTATGCCCATATGTTATAATTAAGTAACATGGAAGCATGTATGTTATCATTATGCAAGCATGATCATGAAGTGCACACATAGTAACATCAAGCATATAGTTGCATATATTGTATGGTTTCCGTTTGCTACTGAGATTTTCCCAAAAATCTCACCCCTTCCATATCAATCCAATTACAGTAGGTCTTCTCGAGATGGAGGAGATGAAGATGCATGAAGAGAATTGAAGAATTCTTTAGCATTATTGATTTGTGATTAATGTATGTATGTAATGTTGATTGCTGAAATTGGCCACTATGAATAGTAGCTCATTGAGAGGATGTGACCTTTGAGCTATAATTAAAAATAGTAAATGATTGAATAAATGTATGATATTATACCAGTAAATATTAGACATAACAACCTTCGATTTGATATATAGAACGCCTGATTTTGTTGTCTACACATGGAGATATGACTTTTCAAATTTGGGACCAGAAATGCTAGAATCAGGGGAAGACGCTGGATGAACAGTAACCTTTGAACATTGTATGTGCTGGAACATCTCAAGGAAAAAGGATAAATATAGATGGTTGAATTTATGTAATAAGTTATTTTGATCACTTGGCAATATGGGATGACTTGATGGGACACCTAGCATGATATAGTGTGTTTGTATTATGGGGCAGTGACCTTATGATGACAATTACGATGACTTAACCAATGATTTTGGACTTAAAATTTGGTTTAAAAATAGCTAAGATACAAAGCTATCAATTGACACTAAGAACGTCTCAATTGGTTAAGTTTTTGATTTAATATGATTTTTCTAATTTGGATAAAAAAATTTGGAATTGAGATAAAGTGAGCGACTGGAGATAGTGATGTTCAATTGCTAATTTCATATAGTAAACAAATGAATTTCTCTACAAAATTTTGTGGACTTAAAGAACACATCTGGATCTTTAAATCCATAGGTAACAAGTTTCATTTGGACGAGTAACCAAAGAGAAATTAATTTTTGAATTTAAGGCAAGGAAGCCGGAACTTTCAGATTTACCAAATGAACAGTGTTTTCAATGAATCAACTTATTTTATTGAGATAGTAAAACCTCATTTTTATATTTTTTCTTCAAATTTAAATGAAATATCTTCAATTAGAAATTGGAACCACTCCATTTTGATATTTATCTATTTAATTATGAATTTTCAAAGTTAGGTATGTATTCTGGATTACCAAATGAACAGTACCTGGGAAGAAATTTCTTGAAAATGCATATTTCTAAAGCAAAAGGATATGTAATTGGTTCAATTTACTTCTAATTGAGTATAATTGATGTTGAAAAACAAGGATAAGATATTTTCTAGTGGGGATATCTTACGACAGTTACAAGATGTGATGTCAAATTTAGCAAAAATGAGGATCTTGAACTACTGGGACGATGGTCTCATGGAGCCTATGTAGTGGCGTAAGATAAGCATATTTTTCACTCTTCCTTATTAGGAATATAATTTACTATGCCATAGTTTGGATGTTATGCACACTGAGAAAAATGTGAGTTAATGTGAAATCTACATTACTCAATGAAGCCAAAAAGTCCAAAGACCATCTTCAAGCTAGAAAATATTTATGGGCCTGGCGAGTAAATAAAAAGGCTTGGCCTGATGAAAGCAATAAGTTTTGGCCAACTAAATTTACCTTGAAGAAGCAGAACAATGATATCTTCCTTTCGATTCTAAAGAACATGAAAGTACCTGATGGATATTCTAGAAACATCTTAAGTTGTACTAATCTGCAAGCTCAAAAGGTTACTAGATTAAAGAGTCATGACTTCCATGTTCTTATGCAATAGTTACTCCCACTGGCTTTGAGAAACACACTTCCTATTGATGTATCAGTGGTTTTGGTGGAGATGTGTTCATTTTTTAGAAAGTTGTGTGTGAAGGTCTTGATACCTAAAGAGCTCTATCATCTGTAAAATAAAATAATTCTTATGTAATATCCTTAATCTTCTGTACTGGTTCCTATGTACAGATTAAACGGAATATATGAGCTCTGTTTCAGGAAAAACATGTGTACCTTTATGTAAAGAAAAGGATTAAATTGCAAAAGAAAGGAAATTAAGGGACCTAAATGCAATTATGGAAAGTTTAAAGTTAGGAATGAAAGGTAGACAAAAATATGGGGTCTTAAAGTGTAATTTTAGCCAAATTAAGGGACTTAATTATAAAGAAGGAAAAGTTCCCTGGGGCTAAAGTATAATTAAAGAAAATAGGCCAGAAGTGGTTTGCACTGCCCGACAGCATTTCAGTCCCAGATTCTACCAGAAGGTAGGGCAGGTGACGCCGGGTAACCAAGCCTAATACCGGAATTTTTGAAGACTCCAGATAGCCAGAAATGGACTGATCGTCCAAAAGTTATAAAAATTTATACCGGATACCCTAGATTTCAGATATAAGTGGGAAAATACAGGATGATGCGCCTTTATGGGCGGATGTCGGGAAACTGACAGGATACCGATAGGAGGTCTGTAGGAAAAGTTATTCACAAAATAAAAAAATCCAGACGGAGTGTGAGGCCTCCGGGGATCCGGGTAGGAGATTTATCGGTATTTTTAAAGAGGCTGAATGCGATCGAATGACTTCGGTCAGATGACCGTTATAACCCCCAAGGATGCCTGAACACAGTAGGACACTATATCTGGGAAAAAGAGCCGGTGTCCGGAAAAGGTATATACTCAGTAAATAATAGTTAAAATATTCAATGAATTGTGTTAAAGGAAGATTCCTCGTAATGCGTGCCATACAGGTAATGGACCCAGGAAGCCCGAAAATGGCGCCATTAGAGGCCCAATAAGACTCTTGGACTGATAGGTGGGCCAGTGTCCAGCAGAACCCCGGAAAAGTGCGAAATTACGAAAATGCCCCTATGTTGTACAAAAAGGGCAGCAGATGAATATAGGGTATTCTGGTCATTTTGGACAGACCCAGAGGTCAAGACATGTCTAAATAAGGTTGACTAGAGCTAGTATAAGCTTTGACCGGGTCCAGAAAGGTGTGAAATGACGATTTTGCCCTTAGGGATTAAAATAGGACAAGATAGGGCACCAAGGGCATTTTGGTCATTTCGCAGGGGATCTGTAATTGAGTCTAGACCCAGTATTAAAAAGTTAATGATATAAAGGGTCTAGATACTAAATGTGACGTTAGTAGACATAAAAAGGATCTTCAGAAATATCAGATTCTGAAAACGGCACGTTTTTCGAGGCGATAGACCGGGCCAGTACCAGATTGGACCGGAAAGCTTCCAGAACCTCCAAATTTCGTCACATGAAGAATATGGGTGGTGAGGTGTCCTATGAGGTGTCCCATGAGGTGTCCAAGGTGATGCAGTAAAAAGAATTAAAGAAAATAGGAAATTCCAGGAAAAACCAGGACCACATGTTCAGATGGCTTCAAAATTACAAGAATGCCATCCATTAAAGCTATAAATACCCCCTTCCCCTCCCATTTTATGCATCCCACGTTTTTGGCAAGAAAAGAGAGAGAAAGAAGAGAGAGAAGGAGAAAGAAAGAAAGAAAGGAAGTTCTGGTGGAGTTGGAAGTAGTAAGGAAGTTCTGAAGCTCTGCTTTTGAGGTAACAACTAATCCTAGCTCTTATGTAATGTCTTTGTGATGTGTTGTTTTGTTTGGTTGATTGTTGTCCTATATGTTATGATTGAAGCTCTATTCCAATGCTATGATCATATGTTATTGAATATGGAAGCATGCAGCATACTTATCTATACACAGTCACAAGCAAGCACCGTCACTTTGCATTACATATTTTGTTATGATTGTTGTTACTGGGATTCTTTTGAATCTCATTCCCAAACATAACATTACAGGGGAGGTTCTGTCAAAATAAAATTTGGAAATCTTAAGAGACGCCGGTAGGCTGCCGAAATTCCGACAACGAAGACGGAACAAAGAAAGGAACTGATACGTACTGTGTACGTAGTGCTGTCTAAGGAGGCTGGAAGTGAGTGGACCCAGCAGGTTCATCCAGTCTTTCCTGGGTACTACGTAGAATGGTAGTTCGCATAAGGGAATTACCGAATCGGTACAACATCAGTTACTTTCTAAAGAAGAATTGCAGCAGTTATGCTGCCGGTTTTTAGACAGAAAAGGATGTAATACAATATGAGGGAGTTAATCATGCACTAATATATAACAGTTGATTATTTATTAATTGTTATCTGGCCTGTATGACTGATATGTGTTGGCTGTATGCTTGAGTATGTAAAGACTAAATGCTGAAAATAGGCTCAGTGAACAGTAACTCGTGAAGACCCATTCATGTTTGATAAATCATTAAAAATAGTAAATGATTGAATTAATGTACGAAATTTTTAGGGTAAAAAGTAGACATACTAAGATTTAATTTGATATATAGAATGTCTAATTTGGATGTATACACGAAAAGATATAAATTGTTAAAGTTGGGACCAGAATGCTGGATTCAGGAGAAAGTCATTGGATGAACAGTAAGATTGAAACGTTGACCCACGTGAGATTTGTCAAGGATTGGTCAACCAATGATTTTTCCCTGAAATATATTTGAGTTAGCTTCATGTAGCAATTTGAACCACTTCATTTCGATTTTTATAGAATTAGTTATAAATTTTCAAAATCAGGTCACTCATCTGGAATTTGCCACAGTGAACAGTACTCGATATGAATAAAATTCCAGATTAAGTGTTTAGACTTCAATGACCCTGAAAGTGGTTTAAGTGCTACTGAATGATTCCTAAGATGTATAAATATAAGGATGTGACATCTTACACTTTGCCCTTAGAGATGATATTTCCTACATCATTTTTCACTCTCATTGTTCAGTTGACCATCCACCTTGTTCGAGAAGCAAAGGTTATTGGCCTAGTTTAATATCGATAGATATACCCTATAGAGAGGTACCAAATGATCTTTTATCCCTGCATTTTAAATTTCATATTTTTATTTCAATTGCTCAAAATTATTAATAAAATATTAACTTGCAGGTATTTGAAAAAATTAAAATCATGTTAGGAATAAGGCATGGCTAAATGGGTCAATAGCATAAGGTTATTTTAGGGATGAGGTCCTAACTTTCTATTCAAGGAATTTTGATGACATGGAGATACTTTTAATTGCCCGAGTCACATTGATGATTCTCCTTCTTGTCCTTCCACATCAACTTTATTTCCTCCTATCAAGAAACAAGTTGGAGGATATGAATTCTTTAGACTCACTCCCACAGAGAAACTCTAAGCACATGACATGTTTTGATAAATTACATCCAAGTTGAACCATTCATGTAGTAAGTATTATGCGCTAACCAAATTTTACACTTTATATTTATTCCTCACTAAACCAAACGAATTGCACTTCATTGTATTGAGTTTAGAAATTATCTCAAGTGGTAGCTACGAGGGCGTGCACATTTTGCTGACATTAATAAAAATTCCACAAAGAGTTCCCTATTTGGTTTACACGTTGAATAAGTAATAGTATCAACTGTACATAGATGAAATGAAAACTCTTTCCCTCAGTTTATTAGACTATGCAGAAGGTATACTACATATAATGTCAACGGGTTCAAATTATATTCCTCACACAAAACTCTAGAGTTTGCAGCACATTCGAGATGAGATGTTATGCTATCAGTAGTGACAACGACATGAGTTTTGGAGGTGTCACTTACTTTGGAAAGCTTATTGACATAATTGAGTTAAGTTACCAACTTTTCATTGTAACTCTTTTCAAGTGCTCTTGGGCAAATACAACAACTTCACAAGGGCTCACTACTGACCTCTTCAGCATCACCTTTATTAATTTCTCTAGATTCATTTATACTGGGGAATTTGAACATGATAAGCTATATATTATTGCCTCCAAGATACATTATGTTTACTATATCCAGGACAAAAAACAAAAATATGGTAGTTTACCTCATGCCACAAGATCTTTATGACATGGGAGAGTGACATTACTTATGACAGTGACTTTTTCCAACTAACAAATTTTGAAAACTTCTTTCCTCATTGAGACGATAATTTAGCCATTGTTAGATATATGTCTTTTATTAAATTATTTAAATAATTAACTACTAATTTTTTTTCCTAAACATATTTTATTATAATCTTAATAATAATTTTTTAAATTTCTCCTTCCAGGTAGGATGATGATCAAGAATAACATATTCAATAATCTTTATCACTCATATAATAATTTTTATACATAAATTTAATATGTACAAATAAATCAAAATTGGTTTAATTTTAAAGCATTAAAGATTTGACATTTATAGTGTAACATCCTAATTTTCTTACATCTTAGGGACCAAATAGTAGTATCTAAAACCACTTTTAAGGTCATTGAAGTCAAATTACACAATCTGGAATTTCACTCTACTGAATATTGTTCACTGGGAAAATTCCATAGAAGTAACCTAACTTCGAAAACTCATGATTAAATTTAGAAAAATATAAATGAAGTGGTTTAAATTGCTATAGAAAGCTAACTACTCTTTCAGGAAAAAATAACTCGTTGATCACACCTTGACCTAGTCAACGCTCAAAGTTTACTATTTATCCAGCATCCTTCCCCTAATTCCAGTATTTTTGGTCCCAACTTTGAAAAATCATATCTCCATGTGTAGACATCCAAATGAGACTTTCTATATATCAAATCGAAGCTTGTTATGTCTACTATTTACTAGTAAAATATTATATATTTATTCAATCATTTACTATTTCTAATTATAGCTCAATTGCCACTGACTCATCACGAGTTACTGTTCATAGTAGCAATTTCAACAACTAATTTATACATACATCAATCACATAATAATCATGCTAAATAAATATTAACTTTTCTTCATGCATCTTTATCTCCTCCATCTTGAGAAGACCTATTGTAATTGGATTGATATGGAAGGGGTGAGATTTTTAGGGAAATCTCAGTAGCAAATGGAAACCAACCAATATATGCAAATATATGCTTGATGTTACTATGTGTGCACTTAATGATCATACTTGCATAATGATAACATACATGCTTCCATGTTACTTAATGATAACATATGGACATAGCATAAAAAGTAACAGAGTATTACTTAATCATACATGCTTCACATCATTAAAGTAAGTAAATATCACATAAAACATCCAAGCAGTATAAGCATACAAGTAGGTAAGTTTACTACCTGATGTGTAGCATTTCCTTTAGCTCTTAGCCTTGGCTCTAAGATTCCTTCTTTTCATAGGTCAGAGCCTATATATAACATAATAATATCTTTATTATTATCCTATCTAGTATAGCTCTACTTAATTCATACTTAACTTGAGGTAATACCCTTAATTTGACAATCCCCTAACTTTCTTTCTATACACAGCTAACCTTATTAAGAGAGATATTTTTATAGTCTAACTAATAAATTTTTAAGAACAATCCTCTAATTTAAAGTAGGGACTAGAATAAATTACTTACCTTATTCCTAAGCTTGTCAAGTCCCTAAGTTCCATGGGTTGCTCTTAACTCTGCTAGAATTCCTTATTTTTCCTTCATTTCTTTCTCTTTTTCTCTCTTCTTTTACTCTTGCTGGCTGTGAATTGAATGGAGGGAGGGGTGGGGTATTTATAGGTGGAGGGAGGTGGAGTGGACGGTCTAGATCGAATCGTGATGAATGGATCAGATCACTTAGCTTTCTCAAGAAGCTCGCTTGCATCATCACAATGACATCATCATCCTCAATGACTCATAAAAGTGACATCATCAAGAAACACCTCACATGCTTAGGTGGTGTAATGGTGGGGCCCTTGGGACACCTCACCAGCTGACTCAGTGTTTCCAGAGAATTCTAGAGTCCTGTCCCAGAATGAACGGCTAAGATCGTGCCACGTGTCCTTAGCTTTTTCTTCTTTCCCTAGACTCATTCCATGTGGCACCTTGTGGGTACCATGAGGATACTTTTCATGCCACCTCATGGTTCTGGATGAGTTTAAAGCTTTATCTGATAATTTTCCCTAGTTCTATCTTTAACGGGGTAACTATGCTTTATTGAAAATCACTAAAATATTATTTTAATGCCACTTGGATCCACATAACTCTTAGGCCACATTTTTGGACCCTTGGAATGCTATCTTGGCCTCTAATAAAGCTCAAGCACTCTGGTGGCACGATTCTCAAGAAACATCCCTTAGCAAGTTACCAAAATGCCCTTGGTTACTCTTTATTTCCTTGAATAATTCCAGGGGCATTATTGTCTTTTCATACTTAACCAAAGTATTTCTTGACCCTGGTCAATTATCCAAATAACCTTCCTTGATTGTATAACCCTAGTCAAATGATGAAAATACCCTTTACTCATTCTTTAATTATTTTACAACATAGGGGCATTTTCATCATTTTGCACTTTTTCTGGACACTGACCCCTTTGACCGATGAACTGATATCATGAGTTTGGGCCACACTTGGCGTCATCATGGGCCTCTCTGTGACATAATCTAAGCTCATTCAGTTATAACTTGCTTACTGCTAAGTTTCATAATCAGATTGCGGGCGTTCACAACCTCCCCTCAAAATTCACTAAAACGTGAATAACTTTATCTATAAAACTCCTTTCGAGGTTCTGTCAGATCCATGACATCTTGCATCATAGGGAACACCTTCCTATAGCTTTTTACTTATATCTAAGGTCCATAGTATCTGATAAAAATTTTAGATAACTTTCAGACTATCAGATAAATATTAGCTATCTGGAACTTCAATAAAATTCCTATATTATAATAGAATAACTACCATGATTTTCTTTATCTACTGATGAAATTTGGGACTGAAATGCTTACGGTCAGTTTTAAGCCTTTTATGGCTCAACTTTCTATAATTATAATTTTTCCCCTGGAAGCTTTCCATCTTTTCAATTAAGTCCCTTAATTTTTCATAATTACACATAATGGCCCAAACTTTATGTCTACTTACTTTTGGCACCATTAAACCTCTTAGACTTTTCACTTTAGTCCCTTTCTTTTCCAAAATGACCATTATACCTAAGGACTTTTACTATTTACCATTTAGTCCCTGATCTTTAACTTGCAGTTTAGTCCCTGAATATCGTCTGTATACTTCTGGGACTTCTGCTCAACAGGACCTGGTAGCCTACCTCTTTTAGGCTATATCTTGGCCTTCTAGGCCTAAAAATTAGGATATGACATGTAGCAGTTAAGAGAACCACTAGAAATTGGATGGGCAAAAAACCTACTGTAAAATACACAAAACAGCTAGAAATCATTCCTAGATCCTATAAATATCATATCACCTCCTTATTCATTCATTCCCTTATTTCTTTTCCTCTCCCCTCCTCTCCTTCATCTCCTTCCTTAAAATTGCGTCTTCTCTTCTCCTCCTCCTCCTCCTCCTCTTTTTATTTATATGGTAAGATGTTATTTATTTTGTAGATATTAATTTATTTTATTTATCTTCATTTATAGTTTTACTAACATATTTACATTTTTTCTTACAGATTTTCTTTCTTTATCTCAACCAATCCAACCACTTATTCAACTTAAAAATTGAAGTTTAACAGCACAAACTATCTCATCTCCAATTCTTAAATCTCTAACTCAATTACCTTATCAAATTAAGTTCAATTCATATGATATAATCATAATTTAATTACTTATTATTTATCACAATAATATTTTAATCTATAATATGTAATATGTTGCTAATTAAACATATCAACATAATCATCTAATATAATATATGTAATGGTTTCTTAATTAATGATATTATATTTTATACTAATTAAAAAATTTGGAATTTTGATTTTTTAACTGGAATGCACTTTTAACAGTTAGGAAACTGCTAGAAAATTATAAACGGTGGGAAAATTTTTAGCAAAATTCAAATTTCATTTACAATGGCAACACATTTCTAGTGGTTTCTAACTACTCAAAAGTATGGCACTATCCTAAAAATTTTGTTTCCCATGAACGAAGATGTCTTGCAAGAAATTTCTAGCAGTTGCTTTAACCAGTGCAAATATTTTTTTTTAAATTTTAATTCCCACCTTAATATTTTTTGGCAGTTGTGAACTGCTACTTGTTAGATTTAGGTAGATAGGCTAGATCACACAAGAGGGGGTGAATTAGGTGAACGAAGACTTCTTAAAACTTTTTCATGTCATATCCTGATTTTTAAACCTAGAAGCCCAGTATGTAGCTTGAAAGAGGTAGGCTACAGGCCTTGTTGAGTAGAAGTCTCAAAAGTATACAAATGATGTTTAGGGACCAAATTGCAAATAATGAAAGTTCAAGGACTAAATTGTAAATATGAAAGTCACTTGGGGGTATAATGGTCATTTTAAAGAAAAAAAGGGACTAAACTAAAAGTCTAGAAGTCCCAAGGCCAAAAATAAAAGTAGATACAAGTTGTAGGCCATTAAATATAATTATGAAAAGTTGAGGGACTAAAGTGTAATTTTTAAAAGTTTCAAGGGCAAAATTGTAATTATAGAAAGTTGAGCCAGAAAAGGCTTAGAACTACCCGAAAGCATTTTGGTCCCAAAATTCATCAGTAGATAGAGAAAGTTATGTTGGTTAATCTAGCATGATACAGAAATTTTATTGGAGTTCTAGATAGCTGATATTTATCTGATAATCTGAAAGTTATCTAAAATTTTTATCAGATTTTCTAGACCTCATATATAAGTGAAAAGTTATAGGAAGGTACGTCCTGTGAAGCTAGAGGTTAGGAAAATGACTAAACCCTGAAAGGAGTTATGTAAGAAAAGTTATTCACGTTTTAATGAATTTTGATGGGAGTTTATTAACGCCTGATATCTGATTGTGAAACTTAAGCAGTAAGCAAGTTATGACTGAATGAGCTCAGATGACATCACAGAGAGGCCCATGATGATGCCAAGTGAGACCCAAGCCTATGATATCAGTTTATCAGATAAAGGGGCTAGTGTCCACAAATATCCAGAAAAAGGAGCAAAATGATGAGAATACCCCTATTATAAAATAATTAAAGAATGAGTGAAGGGCATTTTGGTCATTTGATTAAGTTTAGATAATCAAGGAAGGTTATATGGATAGTTGACCAGGGTCAAGAAATACTCTATAAAGGTGTGAAAAGATAAGAATACCCTTAAATTATCAAAGAGGAACTAAGGGCATTTTGGTAATTTGTTAAGGGATGTTTATTGGGAACTGAGCCACCATAGTATTTGAGCTTGATTAGAGACCCAAGATGGCATTCCAAGATGTCCAACAATGTGGCCTAAGAGTTATGTGGGTCCAAGTGGTGTTAAAATAATATTTTAGTGATTTTCAATAAAGTATAGTTACCCAGTTAGAGATAGAACTGGGGAAAATGATCAAATAGAGCTTTAGACTCATCTAGAACCATGAGGTGACATGAAAGGTGTCCTTATGGGACCCACAAGGTGCCACATGGCATTAATCTAGGAAAAAAAGAAAAAGCTAAGGACACATGGATGCGCTGAGTCAGCTGATGAGGTGTCCTAAGGGCCCCACTATTATGCCATATAAGTATGTGTGGTGTCCGTAGATGATGTCCTTTTGATGAGTTATCTAGGATGATGATGTCATCTTGATGATATAGGTGAAGATTCTTGAGAAAGCTAAGCGATCTAAGCCATTCATCATGATTCAATCTGAGCCGTCCATTCTATCTCCCTCTACCTATAAATACCCTTCACCCCTTGCCATTTCACAACACGACCAAGAGCCAAGAAAAAAGAGAAAAGAAGAGAGAGAAAGAGAGAAAGAAAGAAAGAGAAAGGAAGAGAAAGAAGGAGTTCTGGCTGATCTAGGAGCAATCCAAGGAGCTTAGGGACTTGGCAAGCTTAGGAATAAGGTAAGTAATTTATTCTAGTCCCTTCTCTGATAAATTAGAGGATTGTTCTTATGAATTTAATAGTTAGAATATAGAATTTACCTCTCTTGATAAGGAAGCCGTGGATATAAAGAAAGTTAAGGGATTGTCAGATTAAGGGTATTACTTCAAGTTAAGCTTGAGTTAAGTAGAGCTATACTGGATAGGATAATAATGAAGATATTATTATGCTATTTATAGGCTTTGACCTATAAAAAGAAGGAACTTTAGAGAAAAGGCTAAGAACTAGAAGAAAGGCTACATGTCAGGTAGTAAACTTACCTAAACTTGTATGTGTTGAATGTATTGTTGTTGGTGTTATAACATGATTGATGTTGTTCATATGTAAATATTGAAGCTCTGTGCTATGATTAATTTGGCCAATTGTGTTTCGTATGTTACATGAAAACATGCACATTACATTATGTTGGCACAATCACAAGTAAGCACTAATACCAATCATTAATGCATACATTGTTTAGTACCATTTACTATTGAGATTTCCCCAGAAATCTCACCCCTTCCATATCAATCCAATCATAGCAGTTCTTCTCAAGATGGGGGAGATGAAGATGCTTAAAGAGAAGTTAAGAATTATTTAGCATGATTGATATGTGATTGATGTATGTTATGTATATGTTTGTAAAGTTGGGTGCTGAAATTTGCTAGTGAACAGTAACTTATGGTGAGTCAGTGGTAATTGAGCTATAACTAGAAATAGTAAACATTGGAATAAATATATGATATTTTACCAATAAATATTAGATATACCAATCTTCGATTTGATATATAGAACACCTCATTTGGATGTCTACACATAGAGATATAATTTTTCAAAGTTGGGACAAAAAATGCTAGAATCAGGGAAGGACATTGGATAAATAGTAAAATTGGAGCATTGACTAGCATTGACTTGGTCAAGGCATGGTCAACGAGTTATTTTTCCCTGAAAAAGCATTAAGCTAGCTTCGTGTAGCAATTTGAACCACTTCATTTTAGTTTTTTTGGATTTAATAATGTTTTTTTGAAGTCATGTCACTTCTATAAAATTTACACAGTGAACAATACTCAATAGAGTAAACTTCCAGATTGTGTAATTTGACTTCAATAACCTTAAAAGTGGTTATAGATGCTACCATTTAGTCTGTAAGATGTGAGAAAATTAGGATGTTACATTTCACAATTTTTACAACTCTTTGAAGACTTGATGGGTAAAACTATATAATTTGAAAAACTTTGATTGAGAATATGGGTTATTGGAAATCAAAGAGTTAAGAAAGAAGAATTTGCATTGAGAATTTATCTTGGTTCAGTTTTTCTTTGACCTACATCTAGTCCTCAACTTCTCACTGATATTTTCCAATCCACTATTATGGGTTCTTGGTAGCCGTTACAAGCTCAATTTTCATGGCTAATTGAGAACCACCTCAAACTTGAGGTTACACCACACTTCTGGTGACAACACTGCCCCTCAAACAGATACGAACAAATGCCAACCTTGAATCCCCTGATTTTAATATTTTACTCTCATGTAGATGAAGAGATGAAGGGTATATCTTACTCACAAATAGAGTGAATGATAAACATTGTGGTTTATGGTATTTTTCTCTCTTAATGAAATAATACATAATGAATAGAGAGTGTAATGCTTTTCTAGATAATGATGTTCATTACATTAGTCATTGTCTCTTTTTCGTCTATAGTCACCAACCTCTAAACCTTGAATGCTCTTCTATTTGTAGTTGATGTTCATGATCGTTGAGCATTATTTCCATTGAGGTTATCGTCCATTGAGTTTTCTTCCCATTGGAAATGTGACCGTTGAACTAGCTGTTGAGGCTTTTTGTCTTTTTATCGTTGAACGTCCATTGGCTTTAATGTCATTCTAATCTCAGGTTTAGCTCTGAAATTAATAGAATCTGAACTTTTGTTAGTAATCCTATAAACACTTCAAGATTTAATCGTTAGTATATAAATATTTGAAGTGAGGATTTGATAAAATAAATTTAAACTTAAATACAATTAATCACATAACAAGAATGATAGTAGAATAATGCATGCTTATCCATATTTGATAATTCAATAAATGATCAAGTTTATAAAAATCAATTTAGTTATGGACACTTTAAAATCAATAAAAAAATTCTACTTGTTTTTTAAGATTATGTTATATTAATAAATTAATTTGAGCTAAAATGTGAAATAGAAAACAACGCATCATACATAATTGGATTATTCATGCATATATGATGTAAATTTATAAAGATAATTTTTTCAAAAGATTTGTCATGAAGAATAATGAAAAATATAAGCATATTATCACTTAAATCAATCATTTGAAATATGAGATGGGTTTGTAGCTTAAAATAGAGATATATTTTATGTTTCTAAAGTTTCTACCGTTAATCGAATTCTTAATAGATTAATGTGTATGAAAAAATTGAAATAAAAAGTTTTAAGCACAAATTAATTGAAAAATTAATTTGTTAATGTAAATTAATCAATTAATCAACCTATTAATTGGTTTATATTTGAATGCCACAAAATTGAAACTTCACTGATTAATTGAATAGTTAATAGATTAATATAAATTAATCGATTAATAGCAATATCTTTGTTCAAGAGAAAATATATTTTTAATAGATCAATTGATTAACCAATCAATTAATTTCAATTAATCGATTAACCATAGATTAGTTGACTCATTAACTTTCTTCTAGAAGGCCAGCTTCTAACATTAATCGATTAATAATCAATTAATGGTCACTTATTAATCGATTAAATAATCGATTAATTGATTTTCCTTTATAAAACAAATTGATGTCTTTACATTAATTTACCATTCAATCGATTAATTAATAATCGATTAATTATTAATAATCAAATAATTAATTGATTAACTCTACTAACTTCTTCATTTAACTTCATTTGATTACAAATTCATTTTTCTTATTTCATAGAAACTTTTTCACATCATTAAACGACTTGATCCTCTTTTCTTTTAAACTTTATTCCATTAAAAACACATTTCTATTGCTTCAAAACCATCAACTCAATTCTTTTCTTTTGTAATCATCAAAACGTATTCAATCTAACATTCTCTCCCTTTTTAATGATGACAAAACTTAAGTGAAGTTATGTTGAGTGTAAAATCAAATAATCTCTTAGTCCAATTCAAAAGGTAATAAGTTAATAATCAATGAATAATAAACATGAATACATTCCATTGAAAATAAAAAATGTTTTACACAAAATTTTGCAAAAATTCAAAATACCAAACAAACTAAAAAAATACATAAACTTAGATATTAGTCAATAGACTCCATAGAGGAATCTTCTGCCTATTCACTTCTCTCCCCTTTTTGTCATCATCCAAAAAGGTCTGGGATAGGGAGGAAGAAATGACTAAGGGAAGCTGGGGTAAGGCAGGTCTATGGCTGTATCAATGTGTTGAAGTGGTACAACCAAGGTAAAGTGGGAGCATGTGAAGATGAGGGCTTTGAGATAATAGAGGTAGAGGGTACATAAATAGGCTGGTCAGGCTGAGGAGGTGAAAGATCTTTGACCATATCCTAATTTTGGTGGCGACCTGAGAACACAGAGAACCTCCTAGGATAAAATAGGTCATGACTAGTAGACTTTGAGGTCGCGACTAAACATCACAGAAGCTAACTTTCACGTTTCAAGTCCTCTTTGTCTAGTAATTCCTTCTTTGCTTCATATTGGGTCCTTGATTCTCCTCTAAAATATCTGAAATTCAAAATCAAAGCTCATTATAAAAAATCAACTAATTAAAAGAACAATATAAATGCAGTTTAGAAGAGTTAATTTACCATTTAACTATTTAATCAGCATATTGACATGTACAATAATGTATTACCACAAAAGTACAATTACAGGCATAAAATAAATAGTAAACTTCTCATAAAACCCTTGAAAATATGAAAGAAAACATGCACAATTTGTATTCTATCAATTCCCCCACACTTGTACCTTTGTACTCCTGGACAAAGAAATGAATCACATATAAGTAATGCTAATAAATCCAAGATAACAACATAATCCTCATTGAAACTTTGAGACAATTAATCAACCATCTTTTGGGACAACAAAAATGATAATATGAACAATGCCAAACAATTAATTACTAAATGAATCAACCTTAAATGTATAAGCACAATAGATTCTCTATAAGCATATAGGTGTTTAGCTCTCTAACCTCTCATTGTTAGGGTTCTTTCACTTAAATTCAAATTGAAAAATAACCTACCATATGCTTGTAATAGTTATAAATATCCTTAACTATACAACACTCATGTAAAGAATCAAGAGGTCTTTTAAGGGTGAAATGATGGAGATATCGAGAAAAAGGGAAAGAAATAAAATTGAGTATCTTAATTGAAGATGATATAAATCAAATTTTATCTAAATACCCCAAACCATATCCTTCTATTACATATTAATACTTATTTCTCCTTTATTCTTTTGCTATTTCTTTTTTTCTCTTCTTTCTTCCTTACTTTCAATATTTTTTTTTAAATCAAACAGCTGATATACAATACTTCCATAAGCTTTTTGAAGGTTATATGGGTTTAAGTAAAAAGATAAACTTGACTTAATTATAATGCAATTTTGACACAAGCAAAAATGGATAACACTGGAATAGTAATAAAGGTCCAATGGGCAAACAATGGATCAAAATTTATGGCTTATTTTTAGGCCCAAAGGTTTAGAAATGAATACCTCTATCATATTCAATAACATAAATGCACAAGTAATTTTTAACTCAGAGCCAAGAAAAGTTCTAGAGGATATAAACCAATTGAATAATCACTCAATATATTAATTAAGGCCGAGAGTCCTTTCAACTAAGATTTTCATCTAAATTTCTCATACATTAAAGTTTCAAACAATTTTCATTATTCATTAGGCACTATAACACTTATCAAAATTGAAAACCCTCTTAAATTATGTTTAAAAGTTCCAAAGTAATCGCTCAGAATCATATAACAATCCCAAATTCAAAAGTCAAAATTTAAGTGTTTCCAATTCAATTTCTAAGATTTTCAAAAATTCAAGTGTGACACTGGTTCATATAAAATTATTTATGCAAAAAAAGTTAGAAATAATAGGACAATGAATAACTTATAACAACACCTTAGTAGCTCAAAAGGAATCCTTCCATATAGCATTGCATAAAGTAAAGAGAATGTAAATGGACATTTTCACATTATGGTCATGACTAAAAACAGTGCAGGTCATGACCAAATTTCACAGTGAGTGTTTGCTCTGAACTTACACATTAATTCGAGACCATAATACATGTAGGTCACGACTTCTTTTTACATAGTGGCCTTAAAGTCTAGAATTCCATTCTAGGTCACGACTAATTTACACAGAGGCTACCAATTGATAATTTTTAAAGCCCACAACAATTTTTACAATAAACCTTTTTAGCAAACAACAAGACAGTTTAAACCTTATGTTCGATGTTGCCTTAGGGTTACTTCAAAAATTAAACCAAGGATTGCGTATAGTGTAACCTTAGGTCATTCTTTTTTAGGAGCCAAAAATAAAATTGAATTCCTAAGTAACTAAATGCAATGTAACCTAAACAAGAAAATAGGGTTTGTTTTGATTAACTAATAACTACATGCAATGAATTAAAAAATAAATTTAAATACAATATTTTTGGTATTTTTAATTTAAATAATTAATTAATAAAAAATGAATGGAATGATAATACAAGTGATTAACAGTAATAAAAGTAACCCTCTAATTCAATAATGTAGGCAATCATATCTTCAATAGATATGAGAATTATAAAAATCAAATTAAGAATTATAAATTAAGCTTTTAATCCAACAACCTGGCTACCTCTAATTGTCATAAAATATTTTTCAAGTCTTAATTTATTAACTGCCACCAAAATAATAAAATAAGACTAAGGATATGAAAAATCAATCCTCAATTATAACTCAATAATTCATAAAAAAAATAGGATTAAAGCTAGCAAGAGATACAATGATCCAATAATTCAAGCCACCTTAAAAAATCACTAAATATTCACTATAATCTCAATACTAAGTCTTGACCCAAAACATAGTAATGAAATTAAGTTATAATCAATTTAATATCAAATGCTAAACAGTAATTGTCATATCCCAATTTTTAGGCCTAGAAGCCCAGTAAAAGGAAGGCTACTAGACCCTATTATGCAGAAGTCCCATAAGTATAAAAATTATGTTTAGGGACTAAACTGCAAGAAAGTGAAAATTTAGGGAAAGTAGTGAAAGTCCCTGTGGGCATAATGGGGAAGTAAGAGGTATTTCTTGGGAACCGAGCCACTAGAGTGCTTAGGCTTAGTTAGAAACCCAAGATAACAATCCAAGAGCCCAAAAACGTAGGCCCAAGGATTATGGTGTTTAAGAGGCATTAAAATAATATTTTAGTGCTTTTCTATAAAGTAAGGTTACCCGGTTAAGGATAGAACTGGGAAAAGTGATCAGATATGACTTTAGACCATGAGGTGATATGAAAGGTATCCTCATGGGACCCACAAGGTGCTACATGACATGATTACATGAAAAGAAGAAAATTTAATGACACATGTCATGAGATTAGGAAAAGGAGAAAAAGCAAGAGGACACGTGGCACAATCTGGGCCGCTCATTCCAAGAAAAGACTATGGAATTCTCTGGAGAGGTTGAGTCAGCTGGTGAGGTGTCCCAATGGCCCCACCAATTGTGCCACATATACCCTGAGGTGTCCTTGGATGATGTCATATTGGTGAGTCATTAAGGAGGGTGATGTCATCTTGATGATGCAGGAGAAGCTTCTTGAAGAAGCTAAGCGATTTGGGCCATTCATCATGATTCAATCTAAGCCATTCATTCCACCTCCACTCACCTATAAATAGGCCACCCCTCTCTTCATGTTATGTAAGGCCAAACAAAGACAAAGAAGAGAGAAAGAGAGAAAGAAAGGAAGGAAGAGAAAGAAAGGAAGGAGTTATGGCAGAGCCAGGAGCAGTCAATGGAGCTTAAGGACTGGGCAGAGCTTAGGAATGAGGTAAATAAGTTATCTAGTCCCTGCTTTAATAAAGTAGAGGATTTCTCTTAATAGTTAGAATAGAGAAATATCTCTATTAATAAAGGTAGCTAAAGAGAGAAAGAAAGTTAGGGGAATGTCAGAGTACGGATATTACCCCTAGTTAAGCATGAGATAAGTAGAGCTATACTGGATAATAATAAAGATATTATTATGCTATGTATAGGCTCTGACTTATAAGAAGAAGGGACCTTAGAGACAAGGCTAAGAGCTGGAAGGAAAGGCTACACGCTAGGTAGTAAACTTACCTACTTGTATGCTTATATTGCTTGGATGTTTTATGTGATGTTTTCTTACCTTGATGATGTGAAGCATGTATTATTAAGTAATGCTCCGTTTCTTTTTATACTATGTCCATATGTTATAATTAAGTAACACAGAAGCAAGTATGTTATCATGATCATTAAGTATACACATAGTAACATCACGCATATAGTGCATACATTGTATGGTTTCTGTTTGCTACTGAGATTTCCCCAAAAATCTCACCCCCTTTCATGTAATCCCAATCCTACAAGTATGTTAGAAGAGGACTAAATAAGCATGAAGAGAAGATGGGGATTGGATATTGCAAATGTTGGGACCAAAATGCTAGAATGAGGGAAAAATGCTGGATAAACAGTCAACTTTGGATGGTTTCTATTATTGACCTGGTCAAGGCATGGTCAACAAGTTATTTTTTCCTAAAAGAAAATTAAGTTAGCTTCGTATAGCAATTTGAACCACTTTGTTTCAGTTTTTCTAGAATTAGTTATGATTTTTTGAAGTCAAGTCACTCATCTGGAATTTTCATAGTGAACAGTACTCGCGAGAGTAAAATTCCAGATTGTGTAATTTGACTTCAATGACCTTAAAAGTGGTTCTAGATGCTACAATTTGATCCCTGAGATGTTAGAAAATAAGGATGTTACAGTAATCTAGTTACAATAATCCTTAATATATATCAATAAATAATCAAGCTTTTCAATAATTATAAAATTATCCTAAGACTTAGGAATCATAATACAACTAACAGGTTGAAAATAAGAGTAACTTAAACTCCTTTTTGAGATCCCAAGCTTATGCCTTTGTCATCGAATTGGAAGATTAGGACACTCTAGCCATGCCTAGCCCTTAAGGACGATACCACCTCTACTACGCTATCACTGCTTCTATGCAATTCAGGTTGTTGCTGCTTCATGGTTCTGCTCTTGCCATGGCTGTACGCTGTAGAAGATGGATGGGTGGATGATAGAGATGTGGAATGGACATACAGAGGGGTGAGGGAGATAAATGGCTGATGGTATAAGGCTGTGTGATGGAGGTGGAGTCTTATAGCGCTAGGTGATATTGTTGCTACTGTTTCAGTATGTTTGCTACTCCTGTTGCTGAATGTTGCTGCTGGTCGTTCTTCTATGCCATAAGAATGAAGGTGGATATGATGATGAAGCTTGGTTGGTTTCTGCGGTAGCCCCTATGCATGTCATCACTTGAGGTGCAAGCTTTCTCCCAAATTTTTTGGTTTTTCGCTGTAGCCACCCCCTTTCCTTATGTCTCTGCCTCCTTAAAAGCTGATAAGAAAAGGTTAAAAAACTCATGAGCCAAATCGCAAGGTTTGGCCTATGGGTCCTCATATGCAATTTTATGAATATGTAGTCCTTTGTTGTCATGTGTAAATTCTGATTTCTCCTAAATTCCTAAAATATAAAATCATAATAGTATAATACCTTTTAGTCTAAAAATAATTGTTTAGGAGAAATCATAAAATATAACAATTATGCCCCTGTTAAGCATTAATTCAATATAAGGCATATTAATTCAATTAGTGCAGAAATAATGTAATTAAGGACCAAAATAATGACAAAAGTCCACTAAAATGATATGAATAAAGATATAAAAATATAGGTTTGTCCACTCCTTCACACTTAGCCTTTTGTACTCCTGGGCAAAATATAGTAAAGAGAATCCAATAGTTAAATTCAATGCAAGCAAACATAAAACTTATAGGCAAATAATATCAAATCAACTCAAGTAACCTCTATCCTTAATCAATCAACAATTATGGAATGCTTCAGTGTAAGGAAAGTAACACAAAAGATAGAGCAAGATAGAGAAAGGGAAACATAATAGAACTCTCATAGGTACAAGTGTCTCACTCAACTCTCAAATATAGGGAAATTTCACTCAATCCACCTAGATTAGTATCTATCATGGCTTGTAAAGATTATATTATCTCCACCACTAACATGCCATAGATTCATAAGCAAGGGGACTTTATTAGGTTGTAATGTTGGTGAAAGGCTAATGAATGGATGGAATGAAATATAAAACTAGTTTAATGCGTGAGTATTAAGAACAACTCAAAGTAAGCTAAAGTATTACCATCAAATGAATGCTAATCTTTAATCTTCAACTACCAAGGGATGCCTTATTCCAAACTTTATTCCTTGTTGGCAATTTTTCTTTTCTTTCTTTTTCTCTCTTTCTCTCTCTTTCTTTTTTTTCTAACTTCTTTCTTGGCTTTTTCTGCACATTTTCTTCTCTTTCTTGTCTTTTCTATTTCTTTTCTCTATTTCTTTTATCTTTTTTTTGGCAATCCTAACCCAAAAGAATCAAGATAGTAACATTAATAGTGCACAATTAATCATGAAAAATATAATATAACTCATGCAAAGTACTTGTTCAAAATCAATAGAATGAAATGAAAGTAATAGGCTCAAAGGGGTAAACAAAGGTCAATTAACATGTTTGGGTAAAAGGGTTTGGAAATGAATGCCCTTATCATGCTAATAAATCCATGTAAAAATGCAGCTTTGAAAAAGAATCTAGACAAGTTCTAAAGGTTAACTAAAACTAGGTGGAAATCACACAAGATTAAAAAAGAAAATAAAGGCTCAATAATCCTTCCAACAAGGCTTTCTCTAAGATGTTTCTTCCCTATGAGCAAGCTATAAAACAAGGGTAATAACACTGCACCAAAGATACTCCACTATGCTGATCAATTAAGAACAAAAAGTAATCAAATCAAAATGCATTATTACCTATACATGTCAATGTTCACATGCATAAGGAAATAAGGGTTTAAAAATAAAATCCAAGGATTGCAAAAGTCAAGTAGAAGGTGGAAATCTCAGCAAAAAATTGCCCATACAACATTGAAAAAACTCAATTTAGCTTAAAAGGTTCAAATATTTTGAAATTTTCAGATCATGGCGATTCAAGTAGGGCAAAACAAATTAGCAAAAGCAATCCCTATCATATCCTAATTTTCCCTATGTGTATAATACTGATAGTGGAAATCGGTTTAGAAAGGATCATGACGAAGATCAGAAGAAATGATAAAGGTTAGATGAGTCGTAAAGAAAGAGAATGACCTAAATGAAAATTGAAAAAGTTTAAAGGTCAAAAGTTAAAGTAGAAACAAAATTTGGGCCAAAAGTGGTAATTTCCAAAAGTTTAGGGACCTAGATGTAAATATGCAAAAAGTTAGGGATAGAAATGTAATTAAGAGAAAAGTTCAAGGGCAAAACTATAATTATAGAAAGATCAGCCCAGAAAGGTTTATAACTGCTCGAAAGTTTTTCAGTCCCACATTCCATCAGTAAATAGAGGAAGATATGCTGGTCAATCCAGCATGATATAGAAATTTTATTAGGGCTCTAGACAACAGAAAATTATCCGATAGTCTAAAAGTTATCTGAAATTTTATCATATTTCATGGACTTCAGATATTAGTGAGAGAATTACAGGAAAGTGTGCCCTATAGTCTCAGATGTCCTAAATTTGACAGAACTCCAGAAGAAGTTTTGTATAAAAAGTTATTCACATATAAGTGAATTTTGACGGGAGTTTGATAACACCCATGATCCGATAATATAACTTATCGGTATGTAAGCCTGGATAGAATGAGATAAGATGACCTCATATATAGGCCCATGATGACGCCAAGAAGGGCCCAAAACCCAGGGTACCAGTCTATTAGTAGAAGGGGCCAATGACCAGAAAAAAGTACGAAATTATGAAAATGCCCCTAGATGACTAGATAATACCAGAGATAGATGAAGGGCATTTTGGTCATCTGGGACAAGCTAAAAACATGGCACATTGTATAAGTATGATTAGTTGAGCCAGTATATGCCCTGAGGTAGTACAAAGAGGAGTGAAATGACAATTATGCCCTTAGGGTTAGTATAGTGCAAGAAAGGACACCAAGGGCATTTTAGTCAATTCCCAAGGGATCTGTAATTAAGTTGAGGCCCAGTACAAGTATTTCAATGGTGTGAGAAGCCTAGATATTGATTTCCAGGACAGAATACATATCCTGGTATATTATTAAAAATTAGGAACAGAAAACAGTCCGGTTGTTGTGAAACTGCTCCGATCGGTACTGGATTGGACTAGAAATTTTTCAGAAGCTTCCTACCATGATAATTTCGCCACATAATCCAATGAAGTGTCCCTTGAGCTGTCCTTTATGATGTCATTATGATGTTATAATTACCTTTTTGAAAAGGTTAAATCCAAGATTAAATGTGGGCCTTTAGATTAAATAGTAACTAAATCAATCTTGGCCATTGATTTCCACCAAGATTTTTCTATAAATACCCCTCCATTCTGCAGCCAAACCGTAAGCTCATGGACCCTTGGGGAAACTCTTGCAAAATGAAAACTCAAGCCAAGACAAAGAAGATTTAAGGTTCCAAAGTTCAAGCAAGCTAGAGATTAAAGGTAAGCAATCTCTCCTAGCTTATTTTCCTTTGATTTGGGAGCTTGAACTTAGGGTTTTCATGGGAGAAAAGTTGATTTTTCTCTAAGGGGAGGTGCTGCCCAAAAACCTTAGATGAAAGGGGAAAGAAGAAATTAAAGTTAGAAACATATGATTGAAGCTTAAACAAGCTAGTTAAGTGATTGGTTGTTGAATCAAGTTGATATTCTTGACTTTGCCAAGAGTGAATCTGTTTGGTATGCACTGTTCATGAGGGAAAGAAATGGAATTTCAATGATTTAATGCTTCCATTGAATTTATATGATGATTTTGTGTAGGATTGGAAAGGTTTTGAACCTTGAAAACATTAAAATCTCAAGGTTATAGTCTTTGAGATTCATTACAGTTACTGTTCACTCACATGAATGGTGATTGGAATCTCATGATTTTGATGGTTCCAATGGTTTTAAAATGAAAAGTTGTGTGGGGTAAAGGGAAGAAACAAGTATGGGAAGGATTAGAATCAAAATAAGTTTTTGAAAGAATTGCATGCTTATGTTCAGTTCTGTACAGCAGGCCATGAAGGAGCTGGAATTTCATGATTCTAAGCTCATAAATGGATTCAAAAGATGAAATTGTGTAGGGTAAAGTCAAGACATCAATTGGTTCAAGAGCCAAGTGGATTAGTGAAGATTAGAGAAAGTTATGACAATAAAGAGTGTAACAAAGTTAGTCTTGAACATGGTTGGAGTTCATGAGTCCTAATGAGTTATGTGATAAATATGAATGTGTTTAGGACCTTGAAACATCCAATAACATGTTGGTAAGTGATTGACATAAAGGCTTCATGGTTGGAAAGCTAGGGAGCAAATGCTAAAGATCAAGAGGAAAGCTTAAGTGCAAGGTAGTGAACTTACTTCTTTATGTGCTTGATGTGGTATGCTTATGTGTTGACATGTATATGATATTTGAATGATGTTGTGACATGATTAATGATGTTCAATGTATTGTGAATAACATGTTTTCCATGGCCATACACTTTATGTAAGAGTATATAGCATAATAGCATGTCACTAATCAAATAAAGTTTAATGAAATTACATATCATGCATTAGCATCCATCTTGCATATTTAAGGGGTAATATTTGCTACTGAGATTCCCTAGAATCTCACTCTCCCATAACCAACCAATTTAGGTCAAGCATGAAGAAAAGGTATGCATGGAGAAGAGCTAAAGAATGGAAGAAAGGAAGTGAAGTATTGAGATTTTAGCATATACTATAAATTGTCCATGTATGTAAATGCCATGTAAGGTGTGTATTTATGTGATGAAGCTATTTGAAATAATTATGGCATATGTACATGATGTATATGAATATTGAGAAGTTTATTTCATGGCTTATGTATGCTTGAATAATTATTGAAAGGGAAAGAAAAGAAACTGAAAGGGTAAAAACATAAGTCCTGAAGCAGTTTTGTTGTGGCTTCAGTTTGATCTAAGAAATGAAGGAATTAATTCATGAAATTTTATGAGCATTTAGTACACATCCATAGATTTAAATTCATAGGTAGAACACGTGATTTGGGTGTGTATAACAAGAGAAATCAATTTCCAAAGTAAGGGACAAGGATCTGTTTCCAGGATTTTTGACCAAATGAACAGTATACTTTGATGAATAAACTGTATCAAGTGGCTAATCATTTGGTCTGGAAATTATTTTTTCCTTAAATTTAAAGATGTTATCTTCATGTAAATTTTTGAAACACTTCATTTTGAGTTTTCTAGAATTAGTTATGATTTTTCAAAGTTTGTTGCATAATCTGGAATACCATATGAATAGTAACCCTCAGAAAGAGTAAAATTCCAGATTTGGTTAATGGACTTCCAAGGTCTTGTAAGTGGTTATAAATGTTACTGTTTGGTCCCTAAAACATATAAAAGTAAGGATGTTACATAAAGCAAGAGCAATAGCAAAAATGTTAGGTTCATTTATCAATATCTATCTCAATTACAACATCATCCAAATACAAGCAAAGAAAAATAGAAAATAAAACAACTTATATACCACACATTCCTTTGCTTTGTAGCGCCTTTAGTGGTGATGTCTTCCTCATTCATCCCAACATCTACCCTATCATCTTCTCCAATATCTATAGGTCTTGCCCTTGAAAATTCACCCAATCCCTCTTGATAGAAAATAGAGGCAGGGATATTACTCTTGAAAAATGCCTCTTCAAACCCTGGAGGCAAATCTATATAAACTGACTGAGCAATCTTAAGAACCAATGGATCAATAAACTGATGTCTTATAAATTCCTGGTTCATAATAATTGCTTTCAGCTCTTGTAGATGTGAAGTGACTTTAACTAACTGATTTGATATGGCTGCAAGCTGCTCACGCAAACTAGTGTCACCTTCAATAGCCTCCTCCTGAATTGGTTCTTATTCTAAATTCCCCTCGGCTACCCGTTTCCCCCTTTTGCACTCCTTAACTCCCCAACTTTTTTATTAGCTTTTGAAACACTGTAACACTTGTAATATAAGGGTCAAGGAAATAGTCATTTTTTAGGGTAGGGACTGCATGCTTCTTACACAAATCAGTAATCAAATGAGGAAAAATAAGGATAGCTGTTATAGAATTGACACAGTGGTAAATGGAGTTATGGATAATTGGGGAAGGTCAATATGCTGTTGAGTCATTAACAAATTCTCCTCATTAATATATGAAATATGAGCCTAAGTCATCACATTATAAGTTATAAAGTTGAGCCAAATTTTAGCTTTATAGTTCATGACTTTTCTCTCTCTATATATCTCTTTTATCCCGTGAAAGTCCATTATGCTTCTTCCCCTCCTAATATAGCTAACACTATCTCCCAAGGACCTTATGTTAATGAGTTTTAAGAAAGAGTAGGCAATTTAGAAAAAGTTTTAATGTCAAAATATCAATAAAAAAACTCCTTATCTCTAAATCTAATCCCCAAGGAGTCCTCTAAGGTAGAAGTAATGTAGAATTCCCTCACTAAAGTGACATTAACTTTAGAATGCTTTTTTAACAATTCCTTAAACCCTCGATCTAAAGCTAGCTTATAAAAATCAAACTCATCTATTACTGGAAATTCTTTTTCCTATATTATGCCTTTGGTATTGAACATCACTTCAGCCATCTTTTGGTTTAACTTGGCAGGGCTCTTAATCGGGATATTTTGTTCACTTTGGGGTTCTTTGTTTGAGCCATCTAAGCAAACATATCAAACAATACTAATCAATTCAAAGCCATCCCCTAGTCTTTGAAAAAAATTCTCTCTAACAAAGATTAATGGTATATTGGCTAATTTTTTATGCAAAATGAGTTCAAAATAGAGGTTGGAAGTGTTTAGTCGTGACACAAAAACTCATATGTTATAACCTTGAGCTTCTGTAACTTTTAGTCATGACTAAAGGACTCCATGGTTGAGACCAGAACAATTTTTTTCAAATCATCGAAACTATTAGCAGTGCCCATTAAACTGAAACCAAACTCTCTAAAGCTACTCACTGCCCACTACTACAACATCATTTCTAGGTTCCCAAATGTCCCTTAAAATCAAAACTAACTAAAACCTAGAATCTATAAACAAAGATTAAGAAATTTAAAAGAAAATAGAAAGGGAACAAATAACTACCTTTAATTTCTATAGTAAAAGAATGGGACGATTTGAACTTCTGTAGAAAAGAAATATAAGACTGCTAGGGCATAGAAATAGCTACATAGAACTTGATGATAGAGGAAGGAGAAGGAAGATACTTAGGAACAAAGATAATGGTGCTAGAAGGAGAGAAGAAGAAATACATATCAAACTTAAAACACAGAAAAATAGGATAGTTAAGCACTAGGGCAGAGAGAAAGCTTAAGCAGAAGCACGATAGCTAGGGTTGTAGGGTGATGGGATACAAATTGTATATGGTTTATGTGTCATTTTCAAGGGTTTTATGAGAAGTTTATCACTCATTTTATGCCTATAATTATGCTTTTATGGTAATACATGATTGTATATGACAATATACTTATTAAAGGGTTAAATGGTAAATTAACTCTTCCAAACTGTATTTATGTTGTTCTTTAATTAGTTGGGCTTTTATAGTGAGATTTGATTTCAAATTGCAGGTGTTTTGGATGAGAATCAAGGAACCAATGTGGAACAGAGAAGGAATCACTAGACAAAGAGGACCTAAAACATGAAAGTCAGCTTCTGTGATGTTTAATCGTGACCTAAAAGTCCAATGGTTGTGACCTATTTTCTTCTGGGATGTTCTCTGTGTTCTCAGGTGGTGACAAAAATTAGGATCTAGTTATAACTAGAATAGCCAGTTAGTGAAGCTATGCATTTTCATTTAGATTACTCTGTAATTAAGGCAAAGGGAGCAGTCAGATAGAGGAAGGCTATATTTTTGCCCAATTTGGCTAGAAAGTAGCTACTCATTTTATCTCCACATTCTTCTACAACCTCTATTCATACCTTTTATTTTTATTGATCTTTTCACAGATTTTTACATTTCTGCACCGATTAATCTACTTCAACCATCTTTATCTTAACTTTTCCATCACCTTTTTCTACATTCTTTATGGCATCATTTTTAGGTAGCAATAGTAGCACAGTAGAAGCTATGAGAGGCTAGATTTTTAGTCACTTGGTGATAGACTATATATCTTGAGCTCATGACTACACTAGGGAGTTTCTATCTTAACCTGCACCTATTTTATGTTTTGACATTTCTAGATTTAGGGATTTTATTGTATGAATAGGGATTGGATGTCGATTGATTATCATTAGATTAGATATTTGTTATTGAAATTGGATAATGAGATTGTTGATTTTATTATAAATATTTCATTTTTGATTTCTGGATAGTTGAACTATTATCAACGATTGTTGAAGTTTAATTCAATTGCTAGAAGTATATGTTTGTTGATTGATGATCATTTGAGGGCATTATCATCATCTGATTTAATTACACACTGTGGTTTTCAATAGTGCATTAAGAAGTTTTTAAGCTACCTTTGATCAAAGGAGTTCAAGAACTATTATTGCACTGGACTCAATCGATTGATTGAGGTTTTATTTAAGACTTAATGATTTCAAATATCCGATATCAAATTAAAAGCAAGAATAGTTATATTTTCATCATTAAGATTCTTTCATATCATATTTCTTACACAATCCAACTCATTTCCTTCTTAATCAAAAATACAAGAATATTTACTTTACGGCACCCTTATTATATAGCATCAATGTTCAATCAAACCCAAAATCCATGTTTTATTCATTTTTTTAATAGCTTTGCCCACTAATTTCTAGGGATCAAATCAAAAAGAGCTCATTGAGAAGAGTTGTTCCTTATACTACATTATCGAGTGCAATCATTATTTTGATGGATCAGATGACGATAATTTAAGCTTATCAATGGTGCCATTACCGGGTTCCCTAGTAATTGGTTGTTAATTCCATTGTTTACTTGAGTCATTTTATTTGTTTGAACTTTAGTTTTTTTTGTCATTTTCATTGCATAGCATAAAAATTTTCAGAAATAGAAATAAATATGTTATTTTCTTTTACTTTGGCATTTGCATCATTGCATAGCATTCTTTATTTTTTTCTAAGTTCTAGTGAATTTACTCTTTGTACCTTTACATCGTGACCTTACCTGATATGAGATGCAACCTTATTACTTTACTGAGATACTTGATTACTCTCTGTGATATTCAATCACCTTTGTGACTGTTTGTCGTGACTACTTTGAAAGATTTGTTGTCTGTGAAAGTTAGTCATGACTTTTGGAGTTATTAGTCGCGACTTGAAATCCATTTTAAAGAATTTTTACTCTCTATGTTGTTAAGTCATGGCTTGAACATCTTTTTTCGTGACCTAATTGATTTTTTCTACTGTGGAATGTCTATATCTAATTTAGATTGCTTACTTGGTTATTCCTGATTGTTTATGTGTTGAATGCATAGAAGAACTAAAGCTTAGTGCCTTTTGACCCTGAAATTGAGAGGAAACTTAGGACACTAAGAAGAGAATTTAGAGAAGGAACTAGTAAAGTTGTAGATGAAGAAGAGGAAAAATCATTTGAATATAGTTCATCCTCTAGTGTCCTTGGATATGAAATTGGGCTTAATTTAGAGATTCCATTAGAAATTTCTCATATGGCATAGATTAATCCTAATGGGCATAATGGACATAATAGGCATGGAGAAAATAAAATACCAATTAATGTAAGAGATAATAAAAGTATGAGGGAAATAAATCATTCTCATGTAAATTATAAACCTTATGGTTTTTACACTGAAAATGCTAATTTTGAAATTAAGGGAGCTTTAATTGTAGCTTTACCTAAATTTCATGGTTTTGTAGGAGAATATCTACATAAACACTTATAAACCATGCATATGATATGCTCTTTTATGAAGCCTTCAATGATTGTATTGGATGACGTCTTAAGGAGGTGTTTGCGTTTCTCTATAGAAAGGAAGGCTAAGGAGTAGTTATACAATTTGCCAACTCATTTCTCAACTCTTATATAGGATCAATTGAAGTAAACATTTCTAGAACAATTCTTCCCAACCTCTAAGACAACTCAGATGAAGAATGAAACATCCTTACTTTTATACATCTTAGGGACCATTCAATAGTATTTAGAACCACTTACAAGACCTTGGAAGTCCATTAGGTAAATCTGAAATTTCACTCTTCTCAAATTACTATTCATATGGCATTCCAAATTAGGCGACAAAATTTGAAAAATCATAATTAATTGTAGAAAAATCAAAATGAAGTAGTTCAAAATTCTACTCAAAGATAACATCTTTAAATTTAAGGAAAAAAATAAGTTATTGACCAAATACTTAGCCAATTAATACAGTTTAATCATCAACAATTACTATTTATTTGGTCAAAAATTTTGAAAATAGATTATGGTCCCCATATTTGGAAAATTCTTTCTCTTTGTACAGACATTGAAATAAGGATTTCTTAGTGTCAAAATGAAGATTGACATGTTAACTAAATGTCTGTAAAATTTCATACATTTATCTTATCATTTACTATTTTTCATTATATCATGACCATCACTACTTATATTGGTCATATAGCAACATTATATGTAACAATTCATACATTCATCATATAACATTTACATTATCTAATCCCTAACTTCTCTTCATGCTTCTTCATCCTCTTTCATCATCAATAAACATGCTAGGATTGGGATTACATGGAGGGGGTGAGATTTCTGGGGAAATCACAATAGCAAACGGTACTAAACAATGCATGCATTAATGTAAATACTTGTGCTTTCTTATGAAAGTGTTAACATTGTGTAATGTGCAAGCTTCCATGTAACATATGAAATACAATTGGCCAAAGTAATCATAGAAACAGAGATTCAATCATATACACATGCAACACAATTTAACAAAGCCATAGCACAATCAAGCATAACATTCAATACTTACAGGTTTATGATAAGTTTCCTACCTCATATACTTGACTTTCTTTCACTTTAACTTTGATTTGCCTCTTTCTTCTTACTTCTCTTGGATTTATGGCTACCTCTTTGGATTCCACAATCAAATCCTAGGATCACATAATCATCCATCTATCACAATCTAACTTCCTCAAACATTAAACTTACTTTAACCAACATAACTTCCTTTGATCTTTACTAATTGACTTGGTCTTTGAACCAATTAATGTCTTGACTATACCCTACACAACTTCAACTTTTGAATCCATTTATAAGCTTAGAATCATGAAATTCTATCTCTCATACACTGTTCTGGATAGATTTAAAACATGCATAATTCTTCCAAAAATTCTCATTTTGATTCCAAAGCTTCCCATACTTATTTCTCTACTTTATCCCACACAACTTTTCATTTTAAAACCATTGGAAGCATCAAAATCATGAAGTTCCAATCACTACTTATGAGAGTGAATAGTAATAGAGAAAAATTTCAAGAACTACAACTTTCAATTCTAATGTTTCCAAGGTTCCAAACCTATCCAATTATACACAAAATCATCATATAAATTCAATGGAAGCATTAGATCATTGAAATTATATCTCCCTTTAGTATGAACAATGTTGACTAAAAGGTCTCAACCATGACAAAGTCAAGAATATCAACTTGATTCAACAACCAATCATATAACTAGCTTGCTTAAGCATTAATCACATAACTCTAACTTTAATTTCTTATTTCTCCTTTCATCTAGGGTTTTTGGACAGCATAAACACCCTATAGAAATCTCATATTTCTTCCATGAAAACCTAAGTTCAAGCCCCCAAATCACAGGAAGCTAAGTTATGATAGATTGCTTACCTTTAATCTCTAGCTAGCTTGAACTTTGATACCTTGAATCTTCTTTGTCTTGGTTTGAGTTTGCATTTTGGCATAGATTCCCCAAGGGTTCTCATGATACAGTTTTGAAGCAGGATTATGGGGGTATTTATATAAAAATTCCATGGAAAATTAATGGCCAAGATCACTTTGTGCATTATTTGATCTAATGGCTCATATTTGATCTTGGATTAGCTTGCTGTCATATCCTTATTTTCAACCTCAAATATACTTAATTGGAAGTCATTTAATCTAATTACATAGCATTTTTTCCTTAGAAAGATGCATTTTCAAAATATTGCTTCTCGGGTATTATTCATGGTTACTGTTCATTTGGTAATCCAGAACATGTACCTAACTTTGAAAATTCATAATTAAATGTAGAAAAATTGAAATAGGATGGTTCAAATTTCTAATGAAAGGTAATTCATTTAAATGTGAAGGAAAAATATAAAAATGTGATTTCATTTCCCCGATAAAATCAGTTTATTCGTTGAAAAACACTATTCATTTGGTAAAATCTGAAAGTTCTAGTTTCTTTGCCTTAAATTCAAAAATTCATTTATCTTTAGTTACTTATCCAAATGAACCGTGTTACCTATGGATTTAAATCTATATATGTGTTATTTAATATCATAAAATTTCATAGAAAAACTCATCAATTTTCTATTTTATATTAACGTTCGAACATCACTGCCTCCAGATGCTCGTTTTATCTCAATTTCAGATTTTATCTCCAACTTAGAAAAATCATAATAAATCGAATTCTTAGCCAATTGAGGCATTGTTGGTGTTCATTTAAATCTCTATATATTAGCTATTATCATACCAAATTTCAAGTTCAAACTCGTTGGTTAAGGTGTCATAAATGTCATCACAAAGTCACAGCCTCAGAATACAACTACATAGTCATACACCATACATCCCATCATATCCTTCCATAGTGTCATGTAACTAATATAACTTCTAATACAAGTTCAACCATCTATGTTTACCCTTTTTCCTTGAAAAGTTTCAGCACGTATGACATGATTATGCATATGGAAAGACTGAGATTTCATAGAAATCCCAATAGCAAGTCATACAAACTATAATATCATGCATGGTTAATTGGATGCTTAACATGTTATCATGAGATGGGAGCTACTTCATAATGGTACATAAGCAAACTCTAGCATGCATATTGTCATGATATAAGTTGCAAGGAGTTGCAATCATTCATACTTCATCATCAACATGATGACACATTCTCATGCTCAACCAAACATTATAACTAACAAGAAAGCATACAATCAAGCAAACATGAAACTATAGTTAGGTATTCTTGCTACCTCTTGAGCTATCCTTGATAAAGTCTTCTTGAGATGATTTCCTTCCCTCACAAATGTCAAAACCTAGCCATTACAAAGTAACATCAAGTTACAACTCAACTTGAAAATAATTCCAAGACTAGGTTTTCACTACTATTCTTTTTCTATTTTATGTTCCATACTTCCATCTTTCTAAAATAAATTCTCATGGTTCATTTCCACATAATTTTTCATGTAGAATCCAAATATGAAACCAAAATTTCCAAAATTAAAACACTTCATAAGCTACTGTACCAAACCGAAGTGAACCCCCTGATTTTCCAAAAATTCACATTTTGATTTCAATGCTTCCAATACTTGTTCTCCTACTTTATCCCCACACAATTTTACATTTTAAACTCATTGAAAGCATCAAAACCATGAAATTCCAACATATGAACAGTGTTTCATACAGTAGTAGCCAAGAACACAAAACCTTAACTACATGCATACTTGAATTTTCAAGCATATACCACTTGATTCTAGCTTGTTTAAGCTTGTCTAAACTATCCATAACATATAACTCATATTTTCATCACATATGGACAGCACTTCCAGCAGCACCCACAAGGGAAAGAAGTTACAAAAACCCCTTAAAACCAAGGGCTAACTTTCTAGATTAAAGTCCAAGAACAAGGGAGCTAGTTACCTTGCTTGTTGTTCCAAGTTGTGTGCTTCTTTCTTGCTTCAAATAAAATTTGGCTAGAGGTTCCCTAAGTTTCCATGCATACCAAATCCAATCTGGTTTGAGTGGGTATTTATAGAAAATCTTTGGTGGAAATGAATGGCCAAGATTAGTTTGGCTACTATTTGATCTAATGGTCTATATTCATTCTTTAACCAAGCTTGCCCTAAAAGCCTTGCCTTTGATTCCATGCATGACATCATTTAGGGGCATGTTTGGGTAGAAAAAGATAAATATACTGATAGGAAAAATTCCAGTCCAGTTTGGTACTGATCGGAGCAGTTTCACAAAAACCATACTGTTTTGTGTTCCTAATTTTTATAATATTCTAGAATATGTATTCTATCCTGAAAACTAGTGTCAAGGTTTCACATACCATTGATATTATTAGACTGAGTATTTATCTGCCAACCATCCCTTGGGAATTGACCAAAATACCCTTATTGTCCTTTCTTGCACTATATTAACCCAAAGGGCATAATTGTCATTTCACACCTCTTTATAATGCACCAGGGCATATATTGGCTCTAAATAATCATCTTTATATCATCTTACACATTTTTGGCCTATCCAAAATAACCAAAATACCCTCCATCCATCATTGGTACAATCTAGCTACACATGGGTATTTTCATAATTTCACACTTTTCTTGTGTTGCTCTGGACTCTGACCCACTTAACTGTCTCACCACCTTGTTGGCCTATTGTGATGCCATTTGGCCTTAGTTTTGGTCCATTACCTTTATGGCACAAATCCCAAGAAATCTCTTTTGACCTTATTTATCTAGTATTTTATTACTCTGTAAACCCCCATAAGAATTCTGCAGGATTCCTTTCTGACTTTGTCAATTTTATAAATTCATATATTAAATATAGGAATTTAATGTAAGGTTTCATCTAATTCTGAGGTCTAAAAAATATAGTAATAATTCTTCCTGACTTCAAGAATTTATATCAATTAATCAGGACCTCAAATCAAAATTCAGTGTTGCGTTAAACTAACTGAAATAATTTTGTCTATCTACTGGTAAAATTTGGGGCTAATATGATTCTGGGCATTTTTGAGCTTTTTTCGGTTTAACTTTCTCATAATTACATTTAGGTCCCTAAAACTTTTGCTTAATTACATTTAGATCCCTAAACTTTTGGTTATTTGCATTTAGGTCCCTCCTTTTGTTTCTACTTTCACTTTTGGCTTTCAACCTTTTCTAATTTTTGTTTAGGTCCCTAAAGTTTCCTCAGTTAATAATCTCTCTCTTTCCTTTCACAATCTGTTATAGTTTATTCCAAGAATCTTATGTCCATTACATATAAACCGTACATATACATTAGATAAGAAAATTGGGGATATGACACTTGCCCTATAAGCGAATGAGATGACATCATCAAGGGATAACTCATAGGGTCATGTGGTAAAATTCCAAGGGAGAGAAGCTTTTGAAAAAATTATAGTCTAATTTGGTACCGGCTTAGTCTGATTCCCCAAAAATTAGATTGTTTTATGAATCTAATTTTTCTGAGATTCCATAATATACTTTCTGACCTTAAAACTAGTATCTAAATTCTTCATACCATTGACATTCTTGTATTAGGTCTAAACTTAATTACAGATCCCTTGACAGATTACCAAAATGCCCATTGGTTCTTCTTTATTTACTTTAATCCCTCAAGGGCATTACCCGTCTTTTCACACCTCATCAGAGTATTCCCTGATCTTGGTCAACTATTATGAGAACTCTCCTTGACTATCAAACCTTAGTGAAATGACCAAAATACCCTTCGTCTATCTTTGACTTTATGACACAACACAATGGCATACTCAGTGGTATTTTCGTAATTTTATATTTTTCCAAGTTTTTATTAGCCCTCACACACACTTATCTAAAAATATTATTGGGCCTATAAGGTGCCATTTTTGGCCCTCTACATGATCCACTATCTTCATGGGTTCAACTCTCGAGAAATTTCCCGAATCGTATTTAGTGGGTGCTTTAATTTTCTTTTCTTTAGAAATTCATATCAATTTTTCGAGACCTCAAATCAAAATTCTGTGTTGCATCAAATTGATCAGAATACTTTTCTCTATTTGCTAGGAAGATTTGTGACTAATATGATTCCAGGTATTTTTGGGCCTTTTTTGGCTCAACTTTCCATAATTACCATTTTGCCTTTGAACTTTTAAAAATTACATTTTAGGCCCTCAACTTTTCATAATTACACTTAATGGCTCAAAGCTTTTGTCTACTTTACACTTTACACCATATAACTTTTAGACTTTTCATTTTAGTCCCTCATCTTTATACCTTTGTCTAATCATTATTTTTCCTTTCTATTCATCATCACCATCCTTTCCAAACCTCTTTCCTTTATTAGTATTATATAGACAGGGGAAAAAAATTAGGATATGACATTTCTAACTCCTTAAAATAAATTTTATCCTCAAAATTTACTTAACACCTTAGTCAATTATATCAGATATATATCCTATTTTACTTCATAACTAAGGATTAGGGTATCTATATCTTATCTTTTGTCTTGAATCTTAGTGGAGTACTTTCCATATCTGAATATCTTCATATCTTTGCTATGGTTATTCTTCTTTTCTGAATCAACTTAATTAGAGTTAAACTCTACTTCATTATATTACTTGCTTACTTGCTATACATCTATTTGCATATGGACTTCTCACCATACTAGACTTGTGAGTAGTGTCAATTTCTTTCATATTGAACTCTCTCGAATGTTACTATATTTTGGAGTTCTGTGAACTACTCATCATGCTTTTATTATACATCTCTTATCATCTTAAATAGTTTATCATAGTACAGAGAGATGAGCACATAGGAGCACATATTCTAACATGTATAATGCCTTACCAACATGTTGCAGGAATACATAGCTGCTCATGAATGCAAAGCTATAACATTAGAGCTCAAGCCTTCATTTCCTTAATATTCACAGCTCTAACACATGGAGCTTGCACTACTCTAATATTTGGAGCTTTAGCATATTCTACAAACATAACATAATGTCTGGCATTTCATGCAAGGAGTGAAAGCTCTTACTTGCTATTTCATCTGTAATATAACATTCAAACATCTTATCCCTTTTAAAAAATGAGCCTCTCTATCTATTTACAAAGCTAGCTACAAAGCCACTTCATACTATACTTTTCAATACATATTTCTTATATGTATCACATTACATACTTCTCATAACATATCTTATTATGTATTGTTCATGCCATATCATGGTATATCTGGCCAAATATAGCTATATCATGGTGTATCTCACCCTTTCATGACTTATCTTGTTTTATCATGATGTATCCTAAGATACCATAAGTCTAATATTATCTTTAACTTATAACTTTGCTAGCTTTTTAAGAAAACTCTCTAAGGAAGATCTTGCTCTTGAGTCTTTCTAACTTTCTCCTGACATAAATCTATAATATGAATCTTTCCTTTCAAATCCACTCTATTTTGACTTGACATAAGGGTTATAATCTCTTACCGTTCATAATCCTTTCTAACTTTTATAGCTCTCTCTATCATCTTACATAACTTTGTTTATCTATACCAAACTTCTATGGATTTACACCCTTTCTCATTACTTCCCAAGGGGTCAGCCATCATTAGTCTACTCTTGCCTGAGTATGCTTAACTGAAGAGTACCGATAAAAATCTGAAGCACTGGTGCTAACAGGCTCTAACCCTGGTACTTTACCATCTTAGACCCTTCTCATACTATCTCTTTAGCCTTCTAATCTCTTTATCTTTATCTAGAAGATCTATTTGTCTCTCATTATTATTCTCTGTAATCTCATCTTAGGGATCTCTCTGTTCTTACTTGACCGTTTCTTATATCTTTATATTCTCATAAATTCCTGGTACTCAGGACTAACAACTTTAACTATGATCACTTAATTCCTTTTTCGTGTAAGAAGATATGAGTTCAGTCCATGATAATAATAAGGCAATCTGAAACAAACATCAGGGGTACTCTCTGTGTTATGAGTTAACCAACTTGTGAGGCTTCCCTACTTTAACCTTATCCTTGGTAATTCGTCATTCCAAAGGAATAATGTACTTATGGCTCATTCATCTTTTTGCTTTAGGCTAGGTCTACTATGAGCCTCAGGATCTAGTATAATCAATCGTAAGCCTATTCAGGATCTAACTGTAACCCTATAATTCTATTCTATGTGAGCTATACTAGGATCTAACCGCAATCCTCCATAATCTACTATGATTCTGTTGTACTGTATTCTCATCTATAGAAGACTTAAACTAACAGACTAAGTTACAAGGTTAGCCACTTCCACTTAGTTGTTAATTCAACAAATAATTCTACAAGAATAATCATAGAAGCCAATATTATCTGTTAAGAATTTACTCATTTCCTCTATCACTCAGAAATTTCTCATATCATTCCCATCTTTCATAACTTTACTATATATATTAATGCAGAGAGCTATATATGCTCTACCATACATATATCTATCATAATATGTTCATCTCATCTAGTAGACATGGCTCTAACATGAGCTGCACTGTCCATTATCTTGGCTCTATCTCTAGAGCAATCTGATTTTACCGCAAGAGCAATTTAGCTCTATTAAGAGAACATTAACTTCTATTACATAAATGTTACTCCTTCTTAGAACTACATCATCTTTTATAACTATATATCATTTTATTTCATGTTTATGGTACATTATTCATGTATCTTATCCCTACTGAAGGGATATATCCTGAGTAATGTAATAATATATGTCTATAGATTTGCTACTAACCTACATCTCTAATCTCATTCTCTACCTAATTGACTATCTTTGTCTGGTCATAAATTCTCATTCTATTCTTTGGGAATTAACTGGCTAAATATCTCTTTTATCACTTTTATATTGCTTTATCATTACCAAGTTGAATTATTTAATTGGATGTCGTATGGTATGGGAACAACATAATTTTCTCATCATATATACTCTACCCTTAATGAAATGTGAAAGGGGAGTATTCTTTTATCATAGCATACTCTAACATGCATAATATTCAAGGAGATACAATCATTTAAGGATTCTCTAACATGCGTGTCATCATATGACAACTGCAATAAGATACAATTGCTCATCATAACTTATGGCAACATAAGCCATATCACATAATTTGCTCAACCATCCCTCATATGCATATTGCAATTAAATAATTAACTTGGTAAAATTTAAAGCATTCTTTCCCTTTATCACCTTATCTGCCAGATTATCTATCACATTATCTGATGAGTATCTAAAAATTTATTCAAGAACCTAAAATAACTATTCACATTACCCTCTTACTAAAGTATAGACTCAACCCTTCATTATTCTTTCTTACATAGGGAATAAGGGAGTCACTTTAACTTTGAAATTGTGGCTACCCTTCATCCTCTAGACATCATAAACATCTATATCTAATATTGCATACATCTACTACTCTTATGAACTTATGCTATAACCTGGAAAAAATTCTTTCTTTGTAGAACAGAATTCAATCCGTGAACTAACTTCTCAGTCATTCAACTCTCACTGCTCATGTGGATGAACTTGGCTAAGTATTCATCAAAGGGTTTCTCTTTCCCTACTTTAACTCTTATCCCCATACTCATCTTTATCTTACTGAGAGGAATGCTTCTCATTAATCTATTGAAGAAAAACTTCTCAAGTTAACAGATCAATCTCTATTTCTATAGAGTAACTTCAATATCTCTTTACTATCTCTTAACACTTTCTATCTATATATCAGTCCCATTCTGCTCTTAACTGGATTGTGGTTCCTTTCTAGTCTATCTCTTGATCCTGACTAACTTAAGTCACATGGATCTCATTCTTTATCTAGCACTATTACCTTTACTGCCTGGGGTGCTCTACTCTAGGTCTGCTAGGTTACTGTTTCTTCATGATAAGGTGCCTTTATTTTAGGAAAATTAACTCTATTTATTGACCATCATGTTCTAAACTTAAGCCATGTATTATGCTCATTTCTAGATAAGTCTCACTCTAACTTTTGATTCTTTTGTTCAGGATAGACTAACTAAATAAATTCTTTCGTAAGGTAGATCTACTCGTGATGGTCACACGAAGGATCCATTTCTGAACATCTTAAACTGATCTATATCTCTGTACCTCACACTATTTAGCTTGCTTGCACCTTGTGCTAAACCTTTACTGATAAACTTCAGTGAGGTTAGCATGTTCATTCTCATCACTAGATCTCTGTGCATTCTAGTCGCGACCTGAGTATTGGCTAGTCATGACTCATACTCTCTATAAACTTTAATCACAACTGTCTCAACTTACTCGTCATGACTTGATAGCTCTGTGTTCTTCAATCATGCCCATAGGTCTTATTTCATCATTACCTGATTTGTAGTATATATTATTTGCATCCTATGACCTAACTCATTGCAACCTGAAAGCTCTATGACTTTCCATCGCGGCCAATGGTCTATACTCGTTATCAAAATGCCTATGTGAATATTTTTCATGACTCATCTCTTAACTCATTGTGAATTAACTTCTCTAGGACTTATAGTCATGTCATATCCTAATTTTTTCTTATCTGTATAATACTGACAGTGGAAAGAGGTTTGGAAATGATTATGACGATGATTAGAAGGAATAATAAATGTTAGATGAGTCTTAAAGGAAAAAGGGACTAAAATAAAAATTTTAAAAGTTATATAATGGGGAAATGAAAGTAGAAATATACTTTGGGCCATTAAGTGTAATTATGAAAAGTTGAGGGCATAAAGTGTAATTTTCAAAATTTCAGGGCAAAATGGTAATTATTGAAAGTTAAGCTGGAAAAGGCCCAAAAATGCCCATAATCATATTAGTACCCGATATTTCTAGTAAATAGAGAAAATTATTTTGATCAGTTTGACACAACACATAATGTTGATTTAAGTTCCCAAAAAAATTATATTAATTTTTGAAGAAAGGAAAATTAATACAGTATCCTCTAGACCTCAGAATCAGATGAATTTTGTTAGTAAATTCCTATAATTAATATAAGAATTTATGAAACTAACAAAGCTCAAAAAGGAGTTATGTAGAATTTATTATGGAATTTATAGTAGATTAAAACACCCGATAAATACGTTTCAGGGGAATTTCTCAAGAGTTTAGCCCATGAAGGTAGTGGACCTTGTAGAGGGCCCAAAATGGCATCTTATAGGCCTAGTAATATTTTTAGATAAGTATGTGGGCTAGGGCTAACAAAGATCGGGAAAAGTGTAAAATTATGAAAATGCCACTGAATATGCCAGTGTGTTATGTCAATGAGCTAGAGATAAATGAAGGGTATTTTGATCCTTTGACTAAGGTTAGATGGTCAAGGAGAATTCCCAAAATTTTGAACAAGGTCAGGGAATACTTTGATGAGGTGTGAAAAGACGATAATGCCTTTTGAGAAATTAAAGTGAAATCGAATACTGATAAAGGGTCTTGAAGAAATGTAGGGAATTTTTATCAGGACTTCTGGATCTCAAAAAATTATGAGACTTTGAAGGGGAGTTATTTTATATTAGAATGAATTTATAACAATGTTAGAACCATTAAAAGAGGTGTCTGTCATTTATTTCAAAATCAGGATGTTTTAAGGATATTGTTATAAAGAAAGTGCCTTAGGATTTGTTCCAATTAGCTATTGGACCCAAGGAAGGTCTAGGGCAGTCCAACATTTCATCCTGGGGCAGCCTAATAAGCCCCAAAAGTTGTCTTGGAGATCAAGTCCAATAATGAATGATTTATGATTTTTTGAAAAAGAAAAGAAAAAGGAATAAAGTGAGAATTAGGGCTTGCACATTGTGGGACCCATACACCCTCACACATGGTATCCAAGACAAGGGGGAGGAGAATATTTTTGTCATGTGATCTTATCTCAAGTTGGCTTGGTGGGTAAGTTTGATGTAAGATCAATTATGAGCAATTAGATCAAATAGTGCACAAAGTGATCTTCGCCATTCATTTTCCATAGAATTTTTCTTTAAAAAGCCCCACTATTTTTGCTCAAAATTGTGGCATGAGAACCCTTGGGGAGGCTATGTCAAAATGGAAACTCAAGTCAAGACAAAGAAGAATCCAAGATCCAAAGTTCAAGCAAGCTAGAGATTAAAGGTAAGCAATCTATCCTAACTTATTTTCCTTTGATTTGGGATCTTGAACTTAGGGTTTTCATTAAAGAAAGTTGAGTTTTCTCTAAGGTTTATATGCTGTCCAAAAATCTTAGATGAAAGGAGAAAGAAGAAATTAAAGTTAGAGATATGTGATTGAAGCTTAAACAAGCTAGTTAGGTGATTGGTTCTTAAATCAAGTTGATATTCTTGACTTTGCTATGGTTGAACCATTTTGGTTTGCACTATTCATGATATAAGGAGATGGAATTTCAATGATCTAATGCTTCCATTGAATTCATATGATGATTTTGTGTAGGGTTGGATAGGTTTTGAACCTTGGAAGCAATGGAATTCCAAGTTATAGTTTTTAAAGTTCTTCTCTATTACTGTTCACTCATATGAACAGTGATTGGAATTTCATGATTTTAATGATTCTAATGGTTTTAAAATGAAAAGTTGTGTGGGATAAAGTAGAGAAACAAGTATGAGAAGCATTTGAATCAAAATGAAAATTTTTGGAAGAATTATGCATGTTTTTCAAATCTGTCCATAATGAAACATCCTTACTTTTATACATTTTAGGGACCACCTAATAACATTTAGAACCACTTACAAGACCTTGGAAGTCCATTAGCCAAATCTGGAATTTTACTCTTTCTCAGGTTACTGTTCATATGGTATTCCAGATTACACAATAAACTTCAAAAAATCATAATTAATTCTATAAAGATCGAAATTAAGTGGTTCAAAAAGCTACGTGAAGATAACATCATCAAATTTAAGGGAAAAATAATTTCCAGACCAAATGATTAACCAATTCATACAATTTATTCGTTAAAGATTACTGTTCATTAGGTAAAAAATTCTAGAAACAGATTCTGGTCCCTTACTTTGGAAGTTCATTTCTCTTGATATATACATCCAAATGAAATGTTCTACATATGCACTTAAAGCTCTGGATGTGTACTACACGCTTATAAAATTTTGTGAAACAATTCCTTCATTTGCTAGGTCAAACTGAAGCCACAACAAAACTGCTTTAGGACCTACGTTTTTACCATTTCAGTTTCTTTTCTTTCACTTCCAATAATTGTTCCAACATGTATAAGCCATCAAATAAGCTTATCAATATTCATATACATCATGTACATATGCCATAATTATTACATGTTATTCACAATACCTTTAACACCATTTATCATGTCACAACATCATTCAAATATCATATACATGTCAACAGATAATCATACCACATCAAGCACATAAAGAGGCAAGTTCACTACCTTGCACTTAAGCTTTCCTCATGATCTTTAGCACTTGCTCTCTGGATTTCCAACCATGAAGCCTTTATGTCAATAACTTCCCAACATCTTCTTGGATGTTTTAAGGTCCTAAACACATTCATTTTGATCACATAATTCATTAGGACTCATGAACTCTAACCATGTTCAAGACTAACCTTGTTACACTCACTTTCTCTAATCTTCACTAATCCACTTGGCTCTTAAACCAATTGATGTCTTGATTTTAACCTACATAATTTCATCTTTTGAATCCATTTATGAGATTAGAATCATGAAATTCCAGCTCCTTTATGGCCTGCTGTACATAATAGAACACATGCACACAATTCTTTCAAAAATTCTCATTTTGATTCTAATGTTTCCCATACTTGTTTCTCTACTTTATCCCACATAATTTTTCATTTTAAAACCATTGGAAGCATAAAAATCATGAAATTCCAATAACTGTTCATGCAAGTGAGCAGAAACCGTGAAGAATTTCAATAACTACAATCTTGGAATTTCAATGCTTCCAAGGTTCAAAACCTTTCCAATCCTGCACAAAATCATCATATAAATTCAATGGAAGCATTAAATCATTGAAATTACATTTCCTTCCCTCATGAACAGTGCATACCAAATAGTTTCCATTATGGCAAAGTCAAGAATATCAACTTGATTCAACAACCAATCACTTAAATAGCTTATTTAAGCTTCAAGCATATGTCTCTAACTTTATTTTCTTCTTTTCCCTCTCATCTAAGGTTTTTGGGCAGCACAACACCTTAGATAAAATTCAAATTTTCCCCCATGAAAACCCTAAGTTCAAGCTCCCAAATCAAAGGAAAATAAGCTAGGAGAGATTGCTTACCTTTAATCTCTAGCTTGCTTGAACTTTGGTACCTTGAATCTTCTTTATCTTGGCTTGAGTTTCCATTTTGCAAGAGTTTTCCCTAAGTTTCCATGGCTCATGGTTTTGATGCAGATTTGAGGGGGTATTTATAGCCAAAATCCATGGAAAATCAATGGCCAAGATTGATTTGGTTACTATTTGATCTAAAGGCCCATATTTAATCTTGGATTTAACTTTTTCAAAAACGATAATTATGACATCATCCATAACATTATCAAGGAACAACTTAAGGGGACACCTCATGGGGTTATGTGGCGCAATTCCAATGGGGGAAGAAGGTTGTGGAAAAATTCTAGTTCAATCCAATACCAGCTCTGTCTGATCCCCAAAAATTGGATTGTTTTATAAATCTAACTTTTTTGAGATTCCATAATATACTTTCTGACCTTAAATCCAGTATCTAGATTCTTCCTACCATTGACATACTTGTACTGGACCATAACTTAATTACAGATCCCTTGGGAAGTGACTGAAATGCCCTTGGTTCACTGTCTTGTACTATATTAACCCTAAGAGCATAATCATCATTTTACCCCTCTTTGCACTACCTCAGAGCATATACTATCTCTAACTAATCATATTTATACTATATGACACGTTTTTGGCCTGTCCAGAATGACCAAAATGCCCTCCATCCATCACTGGTATATTATGTGCATCCAGGGGCATTTTCATAATTTTATACTTTTCCTGGACTGCTCTGGACTCTAGCCCACTTAACTGTCCAGTAACCATGTTGGGCTCATGATTGTGCCATTTGGGCCTTAATATGGGCTTATTGCCTTTATTGTCTCTATGGCCCAATTCACAAGATAACTCTCCCGATCCTATTTGTTGGGTATTTTATTCTGTCATAAAATCCAGTAAGGATTCCTTTCCTGACTCTGTTAATTTTATAAATTCTTACATTAAATATAGGAATTTTCTATAAAGTTTCATCTAATTCTGATGTCTGAAAAATACTGTAATAATTCTTCTAACTTCAAAAATTTATATCAATTAATCGGGACCTCAAATCAAAATTCTGTGTTGCGTTAATATTTTGTCTATCTACTGGTAAAATTTGGGTCTTATCTAATTCTGGGCATTTTTGGCCTGTTTCAGCTCAACTTTCTCATAATTACATTTAGGTCCTTAAACTATTGAATAATTGCGCTTAAGCCCCTGAACTTTTGGTTATTTGCATTTAAGTCCCTTAACTTTTAAAAATTACACTTAAGCGCCCAACTTTTGTTTCTACTTTTACTTTTTGCCTTTAACCTTTTCTACTTTACATTTTAGTCCTTCTCTTTCTTCAAAACTCATCTAACCATTATTATTTCTTCTGATCTTTGTCATAAGCCTTTCCAAACCTCTTTCCACTATCATTATTATACAGATAGGGAAAATTAGGATATGACACATAACAGCGTATAAGAGCTAGAATTTCATTATTGTAAGCTCATAAATGGATTCAAAAGATAAAATTGTGTAAGGTAAAGTCAAGCATCAATTGATTCAAAGACCAAGTCCATTAGCTAAGATTAAGGAAAGTTAATATTGTTAAATGAGCTCAATGTTCAAGAGGAAGTTAGATTGTAATGGATGAATGATTATGTGATGTTAGGATTTGATTAGTGGACTCGAAAGAGGCAGCCACATATCTAAGAGAAGTAAGAAGAAACAGGCAAAGTTAAAGTGAAATAAATCAACCAAGTAAGGTAGTAAACTTATCCTAAACTCATATGCATTGAATATTATGCTTGGTAGTGCTAAGGCTATGTTGAATTGTATTGCATATGTGTTTATGATTAAGCTCTATTTTTATGATTACTTTGGCCAATTATATTTCATGTTCCATGGAAGCATGCACATTACACAATGTTAACACTTTCACAAGCAAGCACAAGTATTTACATTAATGCATGCATTTTAATACCGTTTCCTACTGAGATTTCCCCAAAAATCTCACATCTTCCATGCAATCCCAACCCTAGCAGGTTTATGAATGATGAAAGAGGATGATGAAGCATGAAGAGAAGCTAGGGATTGGATGGTATAAATGTTATGTGAAGAATTGTTATATATAATGTTTCTATATGACCAATATAAGTAGTGATGGTCATGATGTAATGAAAATAATAAATGATGAGATAAATATATGAACTTTTATAGACATTTAGTTAACATGTCAATCTTTGTTTTGACACTAAGAATGCCTTATTTCAATGTCTGTACAAAGAGAATGAATTTTTTAAAATAAGGGACCAGAATCTATTTTCAGAATTTTTGACCCAATGAACATTAATCTTTGATGATTAAACAGTATTAATTTACTAAGTATTTGATTTGGACATTATTTTTCCTTATATTTTGAGATTTTATCTTAATTTAGCTTTTTGAACCACTCCATTTCAATTTTTCTAGAATTAATTATGATTTTTTGAAGTTCGTCGCCTAATTTGGAATACCATATGAACAGTAATTCGAGAAGAGTAAAATTCCAGATTTAGTTAATGGACTTCTAAGGTCTTGTAAGTGGTTCCAAATACTAATGAATGGTTCCTAAGACGTACAAAAGTAAGGATATTTTAAGTCATGACCTAAAATAGTTCATATCGTGACTTGTGCATAGCTTTCTTTAAACAATCTCCTCTAACATTTTTTTATCCAGTATTTACTCTAGCAATGGTCAATTCTTGTTCTTGGCTTTGATAAACTTGAGTCACTTGAAACACATTCATATCTATCTACTATAATCACATTAAATAGGGAACATATTCACATAGATGTTCAACCAACTATCATTTCATTATATCATATAAAAACTCATATTTTATATCGCCATAACATTTGTACATATATTACATATATGTCTGCTACATATTTGAGGCACATCATAACTATTATACATCTATAAATTTATAAATTACTTTGGTTTACATTATTTATAAATTTACATTACCCCTTATCTTTTTTTACATTCCTTTCTAGGGAATAGTAAACTGTAAATACTTTTGCATACAGAAATGCCACTCCTATATATCAGTTGCAGATCATTCGCCAAAAACTCACTTAGCTCTATGTGCCATGTAGGAGTATATGGTAATATCTAGCTCACTACCATCTCATGTCAATCTTCTAGAGTATAAACGTAATTCAGGTCAATGCCCTCTATTGTATATTTGTTTATCATCCTTGCTACAACATTGAGAAAATGCAGATAAACTGACTACTCTTGATATCTACTTCTATCATCCCTTGACCTATACTGATTAATTCACTATCCATAGCTTTCTTAAGACTGATATAGTCAATATTATCTATCTTTAACAAAGAAGGTTGGGGTTAAATAGGACCAAGAGTGTCACATTGATCTTTATCTGTAAAGTCATATATTCCTGGACTGCAATAATAGAAAGGGATTGTCATAAATTGTGACTAGATCTCTAGATTAAGGAACTGCTGTATGTTACTCATATTAAATCTATCCTCAAACTCTGGTACAAGAGGAATAATATCTAGTCTACCTATAATCTAGTACCAGTACTTAGCTTCCTCAGCCGTAATCTGTCCTCTCATATGAGGAATAGGGTTTACATCAAGGTTAAAGGGCACTCAAATAAACTCATACTTTTGATAACTATCATTTTAATTATCAAACAAAACTAAGCTAACTAATAGTGAAGTGGAGGCTAACCTAGGTTGATTCACAAGGAGCCTAGATGGATGCTAATGTACCTAATTAATCTAATAAGCCACAAATTAACAAGTTAAAGAGATGTTGTGTGATGAGATTTTATCAAACTTCCAAAAGTAAATCCTATGCTATTCTTTATACTTTTAAGTGTTTATGATGATGAGATGAATGAATGACAAGTGTGTTCCCTTGGAGATTACCTTACCTTCATTATCCACAGAATATGAGAAGTTAATCAGCTGAATTAGAATATGTTAGCTAACAACTCGTAGATAAATCTCAATAAAAGCTATAACTTGCATACATTAATAAAGATTATGAATCATTCAACTCAGAGATAGAAGAAGATGAAGTAAACAGATATAACTGTACTCTATTTTATGATTACCCTAATTAACTACAGCCATATCCAAATTGGTCCAAGGATGAAAATCAATCAAAGCATCAATAAAGCATAAATAAGAAATCCAACTCAATTCCCTACTTCTTTGTCCTCTACTAACTCTAATTGAATCAATAAATCAGAAGTAACTACATCAACTAGATACAATTAAATCTAACTTAAGACATAATGAAAATCCCTGTTTAGCTTAAGGATTCTGGTTCATCATCATCTCTAAGAGAGAACAATAACTTAACCTTGTATTGCCATCTAAACTTCAACAGTAACAGAAAACATAGTAGCAGTCATGGTGAAAGGTAAAGAAGAAGATGAAGATGATAGCTGAACTTTCCTCTAGTTCTATTGTCTAGAACAGTAGAAAGTTACAGATGAGATAACAAAAATGGAGATAGAGAAAGAATAAAGAATGGCGTGTGGATGTGAGATGAATGGAGAGGAAAGTGGTGTGGAGTCAAATGGAATATGAGTGTTCAGTTGGATGAGAATATCTGATATGGAATAATGTATGGAATGAATGTAGTGGAAGGTGCTCCTTGTGTCTAGTGGTCTAGGCTTGTACATATACTATGTGAAAGATATGAGAAAGGTGGCACAATCACATGAGGCGAGGTGTGTCATATCCTAATTTTCCCTATATGTATAATACTGATAGTAGAAAGAGGTTTAGAAAGGATCATGATGAAGATCAGAAGAAATGATAAAGGTTAGCTGAGTATTGAAGAAAGAGAAGGACCTAAACACAAAGTAGAAAAGGTTAAAGGCCAAAAGTTAAAGTAGAAACAAAAGTTGGGTCAAAAGTAGTAATTTCCAAAAGTCAAGGGACTTAAATGTAATTAAGTAAAAAGTTCAAGGGCAAAATTGTGATTATAGAAAGATCAGCTCGGAAAGGGTTATAACTGCCTAAAAGTTTTTCAGTCCCACATTCCATCAGTAAATAGAGGAAGTTGCGCTGGTTAATTTGGCATGATACAGAAATTTTATTAGGGCTCTAGACAGTAGAAAATTATCTGATAGTCTAAAAGTTATCTAAATTTTTATTATATATAAGTGGGGGAATTACAAGAAAGTGTGTCCTACAGTGTCAGATGTTATGAATCTTACAGAACCCCGGAAAAAGTCCTATATAAAAAGTTATTCCCATAACAGTGAATTTTGACGGGAGTTTGATAACACATGTGATTTGATAATAGAACTATCGGTATGTGAGCCTGGATAGAATGAGATCAGATGACCTCCTATATATACCCATGATGATGCCAAGAAGGGCCCAAAACTGAGGGTACCAGTCCATCAGTAGATGGGGCCAGTTAATTCCCAAAGAATAGAATGAGAATTTATGATCAAATAATGATAGTCAATAGAATAGAGAATGAGATTAAAGATGAAAGGTTAGTAGTGAATTTATGGATGAATGATTATAGTATTCAGGACATATCTCTTCAATGGGGATAAAATATATGAATGATGTGCTATAGATATGAAAGGGAATGAGATGTAGTTGTGAAAGATGATAAGAAAGAGCATTTTTTAAGTAATATGAGTTAATATTTTTGAAATAGAGCTAGATTACTCTTGCGATAGAGAAGGATTGCTTTTGAAATAAAGCCAAGAGATGGGACAGTATAACTCAGATAGAGTAAGGTACCTCTGATGAGATTAATATGTGATAATAGATATGTGCATAGTAGAGCCTATGTAGCTCTCTACAGTAATAGACATAGTCAAATTATGAAAGATGAGAATGATATATGAAGTTCCTGAGTGATAGAGGAAATGAGAAAAGTCCTAATAGATAATATTGGCTTCTGTGATCATTTTTTGGGAATTATCTGTGGAGTTAACAACTATGTGGAAGTGACTAACCTTGTAACTTTGTCCGTTGGTTTAGGTCTTCCTGAGATGAGCATATAGTACAATAGAATCGTAGTAGATTATGGAGGATTATAGTTAGATCCTAGTATGGCTCACAGGGTCACAGTTAGATCCTAAAAAGGCTTACGGTTGATCGCAGTAGATCCCGAGGGTCACAGAGACCAAGCCTAGAGAAAGAAAGTAATGAGCCATAAGTATAGTATTTCTTTGGAGGACGAATACCAAGAAAAAGTTAAGGTATAGAAGCTTCACAAGTTGGTTAACTCGTAACAGAGAGAGTACCCATGATGTTAGTTTTAGATAGCCTTACTACTATTAGGGACTGAACTCAGAATCTTCGTACACACAATAGGAACTAAATGATCAGAGTTAGAGTTTTTAGTCATGAATAACATATGTTTATGAATCTGTAGATAATGTTCCTAAGGAAGAGGAAAAGAATAAAGAGATCCTTATGATAAGATTACAAAGAATAAGAATGAAAGGTAAATAGATCCTCCAGATGAGGATAAAGAGATTAGAAGGCCAGATAGACCCAAGAGAGATAGTATAAGATGGGTCTAAGATAGTAAAGTACCAAGGTTGGAGCCTCTGAGCATCAGTGCTTCACATTTTTATCTGCACATTTCAGTTAAGCGTGCTCAGGTAAGGGTAGTCCAATGATGGGTGACCCCCTAGGAAGTGATAGAAAAAGATGTAAATGGCATAGAAATTGGCATATATGCATAGAGTTTTGTAAAATGATATAGAGAGCTGTGAAAAGTACGTAATAAGGTACATTATGAGAAATATGTATTGAGAAGTACAATATGAAGTGGCTTTATAGCTAGCATTGTAAATAGATATAGAGGCTCCTTGTATATGAGAAATATGTATTGAGATGTTTGAATATCATGTTACATGTGAAAGAGCAAATGAGAGCTTTCACTCCTTGCATAAAATGCCAGGCATTACGTTATGTTATGTTAAGTTTATAAAATATGATAAAGCTCCAAATGTTAGAGTAGTGCAAGCTCTATATGATAGAGCTGTGTAAGCTCCAAGTGTTAGAGATGTGCATATTAAGAGAAGGAATGCTTGAGCTCTGATGTTAGAGCTTTGCATTCCTGAGCAGGTACGTAGTCCTGCAATATGTTGGTGAGGCATTATACATGTTAGAGTATGTGCTTCTATATGCTCCTATGTGCTCATGTTTAGCAATAGAGCAATAAAAGAAAGAATAATGATATAAGTCCTCTCTCTATATTATGATGAGTTATTAAAGATGATTAGAAGTATGATAATATGAAAATGAGAGATAAAGTTGTGCGGATGTTCAGAGAATTCCGCTAGATACTCAGATGAGCAGTAGGTGATTGCACTAAGAAGTATGATGAGTCGTTAATAGAAACTCCAGAGCATAGTAGTATGTGAGGGTGTTTGATATGAAAGAAATGGACACTGCTCACAAATTTAGTATGGTGAGAAGTCCATATGTAAATAGATGCATAGCAAGGAAGTAAGAAATAAAATGAACTGGGGTTCAGCTCTGATTAAGTTGATTTATGACAGAAGAATGATCATAGTAAATATATAAAGATTTTGCGGACATGAAAGGTACTACGCTAAAATGTCAAAATAGAAAATGAGAAATAGATACCCTAGTCCTTAGTCAAAAAGAAGATAAGGATAGGTATCCAAGATTTTTGACTGAGGTGTTAAGTAAATTTTGAGGACGAAATTTATTTTAAGGGGGTAGAAATGTCATATCCTAATTTTCTCTATCTGTATAATACTGATAGTGGAAAGAGGTTTAGAAAGGATCATGATGAAGATCAGAAGAAATGATAAAGGTTAGCTGAGTATTGAAGAAAGAGAAGGACCTAAATGCAAAGTAGAAAAGGTTAAAGGCCAAAAGTTAAAGTAGAAACAAAAGTTGGGTCAAAAGTAGTAATTTCCAAAAGTCAAGGGACTTAAATGTAATTAAGTAAAAAGTTCAACGGTAAAATTGTGATTATAGAAAGATCAGCCTGAAAAGGGTTATAACTGCCTGAAAGTTTTTCAGTCCAACATTCCATCAGTAAATAGAGGAAGTTACGCTAGTTAATTTGGCATGATACAGAAATTTTATTAGGGCTCTAGACAGCAGAAAATTATATGATAGTCTAAAAGTTATCTAAATTTTTATTAGATTCCATGGATATCAGATATAAGTGGGGGAATTATAGGAAAGTGTGCCCTACAGTTTCAGATGTTATGAATCTGATAGAACCCTGGAAGAAGTCATGTATAAAAAGTTATTCCCATAACAGTGAATTTTGATGGGAGTTTGATAACACATGTAATCCGATAATGGAACTATCGGTATGTGAGCCTGGATAGAATGAGATCATATGACCTCATATATAGGCCCATGATGACACCAAGAAGGGCCCAAAATCCAGGGTACCAGTCCATCAGTAGAAGGGGCCAGTGTCCAGAAAAGGTGCGAAATTATAAAAATGCCCCTAGATGCCCAGATTGTACTAAAGATGGATGGAGGGTATTTTGATCATTTGGGATAGGCTAACAACATGAAACATGGAATAAATATGATTAGTTGAGCCAGTATATGCCCTAAGGCAGTACAAAGAGGGGTAAAATGACAATTATGCCCTTAGGGTTAGTACAGTGCAAGAAAGGACACCAAGGGTATTTTGGTCATTTCCCAGGGGATTGATGGTAGATAAATCTTCAGTATATCATTTTCAATGGCATAAGAAGCCTAGACATTAATTTCCAGGACAGAATACATATCTTGGTATATTATAAAACATTAGGAATAGAAAACAGTCCGGTTGTTGTGAAACTGCTCCGATCGGTACCGGATTGGACTAGAATTTTTCCAGAAGCTTCCTTACATGGAAAACACGCCACATACCCCTCTTAGGTGTCCCATGAGCTGTCCCACATGATGTCATAATTATTCTTTTTAGAAAAAATTAAATTCAAGATTAAATATGAGCCCTTGGATCAAATAGTATACAAATCAATCTTGACCATCCATTTTTACCCAAATTTCTCTATAAACACCCCCTCATTTCATACCTATTCGGAATCCCTTGGAACCATGGGGAAACTCTTGCAAAATTTCCACTCAACCAAGAAATAAGCACACAACTTGAAGCAAAAAGCAAGGTAATCATCTCCCTTGATCTTGAACTTTGTTCTAGCAAGTTAGCTCTTGGTTTTAAGGGGTTTTTCTGCTCTATTTCCCTTATGGTTGCTGCTGGAAGTGCTGTCCTTATGTGGTTAAAATATGAGTTTTATGTTATGGATAGTTTAGACAAGCTTAAACAAGCTATAATCAAGTGGTATAAGCTTGGAAATTCAAGTATGTTTGGATTTAGGGTTTTGTGTTCTTGCTAGTACTGTACATGGTACTATTCATATGATGGAATTTCATGATTTTGATGCTTACAATGAGTTTAAAATGGAAAATTGTGTGGGGAGAAAGTAGGAGAACAAGTATTGGAAGCATTGGAATCAAAATGTGAATTTTTTGGAATCAAGGGCTTCACTTCAGTTTGGTACTGTAGCAATTGAAATGTTTTGATTTTGAAAATTCTAGTTTCATATTTGGATTCTACATGAAAACTTATGTGAAAATGAACCATGATAATCTATTTTGGAAAGATAGAAGTAAGAAACATGCAGTAGAGAAAGAAAGGGAGCTAGTGTAAACCTAGTTTTATTTTTGTATTCAAGTTGAGTTGTAACTTGATATTATTGTGTAATGGCTAGGTTTTTCACATTTGTGAAGGAAGGAAACTACTTCAAGAAAACCATGTGAAGGATAGCTAAGAGGTAGCAAGGATACCTAACTATAACTCATGTTTGTTTAATTGTTTGCTTGCTTGTTGATTATGGTGTTTAGTTGAGCTTGAGTTTATGTCATCATGTCTATGATGAAGTATGAATGATTGAAACTCCTTGCAAGTTATGTCATGACAATATGCATGTTAGAGTTTTCTTATCTACCATTATGAAGTAGCTCCCATCTCATGATAACATGTTAAGCATCCAATTATTCATGCATGATATTATAGTTTGTGTAACTTGCTATTGGGATTTCCATGAAATCTCATTCCTTCCACATGCATAACTATGTTTTAGGTGCTGGATCCTCTCAAGGGAAGAGAGTCAATATTGATGATTAAGTTTGTATAATAAGTTACATGACTTATGTCATATCCTTACTTTTAACCTCAATTATACTTGATTAGAAGTGATTGGAACCAATTACATGATCATTTGCTTTGAAAACATCCATTTCCAAAAGATTTGCTCTCGGGTACTGTTCACTTTTACTGTTCATTTGGTAATTCCAGAACATGTACCCTACTTTGAAAATTCATAATTAATTGTAGAAAAATCGAAATAACATGGCTCCAATTTCTAATGAAAGCTATTTCACATATCTTTGAGGGAAAAATATGAAACTGAGGTTTTCTTGTCCCAATGAAATCAGTTTAATCGTTGAAAATCACTGTTCATTTGGTAAAATCTGGTAGTTCCAGTTTCTTTGCTTAACTTCAAAAATTCATTTCTCTTTGGTTACTTATCCAAATGAACTGTGTTACCTATGGATTTGAAGCTTTAGACGTTATCTTTAAGTTCATAAAATTTCGTAGAAAAACGCGTTCATTTGGTATATGAAATCTTTGTGTAACCGTCACTGCCTCTCAGCACTCGTTTTACTCAATTCCAGATCTTACTTCCAACTTTGGAAAATCATAACAATTCAGATACTTATCCAAATGAGTCCAAATGAGGCATTCTTGGTGTTCATTTAAAGCTCTGTCTTAAATTTAAGTAGCCCAAGTTTCAGATTAAAACTCGTTGATTTAGATGCCAAAAACATTGTCAAATCACCATGGCCTCAAAACAGGACTAGAGAAACATACACCATGCATACTAGCATATCATCCCATAGTGTCATGTAAGTCATGTAGCTTATTATACAAACTTATTCATCAACATTTACTCTCCTCCCTTGAAAAGATCCAGCACCTAAAACATAGTTATGCATGTGGAAGGAATGAGATTTCATGGAAATCCCAATAGCAAGTTACACAAACTATAATATCATGCATGGATAATTATATGCTTAGCATGTTATCATGAGATGGGAGCTACTTCATAATGGTACATAAGCAAACTCTAACATGCATATTGTCATGACATAACTTGCAATCATTCATACTTCATCATAACATGATGACATAAGCTCAAGCTCAACCAAACACCATAATCAACAAGCAAGCAAAACAATTAAACAAACATGAGTTATAGTTAGGTATCCTTGCTACCTCTTAGCTATCTTGGTCAAGACCTTCTTGAAGTGCTTTCCTTCCTCCACAAATGTCAAAACCTAGCCATCACAACATAATATCAAGTTACAACTCAACTTGAAACCAACTCCAAGACTAGGTTTTCACTAGCTCCCTTTCTTTCTCTAATTTATGTTTCCTACTTCCACCTTTCCAAAATAAATTCTCATGGTTCATTTCCACATAATTTTTCATGTAGAATCCAAATATGAAATCAGAATTTTCAAAATCAAAACATATCAATTGCTACAGTGACAAACCGAAATACATGCTCTTGTTTTCCAAAAATTCTCATTTTGATTCCAATGCTTCCAATACTTGTTCTCCTACTTTATCCCCACACAACTTTCCATTTTAAACTCATTGGAAGCATCAAAATCATGAAATTCCATTGTATGAACAGTACCACGTACAGTACCAGCAAGAACACAAAACCCTAAATCCAAACATACTTGAATTCACAAGCTTATACCACTTGATTCTAGCTTGTTTAAGCTTGTCTAAAATATCCATAACATAAAACTCATATTTTAACCACATATGAGCAGCACTTCCAGCAGTAACCATAAGGGAAATATAGCATGAAAACCCCTTAAAACCATGAGCTAACCTACTAGAACAAAGCTCAAGATCAAGGGAGATGATTACCTTGCTTGTTACTTCACTTTGGTTACTTCTTTCTTGGTTGAATGGAAATTTTGCAAGAGTTTCCCTATGGTTCACCATGCATGCCGAAGTGATCTGAATAGGGGGTATTTATAGAGAAATTTGGGTTGAAATGGATGGCCAAGATTGATTTGGTTACTATTTGATCTAAAGGCTCACATTTAATCTTGGATTTAACTTTTTCATAAAAGAACAATTATGACATCATGTGGTACAGCTCATGGGACACCTAAGAGGGTTAGGTGGCGTGTTGCCCATGTCAAGAAGGTTCTGGAAAAATTCCAGTCCAATCCGGTACCGATCGGAGCAGTTTCACAACAACCGGACTGTTTTCTGTTCTGAATTTTTTTATAATATATCAGGATATGTATTATGTCCTGGAAATCAATATTTAGGCTTCTCATATCATTGAAAATGATATATTGAATATTTATATGCCATCCATTCCTTAAAAAAATAAGCAAAATACTCTTAGTGTCCTTTCCTGTGCTGTATTAACCCTAAGGGCAAAATCATCATTTCACACCTCTTTACACTGCCTCAGGGCATATATTGACTCTATATAATCATATTTATACTATCTCCCACGTTTTTGGCCTATCCATAATGACCAAAATGACCTCCATCCATCACTGGTACAGTATAGGCATCCAGGGGCATTTTCGTAATTTTGCACTTTTCCTGGACTGCTCTGGCCTGTGGCCCATATAACTGTCCAGTCACCTTAATGGGCTCATGATGGTGTCATTTGGGCCTTATTATGGGCTTATTGCTTATATTGCCTTCATGGCCCAATTCACCGTACAACTCTCCCGATCATATTTATCGGGTATTTTATTTCACTGTAAAATCCCGTATGGCTTCTACAGGATTCCTTTTCTAATTCTGTCAATTTTATAAATTCATATATTAAATATATGAATTTTCTATAAAGTCTCATCTAATTATGAGATCTCAAAAATACTGCAATAATTCCTTCTGACTTCAGGAATTTATATCAATTAATCGGGACCTCAAATCAAAATTTTGTGTTGCGTTAAACTGACCGGAATATTTTTGTCTATCTACTGGTAAAATTTGGTTCTGATCTGATTCCGGGCATTTTTGGCTTGTTTTGGCTCAACTTTTCCATATTTACATTTAGGTCCCTTAACTTTTGAATAATTGCACTTTAGTCCCTATTCTTTTCTTAGTTATTAATCCTTCCATTTCTTTTTGCAATCTGATACAGTTTATTCCAAGAATCTTATATCTATTACAGATAAACTGTACAGGTACATCAGGTCAGAAAATTGGGGATATGACATTTCTCTCCCCCTTAAAATAAATTTCGTCCTCGAAATTGACATTACATATATACTAAGGAAATAGTTCAGGGTATATCTCTCTCATCCTTTCCTCTGCTTCCCAGGTAGCTTCATTCTCTGTTAATCCCTTCCAGACCACTTTAACTAGATGGATCTGCTTATTTCGCAACTGCTTGACCTTTCTATCTACTATCTGTACTGGTCCAACTTCATAAGTCAGGTCATCTCGCAGTGCAATATCATCCTGCTCAAGCACATGCGATGGATCTGGAACATACTTCTTTAACTGGGAAACATGGAATACATTATGAATCTTGCTGAGATGTGGAGGAAGAGCTAATTTATAAGCCACTGATCCTACTCTTGAGAGGATCTGAAATGGCCCAATGTATCTAGGATGCAGCTTCTTCACTTTGATTGATCGTCCAGCTCCTCTCGTTGGAGTCAACTTAAGGAATACATGCTCTCCTTCTTCAAACTCCAACGGCTTCCTTCTAACATCAGCATAACTCTTCTGTCTGCTTTGAGTTGTTAATAGCCTTTTTCTGATCTTATCAATATGTACTGCTGTCTGGTCTACTAGATCAGGACCAAACATCCTCCTTTCGCTCAACTCCACCCAGCACAAGGGAGATCTACACTTCCGTCCATAAAGTGCTTCAAATGGAGCCATCTGTATGCTAGCTTGATAACTGTTGTTATAGGCAAACTCTATCAACGGTAGATGGGCATCCCAACTCCCTTTGAAATCTAAAACACAAGCTCTTAGCATATCCTCAAGCGTCTGGATTGTTCTCTCAGACTGACCATCTGTTTGAGGATGGTAAGCTGTACTAAATCTGAGAGTAGTGTCCATTTCTTTATGTAGAGCTCGCCAAAAATTTGACGTGAATCGAGGATCTCTGTCAGATATGATACTACTGGGAATACCATGTAGTCTAATAATCTCTTTTACATACAGTTTTGCCAGCTTCTCAAGAGAATCCTTTTTATTGATTGCCAGGAAATGAGCCGACTTTGTTAATCGGTCAATTACCACCCATATAGCATCATGCTTAGTAGGAGTCATGGGTAATCCTTCAACAAAATCCATGGCAATGCTGTCCCATTTCCACTCAGGTATCTCTAATGGTTGTAATTTCCCTGCTGGCTTCTGGTGCTCAACTTTCACCTTTTGACATGTCAAGCATTTGGACACATAATCTACAACATCTTTCTTCAATCCATGCCACCAAAATAAACCTTTAACATCATGGTACATCTTGGTCATACCTGGATGTACTGCATACTTGCTTTTATGTGCCTCTTCTAAGATCTTTTCTCTCAATCCCATTGCATTGGGAATATATGGTCGTCCCCTAAATCGTAATAATCCAGCTTGGGACACATCAAAGTTTTTAGTTTCCCCTCTTTCCAGCTTACCTTTGAAAATTTCTGCGAGCCTATCCTGCTCCTGAGCCTCTTTTATCTCATCCTCAATAAAAACTTTAATCTGCGTTCCTCTATAAGAACTTTCTGCTGTCTGCATTTGATACAAAGGACTCCAATCTCGAACATCTTCTATCAGTTTTAGCTCTTTGATCATAAGACTAGCAACCTGCACCACCTTTCTGCTCAAGGCATCGGCCACTACATTAGCTTTTCCTGGATGGTATTTGATCTGGAAATCATAATCCTTCAGAAATTCCATCCATCTCCGTTGCCTCATGTTTAATTCTTTCTGATCCTGCAGATACTTCAGGCTTTTATGATCACAGTACAGTTCTATGGTGGCTCCATACAGGTAGTGCCTCCATATCTTGAGAGCATAAACTACCGCCGCAAGCTCCAGATCATGAGTGGGATAATTCTCTTCATGTGGCTTTAACTGTCGAGAAGCATAGGCTACCACTCATCCTTGCTGCATCAGCACACATCCCAACCCTTGCTTGCTAGCATCAGTATATACTACATAAGGCTGAGTCGGGTCTGGAATAATCAGCACTGGAGTTGTGGTTAATCTCTGCTTTAATGCATGAAAACTAGCCTTACACTTCTCATCCCACTTGAACTGCTGATTCTTTCTGGTTAGCTTGGTTAACGGCAGAGCAATTCGAGAAAAGTCCTTAATAAATCTTCTGTAATACCCTGCTAAGCCCAAAAAACTTCTGATCTCCGTCACTGTCCTTGGCTGTTCCCAGCTTAGCACTGCTTCAACTTTGCTAGGATCTACAGCTACCCCTTCATGGGATATGACATGATCGAGAAATTTGACTTCTTGAAGCCAAAACTCGCATTTACTAAGCTTAGCATAGAGTCGTTTCTCTTTCAGAATACTAAGAACAATCCTCAAATGCTCTTCATGCTCTGCAGCCATTTAGAGTACACTAAAATATCGTCAATGAAGACTACCACAAACTGATCTAGATAAGGCCTGAAGATTCTATTCATGTAATCCATGAAAATTGCAGGCGCATTGTCAGACCAAAGGGCATCACTAGAAATTCAAAATGACCATATCGAGTCCTAAACGCAGTCTTTGAAATATCATCTGCTTTGATTCTGAGTTGGTGATAACCTGACCTCAGATCAATCTTAGAGAATAAGCTTGCTCCAACCAACTGGTCTAGTAAATCATCAATTCTGGGAAGAGGGTACTTATTCTTAACTGTAATCTTATTTAACTCCCGATAGTCAATGCACAATCTGAGACTGCCATCCTTCTTCTTGACGAATAGCACTGGAGCACCCCACAGAGAAACACTGGGTCGAATGAAACCCTTCTCTAATAGCTCCTCTATTTGCTTTTTTAGCTCAATCATCTCATTGGGAGCCATACGGTATGGGGCTTTGGATACTGGTCCAGCTCCAGGTATGATGTCGATTGCAAATTCTACTTCTCGTTCTGGAGGCAATCCTTGAATCTCCTTTGGAAAGACTTCGGGAAATTCTTTGACCACTGGAATCGCTTCAATTCCTTCTTCCACTTCTGCTTGAACAGAGAAGAAGACCATATATCCCTGACATCCTTTTCGTAAACATCTATCTGCCTGAGCCTCCGTCAGGAAATTCAGTTTCACTTCTGGATTCACATTTGTAGCTTGTGGACAAAGAACTAGAGTTTTGTTCTTACAATCCAGCATTACATTATTGGCAGACAACCAATTCAATCAAATTATGACATCAATTTCATGGAATGGCATGCATATTAGGTCAAGAGTAGTGCAACAACATTCATATCGAATGACACTATTTAGGCAGACATCTGATGTAACTACTTTAGCATTTGTAGGGGTTGTGACACATATGGCATAATGCAGCTTGCTAATTGTAAGGCCCAAACATTTAGCACATTCTTAGTTATTAATCCTTCCATTTCTTTTTGCAATCTGATACAGTTTATTCCAAGAATCTTATATCTATTACAGATAAACTGTACAGGTACATCAGGTCAGAAAATTGGGGATATGACAACTTACATGACACTATAGGATGATATGCTAGCATGTATGGTGTATGCTTTTGTAACTAAGTTTTGCGGCTAACACTTTATGACGATGGTTATAACGTCTAAACCAACGAGTTGTAGCCTGAAACTTGGCATCATTAAAGTTAAGATACATAGATTTAAATGTACACCAAGAACACCTTAATTGGATAAGTATCCGAATTGTTATGATTTTCTAAATTTGGAAGTAAGATCTGGAATTGAGATAAAATGAGTGCTGAGAGGCAGTGACATTCATGCAATGATTTCATATATCAAATGAACGAGTTTTTCTTTGAAATTTTATGAGATTAAAGAGGAGGTATAGAGATTCAAATCCATAGGTAATATAGTTCATTTGGATAAGTAACCAAGTAGAAATGAATTTTTGAAGTTAAGCAAAGAAACTGGAACTTCCAGATTTTACCAAATGAACAGTGATTTTTAACCAATAAACTGATTTCATGTGGACAAGAAGACCTTAGTTTCATATTTTTTCCTCAAAGATATATGAAATATATTTCATTATAAATTGGAACCATATTATTTCAATTTTCTACAATTAATTATGAATTTTTAAAGTAGGGTACATTTCTAGAATTATTAAATGAACAGTAAAAGTGAACAGTCCCCGAGAGCAATTCTTTTAGAAATGAATGTTTTCAAAGCAAATGATCATGTAATTGGTTCCAATCACTTATAATGGAGTATAATTTAGGTTAAAATTAAGGATGTGAGAAGGTGTGAGATTTGTGATATGAGTTCAGAAGTATGATTCATATCATGAATGATGCTGTTAGATCTGAAGTGTTATGTTGCTAGTGTGAGTGATTCAGTTCAGAGTATATGTGAGTATGTATTGCTTGATTAATCTTCCCTTCAATACCATCACATGTTTTATAGCTAGTTGTTAGTCCATTTGCTTATGTTAACAGCTCATTTCATCATGTGATTATGTTAGCATGTGCATTCAAACAACTGCAGCCCACTTGTTCCTATTTGCCATGTGTTTAAATATGTTATAAGCTTCTTCAATCCAACACATGTCTAATGTCCACCAGTTAATTGATATAATCTGGTATTTGGTTACTGCATAATAGAAATTTAATAGATTATTTATCCAAATAATCACTAAAATCAAATCAATTAATTTCCACTTGTTCCATTTTAATTTTAATAATTAATTGCTCATCATATTGGTAAATGGGGATAAAATCAATAATAAAACTCACTTTAAACACACTAAAAATCACTACAAATATGAGTTTATCAACTCCCCCACACTTAGCTTTTGCACTTCGAGCAAAATATGGATCAAAATTGAAATTTATACACACTTGTTTAGCAAATTTGGCAAAACAAATTCATAATAAGTACTTGTAATTATCAATCTTTTCCCTTCAATTGGCAACAGTCCAAACTAATCCCATATCAATCAAAGAATCTAACTCATGCAATTAAATTATAGTAAGCAGCAAGGTGAGATTTCCTCACAAGGTCTAGTGTTTCACTCATTCTCTTATTAAGGTAATTTCACTCAACCATCTAGCGTAGGCTTCCCATAAGCTTGTAACCATCCCACATCTCCACCACTACATGCCACAAGGGTTGTGAATCAAAGGGTCTTCATTTGGTTGTAATGTTGGAAAGACTAAGTGATGAAATAGAAATCCATGTCAATGATTAATGAAATACTGCATATGATCTGACTTCTTCAAGCTATTTCAACACTTTTTCATAATTTGAACTTGCAAATTACAGAATGTATCACTAATCACCAAATATTTTCCTTTCATACAAGTTGAATATCACATTTTTTTCATCTGGTCTATCTTTTTTTTCGTTCTTTCTTTTTATCTCTTTTCTATACTTTTTCTTTTTGCTTTTCTTTTCTTTCACTATTAAACCATATAGCACTTATATTGCAGTTCAGATATCCAACAAGTGGTGCAATTTATCATTTATTTTATAATTTAAGACTTGCTATAACAGCAATTATCCTGTACAACATTTATTAATCAAGGATGGAATTTTAAAAGTAAGTGAAGGTCTCAAAGGGGTAAGCAAATGCTTTAATTTTTATGTGGCTACTGTTTGGTAAAAGGATTTAGAAAGAAATGTCCTTGTCATATCCATAATTCCAAGAAACTAATGTGGTTTTGAATCAAGGATTGAGACAAGTTCTACAATGTTACCAAACTAGATGGTGTCACACAATGTAAATGAGTATATGTTGGAGTCTCAAATTCCTTCCATCAAGCTTACTCACCCTAATCAACTCACAATGACAAGATTGCATGAATATTAACTAAATTCATATAAGATCAATCATTCATGCTGCACAATTTTCAGTAATAAATCAATGAAACAAACCTCTCATACTTCAACAAGCTTACCAATGTTCAAAAGTATGTGTTCAAAATTCAATTTTAAATCCACGACATTAATTACCAATGTTCACGACAAGAAGGTCTTTAGGTCGCGACTATTTTACACAGAGGATAAATTTTTAGAAAATAGGGAATATTGGTCCCGACATACATGGACACTAGTCACGACTCATGATCACAGAGAGTAATCCTGCCAAATACAGAAGCTCAGGTCATGACCAAGTGTCCCTCTAGTCATGACCAAAAATCACAGAGAGTTACAATCACGATAAAGATAAGTACAGATCATGACTAAACATCACATATAGGTAAACATCATAAAATAAGAATTACTGGTCGCGACAAACATATGCATTGGTCGCTACTAATTTTCACATATAAGAAACTTGACATATTCGCACATTAGTCACGACAACAATATCACAAGGTCATGACGAAAATATAGAATTATATCAATTATCTGATTTTATTTACCTATTTCACAAACTACTCCCCCACACTTAATTCTACATTGTCCTCAATGTGAAGAAGTAGTGAAACACATATAAAGGCTAAAGTAATAAATAGGACAAAACTAACCAGAATCCAAGATGAACTTATAAATTCTTATATACCCCTACTGACTTAGTCTTCTCCCCCACACTTAAACAATAATTAATAGTTCAAGTATATAAGTAACTAATTAAAGCATACTATTGTAAGCGGGGAAACAAGGAAGGAGACAACCTTAAGTATCATGGGGGTTTGAAGTTCTTTTTGTATAGCTTGAATAATTGGCCATTGACCTAAAATGCTATACCATCTACTTCATCCTATCTTGTTGGTATAGCCTTTACCCATCTTAAACAATAATCCATAGATAGCAAAATATAGGCATAGCCAATAGATAGTGGGAATGGTCTTGATGATGTAACTGTTGTATTATCCAGATTTGTCCTTGCCATGAAATTCTGTTGATGTTGGATAATATCCTTCAATTGTTACAGTCTTGAAATGAAACATCCTTCTTTTCCTACATCTCAGGGATCAAATGGTAGCATCTGGAACCACTTTTAAGGTCATTGAAGTCAAATTACATAATCTAGAATTTTACTCTATCCAGTACTGTTCACTGTGTAAATTCCAGAGGAGTGATTTGACTTCGAAAAATCATAACTAAATCTAGAAAACTCAAAATGAAGTGTTTCAAATTGCTACCAAAAGCTAACTTAATTCTATTTCAGGGAAAAATAATTTGTTGACCATGCCTTGACCAAGTCAACGTCGGTCAACGTTCTAATTTTACTATTCATCCAGCGTCTTCCCCTGATTCTAGCATTTCTGGTCCCAACTTTGAAAAATCATATCTCTATGTGTAGACATCCAAATGAGACGTTCTATATATCAAATTGAAGCTTGATATGTCTACCACTTAATGTTAAAATATCATATATTTATTCAATCATTTAATATTTTTAATTATAGCTCAAAGGTCATAGCCTCTCCACAAGCTACTGTTCATAGTGGCCAATTCCAGCAATCAACATTACATACATACATTAATCACATATCAATCATGCTACATAATTCTTAACTTCTCTTCATACATCTTCATCTCCTCCATCTTGAGAAGACTTGCTATGACTGGATTGATATGGAAGGGGTGAGATTTCTGGGGAAATCTCAGTAGCAAACGAAAACCATACCATATATGCAACTATATGTTTGATGTTACTATGTGTGCACTTAATGATCAAGCTTACATAATGATAACTTACATGCTTCCATGTCCCTTAATTATAACATATGGCCATAGCATACAAAGAAACAGAGCATTACTGAATCATACATTCTTCACATTATCAAAGTAAGTAAACATCACATAAAACATCCAAGCAACATAAGTATACAAGTAGGTAAGTTTACTACCTGACGTGGAGCCTTTTCTCTAGTCCTTAACCTTTGCTCTAAGGTTCCTTCTTTTCATAGGTCAGAGCCTTATTCATAAGCTAGCCAAATCCCTAAGCTCCTTGGATTGCTCCTAGCTCTACCAGAACTCCTGCTTTTTCCTTTCCTTCTTTCTCTTTCTTTCTCTCTCTCTTATTTTCTCTCCTTTTCTTGCTCTTGGCCATGGCATAGAATAGGAGGGAAGTGGGGTATTTATAGTTGAGTGGAGGTGGAATGGATGTCCATATTGAATTGCGATGAATGGCTCAGATAGCTTAGCTTCTTCAATAAGCTTTGCCTGTATCATCATGATGACATCATCATCCTCAATGACTCATCAAAGTGACATCATCCATGAGACACCTCACATGCTAGGTGGCGCAATGGTGGGGCACTTGGGATACCTCACCAGCTGACTTAGCGCTGCCAGAGAATTCTGGAGTCTTTTCCTGGAATAAACGGCTGAGATTGTGCCACGTGTCCTTAGCTTTTTCTCATGACATGTGGTGCCTTATGGGTCCCATGAGGACACCTTTTATGCCACCTCATGGTTCTAGATAAGTCTAAAGCCTTATCTTATCACTTTTCCCAGTTCTATCTTTGACCAGGTAACTTTACTTTATTAAAAAAGTACTAAAATATTATTTTAATGTTACTTAGACCCACATAACCTTGGGCCACATTTTTTGACATCTGGGAATGTCATCTTGGGTCTCTAATCAAGTCTAAGCACTCTGGTGGCTCAGTTCCCAAGAACCATCCCTTAGCAAATTACCAAAATACCCCCAAGGACTTTTACTATTTACGATTTAGTCCCTAAACTCTTATTATTTGCAGTTTAGTCCCTAAATATCTTATATATACATTTGGGACTTATGCTCAACAGGGTTTGGTAGCATATCTTTTTCAGGCTACATATTAGGCTTCCAGGCCTAAAAATTAGGATATGATATGAAATGTCTAAAAATTCTAAATTGAAGCTCTCATGAACAGGGTTAGAAAGTATGATATAATTATTGAATTGAAAACTCCCTAACTCAGAGATTCTAACTCCTTGTCTCTTAAAGTATGCAGCATAATCTTTGTCCTATAATTCTGTTAAATCTACTACAAACCTTTCTAGATATTGTTCATCACTTGAAATAGGGAGGTTAGTTCCAATAGAAAAAAATAGTAGATGAAGATGAAGAAAAATCACCTATAGTTGTAAGCCGGCCATCAACTTTAGAATTAATATATAACTATTACCATTGGATGAAGAAAAATAAGAGAAATCAGTGGAGGAGTAAGAAATGGAAGATTCTTTAACTTCACCATCATTAAACTCATGAATATTATCATACTCATTTTCAAGTGATTCATCAATCATGTTAAGTCCTTAGAGAGAATGATCCTGATGTGGGTGTTAATACATGTTAAACTAAATTATGTGCCCAACAAATTCCATTTTAATAATTTCATCTTTCATGCAAATCATGGCGTTAGCTGTTTCAAGACTGACCTTCCTAGAATAAGAGTACTATCATCAAGAGACTTATTTGGCATATCTAAAACATAAAAGTTCATAGGAAAAACAAGTTCCTTAATTGAACTAAAAAGTCTTCTAAAATTCCCTTAGTATTTATAATTCTCTTATCAGCTAATTGATCTAACACACTAGTTAGTTTAATCAGATTTATGCCTAAGGCATGATAAATGGAACTTTGGATCACATTAATAGCAGCACCTAAATATAATAATGCTCTAGGAACAATTATCTTGCCAATTGTACAAGGAATAGAAAATGCCCCTGGATCTTTATACTTCACTGGAAGTTGAGAGTTGAAGAGTGCAAAAGCTTTAGGTCCCATTTGTACTAGTTTATTAGGTTTATATCTTTCCTTATGTGTGCAACTATCCATCAAACATTTTGCATAGTCTGACTGTCATATCCCCAATTTTCTGACCTAATGTACTTGTACAGTTTATTTGCAATGGATATAAGATTCTTGGAATAAACTGTATTAGACTTCAAAAAGAAGGGGAAGGATTAATACCTAAGGAAAGAATAGGGACCAAAATGGAAATTGAAAAGTTTGAAGACAAAAAGTTGAAGTAGAAATAAAAGGAGGGACATAAATGCAATTAATGAAAAGTTCAGGGACTAAAGTGTAATTATTCAAAAGTCAAGGGACCTAAACGTAAATATGGAAAAGTTGAGCCAAAACAGGCCAAAAATGCCTAGAATCATATTAGACCCAAATTTTACCAGTAGATAAACAAAAATATTCCGGTCAATTTAACGCAACACAGAATTTTGATTTAAGGTCCCGATTAATTGATATAAATTTCTGAAGTCAGAAGGAATGATTACAATATTTTTCATATCTCAAAATCAGATGAGACCTTATAGAAAATTTATATATTTAATATATAAATTTATAAGATTCAGAGAGTCAGAAAAGGAATCCTGTAGAAACTATATGGGATTTTACAGTGAAATAAAATACCTGATAAATAAGATCAGGAGAGTTGTATTGTAAATTGGGCCATAAAGACAATACAGGCAATAAGCCCATAATAAGGCCCAAATGGAACCATCATGAGCCCATTAAGGTGACTGGACAGTTATGTGGGCTAGAGACCAGAGCAGTTCAGGAAAAGTGCGAAATTACAAAAATGCCCCTGGATGCCCATACTGTATCAGTGATGGATGGAGGTCATTTTGGTCATTATGGACAGGCCAAAAATGTGAGACATAGTATAAATATGATTATATAGAGTCAATATATGTACTGAGGCAGTGTAAAGAGGTGTGAAATGACGATTTTACCCTTAGGGTTAGTACAGTGCAGGAAAGGACACCAAGGGTATTTTGGTCATTTTCCAAGGGATGGATGGTAGATAAATATTCATTATATCATTTTCAATGGTATTATAAGCCTAGATATTGATTTCTAGGACATAATACATATCCTGGTATATTATAAAAAAAATCAGAACAGAAAATAGTCCAGTTGTTATGAAACTGCTCTGATCGGTACCGGATTAGATTGGAATTTTTCCAGAACCTTCTTTACATGGGCAGCACGCCACCTAACCCTCTTAGGTGTCCCATGAGCTGTCCTACATGATGTCATAATTATTCTTTTTAAAAAAGTTAAATCCAAGATTAAATGTGAGCCTTTAGATCAAATAGTAACCAAATCAATCTTGGCCATCCATTTCAACCCAAATTTCTCTATAAATACCCCCTATTCAGATCACTTCCGCATGCATGGTGAACTATAGGGAAACTCTTTCAAAATTTCCATTCAACCAAGAAAGAAGCAACTAAAGTGAAGTAACAAGCAAGGTAATCATATCCCTTGATCTTGAGTTTTGTTCTAGCAAGTTAGCACATTGTTTTAAGGGTTTTTCATGCTATATTTCCCTTATGGTTGCTGTTGGAAGTTCTGCTCATATATGGTTAAAATATGAGTTTTATGTTATGGATAGTTTAGACAAGCTTAAACAAGCTAGAATCAAGTGGTATAAGCTTGGGAATTCAAGTATGTTTGGATTTAGGGTTTTGTGTTCTTACTGGTACTGTACGTGGTACTGTTCATATGATGGAATTTCATGATTTTGATGCTTCCAATGAGTTTAAAATGGAAAATTGTGTGGGGATAAAGTAGGACAACAAGTATTGGAAGCATTGGAATCAAAATGTGATTTTTCAAAAAAAGGGATATCCATTTCGGTTTGGTACTGTAGCAATTCGTATGTTTTGATTTTGGAAATTCTGATTTCATATTTGGATTCTACATGAAAAATTATGTGGAAATGAACCATGAGAATTTATTTTAGAAAGGTGGAAATAGGAAACGTAAATTAGAGAAAGAAAGGAGCCAGTGAAAACCTAGTCTTGAATTTGGTTTTAAGTTGAGTTGTAACTTGATATTATGTTGTAATGGCTAGGTTTTGACATTTGTGAAGGAAGGAAAGCACTTCAATAAGGTCTTGACCAAGATAGCTAAGAGGTAGCAAGGATACCTAACTATAACTCATGTTTGTTTATTTGTTTTGCTTGCTTGTTGATTATGATGTTTAGTTGAGCTTGAGCTTATGTTATCATGTTATGATGAACTATGAATGATTGCAACTCCTTGCAAGTTATTTCATGAAAATATGCATGTTAGAGTTTGCTTATGTACCATTATGAAGTAGCTCCCATCACATGATAACATGTTAAGCTTACAATTATTCATGCATGATATTATAGTTTGTGTAACTTGCTATTGGGATTTCCATGAAATATCATTCCTTCCACATGCACAACTATGTTTTAGGTGCTGGATCCTCTCAAGGTAAGAGAGTAAATGTTGATGATTAAGTTTGTATAATAAGTTATATGACTCACATGACACTATGGGATGATATGCTAGCATGCATGGTGTATATTTCTGTAACTCTGTTGTGAGGCCTTGGTGATATGACGATGATTTTGATGTGTAACTCAACGAGTTTTAGTTTGAAATTTGGTGTGATGGTAGCTAAGATACAAAGCTTTAAATTTACAGCAAGAACACCTTAATTGGATAAGTATCTGAATTGTTATGAGTTTCCAAAGTTGGAAGATCTGGAATTGAGATAAAACGAGTGCTGAGAGGCAGTGACGTTCACGCAATGATTTCATATATCAAGTGAATGAGTTTTTCTATGAAATTTTATAAGATTAAATAGGATGTCTATACATTCAAATCCATAGGTAACACAGTTCATTTGGATAAGTAACTAAAGATAAATGAATTTTTAAAGTTAAGGTAAAGAAACTGGAACTTCTAGATTTTACCAAATGAACAGTAATTTTTAACCAATAAACTGATTTCGTGTGAACAAGATAACCTCAATTTCATATTTTTTTCCTACCATATTTATGAAATATAGTTCATTAGAAATTGGAACCACATTATTTCAATTTTTCTACCATTAATTATGAATTTTCAAAGTAGGGTACATGTTCTGGAATTACCAAATAAACAGTAACAGTGAACAGTACCCCGAGAGCAAAGCTTTTGAAAATGGATGTTTTCAAAGCAAATGATCATGTAATTGGTTCCAATCACTTCTAATGGAGTATAATTGAGGTTAAAAGTAAGGATGTGATACTGACATTGTTTGAACTCTCTCCAACATAGGCACATTTACTTCAATCTTGCTGAAAGAATCAATCATGTCCTTAGTCTGCTCCTCTAAGGCTTTCTTCTTACTACTCATGAATTCCCTTGGGATAGGTAAGTCCTTCATATTCATCTCTTTCTCAACAAAACCAGAGGTTATTTCTTTCTCCTTGAGCTCTCAATTTACTTTTGATTGTGTTTCTTCAGTTGTATCCCCTCTAGGATTTCTTAAATCATAATCTATAGCCTCGAGTAGCTCAGTCACTTTGTTGTTTGGCTATCCACACCCTTCTGAATCTTGTGCAGAATCAATTTGACCTTCTCTAACATTTTTCTCCCCAAGTGGTTGTGCTTCTTTCTTACTTCCAGACTTCTCAAGGCTAATTATCATTAGACTGCTGGAATCAATGTCTACCTCACTTCCCTCTTCACTTTTAGCCATTATAACTTGTTCCCCAACTTGTTGTTCACTTATCAAACTTATAGCATTTACAGATTTGGGGTTAACAACTGTATTTGAAGGTAGAGTTTCACAGATTATTACCTAAACATCACTTATTGAATTGGCTAGTTGTGACATAGTCATTCATGTTTGCAACTTTTGTTTCCCACTGTTCTATTTTATTCTCCAAGGTAGCAAACTTGGACTCTATCATTGCTTGGTTGTTCTCCACAATAGATCTCTAGTCCTTCAAATTAGAGTAGAAGTTTGTGTTAATGGAGTTTATATTTGAATTCATCACATTAATGCTCTTGATTATTTCAGCTATTCCATCATTTTTTATAGCAGAAGGGATTTCCATAACTTTAGAAGATTCAGCCATTTGTCTATCATTGTTGAATCTGTTCTGCCCATAATTCTTGTCTCCATCCCTCCATTTAAAATTAGGATGATCCCTCCTTCCTTCATTATATGTGTTGGAGTATGGATTCCTTTATAGATACTAGTTTGGTTTGCCTTGATAGATAGCTAATTCATCTTCATAGTGTGTAAGACAATTAACAGTGGTGTACATAGGAGAATAACAAAAATGACAACTAGGAGCAACAAGAGCTTGAGAGTATGAGCTTTGAATATGTGAATTGCTCTGCTGAGCAGCTAGATTATTGATCTGAGCATTCATGTCATCAACTTGAGAAGATAAACTATTGTATTCTTGAGAAGGCCTTATAGAAACTTCATGGACTTACCTAGCATCATAGCCCCCATACTGCTAGTCATTACTTGTTATCTTCTCAATTAGGTTCCATGCTTCATCTGGAGTTAAAACTGTAAAGAATTAGAAGACACGCAGCAAAAAATAATTTAAAATTTTTTCCATTCCTTGCCAGGATCTACCATATGTGTTTAAGTCAAGTAGGAAGAAGCATTACCTTCAGTGTTCCTCAGCGACTTTCACAGCTTCTGGTCACGACGTTCACAGCTTCTCTCCGCGGCTCGTGCTCCCTTTCCGATCGCAAGAAGTCGATGACTCAGGTCAGCTTCCTCTACTGGTATCCACACGAACAGCGTTCTATCCACAAACGACGTGCTATCGTCTCTTGTCCCTCCAGGGCTTTCTCAAGAATTCATCCTCTCTGTGTCTATTTCGGCAGTTTCTTATCTGCAAACCTTTTACAGATTCCCCTTCGACCTTTCTGTGTTCTATGTGTGTCACTAAAACGCAGCTCCTAAAATCAGATATATAGGATGCTATGCATTTTTCTCTCTACCGAATTGGATTTTGGAGTTAATCTTATATTAATTCTGAAATTAATACAATATCATATATTGTATAGTTTTATAAGAAACTAATTAAATAAATAATATTAAATCCGTCCCACAGATTTAGTTACCTATTTATTTAACTTTAAATAAAGATGAGACTAGACTATATTTGATTTATTCTCATAAATCAAATTTGAGATATCATATCAATTTGAATTTCAAATTCAAACGTGATAGGGATTTAATTTATTCTTATAAATTAAATCTTATAAATATCTCTTATAGAGATATCCTATCAATTTGAATTTCAAATTCAAACGTGATAGAGATTTAATTTATCCTTATAAATTAAATCTCATATATCTCTTATATATAATATATATATACAAATTTATATATATACGAATATAAATATAAATAAATATATATACATCCACCCTGGATCATTCATTGAATCTGGACATGTCTTAGATTCAATGAATCTGGACATCATAGCTCATGTTGGGCTATTTTGTGTGTGACCCTGTAGGCCCATATGAAGTTGGTAGTGGGCTATTTGCTATACTTGCCCACAAGTCACAAGCGGTCTCTAACAAGACATAACGACTACCCAAATTATATGAGAATCGTTAAACGATGTAACCTTTTATACAACCATATCATGTCCCTTTTGTCACGCGATATTTTGGTCATGGTTGAGGCATGGATAATGTCATCCTCCTATTCCTGACCGTTACTTTCTCGATCCCTGAGTAGTCTGACTGTAGAAATGGAGCTACCTTTCCATTATAGTATGGCCATACATTTCTCAGACTCACTCATCGAGGGGCCTAGTAATATCTCTCTACGAATGTGAGGGACAAATTCCATCTTGACCATTTACACTCCTCCGCAGGAAAAACCACGAAGCCTGAACATAGTCTTTATGATCACTCGATCAAAAGTGACTTTTGACTAGGTCAAAGTTGAGCATTTGTCATGTAAGAATCCATGATGATTTTAGGTCAAAGGGCATATTGACATGGCTAGTATATGAGAGAAGCTTATGACGTTACCCATGCAGTTCTCTCATAGCAGGTCGGTCCAACACCTTGTACTCTTACATGTGCCTATGACTCTGATTTATATCTCTATATATTTTCAAAGTCATACTGGTCTTATTTCATCTGTGCTCCCGCAGAGATGACCGACCAGGGACATTTAGGATAAGATCATGAATTATCCAAGGATGGTCATCATAGTAAACATACAAATAATATGATAGCATAATTAATAAATTCATAAATTAATAATGTTCATAAGACAAAAATTGGCCCCTAGGGCACGATTTCCAGCAAAAACATCAATGGAACCTCCAGCAGCTACATCCAAATTCTTTTTGCATGTATAGTACAATCCTAAATGAAAATACTGCACCAAATGCTCACATGGAATCTGATGGTATAGACATCTAGCTAGAAGCTCTTTAAATCTTCTCGAAAACTTATAGAAAGACTCTTGATCATACTGTTTTGTAGCAAAAATCTCCTTCCTCAATGTAGCAGTCTTGGAAGTAGGGAAGTATCTCTCTAAGAAAGCAGTCCTCAAGTTATTCCAGGAATCCAAGGTGTATGATGTGGCAGCATATAAAACCATTCCTTTGCCTTTCCTTCAAGTGTAAAATAGAATACTTGTCTCTGTACATCATCCATGTCAGCACCTACACATTTCATGGATGAGTAAACCCACTGCTTAGCCTTCAAATGATTGAAAGGATCCTCACCTGTCAATCCATAAAACTTTGGTAAGTTACTTAATAAAGGACCTTTCAGCTCAAAGCTAACATCTAAAGCAGGACAAGTGCAAAAATGATCAAGGTTTGCATTAGATGAAGTGAGTTCTTTTATGAGCCTATGTGCTCTTCTATTGTTCATGTTATTCTCTCCATATTGCTCATTTTGAATATTCTGATTATGAGTATAAGCTTCTCCTTTATTAACATGCTCCATAACAAAATGATTTTCTAATATAGCATCGGATACACAATCAGTTTTAGATGCAACAGATTCACCTGAAGAACTAAGCTCAACAACAGATGCAACACTTGCTTGATTTAAGATTTTATTCTTCTTAATTTGCCTAAATGTTCTATTGATTTCTATGTCCAAAGGAAAGAATTCAGAGCTTTTGTTCATGCAAACCACACTCAACAATAATGCAGGATATCAAATATATCACAGATGCAGCAATTCTAGAAATTCAAATCAAATAATCGCAATTTAAAATATTATGGCTGTGGCTAAAAGGTCACCAGGTCGCGACTAAAAGGTCACCAGGTCACGACTAATAATCACAAAGAACAGAGATCGTGTCATATCCCAAATTTTCTTATCTGATGTATATGTACAGTTTATATGTAATGGATATGAGATTCTTGGAATAAACTGTATCAGATTGAGAAAGGAAAGAAAGGAATTATTAACTAAGGAAAGTTCAGGGACCTAAATGAAAATTAGAAAAGGTTGGAGGCTAAAAGTGAAAGTAGAAATAAAAGTTGGGCTAAAAGTGGTAATTATTAAAAGTTTAGGGACCTAAATATAATTAAGCAAAAGTTTAGGGATAAAAATGTAATTAGGAGAAAGTTGAACTGCAAAGGCTCAAAAATGCTCAGAATCATATTAGTCCCAAATTTTACCAGTAGATAGACAAAATTATTCTGATCAGTTTAACGCAACACAGAATTTTGATTTGAGGTTCCGATTAATTATTATAAATTCCTAAAGTCAGGAAGAATTGTTACAGTATTTTTTAGACCTCAGAATTAGATGAAACTTTATAGTAAATTCCTATATTTAATATAAGAATTATAAAATTGATAGAGTTAGAAAAGGAATCCTGTAGAATTCTCACAAGATTTTACAGTGGAATAAAATACCCAATAAATATAGTCGGGAGAGATTTCTTGGGATTTGTACCATAAAGGTCATGGACCAATACTACAGCCCAAATGACATCCCAATAGTCCCAATAAGGTGGTGAGACAGTTAAGTGGGCCAGAGTCTAGAGCAACCTAGGAAAAGTGTGAAAATTATGAAAATGCCCCTGTGCAGCTAGATTATACCAGTGATTGATGGAGGGCATTTTGGTCACTCTGAATAGGTAAAAAACATCTAAGATAGTATACATATGATTAGTTAGAGACAGTATATACCCCGAGGCAGTATAAAGAGGTGTGAAATGACAATTATGCCCATAGGGTTAATATAGTGCAAGAAAGAGCAACAAGGGTATTTTGGTCATTTTCCAAGGGATGGTTGGAAGATAAATACTTAGTATAATAATTTTAATGGTATGAGAAACCTAAACACTAGTTTTCATGATAGAATACATATTCTGGAATATTATAAAAATTACGAACATAAAACAGTTTGGTTTTTGTTAAACTCTCTGATCGGTATCGAACTGGACTGGAATTTTTCCTATCAGTATATTTATCTTTTTCCAGCCAAACATGGCCCTAAATGATGTCATGCATAGTGTCAACTTAAGGCTTCTAGGGCAAGCTTGAGTTAATGTTGAATATGGACCATTAGATCAAATAGTAACCAAACTAATCTTGGCCATTCATTTCCACCCAAGATTTTCTATAAATACCCCCCAAATTTAGACTTGATTCAGCATGCATGATACCTTAGGGAACCTCTGGACAAATTTCAATTGAAGCAAGAAAGAAGCACATAACTTGGAGCAACAAGCAAGGTAACTATCTCCCTTGTTCTTGGACTTTAATCTAGCAAGTTAGCTCTTGGTTTTAAGGAGTTTTTGTGACATATTTCCCTTGTGGCTGCTGCTGGAATTTCTGTCTACATGTGGTAAGAATATGAGTTTTATGTTATGGATAGTTTAGACAAGCTTAAACAAGCTAGAATCAAGTGGTATAAGCTTGGAAATTCAAGTATGCATGTAGTTAGAGTTTTGTGTTCTTATCTATGACTATACAAATAACTATTAATATGTTAGAATTTCATGATTTTAATGCTTCCAATGAGTTTTAAATGAAAAATTGTGTGGGGATAAAGTAGGAGAACAAGTATTGGAAGCATTGGAATCAAAATGTCAATTTTTGGAAAATTAAGGGTTCACTTCCGTTCTGTGAATCAACTCATGATGTGTTTTAATTTTGGAAATTCTAGTTTCATATTTGGATTCTACATGACAAATTGTGAAAATGATCCATGAGAATTTATTTTAGAAAGATGGAAGTATGGAACATAAAATAGAAAAAGAATGGAAGTTATTGAAAACCTAGTCTTGGAATTGTTTTCAAGTTGAGTTATAACTTGATGTTACTTTGTAATGGATAGGTTTTGACATTTGTGAGGGAAGGAAATCATCTCAAGAAGACTTTTTCAAGGATAGCTAAAGAGGTAGCAAGAATACCTAACTATAGTTTCATGTTTGCTTGATTATATGCTTGCTTGTTAGTTATGGTGTTTGGTTGAGCTTGAGATTATGCCATTGTTTATGATGAAGTATGAATGATTGCAAGTCCTTGCAACTAATGTCATGACAATATCCATGTTAGAGTTTGCTTATGTATTATTATGAAGTAGCTCCCATCTCATGATAACATGTTAAGCATCTAATTAATCATGCATGATATTATAGTTTGTATGACTCGCTATTGAGATTTCTATAAAATCTCATTCTTTCCATATACATAACTATGTCATAGGTGCTGGAACATCTCAAAGAAAAAGGGTAAATATAGATGGTTGAACTTGTATAATAAGTTATATTGATTACTTTACACTATGGAATGATATGATATGATGCATAGTGTATGATCATGTAGTTGTTTTCTGAGGCCATGGCTTTGTGACAATGTTTATGACGCCTTAACCAATGAGTTTGAACTTGAAATTTGGTATGATAATATATAAGATACAGAGATTGAAATAAACACCAAGAACACCTCAATTGGTTAAGTATTCTATTTATTATGATTTTTCTAAATTGGAGTTAAAATCTGGAATTAAGATAAAGTAAGTAACTAGAGGCAGAAAAGTTCCAACGTTAATTTCATATGGTAAATGAATGAGTTTTTCTATGAAATTTTATGACATTAAATAAAACATCTGGAGCTTGAAATCCATAGGTAACACGGTTCATTTGGACTAGTAACGAAAGAGAAATGAATTTTTAAAGTTAAGAAAGAAAAACTAGAACTTCCAGATTTACCAAATGAATAGTGTTCTTCAACGAATAAACTGATTTCATTTGGACAATGGAACCTCAGTTTTACATTTTTTCTTCAAATTTAAATGAAATATATTTCATTAGAAATTGGAATGACCCTATTTCAATTTTTCTAGAATTAATTATGAATTTTCAAAGTAAGGTACAAGTTTTGGATTATCAAATAAACAGTAACTATGAACAATGCCCAAGAAGCAATCTTTTGAAAATGCATGTTTATAAGGCAAAAGGCTATGTAACTAGTTCAAATGACTTCCAACTAAGTATAACTGAGGTTGAAAATAAGGATTTGACAGATTGCGACAAAAATAAACTTCAGGTCGTGACTGTCAGTCACAGGGAGTAAAATGTTTGAATCAGTATTTTTGGTCGCGACCAAATGTCACTCTAGTTATGACTAAACATCACAGATAGCAAAATGCTTGAAGTTTCAATTTCTAGTTGTGACCAATTGTCACTCAGGTCATGACTAAGAATCACAGAGAGTAAATATGATTGAAACAATGATTTTTGGTTGTGACTAAGTGTCAATTTGGTTGCAACTAAAATTCATAGAGAAGAAAACTTGATAAAAAATATTTTTGGTTGCAACCACAAAGCACTCCAGTTGCGACTAAATGTAATAGAGAGCAAAATGAGTTGAAAACAAATTTTTGATTATGACCAAATATGTTTATGGTCATGACTAAAGTTCCCAGAGACACTCAAATAAATTTTAAGTACTTGGGTCATGACGAGAAAGGCAATTGGTTACAACTCAAAAAGATAAAACACTAAATTCGTAGAAAAACTGAAACACCTATCTACTTTTTATGATTTTTAGGCCCAGGAGATTGCTTAGGAAACCTTAACAAGTAAGGCTCCCTAGCAATGACGCCATTTTGATAACTATCATTTTAATTATGAAACAAAACTAAGTTAACCAATAGTAAAGTGGAGGCTAACCTAGGTTGATTCACAAGGAGCCTAGATGGATGCTAAGGTACCTAATTAATCTAATGAGCCACAAATTAACAAGTTAAAGAGATGTTGTGTGATGAGATTTTATCTAACTTTTGAAAGTAAATCCTATGCTATTGTTTATGCTTTTAAGTGTTTATGATGATGAGATGAATGAATGACAAGTGTGTTCCCTTGGACATTACCTTACCTTCATTATCCATAGAATATGAGAAGTTAATCAGTTGAATTAGAATATGTTAGCTAACAACTCGCTGGCTAAATCTCAATCAATGCTATAACTCGCAGACATTAATAGAGATTATGAATCATTCAACTCAAAGATAGAAGAAGATGAAGTAAACATATACAACTGTACTCTGTTTTATGATTACCCTAATTAACTACAGCCATGTCCAACTCGATCCAAGGATGAAAATCAATCAAAGCATCAATAATACAGAAATAAGAAATCAAACTTGATTCCCTACTTCTTTGTCCTCTGCTAACTCTAATTGAATCAATAAATCAGAAGTAACTGCCTCAACTATATACAGTTAAATCTGACTTAAGACATAGTGAAACTCCCTATTTAGCTCAAGGATTCTAGTTCATCATCATCTCCAAGAGAGAATAGCAGCTTAGTCTTGCATTGCCATCTAAACTTCAGCAGCAACAAAAAACACAATAGCAGTCATGGTGAAAGGGAAAGAAGAAGATGAAGATGACAGATGAACTTTCCTCTGGTTTTATTGTCTAGAATAGTGGAAAGTTACAAATGAGAGAACATAAATGGAGATAGAGAAAGAATGAAGAATGGCATATAGATGTGAGATGAATGGAGAGGAAAGTGTGTGGAGTCGAATGAAATATGAGTGTGCAGTTAGATGAGAATATCTGATATGGAACAGTGTATGGAATGAATGCAGTAGAAGGTGCTCCCTGTGTCTGGTGGTCTAGGCGTGTATATATACTGTGTGAAAGATATAAGAAAAGTGGCACAATCACATGAGGCGAGGTGTGAGATTTGTGATATGAGTTCAGAAGTGTTATTCACATCATGAATGATGCTGTTAGATATGAAGTGATGTGATACTGGTGTGAGTGATTTAGTTCAGAGTATTTGTAAGTATGTCTTGCTTGATTAATCTCTCCTTCAATGCCAGCACATGTTTTCTAGCTAGATGTTAGTACACTTACTTCTGTTAGCAGCTCATTCCATCATGTGATTTTGTTAGCATGTGCATTTTTTGCCATGTGCTAAATCTGTTATTAGCTTATGCAATCCAGCACATGTCTAATGTCCAGCTATCAATTGATATAATATGCTAATTAGTCACAGCATAATTGAAATTTAATAGATTATTTATCCAAATAATCACTAAAATAAATCAATTAATTTCCACTTGTTCCATTTTAATTTTAATAATTAATTGCTCATTATATTGGTAAATGGGGATAAAATCAATAATAAAACTCACTTTAAACACTAGAAATTACTATAAACATGAGTTTATCAACTGTATAGAATTACTAGGCTCATCATCATCTAGTACAACTTTATCTTGTGCATGCATAACATTAGATTGAACCTCTACATAACCTGTAGACTATAAGTTTGAGTCTACAAAAATATCTATAGAATATTCTGTAAGGAATTGGAAGACACGCAGCGGAAATTAATTTAAAAATTTTTCCATTCTTTGCCAGGATCTACCGTATGTGTTTAAGTCAAGTGGGAAGAAGTATTACCCTTAGTGTGCCTCAGCGACTTCCACAGCTTTCGGTCACGACGTTCACAGCTTCTCTCTACGGCTCGTGCTCCCTTTCTGATCACAAGAAGTCGACGACTCAGGTCGGCTTCCTCTACTGGTATCCACACGAACAGCGTTCCAACCACGAACGACGTGCTAGCGTCTCTTGTCCCTCCAGGGCTTTCTCAAGAGTTCATCCTCTCCGTCTCTATTTCAGCAGTTTCTTATTTGCAAACCTTTTGCAGAGTCCCCTTCGGCCTTTCTATGTTCTATATGTTTCTCTGTGCAAAACGCAGCTCCTAAAATCAGATATATAGGATGCTATGCGTTTTTCTCTGTCAACCGAATTGGATTTTAGAGTTAATCTTATATTAATTCCAAAATTAATACAATATCATATATTGTATAATTTTATAAGAAACTAATTAAATAAATAATATCAAATCCGTCCCACAGATTTAATTACCCATTTATTTAATTTTAAATAAAGATGAGACTGAACTATATTTGATTTATTCTCATAAATTAAATTTGAGATATCCTATCAATTTGAATTTCGAATTTCAAACGTGATAGAGATTTAATTTATCCTTATAAATTAAATCTCATATATACATATAATGTATATATATGAATTTATATATATACGAATATAAATATAAATAAATATATATACATCTATCCTGGATCATTCATTGAATCTGGACATGTCTTAGATTCAATGAATCTGGACATCATAGCTCGTGTTAGGCTATTTTGTGTGTGACCCTGTAGGCCCATATGAAGTTGGCAGTGGGCCATTTGCTATACTAGCCCACAAGTCACAAGCGGTCTCTAGCAAGACATAACGACTACCCAAATCATATGAGGATCGATAAATGATGTAACCTTTTATACAACCATATCATGTCCCTTCTGTCACGCGATATTTTGGTCATGGATGAGGCATGGATAATGTCATCCTCCTATTCCTGACCGTTACTTTCTCGATCCCTAAGTAGTCTGACTATAGAAATGGAACTACCTTTCCATTACAGTATGGCCATACATTTCTCAGACTCACTCATCGAGGGGCCCAGTAATATCTCTCTACGAATGTGAGGGACAAATTCCATCTTGACCATTCACATTCCTCCGCATGAAAAACCACTAAGGCCGAACATAGTCTTTATGATCACTCGGTCAAAAGTGACTTTTGACTAGGTCAAAGCTGAGCGTTTTGTCATGTAGGAATCCATGATGATCTTAGGTCAAAGGGCGTATTGACATGGTTTGTATATGAGAGAAGCTTATGACGTTACCCATGCAGTTCTCTTTTAGCGGGTCGGTCTAGCACCTTGTACTCTTACATGTGCTTATGACTTTGATTTATATCTCTATACATCTTCAAAGTCATACTGGTCTTATTTCATCTGTGCTCCTGCATAGATGATCGACCAGGGATATTTAGGATAATATTATGAATTATCCAAGGATGGTCATCAGAGTAAACATGCAAATAATATGATAACTCAATTAATAAATTCATAAATCAATAATGTTCATAAGACAATGATTGGCCCCTAGGGCACGATTTCCAACAACCTCCCACTTGCACCAGGTACAATCATTAATTTGTCTAATTCCCATTGACCTGACATGACGCTCATGCTTTGCCTGCACAAGCGGCTTTGTTAGAGGATCAGCAACATTATCTTCTCCTGCTACTTTGCATATTTTTATATCACCTCTATCATTGATTTCTCTGATGAGATGAAATCGCCTGAGTATATGCTTGGTCCTTTGATGTGACCTAGGCTCTTTGGCCTGTGCAATAGCACCGCTATTGTCACAGAGCAAAGTTATTGGATCTGAGATGGTAGGTATCACCCCTAGTTCTGTGATGAACTTCCTGATCCAAATGACTTCCTTAGCTACATCAGATGCTACTATATACTCAGCTTCTGTCACAGAATCTGCTACAGTGCCCTGCTTAGAGCTCTTCCAGCTTACTGCTCCATTATCGAGGAGGAATATATGTCCAAACTGTGATTTTTGGTCGTCCTGGTCAGTTTGGAAACTAGCATCTGTGTAACCAGTTACACAGAGTTCGTCATCCAATCCACCATAGACCAAGAATAAGTCCTTAGTCCTTCTTAAGTACTTAAGGATATTCTTGATAGCAGTCCAATGGCCCTCACCAGGGTCCTGTTGATATCTACTAGTCATACTCAAGGTAAACGAGACATCCAGACGAGTACATAACATGACGTACATGATAGATCCTATGGCCGAGGCATATGGAACTTTACTCATGCGACCTCGCTGATCAGATGTACTAGGACATAGATCTTTGCTGAGGTGAATACCATGAGACATGGGTATGAAACCCCTCTTTGATTCGTGCATACTGAACCTATGCAGTATTTTATCTATGTATGTACTCTGACTGAGTCCTAGAAGTCTTTTAGATCTATCTCTATAGATCCTGATTCCTAGGATGTAGGTGGCTTCACCCAAGTCTTTCATCGATAAAGACTTTCCTAACCAAGACTTGACAATCTGCAAGGTAGGAATGTCATTCCCAATAAGTAGGATATCATCGACATAGAGTACCAAAAACACAACTGTGCTCCCACTAACCTTCTTGCACACAAGGTTCATCAATGTTTTGAAGAAATCTAAACTCTTTAACTACTTCATCAAAATGTTGATTCCAACTCCGAGAGGCTTGCTTCAGTCCATAAATGGACCTTTGAAGCTTGCACACTTTGCTAGAGTCCTCGGAACGCACAAACCCTTCAGGTTTTGTCATGTACACATCCTCAAGGAGCTTTCCATTAAGGAAGGCTGTCTTGACGTCCATCTATCATATTTCATAGTCATAATATGCTGCTATGGCAAAGAGGATTCTGATTGATTTGGCCATGGCAATTGGGGAAAAGGTCTCATCATAGTCCACACCATGAGTTTGAGTAAATCCTTTTGCAACCAGTCGTGCCTTGAAGACATTTACATTGCCATCCATGTCAGTTTTCTCCTTAAAAACCCACTTGCACCCGACGGTTTTTACACCTTCAGGCGGGTCGACTAAGGTCCAAACCTTATTGTCGTACATGGATTGCATTTCAGACTTCATGGCATTAAGCCACTTCTCAGAGTTTGGTCCCACTATAGCTTCTCGATAGGTAGTCGGCTCATTATGCTCAATGAGCAACACTTAACGACTATCAGAAATCAGAAATCCATATCTCTGAGGCTGAAGTCGTGTCCTATTAGATTTACGTGGACCTTGCGTGACTTGAGGAGTCTCAACAACTTGTTGTGAGTCTTCTCTATTTTCCATCTGCAGTTCTATGGTGTCTTATGGCTCTCGAACTTCTTCGAGGTGTACCTTACTCCCACTAGTTCTTTTAGAGATAAATTCTCGTTTGAGAAAGATACCATTTCTGACAACAAACACTTTGTTATCAGCAGGGTTGTAGACGTAATATCCCTTGGTTTCCTTAGGATATCCCACAAAAAGGAACTTTGAGGATTTGGGCGCTAATTTGTCTGAGGTTTGTTGCTTAACATAGACCTCGCATCCCCAAATCTTGAGGAAAGACAAACTAGGCGTCCTCCCAGTCCATATCTCATACGGAGTCTTTTCAATTGCCTTTGATCGAACACGATTGAGTGTGAACCCAGCTGTCTCTAGGGCATGGCCCCAAAAGGAGAGCGGAAGATCTGTTTGACTCATCATGGATCGAACCATATCTAATAGTGTCCGATTCCTCCGTTCAGAAATGCCATTCCATTGTGGTGTCCCTGGAGGAGTAAATTGTGAGACTATCCCACAACTCTTAAGATGATCTATGAACTCTTGGCTCAAATATTCACCACCCCGATCAGATCGAAGGGTTTAATTGTTTTGCCAAGCTGGTTTTGTACTTCATTTTGAAATATTTTGAACTTTTCAAAAGATTCAGATTTATGTTTCATCAGATAGATTTACCCATATCTGCTGAAATCATCTATAAATGTTATGAAGTACGAATAACCTCCTCTGGCATTTGTGTTCATCGGTCCACACACATTTGTATGTATGAGTCCCAATAAATTAGTGGCCCTCTCACTGTGCCTAGTGAAAGGTGACTTTGTCATCTTTCCTAACAAGCAAGACTCGCAAGTGTCATATGATTCAAAATCAAATGAGTTTAGAAATCCATCTTGATGGAGTTTGGAAATGCATTTCTCATTTATGTGGCCCAGACGACAGTGCCAGAGGTATGTGGGATTCAAATCGTTTGGTTTGACCCTTTTGGCGGTTATGTTATAGATATTTCCATGATTGGGTTGTTCCAAATTTAATATGTAATGATCAACATGCAAATCACCATGAGCATAGAAAACATCATTACGATAAATAGAACATCTACTATTCCCAGCAATGGAAGTGAAACCTTTCTTATCCAAATAAGAAAGTGAAACAATGTTACTACTTAAAGCAGGAACATAATAGCAATTGTTCAAAACTAACAAAAGCCCAGTGGGCAGAACTAATTCATAAGTGCCTACAGCTAACGCAGTAACCCTTGCTCTGTTTCCAACTCGTAGGTCAACCTCGCCCTTTTTCAGCTTCCTACTGTCCTTTAGTCCCTGCACATTTGTACAAATGTGAGAACCACACGCAATATCTAATACCCATGAGGTGGAAGTAGAAAGATGAATGTCTATAACATAAATACCTGAAGCGATAGCCCCACTATCCTTCTTGTTCTATTTCAGATCTTTGAGGTAGAGTTTGCAATTCCTCTTCCAATGACCGGGTTCATTGCAGAAGAAGCAGACTCCTTCCTTCGGAGGCTTTGCCTTCTTTGGTGTAGGCTTGGTTTCGGGCTTGCCTGACTCTTCGGTCTTACCTGATAAGCCATGACCCTTCCCCTTGCCTTTGCCTTTCCTTTTAGTACCCTTTCCTTTCTGAACCATCAAAATACTACTGGGTTTCTTCTTAAGACTCGGCTCAGCAGTTTTAAGCATCCCATGAAGTTCAGAAATAGATTTCTCCATGTTGTTCATGTTGTAGTTCATGACAAACTGGTCATAACTTTCTGGGAGTGAGTTCAAGATCAAATCCATAGCTAACTCCTGGCTCATGGGAAATCCAAGCCTCTCAAGGTGATCAATGTACCCCTTCATCTTTAAGACATGAGTACTGACTGATGCACCTTCAACCATCTTGCAGGAATGTAAGGCCTTAGTGGTCTCATACCTCTCTTGCCTTGCCTGTTGCTGGAACATTTCCTTAAGATGCACAATCATCTCATAAGCTTCCATGTGTTCCAGATCTCTTTGGAGCTCCGGAACCATGGTGGCTAGTATCAAGCATCCCATATCGATAGAGTCTTCCTTTTGCTTCGTGTAAGCATCTCTCTGAGCTCTAGGAGCATTGGCGGCTGGCTCCTCAGGAATGGGTTGATCTAGGACATGCGCCTTTTTTTCCTGCTTGAGAACAATTCTCAAGTTCCTAAACCAGTCAAGAAAGTTTGTCCCATTGAGTTTGTCCTTCTCAAGGACAGATCGCAGTGATAATGTAGCAGTATTACTAGTCGTCATGATTCTACAATTAAAATATGCAATGTAATTAGTAATCTCCCACTAAATAAACAACCCTCAATGCAATAGTTAGTTGGCTAAGATCCATATTTGGCTCAAACTTAAGTCCGCTTTAGCAGGACGCTTAAATTAAGTTATTTAGGTAGGTAACACCTTTACCAATTACATCAAATGTAACTCTTAGATGTTCATGGGATCCTATCATCATATGATCTGGCATGTTCTAATCCCATCTAATGCCTTGAGATCCAAAACCATTTTGTTAATCTCAATTAAGTCAAACAATAATGAACATATGAGAGTAGCACCATGACTCTTTGCTTATCTCCCCAAGATGACTCAAAAGCACCCACTTTGGCGGAGTCCACAATTGGGCAATCGAGGTTTTGACAAGTGTTCATAAATTGACGGCATTATGACTTAAGATTTCATTTAGAGGGCTTAATTTAACTGTTTAGTTTATGAGAATGCATGCTTCTCAGTTTGTATCTCATACAATTAATATGCATGTGCTGATATAATTATAAGATGCATAATTTAAACGTGATACAATATGGCTCACCTATCCTAAGTCCCCTCAAGCCAATGAGAGGAGCTCTCTAGTAAGAAAAGGGAAATTACATATAGAAACCTCTTTTAACATTCGAGGGGAGTGAGATGAGAAGAGAAGGTACATTGAGAGTAAATATATAGGAAGGCACGACACGCAGGCCGTATTTAAAAAATTACAACACTTGTAATCTAGAGCCATATTGTTCACCATACCCAAGCATTCAAGAATCAACATTCAGATTTAATTGCAGGGCAATTGATGTTTCAAATCTTAAAATATTCACAAAATAGCATATTCTACGGTTATATTACGCTACGAACATGTAGCCACGGTGGTCCCGCTATGTTAATTGATCAAATCAAAACATATCACCACCGATTTTAGTTCCCTTTTAGATTCCTTATATGTCATACATAAGACGGATTCCTTATATGTCACACATGGAACGCATATTATATGATCGGCTATGACTAACACATATCATATGAATCAACAATCAAGCCTAACTTAAACACAAAACGGCATGGCTCTGATACCACTGTAAGGAATTGGAAGACACGCAGCGGAAATTAATTTAAAAATTTTTCCATTCCTTGCCAGGATCTACCGTATGTGTTTAAGTCAAGTGGGAAGAAGTATTACCCTTAGTGTGCCTCAGCGACTTCCACAGCTTTCGGTCACGACGTTCACAGCTTATCTCTGCGGCTCGTGCTCCCTTTCTGATCACAAGAAGTCGACGACTCAGGTCGGCTTCCTCTACTGGTATCCACACGAACAGCGTTCCAACCACGAACGACGTGCTAGCGTCTCTTGTCCCTCCAGGGCTTTCTCAAGAGTTCATCCTCTCCGTCTCTATTTCAGCAGTTTCTTATCTGTAAACCTTTTGCAGAGTCCCCTTCGGCCTTTCTATGTTCTATATGTTTCTCTGTGCAAAACGCAGCTCCTAAAATCAGATATATAGGATGCTATGCGTTTTTCTCTGTCAACCGAATTGGATTTTAGAGTTAATCTTATATTAATTCCAAAATTAATACAATATCATATATTGTATAATTTTATAAGAAACTAATTAAATAAATAATATCAAATCCGTCCCACAGATTTAATTACCCATTTATTTAATTTTAAATAAAGATGAGACTGAACTATATTTGATTTATTCTCATAAATCAAATTTGAGATATCCTATCAATTTGAATTTCGAATTTCAAACGTGATAGAGATTTAATTTATCCTTATAAATTAAATCTTATAAATATCTCTTATATGAGATATCCTATCAATTTGAATTTTGAATTTCAAACATGATAGAGATTTAATTTATCTTTATAAATTAAATCTTATAAATATCTCTTATATGAGATATCCTATCAATTTGAATTTCGAATTTCAAACGTGATAGAGATTTAATTTATCCTTATAAATGAAATCTCATATATACATATAATGTATATATACGAATATAAATATAAATAAATATATATACATCTATCCTGGATCATTCATTGAATATGGACATGTCTTAGATTCAATGAATCTGGACATCATAGCTCGTGTTGGGCTATTTTGTGTGTGACCCTGTAGGCCCATATAAAGTTGGCAGTGGGCCATTTGCTATACTAGCCCACAAGTCACAAGCAGTCTCTAGCAAGACATAACGACTACCCAAATCATATGAGGATCGATAAACGATGTAACCTTTTATACAACCATATCATGTCCCTTCTGTCACGCGATATTTTGGTCATGGATGAGGCATGGATAATGTCATCCTCCTATTCCTGACCGTTACTTTCTCAATCCCTGAGTAGTCTGACTATAGAAATGGAACTACCTTTCCATTACAGTATGGCCATACATTTCTCAAACTCACTCATTGAGGGGCCCAGTAATATCTCTCTACGAATGTGAGGGACAAATTCCATCTTGACCATTCACATTCCTCCGCATGAAAAACCACTAAGGCCGAACATAGTCTTTATGATCACTCGGTCAAAAGTGACTTTTGACTAGGTCAAAGCTGAGCGTTTTGTCATGTAGGAATCCATGATGATCTCAGGTCAAAGGGCGTATTGACATGGTTTGTATATGAGAGAAGCTTATGACGTTACCCATGCAGTTCTCTCATAGCGGGTCGGTCCAGCATCTTGTACTTTTACATGTGCTTATGACCTTGATTTATATCTCTATATATCTTCAAAGTCATACTGGTCTTATTTCATCTGTGCTCCCGCATAGATGATCGACCAGGGACATTTAGGATAATATTATGAATTATCCAAGGATGGTCATCATAGTAAACATGCAAATAATATGATAACTCAATTAATAAATTCATAAATCAATAATGTTCATAAGACAATGATTGGCCCCTAGGGCACGATTTCCAACATATTCTACTTTATACCTCATTATTGATCCCTTATATTACCATTTGAACTCTCTTCACTATCTGAAGGAGTATAACAGTCTGGATGTACACAATTTTCATATATCATTAATGGCTGGGGGTCTCGCTTATTAACAGAAGGCTCTGAATTAACTTTATGAAATCCCATATCTACTTATGCAGGAATTACTTAAATAAGCAATACTAACTATCCCAATAAATACCATAACTTAACAAAGTACTTACTACTTAGAGTTAGGGTCTTGGGACAGTCCTATATTATGCCAAAAACATTTGCTCTAATACCAAAATGAAATATCCTTACTTTTATAAGTCTTAGAAACCATTTAGTAGTATTTAGAACCACTTACAAAATCTTAGAAATCCATTAGCTAAATCTGGAATTTTACTCTTCTCAAGTTACTATTCATATGGTATTCTAAATTAGGCGACAAACTTTAAAAAATCATAATTAATTCTAGAAAAATTGAAATGAAGTAGTTCAAAATTCTACTCAAAGCTAACATCTTTAAATTTAAGGGAAAAATAATTTCTTGACAAATTCTTAGCCAATTAATATAGTTTAATCATCAAATATTACTATTTATTTGGGCAAAAATTCTGAAAACAGATTCTGGTCCCCAAATTTTGAAAATTCATTCTCTTTGTACAGACATTGAAACAAGGCATTCTTAGTGTCAAAATAAAGCTTGGCATGTTAACTAAATGTATGTAAAATTTCATACAATTATCTCATCATTTACTATTTTTCATTACATCATGACCATCACTACTTATATTGGTTATATAGCAACATTATATGTAACAATTCATACCTTCATCATATAACATTTACATTATCCAATCCCTAATTTATTTTCATGCTTCTTCATCCTCTTTCATCATTAGTAAACTGGTTGGGATTGGGATTACATGGAGGGGGTGAGATTTCTGGGGAAATCTAAATAGCAAACGGTACTAAATAATGCATGCATTAATGTAAATACTTGTACTTGCTTGTGAAAATGTTAACATTGTGTAATGTGCATGCTTCCATGTAACATATGAAATACAATTGGCCAAAGTAATCATAGAAATAGAGCTTCAATAATATATACATGCAACACAATTCAACAAAGCCATAGCACAATCAAGCATAACATTCAATACTTACAAGTTTATGATAAGTTTCCTACCTCATATACTTGACTTTCATTCACTTTAACTTTTCTTTGCCTCTTTCTTCTTACTTCTCTTTGATGTGTGCCTGCCTCTTTGGATTCCACAATCAAATTCTAGCATCACATAATCATCTATCCATCACAATCTAACTTCCTTGAACATTAAACTTATTTTAACTAACATAACTTCCTTTGATCTTTATTAATTGACTTGGTCTTTGAACTAATTGATGTCTTGACTTTACCCTACACAACTTCACCTTTTGAATCCATTTATGAGATTAAAATCATGAAATTCCATCTCTCATATACTGTTCTAGACAGATTTGAAAAACATGCATAATTCTTCTAAAAATTCTCATTTTGATTCCAAAGCTTTCCACACTTGTTTCTCTACTTTATCCCACACAACTTTTCATTTTAAAACCATTGGAAGCATCAAAGTCATGAAATTCCAATCACTGTTCATGTAAGTGAACAGTAATAAAGAAGACTTTCAAGAACTACAACTTCCAATTCCAATATTTCCAAGGTTCCAAATCTATCCAATCCTACACAAAATTATCATATAAATTTACTGGAAGCATTAGATAATTGAAATTCCATCTCCCTTTATCATGAAAAGTGTAGACCGAAAGGTCTCAACTATGGCAAATTCAAGAATATCATCTTGATTCAAACACCAATCATCTAACTAGCTTACATAAGCATCAATCATATAACTCTAACTTTAATTTCTTCGTTCTCCTTTCATCTAGGGTTTTTGGACAGCATAAATACCCAAGAGAAACCTTATATTTCTTCCATAAAATCCCTAAGTTCTGTAAGGAGTTAGAAGACACATAGCAGAAGTTAACTTAAAAATTTTTCCATTCTTTGCCAGGATCTACCGTATGCGTTTAAGTCAAGTGGGAATAAGCATTACCCTCAGTGTTCCTCAGCGACTTCCTCAGCTTCTAGTCACGACATTCATAGCTTCTCTATGCGACTCGTGCTCCCTTTTCGATCGCAAGAAGTCAACGACTCAAGTTGGCTTCCTCTACTAGTATCCACATGAACAGCATTCTAACCACGAACGACGTGTTAGCGTCTCTTGTCCCTCCAGGGCTTTCTCAAGAATTCATCCTCTCCGTCTCTATTTTGGCAGTTTCTTATCTGTAAACCTTTTGCAGATTCCCCTTCGGCCTTTCTGTGTTCTATATGTTTTTAAAACGTAGCTCCTAAAATCAGATATATAGGATGCTATGCGTTTTCCTCTACTGAATTGGATTTTAGAGTTAATCTTATATTAATTCTGAAATTAATACAATATCATATATTGTATAATTTGATAAGAAACTAATTAAATAAATAATATTTATATTAAATTCATCCCACATATTTAATTCACCTATTTATTTAACTTAAAATAAAGATAAGACTGAACTATATTTGATTTATTCTCATAAATCAAATTTGAGATATCATATCAATTTGAATTTCAAATTCAAACGTGATAGAGATTTAATTTATCCTTATAAATTAAATCTTATAAATATCTCTTATATGAGATATCCTATCAATTTGAATTTCATATTCAAACGTGATAGAGATTTAATTTATCTTTTTAAATTAAATCTCATATATATAATGTATATATACGAATTTATATATATACGAATATAAATATAAATAAATATATACATCCACTCTGGATCATTCATTGAATCTAAACATGTCTTAGATTCAATGAATCTAGTCATAGCTCGTGTTGGGCTATTTTGTGTGTGACCCTGTAGGCCCATATGAAGTTGGCAGTGGGCCATTTGCTATACTGGCTCACAAGTCACAAGCAGTCTCTAGCAAGACATAACGACTACCCAAATCATATGAGGATCGTTAAATGATGTAACCTTTTATATAACCATATCATATCCCTTCTGTCACGCGATATTTTGGTCAAGGATGAGGCATCGATAATGTCATCCTCCTATTCCTGTCTGTTACTTTCTCAATCCCTGAGTAGTCTGACTATAAAAATGGAACTACCTTTCCATTACAGTATGGCCATACATTTCTCATACTTACTCATCGAGGGGCCCAGTAATATCTCTCTACGAATGTGAGGGATAAATTCCATCTTGACAATTCACACTCCTCTGCATGAAAAACCACTAAGCCCGAACATAGTCTTTATGATCACTCGGTCAAAAGTGACTTTTGAGTAGGTCAAAGATGAGCATTTGTCATGTAGGAATCTATGATGATCTCAGGTCAAAGGGCATAGTGACATGGTTTGTATATGAGAGAAGCTTATGACGTAACCCATGTAGCTCTCTCATAGCAGGACGGTCTAACACCTTGTACTCTTACATGTGCCTATGACTTTGATTTATATCTCTATACATCTTCAAAGTCATACTGGTCTTGTTTCATCTCTGCTCCCGCATAGATGACTGACCAGGGACATTTAGGATAAGATCATGAATTATCCAAGGATGGTCATCACAGTTAACATGCAAATAATATGATAACACAATTAATAAATTCATAAATCAATAATGTTCATAAGACAATGATTAGCCCCTAGCGCACGATTTCCAATAACCTCCCACTTGAACTAGGTACAATCATTAATTTGACTAATTCCTATTGACCTAACATGACGCTCATGCTTTGCCTGCACAAGCAGCTTTCTTAGAGGATCAGCAACATTATCTTCTCCTACTACTTTGAATATTTTTATATCACCTCTATCATTGATTTCTCTGATGAGATAAAATCGCCTGAGCATATGCTTGGTCCTTTGATATGACCTAGACTCTTTGGCCTGTGCAATGTCACCGCTATTGTCACAGAGCAAAGTTATTGGATCTGAGATGGTAGTTATCACCCCTAGTTCTGTGATGAACTTCCTGATCCAAACAGCTTCCTTAGCTACATCAGATGCTCTATATACTCAGCTTCCATTATAGAATCTGCTACAGTGCCCTGCTTAGAGCTCTTCCAGCTTACTGCTCCATTATTAAGGAGGAATATATATCCAGACTGTGATTTTTGGTCGTCCTGGTCAGTTTGGAAACTTGCATCTGTGTAACCAGTTACACATAGTTCATCATCCAATCCACCATAGACCAAGAATAAGTCCTTAGTCCTTCTTAAGTACTTAAGGATATTCTTGACAGCAGTCCAATGGCCCTCACTAGGGTCCTGTTGATATCTACTAGTCATACTCAAGGTAAACGAGACATCCAGACGAGTACATAACATGACGTACATGATAGATCCTATGGCCGAGGCATATGGAACTTTACTCATGCGACCTCGCTGATCAGATGTACTAGGACATAGATCTTTGCTGAGGTGAATACCATGAGACATGGGTATGAAACCCCTCTTTGATTCGTGCATACTGAACCTATGCAGTATTTTGTCTATGTATGTACTATGACTGAGTCCTATAAGTCTTTTAGATCTATCTCTATAGATCCTGATTCCTAGGATGTAGGTGGCTTCACCCAAGTCTTTCATCGATAAAGACTTTCCTAACCAAGACTTGACAATCTGCAAGGTAGGAATGTCATTCCCAATAAGTAGGATATCATCGACATAGAGTACCAAAAACACAACTGTGCTCCCACTAACCTTCTTGCACACAAGGTTCATCAATGTTTTGAAGAAATCTAAACTCTTTAACTACTTCATCAAAATGTTGATTCCAACTCCGAGAGGCTTGCTTCAGTCCATAAATGGACCTTTGAAGCTTGCACACTTTGCTAGAGTCCTCGGAACGCACAAACCCTTCAGGTTTTGTCATGTACACATCCTCAAGGAGCTTTCCATTAAGGAAGGCTGTCTTGACGTCCATCTATCATATTTCATAGTCATAATATGCTGCTATGGCAAAGAGGATTCTGATTGATTTGGCCATGGCAATTGGGGAAAAGGTCTTATCATAGTCCACACCATGAGTTAGAGTAAATCCTTTTGTAACTAGTCGTGCCTTGAAGACATTTACATTGCCATCCATGTCAGTTTTCTCCTTAAAAACCCACCTGCACCCGACAGTTTTTACACCTTTAGGCGGGTGGACTAAGGTCCAAATCTTATTATCGTACATGGATTGCATCTTAGACTTCATGGCATTAAGCCATTTTTTAGAGTTTAGTCCCACTATAGCTTCTTGATAGGTAGTCAGCTCATTATGCTCAATGAGCAACACATCACAACTATCAAAAATCAGAAATCCATATCTCTGAGGCTGAAGTCGTGTCCTGTTAGATTTCTGTGGACCTTGCTTGACTTGAGGAGTCTCAACAACTTGTTGTGAGTCTTCTCTATTTTCCATCTGCAGTTTTGTGGTGTCTTGTGGCTCTCAAACTTCTTCGAGATGTACCTTACTCCCACTGGTTCTTTTAGAGATAAATTATCATTCGAGAAAGATACCATTTCTGACAATAAACACTTTGTTATCAGTAGGGTTGTAGAAGTAATATCCCTTGGTTTCCTTAGGATATCCCACAAAAAGGCACATTGAGGATTTGGGTGCTAATTTGTCTGAGGCTTGTTGCTTAACATAAACCTCGTATCCCCAAATCTCGAGGAAAGACCAACTAGGTGTCCTCCCAGTCCATATCTCATACGGAGTCTTTTCAATTGCCTTAGATGGAATACGATTGAGTGTGAACGCAGCTGTCTCTAGGGCATGGCCCCAAAATGAGAGCGGAAGATCTGTTCGACTCATCATGGATCGAACCATATCTAATAGTGTTTGATTCCTCTATTTAGAAATGCCATTCCATTATGGTGTCCCTGGAGGAGTCAATTGTGAGATTATCCCACAACTCCTAATATGATCTATGAACTCTTAGCTCAAATATTCACCACCCCGATCAGATCGAAGGGCTTTAATTGTTTTGCCAAGTTGGTTTTGTACTTCATTTTGAAATATTTTGAACTTTTCAAAAGATTCAGATTTATGTTTCATCAGATAGATTTACCCATATCTGCTGAAATCATCTATGAATGTTATGAAGTACGAATAACCTCCTCTGGCATTTGTGTTCATCGATCCACACACATCTGTATGTATGAGGCCCAATAAATTAGTGGCCCTCTTACTGTGCCCAGTGAAAGGTGACTTTGTCATCTTTCCTAACAAGCAAGACTCGCAAGTGTCATATGATTCGAAATCAAATGAGTTTAGAAATCCATCTTGATGGAGTTTGGAAATGTGTTTCTCATTTATGTGGCCCAGACGACAGTGCCAGAGGTATGTGGGATTCAAATTGTTTGGTTTGACCCTTTTGGCGGTTATGTTATAGATATTTCCATGATTGGGTTGTTCCAAATTTAATATGTAATAATCAATATGCAAATCACCATGAGCATAGAAAACATCATTACGATAAATAGAACATCTACTATTCCCAGCAATGGAAGTGAAATCTTCCTTATCCAAATAAGAAAGTGAAACAATGTTACTACTTAAAGCAAGAACATAATAGCAATTTTTTAAAATTAACAAAAGCCCACTGGGCAGAACTAATTCATAAGTGCCTATAGCTAACGCAGCAACCCTTGCTCTGTTTCCAACTTGTAGGTTAACCTCGCCCCTTTTCAGATTCCTACTGTCCTTTAGTCTCTGCACATTTGTACAAATGTGAGAACCACATGCAGTATCTAATACCCATGAGGTGGAAGTAGAAAGATGAATGTCTATAACATAAATACCTGAAGCAATAGCCCCGCTATCCTTCTTGTTCTTTTTTAGATCTTCGAGGTAGAGTTTGCAATTCCTCTTATAATGACCAGGTTCATTGCAGAATAAGCAGACTCCTTCCTTCGGAGGCTTTGCCTTCTTTGGTACAGGCTTGGTTTTGGGCTTGCCTGACTCTTTGGTCTTACTTGATGAGCCATGACCCTTCCCCTTGCGTTCGCCTTTCTTTTTCATACCCTTTCCTTTCTGAACCATCAAAACAGTACTGGGCTTCTTCTTGAGACTCGACTCAGCAGTTTTAAGCATCTCATGCAGTTCAGAAATAGATTTCTCCATGTTGTTCATGTTGTAGTTCATGACAAACTGGTCATAAATTTCTGGGAGTGAGTTCAAGATCAAATCCGTAGCTAACTCCTGACTCATGGGAAATCCAAGCCTCTCAAGGTGATAAATGTACCCTTTCATCTTTAAGACATGAGTACTACTTGATGCACCTTCAGCCATCTTGCAGGAATATAAGGCCTTAGTGATCTCATACCTCTCTTGCCTTTCCTGTTACTGGAATGTAACATCCTTACTTTTATATGTCTTAGGGACCATTCAATAGCATATAGAACCACTTACAAGACCTTGGAAGTCCATTAGCCAAATCTAGAATTTTACTTGTTCTCAGGTTACTGTTCATATGGTATTCCAGATTACGCAACGAACTTTAAAAAATCATAATTAATTCTAAAAAACTCGAAATGAAGTGGTAAGGAAAAAATTATTTCCAGACCAAATGATTAGCCAATTGATACAGTTTATTCGTTTAAGTTTACTGTTCATTTGGTCAAAAACTCTGGAAACAGTTTCTGGTCCCTTATTTTGGAATTTCATTTCTCTTGATATACTCATTCAAATGAAACGTTCTACCTATGCACTTAAAGCTCTGGATGTGTACTGCATGCTCATAAAATTTCTTGAAATAATTCCTTCATTTGCTGGGTCAAACTGAAGCCACAACAAAATTGCTTCAAGACCTATGTTTTTACCATTTCAGTTTCCTTTCTTTCATTTTCCATAATTGTTCCAGCATACATAAATCATCTCTTTTTCCTTTTCTGAATTCATATACATCACGGGGTTATACAATAATTGTTTCATACAATCTCATCACATAAATAGATACTTTACATGGCTTTGACATGCATGGAAAGTGCATAGCATATGCAAACATCTTAAATACTTCACTTTTCTTCCTCCATGCTTTAACTCTTCTCCATGCATACATTATCCATCATGCTTGACCTAAATTGGTTGGTTATGGGAGAGTGAGATTCTAGGGAATCTCAGTAGCAAATATTACCACTTAAATATGCAAGATGGATGCTAATGCATGATATGTAATTTCATTAACTTTCTTTGATTAGTGACATGTCATCATGCTATATACTTTTACATAAAGTGCATGGCCATGAAAACATGTTATTCACAATACATTCAACATCATTTATCATGTCACAACATCATTCAAATAACATATACATGTCAACACATAAGCATACCACATCAAGCACATAAAGAGGTAAGTTCACTACCTTGCACTTAAGATTTTCTCTTGACCTTTAGCCCTTGCTCCCTAGCTTTCCAACCATGAAGCCTTCAGGTCCATCACTTCCCAACATCTTCTTGGATGTTTTATGGTCCTAAACACATTCATATTCATCACATAACTCATTAGGACTCATGAACTCTGACCATGTTCAAGACTAACTTTGTTACACTCTTTATTGTCATAACTTTCTCTAATTTTCACTAATCCACTTGGCTCTTGAACCAATTGATCTCTTGAATTTACCCTATACAATTTCATCTTTCGAATCCATTTATGAGCTTATAATCATGAAATTCCAGCTCCTTCATGGCCTGCTGTACATAACTGAACATAAGCATACAATTCTTTCAAAAATTCTCATTTTGATTCTAATGCTTCCCATACTTGTTTCTCCACTTTATCCCACACAACTTTTCATTTTAAAACCATTAGAACCATCAAAATCATGAAATTCCAATCACTGTTCATGTGAGTGAATAGTAAACATAACGAATCTCAAAGACTACAACCTTGAGATTTTAATGTTTCCAAGGTTCAAAACCTTTCCAATCTTACACAAAATCATCATACAAACCCAATGGAAGCATTAAATCATTGAAATTCAATTTCCTTCCCTTATGAACAGTGCATACTGAACAGGGCACACCATGGCAAAGTCAAGAATAACAATTTGATTGTTTAAGAATAGTGCATACCGAACGGGAAGCTTAACTATCTTGTTTAAACTTCAATCATATGGTTCTAACTTTAATTTCTTCTTTCCCCTTTCCTTTAAGGTCTTTGGGCAGCACCACCCCTTAGAGAAAACTAAACTTTTCTCCCATAAAAACCCTAAGTTAAAGCTCCAAAATCAAAGGAAAATAAGTTAGGAGAGATTGCTTACCTTTAATCTCTAGCTTGCTTGAACTTTGGAACCTTGAATCTTCTTTGTCTTGGCTTGAGTTTTCATTTTGCAAGAGTTTCCCCAAGGGACCATGAGCTTACGGTTTGGCTGCAGAATGGAGGGGTATTTATAGCTAAAATCCAAGAAAAATCAATGGCCAAGATTGATTTGGTTACTATTTGATCTAAAGGCTCACATTTAATCTTGGATTTTACTTTTTCATAAAAGAATAATTATGACATCATGTGGGACATCTCAAGGGACACCTTAAGGGGTTATGTGGCGTGCTCACCATGCCAGGAAGCTTTTGGAAAAATTCCAGTCCAATCCGGTACCGATCGAAGCAGTTTCACAACAATTGGACTATTTTCTGTTCTGAATTTTTCGATAATATACCAGGATATGTATTCTGTCCTAAAAATCAATGTCTAGGCTTCTCATACCCTTGACATGGTTACACTGATTATTTATCTGCCATCCATTCCTTGGAAAATGACCAAAATACCCTTGGTGTCCTTTCTTACACTATATTGACCCTAAGGGCTAATCGTCATTTTACCCCTCTTTATGCTACCTCAGGGTGTATCTGGTCTCAACTAATCATATTTATACCATGTGCCATGTTTTTAGCCTATCCCAAGTGACCAAAATGCCCTTCATCCATCTCTGGTACAATCTGCCATCCAGGGGTATTTTCATAATTTTGGACTTTTTCTGGACACTAGCCCCTTCTACTGATGGACTGGTGCCCTAGGTTTTGGGCCCTCCTTAGCGTCATCATAGACCTATATATGAGGTCATCTGATCTCATTCTATCCAGGCTCACATACCGATAAGTTTCATTATCGGATCACGGGTGCTGTCAAACTCCCATCAAAATTCATTAATATGTAAATAACTTTTTATACAAAACTTCTTCTGGAGTTCTGTCAGATTCATAACATCTGACACTGTAGGGCACATTTTCCTATAATTCCCCTACTTATATCTGATGTCCATAGAATAAGATAAAAATTCAGATAACTTTTAGACTATCAGATAATTTTCTGCTGTTTGGAGCCCTAATAAAATTTCTGTATTATGCCAGATTACCCAGCATGACTTCCTCTATTTACTGATGGAATATGGGACTAAAATACTTATAGGCAGTTCTAAGCCTTTTATGGCTGAACTTTTCCATAATTACATTTATGTCCCTGACTTTTTGCTTAATTACATTTAGGTCCCTAAACTTTTGGAAATTACCACTTTTGGCCCAACATTTATTTCTACTTTAACTTTTGGCCTTTAACCTTTTCCAATTTGTGTTTAGGTCATTCTCTTTCTTTAAGACTTATCTAACATTTATTATCTCATCTGATCTTTGTCATAATCCTTTCTAATTCTCTTTCCACTATCAGTACTATACAGATAGGGAAAATTTAGGATATGACATTTGTACCCCCCTTAAAATAAATTTCGTCCTCAAAATTGACTCAACATCTCAGTCAATGATTAGGGTATTTATCTCTTAAAATAAACATCTTAGCGGAGTACTTTTCATATCCGCAATTCTTCATATCTTTGCTATTATCACTTTCTCTTATTCTGAATCAACTCAATAAGAGTTGAACTCCAATTCATTCTATTACTTTCTTGCTACGCATCTATCTATATATGGACTTCTCACTATGCTGGACTTGTGAGTAGTGTCCATTTCTTTCATGTCAAACTCCCTCAAATACTGCTATATTCAGGAGCTTCTACTAACTATTCATCATATTTCTTAGTGCAATCACTTATTGCTCATTTGAGTATCTAGTGGAATTCTCTGAATATCCACAAACTTTAACTCTCATTCTTATATCATTATACATTCTTATCATCTTTAAAAACTCATCATAATACAGAGAGAGGACTTATATCATTATTCTTTCTTTCATTGCTCTACTGCTAAACAGGAGCACATAAGAGCATATAGGAGCATATACTCTAACATGCATAATGCCTGGCCAACATATTGCAGGATTGCATACCTGCCCATGAATTCAAAGCTCTAACATCAGAGCTCAAGCATTCCTTCTCTTAATATGCACAGTTCTAACACTCAGAGCTTGCACTGCTCTAACATTCGGAGCTTTAGCATATTGGTAAACATCACATAATGTAACATAAGGCCTGACATTCTATGCAAGGAGTGGAAGCTCTCAAAGCTCTCATTTGCTCTTTCATATGTAGCTCATCATTCAAACATCTTATCTTTTCCCGAACGGAAGCCCCTCTATCTGTTTACAAAGCTAGTTATACAGCCGCTTCTCAAGGCATATCTTCTCATTTCGTATCTTTCATGACCTAAAATCGCATATCTGGCCAAATCTGGCTATATCATAGTTCATCTTTCAAATCCATTTCATTTGGACTTGACATAAGGGTTCTAGTCTCTTACTGTTCATAACCCTTTCTAGCTTTTCATAGCTCTTTCTATCATTTTACATAGCTTTGTGCATATATGCCAATTTCTTGTGGCATTTACATTTTCTTTCATCACTTCCCAGGTGGTCACCCATCATTGGACTACCCTTGCCTGAGCATGCTTAACTGAAATGTGCAGATAAAAATCTAAAGTACTAGTACTCACTGGCTTTGACCCTGGTACTTTACCATCTTAGACCTATCTTATATTATCTCTCTTGGGTCTATCTGGCCTTCTAATCTCTTTGTCCTCATCTAGAGGATCTACTTACCTTTATTTTTAGTCTTTGTAATATCATCGTAAGGATCTCTTTATTCTCATTTGACCCTTTCTCATATCTTATAAAACATTCTCATAAATCCTTGGAACTCAGGATTAATAGCTTTAACTTTGATCACTTAGTTCCTGTTACGTGTAAGAAGATTTTGAGTTCAGTCCCTGATAGTAATAAGGCTATCTGAAACTAGCATTATGGGTAATCTCTCTGTTATGAGTTAACCAACTTGTGAAGCTTCAATACCTTAACTTTTCCTTGGTATTTGTCCTTCCAAAGAAATACTGTACTTATGGCTCATTACTTTCTTGCTATAGGCTTGGTCTACTGCGACCCTCGGCATCTACTGCGATCAACCGTAAGCCTTTCAGGATCTAACTATGACCCTGTGAGCCATACTAGGATCTAACTGCAATCCTCCAGAATCTACTGGATTTCATTATACTGTATTATCATCTCTGGAAGACCTAAACCAACAGACAAAGTTACAAGGTTAATCACTTCCACATAGTTGTTAACTCCACATATAATCCCCAAAAATGATCACAGAAGCCAATATTATCTATTAGGACTTGACTCATTTCCTCTATCACTCAGGAACTTCATATACCATTCTCATCTTTATAACTTTATTACATTTAACATTGCAGGGAGCTACACAAGCTCTACCATGCACATATCTGTCATCATCTATTTATCTCATCAGAGGGACTTTACTCTATTGCAAGAGCAATCTAGCTCTATTACAAAAACATTAACTTATATTACTTAAAAATTGCTCTTTCTTAGAGCCATATCATCTTTCATAACTGCGTCTCATTCTCTATCCCATTGACTATCATAGTCTGATCATAAATTCTCTTTCTATCTTATGAGAATCTAGTAGATATCTTTCTAGTTTAGCACTTTGCTATTGCTTCATTCTTGATAAGTTGAATTATTTAATTGCATGTCATAGGGCATGGAAGCAACATAACTTTCTCATCTGGTATACTCTACCCAGTACGTACTGCATAAGGGGAGTATTCATTTATCATAGCATACTCAACATGCCTAATATTCAAGTAGATGCAATCAATTAAGCATTCTCTAGTATGTGTGTCATCACATGACAACTGCAATGAGATGCAATTTTTTATTATAACTTATGGCAACATAAGCCATGCATCATTACATAGTTTGCTCAACCATCCCTCATACTCATATTGCCATTAAGCAATTAACTAGGTAGACTTTAAAATATTTTGTCCCTTTATCACCTTAACTGCTTGGTCTTGATCATCTATTCAGGTACCTGAGTCATTTACTTGTTTCACTTAGACGGCCACATTACCCTCTTATTAGGGTATAGACTCAACCCTTCTTTACTCTTTCTTATATAGGGAATAGAGGAGTCACCTTACCTTTAAATCTGTGGCTACTTTACTTTCTTTAAACCTCATAAACTTCTTTCTCTTAGCTTACATATATCTTTTTCTACTAACCCTCAAACAATTTCTGAGGCAATTTATCTTTAGCTTACATCTCCAATATCCTATTTATTTATTTATTTAGGAATCAGAGATAGCTTATCATATCAGGCTATCTTATCATAACATTTCTCATCGCCTGTAAGACTTTTATGTCTCTAACCTGAAGGATTTATGTGTCCTTGGCCTCACTGTAATCCATAACTGAGTTAGCTGTTTTCTTTTAGCTAACGGAGGAAAGGTTTGGCTCCTATCTTTATGCCATTCAAACTTTTAAGTTTTCCCTAATCCTCCTGGATTACTAACAGGCGAGAAAGTATCTCTTATTAAGCCTTAAGGTTCATATGAATGAACTCGATTAAGTATCCATCAAAAAAGTTCTCTTCACTTAACTCTAACCCTTAACTTCATGCTCACCTTTCTCTAATTGAGAGGAATACTTCTTTTAAACTTATTGAGAAAAACTTCTCAAGTGAGCGGATAATTCTCCATCTCATATGGAGTAACTTCTATGCCTCTCTGTATCTTAACTCTTTCTGTCTATCAATCTCAGTCTACTCTAGACTAGACTGTGATTCTTTTTTGGTCTGCCTCTAGATCCTGACCAATTCAGGTCACTTGGATCTCATTCATCACTTAACATTACTATTTATGTTCTCTAGGGCAGAGCGTTAGGTTACTATCTCTTCATGATAGAATCCCTTTGCTTTGGGAACATTAACTTTCTATCTATTAACCATCACATCTTTATCCTCAAGCCATGTATTAGACCATTCTTAGGCAAGTCTCATTCTAACTTCTCATTATTCTTTTCTGTAAAGACTAGCTACATAAAGTCTTTCATACTGTAGATCAACTCCTGATGATCATACGGAGGATCTACTGTTGAACCTCTTCTTAAACTGATCTTCTGTATCTTAGTGCTTTGTACTGTTTAACTTGCCTATACTCTGTGCTAAATCTCTAACTGATAGACTTCAGTGAGGTTGGCATCTTTAGTCTCATGACACTTGACTTACTATCATCTCATACCAATCCTTTAAAGTATATTAGGTTAATGCCATCTACTGGATGTCTGTTTATCATTCTTGCTACGGCATTGAGGAACTGCAGATAACTAACTGTTCTTAATCTATACTTTTATCCATCCCTTGACCTAGACTGAGTAATTCACTCTCCACAGCTTTCTTCAGACCAATATAGTCAACAATATCTGTCTTTAATGAAGAAGGCTGGGGTTGACTAGGACTAGGAACATCCTATTTATCTTTCTCTATAAAGTCACATATTCTTGGACTTTGGGAATGGACAAGAACTATCATTAACTCTGACTAGATATCTGAATTAGGGGATTGTTGTATATTACTCATAATAACTATGTCCTCAAACTCTGGTGGAGGAGGAATAATATCTAGTCTACCCATAATCCAGTACCAATACTCAGCTTTCTTAGCCATAATCTATCATCTCATAAGAGGGATAAAGCTTACATTAGGGTTAGAGGGCATTCCAACAAACTTATACTGTATAGAGTCACTAGACTCAACATCAACTAGTGCATATTAGGCTTCAGGCTGAATCTCTACATGACATCCAGACTGTAGGCTTAAGTCTACAGAAACATCTATAGGGTAATATACTATAGATTTTCCTAATTGATCCCCCATACTCTCCTCTAAACTCTCTTCATTGACTGAGGGATGATCAAAGTCTGGATATACATCATATCCATATATCACTACTAGCCTACGGTCTCCCTTATTAACTGAAGCTTTTGACTTAACTTTATAGAATCTCATATCTATTCTTGCACTATTTACTTAATTAAGCAATGCTAATTATCCCATAATATACCATAACTTAACCAAATACTTACTATTTAGAGTTAGGGTCTCGGAATAATCTCATATTAGTCCATCAATAGTATATTCAGAGAATTTCTTAAGCTAAAATCCTATGCTCTGATACTAAAATTGTAACATCCTTACTTTTATACATCTTGGGACCATTTAGTAGCATTTATAACCACTTACAAGACCTTGGAAGTCCATTAGCCAAATCTAGAATTTTACTCTTTCTCGGGTTACTATTCATATGGTACTCCAGATTACGCAACGAACTTTGAAAAATCATAATTAATTCTAGAAAACTCGAAATGAAGTGGTTCAAAAAGCTACATGAAGATAACATCTTGAAATTTAAGGAAAAAATCATTTCCAGACCAAATGATTAGCCAATTGATACAGTTTATTCGTTGAAGTTTACTGTTCATTTGGTCAAAAACTCTGGAAACAGTTTATGGTCCCTTATTTTGGAATTTCATTTCTCTTGATATACTCATTCAAATGAAACGTTCTACCTATTCACTTAAAGCTCTGGATGTGTAATGCATGCTCATAAAATTTCTTGAAATAATTCCTTCATTTACTTGGTCAAACTGAAGCCACAACAAAACTACTTCAAGACCTATGCTTTTACCATTTTAGTTTCCTTTCTTTCACTTTCCATAATTGTTCCAGCATACATAAATCATCTCTTTTGCCTTTTTTGAATTCATATACATCATGAGGTTATACAATAATTGTTTCATACAATCTCATCATATAAATAGATACTTTACATGGCTTTGACATGCATGGAAAGTGCATAGCATATGCAAACATCTTAAATACTTCACTTTTCTTCTTCCATGCTTTAACTCTTCTCCATGCATACATTATCCATCATGCTTGACCTAAATTGGTTGGTTATGGGAGAGTGAGATTCTAGGGAATCTCAGTAGCAAACATTACCACTTAAATATGCAAGATGGATGCTAATGCATGATATGTAATTTCATTAAACTTTCTTTGATTAGTGACATGCCATCATGCTATATACTTTTACATAAAGTGCATGGCCATGGAAACATGTTATTCACAATATATTCAACATCATTTATCATGTCACAACATCATTCAAATAACATATACATGTCAACACATAAGCATACCACATCAAGCACATAAAGAGGTAAGTTCACTAACTTGCACTTAAGCTTTTCTCTTGACCTTTAGCCCTTGCTCCCTAGCTTTCCAACCATGAAGCCTTTATGTCCATCACTTCCCAACATCTTCTTGGATGTTGGATGGTCCTAAACACATTCATATTCATCACATAACTTATTAGGACTCATGAACTCTAACCATGTTCAAGACTAACTTTGTTACACTCTTTATTGTCATAACTTTCTCTAATTTTCACTAATCCACTTGGCTCTTGAACCAATTGATGTCTTGACTTTACCCTATACAATTTCATCTTTTGAATCCATTTATGAGCTTAGAATCATGAAATTCCAGCTCCTTCATGGCATGCTGTACATAACTGAACATAAGCATACAATTCGTTCAAAAATTCTCATTTTGATTCTAATGCTTCCCATACTTGTTTCTCCACTTTACCCCACACAACTTTTCATTTTAAAACCATTGGAACCATCAAAATCATGAAATTCTAATCACTGTTCATGTGAGTGAACAGTAACCGTAAGGAATCTCAAAGACTACAACCTTGAGATTTTAATGTTTCCAAGGTTCAAAACCTTTCCAATCCTACACAAAATCATCATACAAAGTCAATGGAAGCATTAAATAATGAACAATGCATACCGAACAGGGCACACCATGGCAAAGTCAAGAATAACAATTTGATTCAACAACTAACCACTTATCTAGCTTGTTTAAGCTTCAATCATATGGTTCTAACTTTAATTTCTTCTTTCCCCTTTCCTTTAAGGTCTTTGGGCAACACCACCCCTTAGAGAAAACTCAACTTTTCTCCCATCAAAACCCTAAGTTCAAGCTCCTAAATCAAAGGAAAATAAGTTAGGAGAGATTGCTTACCTTTAATCTCTAGCTTGCTTGAACTTTCGAACTTTGAATCTTCTTTATCTTGGCTTGAGTTTTCATTTTGCAAGAGTTTCCCCAAGGGACCATGAGCTTATGGTTTGGCTGCAGAATGGAGGGGTATTTATAGCCAAAATCCAAGAAAAATGAATGGCCAAGATTTATTTGGTTACTATTTGATCTAAAGGCTCACATTTAATCTTGGATTTTACTTTTTCATAAAAGAATAATTATGACATCATGTGGGACAGCTCAAGGGACACCTGAAGGGGTTATGTGGCGTGTTCACCATGCTAGGAAGCTTCTAGAATAATTCCAGTCCAATCCGGTACCGATCGGAGCAGTTTCACAATAATTGGATTATTTTCTGTTATGAATTTTTTTATAATATACCAGGATATATATTCTGTCCTAAAAATCAATGTCTAGGCTTCACATACCCTTGACATGGTTATACTAAGTATTTATCTGCCATCCATTCCTTGGAAAATGACCAAAATACCCTTGGTGTCCTTTCTTACACTATATTGACCTTAAGGGCATAATCGTCATTTTACCCCTCTTTATACTGCCTCAGGGTGTATATGGGCTCAACTAATCATATTTATACCATGTTCCACATTTTTAGCCTATCCCAGGTGACCAAAATACCCTTCATCCATCTCTGGTACAATCTGGCATCTAGGGGCATTTTCGTAATTTCACACTTTTTATGGACACTAGACCCTTCTACTGATGGACTGGTGCCCTGGGTTTTGGGCCCTCCTTGGCATCATCATAGACCTATATATGAGGTCATCTGATCTCATTCTATCCAGCCTCACATACCGATAAGTTCCATTACCGAATCACGGGTGCTGTCAAACTCCTCGTCAAAATTTATTAATATGTAAATAACTTTTTATACAGAACTTCTTCTGGAGTTCTGTCATATTCATAACATCTGACACTGTAGGGCACACTTTCTTGTAATTCCCCCACTTATATCTGATGTCCATAGAATCTGATAAAAATTCAGATAACTTTTAGACTATCAGATAATTTTCTGCTGTCTGGAGCCCTAATAAAATTTCTGTATCATGCCAGATTACCCAACATGACTTCCTCTATTTACTGATGGAATATGGGACTGAAATACTGTAACATCCTTACTTTTATACGTCTTAGGAACCATTCAGTAGCATTTAGAACCACTTACAAGACCTTGGAAGTCCATTAGCCAAATCTGGAATTTTACTCTTTCTTGGGTTACTGTTCATATGGTATTCCAGATTACGCAACAAACTTCAAAAAATCATAATTAATTCTAGGAAACTCAAAATGAAGTGGTTCAAAAAGCTAAATGAACATAACATATTTAACTTTAAGGGAAAAATAATTTCTAGACCAAATGATTAGCCAATTGATACAGTTTATTGGTTGAAGTTTACTGTTCATTTGGTCAAAAACTTTGGAAACAGATTCTGGTCCCTTACTTTGGAAAATCATTTCTCTTGATATACACATCCAACTGAAACGTTCTACCTATGCACTTAAATATATGGATGTGTGCTAAATGCTCATAAAATTTCGTAAACTAATTCCTTCATTTGCTAGGTCAAACTGAAGCCACAACAAAACTGCTTCAGGACCTACGTTTTTACCATTTCAGTTTCTTTTCTTTCATTTCCAATAATTGTTTCAGCATGCTCAAGCCATCAAATAAGCTTCTTAACATTCATATACATCATGCACATATGCCATAAGTATTACAATAGTTTCATCACATAAATGGACACCTTACATGGCATTTACATACATAGACAATTTATAGTATATGCTAAAATCTTAATACTTCACTTCCTTTCTTCCATTCTTTAGCTCTTCTCCATGCATACCTTTTCTTCATGCTTGACCTAAATTGGTTGGTTATGGGAGAGTGAGATTCTAGGGAATCTCAGTAGCAAACATTACCACTTAAATGTGCAAGATGGATGCTAATGCATGATATGTAATTTCATTAACTTTCTTTGATTAGTGACATGCCATCATGCTATATACTTTTACATAAAGTGCATGGCCATGGAAACATGTTATTCACAATATATTCAACATCATTTATCATGTCACAACATCATTCAAATAACATATACATGTCAACACATAAGCATACCACATCAAGCACATAAAGAGGTAAGTTCACTAACTTGCACTTAAGCTTTTCTCTTGACCTTTAGCCCTTGCTCCCTAACTTTCCAACCATGAAGCCTTTATGTCCATCACTTCCCAACATCTTCTTGGATGTTGGATGGTCCTAAACACATTCATATTCATCACATAACTTATTAGGACTCATGACCTCCAACCATGTTCAAGATTAACTTTGTTACACTCTTTATTGTCATAAATTTCCCTAATATTCACTAATCCACTTGGCTCTTGAATCATTTGATGTCTTGACTTTACCCTACATAATTTCATCTTTTGAACTCATTTATGAGCTTAGAATCATGAAATTCCAGCTCCTTCATGGCCTGCTGTACAGAATTGAACATAAGCACACAATTCTTTCAAAAATTCTCATTTTGATTCTAATGCTTCCTATACTTGTTTCTCCACTTTACCCCATACAACTTTTTATTTTAAAACCATTGGAACCATCAAAATCATGAAATTCCAATCACTGTTCATGCGAGTGAGCAGTAACCGTAATGAATCTCAAAGACTACAACCTTGAGATTTTAATGTTTCCAAGGTTCAAAACCTTTCCAATCCTACACAAAATCATCATACAAACTCAATGGAAGCATTAAATCATTGAAATTCAATTTCCTTCCCTCATGAACAGTGCATACCGAACAGGGCACACTATGGCAAAGTCAAGAATAACAATTTGATTCAACAACCAACCACTTAACTAGCTTGTTTAAGCTTCAATCATATAGTTCTAACTTTAATTTCTTCTTTCCCCTTTCCTTTAAGGTATTTGGGAAGAACCACCCCTTAGAGAAAACTCAACTTTTCTCCCATCAAAACCCTAAGTTCAAGCTCCCAAATCAAAGGAAAATAAGCTAGGAGAGATTGCTTATCTTTAATCTCTAGCTTGCTTGAACTTTGGAACCTTGAATCTTCTTTGTCTTGGCTTGAGTTTCCATTTTGCAAGAGTTTCCCCAAGGGTCCATGAAGCTACAGTTTGCTGCAGAATTGGAGGGGTATTTATAGCCAAAATCCAAGAAAAATGAATGGCCAAGATTGATTTGGTTACTATTTGATCTAAAGGCCCACATTTAATCTTGGATTTAACTTTTTCATAAAATAATAATTATGACATCATGTGGGACAGCTCAAGGGACAGCTCAAGGGGTTAGGTGGCGTGCTCATAGTGTAAGTAACCTTCTGGAGAAATACCAGTTCAATCCAGTACCGATCAGTGCAGTTTCACAACAACCGGACTGTGTTTTGTTCCTATTTTTTTATAATATACCAGGATATGTATTCTATCCTAAAAATTAATGTCTAGGCTTCTCATACCATTTAAAATATTAGACTGAGTATTTATCTGCCATCCATCCCTTGAGAAATGACCAAAATACCCTTGGTGTCCTTTCTTGTACTATATTGACCCTAAGGGCATAATTGTCATTTCACCCCTCTTTGTACTACCTCAGGGCATATAGTAACTCTATATAATCATATTTATACTGTGTCCCACATTTTTAGCCTGTCTAGAATGACCAAAATGACCTCCATCCATCACTGGTATAATATGGGCATCCAGGGGTATTTTCATAATTTCGCACTTATCCTGGACTGCTCTGTACTCTGGCCCACTTAACTGTCTAGTCATCACATTGGGCCTACTATGGTGCCATTTGGGCCTTGGTTTGGGCTCATTGCCTTTATGCCCTTTATGGCACAAATCCCAAGACACCTTTCCCGATCCTATTTATCGGGTATTCTATTTTACCATAAAATCCCGTAAGAATTCTACAGGATTCCTTTTCTAACTCTATCAGTTTGATAAATTCATATATTAAATTACATTTATGTCCCTAACTTTTTGCTTAATTATATTTAGGTCCCTAAACTTTTTGGTTAATTATATTTAGGTCCCTAAACTTTTGGAAATTACCACTTTTGGCCCAACATTTATTTCTACTTTAACTTTTGGCCTTTAACCTTTTCCAATTTGTGTTTAGGTCATTCTCTTTCTTTAAGACTTATCTAACATTTATTATCTCATCTGATCTTCGTCATAATCCTTTCTAAGCCTCTTTTTACTATCAGTACTATAAAGATAAGGAAAATTTAGGATATGACATGGAACATTTCCTTGAGATGCACAATCATCTCATAAGCCTCCATGTGTTCTAGATCTCTTTGGAGCTCTGAAACCATGGTGGCTAGCATCAAGCATCCCACATCGACAAAGTCTTCCTTATGCTTCGTGTAAGCATCTCTCTGAGCTCTAGGAGCATTGGCCGCTGGCTCCTCAGGAACGGGTTGATCTAGGACATGCACCTTTCTTTCTTGCATGAGAACAATTCTCAAGTTCCTAAACCAGTCAAGAAAGTTTGTCCCATTGAGTTTGTCCTTCTCAAGGACAGATCACAGCAATAATGTAGCAGTATTACTAGTTGTCATGATTCTACAATTAAAATATGCAATTTAATTAGCAATCTCCCACTAAATAAACAACCCTCAATGCAATAGTTAGTGGGCTAAGATCCATATTTGGTTCAAACTTAAGTCCGCTTTGGCAGGATGCTTAAATTAAGTTATTAAGGTAGGTAACACCTTTACCAATTATATCAAATGTAACTCTTAGATGTTCATGGGATCCTATCATCATATGATCTGTCATGTTTTTAATCCCATCTAATGCCTTGAGACCCAAAACTATTTTGTTAATCTCAATTAAGTCAAACAATAATAAACATGTGAGAGTAGCACCATTACTCTTGCTTATCTCCCTAAGATAACTCAAAAGCACCCACTTTGGTGGAGTCCACAATTAAGCGATTGAGGTTTTGACAAGTGTTCATAAATTGTCAGCATTATGACTTAAGATTTCATTTAGAGGGCTTAATTTAACTATCTGGTTTATAAGAATGCATGTTTCTCAATTTGTATCTCATACAAGTAATATGCATGTTTCTGATATACTCATAAGATACATAATTTAAATGTGATACAATATGGCTCACCTATCCTAAGTCCCCTCAAGCCAATGAGAGGAGCTCTCTAGTAAGAAGAGGGAAATTACATATAGAAACCTCTTTTAACATTCGAGGGGAGTGAGATGAGAAGAGAAGGTACATTGAGAGTATATATAAGAAGGCACGACATGCAGGCCGTATTTAAAAAAAAATTACAACACTTGCAATCTAGAGCCATATTGTTCACCATACCCAAGCATTTAATAATCAACATTCAAATTTAATTGAAGGGCAATTAATGTTTCAAATCTAAAACATTCACAAAATAATATATGTTACGGTTATGTTGCGCTACGAATAGGTAGCCACGGCAGTCCCGCTAGCCAGTTAGTGGGCGGCGGTCCACATCATGAATCTGAATTCAGTTTTCTTAGACCCCATCTATGTTAATTGATCAAATCAAAACGTATCATCACCTATTTCAATTCCCTTTTAGATTCCTTTTATGTCATACATAACACGGATCCCTTATATTTCACACATAAAACACATATTATATGATCGGTTACGACTAACATATATCATATGAATCAACAATCAAGCCTAACTTAAACACAAAACGGTATGGCTCTGATACCACTGTAAGGAGTTGGAAGACACACAGCAGAAATTAACTTAAAATTTTTTCCATTCTTTGCCAGGATCTACCGTATGTGTTTAAGTCAAGTGGGAAGAAGTATTAGCCTCAGTGTTCCTCAGTGACTTCCATAGCTTCTGGTCACGACGTTCACAGCTTCTCTCCGCGGCTTGTGATCCCTTTCCGATCGCAAGAAGTTGACAAATTAGGTTAGCTTTGTCTACTGGTATCCACATGAACAGCATTCCAACCACAAACGACGTGCTAGCGTCTCTTGTCCCTCCAGGGCTTTCTCAAGAATTCGTCCTCTCCGTCTCTATTTTGGCAGTTTCTTATCTGCAAACCTTTTGCAGATTCCCTTTCGCCCTTTCTATGTTCTATAGGTTTTTAAAACGTAGCTCCTAAAATCAGATATATAGGATGCTATGCGTTTTCCTCAACCGAATTGGATTTTGGAGTTAATCTTATATTAATTCTGAAATTAATACAATATCATATATTGTATAATTTGATAAGAAATTAATTAAATAAATAATATTTATATCAAATCTGTCCCACATAGTTAATTCACCTATTTATTTAACTTAAAATAAAGATAAGACTGAACTATATCTGATTTATTCTCATAAATCAAATTTGAGATATCATATCAATTTGAATTTCAAATTCAAACGTGATAGAGATTTAATTTATCCTCATAAATTAAATCTTATAAATATCTCTTATATGAGATATCCTATCAATTTGAATTTCAAATTCAAATCTGATAGAGATTTAATTTATCCTTATAAATTAAATCTTATAAATATCTCTTATATGAGATATCCTATCAATTTGAATTTCTAATTCAAACGTGATAGAGATTTAATTTATCCTTATAAATTAAATCTCATATATCTCTTATATATAATGTATATATATGAATTTATATATATACGAATATAAATATAAATAAATATATACATCCACCCTAGATCATTCATTGAATCTAGACATGTCTTAGATTCAATGAATCTGGACATCATAGCTCGTGTTGGGCTATTTTGTGTGTGACCTTGTAGGCCCATATGAAGTTGGCAGTAGGCCATTTGCTATACTGGCCCATAAGTCGCAAGCGGTCTCTAGCAAAACATAATGACTACCCAAATCATATGAGGATCGTTAAACGATGTAACCTTTTATACAACCATATCATGTCCCTTCTGTCACGCGATATTTTGGTCATGGATGAGGCATGGATAATGTCATTCTCCTATTCCTGACCGTTACTTTTTTGATCCCTGAGTAGTCTGACTATAGAAATGGAACTACCTTTCCATTATAGTATGGCCATACATTTCTCAGACTCATTCATCGAGGGGCCCAGTAATATCTCTCTACGAATGTGAGGGATAAATTCTATCTTGACCATTCACATTCCTCTGCATGAAAAACCACTAAGCCTGAACATAGTCTTTGTGATCACTCGGTCAAAAGTGACTTTTGACTAGGTCAAAGCTGAGCGTTTGTCATGTAGGAATCCATGATGATCTCAGGTCAAAGGGCATAGTGACATGGTTTGTATATGAGAGAAGCTTATGACATAACCCATGCAACTCTCTCATAGCGGGTCAGTCCAACACCTTAAACTCTTACATGTGCCTATGACTTTAATTTATATCTCTATACATCTTCAAAGTCATACTGGTCTTATTTCATCTCTACGCCCGCATAGATAACCGACTAGGGACATTTAGGATAAGATCATGAATTATCCAAGGATGGTCATCACAATAAACATGCAAATAATATGATAACACAATTAATAAATTCATAAATCAATAATGTTCATAAGACAATGATTGGCCCCTAGCGCACGATATCCAACAAGTTCAAACTCCCAAATCAAAGGAAGATAAACTAGGATATATTGCCTACCTTTAATCTCTAGCTAGCTTGAACTTTGGTGCCTTGAATCTTCTTTGTCTTGGCTTAAGTTTGCATTTTGACATAGCTTTCCCAAGGGTTCTCATGATACGGTTTTAAAGCATAATTATGGTGGTATTTATAGAAAAATTCCATGGAAAATGAATGTCTAAGATCACTTTGTGCACTATTTGATCTAATGACTCATATTTGATCTTGGATTAGCTTGCCCTAGAAGCCAATGAGATGGCATCATTCATGACATTATCAAGGGACAACTCATAGGGTCATGTGGCAAAATTCTAAGGGAGATAATCTTTTAGAAAAATTCTAGTCTAATCCAGTGCCGGTTCAGTTCGATTCCCCAAAAACCAGACTACTTTATGAATCTAATTTTTCTAAGATTCCATAATATACTTTATGACCTTAAATCCAGTATCCAGATTCTTCATATCTAAACTTAATTACAGATCCCTTGACAAATTATCAAAATGCCCCTTGGTTCTTCTCTATTTACTTTAATCCCTCAAGGGCATTTTGTCTTTTCACACCTCATCAGAGTATTCCTTGACCTTGGTCAACTATATGGGAACTCTCCTTCACTGTCTAACCTTAGTCAAATGACCAAAATGCCCTTCGTCTATCTTTGACTTTATGACATAACACAGTGGCATACTTAATGGCATTTTCCTAATTTTATATTTTTCTAAGTCTTTATTAGCCCTAGCCACAAACTTATCTAAAAATATTATTAGGCCTATAAGGCACCAGTTTTGGCCCTCTACATGATCCACTATCTTCATGGGCTCAACTCTCAGGAAATTCCCCCGAAACATATTTATCGAGTGTTTTAATCTACTGTAAATTATATAATAAATTCTACATAACTCCTTTTTAAGTTATGTCAATTTCATAAATTCTCAAATTAATTATAATAATTTACTTCCAAATTTCATCTGATTATGAGGTCCAGAGGATACTGTATTAACTTTCCTTTCTTTAGAAATTCATATCAATTTTTTGGGACCTCAAATCAAAATTATGTGTTGCGTCAAATTGATCAGAATAATTTCTCTATTTACTAGAAAAAATTGGGACTAATATGATTCCAGGCATTTTTGTACCTTTTTTGACTCAACTTTTCACAATTACCATTGTGCCTTTGAACTTTTGAAAATTACACTTTAGGCTCTCAACTTTTCATAATTACACTTAATGGCTTAAAGCTTTTATCTACTTTACACTTTGCACCATAGGCTTTTCTGTAACAAGATGGAAAGAACTTACATAAATATTGGACAAGATTTATCAATTTGTTAGCTCTATGTCTGCATCACAACATTAAAAAGGCTAATTTAGTAGACATTTTCTTTTATGGTTTACTTTCTCACAATAAGATATCCCTTAATACAACAGCAAATAGATCTTTGAGAGATAAAACTCTACAAACAAGTTGGAAGTTATTCTAGAAAATAGCTAATGAAGACTATCAGACTTGGGATCCAAGGGGAATGCCCATATCATCTTTAGGTAATTCAAAAGAGATTTTGGTAGAAATAGTAGCTTTAGGAAACCGAATGAAAAAGAGAATAAATTTACTTGAAAGAGAGTTACATTCTATAAAGCAAGTTCATGCAGTAGGAACCTCGCAAGAATTAGTTATAGGGTATGATTTATGCGGTTCAATGATGCATTCTACAAGTACATGTGATAGACATTATGAAGAAGTAGCAGCAATGCATCATGCTAGAGATAATCAATATCAGAAGAGAGATCCATATTCCAATGTATATAATCCTAGCTAGAGAGACCACCCAAATTTTATGTGGGGAGTGGGGAAAATAGGCAAACCAATTCCAAGGAGATAGTGCTTCTTTAAACAACTACCAAAGTAATGCAAGGTCTATGGTTTCTACTCAACCTAATGCTTTAGCAGCATCAAGACTAGATGAGACTTCTCAATTATTAAAGAGTATGGCTGCACAAATGAACAACATGGATGGTAGAATGACTAATATAGATAAGAAGATCAAAGAGAATGATTGTCAACTCACCTCCAGAGCTTCAATTTTTCAAAGTATGCAAAAGGATAATAATGCATGTTACATAGGAAACTTGAGGAGTTAAATTATCAGAATGAGGATATTACAAGTCATTTAACTCAAGTTTCCAATACAGTGAGTGATATCCAAACAAAGAGCAGTGACACTATGCCTCAAATATTGTTATTAATCTGAAGGGTCTGAATGCTATATCACTCATAAGTGGAAAAAAAGTTCATTTTAAGGAAGATGATGCACCAAATAAGGATATGAAAGATCTTGAAGTTAAAAATACATTATTGTAACATATGAAGATTGGGAAATCAGAGAGTGTGAAAGAACACCATCTTATGATTAAGAAAGCTACCCAAGAGGAGAACTCACAAGAGGAAATACAAGAGAAGCAAGAAAAAGAAGTGATAATGCAAGTCCAACGTACAAAGGGAAATAAGCATAGGAGAAGGCAGAGTCAATCACGCAGTAGCCTCTATGCCTTCAGGCAAGGAGATAAGTATAAAGGATCTCCCTTTTCTTAAGGCTTACTTTGCTGGAAAGAAAATGATTGACCCTGAATTTATAAAAGATGCTTATACTCTTTTTAATAAACTCAAAATAAATATTCCTATATTGAATTCCTAAAAAGGAACGCTAAGTACCCTAAATTTTTTAAAGAGTTGTGTGCTGATAAGCAAAAAGTTTAGGCCTCTTGAGAGAATTTAAGTGAGTGCAAATGTGTCATAACTTTTTAAGGCTAAATTACTAGTTAAGTGCCAAGATCCAGGATCTTACAAAATTCCATGCACTACAGGAAAAGTTCATATTAAGGGAGAGTTATTAGATCTAGGGGTGTCATTAATGTAATTACTTGTTCGATATAATTGGCCTTAGGTATTAATAATCTTAGAGACACAATTGTCGTGCTCTGATAGATGATAGATCAATTAGGTATCCTAAGGAAATTCTTGAGGATATTCTACTACAGGTCAAGGATTTAGTGTTCCTAGCTGATTTCTATATTCTAGACATGTCCAGTGAGCTAGGAATGAGAGAAATTTTATCATAGGCAGACCTTTCCTCTAAACTTCCAAGACAATCATTAGTATTAAGCATAGTTCCATTACAACAGAAGTTGGAAACATGTAGTTACTTTTAATATGAATAAAGCAATGAAATATCCTTTTGACAATTCTTCTTTTGCTGGGTTGAATGCTATTAATTATATTGTTGAAGAGGCTAAGGATGAGAATGAATTGAGTTTGCATGATAGGTATGATTCTGTGTTACATAATTCCCATGAAGTATCTAGGAAGCATGCATGTTGATTCAAATTCATCTTTGAATGCTTATGATGATTATTTTGCATCTCTTTCTTCTGTTTATTCTTTTTCTTGTTATTTCGAAAGCAATACATCATGTTTCAATTTCTTAGATGTAAATAGCATGCTTTTAGTTTCTCAAGATTTCTCATTCTCATCAAATCTTGATTCAATTTCATCATTTTCTAGTGATAATACTTTTGCAAATGATTTGTTGAGTGATTACTAAGCTCAGATTGTTGTCATCCTATCCATCAAAATAATTATTGTACCTGATAATGTAGTATATGGTATAACCCTATTGTTCTTCTAAAGGAGCCTTTTTATTGGAATCCTAGCAAGTTGGGTTGCAAAACCATTGAAAAACTGAGTAAAAATATGTGTTTTAGGTTTGATAGAACATTAATGCTATAAAATAAGGGTGTAGTAAAGTAAATATTTTTGTATTTTTGATTAAGAGGAAAATGAGTTAGATTGTGAAAGAAATATGTTAAGAAAAAGACTCTTGATGATGAAAATACAACTATCCTTGCTCTTAATTTGATATGGGAGATTTGAAATCACTAAATCTTGAATAAAACCTCAATAAATTGATTGAGTCTAGTGCAATAATAGTTATTAAACTCTTTTGATCAAAGCTAGCTTAAAAACTTTTTGATGCACTATTAAAAATTTCTTAGTGTTTAATTAAATCAGATGACAATAATGCCCTCAAATAATTAAATTAAACATCAAGAATCATTGATAATATTCCAACTATCTAAAAATCATAACCAAAATATTTATATTAAAATCAACAATCTCATCATCTAATGTCAATTACAAATATTTAATTTGAGAATAATCAATCGACATTCAATCCCTATTCATACAATGAAATCCTTAAACCTAGAAATTTCAAAACATGGAATAGGTGCAGATTATAATAGAAAACTCCCCACTATAGTCATGAGCTCAAGATATGTTATCTATTACCAAGAGACTAAACTTCTAGCCTCTCACAAATCCTACTATGCTACCATCGTTGCCCAAAAATGATGGCATGTAGAATACAGATAAAAATGATGGAAAGGTCAAGAGGAAGATGGTAGAATTGAATTATCGGTGCAAAAATGTGAAAATCTATGGAAAAATCAATAAAAATGGAAGGTGTGAAAGGAAGTTATAAATAGAATGTTGAGAGAGAGTGAATAGCTGCTTCTTGGCCAAATCTAGCAAAATTCCAGCCTCATTTCATCTGACTGCTCCCCCTTTATTAATTATAAAGTAACCTAAATAAAAATGCACAACTACACTAATTGGTTATTCTAGTCATGACCAAATCCTAGTTCTGGTCGTGACCTTAGAAAACATAAAATCATCCCAGAAGAAACTAGGTCACTACCCGCGGACTATTAGGTCACGACTAAAATCACAAAAGTTGACTTTCATATTTTAGGTCCTCTTTGTCTAGTAAAATTATTTCCTTGATTCTCCTCCAAAATACTTGTAATTCAAAATCAAAGCTCAGTGTAAAAGCCCAACTAATTAAAGGACAATATAAATGCAGTTTGGAAGAGTTAATTTACCATTTAACCCTTTAATCAGCATATTGCTATGCACAATTATGTATTACCATAAATGCTCAATTACAATTATAAAATGAATGGTAAACTTCTCATAGAACCCTTAAAAATATGAAAGAAACCATATACAATTTGCATCCTATCAGTGATTTTATAGGAATACAAGACATTGTGGAAGTTGGAAGTGGAACAAATGAAGAAGGGTTAGTTTATGTGATACCAAGTCATGACATGAAGATTTTCAAGTGGCGATTAGATACTATCTTACTGAAGGAGGTACTCTCTATAAAAATAAGTCATGACCATATGATAGTTTTTTCGCGACCAAAACTTTTAAGACTGTGAATCGCGACCAAAAGATCCAAAGATGTTCTCTGTGAAAATTAGTCATGAAGTGAAGTTTAAGACAAGCCTGAGAAGTCGTGAGTAGCAATGTCAGATGCAACAAGTAAACTTCAAAGTTTTTTAGTTCCACATTCCAATGCTACAGTTAAAGGGACAATATGTTCTAACTCTACTATTTCTGACTCCCATTTTAAGATTATGTGACTATTTGGTTGATTGCAAAACCTAGGTTTTAAATCTAGGTTTTGAAAATTTTTAAAACAAATAGCTATATTTGTTCAAAATGGCTTTTGGACCAAACCATGGTTTAAAACAAAGGTTTCAGATAAGCTAGTCAGAGTAGCTTATAGAACAGTGAAAGAGCTTATGGACTAACAAGTTACTATATTACCCCACTTGTTTTTACACCCTCTCTCCTCTCTCCTTTATTTTCTACACCCTCTCTCCTCTCTCTTCTACACCCTCTCTCATCTCTTATCTTTCCTCTCTCCTATATTTAATAATTATACTATTTTTTATAATTTATCAATAACAAAAGTGCTTTTGGAAATAACTATCCAAACACTCATTTATTCAAAACCACTTTTTTCATAAGCTCTTATCCAAAAGCCCTTTTCTAAAAGCTACCCAAAAGCCCTTTTTCTCATAGGCCATTTTCTAAAAGCTTATCCAAACAGGGCCTTACATCTTATACCTTATGATTGCTGAATAATTTGATCTCTGATTTTGATGTAGGTATGAAGGATAATACATTTAACTGTTATAGCTGTAGACCAAGTTAAGCTTGGGGCAACACATGAAGATATTAAAAGCAAGATGGAGAGTTCGAATAAGCTGAACATGAACAACCTCAAAGAATCTACAAAGGGGAGTATTTATAACTTAACTGATTCCTCTCATCTCATATCTTCTATTGTTCAACCCCTAGAATTAGAGTTAAAATATTTACCTTCTAACCTTAAATATGCTTATCTTGAACCAGACTCAAAATTGCTAGTAATAATTTATAGTTCTTTAACTATTAGTGAAGAGTCTAGGTTGTTAAGAGTGCTTAGAAAGAATAGAGAGGCTTTGGGTTGGCAATTTGCTGATTAAAAAAGGACAGATGCCATTGTATGCACTCATAGGATTTTTCTTAATGAAGATTCCAAGCTAATTAAACAACCCTAAAGGAGATTAAACTTATTGATCTCTGATGTTATTAGGAAGGAAATTAGTAAATTGATGAAGGCAGGGATCATATATGCTATATCATATAGTGAATGGGTATCTCCTGTTCATGTTGTGTCTAAAAAGAGTGAAATGACAGTATTGAGGAATAAGAATAATGAATTGATACCTGCTAGAGTTCAGAATTCATAGAGGGTTTGTATTTATTATAAGAAGTTAAATGACTCTACTAGGAAAGATCATTTTCCCTTGCCTTTTGTTGATCAAATGCTTGAGAGATTAGTAGGAAAAGTCATTATTATTTCCTAGATAGGTATTTAGGATATTTTCATATTCTAATTGCACTAGAAGACCAAGAGAACCATATTCATATGTCCATTTAGTACCTATGCTTATAGGAGGATGCCATTTGTCTTATGCAATGCTCCTGGAACATTTCAAAGAGCTATGATGTCCATATTTAGTAAATTCTTGGAAAACAATATGGAGGTATTCATGGATAATTTTACAGTGTATGGTAAGGATTTTGATGAATGTTTAGAAAGTTTAAAGAAGGTCTTAGTAAGATGCATTGAGAAAAAGCTTGTGCTAAATTTTGAGAAATGTCATTTTATGGAGATAAAGGCATAGTTTTAGGGCATTTAATATCTAAGCATAGGATTAAGGTAGACAAAGTTAAGATTAAGGTTTTTTCTTATCTTCCTTATCCCAAATCTTTAAAGGAACCGAGGTCATTCCAAGGACATGTTGGATTCTATTGAAGATTCATTAAGGACTTTAGCAAGATTGCATCTCCACTTTCTAAACTCATGCAAAAAGATATAGAGTTATGTTTTGATGATACTTGCAAGAGATCATTTGACACTATTAAAGCTATGCTTATCATACCACCTATACTTGTACCTAATTGGTATTTAGCTTTTGAGCTTTCATGTGATGCATCAAATGAAGCTGTAAGTGCAATATTAGGATAGAAAGATAGTAAGTTATCTAAAGTTATTTCATATGCCTATAAGATATTAGATAGTGCTCAAAAGAATTGTACTACTATAGAAAAGAACTCTTTGCCATTGTGTTTGTACTTGACAAATTCAGACATTATCTTTTGAGTTCTAAAGTGATTATATACAGTGACTATGCTTCTATAAAGTTCTTGTTTAAAAAGCCACAATCTAACCCAAGACTTCTCTTATGGATGCTACTGCTTCAAGAGTTCGATATAGAAGTGGGGATCGAGCTGGAAAGGTAAACCATGTTGTAGATCATCTAAGCAGATTACTAACAGAGACAAAGGGAGTACTTAGTTCTAATTTTGTTTGTGATTCTTTCCCTAATCAGTATCTTCATTTGGTTACTGTTGTAGAACATTGTATGCTCATTTAGTTAAATTCATTGAAACTGGCCTAATTCTATCCCATTTTTCTACATTTTAGGCCCAAAAGTGCAAGAGTAAACCTACATACTTTATTTGGGATAAACCTTTTCTGTGAAAGTTATGCTTCAATCAAGTATTAAGACTATGTGTTCTTGACCAAGATCACAAATCAATTTTAGAAGCTTGTCATACATGGGTTTGTGGGGGTCATTTTGGGGGAAAGGACTACACGTAGGGTCCTTGAATCCAATTTCTATTAGTATTCCCTTTTCAAAGATGCTTTTAAGTTTTATAGAGCTTGTGATAGATGCCAAAGATTTAGGGGGACTAGTAAATGGCATGAGATGCCGTAATAATATATTCTATTTTGTGAGGTTTTTTATGTGTGGGGAATAGATTTTATAGGCATTCTCCACCTTCAGTGGGATTTCATTACATTCTTTTGGCTATAGACTATTTATCTAGGCGGGTAGAGACCATTCCTATTAGACTAGATGATGCATAAATGATCTCTAAATTTTGAAGGTCTCATATCTTTAGTAGATTTGGAGTACTGAAAGCATGAATTAATGATCAAGGTACCTATTTTTATAATAAGTTAATCAATAGCTTATTGGCAAAATATGGTATAACTCATAAAGTCTCCACCCCATACCACCCTCAAACCAATGGTCTAACAGAGGTTTCTAATGGGGAAATAAAGCATAATCTAGAAAATATTGTTAAGCCATCTAATAAAGATTAGAATTTAAGACTAGATGATGCTCTATTGACGTACATAATAGCTTTTAAGGCATATCCCTATATAGGATGATTTTTGGAAATCCTTGTCATATGCCTGTGGAAATAGAGCATAAAACATTTTGGGCAATAAAAGCTTGCAATGAGGACCTTTTAGAAGCTAGTTTAGAGATGTTGCTGTAGATTTAAGAGATAGAAGAGAATATATTGGATGCCTACTAAAGCTCTGAAATTTATAAACTTAAGACAAAATTAATCCATGATGTTCATATTCCTATGAAGAGGTTTAAAGAGGTTGATAGAGTGTTAAGGTACTAAGATAGGTTTAAGTTCAAACATAGTAAATTTAAAACTAGCTAGGATGGATGACCTTACACAGTTGTTAAAATCCAGGATTTTGGAATGATTGAGTTGAAAGAGGAAACAACAGGCAAATGGCCAATTATTGAAGCTTTATTAGGAATCTACTTTGCCTCCTCGAAGCTAGGTTGTCCCTTTCTTATCTCTTACCTTTTACATGTTTTCCTAATTTGATGTATGTTTCATATGTTAGTTTAAGGATTAGAAAGGGATGATTCGATAGTGGTTTATTTCTATTTTGAACAACACTCCTTTGTTGTCCATGTGTTGTTTACTCATTGTTGGTTATCTGAGGTGCTTACACACTCAATTGTATGCCATAGTTTACTCATCCTATCATCTTTGCTTTCATTGTATTGCGATGTATGATTAGAATGTGACTGTGTACTTTACTGCTAAATTTGCATTGAGTTGTATGTTAGTTTGTTGGGGGAAGATTTAGGATGATTTGGGAAAATTAGGAAGAGGTTTAGATCTATTAGGGAGTGATATTGTACATTGGTCGCGACTATGTATATTATGGTCATGACTAATGTGGTCCTAGGAAGAATGGAGCTCTCTGTGTAATTTGGTTGTGACGTGAGTACATTATAGTCACGACAGGACCTCTCTAAGTACTTTAGTCACCACCTAAAACATTTGTGGTCATGACCTCATTAAAGTATTCAGCTTTGCATTTTGATCATCATACCTTTTTAAACCTTAGTGGCCTACATACCCCATAACCCTAGCCATCGTGTGCTGTTCTTCTCCTTCAATTTTCTCTCTACCCTAGCGCACAACTATCCTATTTTTATCTATTTTAGTTTGTTATACATTTCTTCTTCTCTTCTTCCACTACCATTCTCTTTGTTCCTAAAGCATCTTCATTCTCCTTCCTTTGCATCAAGTTATTGTAGCCATTTATGTGCCCTAGCAGTCTTCCATTTCTTTTCTGACAGAAGTTCAAACCGTCCTACTCTTTTAATTCATAAATCAAAGGTAGTTCTTTTTTCTCTTTTTTTTTCTTTTAGCTTTCTTATTCCTTGTATACAGATTATAGGTTTTAGTTAGTTTTGGTTTTAAAGGACATTTAAGAACCTAGAAATAATGTTATAGCAAAGAGCAGTGAGTAGCTTTCGAGGGTTTGGTTTAAGTTTAATAGGTCTTGCTAATAGTTTTGATGATTTGAAAAAAACTTGTGTTCTGGTTGTGACCATGGAGTCCTTTTGTCGCGACTAAAAGTTACAAAAGCTCAAGGTCATGACAGATAAGTCTTTGGGTCAAGACTAAACACTTCCAACCTCTACTTTGAACTTATTTTGCACAAAAATAAGACAATGTACCATTAATTTTTGCTAGAGGGATTTTCTTTTCAAATACTAGGGGATGGTTTTGAATTGATTAGTATTGTTTGATATGTGTGCTTAGATGACTCAAACAATGAACCCTGAAGTGAACAAAAGATCCCGATCAAGAGACGCTACAAAGTTAAACCAGAAGATGACTGAAGCAATGTTTAATACCAAAGGCATAGTCCAAGAAAAAGAATTTCTAGCAATGGATTTTTTTAAGTCAGCTTTAGAGCAAGGATTTAAGGAATAGCTAAAAATTTTATCTAAGGTTAATACTTCTTTAGTAAGGGAATTCTATATCACTTTTGCCTTAGAGGATTCTGTGGGGATTGGATTGAGAGATAAGGAGCTTTTTATTGATGCTTTTGACATTAAAGCTTTCTACAAACCACCCACTCTTTTTGAATGTCAATTTCATTATTTGAAAACTCATTTAGATAAGGTCTCTTAGGATACGGTGTTGGCCATTTTAGGAGGGAAAGAAGCATAATGAACTTTTAGGGGCCAAAAGAGATATAGATAGAGGAAAGTCATGAACGATAAAGCTAGAATTTGGCTCAACTTTATGACCTATAATGTGATGCCTTAGGCTCACATTTTAGATATTAATGAGTAGAGAGTCATTCTACTTTATTTGTTAATGACTTAGTAGCCTTTTGACCTACCCCATATTATTTATAACTCTATTTACCATTTTGTCAATTCTGCAATAACTCTTTGTTTTTCCTCATTTAATTACTTATTTGTGTAAGAAGCACGTGGTCCCTACCCTAAAAATGACATTTTCCTTGACCTTTCAATCACCAAGTGTTATAATGTTTCAAAGGCAAATAAGAAAGCTGGTGAGTTAAGGAGTACAAAAAGGGGGAAACAGGTAGCTGAGGGCAATTTGGAGGATGAGCCAATTCAGGAGGAGGCTATTGAAGGTGACTCTAGTTTGCGTGAGTAGCTTATAGCCATATCAGATCAGTTGGTTGAAGTCACTTCACTCATTGAGGTGGATGTTGATGACTAAACCTAACATTATTGTTATTGTTGTCACTTCATATATATGTTGATTAACATTGCTTCACTATAGTGATTATGTTTGTATAACTCTGTTGTTGACAGTAAGGACACTGTCAAGTTTAAGTGTGGGGAGATGTTCATGTTTATGCGCTAAGAATGCCAAAATTTTTCACAAATCCAATCTTTCATCATAAAATATTTTGCATTGATCTTAATGTGTGATGAACCGTGTCATATCCTATTTTTTCCCTATATGTATAATATAGATGGCGGTGATGGATAGAAAGGAGAAACAATATTTATATAAAGGTATAAAGATAAGCGACTAAAATGAAAAGTCTAAAAATTCTAGTGGAAAGTGTAATTATTGAAAGTTGAGCTGGAAAATGCCTAAAAATACCAAGAATCAGATTAGCCCAAATTTTTCAGTAAATAGAGAAAATTATTTTGATCAGTTTGACCCAATACAAAATTTTGATTTAAGGTCCCAAAAAATTTATATTAATTTTTAAATAAAGAAAAATTAATATAGTATCCTCTAGACCTCAGAATCAGATGAAATTTGGTACTAAATTCTTATAATTAATATGAGAATTTATAAAACTGACAGAGCTCAAGAAAGAGTTCTATAAAATTTATTATAGAATTTACAGTGGATTAAAACACCCGATAAATATATTTCAGATAAATTTCTCGAGAGTTGAGCCCATGAAGGTAGTTGATCATGTAGAGGGCCCAAAATGGTGTCTTAAAGGCCCAATAGTATTTTTAGCAAGTAGGTAGGCTAGGTGTAATAAAGATCAGGAAAATATAAAATTATGAAAATGCCACTACGTGTGCCACTGTATTGTGTTAATGAGTCAGAGATAAATAAAGGGTATTTTGGTCAGTTTACTAAGGTTAGACAGTCAAGGAGAGTTCACAAAATAGTTGACCAAAGTCAGGGAATACTTTGATGATGTGTGAAAAGACAATAATGCCCTTTGAGAAATTAAAGTGAAATTAGGCTCCGATAAAGGATCTTGAAGAACTATAGGGAATTTTTATCAAGACTTATGGGTTTCAGAAAATTCTGAGACTTTGCAGGGGATTTATTTTATATTGGAATGAATTTTTAAAAATGTTAGAACCATTAAAAGAGGTTCTAGCATTTATTTCAAAATTATGATATTTTAAGGATATCGGTATAAGGAAAGTGCCTTGGGATTTGTGCCAATTAGCTATTAAACCCAAGGAACGCATAGGGCAGCCCAATAAGTCCTAAAAGTTGTCTTGAAGCCAAGTCCAATAATGAATAATTTTTGAATTTTTGAAAAAGAAAAGAAAACATAATAAAGTGAGAATTAAGGTTTGCACATAGTGAGAACCACAAGACTTTACACATGGTGTACAAGGCAAGGGGAAGCGATGATTTTTGTCATGTGATCTTATCTCAAATTGGCTTGGTGGGCAAGTTTTATGTAAGAGCAATTATGAGCCATTAGATTAAATAGTGCACAAAGTGATCTTGCCTATTCATTTTCTATGAGATTTTCTATAAATAACCCCACTATTTCTGCTCAAAATTGTGAAGCAAGAACATTGGGGAAACTATGGCAAAATGAAAACTCAAGCCAAAATAAAGAAGCATCTAAGGTCTAAAGTTCAAGCAACTTATAGATTAAAGGTAGGAAACCTATCCTAACTTATTTTCCTTTGATTTAGGAGCTTGAACTTAGGGTTTTTATGGAAGAAATTTGAGTTTTCTCTAAGATGTATGTGCTATAAAAAACCTTAGATGAAAGGAGAAAGAAGAAACTAAAGTTAGTGTTATGTGATTGAAGCTTAAACAAGCTAGTTAGGTGATTGGTTGTTGAATCAAGTTGATATTCTTGACTTGGCCATTGAAGATATATTTCGGTCTATACCGTTCATGATATATGGAGATGTAATTTCAATGATCTAATGTTTCCATTAAATTTATATGATGATTTTGTATAGGATTGGATAGGTTTTGAACCTTGGAAGTATTGGAATTGAAAGTTGTAGTTCTTGGAATTCTTCTCTATACTGTTCACTCGCATGAACAGTGATTGGAATTTCATGATTTTGATGCTTCTAATGGTTTTAAAATGAAAAGTTGTGTGCGATAAAGTAGAGAAACAAGTATTGGAAACATTGGAATCAAAATATAAGTTTTGGAAGAATGATGCATGTTTTTCAAATATGTCTAGAACAGTGCATAGGAGCTAAAATTTCATTATTCTAAGCTCATAAATGGATTCAAAAGATGAAATTGTGTTAGGTAGAGTCAAGACATCAATTGATTCAAAGGCCAAGTCCATTAGTTAAGATTAAGGAAAGTTAATGTAGTTAAATGAGCTCAATGTTCAAGAGAAAGTTAGATTGTAATAGATAGACGATTTTGTGATGTTAGGATTTGATTGTGGTAATCTCTAGCTTGCTTGAACTTTGATACCTTGAATCTTCTTTATCTTGCCTTGAGCTTCCATTTTGAAAGAGTTTCCCCAAGGTTCATGGGCCACAGTTTTGAACCAGATTTAAGGGGGTATTTATAGAAAATTTCATGGAAAATCAATGCCCAAGATTACTTTGTGCACTATTTGATCTAAAGGCTCATATTTAATCTTGGATTTAACTTTTTCAAAAATAATAATTATGACATCATCCATGAAATCACAAGGGACAACTCAAGGGACACCTCATGGGACATGTGGCAAAATTCTCATGGTAGAAAGCCTCTGAAAAAATTCCAGTCCAATCTGGTACCGATCGGAGCAGTTTCACAAAAAATTGGACTATTTTCTATTCCTAATTTTTATAATATACCAGGATATGTATTCAATCCTAGAAATCAATGTCTAGGATTCTCATACCATTGACATTGTTATACTAAGTATTTAACTGCCATCCATCCCTTGAGAAATAACTAAAGTACCCTTGGTGTCATTTCTTATATTATATTAACCCTAAGGGCATAATTGTCATTTCATCCCTCTTTATACTGCCTCAGAGCATATACTGGCTCTAACTATTCATACTTATACTATATACCACGTTTTTAGCCTGTCCCAGATGACCAAAATGCCCTCCATCCATTACTGGTACAATATGGGCATCCAACGACATTTTTGTAATTTCACACTTTTTCTGGACACTGGCACCTTCTACTGATAAACTGATACCTTGGGTTTCGGCCCCTCCTTGGCATCATCATGGGCCTATATATGAGCTCATCTAATCTCATTCTATCTAGGCTTACATACCGATAAGTTCCATTATCATATCACGGGTGTTATCAAACTCCCATCAAAATTCAGTAATATGTGAATAACTTTTTATACAGAACTCCTTCCGGGGTTTCGTCAGATCCATGACATCTAACACTATAGGGCACACTTTCTTGTAATTCTCCCACTTATATCTAAAGTCCATAAAATATGATAAATTTTTAGATAACTTTTAGACTATCAGATAAATATCTACTATCTAGAGCCCTAATAAAATTCCTGTATCATGCTAGATTAACCAGCATAACTTCATTTATTTATTGATGGAATATGGGACTGAAATACTTCCAGGCAATTCTAAGACTTTTTTGGATTAACTTTTCCATAATTACATTTAGATCCCTGACTTTTCGCTTAATTACATTTAAGTCCCTTCACTTTTGAAAATTACCGCTTTTGGCCCAAATCTTGTTTCTACTTTAACTTTTTGCCTTCATCATTTTCTAAGTTGAATTATTTAATTGTATGTCATATTGCATAGGAGCAACATAACTTTCTTATCATATCTATTATACCTTACATGTAATGCAAAGGAGAGTGTTCATTCATCATAGCATACTCAACATGCATAATATGCAAGGAGATGCAATCAGTTAAGCATTCTCTAACATACGTGTCATCATATGACAACTGCAAGGAGACGCAACTTCTCCTCATAACTTATGGCAACATAAGCCATACCATTATTACATAGTTTGCTCAAGCATCCCTTATACTCATATTGCAATTAAACAATTAACTAGGTATACCTTAAAACATTATGTCCCTTTATCACCTCAATTGCTAGGTCTTGATCATCTATTCAATAACCTGAGTCATTTACTTGTTTCACTTAGGCTGCCACGTTACCCTCTTACTAGGGTATATACTCAACTCTTCTTTGCTCTTTCTCATATAAGGAATAGGGGAGTCACTTTATCTTTGAATCTGTGGCTACCTTACTAGGCTATATTCGCTATTATCATAACATTTCTCATCGCCTGTAAGACTTCTGCATCCCTAGCGTAAAGGACTTATGTGTCCTTGACCTCACTGTAATCTAGCGATAATCTATAACTAAGTCATCTATCTTCTTTTAACTAACTGAGGAAGGGTCTGGCTTATCTCTCTATGCCATTCATATTTTTAAGTTTTTCCCTTATCCTCCTGGATTACTAACAGGCGAGAAAGTGTCTCTTATTAAGCCTCAATATCCATGTGGATAAACTCAGCTAAGTATTAATCAAAGGGTTTCTCTTTCCTTTGCTCTAACCCTTAGCCTCACGCTCACCTCTCTCTAATTGAGAGGAATACTTCTTTTAAACCGAAAAGAAGTATTCCTTAATTAATCTTAATGTCATAGCAATCAAGAGCAATTAGTTTACCTACAGTTCCTCAATGTCGTAGCAAGGATGATAAACAGATACACAATGGAGGGCCTTAACCTAAATTAAGTTTATGCTCTAGTAGACTAGCATGAGATTGTAGTAAGTCATGTATTGCCATATACTCCTACATGGCATATAGAGTTAAGTGAGTATTTGGCAAATAATCTGCCAACCGATATACAGGAGTGGTACTACTGTATGCAGAAGTATGGACAATCTATAATTTCCTAGAAAATAATGTAAAAAGAGATGAGGGTTAATGTAAATATGTAAAGTGTAAAGTAAATACATAGATGTATGACAATTATAATATACCTCAAGTATGTGATTGATATGTATGTACAGATATTATGGTGACATGAAATATGAGTTTTAATGTGATGTGAATATGTTCCCCCTTTGATGTGATTATGATATATAGATATGAATGAGTTTTAATTGACTCGAATTCATCAAAGTCAAGACCATTAGACATGACTATTTAGAGAAAGCTATGATATCGCGATATGAAGTAGTTTAGGTCACAACAAAAGATGATCTATGGTCGCAACAGAAGAATATAGAGCTGTTAAGTAGTGACAAGTAAGTTGAGTTGGCCAGGACTAAAGGTTACAGAGAATATGAGATGACTAGCAAGTGCTCAGATAGCGACTAAAATGCACAGAGACCTGATAACAGGAATAAAGATGCTGACCTTACTAAAGGTGATCAGTTAGAGGTTTAGCATAGAGTGCAGGTAAGCTAGACAACACGATGTACTGAGATACAGAAGATCAGTTTAAGAAGAGGTTTAAAGTAGATCCTTCATATTATTATCAGGAGTTGATCTACATTATGAAACACTTGGTGTAACAAGTCTAAGAATGGTCTAATAGGATAATAAGATAATAAGAAGTTTGCATGAGACTTGCCTAAGAATGATCTAATACGTAGCCTAAGGTTAAAGATATGATGGGTAATAGATAGGAAGTTAATGTTCCCAAAACAAAGGGATTCCATCACAAAGAGATAGTAACCTAACGCTCTACCTCAGAGAACATAAGTAATAGTTCTGGAAGATGAATGAGATTCATAAGACCTAAATTAGTCAAGATCCAAAGGTTGACCAGAAAGGAATTATAGTCCAGCCAAGAGCAAACTGAGACTGACAGACAAAAAGAGTTAAGAGATACATAAGTTACTCCATACAAGATAGAGAGTGATCCGCTCATTTGATAAGTTTTTCTCAAACATTTAAAAGAAGTATTCCTCTCAATTAGAGAGAGGTGAGCATGAGGCTAATGGTTAGATCAAAGGAAAGAGAAACCCTTTGATGAATAATTAGCTGAGTTCATCTACATAAACCTTAAGGCTTAATAAGAGATATTTTCTTGCCTATTATTAATCTAGGAGGATAGAGGAAAACTTAAAAGTTTGAATGTCGAAAAGATATGAGCTAGACCTTTCCTCAGTTAGCTAAAAGAAAATAGCTGACTTAGTTATGGATTACCGCTAGATTACGGTGAGGCCAAGGACATATAAGTCCTTCAGGCTAGGGACACAGAAGTCTTACAAGCAATGAGAAACGTTATGATAAGAATGAATATGGCCTAGTAAAGTAGTGACAAATTCAAAGATAAAGTAACTCACCTATTCCTAGGTAAGAAAGAGTAAAAAAGAGTTGAGTCTATACCCTAGTAAGAGGGTAATATGGCTGCCTAAGTTAAACAAGAACATGACTCAGGTTCTTGAATAGATAATCAAGACCTAGCAGTTAAGGTAATATAGGGACATAATACTTTAAAGTCTACCTAGTTAATTGTTTAATTGCAATATGAGTATAAGGGATGGTTGAGCAAACTATGTAGTAATGGTATGGCTTATGTTGCCATAAGTCATGATGAGAAGTTGCATCTACTTGCAATTGTCATATGATGACACACATGTTAGAGAATGCTTAAATGACTATATCTTCTTACGTATTATGCATGTTGAGTATGCTATGATAAATGAATACTCCCCTTACACAGTACGTACTGGGTAAAGTATACCAGATGAGAAAGTTATATTGCTCCCATGCCCTACCACATGCAATTAGATAATTTAACTTGGTGATGATAAAGCAATAGAAAAATGATGAACGAGATAGGTAGCCAATTAATTCCCAAATAATAGAATGAGAATTTATGATCAAGCAATAATAGTCAATGAGATAGAGAATGAGATTAAAGATGACGATTAATAATGAATATGCAGATAAATGGTTATGATACTCAAGATATATCCCTTTATTAGGGGTAAGATATATGAATGATGTGCTATGAATATAAAATGGAATGAGAAGCATTTATGAAAGATGATGTGGCTCTAAGAAGGGGCAGATTCTGAGTATTTAAGTTAATATTTTTGCAATAGAGCTAGATTGCTCTTGCGATAGAGTAAGATTGCTTTTGATATAAAGCCAAGAGAGTGGACAATATAGCTCATATAGAATAATATCCCTCAGATAAGATGAATAGATGACGATAGATATGTGCATGGTAGAGCCTATGTAGTTCTCTACAGTAATGGATATAGTAAAGTTATAAAAGATGAGAATGATATATGAAGTTCTTGAGTGATAGAGGAAATGAGTAAAGTCCTAATAGATAATATTGGCTTCTGTGATCATTTTTGGGGAATTATTTGTGGAGTTAACCACTATGTGGAAGTGATTAACCTTGTAACTTTGTCCGTTGGTTCATATCTTCCAGAGATGAGAATACAGTAAAATAGAATCGTAGTAGATTCTGGAGAATTGTAGTTAGATCCTAGTATAGCTCACAGAGAATAGAATTCCAGGGTCGCAGTTAGATCCTAAAGAGGCTTACGGTTGATTGCAGTATATCCCGAGGGTCACATTAGACCTAGCCTAGAGAAAGAAAGTATTGAGCCATAAATACAATATGTCTTTGGAATAATGAATACCAAGGATAATGTTAAGGTATAGAAGCTTCACAAGTTGGTTAGCTCATAACAGAGAGAGTACCTATGATGTTAGTGTCAGATAGCCTTATTACTATCAGGGACTGAACTCATAATCTTCTGGCACATAACAGGAACTAAGTGATCAAAGTTAAAATTGTTAATCCTGAGTCCCAAGTATTTATAAGAATATTTCATAAGATATGAGAAATGGTCAAATGAGAATAAAGAGATCCTTACGATAAGATTACAAGGAATAAGAATGAAAGACAAGTATATTTCCAGATAAGGATAAAGAGATTAGAAGGCTAGATATGTCATATCCCCAATTTTCTGACCTGATGTACCTATACAGTTTATCTGCAATAGATATAAGATTCTTGGAATAAACTGTATCAGATTGCAAAAAGAAATGGAAGGATTAATAACTAAGCAAAGAATAGGGACCAAAATGCAAATTGAAAAGTTTGAAGACAAAAAGTTGAAATAGAAATAAAAGGAGGGACCTAAATGCAATTAATGGAAAGTTCAGGGACTAAAGTGGAATTATTCAAAAGTTAAGGGACCTAAATGTAAATATGGAAAAGTTGAGCCAAAATAGGCCAAAAATGCCCGGAATCAGATCAGACCCAAATTTTACCAGTAGATAGACAAAAATATTCTTGTCAGTTTAACGCAACACAGAATTTTGATTTGAGGTCCCGATTAATTGATATAAATTTCTGAAGTTGGAAGGAATTATTATAGTATTTTTCAGATCTCATAATCAGATAAGACCTCATAGGAAATTCATATATTTAATATATGGATTTATAAAATTGACAGAATCGGAAAAGGAATCCTGTAGAAGCCAAACCGAATTTTTCAGTAAAATAAAATACCCAATAAATAGGATCGGGAGAGTTGTAAAGTGAATTGGGCCATAAAGGCAATACAGGCAATAAGCCCATAATAAGGCCCAAATGGCGCCATCATAAGCCCATTTAGGTGACTGGACAGTTTATGTGGGCCAGAGACCAGAGCAGTCCAAGAAAAGTGCGAAATTACGAAAATGCCCCTAGACGCCCATACTGTGCCAATGATGGATGGAGGTCATTTTGATCTTTCTGGACAGGCCAAAAACGTGGTACATGATATAAATATGATTAATTAGAGCCAGTATATGCCATAAGGCAGTACAGAGAGGGGTGAAATGACAATTATGCCCTTAGGGTCAGTACAGTACACGAAAGGTCACCAAGGGTATTTTGGTCATTTCCCAATGGATGGTTGGCAGATAAATACTCAGTCTAACATTTTCAATGATATGAGAAGCCTAGACATTAATTTTCAGGATAAAATACATATCCTGGTATATTATAAAAAATTAGGAACAGAACACAGTCCGGTTGTTGTGAAACTGCACTAATTGGTACCGGATTGGACTGAAATTTCTCCAGAAGGTTCCTTGCATGGGCAGCACGCCACCTAACCCTCTTAGGTGTCCCATGAGCTGTCCCACATGATGTAATAATTATTCTTTTTAGAAAAAGTAAAATCCAAGATTAAATGTGAGCCTTTAGATCAAATAGTAACCAAATCAATCTTGGCCATCCATTTCAACCCAAATTTCTCTCTAAATACCCCCTATTCAGAACACTTCGGCATGCATGGTGAACCATAGGGAAACTGTTGCAAAATTTCCATTCAACCAAGAAAGAAGCAACCAAAGTGAAGTAACAAGCAAGGTAATCATCTCCCTTGATATTGAGCTTTGTTCTAGCAAGTTAGCTCATGGTTTTAAGGGGTTTTCATGCTATATTTCCCTTATGGTTGCTTCTGGAAGTGCTGCTCATATGTGGTTAAAATATGAGTTTTATGTTATGGATAGTTTAGACAAGCTTAAACAAGCTAGAATCAAGTGGTATAAGCTTGTGAATTCAAGTATGTTTGAATTTAGGGTTTTGTGCTCTTGCTGATACTGTACGTGGTACTGTTCATATGATGGAATTTCATGATTTTGATGCTTCCAATGAGTTTAAAATGGAAAGTTGTGTGGGGATAAAGTAGGAGAACAAGTATTGGAAGCATTGGAATCAAAATGAGAATTTTTGGAAAACAAGAGCATGCATTTCGGTTTGGCACTGTAGCAATTGGTATGTTTTGATTTTGGAAATTCTGATTTCATATTTGGATTCTAAATGAAAAATTATGTGGAAATGAACCATGAGAATTTATTTTGGAAAGGTGGAAGTAGGAAACATAAATTAGAGAAAGAAAGGGAGCTATTGAAAACCTAGTCTTGGATTTGGTTTCAAGTTGAGTTGTAACTTGATATTATGTTGTAATGCCTAGGTTTTGACATTTGTGAAGGAAGGAAAGCACTTCAAGAAGGTCTTGACCAAGATATCTAAGAGGTAGTAAGGATACCTAACTATAACTCATGTTTGTTTAATTGTTTTGCTTGCTTGTTGATTATGGTGTTTGGTTGAGCTTGAGCTTATGTCATCATGTTATGATGAAGTATGAATGATTGCAACTCCTTGCAAGTTATGTCATGACAATATGCATGTTAGAATTTGCTTATGTACCATTATGAAGTAGCTCCCATCACATGATAACATGTTAAGCATACAATTATTCATGCATGATATTATAGTTTGTGTAACTTGCTATTGGGATTTCCATGAAATCTCATTCCTTCCACATGCATAACTATGTTTTAGGTGATGGATCCTCTCAAGGGAATAGAGTAAATGTTAATGATTAAGTTTGTATAATAAGTTATATGACTCACATGACACTATGGGATGATATGCTAGCATGCAAGGTGTATGTTTCTGTAACTCTGTTGTGAGGCCGTGGTGATGTGACGATGATTTTGATATGTAAACCAACGAGTTTTAGTATGAAATTTGGTGTGAAGTTAGATAAGATACATATATTTAAATGGACACCAAGAACACCTTAATTGGATAAATATCCGAATTGTTATGATTTTCCAAAGTTGCAAGTAAGATCTGGAATTGAGATAAAACGAGTGCTGAGAGGCAGTGACGTTCACGCAATGATTTCATATATCCAATGAACGCATTTTTCTATGAAATTTGGTGAGCTTAAAGAGGACGTCTAGAGATTTAATTTCATATGTAACACAGTTCATTTGGATAAGTAACCAAAGAGAAATGAATTTTTGAAGTTAAGCCAAGAAACTGGAACCTCCAGATTTTTACCAAATGAACAGTGATATTTAACCAATAAACTGATTTCATTTAGAACAGAGAACCTCAGTTTCATATTTTTCCCTCAAATATTTATGAAAGAGCTTTCATTAGAAATTGGAACCACATTATTTTGATTTTTCTACAATTAATTATGAATTTTCAAAGTAGGGTACATGTTCCAGAATTATCAAATGAACAGTACCCAAGAGCAAATCTTTGGAAATGGATGTTTTCAAAGAAAATGATCATGTAATTGGTTCCAATCACTTCTAATGGAGTATAATTAAGGTTAAAAGTAAGAATGTGACAAGATAAACCTAAGAGAGATAGTATAAGATGGGTCTAAGATAGTAAAATAGCAGGGTTAGAGCCTGTTAGCACCCGTGCTTTAGATGTTTATCTAAATATTTCAGTTAAGCGTGCTCAGGCAAGAGCAGTCCAATGATGGGTGACCCCCTAGGAAGTGGTAGAAAAAGGTGTAAATGCCATAGAAATTGACATATATGCACAGAGTTATATAAAATGATAGAGAGAGCTATGAAAAGCTAGAAAGGGTTATCAACAGTAAGAGATTAGAACCCTTATGTCAAGTCCAAATGAAATAGATTTGAAAGATAGACTATGATATAGCCAGATTTGGCCAGATATGCCATGTTATGGCATAAAAGATATGAAATGAGAAATGCTATGAAGAGTACGTAATGAGATATGTTATGAGAAATATGTATTGAGAAGTATGATATGAAGTGGCTTTATAGCTAGCCTTATAAACAGATTGAGAGGCTCTATTTTTGAAAGGGATAAGATATTTGAATGATAAGTTACAGATGAAGGAGCAAGTGAGAGCTTTCACTCCTTGCATGAAATACTAGGCATTATGTTATGTTTGTAAAATATGCTAAAGCTCCGAATGTTAGAGCAGTGCAAACTCCGAGTGTTAGAGCTGTGCATATTAAGAGAAGGAATGTTTAAGCTCCAATGTTAGAGCTTTGCATTCATGGGAAGGAATGTAGTCTTGCAATATGTGGCAAGGCATTATGCATGTTAGAGTATATACTCCTATGTGCTCCTATGTGCTCCTATTTAGTAGTGAAGCAATGAAAATGAGTCCTCTCTCTGACATAAGTTCTATGTGCTCCAATATGCTCCTATATGCATGTTAGATCTAACATAAATCCTCTCTCTGTATTATGATGAGTTATTAAAGATGATAGGAAGAAACAAAGTACGATGGTATGAAAAAGAGAGAAAAAGTTTTGGGGATGTTTAGAAAATTCCGCTAGATACTCAGATGTGTAATAAATGATTATACTAAGAAGTATGATGAGTCGTTAATAGAAACTCCATAATATAGTAGTATATGAGAGAGTTGGATATGAAAGAAATAGACACTACTCACAAGTTCAGTATAGTGAGGAGTCTATATACAAATGGATGCAAAGCAATGAAGTAAGTAGCAGAATGAGGTAGCGTTCAACTCTGATTGAGTTGATTCGGAATAAAAGGAAAGTAATGACAGTAAAGATATAAAGATCTGTGGACATAAAAGGTACTCCGCTAAGATGTCAAAATAGAAGATAAGAGGTAGATACCCCAATCCTTAATTAGAAAGAAGACAAGGATATCTATCTAAGATTATTGCCAAAGGTGTTAAGTAAATTTTGAGGACGAAATTTATTTTAAACGGGTAGAAATGTCATATCCTATCTTTTTCTTATATATATAATACTGATAGTGGAAAGTGGTTTTGAAAGGACTATGACTATGATAAGAAGGGATAACAAACGTTAAATGAGTTTAGAAAGAGGAGAGGGACCTAAATGCAAAGTGGAAAAGATTAAAGGCCAAAAGTTAAGGTAGAAATAAATGTTGGGCCAAAAGTGGTAATTTCTAAATGTTAAGAGACTTAAATGTAATTAAGTAAAATGTTCAAGGGTAAAATTGTAATTATATAAAGGTCAGCCCGAAAAGGGTTAGAATTGCCTGAAAGTATTTTAGTCCCATATTCCATCAGCAAATAGAGGAAGATATGCTAGTCAATCTAGCATGATATAGAAATTTTTTTAGGGCTCTAGACAGCAGATATTTATCTGATAGTCTAAAATTTATCTAAAATTTTATCAGATTTCATGGACTTCAGATATAAGTGGGGAATTACAAGAAAGTATGCCCTACAGTGTCAAATGTCATGGATATGATAGAACCTCGGAAAAAGTTCTATATAAAAAGTTATCCCCATATTAGTGAATTTTGACAGGAGTTTGAAAATATCCGTGATCCGATAATGGAACTTATCAGTAAATAAGCCTGGATAGAATGAACTCAGATGGCCTCATATATGGTCCTATGATGATGCTAAGGAGGGCCCAAAACCCAAGGTATCAGTTTATCAGTAGAAGGGGCTAGTGTCCAGAAAAAGTATGAAATTATGAAAATGCCCCTAGATGCCCATATTGTACCAGTGATGGATGGAGGGCATTTTGGTCATCAGGGATAGGCTAAAAACTTGCCATATATTATACGTATGATTAGTTATAGCCAGTATATGCCCTAAGGCAATACAAAGAGGGGTGAAATGACAATTATTCTCTTAGGGTTCATATAGTGTAAGAAAGGAAACCAAGGGTATTTTGGTCATTTTTTCAAGGGATGGATGGCAGATAAATACTCAGTATAACAATGTCAATGGTATGAGAAGCCTAGACATTAATTTCTAGGATAGAATACATATCCTAGTATATTATAAAAATTAAAACATAAAATAATCCGGTTTTTGGTGAAACTGCTCTGATCGGTACCGGACTGGACTGGAATTTTTTCATAGGTTTCCTACCATGAGAATTTTGCCACATGTCACATGAGGTGTCCCTTGATTTGTCCCTTGTGATGTCATGGATGATGTCATAATTATTATTTTTGAAAAAGTTAAATCTAAGATTAAATGTGAGCCTTTAGATCAAATAGTGCACAAATCAATCTTGGTCATCCATTTCAACCCAAATTTCTCTATAAATACCCCCTCATTTTAGATCATTTCGGCATGCATGGTGAACCATAGGGAAACTCTTGCAAAATTTCCATTCAACCAAGAAAGAAGCACACAACTTGAAGTAAGAAGCAAGGTAATCATCTCCCTTGATATTGAGCTTTGTTCTAGTAAGTTAGCTCTTGGTATTAAGGGGTTTTTGTGCTCTATTTCCATTATGGTTTCTTCTGGAAGTGCTGTACATATGGGGTTGGAATATGAGTTTTATGTTATGGATAGTTTAGACAAGCTTAAAAAAGCTAGAATCAAGTGGTATAAGCTTGGGAATTCAAGTATGTTTGGATTTAGGGTTTTGTGTTCTTGCTGGTACTATGTGTGACACTGTTCATATGATTGAACTTGATGGTTTTGATGCTTCCAATGAGTTTAAAATGGAAAATTGTGTGGGGATAAAGTAGGATAACAAGTATTGGTAGCATTAGAATCAAAATGTGAATTTTTGGAAAAAGGGGTACTCACTTCAGTTTGGCACAGCACCTTTTGAGATGTTTTTATTTTGGAAATTCTAGTTTCATATTTGGATTCTACATAAAAAATTATGTGGGAATGAACTATGAGAATTTTTTTTGGAAAGATGGAAGTATGAAACATAAAAGGAAGAAAGAAAGCAATTTAGTGAAAACCTAGTCTTGGATTTGGTTTCAAGTTGAATTGTAACTTGATATTATTTTGTAATGTCTAGGTTTTGAAATTTGTGAAGGAAGGAAACTACTTCAAGAAGACCTTGTGAAGGACAGCTAAGAGGTAGCAAGAATACCTAACTATAGTTTCATGTTTGTTTAATTGCTTGCTTGCTTGTTGATTATGGTGTTTGGTTGAGCATGAGAATGTGTCATCATGTTGATGATGATGTATGAATGAATGAAACTCCTTGCAAGTTATGTCATGACAATATGCATGTTAGAGTTTGCTTATGTACCATTATGAAGTAGCTCCCATCTCATGATAACATGTTAAGCATCCAATTATTCATGCATAATATTATGGTTTGTGTAACTTGCTATAGGGATTTCCATCAAATCTCATTCCTTCCATATGCATAACTATGTTTTAGGTGCTGGGATTCCTCAAGAAAATAGGGTAAGCATGGATGGTTAGACATGTATAATAAGTTAAATGAGTTGCTTGACATTATGGAAGCATATGCTAGAATGTATATTGAATGGTCATGTGTTGGTGTTCTAAGGTTGTGACCTTTTGATGATATTTATAGTACCTTAATCAACGAGTTTGAACTTTAAATTTGGTATGATTATAGTTAAGATATAGAGATTTAAATGAACACGAAGAATGCCTCAATTGGTTAAGAAATCGATTTGCTATGATTTTTATAAGTTGGAGTTAAGATCTGGAAAAAAGATAAAACAAGCAATTAGAGGCAGTGAGGTTTTGACGCGAATTGCATATGGAAAATGAACTAGTTTTTCCATGAAATTTTGTGGGCTTAAAGAGGACGTCGAGAGCTGTAAATCCATAGGTAGAAAGTCTCATTTGGACAAGTAACCAAAGAGAAATGAATTTTTGAAGTTATGCCAAGAAACTAGAACTTTCAGTTCTTACCAAATGAACAGTGATTTTCAACGAATAAATTGATTTCATTTGGCCAAGGAAACCTTATTTCAATTGGAAATTGGAACCACCTTATTTTGATTTTTCTACATTTAATTATGATTTTTCAAAGATGGGTAGATGTTCTAGAATTACCAAATGAACAGTACCCGAGAGACCAGCTTTTGAAAATACATCTTTTTAATGTTAAAGGTTATGTGATTGGTCCAAATGGGTTCCAATTGAGTATAACTGAGGTTGAAATTAAGGATGTGACATGGACTCCAAAGAGACAGACACACATCCAAGAGAAGTAAGAAGAAAAAGGCAAAGCAAAGTTAAAGTAAGAAGAAAGTCAAGTATATGAGGTAGTAAACTTATCCTAAACTTGTATGTATTGAATGTTATGCTTGGTTGTGTTATGGCTATGTTGAATTGTGTTGCTTGTGTATATGATTGAAGCTATATTTCTATGATTACTTTAGCCAATTGTATTTCATATGTTACATGGAAGCATGCACATTACACAATGTTAACACTTTCATAAGCTACTGAGGTGCTGTTATAGGTTATTCATTGCCCTATTGTTTCTAACCGTTTTGCATAAATAGGTTTATATAAACCATTTTCACACTTGAATTTTTGATAATCTTGGAAATTGAATTGGAAACACTTAAGTTTTTACTATTAATTTGGGATTGTTATAAGATTCTGAGCATTTACTTTGGAACTTTTAATCGTCATTTAAGAGGGCTTTTAAATTGTGATAAGTGTTCTAATACCTAGTGAATAATGAACATTGTTTGAGACTTTAGTGTATGAGCAATTTAGATGAAAACCTTAGTTGGAAGAATTCTCCGCCCTAATTTCTATATTGAGTGATAATTTAGTTAATTTATATTGTCACATCCTAATTTTTGTCTATCTATATAATACTGATAGTGGAAAGAGGTTTGGAAAGGATTGTGATGATGAATAGAAATAAAAAATTATGATTAGACAAAGGTATAAAGAAAAGGGACTAAATTAAAAAGTCTAAAAGTTATATGGTGCAAAAATGAAAGTAGAAATAAACTTTGGGCCATTAAGTGTAATTATAAAAAGTTGAGGACCTAAAGTGTAATTTTCAATAGTTCAAGGAAAAAATGATAATTATTGAAAGTTGAGTCGAAAAAGGGAAAAAAAACCATAATTAGACTATCCCAAATTTTCTGAGTAAATAGAGAAAATTATTCTGATTAGTTTGACACAACACATAATTTTAATTTGAGGTCCCACAAAATTTATATTAATTTTTGAAGAAAAAAATTAATACAGTATCCTTTGGACCTTAGAATTAGATTAAATTTGATATTAAATTCTTATAATTAATATAAGAATTTATGAAGCAGACAAAACTCAAAAAGGAGTTCTGTAGAATTTATTATGGAATTTACAGTGGATTAAAATACTAGATAAATACTTTTTAGGGACATTTTTTGGAAATTGACCCCAGTGAAGGTAGTGGATCATGTAGATGGCCCAAAATGGTACCGTATAGGCCTAATAGTATTTTTAGATAAGTATGTGTGCTAGATGTAATAAAGATCGGGAAAAATATAAAATTACAAAAATGCCACTGAGTATGCCACTGTGTTGTGTCATTGAGTCAGAGTTAGACGCAGGACATTTTGGTCATTTGACTAAGGTTAGACAGTCAAGGAGAGTTCCCAAAATAGTTGACCAAGGTCAAGGAATACTCTGATGAGGTGTGAAAAAAGGATAATGCCCTTGAGATGTTAAAGTAAATAAAGAGGAACCAAGGGGCATTTTGGTAATTTGACTAGGGATCTGTATTTAAGTTTAGACCCAGTACAAGAATATCAATGATAGTAAGAATCTAGGTACTAGATTTAAGGTCATAAAGCATATTATAGAATCTCAGAAAAAATAGACTAAGAAAACAATCTTGTTTTTGGGAATCATACTAAGCCGGTTCCGGATTGGACTAGAATTTTTCCATAAGCTTCTTTCCCTTGGAATTGCACCACTTGTCTCTATGAGTTGTCCCTTGATGATTTCATGGATTATGTTATAATTAGCTTTTAAGAAAAGCTAATATAAGATCAAATATGAGCCATTAGATCAAATAGTGCACAAAGTGATATTGGCCATTCATTTTCCATTGGAGTTTTCTATAAATGCCCCCATATTTCTGATTCAAAACTGTGAAGGAAGAACCCTTGTGGAGGCTATATCAAAATGGAAACTCAAGCCAAGACAAAGAAGAATTTAAGGTCTAAAGTTCAAGCTAGCTAGAGATTAAAGGTAAGCAATCTATCCTAGCTTATTTTTCTCTAATTTGGGGGCTTGAACTTAGGCGTTTTATGGAAGAAAGTTGAGTTTTCTATAAGGTGTATATGCTGTCCAAAACCTTAGATGAAAGGATAAATAAGAAATTAAAGTTAGAGTTATGTGATTGAAGCTTAAACAAGCTAGTTAAGTGATTGGTTGTTCAATCAAGTTGATATTCTTGACTTTACCATTGTTGAGACCTTTCAGTTTGCACTATTCATGATAGATGGAGATAGAATTTCAATGATCTAATGCTTTCATTGAATTTATATGATGATTTTGTGTAGGATTGGATAGGTTTTGAACCTTGGAAACATTGGAATTGAAATAATTCTTATAATTCTTCTTTGTTACTATTCACTCGTATGAACAGTGATTAGAATTTCATGATTTTGATGATTCCAATAGTTTTAAAATTAAAATTTGTGTGGGATAAAGTAGAGAAACAAGTATGGGAAGCATTTGAATCAAATGAGAATTTTTGGCAGAATTATGCATGTTTTTCAAATCTGTCTAGAACAGTGCATAGGAACTGGACTTTCATGATTCTAAGCTCATAAATAGATTCAAAAAATGAAATTGTATAGGGTCAAGTCAAGACATTAATTGATTCAAAGGCCAATCCATTAGTTAAGATTAAGGAAAGTTAATGGAGTTAATTGAGCTCAATGTTCAAGAGAAAGTTAGATTGTAATGAATGGATGATTATGTGATGTTAGGATTTGATTGTGGACTCCAAAGAGGTAGCCACACATTAAAGAGAAGTAAGAAGAAAGAGGAAAATCAAAGTTAGAGTGAAAGGAAGTCAAGTATATGAGATAGTAAACTTATCCTAAACTTGTATGCATTGAATTTTATGCTTAGTTGGCTATGGCTATGTTGAATTGTGTTGCATACGTGTTTATGATTGATGCTCTGTTTCTATGATTACTTTGGCCAATGGTATTTCATATGTTACATCAAAGCATGAACATTATGAAACATCCTTCTTTTCTTACATCTCAGGCACCAAATGGTAGCATATGGAACCACTTTTAAGGTCATTGAAGTCAAATTACATAATCTATAATTTTACTCTATCGAGTACTGTTCACTGTGTAAATTCCAGAGGAGTGATCTGACTTCAAAAAATCATAATTAAATCTAGAAAAATCAAAATGAAGTGGTTAAAATTGCTACATGAAGCTAACTTACAGATATTTCAGGGAAAAATAACTCGTAGACCATTCCTTGACCAAGTCAACGTCAGTCAACGCTCCAATGTTACTGTTCATCTAACGTTTTTCCCTGATTTTAGTATTTTGGTCCCAACTTTACATAACATTTGTACTATCCAATCCCTATATTCTCTCCATGCTTCTTCAATCCTCTTTCATCATTAACAAACATGTGGGATTGGAATTACATGGAAGGGGAAGAGATTTCTGGGGAAATCTCAGTAGCAAACGGTACTAAACAATGCACGCATTAATGTAAATACTGGTGCTTGCTTATGAAAGTGTTAACATTATGTAATGTGCATGCTTGCATGTTACATATGAAATAAAATTGGCCAAAGTAATCATAGGAATAGAGCTTCAAAGATAAGCACATATGCAACACAATTCAACAAAGCCATAGCACAACCAAGCATAACATTGAATGCATACAAGTTTAGGATAAGTTTACTACTTGGCGTGTAGCCTTTCCTTAGTCCTTAACCTTTGCTCTGAGGTTCCTTCTTTTTATAGGTCAGAGCCTATACATAGCATAATAATATCTTTATTATTACTCTATCCAGTATAGCTTTACTTATTTCAAATTTATCTTGAGGTAATACCCTTAATATCCTTTCGAGGTTCTGTCAGATCCATGACATCTGGTGTCATAAGGCACACCTTCCTATAATTTTTCACTTATATCTAAGGTCCATAAGATCTGATAAAAATTTTAGATAACTTTGAGATTATCAAATAAATATCTGCTATCTGAAACTCTAATAAAATCTCTGTATCATGCTAGATTAACTAGCATAATTTTCTCTATCTACTGATGAATTTTGGGACTGAAATGCTTCTCAGCAGTTCTAGGCTTTTTCTGGCTGAACTTTCTATAATTATAATTTTGCCCTTGGAAACTTTTTAAAATTACACTTTAGTCCCTCAACTTTTTATAATTACACTTAATGGCCCATAACTTGTATCTACTTTCATTTTGGCTTTGGGAGTTTTAGACTTTTCAGTACAGTCCCTCTCTTTCTTCAAAATGACCATTATACCCCTAGGGACTTTTACTATTTCTAAGTTAGTCCATGAACTTTCACTTATTTTTAGTCCCTGAACATCATCTGTATACTTATGGGATTTCTGCTCAACAGGGCTTGGTAGCCTACTTTTTTTCAGGCTATATACTAGGCTTCTATGTCTAAAAATTAGAATATGACATTTCTCCTCCCCTTAAAATAAATTTCGTCCTTGAAATTTCATGGTTAAATCTCTATTCATACCTTGATGAAGAGTTTCTTTGAGGAGAATGTTCCTTTCATTTCATAATATTTTCTTGACTTTTGTAGATCTTCTTAACTTTTCTTACTATCTTACATAACTTTGTGCATCTATGCCAAACTTTTGTGGCATTTACACCCTTTCTCATTAATTCCTAGGAGTCACCCATCATTAGGCTACTATTGCCTGAGCAACTTTCAGCTAAGCATTCTATTGGATTAGGGCTATGTTACTTTTCTTATAGCTCTAGGCCCTAACATATTCTTTATCATAGAGTTGTGTTCTATTTTTACTCTATTTTAGACCCTCTTCTCTGGGTCTCACTAACCTTTTAATCTCTTTATCCTTATCTGAAGGATCTATCTACTCATACTTTTCTGTTAAAAATATATGGGGTTCTCTTCTTTATTCCTTAGGCATACTTCTACAAAACTTTTTGAATATCAGCACTCATACTTGAACTTGAACTCCTTCTTCGTTTAAGGAAAACTAAGTTCAGTCTATATATAATATAGGCTATTTGAGGAAAATCATTATAAATAAGTTTTCTGGATAAGTTAATCAACAGGTAAAGCTTCCTTACCTTAACTTTGTCTTTGGTAATCATCTTTCCAGAGAGATATTGTACTATTCTCATTTCTTCAAGGCTCATTACTTTCCTTAGGCTAGGTCTAACTGCGACCTCGGGATCTAACTGCAATCAACTGTACGCCTCTTCAGAATCTAACTATGACTCTGAAGCTGTTAGGATCTAACTGTGACCCTTGAGCCATGCTAGCATCTAACTGCAACCCTCTATAATCCTCTGTGATTCTGTTGTACTGTATTATCATCTCTGAAAGATCTCAAACCAACAGACTAAGTTATAAGGTTAACTGCTTCCACTTGTTGATAACTCAATAAATTTTAAGAAATACATTTAGTAACCTATATTATTTACCAAGACTTTACTTATTTTCTCTCTTACTCAGGAGTTCCTTCTCATCTTTCTTACTCTATTGTGGCTTACCAATTATGGTCTAACCACCTACCATTGCATTATATTACTATAGCCTTATCATAACTTCTCATTTCAATCTGTGCTCTAACTGCGAGCCATTTAAACTAGGCTCTAACTACGAGCAATCTGTATCAAATCTAACTATTATCTGAAGAGTGATCTGAACTCATCTTAATCTAGCTCTATCTGAGAGTCATATATTTCAGACTCAACTCTTATCTAAAGAGTAATCTAAAAACCTCTTTACTGTTACATTTTTGCTCTTTTTATATACCATATCTTTTGATAGAGTTATAACACTACCACCTACTGTGTACTTGCTGTAACCCTAACATAAGAAATGGCCCTGAGTAATGTATTCACAAGTCTGTAGAAATATCTGAGTAACCCTAGCCATACTGTAACAATTGTCCCTCTTATTGAGACTGTCTATCATCCTAGGTGTTGGAAAATGTGCCCTAGGGGCCAATCATTGTCTTATAAATATTATTGATTTATGAGTTTATCAATTGTGTTATCATATTATTTGCATGTTTACTGTGATGACCATCCTTGGATAATTCATGATCTTATCCTAAATATCCCTGGTCAATCATCTGTGCAGGAGCAGAGATGAAATAAGACCAGTATGACTTTGAAGATGTATAGAGATATAAATCAAAGTCATAGGCACATGTAAGAGTACAAGGTGTTAGACCGACCCGCTATGAGAGAGTTGCATGGGTTACGTCATAAGCTTCTCTCATATACAAACTATGTCACTATGCCCTTTGACCTGAGATCATCATGGATTCCTACATGACAAACGCTAAGCTTTGACCTAGTCAAAAGTCACTTTTGACTGAGTGATCATAAAGACTATGTTCGGGCTTAGTGGTTTTTCATATGGAGGAATGCGAATGGTCAAGATGGAATTTGTCCCTCACATTCGTAGAGAGATATTACTGGGCCCCTCGATGAGTGAGTCTGATAAATGTATGGCCATACTGTAATGGAAAGGTAGTTCTATTTCTATAGTCAGACTACTCAGGGATCGAGAAAGTAACAGTCAGGAATAGGAGGATGACATTATCCATGCCTCATCCATGACTAAATTATCACGTGACACAAGGGACATGATATGGTTGTATAAAAGGTTACATCGTTTATCGATCCTCATATGATTTAGGTAGTCGTTATGTCTTGCTAGAGACCGCTTGCGACTTGTGGGCCAGTATAGCAAATGGCCCACTGTCAACTTCATATAGGCCTACAGGGTCGCACACAAAATAGCCCAACATGTAACATCCTTACTTTTATATGTCTTACGGACCATTCAGTAGCATTTAGAACCACTTACAAGACCTTGGAAGTCCATTAGTCAAATCTGGAATTTTACTCTTTCTCGAGTTACTGTTCATATGGTATTCCAGATTACGCAACGAACTTCGAAAAATCATAATTAATTCTAGAAAAATTGAAATGAAGTGGTTCAAAAAGCTACATGAACATAACATCTTGAAGTTTAAGGGAAAAATAATTTCTAGACCAAATGATTAGCCAATTGATACAGTTTATTCGTTGAAGTTTACTGTTCATTTGATCAAAAACTCTGGAAACAGATTCTGGTCCCTTACTTTGGAAAATCATTTCTCTTGATATACACATCCAAATGACACATTCTACCTATGAATTTAAATATCTGTATGTTTTCTACATGCTCATAAAATTTTGTGAACTAATTCCTTCATTTGCTAGGTCAAACTGAAGCCACAACAAAACTGCTTCAGGACCTACGTTTTTACCATTTCAGTTTCTTTTCTTTCATTTCCGATAATTGTTTCATCATGCACAAGCCATTAAATAAGCTTCTTAACATTCATATACATCATGTACATATGCCATAAGTATTACAATAGTTTTATCATATAAATGGACACCTTACATGGCATTTACATACATGGACAATTTATAGTATATGCTAAAATCTCAATACTTCACTTCCTTTCTTCCATTCTTTAGCTCTTCTCCATGCATACCTTTTATTCATGCTTGACCTAAATTGGTTGGTTATGGGAGAGTGAGATTCTAGGGAATCTCAGTAGCAAACATTACCACTTAAATATGCATGATATGTAATTTCATTAAACTTTCTTTGATTAGTGACATGCCAACATGCTACAAACTTTTACATAAAGTGCATGGCCATGGAAACATGTTATTCACAATACAGTCAACATCATTTATCATGTCACAACATCATTCAAATAACATATACATGTCAACACATAAGCATACCACATCAAGCACATAAAGAGATAAGTTCACTACCTTGCACTTAAGCTTTCCTCTTGATCTTTAGCATTTGCTTCCTAGCTTTCCAACCAATAAACCTTTATGCCAATCACTTCCCAACATGTTCTTAGATGTTTCAAGGTCCTAAACACATTCATATTCATCACATAACTCATTAGGACTCATGAACTCCAACCATGTTCAAGATTAACTTTGTTACCCTCTTTATTGTCATAACTTTCCCTAATATTCACTAATCCACTTGGCTCTTGAATCAATTGATGTCTTGACTTTACCCTACATAATATCATCTTTTGAACTCATTTATGAGCTTAGAATCATGAAATTCCAGCTCCTTCATCGCCTGCTGTACAGAATTGAACATAAGCATACAATTCTTTCAAAAATTCTCATTTTGATTCTAGTGCTTCCCATACTTGTTTCTCCACTTTACCCCACACAACTTTTCATTTTAAAACCATTGGAACCATCAAAATCATGAAATTCCAATCACTGTTCATGTGAGTGAACAGTAACCGTAAGGAATCTCAAAGACTACAACCTTGAGATTTTAATGTTTCCAAGGTTCAAAACCTTTCCAATCCTACACAAAATCATCATACAAACTCAATGGAAGCATTAAATCATTGAAATTCAATTTCCTTCCCTCATGAACAGTGCAGACCGAACAGGGCACACCATGGCAAAGTCAAGAATATCAATTTGATTCAACAACAACCACTTAACTAGCTTGTTTAAGCTTCAATCATATAGTTCTAACTTTAATTTCTTCTTTCCCCTTTCCTTTAAGGTCTTTGCGCAGCACCACCCCTTAGAGAAAACTCAACTTGTCTCCCATTCAAACCCTAAGTTCAGCTCCCAAATCAAAGGAGAATAAGCTAGGAGAGATTGCTTACCTTTAATCTCTAGCTTGCTTGAACTTTGGAACCTTGAATCTTCTTTGTCTTGGCTTAAGTTTCCATTTTGCAAGAGTTTCCCCAAGGGTCCATGATGTTACGGTTTGCTGCAGAATTGGAGGGGTATTTATAGCCAAAATCCAAGAAAAATGAATGGCCAAGATTGATTTGGTTACTATTTGATCTAAAGGCCTACATTTAATCTTGGATTTAACTTTTTCATAAAATAATAATTATGACATCATGTGGGACAGCTCATGGGACACCTAAGAGGGTTAGGTGGCGTGCTGCCCATGCAAGGAACCTTCTGGAGAAATTTCAGTCCAATCCGGTACCGATCAGTGCAGTTTCACAACAACCGAACTGTGTTCTGTTCCTAATTTTTTATAATATACCAGGATATGTATTCTATCCTGAAAATTAATGTCTAGGCTTCTCATACCATTGAAAATGTTAGACTGAGTATTTATCTGCCATCCATCATTTAGAAATGACCAAAATACCCTTGGTGTCCTTTCTTGCATTGTACTGACCCTAAGGGCATAATTGTCATTTCACCCCTCTTTGTACTGCCTCAGAGCATATATTGGCTCAACTAATCATATTTATACCATGTATCACGTTTTTAGCCTATCCCAGATGACCAAAATGCCCTTCATCCATCTTTGGTACAATCTGGGCATCCAGGGGCATTTTTGTATTTTTGCACTTTTTTTGGCACTGGCCCCTTCTACTGATAGACTGGTACCCTGGGTTTTGGGCCTTCCTTGGCGTCATTATGGGCCTATATATGAGGTCATCTGATCTCATTCTATCCAGGCTTACATACCGATAAGTTCTATTATCGGATCACGGGTGTTAATAAACTCCCGTCAAAATTCACTGATATGTGAATAACTTTTTATACAGAACTTCTTCTGGAGTTCTGTCTAATCTAGGACATTTGACACTGTAGGGCACAATTTCCTGTAATTTGTCCACTTATATCTGAAGTCCATGAAATCTGATAAAATTTCATATAACTTTTAGACTATCAGATAATTTTCTGCTGTTTGGAGCCCTAATAAAATTTCTGTATCATGCCAGATTAACCAGCATGACTTCCTCTATTTACTGATGGAATGTGGGACTGAAATACTTACAGGCATTTCTAAGCCTTTTCTGGCTGAACTTTTCCATAATTACATTTATGTCCCTGACTTTTTGCTTAATTACATTTATATCCCTAACTTTTTGCATATTTACATTTAGGTCCCTAAACTTTTAGAAATTACCACTTTTGGCCCAACATTTATTTCTACTTTAACTTTTGGCCTTTAACCTTTTCCAATTTGCGTTTAGGTCCTTCTCTTTCTTTAAGACTTATCTAACCTTTATCATTTCTTCTGATCTTTGTCATAATCCTTCCTAAACCTCTTTCCACTATCAGTACTATACATATAGGGAAAAATTTAGGATATGACATTTCTACCCCCCTTAAAATAAATTTTGTCCTCGAAATTTACTTAGCACCTTATTCTGTAATCTTAGATAGACATCCTTGTCTTCTTTTTGACTAAGGATTGGGGTATCTATCTCTTATCTTTTATCTTCACATCTTAGCGGAGTACTTTTCATATCCGTAATTCTTCATATCTTTGCTATTATCACTTTCTCTTATTCTGAATCAACTCAATAAGAGTTGAACTCCAGTTAATTCTATTACTTTCTTGCTACGCATTTATCTACATATGGACTCCTCACTATACTGGACTTGTGAGTAGCATCCATTTCTTTCATGTCAAACTCCCTCAAATACTGCTATATTCTGGAGCTTCTACTAACTATTTATCATATTTCTTAATGCAATCACTTATTGCTCATTTGAGTATCTAGCGGAATTCTCTGAATATCCGCAAACTTTAACTCTCATTCTCATATCATCATACGTTCTTATCATCTTTAAAAACTCAACATAGTACAGAGAGAGGACTTATATCATTATTCTTTCTTTCATTGCTCTACTGCTAAATAGGAGCACATAGAAGCATATAGGAGCACATACTCTAACATGCATAACGCCTGGCCAACGTGTTGCAGGACTACATACCTGCTCATGAATGCAAAGCTCTAACATTGGAGCTCAAGCATTTCTTCTCTTAATATGCACAGCTCTAACATTCAGAGCTTTAGCATATTTTACAAATATAACATAACATAACATAATGCCTGACACTTTATGCAAGGAGTGAAAGCTCTCATTTGCTCTTTCACATGTGGCTTAACATTCAAATATCTTATCCCTTTCAAAAAGGGAACCTCTCTATCTGTTTATAAGGCTAGCCATATCGCTACTTTATATCGTACTTCTCATTACATACTTCTCATAACATATTTCATTACTTACTTTTCATAACATATCTCATTTCATATATTTTCATGCCATAACATAGCATATCTGGCCAAATTTGGCTATATCATAGTCTATCTTTCAAATCCATTTCATTCGGACTTGACATAAGGGCTCTAGTCTTTTACTATTCATAACCCTTTTTAACTTTTCATAGCTCTTTCTATCATCTTACATAGCTCTGTGCACATATGCCAATTTCAATGGCATTTACACACTTTTCCATCACTTCCCAGGGGGTCACCCATCATTGAATTACCCTTACCTGAGCACGCTTAACTAAAATGTGCAGATAAAAATCTGAAGCACTGGTGCTTACAGGCTTCAACTCTAGTACTTCATTATTTTAGACCCATCTTATACTATCTCTCTTGGGTCTATCTGGCCGTCTAATCTCTTTATCCTCATCTGGAGGATTTATTTGTCTTTTATTTTCTATAATCTCATCATAAGGATCTCTTCTCATATCTTACGTAATATTCCCATAAATCCTTAGGACTCAGCATTAACAGCTTTAACTTTGGTAACTGAGTTCCTGTTACGTGTAAGAAGATTATGAGTTCAGTCCCTGATAGTAATAAGGCTATCTGAAACTAGCATCATGGGTACTCTCTCTGTTATGAGTTAATCAACTTGTGAAGCTTCTATACCTTAACTCTTCCTTGGTATTTGTCCTTCCAAAGAAATACTGTACTTATGGCTCATTACTTTCTTGCTCTAGGCTTGGTCTACTGTGACCCTCGGGATCTACTGCGATCAACCGTAAGCCTTTCAGGATCTAACTGTGACCCTATGAGCCATACTAGGATCTAACTACAATCCTCTAGAATCTACTGGATTCCGTTATACTGTATTCTTATCTCTGGAAGACCTAAACCAACAGACAAAGTTACAAGTTTAGTCACTTCCACATAGTTGTTAACCCCACAGATAATTCCCCAAAAATGATCACAGAAGCCAATATTATCTATTAGGACTTGACTCATTTCCTCTGTCACTTAGGAACTTCATATACCATTCTCATCTTTATAACTTACTAGATCCATTACTGCAAAGAGCTACATAGGCTTTACCATGCACATATCTATCTTCATCTATTTATCTCATCAGAGGGATTTTACTCTATTGCAAGAGCAATCTAGCTCTATTGCAAAAATATTAACTTATATTACTTAAATACTGCTCTTTCTTAGAGCCATATCATCTTTCATAACTGCGTCTCATTTCCTTTCATCTATATTATCCCTACTAAAGGGATATGTCCTGAGTATCATAATCATTTATCTATAGGCTCACTACTAATCTTCATCTTTAATCTCATTCTCTATCCTATTGACTATCATAGTCTGATCATAAATTCTCTTTCTATCTTCTGAGAATCAAGTAGCTAACTTTCTAGTTTAGCACTTTACTATTGCTTCATTCTTGCTAAGTTGAATTGTTTAGTTGCATGTCATAGGGTATGGGAGCAACATAACTTTCTCATCTGGTATACTCTACCCAGTACGTACTACATAAGGGGAGTATTCATTTATCATAGCATACTCAACATGCATAATATGCAAGTAGATGCAACCAATTAAGCATTCTCTAGTATGTGTGTCATCACATGACAACTGCAATGAGATGCAATTTCTTATTATAACTTATGGCAACATAAGCCATACCACTATCACATACATCTGCTCAACCATCCCTTATCACCTTAATCACTAGGTCCTGATCATTTATTCAGGTACCTGAGTCATTTACTTATTTCACTTAGGTTGCCACATCACCCTCTTGCTAGGGTATAGGCTCAACCCTTCTTTACTCTTTCTTACATAGGAATAGGGGAGTCATTTTATCTTTGAATATGTGGCTACCTTACTAGGCCATATTTATTCTATCATATCATCCCTTATTGCCTGTAAGATTTCTATGTCTCTAGCCTGAAGGATTTATGTGTCCTTGGCCTCACAACAATCCATAACTAAGTCAGCTATTCTCTTTCAGCTAACTGAGGAAGGTTTGGCTCCTATCTTTATGCCATTTGTACTTTTATGTTTCTCTTATCCTCCTGGATTACTAACAGGCGAGAAAGTATCTCTTATTAAGCCTCAAGGTTCATATGAATGAATTCGATTAAGTATCCATCAAAAGAGTTCTCTTCCTTTAACTCTAACCCTTAACTTCATGCTCACCTCTCTCTCTAATTGAGAGGAATGCTTCCTTTAAACTTCTTTGAGAAAAACTTCTCAAGTGAGCGAATCACTCTCCATCCCGTATGGAGTACCTTCTGTATCCCTTAATTCTTTTAACTCTTTCTGTCCATCAGTCTTAGTCTACTCTGGACTAGACTATCATTCTTTTCTAGTCTACCTCTAGATCCTGACCAATTCATGTCACTTGGATCTCATTCATCACTTAACATTACTATTTCTGTTCTCTAGGTGCTCTACCCTAGATGTGCTAGGTTATTGTCTCTTCGTGATGGAATCCCTCTGTATTAGGAACATTAACTTTCTATCTATTATCCATCACAACTTTAACCTTAGGCCATATATTAGATTATTCTTAGGCAAGTCTCATTCTAACTTCTCATTATTATTTTCCGTAAAGACTAGCTGCACAAAGTCTTTTATACTGTAGATCAACTCCTGATGATCATACGGAGGATCTACTGTTGAACATCTTCTTAAACTGATCTTCTGTATCTTAGTGCTTCGTACTGTTTAACTTGCCTATACTCTGTACTAAACCTCTAACTGATATACTTCAGTGAGGTTGGCATCCTTAGTCTCATGATACTTGATTTACTATCATCTCATACCCATCCTCTAAAGTACATTAGCTTAATGCCCACTACTGAATGTCTGTTTATCATTCCTGCTATGGCATTGAGGAACTGCAGATAATTAATTGTTCTTAATCTCTACTTCTGTCCATCCCTTAACCTGGACTAAATAAATCATTCTCCACAGCTTTCTTCAGACCAATATGGTCAACACTATCTGTCTTCAACAAAGAAGGCTGGGGTTGACTAGAACCAAGAACATCAAACTAATCTTTCTTTATAAAGTCACATATTCATGGACTTTGAAAATGGACAAGAACTATCATAAACTCTGACTGGATATCTGAATTAGGGGACTGTTGTATCTTAATTATCTTAAATCAATCCTCAAACTCTGGTAGAGGAGGAATAATATATGGTCTACCCATAATCCAGCACCAGTACTCAGCTTCCTCAGCCGTAATCTATCATCTCGTAAGAGGGATAAAGCTTATATCAGGGTTAGAGGGCATTCCAACAACCTCATACTGCATAGAGTCAGTAGACTCAGCATCATCCAGTGCATACATGGCTTCAGGCTACATCTCTACATGACCTCCAGATTGCAGGTTTAAGTCTACAGAAATGTCTATGGGACATTCCACTGCAGATTTTCTTGGCTGATCCCCTAAACTCTCATCTGGACTCTCTTCATTGTCTAAGGGATATGGATATATATCATCTTCATATATCACTATTGGTCTGGAGTCTCCCTTATTAACTGAAGCCTTTGACTTAACCTTATGGAATCTCATATATATTCTTGCAATATTTGCTTAATTAAGCAATGTTAACCATCCCATAACATACCCTAACTTAACAAAATACTTACTGTTTAGGGTTAGGGTCTGGGTATAATCTCATATCAATCCATAAATAATCTATTCAGAGCATTTCTTAAGCCAGAATCCTATGCTCTGATACCAAAATGTAACATCCTTACTTTTATATGTCTTACGAACCATTCAGTAGCATTTAGAACCACTTACAAGACCTTGGAAGTCCATTAGTCAAATCTGGAATTTTACTCTTTCTCGAGTTACTGTTCATATGGTATTCCAGATTACGCAACGAACTTCGAAAAATCATAATTAATTCTAGAAAAATTGAAATGAAGTGGTTCAAAAAGCTACATGAACATAACATCTTGAAGTTTAAGGGAAAAATAATTTCTAGACCAAATGATTAGCCAATTGATACAGTTTATTCGTTGAAGTTTACTGTTCATTTGATCAAAAACTCTGGAAACAGATTCTGGTCCCTTACTTTGGAAAATCATTTCTCTTGATATACACATCCAAATGACACATTCTACCTATGAATTTAAATATCTGTATGTTTTCTACATGCTCATAAAATTTTGTGAACTAATTCCTTCATTTGCTAGGTCAAACTGAAGCCACAACAAAACTGCTTCAGGACCTACGTTTTTACCATTTCAGTTTCTTTTCTTTCATTTCCGATAATTGTTTCATCATGCACAAGCCATTAAATAAGCTTCTTAACATTCATATACATCATGTACATATGCCATAAGTATTACAATAGTTTTATCACATAAATGGACACCTTACATGGCATTTACATACATGGACAATTTATAGTATATGCTAAAATCTCAATACTTCACTTCCTTTCTTCCATTCTTTAGCTCTTCTCCATGCATACCTTTTATTCATGCTTGACCTAAATTGGTTGGTTATGGGAGAGTGAGATTCTAGGGAATCTCAGTAGCAAACATTACCACTTAAATATGCATGATATGTAATTTCATTAAACTTTCTTTGATTAGTGACATGCCAACATGCTACAAACTTTTACATAAAGTGCATGGCCATGGAAACATGTTATTCACAATACATTCAACATCATTTATCATGTCACAACATCATTCAAATAACATATACATGTCAACACATAAGCATACCACATCAAGCACATAAAGAGATAAGTTCACTACCTTGCACTTAAGCTTTCCTCTTGATCTTTAGCATTTGCTTCCTAGCTTTCCAACCAATAAACCTTTATGCCAATCACTTCCCAACATGTTCTTAGATGTTTCAAGGTCCTAAACACATTCATATTCATCACATAACTCATTAGGACTCATGAACTCCAACCATGTTCAAGATTAACTTTGTTACCCTCTTTATTGTCATAACTTTCCCTAATATTCACTAATCCACTTGGCTCTTGAATCAATTGATGTCTTGACTTTACCCTACATAATATCATCTTTTGAACTCATTTATGAGCTTAGAATCATGAAATTCCAGCTCCTTCATCGCCTGCTGTACAGAATTGAACATAAGCATACAATTCTTTCAAAAATTCTCATTTTGATTCTAGTGCTTCCCATACTTGTTTCTCCACTTTATCCCACACAACTTTTCATTTTAAAACCATTGGAACCATCAAAATCATGAAATTCCAATCACTGTTCATGTGAGTGAACAGTAACCGTAAGGAATATCAAAGACTACAACCTTGAGATTTTAATGTTTCCAAGGTTCAAAACCTTTCCAATCCTACACAAAATCATCATACAAACTCAATGGAAGCATTAAATCATTGAAATTCAATTTCCTTCCCTCATGAACAGTGCAGACCGAACAGGGCACACCATGGCAAAGTCAAGAATATCAATTTGATTCAACAACAACCACTTAACTAGCTTGTTTAAGCTTTAATCATATAGTTCTAACTTTAATTTCTTCTTTCCTCTTTCCTTTAAGGTCTTTGCGCAGCACCACCCCTTAGAGAAAACTCAACTTTTCTCCCATTAAAACCCTAAGTTCAGGCTCCCAAATCAAAGGAGAATAAGCTAGGAGAGATTGCTTACCTTTAATCTCTAGCTTGCTTGAACTTTGGAACCTTGAATCTTCTTTGTCTTGGCTTGAGTTTCCATTTTGCAAGAGTTTCCCCAAGGGTCCATGATGTTACGGTTTGCTGCAGAATTGGAGGGGTATTTATAGCCAAAATCCAAGAAAAATGAATGGCCAAGATTGATTTGGTTACTATTTGATCTAAAGGCCTACATTTAATCTTCTGGAGGGTTAGGTCATGGGATAGCTCATGGGACACCTAAGAGGGTTAGGTGGCGTGCTGCCCATGCAAGGAACCTTCTGGAGAAATTCCAGTCCAATCCGGTACCGATCAGTGCAGTTTCACAACAACCGGACTGTGTTCTGTTCCTAATTTTTTATAATATACCAGGATATGTATTCTATCCTGAAAATTAATGTCTAGGCTTCTCATACCATTGAAAATGTTAGACTGAGTATTTATCTGCCATCCATCCTTTGGAAATGACCAAAATACCCTTGGTGTCATTTCTTGCACTGTACTAACCCTAAGGGCATAATTGTCATTTCACCCCTCTTTGTACTGCCTCAGAGCATATATTGGCTCAACTAATCATATTTATACCATGTGTCACATTTTTAGCCTGTCCCAGATGACCAAAATGCCCTTCATCCATCTTTGGTATAATCTGGGCATCCAGGGGCATTTTTGTAATTTTACACTTTTTCTGGCACTGGCCCCTTCTACTGATAGACCGGTACCCTGGGTTTTGGGCCTTCCTTGGCGTCATTATGGGCCTATAAATGAGGTCATCTGATCTCATTCTATCTAGGCTTACATACCGATAAATTCCATTATCGGATCACGGGTGTTAACAAACTCCCGTCAAAATTCACTAATATGTGAATAACTTTTTATACAGAACTTCTTCTGGAGTTCTGTCTGATCCAGGACATCTGGCACTGTAGGGCACAATTTCCTTTTATTTGTCCACTTATATCTGAAGTCCATGAAATCTGATAAAATTTCAGATAACTTTTAGATTATCAGATAATTTTCTGCTGTGTGGAGCCCTAATAAAATTTCTGTATCATGCCAGATTAACCAGCATGACTTCCTCTATTTACTGATGGAATATGGGACTGAAATACTTACAGGCATTTCTAAGCCTTTTCTAGCTGAACTTTTCCATAATTACATTTATGTCCCTGACTTTTTGCTTAATTACATTTATATCCCTAACTTTTTGCATATTTACATTTAGGTCCCTAAACTTTTAGAAATTACCACTTTTGGCACAACATTTATTTCTACTTTAACTTTTAGCCTTTAACCTTTTCCAATTTGTGTTTAGGTCCTTCTGTTTCTTTAAGACTTATCTAACCTTTATCATTTCTTCTGATCTTTGTCATAATCCTTCCTAAACCTCTTTCCACTATCAGTACTATACAGATAGGGAAAAGTTTAGGATATGACACAACACGAGCTATGATGTCGAGATTCATTGAATCTAAGACGTGTCTAGATTCAATGAATGATCTAGGGTTGATGTATATATTTATTTATATTTATATTCATATATATATAAATTTGTATATATATATATATATTATATATAAGGGATATATAGGATTTAATTTATAAGGATAAATTAAATCTCTATCACGTTTGAATTTGAAATTCAAATTGATAGGATATCTCATATAAGAGATATTTACAAGATTTAATTTATAAGGATAAATTAAATCTCTATCACATATGCGTGTTATGTATGACATATAAGGAGTCCATGTTATGTATGACTTAAAAGGAATCTAAAAGGGAATTGAAATCGGTGGTGATGCGTTTTGATTTGATCAATTAACATAGATGGGGTCTAAGAAAACCGAATGCAGATTCGTGATTATTTATGAAATAAAATTTTTTTTCTCAGGGCCCTGCCCCCAGACCCTGCCCGCTAACCGGCTAGCGGGACAGCCATGGCTACTTGTTCATAGCGCAACACAATTGTAACACATGTTATTTTGTGAATGTTTTAGATTTGAAACATTAATTGCCCTTCAATTAGATCTGAATATTGATTCTTGAATGTTTGGGTATGGTGAACAATATGGCTCTAGATTGCAAGTGTTGTAATTTTTTAAATACGGCCTGCGTGTCGTGCCTTCCTTTATATACTCTCAATATACCTTCTCTACTCATCTCACTCCCCTCGAATGTTAAAAGAGGTTTCTATATGTAATTTCCCTTTTCTTACTAGAGAGCTCCTCTCATTGGCTTGAGGGGACTTATGATAGGTAAGCCATATTGTATCACATTTAGATTATGCGTATTATGATTATATCAGAAACATGCATATACTTGTATGAGATACAAACTGAGAAACATGCATTCTTATAAACCAAATAGTTAAATTAAGCCCTCTAAATGAAATCTTAAGTCATAATGCTATCAATTTATGAACACTTGTCAAAACCTTAATCACTCAATTGTGGACTCCACTAAAGTGGGTGCTTTTGAGTTATCTTGGGGAGATAAGCAAGAGTAATGGTGCTACTCTCACATGTTTATTATTGTTTGACTTAATTGAGATTAACAAAACGGTTTTGGGTCTCAAGGCATTAGATGGGATTAAAAACATGACAGATCATATGATGATACAATCCCATGAACATCTAAGAGTTACATTTGATGTAATTGGTAAAGGTGTTACCTACCTAAATAACTTAATTTAAGCGTCCTGCCAAAGCGGACTTAAGTTTGAGCCAAATATGGATCTTAGCCCACTAACTATTGTATTGAGGGTTCTTTATTTAGTGGGAGATTGCTAATTAAATTGCATATTTTTAATTGTAGAATCATGAAGACTAGTAATACTGCTATATTATAGCTGCGATCTGTCCTTGAGAAGGACAAACTTAATGGGACAAACTTTCTTGACTAGTTTAAGAACTTGAGAATTATTCTCAAGCAGGAAAGAAAGGCGCATGTCCTAGATCAACCCATTCCTGAGGAGCCAGCGGCCAATGCTCCTAGAGCTCAGAGAGATGCTTACACAAAGCATAAGGAAGACTCTATTGATGTGGGATGCTTGATGCTAGCCACCATGGTTCTGGAGCTCCAAAGAGATCTGGAACACATGGAGGCTTATGAGATGATTGTGCATCTCAAGGAAATATTCCAGCAACAGGCAAGGCAAGAGAGGTATGAGACCACTAAGGCCTTACATTCCTACAAGATGGCTGAAGGTGCATCAGTTAGTACTCATATCTTAAAGATGAAAAGGTACATTGCTCACCTTGAGAGACTTGGATTTCCCATGAGCCAGGAGTTAGCTACAGATTTGATCTTAAACTCACTCCCAGAAAGTTATGACCAGTTTGTCATGAACTACAACATGAACAACATAGAGAAATCTATTTCTGAACTGCATAAGATGCTTAAAACTGCTGAGCTGAGTCTTAAGAAGAAGCCCAGTGCTATTTTGATGGTTCAGAAAGGAAAGGGTATGAAAAAGAAAGGCAAAGGCAAGGGGAAGGATCATGGCTCATCAGGTAAGACCAAAGAGTCAGGCAAGCCCGAAACCAAGCCTGTACCAAAGAAGGCAAAGCCTCCGAAGGAAGGAGTTTGCTTCTTCTGTAATGAACCTGGTCATTGGAAGAGGAATTGCAAACTTTACCTCGAAGATCTGAAAAAGAACAAGAAGGATAGCGGGGCTATCACTTTAGGTATTTATGTTATAGACATTCATCTTTCTACTTCCACTTCATGGGTATTAGATACTGCATGTGGTTCTCACATTTGTACAAATGTGCAGGGACTAAAGGACAGTAGGAAGCTGAAAAAGGGCGAGGTTGACCTACGAGTTAGAAACAGAGCAAGGGTTGCTGCGTTAGCTGTAGGCACTTATGAATTAGTTCTTCCCACTGGGCTTTTGTTAGTTTTGAACAATTGCTATTATGTTCCTGCTTTAAGTAGTAACATTGTTTCACTTTCTTATTTGGATAAGGAAGGTTTCATTTCCATTGCTGGGAATAGTAGATGTTCTATTTATCATAATGATGTTTTCTATGCTCATGGTGATTTGCATGTTGATCATTACATATTAAATTTGGAACAACCCAATAATGGAAATATCTATAACATAACCACCAAAAGGGTCAAACCAAACGATTTGAATCCGACATACCTCTGGCACTGTCGTCTGGGCCACATAAATGAGAAACGCATTTCCAAACTCCATCAAGATGGATTTCTAAACTCATTTGATTTTGAATCATATGACACTTGCGAGTCTTGCTTGTTAGGAAAGATGACAAAGTCACCCTTCACTTGGCACAGTGAGAGGGCCACTAATTTATTGGGCCTCATAGATACAGATGTGTGTGGACCGATGAACACAAATGCCAGAGGAGGTTATTCGTACTTCATAACATTCAAAGATGATTTCAGCAGATATGGGTACATCTCTCTGATGAAACATAAATCTGAATCTTTTGAAAATTTCAAGATATTTTAAAATGAAGTACAAAACCAGCTTGGAAAAACAATTAAAGCCCTTTGATCTGATCAGGGTGGTGAATATTTGAGCCAAGAGTTCATAGATCATCTCAGGAGTTGTGGGATAGTCTCACAATTGACTCCTCTAGGGACACCACAATGGAATAGCATTTCTGAATGGAGGAATCGAACACTATTAGATATGGTTCGATCCATGATGAGTCGAACAGATCTTTCGCCCTCCTTTTGGGGCCATGCCCTAGAGACAGCTGTGTTCACACTCAATCGTGTTCCATCTAAGGCAATTGAAAAGATTCCGTATGAGATATAGACTGGGAGGATGCCTAGTTTGTCTTTCCTCAAGATTTGGGGATGCGAGGTCTATGTTAAGCAACAAGCCTCAGACAAATTAGTGCCCAAATCCTCAAAGTGCCTTTTTGTGGGATATCCTAAGGAAATCAAGGGATATTACGTCTACAACCCTACTGATAACCAAGTATTTGTTGTCAGAAAGGGAGTAAGGTACACCTCGAAGAAGTTCGAGAGCTACAAGACACCAAAGAACTGCAGATGGAAAATAGAGAAGACTCATAACAAGTTGTTGAGACTCCTCAAGTCACGCAAGGTCCATAGAAGTCTAATAGGACACGACTTTAGCCTCAGAGATATGGATTTCTGATTTTTGATAGTCGTGATATGTTGCTCATTGAGCATAATGAGCTGACTACCTATCGAGAAGCTATAGTGGCACCAAACTCTGAAAAGTGGCTTAATGCCATGAAGTCTGAAATGCAATCCATGTACGACAATGAGGTTTGGACCTTAGTCAACCCGCCTGAAGGTGTAAAAACTGTCGGGTGCAAGTGGGTTTTTAAGGAGAAAACTGACATGGATGGCAATGTAAATGTCTTCAAGGCACGACTGGTTGCAAAAGGATTTACTCAAACTCATGGTGTGGACTATGATGAGACCTTTTCCCCAGTTGCAATGGCCAAATCAATCAGAATCCTCTTTGCCATAGCAGCATATTATGACTATGAAATATGGCAGATGGACGTCAAGACAGCCTTCCTTAATGGAAAGCTCCTTGAGGATGTGTACATGACACAACCTGAAGGGTTTATGCGTTATGAGGACTGTGCAAGCTTCAAAGGTCCATTTATGGACTGAAGCAAGCCTCTCAGAGTTGGAATCATCGTTTTGATGAAGTAGTCAAAGAGTTTGGATTTCTTCAAAACATTTATGAACCTTGTGTGTACAAGAAGGTTACTGGGAGCACAGTTGTATTTTTGGTACTCTATGTCGATGACATCCTACTTATTGGGAATGACATTCCTACCTTACAGATTGTCAAGTCTTGGTTAGGAAAGTCTTTCTCGATAAAAGACTTGGGTTAAGCCACCTATATCCTAGGAATCAAGATCTATAGAGATAGATCTAAAAGACTTCTAAGACTCAGTCAGAGTACATATATAGACAAAATACTGCATAGGTTCAGTATGCCCGAATCAAAAAGGGGTTTCATACACGTCTCATGGTAGTCACCTCAGCAAAGATCTGTGTCCCAGTACATCTGATCAGCGAGGTCGCATGAGTAAAGTTCTATATGCCTTGGCCATAGGATTTATCATGTACGCCATATTATGTACTCGACCGGATATCTCGTTTGCCTTAAGTATGACTAGCAGATATCAACAGGACCCTGGTGAGGCCCATTGGACTGTTGTCAAGAATATCCTTAAGTACTTAAGAAGGACTAAGGACTTATTCTTGGTCTATGGTGGATTGGATGACGAACTATGTGTAACTGGTTACATAGATGTGAGTTTTCAAACTGACCAGGACGACCAAAAATCGCAGTCTGGATATATATTCCTCCTCAATAATGGAGCAGTAAGCTAGAAGATCTCTAAGCAGGGCCCTGTAGTAGATTCTACAACGGAAGCTGAGTATATAGCAGCATTTGATGCAGCTAAGGAAGCCGTTTGGATCAGGAAGTTCATCACAGAACTAGGGGTGATACCTACCATCTCAGATCCAATAACTTTACTCTGTGACAATAGCGGTGCCATTGCACAGGCCAAAGAGCCTAGGTCACATCAAAGGACCAAGCACATACTCAGGCGATTTCATCTCATCAGAGAAATCAATGATAGAGGTGATATAAAAATATGCAAGGTAGCAGGAGAAGACAATGTTGCTGATCCTCTAACAAAGCCGCTTGCGCAGGCAAAGCATGAGCGTCATGTTAGGTCAATGGAAATTAGTCAAATTAATGATTGTACCTAGTGCAAGTAGGAGGTTATTGGAAAACATGCCCTAGGGGCCAATCATTATCTTATAAACATTATTGATTTATGAGTTTATCAATTGTGTTATCATATTATTTGCATGTTTACTGTGATGACCATCCTTGGATAATTCATGATCTTATCCTAAATGTCCCTGGTCGGTCATCTGTGCAGGAGCAGAGATGAAATAAGACCAGTATGACTTTGAAGATGTATAGAGATATAAATCAAAGTCATAGGCACATGTAAGAGTACAAGGTGTTAGACCGACCCACTATGAGAGAGTTGCATGGGTTACGTGATAAGCTTCTCCATATACAAACCATGTCACTATGCCCTTTGACCTGAGATCATCATGGATTCCTACATGACAAATGCTCAGCTTTGACCTAGTCAAAAGTCACTTTTAACCGAGTGATCATAAAGACTATGTTCGGGCTTAGTGGTTTTTCATGCGGAGGAATGTGAATGGTCAAGATGGAATTTGTCCCTCACATTCGTAGAGAGATATTACTGGGCCCCTCGATGAGTCAGTCTGATAAATGTATGGCCATACTGTAATGGAAAGGTAGTTCCATTTCTATAGTCAGACTACTCAGGGATCGAGAAAGTAACAGTCAGGAATAGGAGGATGACATTATCCATGCCTCATCCATGACTAAAATATCGCGTGACAGAAGGGACATGATATGGTTGTATAAAAGGTTACATCGTTTATCGATCCTCATATGATTTGGGTAGTCGTTATGTCTTGCTAGAGATCGCTTGTGACTTGTGGGTCAGTATAGCAAATGGCCCACTGCCAAATTCATATGGGCCTACAGGGTCGCACATAAAATAGCCCAACACGAGCTATGATGTCCAGATTCATTGAATCTAAGACGTGTCTAGATTCAATGAATGATCCAGGGTTGATGTATATATTTATTTATATTTATATTCGTATATATATAAATTCGTATATATATATTATATATAAGGGATATATAGGATTTAATTTATAAAGATAAATTAAATCTCTATCACGTTTGAATTTGAAATTCAAATTGATAGGATATCTCATATAAGAGATATTTACATGATTTAATTTATAAGGATAAATTAAATCTCTATCACGTTTGAATTTGAAATTCAAATTGATAGGATATCTCATATAAGAGATATTTACATGATTTAATTTATAAGGATAAATTAAATCTCTATCACGTTTGAATTTGAAATTCAAATTGATAGGATATCTTATATAAGAGATATTTATAAGATTTAATTTATAAGGATAAATTAAATCTCTATCACATTTGAATTTGAAATTCAAATTGATAGGATATCTCAAATTTGATTTATGAGAATAAATCAAATATAGTCCAATCTTATCTTTATTTAAATTAAGTAAATAGGTGAATTAAATCTGTGGGACGGATTTAATATAAACATTATTTATTTAATTAGTTTCTTATCAAATTATACAATATGTGATATTGTATTAATTTCAGAATTAATATAGATTAATTCCAAGATCCAATTCGGTTGAGGAAAACGCAGAGCGTCCTATATATCTGATTTTAGGAGCTATGTTTTTTTTGGCACACAACACACAACATAAAAGGCCGAACGGAATCTGCAAAAGGTTTGCATATAAGAAACTGCTGAAGTAGAGACGAAGAAGACAAATTCTTTAGAGAGCCTTGGAGGGATAGGAGAAGCTAGCATGTCGTTCGTGGTTGGAACGCTGTTCATGTGGATGCCAGTAGAGGAAGCTGACCTGAGGCATCGACTTCTTGTGATCAGAAAGAGAGCATGAGCCGCGGAGAGAAGCTGTGGACATCTTCTTGAGATCAGAAAGAGATCACCAGTCACTGAGAGAAGCTGTGGAAGTTGCTGAGGAACACCAAGGGTAATGCTTCTTTCCACTTGACTTAAACACATACAGTAGATCCTGGCAAGGAATGGGAAAAAAAATTTTAAATTAATTTCTGCTGCATGTCTTCCAATTCCTTTCACTAGGTATATTCTTATTGCATGTCTTATGCTATAGGAACAACATAACTTTCTCATCATAAACTCTACCCTGCATGTACTGCATGAGGGGAATATTCATATCATACTCTAACATGCGGCATGTTATCATGTGACAACTGCAAGGAGATGACTCTATTCATCATAACTTATGGCAACATATGACGTACCATCATCACATAAATTTTCTCAACCATCCATCATACGTACAATGCAATTGAACAATTAACTAAGTAAACTTTAAAGCATTTTTTCCTCTATCACATTATCTGCCAGATCCCAAACATTCATGTAGGAACCTGAAATAACTACTCTTTTAACTTAGGCTGCCATATTACCCTCTTACTAGGGTATAGACTTAACCCTTCATTATTTTATCTTACTCTTGCTTATTACTCTTTCTTAAATAGGGAAGTCTCTTTATCTTTGAAACTGTGGCTACCTTTCTCTCTCTAGACATCATAAACTTCTTTTTTCTTATCTTACATATACCGCTCTCTTAAACTTTTGTAACTACCCAAGAAAATCCTTTCTTTATAACATGGAATTCAATCCGTAAGCTAACTTCTTAGTCATTTAACTCTCATTGAACTCGACTAAGTATTCATCAAAGGGTTTCTCTTTCCTTGCTTTAACTCTTAGCCTCACGCTCATCTCTTCTAACTAAGAGGAATACTTTTGGTAAACTATTTGACAAAAACTTCTCTGGTAAGCGGATCAATCTCCATCTTTGTGGAGTAACTTTTGTATCTCTCAACTCTTTTTCTCTATTAGTCTCAATCTACTTTGGACTAGACTGTGGTTCTTTTTGGTCTATCCCTGAATTCTGACTAACTTAAGTCACTTGGATCTCATTCATTATCTGCTACTATCACTTTTGTTCTCTAGGGTAGGGCGCTAGGTTACGGTCTCTTTGTGATGTAGTCTCTCTATCTTGGGAACATCAACTTTCTATCTATTAATCATCTCATCTCTAACTTTAAGCCATGTGCTAGGATCATTCCTAAGCAAGTCTTGTTCTAACTTTTGATTCTTTTGTTTAGGAAAGACTAGCTGAACAAATTCTTTCGTAATGTAGATCTACTCACATAGAGGATCTACTCCTGAACATTGTCTTAAACTAATCTTTCATATCTCAGTACTTTGTACTATCTGGCTTGATCACACTTTATACCAATCCTATAGTTGATGAACTTCAATGAGGTTAGTACCTTCATTATTATCATCACTGTAACGTTTGGCCATATAATGATACCTCGAGTTACTATTGCAGCTTCCCTTGACCTTAGACTGGTCAGCTTCTATCAATAGAGGAAATTGCTTCCCAGAGTTATCCTGTATAGTCCAGCCATATCATGCTAAGAAACACGAGACCTCAGGGGTAATGGTTGACCAAGACTAGTCTATCGTAGTGATTTCCTTGAAGACTACCTTGTAAAGTTGTAAGGTATAGGGTATTGTTCTATTTATCTGGGTGTTATTGTCTCTTGTCTAAAATATTCTCTAAGTAGTGAACACCATCCCCATATCTCATACTAGGGAGAAAACCTCTTTAGTTCAAATCTCTAACTTGTTTAAAGGGGTTAGTTTAACTAAACTAGAGCATCACTGAGCCAGAACCTTCTATTCTGTGCCAAAATCTTATGCTCTGAGCCAGAACCCTTTGCTCTAATACCAAAATGAAACATCCTTCTTTTCTTACATCTCATGAACCAAATGGTAGCATCTAGAATTTTACTCTATCGAGTACTGTTCACTATGTAAATTCCAGAGGAGTGATCTGACTTCAAAAAATATAACTAAATATAGAAAAATCAAAATGAAGTGGTTCAAATTACTACACAAAGATAACTTACTGATCTTTCAGGAACAAATAACTCATTGACTATGCATTGACCAAGTCAATGTTGGTTAACACTCTAATATTACTATTTATCTAGCATTTTTCCCTGATTTCAGCATTTTGGCCCCAACTTTACATAACATTTGTACTATCCAATCCCTAGCTTCTCTCCATGATTCTTCAATCCTCTTTCATTATGAACAAACCTGTGGGATTAGGATTACATGGAAGGGGAAGAGATTTCTGGGGAAATCTCAGTAGCAAACAGTACTAAACAATGCACACATTGATGTAAATACTGGTGCTTGCTTGTGAAAGTGTTAACATTGGGTAATATGCATGTTTCCATGTTACATATGAAATACAGTTGGCCAAAGTAATAATAGAAATAGAGCTTCAAACATAAGCATATATGCAATACAATTCAACAAAGCCATAGCATAACCAAGCATAACATTGAATGCATACAAGTTTAGAATAAGTTTACTACCTGCGTGTAGACTTTCCTTAGTCCTTAACCTTTGCTCTGAGGTTCCTTTATTACATAGGTCAGAGCCTATACATAGCATAATAATATCTTTATCATTAATTTATCCAATATAGCTCTACTTATCTCAAGTTTATCTTGAGGTAAAACCCTTAATCTGACATTCCCCTAACTTTCTTTATATCCACAACTGACCTTATCAAGAGAGATATTTCTCTATTCTAACTATTAACCTTATAAGAACAATCCTCTAATTTATTAGAGCAGGGACTAGAATAAATTACTTACCTTACTCCTAAGCTTGCCAAGTCCCTAAACTCATTGGATTGCTCCTAACTCTGCCAGAACTCCTTCTTTTTCCTCCCTTTTTTTCTTCCTTTCTTTCTTTCTCTCTTTCTCTTTTTCTCTCTTCTTTCTTGTTTGGTCATGGAGTACCTTGAATGGAAGGGGGTGGGGTATTTATAGGTGGAGGGAGGTGGAATGGACAGCTCAGATCGAATTGCGATGAACGGCTAAGATCGCTTAACTTTCTCAAGAAGCTTCACCTTCATCATCCATATGACATCATCATCTCTAATGACTCATCAAAATGACATCATCAAGGGATACCTCACATGTTTAGGTGGTACAATGGTGGGGCCCTTGGGACACCTCACCAGTTGACTCAATGCTTCCAGAGAATTCCAGAGTCTTTTCCTGGAATGAACGGCTGATATCATGCCACGTGTCCTTAGCGTTTTCTTCTTCCATTAGACTCATGCCATGTGGCACCTTGTAGGTCCCATGAAGATACCTTTAATGCCACCTCATGGTTCTGGATGAGTTTTAAAGCTCTATCTGATCACTTTCCCTAGTTCTATCTTTAACCGGGTAACTTTATTAAAAAAGTACTAAACTAATATTTTAATGCAACTTGGACCCACATCACTCTTGGGCCACATTTCTGGATATCTGGGAATGTCATCTTGGTCTCTAATCAAGCCCAAGCACTCTGGTGTCTCGATTCCCAAGAAACATCCCTTGGCCAATTACCAAAATGCCCTTAGTTCCTCTTTAATAATTATAGGGGCATTATTGTCTTTTCACACTTTTCCAGAGTATCTCCTGACCCTGGTCAACTATCCAGATAACCTTCCTTGACTTTATAACCTTCATCAAATGACCAAAATACCCTTCACTCATTATTTTATTATTTTATAACATCAGGAATTTTTGTCATTTTGTACTTTTTCTGCAAATTTATGGCACTGACCTATTTAACTGATAAGATGATATCATAGGATTGGGCCTCACTTGGCATTATCATAGGTCTCTCTGTGACATCATCTGAGCTTATTCAGTCATAACTTGCTTATTGCTAAGTTTCATAATAAGATCTCGGCCGTTCACAAACTCATTTCAAAATTCACTAATATGGGAATAACTTCTTCTATAGATCTCCTTTCGAGGTTCTATCAGATCCATGACATTTGGTGTCATAGGGCACACCTTCCTATAAATTTTCACTTATATTTGAGGTCCATAAGATTTGATAAAAAATTTAGATAACTTTTAAATTATCAGATAAATATCTGTTATCTGGAACTCTAATAAAATCTCTGTATCATGCTAGATTAACTAGCATAATTTACTCTATCTATTGATGAATTTTGGGAATGAAATGCTTATGGGCAGTTCTAGGCCTTTTCTGGCTGAACTTTCTATAATTACAATTTTGCCCTTGGAAACTTTTGAAAATTACACTTTAGTCCATCAACTTTTCATAATTACATTTAATAGCCCATAACTTGTATCTACTTTCATTTTTGGCTTTGGGGCTTTTAGACTTTTCAGTGTAGTCCCTCTCTTTCTTCAAAATGACCGTTATACCCCCAGGGACTTTCACTATTTACAATTTAGTCCCTGAACTTTCACTTATTTTAGTCCCTGAATATCATCTGTATACTTCTGGGACTTCTGCTCAATAGGGCTTGGTAGCCTACTTTTTTTGTAGGCTATATACTGGGCTTCTATGTCTAAAAATCAGGATATGACATATTACATATTGTTAACACTTTCACAAGCAAGCATAAAGTATTTACGTTAATGCATGCATTGTTTAGTACCATTTTCTACTGAAATTTCCCCATAAATCTCACCCCATTCATATAATTCCAATCCCAATAGGTTTATGAATGATGAAAGAGGATGATGAAGCATGAAGAGAAGCTAGGGATTGGATAGTATATATGTTATGTGAAGAATGATTATATGTAATGTTGATATATAACCAATATAAGAAGTGATGGTCATGATGTAATGAAAAATAGTAAATGATGGAATAACTGTATGAAATTTTACATACATTTGGCTAACATATCAAGCTTCATTTTGACACTAAGAATACTTTATTTTGATGTCTATACAAAGAGAAGAATTTTCCAAAGTTTGGGATCAGAATATGTTTTTAGAGTTTTTGACCAAATAAATAGTAATATTTGATGGTTAAACTGTATTAATTGGCTAAGCATTTGGTCAGGAAATTATTTTTCCCTTAAAGTTAAAGATGTTATCTTCACTTAGATTTTTGAACCACTTCATTTTGATTTTTGTAGAATTAATGATGATTTTTCAAAGTTTGCCAACCATATGGAATACCATATGAACAGTAACTCGATAAGAGTAAAAATTCCAGATTTAGCTAATGGACTTCAAAGGTCTTGTAAGTAGTTCTAAATGCTACTGAATGGTCCCTAAGATATATGAAAGTAAGGATATTGACAACATTATCTTCCCTCTCAATCCAAACTTATCTTGGATTTTCCCTGTTTAAACTTGAACTTGCCCAACTATGGTTAGTATATAGCAACAACAAACTTGGGTGGTGTTCCCTTTACATCCTTTTCATATTCTTGAAGGATCCTCTTATTCGCTTGTGTAGACTTTTCAATTTATCATCTACTTACTCAAGTGCTACACCCAGTTGAGGTTGTTCTACCACTGTAACATACTTGGGATAACTCTCCTTCATACCTGCATCATAATCAAAAATCAAATCATTCAAAAATCTTAAAGTATGAGATGTAATCTTAGAATGGGAGTAAGGAATAGTAGAGTTATAATATATTGGCCCTTTAACCGTAATATTGGAACATGGAACTGAAACACTTTGAAGTTCACTAGTTGTATTTTGAAGTTCACTAGTTGTATCTGATATTCCTAGTCACAACCTCTTAGGCTTGTCTTCAACTTACGTCGTGACCCATTTTGATAGAAAGCATCTCTGGATCTTTTGGTTGTGACTCGATCATCTAAAGGTCACGACTCATAGTCTCAGAAATATTTGGTTGAGATAAAACAATCACATGGTCGTGACTTATGTTCATAGAGAGTATCTCCCTCATCAAGTTGGTATCTAGTAGCAAAATCACTCAACACATCCTTTGCAAAATCATTATCACTTGAAAATGATGACATTGATTCAAAATTTAATGAGATAGAGAAATCTTGAGAAACTGAAAGCATGCTATTTACATCTAAGCAATTGAAACATGATGCATTGCTTTCACAAAAACAAGAAACATAATAAACAGAAGACAGATATGCAAAATAATCTTCATAAGCACTCAAAGATGAATTTGAATCAACATGCTCCTAAGATGCTTCCTAAAATTATGTAATTTATGTAGTATAGAATCATACTAAAGCATCCTTACTTTTATACATTTTAGGGAGCATTCAGTAGCATTTAGGACCACTTACAAGACCTTGGAAGTCTATTAGCCAAATCTGGAATTTTACTCTTTCTCGGGTTACTGTTCATATGGTATTCCAAATTACACAACAAACTTCCCAAAATCATAATTAATTCTAGAAAACTCAAAATGAAGTGGTTCAAAAATATACATGGAGATAACATCTTTAAATTTAAGGTAAAAATAATTTCCAGACCAAATGATTATCCAATTAATACAGTTTATTCGTTGAAATTTAGTGTTCATTTGGTCAAAAACTCTGGAAACAGATTCTGGTCCCTTATTTTGGAAATTCATTTCTCTTGATATACACATCTAAATGAAATGTTATACCTATTCACTTAAACCTCTGGATGTGTGTTACACCCTTATAAAATTTCATGAAATAATTCTTTCATTTGCTAGGTTAAATTGAAGCCACAACAAAACTGCTCCAGGACCTACGTTTTTACCATTTCAGTTTCCTTTCTTCCACTTTCAATAATTGTTCCAGCATGCATAAGCCATCAAATAAGCTTCTAAATATTCATATACATCATGTACATATGCCATAAGTATTAAAAATAGTTTCATCACATAGATGGACACCTTATATGGCATTTACATACATAGATAATCTATAGCATATGCTAGGAGCTCAATTACTTCCATTGCTTTCTTCCATTCTTTAGCTCTTCTCTATGCATACATTTTCCATCATGCTTGACCTAAATTGGTTAGTTATAGGAGAGTGATATTCTAGGGAATCTCAGTAGCAAACATTACCACTTAAATATTCAAGATAGATGCTAATGCATGATATGTAATTTCATTAAACTTTCTTTGATTAGTGACATGCCATCATGCTATATACTCTTACATAAAGTGCATGGCCATGGAAAACATGTTATTCACAATACATTTAACATCATTTATCATGTCACAGCATCATTCAAATATCATATGTATGTCAACACATAAGCATACCACATCAAGCACATAAAGAGGTAAGTTCACTACCTTGCACTTAAGCTTTTCTCTTGATCTTTTGCACTTGTTCCCTAGCTTTCCAACCATAAAGCCTTTATTTCAATCACTTCCCAACATCTTCTTGGATGTTTCAAGGTCCTAAACATATTCATATTCATCACCTAATTCATTAGGACTCATGAACTCCAACCCTGTTTAAGACTAACCTTGTTACACTCTTTATTATCATAACTTTCTCTAATCTTCACTAATCCACTTGGCTCTTGAACCAATTCATGTATTGACTTTACCCTACACAATTTCATCTTTTGAATCCATTTATGAGCTTAGGATCATGAAATTCCAGCTCCTTCATGGCCTGCTGTACAGAACCGAACACATGCACACAATTATTTCAAAAATTCTCATTTTGATCTAATACTTCCCATACTTGTTTCTCCACTTTATGTTGGAAATCGTGCCCTAGGGGCCAATCATTGTCTTATGAACATTATTGATTTATGAATTTATTAATTGAGTTATCATATTATTTGCATGTTTACTATGATGACCATCCTTGGATAATTCATGATATTATCCTAAATGTCCCTGGTCGATCATCTATGTGGGAGCACAGATGAAATAAGACCAGTATGACTTTGAAGATGTATAGAGATATAAATCAAAGTCATAAGCACATGTAAGAGTACAGGGTGTTGGACCGACCCGCTATGAGAGAACTACATGGGTAACGTCATAAGCTTCTCTCATATACAAACCATGTCAATATGCCCTTTGACCTGAGATCATCATGGATTCCTACATGACAAAACGCTCAGCTTTGACCTAGTCAAAAGTCACTTTTGACCGAGTGATCATAAAGACTATGTTCGGGCTTAGTGGTTTTTCATGCGGAGGAATGTGAATGGTCAAGATGGAATTTGTCCCTCACATTCATGGAGAGATATTACTGGGCCCCTCGATGAGTGAGTCTGAGAAATGTATGGCCATACTGTAATGGAAAGGTAGTTCCATCTCTATAGTCAGACTACTCAGGGATCGAGAAAGTAACGGTCGGAAATAGGAGGATGACATTATCCATGCCTCATCCATGACCAAAATATCGCGTGACAGAAGGGACATGATATGGTTGTATAAAAGGTTACATCGTTTATCGATCCTCATATGATTTGGGTAGTTGTTATGTCTTGCTAGAGACCGCTTGCGACTTGTGGGCTAGTATAGCAAATGGCCCACTGCCAACTTCATATGGGCCTACAGGGTCGCACACAAAATAGCCCAACACGAGCTATGATGTCCAGATTCATTGAATCTAAGACATGTCCAGATTCAATGAAAGATCCAGGTGAATGTATATATATATTTATTTATATTTATATTCGTATATATATAAATTCGTATATATATATATTATATATATGAGATATATGAGATTTAATTTATAAGGATAAATTAAATCCCTATCATGTTTGAATTCGAAATTCAAATTGATAGGATATCTCATATAAGAGATATTTATAAGATTTAATTTATAAGGATAAATTAAATCTCTATCACGTTTGAAATTCGAAATTCAAATTGATAGGATATCTCATATAAGAGATATTTATAAGATTTAATTTATAAGGATAAATTAAATCTCTATCACGTTTGAAATTCGAAATTCAAATTGATAGGATATCTCATATAAGAGATATTTATAAGATTTAATTTATAAGGATAAATTAAATCTCTATCACGTTTGAAATTCGAAATTTAAATTGATAGGATATCTCAAATTTGATTTATGGGAATAAATCAAATATAACTCAGTCTCATCTTTATTTAAAGTTAAATAAATAAGTAATTAAATCTGTGGGACGGATTTAATATTATTTTATTTAATTAGTTTCTTATAAAATTATACAATATATGATATTGTATCAATTCGGAATTAATATAAGATTAACTCCAAAATCCAATTAGGTCAGGTGGAAAAACGCATAGCATCCTCTATATCTGATTGGAGGAGCTACGTTTGAAAATAACATAGAACACAAAAGGCCGAACGGAATCTGCAAAAGGTTTGCAGACAAGAAACTGCCGAAATAGAGACGGAGACTTGTGAAAGCCTTGGAGGGACAGGAGACGCTAGCACGTCGTTCGTGGTTGGAACGCTGTTCGTGTGGATACCAGTAGAGGAAGCCGACCTGAGGCGTCGACTTCTTGTGATCGGAAAGAGACCACCGTCCGCGGAGAGAATCTGTGAAGGTCGCTGAGGAACACTCCGTCGATTTCTTGCGATCAGAAAGAGATCACCACCCACGTAGAGAAGCTGTGAAATTCGCTGAGCAACACTAAGGGTAATGATTCTTTCCACTTGACTTAAACACATACGGCAGATCCTGGCAAGGAATGGAAAATTTTTAAAGTTTATTTCCGCTGCGTGTCTTCCAATTCCTTACAGTGGTATCAGAGCCATGCCGTTTTGTGTTTAAGTTAGGCTTGATTTGTGATTTATATGATATATGTTAGTAGTAGCCGATCATATAATAAGCGTTGTATGTGTGACATATATGGAATCCTTGTTGTGTATGACATAAAAGGAATCTAAAAGGAAATTGAAATCGGTGGTGATGCTTTTTGATTTGATCAATCCGCATAGATGGGGTCTAAGAAAACCGAATTCGAATTTGTGATTATTTGTGAAAACCGAATTCAGATTCGTGATTATTTATGAAACATATGTTACTTTGTAAATGTTTTTTTGCCCTTCGATTAGATCTGAATATTGATTCTTGAATGTTTGGGTATGGTGAACAATATGGCTCTAGATTGCAAGTGTTGTAATTTTTAAAAATACGGCCTGCGTGTCGTGCCTTCCTCTATATACTCTCAATGTACCTTCTCCTCTCATCTCACTCCCCTCGAATGTTAAAAGAGGTTTCTATATGTAATTTCTCTTTTCTTACTAGAGAGCTCCTCTCATTGGCTTGAGGGGACTTAGGATAGGTGAGCCATATTGTATCACGTTTGAATTATGCATCTTATGATTAGATCAGCACATGCATATTACTTGTATGAGATACGAACTGAGAAACATGCGTTTTATAAACCAGATAGTTAAATTAGGCCCTCTAAAAGAAATCTTAAGTCATAATGCTGTCAATTTATGAACACTTGTCAAAACCTTGATCGCTCAATTGTGGACTCCACCAAAGTGGGTGCTTTTGAGTTATCTTGGGGAGATAAGCAAAGAGTAATGGTGCTACTCTCATAGGTTCATTATTGTTTGACTTAATTGAGATTAACAAAACGGTTTTGGATCTCAAGGCATTAGATGGGATTAGAACATGCCAGATCATATGATGATAGGATCCCATGAATATCTAAGAGTTACATTTGATGTAATTGGTAAAGGTGTTACCTACCTAAATAACTTAATTTAAGTGTCCTGCCAAAGCGGACTTAAGTTTGAGCCAAATATGGATCTTAGCCCACTAACTATTGCATTGAGGGTTGTTTATTTAGTGGGAGATTACTAATTACATTGCATATTTTAATTGTAGAATCATGACGACTAGTAATACTGCTACATTATCGCTGCGATCTGTCCTTGAGAAGGACAAACTTAATGGGACAAACTTTCTTGACTGGTTTAGGAACTTGAGAATTGTTCTCAAGCAGGAAAGAAAGGCGCATGTCCTAGATCAACCCATTCCTGAGGAGCCAGCCGCCAATGCTCCCAGAGCTCAGAGAGATGCTTATATGAAGCATAAGGAAGACTCTGTCGATGTGGGATGCTTGATGCTAGCCACCATGGTTCCGGAGCTCCAAAGAGATCTGGAACACATGGAGGCTTATGAGATGATTGTGCATCTCAAGGAAATGTTCCAGCAACAGGCAAGGCAAGAGAGGTATGAGACCACTAAGGCCTTACATTCCTGCAAGATGGCTGAAGGTGCATCAGTCAGTGCTCATGTCTTAAAGATGAAAGGGTACATTGATCACCTTGAACGGCTTGGATTTCCCATGAGCCAGGAGTTAGCTACAGATTTGATCTTAAACTCACTCCCGGAAAGTTATGACCAGTTTGTTATGAACTACAACATGAACAACATGGAGAAATCTATTTCTGAACTGCATGGGATGCTTAAAACTGCTGAGCCGAGTCTTAAGAAGAAACCCAGTAGTGTTTTGATGGTTCAGAAAGGAAAGGGTACGAAAAGGAAAGGCAAAGGCAAGGGGAAGGGTCATGGCTCATCAGGTAAGACCAAAGAGTCAGGCAAGCCCGAAACCAAGCCTGCACCAAAGAAGGCAAAGCCTCCGAAGGAAGGAGTCTGCTTCTTCTGCAATGAACCGGGTCATTGGAAGAGGAATTGCAAACTCTACCTCGAAGATCTGAAAAAGAACAAGAAGGATAGCGGGGCTATCGCTTCAGGTATTTATGTTATAGACATTCATCTTTCTACTTCCACCTCATGGGTATTAGATACTGCATGTGGTTCTCACATTTGTACGAATGTGCAGGGACTAAAGGACAGTAGGAAGCTGAAAAGGGGTGAAGTTGACCTACGAGTTGGAAACAGAGCAAGGGTTGCTGCGTTAGCTGTAGGCACTTATGAATTAGTTCTGCCCACTGGGCTTTTGTTAGTTTTGAACAATTGCTATTATGTTCCTGCTTTAAGTAGTAACATTGTTTCACTTTCTTATTTGGATAAGGAAGGTTTCACTTCCATTGCTGGGAATAGTAGATGTTCTATTTATCGTAATGATGTTTTATATGCTCATGGTGATTTGCATGTTGATCATTACATATTAAATTTGGAACAACCCAATCATGGAAATATCTATAACGTAACCGCCAAAAGGGTCAAACCAAACGATTTGAATCCCACATACCTCTGGCACTGTCGTCTGGGCCACATAAATGAGAAACGCATTTCCAAACTCCATCAAGATGGATTTCTAAACTCATTTGATTTTGAATCATATGACACTTGCGAGTCTTGCTTGTTAGGAAAGATGACAAAGTCACCTTTCACTGGGCACAGTGAGAGGGCCACTGATTTATTGGGCCTCATACATACAGATGTGTGTGGACCGATGAACACAAATGCCAGAGGAGGTTATTCGTACTTCATAACATTCATAGATGATTTCAGCAGATATGGGTACATCTATCTAATGAAACATAAATCTGAATCTTTTGAAAAGTTCAAGATATTTCAAAATGAAGTACAAAACCAGCTTGGCAAAACAATTAAAGCCCTTCGATCTGATCGGGGTGGTGAATATTTGAGCCAAGAGTTCATAGATCATCTTAGGAATTGTGGGACACTCTCACAATTGACTCCTCCAGGGACACCACAATGGAATGGCGTTTCTGAACGGAGAAATCGAACACTATTAGATATGGTTCGATCCATGATGAGTCGAACAGATCTTCCACCCTCCTTTTGGGGCTATGCCCTAGAGACAGCTGCGTTCACACTCAATCGTGTTCCATCTAAGGCAATCGAAAAGACTCCGTATGAGATATGGACTGGGAGGACGCCTAGTTTATCTTTCCTCAAGATTTGGGGATGCGAGGTCTATGTTAAGCAACAAGCCTCAGACAAATTAGCGCCCAAATCCTCAAAATGCCTTTTTGTGGGATATCCTAAGGAAACCAAGGGATATTACGTCTACAACCCTGCTGATAACAAAGTGTTTGTTGTCAGAAATGGTACCTTTCTTGAACGAGAATTTATCTCTAAAAGAACCAGTGGGAGTAAGGTACAACTCGAAGAAGTTCGAGAGCTACAAGACACCACAGAACTGCAGATGGAAAATAGAGAAGACTCACAACAAGTTGTTGAGACTCCTCAAGTCACGCAAGGTCCACGAAAGTCTAATAGGACACGACTTCAGCCTCAGAGATATGGATTTCTGATTTCTGATAGTCGTGATGTGTTGCTCATTGAGCATAATGAGCCGACTACCTATCGAGAAGCTATAGTGGGACCAAACTCCGAAAAATGGCTTAGTGCCATGAAGTCTGAGATGCAATCCATGTACGACAATAAGGTTTGGACCTTAGTCGACCCGCCTGAAGGTGTAAAAACTGTCGGGTGCAAGTGGGTTTTCAAAGAGAAAACTGACATGGATGGCAATGTAAATGTCTTCAAGGCACGACTGGTTGCAAAAGGTTTTACTCAAACTCATGGTGTGGACTATGATGAGACCTTTTCCCCAGTAGCAATGGCCAAATCAATCAGAATCCTCTTTGCTATTGCAGCATATTATGACTATGAAATATGGCAGATGGACGTCAAGACAGCCTTCCTTAATGGAAAGCTCCTTGAGGATGTGTACATGACACAACCTGAAGGGTTTGTGCGTTCCGAGGACTCTGGTAAAGTGTGCAAGCTTCAAAAGTCCATTTATGGACTAAAGCAAGCCTCTCGGAGTTGGAATCATCGTTTTGATGAAGTAATCAAAGAGTTTGGATTTCTTCAAAACATTGATGAACCTTGTGTGTACAAGAAGGTTAGTGGGAGCACAGTTGTGTTTTTGGTACTCTATGTCGATGACATCCTACTTATTGGGAATGACATTCCTACCTTGCAGATTGTCAAGTCTTGGTTAGGAAAGTCTTTCTCGATGAAAGACTTGGGTGAAGCCACCTACATCCTAGGAATCAGGATCTATAGAGATAGATCTAAAAGACTTCTAGGACTCAGTCAGAGTACATACATAGACAAAATACTGCATAGGTTCAGTATGCACGAATCAAAGAGGGGTTTCATACCCATGTCTCATGGTACTCACCTCAGCAAAGATCTGTGTCCTAGTACATCTGATCAGCGAGGTCGCATGAGTAAGGTTCCATATGCCTCGGCCATAGGATCTATCATGTACGCCATGTTATGTACTCGACCGGATGTCTCGTTTGCCTTAAGTATGACTAGCAGATACCAACAGGACCCTGGTGAGGGCCATTGGACTGCTGTCAAGAATATCCTTAAGTACTTAAGAAGGACTAAGGACTTATTCTTGGTCTATGGTGGATTGGATGATGAGCTCTGTGTAACTGGTTACACAGATGCGAGTTTCCAAACTGACCAGGACGACCAAAAATCGCAGTCTGGATACATATTCCTCCTCAATAATGGAGCAGTAAGCTGGAAGAGCTCTAAGCAGGGCACTGTAGCAGATTCTGCAACCGAAGCTGAGTATATAGCAGCATCTGATGCAGCTAAGGAAGCCGTTTGGATCAGGAAGTTCATCACAGAACTAGGGGTGATACCTACCATCTCAGATCCAATAACTTTGCTCTGTGACAATAGCGGTGCTATTGCACAGGCCAAAGAGCCTAGGTCACATCAAAGGACCAAGCATATACTCAGGCGATTTCATCTCATCAGAGAAATCAACGATAGAGGTGATATAAAAATATGCAAAGTAGCAGGAGAAGATAATGTTGCTGATCCTCTAACAAAGCCGCTTGTGCAGGCAAAGCATGAGCGTCATGTTAGGTCAATGGGAATTAGTCAAATTAATGATTGTACCTAGTGCAAGTGGGAGGTTGTTGGAAATCGTGCCCTAGGGGCCAATCATTGTCTTATGAACATTATTGATTTATGAATTTATTAATTGAGTTATCATATTATTTGCATGTTTACTATGATGACCATCCTTGGATAATTCATGATATTATCCTAAATGTCCCTGGTCGATCATCTATGTGGGAGCACAGATGAAATAAGACCAGTATGACTTTGAAGATGTATAGAGATATAAATCAAAGTCATAAGCACATGTAAGAGTACAGGGTGTTGGACCGACCCGCTATGAGAGAACTACATGGGTAACGTCATAAGCTTCTCTCATATACAAACCATGTCAATATGCCCTTTGACCTGAGATCATCATGGATTCCTACATGACAAAACGCTCAGCTTTGACCTAGTCAAAAGTCACTTTTGACCGAGTGATCATAAAGACTATGTTCGGGCTTAGTGGTTTTTCATGCGGAGGAATGTGAATGGTCAAGATGGAATTTGTCCCTCACATTCATGGAGAGATATTACTGGGCCCCTCGATGAGTGAGTCTGAGAAATGTATGGCCATACTGTAATGGAAAGGTAGTTCCATCTCTATAGTCAGACTACTCAGGGATCGAGAAAGTAACGGTCGGAAATAGGAGGATGACATTATCCATGCCTCATCCATGACCAAAATATCGCGTGACAGAAGGGACATGATATGGTTGTATAAAAGGTTACATCGTTTATCGATCCTCATATGATTTGGGTAGTTGTTATGTCTTGCTAGAGACCGCTTGCGACTTGTGGGCTAGTATAGCAAATGGCCCACTGCCAACTTCATATGGGCCTACAGGGTCGCACACAAAATAGCCCAACACGAGCTATGATGTCCAGATTCATTGAATCTAAGACATGTCCAGATTCAATGAAAGATCCAGGTGAATGTATATATATATTTATTTATATTTATATTCGTATATATATAAATTCGTATATATATATATATTATATATATGAGATATATGAGATTTAATTTATAAGGATAAATTAAATCCCTATCATGTTTGAATTCGAAATTCAAATTGATAGGATATCTCATATAAGAGATATTTATAAGATTTAATTTATAAGGATAAATTAAATCTCTATCACGTTTGAAATTCGAAATTCAAATTGATAGGATATCTCATATAAGAGATATTTATAAGATTTAATTTATAAGGATAAATTAAATCTCTATCACGTTTGAAATTCGAAATTCAAATTGATAGGATATCTCATATAAGAGATATTTATAAGATTTAATTTATAAGGATAAATTAAATCTCTATCACGTTTGAAATTCGAAATTTAAATTGATAGGATATCTCAAATTTGATTTATGGGAATAAATCAAATATAACTCAGTCTCATCTTTATTTAAAGTTAAATAAATAAGTAATTAAATCTGTGGGACGGATTTAATATTATTTTATTTAATTAGTTTCTTATAAAATTATACAATATATGATATTGTATCAATTCGGAATTAATATAAGATTAACTCCAAAATCCAATTAGGTCAGGTGGAAAAACGCATAGCATCCTCTATATCTGATTGGAGGAGCTACGTTTGAAAATAACATAGAACACAAAAGGCCGAACGGAATCTGCAAAAGGTTTGCAGACAAGAAACTGCCGAAATAGAGACGGAGACTTGTGAAAGCCTTGGAGGGACAGGAGACGCTAGCACGTCGTTCGTGGTTGGAACGCTGTTCGTGTGGATACCAGTAGAGGAAGCCGACCTGAGGCGTCGACTTCTTGTGATCGGAAAGAGACCACCGTCCGCGGAGAGAATCTGTGAAGGTCGCTGAGGAACACTCCGTCGATTTCTTGCGATCAGAAAGAGATCACCACCCACGTAGAGAAGCTGTGAAATTCGCTGAGCAACACTAAGGGTAATGATTCTTTCCACTTGACTTAAACACATACGGCAGATCCTGGCAAGGAATGGAAAATTTTTAAAGTTTATTTCCGCTGCGTGTCTTCCAATTCCTTACACTTTACCCCACACAACTTTTCATTTTAAAACCATTGGAAGCATCAAAATCATGAAATTTCAATCACTTTTCATGTGAGTGAAGTTCAAAGACTAAAATCTTGAGATTTGAATGTTTCCAAGGTTCAAAACCTTTCCAATCCTACACAAAATTATCATATAAATTCAATGAAAGCATTAAATTATTGAAATTCCATTTCCTTACCTCATGAACATTGCAGACCGAACAGGTTCCATTATGGCAAAGTCAATAATATCAACTTGATTCAACAACCAATCTCTTAACTAGCTTGTTTAAGCGTCAATCATATGTCTCTAACTTTAATTTCTTCTTTTCCCTTTCATGTAAGGTTTTTGTGCAGCAACACCCCTTAGAGAAAACTCAAATTTTCCTCCATGAAAACCCTAAGTTCAAGCTCCCAAATCAAAGGAAAATAAGCTAGGATAGATTGCTTACCTTTAATCTCTAGCTTGCTTGAACTTTGGTACCTTGAATCTTCTTTGTCTTGGCTTGAGTTTTCATTTTGCAAGAGTTTCCCCAAGGGTTCATGTACTTCACGTTTTGGTTCAGATTTTGGGTGGTATTTATAGCCAAAACCCAAAGGAAAATCAATGGCCGTGATTGATTTGTGCACTATTTGATCTAAGGGCTTACATTTAATATTGAATTTAATTTTTCCAAAAAGAATAATCATGACATCATGTGGTACAGCTCAAGGGACACCTCATGGGGGTATGTGGCACCATTTTCATGCAAGGAAGCTTCTGGAAAAATTTTAGTCCAACCCGGTACCGATCGGAGCAGTTTCACAACAACTAGATTGTTTTCTGTTCCTAATTTTTTATAATATACCAGGATATGTATTCTATCCTGGACATCAATGTCTAGGCTTCTCAAAGCATTGAAAATGATATATTGAATATTTATCTTCCATACATCCCTTGGAAATAACCAAAATACCCTTGGTGTCATTTCTTGCACTATACTAGCTCTAAGGGCATAATTGTCATTTTACCCCTCTTTACACTGCCTCTGGGCATATACTGGCTCTAACTAATCATATTTATACTATGTACCTCATTTCTGTCCTGTCTAGAATGACCATAATGACCTCCATCCTTCACTAGTACAGTATGGCCATCCAGGGGCATTTTTATAATTTCGCACTTTTCCTAGACTGTCTGGTCTCTAGCCACTTAACTGTCCAATCACCTTAATGGGCTCATGATAGCGCCATTTGGGCCTTAATATGGGTTAATTGCCTTTATTGCCTTTATGGCCTAATTCACAAGACAATTCTCCAAATCATATTTATCGGGTATTTTATTTTGCCGTAAAATCCCGTAAGGATTCTACAGGATTCCTTTTCTGACTCTGTCAATTTTATAAATTCTTACATTAAATATAGGAATTTCCTATAAAGTTTTATTTGATTATGATGTATGAATAATACTATAATAATTCTTCTGACTTTTGAAATTTATATTAATTAATCGGGATCTCAAATCAAAATTATGTGTTGCGTTAAACTAACCGAAATAATTTTGTCTATCTACCGGCAAAATTTGAGTATAATCTGATTCTGGGCATTTTTATCCTGTTTTGGCTCAACTTTCTCATAATTACACTTAGGTCCCTGAACTTTTGAATAATTACACTTAAGCCCCTGAACTTTTGGCTATTTGCATTTAAGTCCCTGAACTTTTGACAATTACACTTAAGGGCCCAACTTTTGTTTCTACTTTCACTTTTTGCCTTTAACCTTTTTAACTTTGCGTTTTAGTCCTTCTCTTTCCTCAAGACTCATCTAACCTTTATCTTTTCTTCTGATCTTCGTCATAATCTACAAACCTCTTTCCACTATCATAATGATAGGAAAAAATTAGGATATGAAACATAACCGTCATGCAAACTCAATTCATGCTCACCCCTACCCTAGTCAATAGCATAATCAATAGCATTCAACCTAGCAAAAGTAGATATGTCAAAAGGATGTTTTATTACTTCATTCACATTGAAAGTGACTACATGTTCCCTAACTTCCATTGTAATAGAATTATGCTTCATCCTAATGATTGTCTTTGATGTTTGAAAGAAAGGTATGCCTAGAATCAAAGTGCTCTCATTCGCTAGCTTACTAGACATGTCAGAATATAGAAATCAGCTGGGAACACTAAGTCATTGACCTTGTCATATCCTAATTTTTCCCTATCTGTATAGTACTGATAGTGGAAAGAGGTTTAGGAAGGATTATGACAAAGATCAGAAGAAATGATAAAGGTTAAATGAGTCTTGAAGGAAGAAAGGGACCTAAACAAAAACTGGAAAAGTTTAAAGGCCAAAAGTTAAAGTAGAAACAAAAGTTAGGCCAAAAGTTGTAATTTTCAAAAGTTTAGGGACCTAAATGTAAATATCCAAAAAGTTAGGGACATAAATGTAATTAAGAGAAAAGTTCAAAGGCAAAATTGTAATTATAGAAAGATCAGCCCGAAAAGGGTTATAACTGTCCAGAAGTATTTTAGCCCCATATTCCATCAGTAAATAGAGGAAGGTATGCTGGATAATTTGACATGATACAGAAATTTTATTAGGGCTCCAGACAGCAGATATTTATCTGATAGTCTAAAAGTTATCTGAAATTTTATCAGATTTTATGGACTTCAGATATAAGTGGGCAAATTACAGAAAAGTGTACCCTACAGTGTCAGATATCCTAGATCTGACAGAACTCTAGAAGAAGTTCTGTATAAAAAGTTATTCACATATTAGTGAATTTTGATAGGAGTTTGATAACACCCATGATCCGATAATAGAACTTATCGGTATGTAAGCCTGGATAGAATGAGATGATAACACCCAAGGAAGGCCCAAAACCCAGGGTACCAGTTTATCAGTAGAAGGGGCCAGTGCCAGAAAAAGTGCAAAATTACGAAAATACCCCTGGATGCCCAGATTGTACCAGGGATGGATGAAGGGCATTTTGGTCATATGGGACAAGCTAAAAACATGTCACATGGTATAAATATGATTAGTTGAGCCAATATATGCCCTGAGGCAGTACAAAGAGGGGTGAAATGACAAATATGCCCTTAGGGTTAATATAGTGCAAGAAAGGACACCAAGGGTATTTTGGTCATTTCCCAAGGGATCTGTAATTAAGTTGTGGCCAATACAAGTATGTCAATGGTGTGAGAAGCCTATACATTAATTTCCAGGATATAATACATATCTTGGTATATTATAAAAAAATTAGGAACAGAACACAGTCTGATTGTTGTGAAACTGCACTGATCGGTACCGGATTGGACTGGAATTTCTCCAGAAGGTTCCTTGCATGGGCAGCACGCCACCTAACCCTCTTAGGTGTCCCATGAGATGTCCCACATGATGTCATAATTATTATTTTATGAAAAAGTTAAATTCAAGATTAAATGTGGGCCTTTAGATCAAATAGTAACCAAATCAATCTTGGCCATTCATTTTTCTTGGATTTTGGCTATAAATACCCCTCCAATTCTGCAGCAAACTGTAGCTTCATGGACCCTTGGGGAAACTCTTGCAAAATGAAAACTCAAGCCAAGATAAAGAAGATTCAAGGTTCCAAAGTTCAAGCAAGCTAGAGATTAAAGGTAAGCAATCTTTCCTAGCTTATTCTCCTTTGATTTGGGAGCTTGAACTTAGGGTTTTTATGGGGAAAAGTTGAGTTTTCTCTAAGGGGAGGTGCTGTCCAAAATCCATAGATGAAAGGGAAAGAAGGAATTAAAGTTAGAAACTTATGATTGAAGCTTAAACAAGCTAGTTAAATGGTTGGTTGTTGAATCAAATTAATATTCTTGACTTTGCCATGGTGTGCCCTGTTCGGTCTGCACTGTTCATGAGGGAAGGAAATTGAATTTCAATGATTTAATGCTTCCATTGAGTTTGTATGATGATTTTGTGTAGGATTGGAAAGGTTTTGAACCTTGGAAACATTAAAATCTCAAGGTTGTAGTCTTTGAGATTCCTTACGGTTACTGTTCACTCGCATGAACAGTGATTGGAATTTCATGATTTTGATGGTTCGAATGGTTTTAAAATGAAAAGTTATGTGGGGCAAAGTGGAGAAACAATTATGGGAAGCATTAGAATCAAAATGAGAATTTTTGAAAGAATTGTATGCTTATGTTCAATTCTGTATAGCAGGCCATGAAGGAGCTGGAATTTCATGATTCTAAGCTCATAAATGAGTTCAAAAGATGAAATTATTTAGGGTAAAGTCAAGACATCAATTGATTCAAGAGCCAAGTGGATTAGTGAATATTAGGGAAAGTTATAACAAGAATGAGTGTAACAAAGTTAATCTTGGGCATGGTTGGAGTTCATGAGTCGTAATGAGTTATGTGATGAATATGAATGTGTTTAGGACCATGAAACATCCAAGAAGATATTGGGAAGTGATGGACATAAAGGCTTCATGGTTGGAAAGCTAGGGAGCAAGGGCTAAAGGTCAAGAGAAAAGTTTAAGTGCAAGGTAGTGAACTTATCTCTTTATGTGCTTGATGTGGTATGCTTATGTGTTGACATGTATATGTTATTTGAATGATGTTGTGACATGATAAATGATGTTGAATGTATTGTGAATAACATGTTTCCATGGCCATGCACTTTATGTAAAAGTATATAGCATGATGGCATGTCACTAATCAAAGAAAGTTAATGAAATTACATATCAGGCATTAGCATCCATCTTGCATATTTAAGTGGTAATGTTTGCTACTGAGATTCCCTAGAATCTCACTCTCCCATAACCAACCAATTTAGGTCAAGCATGAAGAAAAGGTATGCATGGAGAAGAGCTAGAGAATGGAATAAAGGAAGTGAAGTATTGAGATTTTAGCATATACTATAAATTTTCCATGTATGTAAATGCCATGTAAGGTGTTTATTTATGTGATAAACTTGTATGTAATAAATATGGCATATGTACATGATGTATATGAATGTTAAGAAGCTTATTTGATGGCTTGTGCATGCTGAAACAACTATTGGAAATGAAAGAAAAGAAACTGAAATGGTAAAAACGTAGGTCCTGAAGCAGTTTTGTTGTGGCTTCAGTTTGACATAGCAAATGAAGGAATTATTTCAAGAAATTTTATGAGAATGTAGTACACATCCATATCTTTAAGTTCATAGGTAGAACGTTTCATTTGGATGTGTATATCAAGAGAAATGAATTTCCAAAATAAGGGACCAGAATCTGTTTCCAGAGTTTTTGACCAAATGAACAGTAAACTTCAACGAATAAACTGTATCAATTGGAGAATCATTTGGTCTGGAAATTATTTTTTCCTTCAATTTTAAGATGTTATCTTCATGTATCTTTTTGAAACACCTCATTTTGAGTTTTCTATAATTAATTATGATTTTTTGAAGTTCGTTGCGTAATCTGGAATACCATATGAACAGTAACCCGAGAAAGTAAAATTCCAGATTTGGCTAATGGACTTCCAAGATCTTATAAGTGGTTCTAAATGCTACTGAATGGTCCCTAAGACATATAAAAGTAAGGATGCTACATTATGGTATCAGAGCAAAGGATTCTGGCTTACGAAATGCTCTGAATAGATTATTTATGGACTGATATGAGATTATACCCAGACCCTAACCCTAAACAGTAAGTATTTTGTTAAGTTAGGGTATGTTATGGGATGGTTAACATTGCTTAATTAAGCAAATGTTACGGGATTATATATGAGATTCCATAAGGTTAAGTCAGAGGCTTCAGTTAATAAGGGAGACTCCAGACCAATAGTGATATATGAAGATGATATATATCCACATCCCTTAGACAATGAAGAGAGTCCAGATGAGAGTTTAGGGGATCAGCCAGGAAAATCTACAGTGGAATGTCCCATAGACGTTTCTATAGACTTAAACCTGCAGTCTGGAGGTGATGTAGAGATTCAGCCTGAAGCCTAATATGCACCAGTTGATGTTGAGTCTAGTGACTCTATACGGTATAAGTTTGTTGGAATGCCCTCTAACCCTGTGTAAGCTTTATCCCTCTTACGAGATGATAGATTACGGCTGAGAAAGCTGAGTATTGGTACTGGATTATGGGTAGACCATATATTATTCCTTCTCTACCAGAGTTTGAGGATAAATTTAAGATAATTAAGATACAACAATCCCCTAATTCAGACATCCAGTCAGAGCCTATGATAGTTCTTGTCCATTCCTAAAGTCCAAGAATATGTGACTTTATAAAGAAAGATCAGTGGGATGTTCCTGGTTCTAGTCAACCCTAGCCTTCTTTGTTAAAGACAGATAGTGTTGACCATATTGGTCTGAAGAAAGCTGCGGAGAATGACTTACTCAGTCCAGGTCAAGGGATGGACAGAAGTAGAGATTAAGAACAGTTAGTTATTTACAGTTCCTCAATGCCGTAGCAGGAATGATAAACAGACATCTAGTAGAGGGCATTAACCTAATATCCTTTAGAGGATTGGTATGAGATGATAGTAAGTCAAGTGTCATGAGACTAAAGATGCCAACCTCATTGAAGTCTATCAGTTAGAGGTTTAGCACAAAGTATAGGCAAGTTAAACAGTACGAAGCACTAAGATACAGAAGATAAGTTTAAGAAGAGGTTCAATAGTAGATCCTCCGTATGATCATCAGGAGTTGATCTACAGTACGAAAGATTTTGTGCAGCTAGTCTTTATGAAAAAGAATAATAAGAAGTTAGAATGAGACTTGCCTAAGAATAATCTAATACATGGCCTAAGGTTAAAGTTGTGATGGATAATAGATAGAAAGTTAATGCTCCTAATATAGAGGAATTCCAGCACGAAGAGATAGTAACCTAACGCTCTGACCTAGAGAAAAGAAATAGTAATGTTAAGTGATGAATGAGATCCAAGTGACCTGAATTGGTCAGGATCTAGAGGTAGACCAGAAAAGAATCATAGTCTAGTCCAGAGTAGACTAAGACTGATGGACAGAAAGAGTTAAAAGAATTAAGGGATACAGAAGTTACTCCATATGAGATGGAGAGTGATTCGCTCACTTCAGAAGTTTTTCTCAAAGAAGTTTAAAGGAAGCATTCCTCTCAATTAGAGATAGAGGTGAGCATAAAGTTAAGGGTTAGAGTTAAAGGAAGAGAACTCTTTTGATGGATACTTAATCGAGTTTATTCATACGAACCTTGAGGCTTAATAAGAGATACTTTCTCACCTGTTAGTAATTCAGGAGGATTAGGGAAAACTTAAAAGTTTGAATGGCATGAAGATAGAAGCCAAACCTTTCCTCAATTAGCTGAAAGAAGACAGCTGACTCAGTTATGGATTATAGATAGATTACAATGAAGCCAAGGACACAGAAATCCTTCAGGTTAGAGACATAAAAGTCTTAAGGCGATGAGAAATGTTATGATAAGATAGCCTAATATGATAAGCTATCTTCGATTCCTAAATAAATAAATAGGATACTGGAGATGTGAGCTAAAGATATATTGCCTCAGAAATTGTTTGAGGGTTAGTAGAAAAAGATATATGTAAGCTAAGAGAAAGAAGTTTATGAGGTTTAAAGAAAGTAAAGTAGCCACAGATTTAAAGGTAAGGTGACTCCCCTATTCCCTATATAAGAAAGAGTAAAGAAGGGTTGAGTCTATACCCTAATAAGAGGGTAATGTGGCAGCCTAAGTGAAACAAGTAAATGACTCAAGTACCTGAATAAATGATCAGGACCTAGTGATTAAGGTGATAAGGGATGGTTGAGCAGATGTATGTAATAATGATATTGCTTATGTTATTATAAGTTATGATGAGAAGTTATATATCCTTGCAGTTGTCATATGAGGACACACATGTTAGAGATTGCTTAAAGGATTGTATCTCCTTGCATAATATGCTTGTTGAGTATACTATGATAAATGATTATGATACTTAGGATATATCCCTTCAGTAGGGGTAAGATATATGAATGATATGGCTCCAAGAAGGAGTGAATTCTAAGTAATATAAGTTAATGTTTTTGCAATAGAGCTAGATTGCTCTTGCAATAAAGTAAGATTGCTTTTGAAATAAAGCTAAGATATGGGATAGTATAACTCAGATAAAGTAAGGTCCCTCTGATGAGATAAATAGATAATGATAGATATGTGCATGGTAGAGCCTATGTAGCTCTCTGCAATGATGGATCTAGTAAGTTATAAAGTATGAGAATGATATGAGAAGTTCCTGAGTGATAGAGGAAATGAGTGAAGTCTTGATAGATAATATTGGCTTCTGTGACCATTTTTGGGGAATTATCTGTGGAGTTAACAACCATGTGAAAGTGACTAACCTTGTAACTTTGTCCGTTAGTTTAGGTCTTCCAGAGATGAGAATACAGTACAACAAAATCGTAGTAGATTCTGGAGGATTGCAGTTAGATCCTAGTATAGCTCATAGGATCGCAGTTAGATCCTGAAGAGGCTTACGGTTGATCGCAGTAGATCCCGAGGGTCGCAGTAGACCAAGCCTAGAGCAAGAAAGTAATAAGCCATAAGTACAGTATTTCTTTGGAAGGACAAATACCAAGGAAAAGTTAAGGTATAGAAGCTTCACAAGTTGATTAACTCATAACGGAGAGAGTACCCATGATGCTAGTTTCAGATAGCCTTATTACTATCAGCGATTGAACTGAGAATCTCTTTACACGTATCAGGAACTAAGTGATGAAAGTTAAAGTTGTTAATGTTGAGTCCCAAGGATTTATGGGAATATTACATAAGATATGAGAAGAGATCCTTATGATGAGATTACAGAAAATAAGAGACAAATAGATCCTCCAGATGAGGACAAAGAGATTAGAAGGCCAGATAGACCCAAAAGAGATATTATAAGATAGGTCTAAGATAATAAAGTATCAGGGTTGAAGCCTGTAAGCACCAGTGGTTCAGATTTTTATCTGCACATTTTAGTTAAGCGTGCTCAGGTAAGGGTAATTCAATGATGGGTGACCCCCTGGGAAGTGATAGAAAAGTGTGTAAATGCCATTAAAATTGGCATATATGCACAAAGCTATGTAAAATGATAGAAAGAGCTATGAAAAGTAAGAAAGGGTTATGAACAGTAAGAGACTAGAACCCTTATGTCAAGTCCAAATGAAATGGATTTGAAAGATGAACTATGATATAGCCAGATTTGGCTAGATATGCCATTTTATGTCATGAAAGATATGAAATGAGAAGATATACCTTGAGAAGCGGCTGTATAGCTAGCTTTGTAAACAGATAGAGAGGCTTCTGTTCGGGAAAAGATAAGATGTTTGAATGATGAGCTACATGTGAAAGAGCAAATGAGAGCTTTAAGAGCTTCCACTCCTTGCATAGAATGCCAGGCCTTATGTTACGTTACATTATGTGATGTTTACAGAATATGCTAAAGCTCCGAATGTTAGAGCAGTGCAAGCTCTGAGTGTTAGAGCTGTGCAAGCTCCGAGTGTTAGAGCTGTGCATATTAAGAGAAGGAATGCTTGAGCTCCAATGTTATAGCTTTGCATTCATGAGAAGGTATGTAGTCCTGTAACACATTAGCCAGGCGTTATGCATGTTAGAGTATGTGCTCCTATATGCTCCTGTGCTCCTACTGGCAGTAGAGCAATGAAAGAAAGAATAATGATATAAGTCCTCTCTCTGTATTATGATGAGTTTTTAAAGATGATAATAATGTATGATGATATGAGAATGAGAGTTAAAGTTTGCGGATATTCAGAGAATTCCGCTAGATACTTGAATGAGCAATAAGTGATTGTACTAAGAAATATGATGAATAGTTAGTAGAAGCTCCAGAACATAGCAGTATTCGAGGGAGTTTGACATGAAAGAAATGGACACTACTCACAAGTCCAGCATAGTGAGAAGTCCATATGCAATAGATGCGTAGCAAAAAAGTAATAGAATGAATTGGAGTTCAACTCTTATTGTGTTGATTCAGAATAAGAGAAAGTGATAATAGCAAAGATATGAAGAATTGCGGATATGAAAAGTACTCCGCTAAGATGTCAAGATAAAAGATAAGAGATAGATACCCCAATCCTTAGTCAAAAAGAAGACAAGGATATCTATCTAAGATTACTGACTAAGGTGCTAAGTAAATTTCGAGGACGAAATTTATTTTAAGGGGGGTAGAAATGTCATATTCTAATTTTTCCCTATCTGTATAGTACTGATAGTGGAAAGAGGTTTAGGAAGGATTATGACAAAGATCAGAAGAAATGATAAATGTTAAATGAGTCTTGAAGGAAGAAAGGGACCTAAACAAAAATTGGAAAAGTTTAAAGGCCAAAAGTTAAAGTAGAAACAAAACTTGGGCCAAAAGTTGTAATTTCCAAAAGTTTAGGGACCTAAATGTAAATATCCAAAAAGTTAGGGACATAAATGTAATTAAGAGAAAAGTTCAAGGGCAAAATTGTAATTATAGAAAGATCAGCCCAAAAAGGGTTATAACTGCCCATAAGTATTTTAGCCCCATATTCCATCCGTAAATAGAGGAAGGTATGCTGGATAATCTGACATGATACAGAAATTTTATTAGGGCTCCAGACAACAGATATTTATCTGATAGTCTAAAAGTTATCTGAAATTTTATCAGATTTTATGGACTTCAGATATAAGTGGGAAAATTACAGAAAAGTGTGCCCTACAGTGTCAGATATCCTAGATCTGACAGAACTCTAGAAGAAGTTCTGTATAAAAAGTTATTCACATATTAGTGAATTTTGACGGGAGTTTGATAACACCCATAATCCGATAATGGAACTTATCAGTATGTAAGCCTGGATAGAATGAGATCAGATGACCTCATATATAGGCCCATAATGACGCCAAGGAAGGCCTAAAACCCAGGGTACCAGTTTATCAGTAGAAGGGGCCAGTGCCAGAAAAAGTGCAAAATTATGAAAATACCCCTGGATGCCCAGATTGTACCAGGGATGGATGAAGGGCATTTTGGTCATATGGGACAGGATAAAAATGTGTCACATGGTACAAATATGATTAGTTGAGCCAATATATACCCTGAGGCAGTACAAAGAGGGGTGAAATGATAATTATGCCCTTAGGGTCAATATAGTGCAAGAAAGGACACCAAGGGTATTTTGGTCATTTCCCAAGGGATCTATAATTAAGTTGTGGCCAATACAAGTATGTCAATGGTGTGAGAATCCTAGACATTAATTTCTAGGATAGAATACATATCCTGGTATATTATAAAAAAATTAGGAACAGAACACAGTCCGGTTGTTGTGAAACTGCACTGATCGGTACCGGATTAGACTGGAATTTCTCCAGAAGGTTCCTTGCATGGGCAGCATGGAGAAGAGTAATTATTATTTTATGAAAAAGTTAAATCCAAGATTAAATGTGGGCCTTTAGATCAAATAGTAACCAAATCAATCTTGGCCATTCATTTTTCTTGGATTTTGGCTATAAATACCCCTCCAATTCTGCAGAAAACTGTAGCTTCATGGATCCTTGGGGAAACTCTTGGAAAATGAAAACTCAAGCCAAGATAAAGAAGATTCAAGGTTCCAAAATCCATAGATGAAAGGGGAAAGAAGGAATTAAAGTTAGAAACTTATGATTGAAGCTTAAACAAGCTAGTTAAATGGTTGGTTGTTGAATCAAATTGATATTCTTGACTTTGCCATGGTGTGCCCTATTCGTTCTGCACTGTTCATGAGGGAAGGAAATTGAATTTCAATGATTTAATGCTTCCATTGAGTTTGTATGATGATTTTGTGTAGGATTGGAAAGGTTTTGAACCTTGGAAACATTAAAATCTCAAGGTTGTAGTCTTTGAGATTCCTTATGGTTACTGTTCAATCGCATGAACAGTGATTGGAATTTCATGATTTTGATGGTTCCAATGGTTTTAAAATGAAAAGTTATGTGGGGTAAAGTGGAGAAACAAGTATGGGAAGCATTAGAATCAAAATGAGAATTTTTGAAAGAATTGTATGCTTACGTTCAATTCTGTACAGCAGGCCATGAAGGACCTGGAATTTCATGATTCTAAGCTCATAAATGAGTTCAAAAGATGAAATTATGTAGGGTAAAGTCAAGACATCAATTGATTCAAGAGCCAAGTGGATTAGTGAATATTAGGGAAAGTTATGACAATAAAGAGTGTAACAAAGTTAATCTTGGACATGGTTGGAGTTCATGAGTCGTAATGAGTTATGTGATGAATATGAATGTGTTTAGGACCATGAAACATCCAAGAAGATATTGGGAAGTGATGGACATAAAGGCTTCATGGTTGGAAAGCTAGGGAGCAAGGGCTAAAGGTCAAGAGAAAAGCTTAAGTGCAAGGTAGTGAACTTATCTCTTTATGTGCTTGATGTGGTATGCTTATGTGTTGACATGTATATGTTATTTGAATGATGTTGTGACATGATAAATGATGTTGAATGTATTGTGAATAACATGTTTCCATGGCCATGCACTTTATGTAAAAGTATATAGCATGATGGCATGTCACTAATCAAAGAAAGTTAATGAAATTACATATCAGGCATTAGCATCCATCTTGCATATTTAAGTAGTAATATTTGCTACTGAGATTCCCTAGAATCTCACTCTCCCATAACCAACCAATTTAGGTCAAGCATGAAGAAAAGGTATGCATGGAGAAGAGCTAAAGAATGGAATAAAGGAAGTGAAGTATTGAGATTTTAGCATATAATATAAATTTTCCATGTATGTAAATGCCATGTAAGGTGTTTATTTATATGATAAACTTGTATGTAATAAATATGGCATATGTACATGATGTATATGAATGTTAAGAAGCTTATTTGATGGCTTGTGCATGCTGAAACAACTATTGGAAATGAAAGAAAAGAAACTGAAATGGTAAAAACGTAGGTCCTGAAGCAGTTTTGTTGTGGCTTTAGTTTGACATAGCAAATGAAGGAATTATTTCAAGAAATTTTATGAGAATGTATTACACATCCATATCTTTAAGTGCATAGGTAGAACGTTCCATTTGGATGTGTATATCAAGAGAAATGAATTTCCAAAATAAGGGACCAGAATCTGTTTCCAGAGTTTTTGACCAAATGAACAGTAAAGTTCAACGAATAAACTGTATCAATTGACGAATCATTTGGTCTGGAAATTATTTTTTCCTTAAATTGTAAGATGTTATATTCATGTAGCTTTTTGAACCACCTCATTTCGAGTTTTCTATAATTAATTATGATTTTTTGAAGTTCGTTGTGTAATCTGGAATACCATATGAACAGTAACCCGAGAAAGAGTAAAATTCCAGATTTGGCTAATGGACTTCCAATGTCTTGTAAGTGGTTCTAAATGCTACTGAATGGTCCCTAAGATGTATAAAAGTAAGGATGTTACAGACCTATACTAGAATATCCTCAAGAATTCCCTTAGGATACCTAATTGATCTATAAGCTAATTGGATTACAACACACCATAAGTCATGAGAGGCTAAATCTTTAGTCTCTTGGTGATGGATCACATATATTGAGCTCATGGACTACATTGTATTGGGGAGTTTTTTGTTTTAATCTCAGCTTTCTTATGTTTTGGAATTTCTAGATATAGGGTTTTCATTTTATGAGTAAGGATTGGATATCGATCGATTATTCTGAGATTAGGTTTTATAATTGAATTTGGATGATTTGGATGTTGGTTTAATATAAATATTTTAGTTTTGATTTATGGATAATTGAGTTTTTATCTACGATCGTTGCTAACTATTCGATTGCTTGAAATCTATGGTCATCAATTGATGATCATTTGAGGGTATCTTCATCATCTAATTTAATTACACACTAAGTGGTTTTTAAATAGCGCATTAGTGATTTTTGAAATAGCTTTGATCAAAGAAGTTTAAGGAATATTAATGTTATGGACTCAATCGATCGATTGAGGTTTTATTTAAGATTTAGTGATTTTAAAATTCCTATATAATAGTTGGAGTAAGGATAGATAGGTTTCCATCATCAAGAGTCTTTCTCAAATAATTCTTTAACAATCCACTTATTTTCCATCTTAATAAAAAATACAAAAATATTTACTTTACTGCACCCTTATTTTATTGCATTAAAAATCAACCAAATCTAAAATCCATTTTTACTTTCACTCAGGTTTTCAATCATTTTGTCACCAATCTGCTAGGGTTCCAATAAAAAGGGCTCCTTGAGAAGAACGATAAGGTTGTGCCTTATACTGCATTAATAGGGTGCAATTACTTTTATTTTGATGAGTCAGACGATGACAATCCGCCCTAATCAATGGCACCGTTATCGGGGAGCCAAGTAATTGGTTCATTATCAATTAGTCATCAATTTCATTACTTACTACAGTCATTCTTTTGTTTGAATTTTAGTTTTTGTTGTTTACATTACATAGCACTCTGCATTTTTCAAGTTTTTGCGAAGTTGCTCTCTGCACCTTTGAGTCACGACCAAAGATAATTGTGTCACGACTGTATTACCTCTCTGTAGTGCTTGATTACTCTCTATGAACTCTAGTCGCGACAATAACAACCTCTGGTCACTACCGTTGTGAGAAATTTCCTCTCTATGACTTTTGGTCGTGACTAGACCACATTTTTTGTCGTGACATTGAACCAAATTTTTAGAACTTCTATTCCCTGTGTAATTGGGTTGTGACCTATAACATCATAATTTTCTTACATTTTAGGGACCAAACGGTAGCATCTGGAACTACTTTAAAGATCATTGAAGTAAAATTACATAATATGGAATTTTACTCTACCGAGTATTGTTTACTGTGTAAATTCCAAAGAAGTGACTTGACTTTGAAAAATCATAATTAAATCTAGAAAAATCAAAATAAAGTGGTTCAAATTGTTACACAAAGCTAACTTAATTATATTATAGAGAAAAATAACTCGTTGACCATGCCTTGACCAAGTCAACTTCAATCAATGCTCCAATATTACTGTTCATCTAGCGTCCTTCCCTGATTCCAGCATTTTTGGCACCAACTTTGCAAAATTATATCTCCATGTTTAGACATCCAAATGAGATGTTATATATATCAAATCGAATCTTGGTATGTATACTATTTATAGGTAAAATATCATACATTTATTCAATCGTTTACTATTTTTAACTACAGTTCAATTGCCACTGACTCACCTTGAGTTACTATTTACAGTGGCAAATTCCAACACCCAACTTTACATACATATGTATAACATACACCAATCACATATCAATCATGCTAAATAACTCTTAACTTCTCTTCATGCATCTTCATCTCCTCTATCTTGATAAGATCTGCTATGATTGGATTGATATGGAAGGGGTGAGATTTCTGGAGAAATCTCAGTAGCAAACGGAAACCATACAATGTATGCAGCTAAATGCTTGATGTTACTATGTGTGTACTTAATGATCATGCTTGCATAATGATAACTTATATGCTTTCATGTCCCATACTTATAACATATGACCATAGTATAAAAAGAAATAGAGCATTACTCTAGCTCTTAGCCTTTGCTCAAAGGTTCCTTCTTTTCATAGGTCATAGCCTATACATAACATAATAATATCTTCATTATTATCCTATCTAGTATAGCTCTACTTAACTCATGCTTAACCTGGAGTAATACCCTTAATCTGACAATCCTCTAACTTTCTTTATATCCATGGCTAACCTTATTAAGAGAGATATTCTCTATTCTAACTATTAAATTCATTAGAACAATCCTCTAATTTATTAGAGTAGGGACTAGAATAAATTACTTACCTTATTCCTAAGCTTGTCAAATCCCTAAGCTCCTTGGATTGCTCCTAGCTTTGCCAGAACTCCTCATTTTTCCTTCCTTCCTTTCTCATTCTTTCTTTCTCTCTCTCTCTCTTCTTTTCTCTTCTTCTTGGCTCTTGGTTGTGAATGGAATAGAGGGAGGGGTGGGGTATTTATAGGTGGAGGGAGGTGAAATGGATGGTCCAGATCGAATCACGATGAATGGCTCATATCGTTTAGCTTCCTCAGGAAGCCTTGCTTACATCATCACGATGACATCATAATCCTAGATGACTCATCAAAATGATATCATCCATGGGACACCTCACATGCTTAGGTGGTGTAATGGTGGGGCCCTTAGGACACCTCACCAGCTGACTCAGTGTTCCTAGAGATTATAGTCTTGTCCCAAAATGAAAAACTGAGATTGTGCAACGTGTCCTTTACCTTTTTCTTCTTTCCCTAGACTCATGCCATGTGGTGCCTCGTGGGTCCCATAAGGACACCTTTTATGCCCCTCATGATTCTGGATGAGTCTAAAGCTTTATCTGATCACTTTCCCCAGTTCTATCTCCAACCGGGTAAACTACTATTTTAATGCTACTTAAACCAACATAATCATTGGGCCACATTTTTATACCCTTTAAATGCTATCTTGGCCTCTAATCAAGCTCAAGCACTATGGTGGCTCGATTCCTAAGAAACATCCCTTAGCAAATTACCAAAATGCCCTTAGTTACTCTTTATTTCCTTGAATAATTCTAGGGGCATATTGTCTTTTTATACTTTACTAGAGTATTTCTTGACCCTGATCAATTATCTAGATAACCTTCCTCGATTGTCTAACCCTAGTCAAATGACCAAACTACCCTTCACTCATTCTTTAATTATTTTATTACATAAGGGCATTTTCGTCATTTCACACTTCTGCATATTTTTGGGCACTGACCTCTTTAACTGATAAATTGATATCATAGGCCTGGACCTCACTTGGCATCATCCTAGGCCTCTTTATGATGTCATATGAGCTCATTCCATCTAAACTTACTTATTGCTAAGGTTCATAATCAGACCGCGGACGTTCTCAAACTCCCGTCAAAATTCACTAATATGGGAATAACTTTTTCTATAGAACTCATTTCGAGGTTCTGCCAGATTCATGACATCTAGCGTCCTAGGGCACACCTTCCTATAACTTTTCACTTATATCTGAGGTCCATAGGATCTGATAAAAATTTTAGATAACTTTCAGACTATCAGGTATATATTAGCTATCTGGAACTTTAATAAAATTATTGTATTATGCTAGATTAACTAGTATAATTGTCTCTATCTACTGATGGAATTTGGGACTAAAATGCTTCTGAGCAGTTCTATGCCTCTTCCAGCTCAACTTTCTATAACTTCATTTAACCCTGGAAACTTTACATCATTTCAATTAAGTCCCTTAACTTTTCATAATTACACATAATGGCCCAAACTTTATATCTACTTTCTTTTGTCACCATTAAACCTTTTAGACTTTTCACTTTAGTCCCTTTCTTTTTCCAAAATGACCATTATACCCCTAGGGACTTTCACTTTTTATACATAGGTCCCTATAATTTCGTTTATTTGCAGTTTAGTTCATGAAAACCCTATGAATTTTTTTGGGACTTCTGCTCAAAGAGGTATGGTAGCATACCTTTTTTAGGCTATATATGTTGGAAATTGTGCCCTAGGGGCCAATCATTATCTTGTGAACATTGTTAATTTATGAATTTATTAATTGTGTTATCATATTATTTGCATGTTTACTGTGATGACTATCCTTGGATAACTTATGATCTTATCCTAAATGTCCCTGGTCGGTCATCTATGCGGGAGCAGAGATGAAATAAGACCAGTATGACTTTGAAGATGTATAGAGATATAAATCAAAGTCATAGGCACATGTAAGAGTACAAAGTGTCGGACTGACCCGCTATGAGAGAGCTGCATGGGTTAAGTCATAAGCTTCTCTCATATACAAACCATGTCACTATGCCCTTTGACCTGAGATCATCATGGATTCTTACATGACAAACGCTCATCTTTGACCTAGTCAAAAGTCACTTTTGACCGAGTGATCATAAAGACTATGTTCGGGCTTACTGGTTTTTCGTGCGGAGGAATGTGAATGGTCAAGATGGAATTTATCCCTCACATTCGTAGAGAGATATTACTGGGCCCCTCGATGAGTGAGTCTGAGAAATATATGGCCATACTGTAATGGAAAGGTAGTTCTATTTCTATAGTCAGACTACTCAGGGATCGAGAAAGTAATAGTCAGGAATAGGAGGATGACATTCTCCATGCCTCATCCATGACCAAAATATCGTGTGACAAAAGGGACATGATATGGTTGTATAAAAGGTTATCGTTCATCGATCCTCATATGATTTCGGTAGTCGTGATGTCTTGCTATAGACCGCTTGCGACTTGTGAGTCAGTATAGTAAATGGCCCACTGCCAACTTCATATAGGCCTACAGGGTCGCACACAAAATAGCCCAACACGAGTTATGATGTCCAAATTCATTGAATCTAAGACATGTCCAGATTCAATGAATAATCCAGCTTGGATGTATATATTTATTTATATTTATATTCGTATATATATATTATATATAAGAGATATTTACAAGATTTAATTTATAAGGATAAATTAAATCTCTATCACATTTGAATTTGAAATTCAAATTGATATGATATCTCATATAAGAGATATTTACAAGATTTAATTTATAAGGATAAAATTAAATCTCTATCACGTTTGAATTTGAAATTCAAATTGATATGATATCTCATATAAGAGATATTTACAAGATTTAATTTATAAGGATAAAATTAAATCTCTATCACATTTGAATTTGAAATCCAAATTGATATGATATCTCAAATTTGATTTATGAGAATAAATCAAATGTAATTATGTCTTATCTTTATTTTAAATTAAATAAATGGGTGAATTAAATCTGTGGGACGGATTTAATACAAACACTATTTATTTAATTAGTTCCTTATCAAATTACACAATATATGATATTGTATTAATTTCAGAATTAATATAAGATTAATTCCAAAAATCCAAGTCTGTGGTAACACACATAGCATCCTATATATCTGATATTTAGGAACTACAGTTGGGACAAAAAAAAGGGTGAACGGGAATCCGCAAAAGGTTTGCAGATAAGAAACTGTCGAAATAGAGACGGAGAGGATGCATTCTTGAGTAAGCCCTGGAGGGACAGGAGGCGCTAGCACGTCATTCATGGTTGGAACGCTGTTCGTATGGATGCCAGTAGAGGAAGCGAACCTGAGCCGTCAACTTCTTGCGATCGAAAAGAGATCACAAGCTGCAGAGAGAAGCTGTGAACGTCGCAACCAAAAGCTGAGAAAGTCGTGACTGAATACTGAGGGTAATACTTCTTTCCACTTGAATTAAACACATACGGTAGATCCTGGCAGGGAATGGAAAATTTTTTAAGTTAATTTTTGCTGCGTGTCTTCCAATTCCTTACAACATATTGGGCTTCTAGGCCTACAAATTAGGATATGACATGACTTGAACACCCTTTTATCGTGACCAGTTAATTTTTTCCACTGTGAAACTTTTATGACTAATTGTGATTGCTTACCTGGTTATTCTTGATTGTTCTGGCATTTTATTTATAGTGGAGCTAACCCATTAGTACCTTTTGAACATAAAATTGAGAGACAACTTAGGAAACTAAGGGAATAATTTAGGGAAGAGGCAAAATCAACATAATCTAGCTCATCCTCTAGTGTCCCTGAATCTGAAATTGGACTTAATTTAGAGATTCCATTATAAATTTCTAATATGGCTAAGATTAATCCTAATAGGCATGATGGGCATAATAGATAAGGAGAAAATGAAATGCCAATGAATGTAGAAGATAATAGAAGTGTGAGGGAAATAAATTATTCACATGTGAATTATGATCCGTATAGTTTTTATATTGAAGAGGCTAATTTTGAAATTAAAGGAGCTTTGATTGCAGCCTTACCTAAATTTTATGGTTTTGTAGGAGAAAGTCCACATCGGCACTTACAAATCATGCATATGATCTGCTTCTTGATGAAACCCCCAATGACTGTATTGGATGATGTCTTAAGGAGGTGTTTCCATTTCACCTTGGAACGGAAGGCTAAGGAGTGATTATACAATCTACCAACTCATTTCTCAACTCTTACATGGGATCAGTTGAAGTCAACATATTTAGAACAGTTCTTCCTAGCCTCTAAGATAACTCGAATGAAGAAGGAAATTACAAATATTCTATAACAAGATGGAGAGTTATTACATGAATATTGGACAAGATTTATCAACTTGTTGGCTCAATGTCTGAAACATCCTTACTTTCGTACATCTTAGGGACCATTTAGTAGCATTTAGAACCACTTACAAGACCTTGGAAGTCCATTAGCTAAATCTAAAATTTTACTCTTCTCGAGTTACTGTTCATATAGTATTCTAGATTAGGCGACAAACTTCAAAATTATAATTAATTTTAGAAAATTTGAAATGAAGTGGTTCAAAAAGATACATGAATATAACATCTTGAAATTTAGGGGAAAAATAATTTATTGACCGAATTCTTTCTTAATTAATACAGTTTAATCGTCAAATATTATTGTTCATTTGGTCAAAAATCCTAAAAACATATTCTAGTCCCTAACTTTGGAAAATTATTTCTCTTTGTATAGACATTGAAATAAGATGTTCTTGAAGTCAAAACAAAGCTTGGCATTTTAACTAAATGTTTGTAAAATTTTATACATTTATATCATCATTTGCTATTTTCATTGCATCATGAGTATTGTAGCTCAAACATGTCATGTAACCTCATTACTTGCAACAATTTATACATCCATCATATAACATTTACATTATCCAAACCCTAACTTCTCTTCATGCTTTTTCATCCTCTTTCATCATTAATATACCTGTTGGGATTGGGATTACATGGATGGAGTGAGATTTCTGGGGAAATCTCAGTATCAGACAGTATTAAACAATGCATGCATTAATGTAAATATTTGTGCTTGTTTGTGAAAGTGTTAACATTCTGTAATGTGCATGCTTCCATGTAACATATGAAATACTATTGGCCAAAGTAATTATAGAAATAGAGCTTCAATCATAAACACATATGCAACACAATTCAACATAGCCATAGCACAACTAAGCATAACATTCAATACATATAAGTTTATGATAAGTTTACTACCTCATATACTTAACTTTCTTTCACTTTAACTTTGCTTTGCCTCTTTCTTCTTACTTCTTCTTGATGAGTGGCTGCCTCTTTGGAGTCCACAATCAAATACTCACATAATCATCCATCTATTACAATCTAACTTTCTCTAGAACATTGAGCTCATTTAACTTATTAACTTTCCTTAATTTTAACTAATGGACTTGGCCTTTGAATCAATTGATGTCTTGACTTACCCTACACAATTTTATCTTTTGAATCCATTTATGAGCTTAAAATCATGCAATTCTAGCTCTTATGCACTATTCTGGACAGATTTAAAAAACATGCATAATCCTTCCAAAAATTCTCATTTTGATTCCAATGCTTCCCATACTTGTTTCTCTACTTTATCCCACACTACTTTTCATTTTAAAACCGTTGGAATTATCAAAATCATAAAATTCCAATCACTATTCATATGAGTGAATATTAACAGAGAAGAATTCCAAGAATTACAACTTTCAATTCCAATGCTTCCCAGGTTCAAAACCTATCCAATCCTACACAAAATCATCATACAAATTCAATGGAAGCATTAGATCATTGAAATTCCATCTCCTTCTATCATGAACAGTTCAGACCAAAAGGTCTCAACAATGGCAAAGTGAAGAATATTAACTTGATTGAACAACCAATCACTTAACTAGCTTGTTTAAGATTCAATCACATACTCTAACTTTAATTTCTTCTTTTTCCTTTCATCTAAGGTTTTGGACAGCACATACACCTTAGAAAAAAACTCAACTTTCTTCCATCAAAACCCTAAGTTCACACCCCAAAATTAGAGGACAATAAGTTAGGATAGATTGCTTACCTTTAATATCTAGCTAGCTTGAACTTTAGACCTTAGATTATTCTTTATCTTGGCTTGAGTTTCCATTTTGACAATGTAACATCCTTACTTTTATATGGCTTAGGGACCATTCAGTAGCATTTTGAACCACTTACAAGACCTTGAAAATCCATTAGCCAAATCTAGAATTTTACTCTTTCTCGGGTTACTGTTCATATGGTATTCCAGATTACGTAACAAACTTTGAAAAATCATAATTAATTTTAGAAAAATCAAAATGAAGTGGTTCAAAAAGCTACATGAAGATAACATCTAGAAATTTAAGGGGGGGAATTTCCAGACCAAAGGCCTCACAATTAATACAGTTTATTCACCAAAGATTACTGTTCATTTGGTCAAAATTTCTAGAAACAGATTCTGATCCCTTACTTTGGAAAATTAGTTCTCTTTGTAAATACATCAAAATAAGGCGTTCTTGGTGTCAAAATGAAGCTTGAAATGTCATATAAATTTATGTAAAATTTCATACATTTATTCCATCATTTACTATTTTTCTTTACATCATGACCATCACTACTTACATTGGTCATACAACAACATTACGCATTTACATAACATATATACCATCCAATCCCTAGCCTTTCTTCATGCTTCATCATCGTCTTTCATTATTCACAAACCTGTGGGATTTGGTTTACATGAAAAAGAATGAGATTTCTGGGGAAACCTCAGTAGCAAACATTACTAAACAATGCATACATTAATGTAGATACTTGTGCTTGCTTGTGAAAGTGTTAACATTGTGTAATGCGCATGCTTCCATGTAGCATATGAAATACAATTGTCCAAAGTAGTCATAGCAACATAGCTTCATACATAAGCACATATGCAACAAAATTCAACAAAGCCATAGCATATTCAAGCATAACATTCAATGCATACAAGTTTAGGATAAGTTTACTACTTCATATACTTGATTTCTTTCACTTTATCTTGCTTCTTTATTCTCACTTCTCTTGGATATGTGGATGCCTCTTTTGGAGCATATCAATCAATCCCTAACATCACATAACCATTCATCCATCATCACCTAATTTCCTTGAGCATTAAACTTACTTTAACTAACATAACTTCCTCTTGAACATTAAGCTCACTTATTTTCCTTAATATTAACTAATGGACTTGGTCTTTGAATCAATTGATGTCTTGACTTTACCCTACACAATTTCATCTTTTGAATCCATCTATGAGCTTAGAATAATGGCATTCTAGCTCATTCAAGGCCTGCTATACATAAATGAACATATGCATACAATTCTTTCAAAAATTCTCATTTTGATTCTAATGCTTCCTATATTTGTTTCTCCACTTTACCCTACACAACTTTTCATTTTAAAACCATTGGAAGCATCAAAATCATAAATTACAATCACTATTCATTCAAGTGAGCAGTACCATGAAGAATTTCAAAAACTACAATCTTGGAATTTCAATGCTTCCAAGGTTCAAAACCTTTCCAATCCTATACAAAATCATCATATAAATTCAATGGAAGCATTAAATCATTGAAATTCCATTTCCTTCCTTCATGAACAGTTCATACCAAATAGGTTCAACCATGGCAAAGTCAAGAATATCAACTTGATTCAACAACCAAGCATTTAACTATATTGTTTAAGCTTCAATCATATGTCTCTAACTTTAATTTCTTCTTTTCCCTTTCATCTAAGGCTTTTGGATAGCACAACCCCTTAGAGAAAATTTAACTTTTCCCCTATGAAAATCATAAGTTCAAGGTCCCAAATCAAAGGAAAATAAGTTAGGAGAGATTGCTTACCTTTAATCTCTAACTTGCTTGAACTTTGGTACCTTGAATCTTCTTTATCTTGGCTTGAGTTTCCATTTTGTAAGAGTTTCCCCAAGGTTTATGAGGCCACGGTTTTGAACCAGATTTGAAGGGTATTTATTGAAAATTTCAAGGAAAATCAATGGCCAAGATTACTTTGTGCAGTATTTGATCTAAAGGCTCACATTTAATCTTGAATTTAACTTTTTCCAAACAGACTAATTATGACATCATAAGGGAAAGCTCAAGGGACACCTCATCGGGGTATGTGGCAAAACTATTATGTAAGGAAGCTTCTAGAAAAATTCCAATCCAATCCGGTACCGATCGGAGCAGTTTCACAACAACCAGACTGTTTTCTATTCCTAATTTTTTATAATATACCAGGATATGTATTCTATCCTAGAAATCAATGTCTAGGCTTCTCATACCATTGACATTGTTATGCTAAGTATTTATTTGCCATCCATCCCTTGGGAAAGGACCGAAATACCCTTGTTGTCCTTTATTGCACTATATTGACCCTCAAGGTAAAATCGTCATTTCACCCCTCTTTGTACTGCCTCAGGGCATATACTGGCTCTAACTAATCATACTTATACTATATTCCACATTTTTAGCCTATCCCAGATGACCAAAATGCCCTCCATCCTCATTGGTACAATATGGGCATCTAGGGGCTTTTTTCGTAATTTCACACTTTTTCTAGACACTGGCCCCTTCTACTGATAACTAGTACCATGGGTTTTGGGCCCTCCTTGGCATCATCATAGGCCCATATATGAGGCCATCTGAGTTCATTCTATCTAGGTTTATTTACTGATAAGTTCCATTATCTGATCACGGGTGTTTTCAAACTCTCGTCAAAATTCACTAATATGGGAATAACTTTTTATACAGAACTTCTTCTAAGGTTCTGCCAGATCCATGCCATTTTATACTGTAGGGCACACTTTCCTGTAATTCCCCTACTCATATCTGAAGTCCATGAAATATGATAAAATTTTAGATATCTTTAAGACTATCAGATAAATATCTGTTGTCTGGAGCCCAAAGAAAATTTCTGTATCATGCCAGATTAACCAGCATATCTTCCTCTATTTGCTGATAGAATGTGGGACTAAAATACTTCTGGGCAGTTCTAACCTTTTTTGGGCTTATCTTTCTATAATTACAATTGTCTTTGAACTTTTTACTTAATTACATTTAAGTCCCTTAACTTCTGAAAATTACCACTTTTGGCCCAACATTTATTTCTACTTTAACTTTTGGCCTTTAAACTTTTCTAATTTTCATTTAGGTCCCTTTCTTCCTTCAAAACTCATTTAACCTCTATTATTTCTTTTGATCATCGTCATAATCCTTTCCAAACTTCTTTCCTCTATCAGTATTATACAGATAGGGAAAAATTAGGATATGACATTTCTACCCCTTAAAATAAATTTCGTCCTCAAAATTTACTCAACACCTCAATCAAGGATTAGGGTATCTATCTCTTATCTTTTATCTTGACATCTTAGCAGAGTACTTTCCATATCCGTAGATCTTCATATCTTTGCTATGATCATTCTTCAATTCTGAATCAACTTAATCAGAGCTGAACTCTAGTTTATTCTATTACTTGCTTACTTGCTATACATCTATCTACATATGGACTTCTCACCATTCTAGCCTTGTGAGTAGTGTCCATTTCTTTCATATCAAACTCCCTCGAATACTACTATATTCTAGAGTTTCTATTAACGACTCATCATACTTTTTAGTGCAATCACTTATTACTCATCTGAGTATCTAGCGGAATTCTCTGAACATCCGTAACTTCATTTCTCACTTTCATATCATTACATTTCTATTCTTCTTATCATATTTAATAATTCATCTTAATACAGAGAGAGGACTTATGTCATTATTCTTTCTTTCATTACTTTACTCTCATATAGGAGCACATAGGAGCACATACTATAACATGCATAATGCCTGAACAACATATTGCAAGACTCCATTCCTGCCCATGAATGCAAAGCTCTAACATTGGAGCTCAAGCACTCCTTCTCTTAATATGCACAGCTCTAACACTTAGAGTTTTCACAGCTCTAACACTCAGAGCTTGCACTACTCTAACATTCGGAGCTTTAGCATATTCTATAAACAGAACATAATGCCTGGCATTTCATGCAAGGAGTGAAAGTTCTCACTTGCTCCTTCATTTGTAACTTATCATTCAAACATCTTATCCTTTTCAAAAATAGAGCCTCTCAATCTGTTTACAAGCCTAGCTATAAAGCCACTTCATATCGTACTTCTCAATACATATTTCTCATAACATATCTCATTACGTACTCTTCATAGGTTTTCTCATTTCGTATCTTTAATGTCATAACATGGCATATCTGGCCAAATGTGGCTATATCATAGTCTATCTTTGAAATCCATTTCATTTGGACTTGACATAAGGTTCTAGTCTCTTACTAGTCATAACCCTTTCTAGCTTTTCATAGTTCTTTCTATCATTTTACATAGCTTTGTGCATATATGCCAATTTCTATGGCATTTCTACCTTTTTCTATCACTTCCCAGGGGGTCACCCATCATTGGACTACCCTTGCCTGAGCTCACTAAACTGAAATATGCAGATAAAAATATGAAGCACTAGTTCTAATAGGCTCCAACCTTGGTACTCTACTATCTTAGACGTATCTTATGCTGTCTCCCTTGGGTCTATCTGTCCTTCTAATGTCCTTATCCTCATCTGGAGGATCTATCTGTCTTTTATTCTTATTCTCTACAATCTTATTGTAGGGATCTCTTTATTCTCATTTGACCCTTTCTCATATCTTATGAAATATTCTTATAAATTCTTGGGACTCAGGACTAATAACTTTAACTTTGATTACTTAGTTCCTGTTACGTGTAAGGAGATTCTGAGTTTAGTCCCTGATAGTAATAAGGCTATCTGAAACTAGCATCATGGGTACTATCTCTATTATGAGTTAACCAACTTGTGAAGCTTCTATACCTTAACTTTTCCTTAGTATTCATCCTTCCAAAGACATACAGTGCCTATGGCTCAATACTTTCTTTCTCTAGGCTAGGTTTACTGCGACCTTCGAGATCTACTGTGATCAACTGTAAGCCTCTTCAGGATCTATCTGCAACCCTGGAATTCTGTTATCTAGGAGCCATACTAGGATCTAACTGCAGTCCTCTAAAATCTATTGCAATTTCATTGTACTGTATTCTCATATCTGGAAGACCTAAACCAATAGACAAAATTATAAGGTTAGTCACTTCTACATAGTTGTTAACTCAATAGATAATTCCCCAAAAAATGATCATAGATGCCAATATTATCTATTAGGACTTTACTCATTTCCTTTATCACTCAGGAATTTCTCATATCATTCTCATATTTCATAACTTTACTGTATCCATTACTGTAGAGAGCTACACAAGCCCTACTATAACATCCTTACTTTTATATGTCTTAGGGACCATTCAGTAGCATTTAGAACCACTTACAAGACCTTAGAAGTCCATTAGCCAAATCTGGAATTTTACTCTTTCTCGAATTACTGTTCATGTGGTATTCCAGATTACGCAACGAACTTCGACAAATCATAACTAATTCTAGAAAACTCGAAATAAAGTGGTTCAAAAATCTAAGTGAAGATAACATCTTGAAATTTAAGGAAAAAATAATTTCCAGACCAAATGATTAGCCAATTGATACAGTTTATTCGTTGAAGTTTACTGTTCATTTGGTCAAAAACTCTGGAAACAGATTCTGGTCTCTTACTTTGGAGAATCATTTCTTTTGATATACACATCCAAATGAAACGTTATACCTATGAAATTAAAGATATGGATGTGTACTACATGCTCATAAAATTTCTTGAACTAATTCCTTCATTTGCTAGGTCAAACTGAAGCCACAACAAAACTGCTTCAAGACCTACGTTTTTACCATTTCAGTTTCTTTTCTTTCATTTCCAATAGTTGTTTCAGCATGCATAAGCCATCAAATAAGCTTCTTAACATTCATATACATCATGTACATATGCCATAATTATTTCAAATAGCTTCATCACATAAATACACACCTTACATGGCATTTACATACATGGATAATTCATAGCCTATGCTAGAATCTTAATACTTAACTTTCCTTCTTCCATGCTTTAGCTCTTCTCCATGTATACATTTTCCTTCATGCTTGACCTAAATTAGTTGGTTATGGAAGAGTGAGATTCTAGGGAATCTCAGTAGCAAACATTACCACTTAAATATGCAAGATGGATGCTAATGCATGATATGTAATTTCATTAAATTTCTTTGATTAGTGACATGCCATCATGCTATATACTTTTACATAAAGTGCATGGCCATGGAAACATGTTATTCACAATACCTTCAACATCATTTATCATGTCACAACATCATTCAAATAACATATACATATCAACACATAAGCATACCACATCAAGCACATAAAGAGATAAGTTCACTACCTTGCACTTAAGCTTTTCTCTTGACCTTTAGCCCTTGCTCCCTAGCTTTCCAACCAATAAACCTTTATACCAATCACTTCCCAACATGTTCTTGGATGTTTCAAGGTCCTAAACACAGTCATATTCATCACATAATTCATTAGGACTCATGAACTCCAACCATGTTCAAGATTAACTTTGTTACACTCTTTATTGTCATAACTTTCCCTAATATTCACTAATCCACTTGGCTCTTGAATCATTTGATGTCTTGACTTTTCCCTACATAATTTCATCTTTTGAACTCATTTATGAGCTTAGAATCATTAAATTCCAGCTCCTTCATGGCCTGCTGTACAGAATTGAACATAAGCACACAATTCTTTCAAAAATTCTCATTTTGATTCTAATGCTTCCCATACTTGTTTCTCCACTTTACCCACACAACTTTTCATTTTAAAACCATTGGAACCATCAAAATCATGAAATTCCAATCACTGTTCATGCGAGTGAACAGTAACCGTAAGGAATCTCAAAGACTACAACCTTGAGATTTTAATGTTTCCAAGGTTCAAAACCTTTCCAATCCTACAAAAAATCATCATACAAACTCAATGGAAGCATTAAATCATTGAAATTCAATTTCCTTCCCTCATGAACAGTGCAGACCAAACAGGGCACACTATGGCAAAGTCAAGAATATCAATTTGATTCAACAACCAACCACTTAACTAGCTTGTTTAAGCTTCAATCATATGGTTCTAACTTTAATTTCTTCTTTCCCCTTTCCTTTAAGGTCTTTGGGCAGCACCACCCCTTAGAGAAAACTCAACTTTTCTCCCATTAAAACCCTAAGTTCAGGCTCCCAAATCAAAGGAGAATAAGCTAGGAAAGATTGCTTACCTTTAATCTCTAGCTTGCTTGAACTTTGGAACCTTGAATCTTCTTTGTCTTGGCTTGAGTTTTCATTTTGCAAGAGTTTCCCCAAAGGTCCATGAAGCTACGGTTTGCTGCAGAATTGGAGGGGTATTTATAGCCAAAATCCAAGAAAAATGAATGGCTAAGATTGATTTGGTTACTATTTGATCTAAAGGCTCACATTTAATCTTGGATTTAACTTTTTCATAAAATAATAATTATGACATCATGTGGGACAGCTCAAGGGACACCTCAAGGGATTAGGTGGCGTGCTCATAGTGTAAGGAACGTTCTGGAGAAATTCCAGTCCAATCCGGTACCGATCAGTGCAGTTTCACAACAACCGGACTGTGTTATGTTCCTAATTTTTTATAATATACCAGGATATGTATTCTATCCTGGAAATTAATGTATAGGCTTCTCATACCATTGAAAATGTTAGACTAAGTATTTATCTGCCATCCATCCCTTGAGAAATGACCAAAATACCCTTGGTGTCCTTTCTTGCACTGCACTGACCCTAAGGGCATAACTGTCATTTCACCCCTTCTTGTACTGCCTTAGGGCATATATTAACTCTATATAATCATATTTATACTATGTCCCACGTTTTTGGCCTGTCCAGAATGACCAAAATGACCTCCATCCATCACTGGTACAGTATGGGCATCCAGGGGTGTTTTCATAATTTCGCACTTATCCTGGACTGCTCTGTACTCTGGCCCACTTAACTGTCTAGTCATCACATTGGGCCTACTATGGCGCCATTTGGGCCTTGGTTTGGGCTCATTGCCTTTATGCCCTTTATGGCATAAATCCCAAGACACCTCTCCCGATCCTATTTATCGGGTATTCTATTTTACCATAAAATCCCATAAGAATTCTACAGGATTCCTTTTCTGACTCTTTCAGTTTGATAAATTCATATATTAAATATAAGAATTTACAGTAAAGTTTCATCTGATTCTGAGATATGAAAAATACTGCAATAATTCCTGCTGACTTCAGGAATTTATATCAATTAATCGGGACCTCAAATCAAAATTCTGTGTTGCGTTAAACTGACCGGAATAATTATGTCTATCTACTGGTAAAATTTGAGTCTGATCTGATTCCGGGCATTTTTGGCCTGTTTTGGCTCAACTTTTTCATAATTACATTTGGGTCCCTGACTTTTTACTTAATTACACTTAGGTCCCTAAACTTTTGGAAATTACCACTTTGGGCCCAAATCTTGTTTCTACTTTAACTTTTGGCCTTTAACATTTTCTACTTTGCATTTTAGTCCTTCTCCTTCTTCAGGACTCATACAACCTTTATCATTCATTCTTATCTTCGTCATAATCCTTTCTAAACCTCTTTTCACTATCAGTACTATACAGATAAGGAAAAATTAGGATATGACATTTCTACCCCCCTTAAAATAAATTTCGTCCTCGAAATTTAATTAACACCTCAGTCAAGGATTGGGGTATTTACCTCTTATCTTTAATCGTGACATATTAACAGAGTTCTTTTTATATCCACAATTCTTCATATCTTACTATGATCATCCTTTTGTCATGAATCAACTCACTCAGAGTTGAACTCCAGTTCATTCTATTACTTTCTTGCTACACATCTATCTGTATATGGACTTTCCACTATGCTAGACTTGTGAGTAGTGTCCATTTCTTTCATGTCAAACTCCCTCGAATACTGCTATATTCTGGAGCTTCTACCAACTCTTCATCATATTTCTTAGTGCAATCACTTATTGCTTATTTGAGTATCTAGCAGAATTCTCTGAATATCCGCAAACTTTAACTCTCATTCTCATATCATCATACATTCTTATCATCTTTAAAAACTCACCATAATATAGAGAGAGGACTTATATCATTATTCTTTCTTTCATTGCTCTACTGCTAAATAGGAGCACGTAGGAGCATATAGGAGCATATAGGAGCACATATGAGTATATAGGAGCACATACTCTAACATGCATAATGCCTGGCCAACGTGTTGCAGGACTACATACCTGCTCATGAATGCAAAGCTCTAACATCGGAGCTCAAGCATTCCTTCTCTTAATATGCACAGCTCTAACACTCGGAGCTTGCACAACTTTATCATATAAAGCTTGCACTGCTCTAACATTCGGAGCTTTAGCATATTTTACAAACATAACATAACATAACATAACATAACATAATGCCTGGCACTTTATGCAAGGAGTGAAAGCTCTCATTTGCTCTTTCATACGTAACATATTATTCAAATGTCTTACCCCTTTTAGCAGGGAGCCTCTCTATCTATTTACAAGGCTAGCTATTATGCCACTTCGTATTGCATTTCTCAATACACCTTTCTCATAACATATCTCATTTTGTATCTTTTATATCATAACATGACATATCTAGCCACATCTGGCTATATCATAGTCTATCTTTCAAATCCATTTCATTTGGATTTAACATAAGGGTTCTTGTCTCTTATTATTCATAACCCTTTTTAGCTTTTCATAGTTCTTTCTATCATCTTACATAGCTCTGTGCACATATGCCAATTTCAATGGCATTTACACACTTTTCCATCACTTCCCAGGGGGTCACCCATCATTGAATTACCCTTACCTGAGCACGCTTAACTAAAATGTGCAGATAAAAATCTGAAGCGCTGGTGCTTACAGGCTTCAACCCTGGTACTTTATTATCTTAGACCCATCTTATACTATCTCTTTTGGGTCTATCTGGCCTTCTAATCTCTTTATCCTCATCTGGAGGATTTACTTGTCTTTTATTTTCTGTAATCTTATCATAAGGATCTCTTCTTATATCTTACGTAATATTTCCATAAATCCTTGGGACTCAGCATTAACAACTTTAACTTTGATCACTTAGTTCCTGATACGTGTAAGGAAATTTTGAGTTCAATCCCTGATAGCAATAAGGCTATCTGAAACTAGCATCATGGGAACTCTCTCTGTTATGAGTTAATCAACTTGTGAAGCTTTTATACCTTAACTTTTCCTTGGTATTTGTCCTTCCAAAGAAATACTATACTTATGGCTCATTACTTTCTTGCTCTAGGCTTGGTCTACTGTGACCCTTGGGATCTACTGCGATCAACCGTAAGCCTTTCAGGATCTAACTGCGACCCTGTGAGCCATACTAGGATCTAACTGCAATCCTCCAGAATCTACTGGATTCCATTGTACTGTATTCTTATCTCTGGAAGACCTAAACCAACGGACAAAGTTACAAGGTTAGTCACTTCCACATAGTTATTAACTCCATAGATAATTCCCCAAAAATGGTCACAGAAGCCAATATTATCTATCAAGACTTCACTCATTTCCTCTATCACTCAGGAACTTCTCATATCATTCTCATCTTTATAACTTTATTACATTTAACATTGTAGGGAGCTACACAAGCTCTACCATGCACATATCTGTCATCATCTATTTATCTCATCAGAGGGACTTTACTCTATTGCAAGAGCAATCTAGCTCTATTGCAAAAACATTAACTTATATTACTTAAATACTGCTCTTTCTTAAAGCCATATCATCTTTCATAACTGCGTCTCATTTCCTTTCATCTATCTTATCCCTACTAAAGGGATATGTCCTGAGTATCATAATCATTTATCTATAGGCTCACTATTAATCTTCATCTTTAATCTCATTCTCTATCCCATTGACTATCATAGTCTGATCATAAATTCTCTTTCTATCTTCTGAGAATCAAGTAGCTAACTTTCTAGTTTAGCACTTTACTATTGCTTCATTCTTGCTAAGTTGAATTATTTAATTGCATGTCATAGGGCATGGGAGCAACATAACTTTCTCATCTGGTATACTCTACCTAGTACGTACTGCATAAGGGGAGTATTTATTTATCATAGCATACTCAACATGCATAATATGCAAATAGATGCAATCAGTTAAGCACTATCTAGTATGTGTGTCATCACATGACAACTGCAATGATATGCAAATTCTTATTATAACTTATAACAACATAAGCCATACATCATTACATAGTTTGCTTAATCATCGCTCATACTCACATTGCTATTAAGCAATTAACTAGGTAGACTTTAAAATATTTTATCCCTTTATCACCTTAACTGTTAGGTCTTGATCATTTATTCAGGAAGCTAAATCATTTACTTGTTTCACTTAGGTTGCCACTTTACCCTCTTATTAGGGCATAGACTCAACCCTTCTTTACTCTTTCTTACATAAGGAATAGGGGAGTCACTTCATCTTTGAATCTATGGCTACCTTATTAGGCCATATTTATTCTATCATATCATCCCTTATTGGCTGTAAGATTTCTATGTCTCTAGCCTGAAGGATTTATGTGTCCTTGGCCTCACAACAATCCATAACTGAGTCAGCTATTCTCTTTCAGCTAACTGAGGAAGGTTTGGCTCCTATCTTTATGCCATTTGTACTTTTATGTTTCTCTTATCCTTCTGGATTACTAACAAGCGAGAAAGTATCTCTTATTAAGCCTCAAGGTTCATATGAATGAATTCAATTAAGTATCCATCAAAAGAGTTCTCTTCCCATAACTCTAACCCTTAACATCATGCTCACCTTTCTCTAATTGAGAGGAATGCTTCTTTTAAACTTTTTAAGAAAAACTTCTCAAGTGAGCGGATAATTCTCCATCTCATATGGAGTAACTTTTGTGCCTCTCTGTATCTCTTAACTCTTTCTGTCTATCAATCTCAGTCTACTCTGGACTAGATTGTGATTCTTTTCTGGTCTTCCTCTAGATCCTGACCAATTCAGGTCACTTGGATCTCATTCATCACTTAACATTACTATTTCTATTCTCTAGGTGCTCTACCCTAGATGTGCTAGGTTACTGTCTCTTCATGATGGAATCCCTCTGTATTAGGAACATTAACTTTCTATCTATTATCCATCACAACTTTAACCTTAGGCCATGTATTAAATTATTCTTAGGCAAGTCTCATTCTAACTTCTCATTATTCTTTTCCGTAAAGACTAGCTGCACAAAGTCTTTCGTACTGTAGATCAACTAATGATGATCATACGGAGGATATACTCTTAAACCTCTTCTTAAAATAATCTTCTGTATCTTAGTGCTTCGTATTGTTTAACTTGCCTATACTCTGTGCTAAACCTCTAACTGATAGACTTCAGTGAGGTTGGCATGTTTAGTCTCATGACACTTGACTTACTATCACCTCATACCAATCCTCTCAAGTATATTAGGTTAATGCCCTCTACTAGATGTCTGTTTATCATTCCTGCTACGGCATTGAGGAACTGCAGATAACTAACTATTCTTAATCTCTACTTCTATCCATCCCTTGACCTGGACTGAGTAAGTCATTCTCCGCAGCTTTCTTCAGACCAATATGGTCAACACTAACTATCATTAACAAAGAAGGCTGGAGTTGACTAGAACCAGGAACATCACACTGATCTTTCTTTATAAAGTCACATATTCCTGGACTTTGGGAATGGACAAGAACTATCATAGGCTCTGACTGGATATCTGAATTAGGGGACTGTTGTATCTTAATTATCTTAAATCAATCCTCAAACTCTGGTAGATGAGGAATAATATATGGTCTACCCATAATCCAGTACCAGTACTCAGCTTCCTCAACCGTAATCTATCATCTCGTAAGAGGGATAAAGCTTATATCAGGGTTAGAGGGCATTCCAACAAACTTATACCATATAGAGTCACTAGACTTAACATCAATTAGTGCATATTAGGCTTCAGGCTAAATCTCTACATGACCTCCAGACTGCAGGTTTAAGTCTATAGAAACGTCTATGGGACATTCCACTATAGATTTTCCTGACTGATCCCCTAAACTCTCATCTGGACTCTCTTCATTGTCTAAGGGATGTGGATATATATCATCTTCATATATCACTATTGGTCTGGAGTCTTCCTTATTAACTGAAGCCTCTGACTTAATCTTATGGAATCTCATATATATTCCTGCAATATTTGCTTAATTAAGCAATGTTAACCATCCCATAACATACCCTAACTTAACAAAATACTTACTATTTAGGGTTAGGGTCTGGGTATAATCTTATATCAATCCATAAATAATCTATTCAGAGCATTTCTTAAGCCAGAATCCTATACTCTGATACCAAAATGTAACATCCTTATTTTTATACGTCTTAGGGACCATTCAGTAGCATTTAGAACCACTTACAAGACCTTGGAAGTCCATTAGCCAAATCTAGAATTTTACTCTTTCTCGAATTACTGTTCATGTGGTATTCCAGATTACGCAACGAACTTCGACAAATCATAACTAATTCTAGAAAACTCGAAATAAAGTGGTTCAAAAATCTAAGTGAAGATAACATCTTGAAATTTAAGGAAAAAATAATTTCCAGACCAAATGATTAGCAAATTGATACAGTTTATTCGTTGAAGTTTACTATTCATTTGGTCAAAAACTCTGGAAACAGATTCTAGTCTCTTACTTTGGAGAATCATTTCTTTTGATATACACATCCAAATGAAACGTTATACCTATGCAATTAAAGATATGGATGTGTACTACATGCTCATAAAATTTCTTGAACTAATTCCTTCATTTGCTAGGTCAAACTAAAGCCACAACAAAACTGCTTCAAGACCTACGTTTTTACCATTTCAGTTTCTTTTCTTTCATTTCCAATAGTTGTTTCAGCATGCACAAGCCATCAAATAAGCTTCTTAACATTCATATACATCATGTACATATGCCATAATTATTTCAAATAGCTTCATCACATAAATACACATCTTACATGGCATTTACATACATGGATAATTCATAGCCTATGCTAGAATCTTAATACTTAACTTTCCTTCTTCCATGCTTTAGCTCTTCTCCATGTATACATTTTCCTTCATGCTTGACCTAAATTGGTTGGTTATGGAAGAGTGAGATTCTAGGGAATCTCAGTAGCAAACATTACCACTTAAATATGCAAGATGGATGCTAATGCATGATATGTAATTTCATTAAATTTCTTTGATTAGTGACATGCCATCATGCTATATACTTTTACATAAAGTGCATGGCCATGGAAACATGTTATTCACAATACCTTCAACATCATTTATCATGTCACAACATCATTCAAATAACATATACATATCAACACATAAGCATACCACATCAAGCACATAAAGAGATAAGTTCACTACCTTGCACTTAAGCTTTTCTCTTGACCTTTAGCCCTTGCTCCCTAGCTTTCCAACCAATAAACCTTTATGCCAATCACTTCCCAACATGTTCTTGGATGTTTCAAGGTCCTAAACACAGTCATATTCATCACATAATTCATTAGGACTCATGAACTCCAACCATGTTCAAGATTAACTTTGTTACACTCTTTATTGTCATAACTTTCCCTAATATTCACTAATCCACTTGGCTCTTGAATCATTTGATGTCTTGACTTTTCCCTACATAATTTCATCTTTTGAACTCATTTATGAGCTTAGAATCATTAAATTCCAGCTCCTTCATGGCCTGCTGTACAGAATTGAACATAAGCACACAATTCTTTCAAAAATTCTCATTTTGATTCTAATGCTTCCCATACTTGTTTCTCCACTTTACCCACACAACTTTTCATTTTAAAACCATTGGAACCATCAAAATCATGAAATTCCAATCACTGTTCATGCGAGTGAACAGTAACCGTAAGGAATCTCAAAGACTACAACCTTGAGATTTTAATGTTTCCAAGGTTCAAAACCTTTCCAATCCTACAAAAAATCATCATACAAACTCAATGGAAGCATTAAATCATTGAAATTCAATTTCCTTCCCTCATGAACAGTGCAGACCAAACAGGGCACACTATGGCAAAGTCAAGAATATCAATTTGATTCAACAACCAACCACTTAACTAGCTTGTTTAAGCTTCAATCATATGGTTCTAACTTTAATTTCTTCTTTCCCCTTTCCTTTAAGGTCTTTGGGCAGCACCACCCCTTAGAGAAAACTCAACTTTTCTCCCATTAAAACCCTAAGTTCAGGCTCCCAAATCAAAGGAGAATAAGCTAGGAAAGATTGCTTACCTTTAATCTCTAGCTTGCTTGAACTTTGGAACCTTGAATCTTCTTTGTCTTGGCTTGAGTTTTCATTTTGCAAGAGTTTCCCCAAAGGTCCATGAAGCTACGGTTTGCTGCAGAATTGGAGGGGTATTTATAGCCAAAATCCAAGAAAAATGAATGGCTAAGATTGATTTGGTTACTATTTGATCTAAAGGCTCACATTTAATCTTGGATTTAACTTTTTCATAAAATAATAATTATGACATCATGTGGGACAGCTCAAGGGACACCTCAAGGGATTAGGTGGCGTGCTCATAGTGTAAGGAACGTTCTGGAGAAATTCCAGTCCAATCCGGTACCGATCAGTGCAGTTTCACAACAACCGGACTGTGTTATGTTCCTAATTTTTTATAATATACCAGGATATGTATTCTATCCTGGAAATTAATGTATAGGCTTCTCATACCATTGAAAATGTTAGACTAAGTATTTATCTGCCATCCATCCCTTGAGAAATGACCAAAATACCCTTGGTGTCCTTTCTTGCACTGCACTGACCCTAAGGGCATAACTGTCATTTCACCCCTTCTTGTACTGCCTTAGGGCATATATTAACTCTATATAATCATATTTATACTATGTCCCACGTTTTTGGCCTGTCCAGAATGACCAAAATGACCTCCATCCATCACTGGTACAGTATGGGCATCCAGGGGTGTTTTCATAATTTCGCACTTATCCTGGACTGCTCTGTACTCTGGCCCACTTAACTGTCTAGTCATCACATTGGGCCTACTATGGCGCCATTTGGGCCTTGGTTTGGGCTCATTGCCTTTATGCCCTTTATGGCATAAATCCCAAGACACCTCTCCCGATCCTATTTATCGGGTATTCTATTTTACCATAAAATCCCATAAGAATTCTACAGGATTCCTTTTCTGACTCTTTCAGTTTGATAAATTCATATATTAAATATAAGAATTTACAGTAAAGTTTCATCTGATTCTGAGATATGAAAAATACTGCAATAATTCCTGCTGACTTCAGGAATTTATATCAATTAATCGGGACCTCAAATCAAAATTCTGTGTTGCGTTAAACTGACCGGAATAATTATGTCTATCTACTGGTAAAATTTGAGTCTGATCTGATTCCGGGCATTTTTGGCCTGTTTTGGCTCAACTTTTTCATAATTACATTTGGGTCCCTGACTTTTTACTTAATTACACTTAGGTCCCTAAACTTTTGGAAATTACCACTTTGGGCCCAAATCTTGTTTCTACTTTAACTTTTGGCCTTTAACATTTTCTACTTTGCATTTTAGTCCTTCTCCTTCTTCAGGACTCATACAACCTTTATCATTCATTCTTATCTTCGTCATAATCCTTTCTAAACCTCTTTTCACTATCAGTACTATACAGATAAGGAAAAATTAGGATATGACACCTACCATGCACATATCTATCATCATCTATTCATCTCATCAGAGGGACCTTACTCTATCTAAGTTATACTATCCCATCTCTTGGTTTTATTTTAAAAGCAATCTTACTCTATTGCAAGAGCAATCTAGCTCTATTACAAAAATGTTAACTCATTATTTGAAAATTACTCTTTCTTAGAGCTGTATCATCTTTTATAACTGCATCTCATTTCCTTTCATATTCATAGCACATCATTCATATATCTTATCCCTACTGAAGGGATATGTCCTGAGTACTGTAATCATTTATCTATAAATTCACTATTAATCTTTCATCTTTAATCTCATTCTCTATCCCATTTATTATCATTGTCTGATCATAAATTCTCATTCCATTTTTTGGGAATTAACTGGCTAACTATTTTGTTCATCACTTTTCTATTGCTCTATCTTCATCAGGTTAAATTATTTAATTGCATGTCGTAGGATATGGGAGCAATAAATTTTTCAAAACTTCTCATCATATCTACTCTACCCTACATGTAATGTAAAAGGGAGTATTCATTCATCATAGCATACTTAACATGCATAATATGCAAGGAGATGCAATCATTTAAACATTCTCTAATATCTGTGTCATCATATGACAACTGTAAGGAGATACAACTTCTCATCATAACTTATGGCAACGTAAGCCATATCACTATTATATAGTTTGCTCAACCATCCCTTATACTCACATTTCAATTAAACAATTAACTAGGTAGACTTTAAAGTATTCTATCCCTTAATCACCTTAATCACTAGGTCCTGATCATTTATTCAGGATCCTGAATCATTTACTTGTTTCATTTAGGCTGCCACATCACCCTCTATTAGGGTATAGACTCAACCCTTCTTTACTCTTTCTTACATAGGAATAGTGGAGTCACTTTATCTTTGAATCTGCGGCTACCTTACTTTCTTTAAACCTCATAAACTTCTTTGAGAAAAACTTCTCAAGTGAACGGATCATTTTCCATCTCGTATGGAGTAATTTCTACATCTCTCTATATATCTTAACTCTTTCTGTCTATCGGTCTCAGTCTGCTCTTGACTAGATATGATTTCTTTCTGGTCTGTCTTTAGATCCTGATTAATTTTGGTCATAAGGATCTCATTCATCATCTAGCACTATTACTTCTATTTCCTAGGGCAGAGCATTAGGTTACTATCTCTTCATGATGGAATCCCTCTATTTTGGGAATATTAACTTTCTATCTATTAGCCATCACATCTTTATCCTTAAGCCATATATTAGATCATTCTTAGGCGAGTCTCATTCTAACTTCTCATGATTCTTTTCCGTAAAGACTAACTGCACAAAGTCTTTCGTACTGTTTAACTTGCCTGCACTCTGTACTAAACCTCTAACTGATAACCATCAGTGAGGTCAGCATCTTCAAAGTCAATTAAGACTCATTCATGTCTATACATCATAATCACATTAAAAAGGGAACATATTCACATACATGTTCAACCAACAATCATTTCATTATATCACACAACACTTCATATTCCATGTTACCATAACATTTGTACATACATTACATTTATATCAATTACATATTCGGGGTACATTATAACTACTATACATCTGAGTAATTACTTTACTTTACACTTTACATATTTACATTACCCCTTATCTCCTTCTACATTCTTTTCTAGGAAATCATATACTGCACATACTTCTGCACACAGAAGTGGTGCCCTTATATATCAGCTGGTGGATCCCTTGCCAAATACTCACTTAGCTCTATATGCCATGTAGTCTTATATAGCATAAACTTGATTTAAGTTAAGGCCCTCCATTGTGTATCTATTTATCATCCTTGCTACGGCATTGAGGAACTGTAGGTAAAATAACTACTCTTGATTTCTACTTCTATCCATCCCCTGACCTAAACTGAGTAATTCACTTTCCACAGCTTTCTTGAGAGTGATACAGTCAGCATTATCTGTCTTTAACAAAGAAGGCTAGGGTTGACTAGGACCAAGAACATCATGTTGATCTTTCTCTATAAAGTCACATATTCCTGGACTTTGGGAATATACAGGAACTGACATAAACTCTGACTGGATGTCTGAATTAGGGAACTGTGATCTATTACTCATAACAAATCTATCCTCAAACTCTGGTGGAAGAGGAATAATATCTGGTCTACTAATAATCCAGTACCAGTACTCAGCTTCCTCAGCCATAATTTGTCATCTCATCAGAGGAATAGAGCTTACATCAAGGTTAGAGGGCACTCCAACAAACTCATACTGTGTAGAGTCACTAGATTCAACATCATCTGGTGCATACATGGCTTCAGGCTGAATCTCTATATGAACTCCAGACTACAGGTTTAAGTCTATAAAAATATCTATCGGACATTCTACTGTAGACTTTCTTGACCGATCCCCTATACTCTCATCTGAACTCTCTTAATTGTTTGAGGGATGATCAAAGTCTGGATTACATTATCCTCGCATATTACTACTGGCCTGGGGTCTCCCTTATTAACTGAAGCCTCTGACTTAACCTTATGAAATCCCATATCTACTTCTGCAATATTTTCTTAATTAAGCAATGCTAACTATCTCAATACATACCCTAACTTAACAAAGTACTTACTATCTAGAGTTAGGGTATAGGAAATATTTTAAATCATACCATAAACTTCTGCTCTGATACCATAATATAACATCCTTACTTTTATATGTCTTAGGGACTATTCAGTAGTATTTTGAACCACTTACAAGACCTTGGAAATCCATTAGCCAAATCCAGAATTTTACTCTTTCTCGGGTTACTGTTCATATGGTATTCCAGATTACGTAACAAACTTTGAAAAATCATAATTAATTTTAGAAAAATCAAAATGAAGTGGTTCAAAAAGTTACATGAAGATAACATCTAGAAATTTAAGGGGGGGAATTTCCAGACCAAAGGCCTCACAATTAATACAGTTTATTCACCAAAGATTACTGTTCATTTGGTCAAAATTTCTAGAAACAGATTCTGATCCCTTACTTTGGAAAATTAGTTCTCTTTGTAAATACATCAAAATAAGGCGTTCTTGGTTTCAAAATGAAGCTTGAAATGTCATCTAAATTTATGTAAAATTTCATACATTTATTCCATCATTTACTATTTTTCTTTACATCATGACCATCACTACTTACATTGGTCATACAACAACATTACGCATTTACATAACATATATACCATCCAATCCCTAGCCTTTCTTCATGCTTCATCATCGTCTTTCATTATTCACAAACCTGTGGGATTTGGTTTACATGAAAAAGAATGAGATTTCTGGGGAAACCTCAGTAGCAAACATTACTAAACAATGCATACATTAATGTAGATACTTGTGCTTGCTTGTGAAAGTGTTAACATTGTGTAATGTGCATGCTTCCATGTAGCATATGAAATACAATTGTCCAAAGTAGTCATAGCAACATAGCTTCATACATAAGCACATATGCAACAAAATTCAACAAAGCCATAGCATATTCAAGCATAACATTCAATGCATATAAGTTTAGGATAAGTTTACTACTTCATATACTTGATTTCTTTCACTTTATCTTGCTTCTTTATTCTCACTTCTCTTGGATATGTGGATGCCTCTTTTGGAGCATATCAATCAATCCCTAACATCACATAACCATTCATCCATCATCACCTAATTTCCTTGAGCATTAAACTTACTTTAACTAACATAACTTCCTCTTGAACATTAAGCTCACTTATTTTCCTTAATATTAACTAATGGACTTGGTCTTTGAATCAATTGATGTCTTGACTTTAACCTACACAATTTCATCTTTTGAATCCATCTATGAGCTTAGAATAATGGCATTCTAGCTCATTCATGGCCTGCTATACATAAATGAACATATGCATACAATTCTTTCAAAAATTCTCATTTTGATTCTAATGCTTCCTATATTTGTTTCTCCACTTTACCCTACATAACTTTTCATTTTAAAACCATTGAAAGCATCAAAAATCATGAAATTCCAATTACTGTTCATTCGAGTGAACAGCACTGTGAAGAATTTCAAAAACTACAATCTTGAAATTTCAATGCTTCCAAGGTTCAAAACCTTTCCAATCCTATACAAAATCATCATATAAATTCAATGGAAGCATTAAATTATTGAAATTCCATTTCCTTCCTTCATGAACAGTGCATACCAAATAGGTTCAACCATGGCAAAGTCAATAATATCAACTTGAATCAATAACCAAGCACTTAACTAGATTGTTTAAGCTTCAATCATATGTCTCTAACTTTAATTTCTTCTTTTCCCTTTCATCTAAGGCTTTTGGATAGCACAACCCCTTAGAGGAAATTCAACTTTTCTCCCATGAAAACCATAAGTTCAAGGTCCCAAATCAAAGGAAAATAAGCTAGGAGAGATTGCTTACCTTTAATCTCTAGCTTGCTTGAACTTTGGTACCTTGAATCTTCTTTATCTTGGTTTGAGTTTCCATTTTGCAAGAGTTTCCCCAAGGTTCATGAGGCCACAGTTTTGAACAAGATTTGAGGGGTATTTATTGAAAATTTCATGGAAAATCAATGGCCAAGATTACTTTGTGCACTATTTGATCTAAAGGCTCACATTTAATCTTGCATTTAACTTTTTCCAAAATAGAATAATTATGACATCATAAGGGAAAGCTCAAGGGATACCTCATGGGGATATGTGGTGAAATTATTATGTAAGGAAACTTCTGGAGAAATTCCAATCCAATCCGGTACCGATCAGAGCAGTTTCATAATAACTGGACTATTTTCTTTCCTAATTTTTTATAATATACCAGGATATGTATTCTGTCCTACAAATCAATGTCTAGGCTTCTCATACCATTGAAATTGTTATGTTGAGTATTTATCTGCCATTCATCCCTTGGAAAATGACCGAAATACCCTTGGTGTTCTTTATTGCACTATATTGACCCTGAAGGTAAAATCGTCATTTCACCCCTCTTTATACTGCCTCAGGGCATATACTGGCTCTAACTAATCATACTTATACTATATGCAACATTTTTAGCCTATCCCAGATGACCAAAATGCCCTCCATCCTTACTAGTACAATATAGGCATCTAGGGGCTTTTTCGTAATTTTACACTTTTTCTGGACACTGGCCCCTTCTACTGATGAACTAGTACCATAGGTTTTGGGCTCTCCTTGGCATCATCATAGGCCCATATATGAGGCCATCTGAGTTCATTCTATCCAGGCTTATTTACTGATAAGTTCTATTATCTGATCACGGGTGTTTTCAAACTCCCGTCAAAATTCACTAATATGGGAATAACTTTTTATACAGAACTTCTTCTGAGGTTCTGTCAGATCCATGACATTTGAAACTGTAGGGCACACTTTCCTGTAATTCCCCCACTTATATCTGAAGTCCATGAAATATGATAAAATTTTAGATAACTTTAAGACTATTAGATAAATATCTGCTGTCTGGAGCCCTAATAAAATTTCTGTATCATGCTAGATTAACTAGTGTAACTTCCTCTATTTGCTGATGGAATGTGGGATTGAAATACTTCTAGGCAATTCTAACCCTTTTAGGGCTGATCTTTCTATAATTACAATTTTGCCTTGGAACTTTTTACTTAATTAGATTTAAGTCCCTTAACTTTTAAAAATTACCACTTTTGGCCCAACATTTATTTCTACTTTAACTTTTGGCCTTTAAACTTTTCTAATTTTCATTTAGGTCCCTTTCTTCCTTCAAGACTCATTTAACCTCTATTATTTCTTCTGATCATCGTCATAATCCTTTCCAATCCCCTTTCCTCTATCAGTATTATATAGATAGTAAAAAATTATGTTTTGCAGACATAGCCTCCCCAAGGGTTCTTTATTCACAGTTTTGAATAAAAAATATGGGGGTATTTATAGAAAAATCTAATAGAAAATGAATGGCCAAATTACTTTATGCACTATTTGATCTAATGGCTCATATTTGATCTTGGATTAGCTTGCCCGAGAAGCCAATGAGATGAAATCATCCATGAAATCATTAAGGGATAACTCATAGAGAGATGTGCCATAATTCTAAGGGAGAGAAGCTTATGGAAAATTCTAGTCTAATCCGATATCGGTTCAGTCCAATTCCTAAAAACTAGACTATTTTATGAATCTAATTTTTCTGATACTTTATAATATGCTTTCTGACCTTCCATAATATGTTTTCTGACCTTAAATCTAGTATTCGAATTCTTCTTACCAGTATTTGAATTCTTCTTACCATTGATATTCTTGTACTGATTCTAAACTTAATTATAGATCCCCTGGCAGATTACCAAAATGCCCCTTGGTTCTTCTTTATTTACTTTAATACCTCAAGGACATTATCATGTTTTCACATCTCATCAGAGTATTCCCTGACCTTGGTCAACTATTCTGGGAACTCTCCTTGACCATCTAACCTTAGTCAAATGACCAAATTGCCCTTCATCTACTTTTAGCTCTATGACACAACACAGTGGCATACTTAGTGGCATTTTCATAATTTTGCATTTTTCTCTTTATTATCCCTGGCCCACATACTTTCCTAAAAATATTATTTGGTCTATAAGTTGCCATTTTGGTCCTTCTACATGGTCAACTACCTTCATGGGCTCAACTCCTGAGAAATTCCCCCGAAACGTATTTATCAGGTATTTTAATCAACTGTAAATTCTATAATAAATTCTACATAACTCCTTTTTGAGTTTTAATAGTTTCATAAATTCTCATATTATTTGTAAGAATTTACTGCCAAATTTCATCTAATTCTAAGGTCCAGAGGATACTGTATTAAATTTTCTTTCTTAAAAAATTCATATAAATTTTTCAATACCTCAAATCAAAATTTTATATTACGTCAAACTGATAAGAATAATTTTTCCTATTTATTGGAAAAATTTGGGATGAATCTGACTCTGAGTATTTTTGGGCCTTTTCGGGCTCAACTTTCAATAATTACCATTTTGCCCTTGAACTTTAGAAAATTACACTTAATGGCCCAAAGTTTATTTCTACTTTCATTTTTGCTTCATAGAACTTTTATACTTTTCAATTTAGTCCCTTTATACCTTTGTCTAATAATCATTTTCCCCCTCTATTTATTATCACAATCCTTTACAAACATCTTTCCTCTATAAGTCTTATACAGATAGGGAAAAAGTAGGATATGATAATGTCTACACCACAACATGACAAATACTGATCTAGTAGACATTTTCTTTGATGGTCTACTCCCTCACAATCAGGTATCCTTGAATGCAACAGCAAATAGATCTTTGCGATATAAGACTCCACAAGCAAAGTTGGAAATTATACCAAAAAATAGCTAATGAAGACCATCAAACTGAGGATCCAAGGAGAATGACCTTATCATCTTCGAGTAATTCAAAAGAGATTTTGGCAAAAATAGCAACTTTAGGAAATCGAATGGAAATGATGATAAATTTAATTTAAAGGGAACTGCATTCCACAAAGTAAGTTCATGCAGTAAGGACCTCAAAAGCACTAGTTACAGGATGTGAGTAATATGGTTCAATGATGCATGCTACAAGTACATGTGACAGACAATATGAAGTGGTAGCTGCAATATATCAAGGGAGAGACAACCAATACAAGAAGAGATACCCATACTCTAACACATACAACCCTAGTTGGAGAGACCACCTAAATTTTAGGTGGGAGAGTGGGGAAAATAGGCCTAACCAATTCCAAGGAGGTAGTACTTCCTCAAGCAACTACTAAAATAATACAACTTCTATGGTTCCTGCTCATCCTAATGCTTTAACAGCACCAAGACTAGATGAGACTTGTTAATTATTGAAAAGTATGATTGCATATATGACAAATATGGATGGTAGAATGACCAATATAGACCACAAGCTCAAAGAGAATGACGGTCAGTTCACCTCCACAACTTCAATCCTTTAAAGCATGCAGAAGGATAAAGATGATGTGTACAGGAAACTCGAGGAGTTAAGTTCTAAGAATGCAGATATTATAAGTCATTTGCCTAAAGTTGCCAATACAGTGAGTGACATCCAAACGAAGAGCAATGGTAGAATACCTTCGAACACTATAGAGAAGTTCGATTTAAGGAAGATGAAATAGCAAGGGAGGATATGTAAGATTCTGAAGTTGAAAATTCAGCAATGTCACAAATAAAAATTGGGAAATAAGAGAGTATTAAATAACAATATCTTATGATCAAGAAGGCAACCCAAGAGGAGAACTCACACTCACAAGAGGAAATACAGGAAAAGCAAGAAGAGGAAGTGATAATGCCAAGTCTAGCATACAAAGGAAAGCAAACTAAGGAGAAGGTGTAGTTGAGCAAGCCTCTACGCATACAGGTAAGGAAGTAAGTATAAAGGATCTCTGATGAGGGTGGATTAATGTGGTCTGATCCATAAAAATAAAGTTAATTGCACCCAATATAATATAGTATAAGACACAACCCTATCGTTCTTCTCAAGGAGCCTTTTATTTGGAAACCTAACAGATTGGATGTCAAAATCAATAAAAAACCTGAGCAGGGATAAAATGGTTTTTTGAAGTTTTAGTGATTGATGCAATAAAAGTAGGTGCAGAAAAGAAAATATTTTTGGATTTTTGATTAAGATGAAAACGAGTTGGTTTGTTTGAGAAATATGTTATGAAAGACTCTTGATGATGAAAACGTATATATCCTTGCTCTCACGTTAAAATTAGAGTTTTGAAATCACTAAGCCTCAAAGAAAATTTTAATCGATCGATTGAGTCTGGAACCCTAATTTTCCTTAAACCCCTTTGATCAAAACTGGTTTAAGAATTATTAGTGAAATATTAGAAACCATTTAGTGTGTAAGTTGAATTAGATGATGAAAACGCCCTCGAATGGTCATCGATCGAAAATCCTAGATTTCATGCAATTGAATTAATTAACAACGATCGCTGATAATAACCCAACTCTCATAAAATCAAAACTGAAATATTCTACTAAAAATCAAACATTCAAATCATCCGAATTTAATTACAAAGTATAATTTGAGAATGATCAATCGATATTCAAAACTTGCTCATAAAATGAAAACCCTATATCTAGCAGCAATTATAACATAAGAAGATGCAAATTAGAACAGTAGAAACTCCTCATTTCAGTCCATGAGCTCAAGATATTAGATCCATCACTAAGAGACTAAATATTTAGCCTCTTATGACTCCTGCTGTACTGCAATTACAGTCTAGATGTGATGCCATGAAGAAATAATGAGAAGACGGTAGATTGATGGTGTAAAGATGTGGAGAAGTCTATGGAGAAGGTGATTAAAGTGTTCAAGTACTGCTTCTTAGCCTAATCAGGTCAAAAACCAGCCTCCCCCTTCACGGCAACCCTCCTCTCCTTTTATTTCTGTATGACCTAATTCAAAACGTGTAATTGTAGCAATTTAGCATTTTAGTCATGACCAGATCCATATTTTGGTCAAACCTGTAAACACAGAAAGACTTCTAGAAGAATCAAAGTCATGACTAAAAGGTGCAGGAGCATGATTTTACTTTCATTTACTTGTGATTTCTTTCCTGGTCCTTGCTCTCTTCTAAAATACCTATAATCCAACATAAAAGCTCACTGTAAAAGTCTAAATCAGTAAGTAAAAGAATATATACAGTTTGAAAGAGTTAATTTACCATTTTACCCTTTAATTAGCACATTGCCATGCACAATCATGTATTACCACAAAAGTACAATTTAAGGCATAAAATGAATGGTAAAGTTGTTATAAAACTCTTAAAAATGTTACAGAAACCATATACAAATTATGTCCTATCAATCTCCCTTTTCCAAAAGCTTATTTTACTGGAAAGAAAAAGATTGATTCTGAATTTTCAAAAGATGCTTTCAATCTCTTCGATAAGTTAGAAATAAACATCCCTATGGTTGAATTCCTCAAAAGAAATCCTAAATATGCTAAATTTTTAAAAGAGATGTATGCTTATAAGAAAAAGTTTAGGCCTCTTGAGAGAATTTAGGTGAGTGCTAATGTGTCATCACTTTTTAAGGCTGAATTACTAGTTAAGTGCCAAGACCTAGGATCTTACATAATCCTATGCACTATTGGCAAGGTTCATGTTAAGGGAGCATTATTAGATCTAGGTGCTTCCATTAATGTAATGCCATGGTTTATATACTTAGCCTTAGGTATTAACAATCTTAGAGACATAAGTGTAGTACTCCAACTAGCTGATAGATCAATTAGGTATCCTAAGGAAATTTTTGAGGATATTCTAGTGCAGGTGAAGGATTTGGTGTTACCTACTGATTTTTATGTTTTGGACATATCCAGTGATCTAGTGAATGAAAGCACTTTGATTCTAGGCAGACCTTTCCTTTAAACTTTTAAGACAATCATTAGATGCTCCATTATAATGGAAGTTGGAGGACATATAGTGACTTTCAATATGAACGAAGTAATAAAATATCCTTTTTGATAATTCTTCTTTTGTTGAGTTGAATGCCATTGATTATGTTGTTAAAAAAACTAGGGATGAGCGTGAATTGAGTTTGCATGATGAGTATGATCCTATGTTGCATAATTCCCAAATTTGCCATGAAGCATTTTAGGAGCATGGAGATTCAAATTCATCTTTGAGTGTTTATGATAACTATTTTGAATATATTTCCTCTATATATTCTTTTTCTTGCTCTTGGGAAGGCAATGCATCTTGTTTTAATTGTTTTGACATGAATAGCATGCTGTCAGTTTCCAAAGATTTCTCATTCCCATATAACTTTGATACAATATCATCATTCTCTAGTGATAATGTTTTTGGAAAGAAAGTTGTGAGTGATTTTATAGGAAAACAAGACATTGTGGGAACTGGAAGTTGAACAAACAAAGAGAGGTCGAGCTTATGTGAGCACAAGTCACTACGTTAAGACCTGAAGGTCACGACTAGATATGAACTTCCTGAGGGAGATACTCTCTGTGTAATGGAGTTGCGACAAGATGATTGTCTGGTCGCGACCAGAAACTCTCGAGACATATAGTCGTGCCGTGAAGATGATGAAGTCGTGAAAGAATATCACGGTGCTAAGGGATAACCTCTTTGTAATCCTAAGTCACAACTAAACCTTCCAGAGACACTCACTCTCAGGTTGAGTGGCAACGAGGAGTTAAAGATAACCCTGAGAGGTCGCGACCAAAAATGGCAGACACAACTAGTGAATTTCAATTTCCTTCAGCTCCACAGTCCATTGTTTTGGTTAAAGGGCCAATATGTTCTAACTCTACTTATCCTTACTCACATTCACCAATTTCCTCTGATACTTTAAGATTCTTAAATGATTTGACCTCAAATAATGATATAGGAATGCAAGAGACTGATCTCAACTATGTTACAGCTATAGAACAATATAAGCTTGGTGCAACTCTTGAAGAGATAACAGGAAAGATAGAATATCCTAATGAGCTCAATATGAGCAACCTCCAATGATCTACAAAAAGGAGTATTTCTAATTTAAATGATTTGCCCCATTTGATCCCTTATATTGTTCAACCCCCAGAATTAGAGTTAAAAGATTTACCCTCTAACCTAAAGTATGCTTACCTTAAACCAGACAAGAAATTTCCAGTAATAATTTCTAGTTCTTTAACTGTTAGTGAAGAGTCTAGGTTATTAAGTGTGCTTAGAAAGAATAGAGAGGCCTTGGGTTGGCAATTAGCTGAGATAAAAGGGATAAACCCCACTGTTTGCACTCATAGGATTTTGTTGAATGAAGATTCCAAGCCAATTAAACAACATCAAAGAAGATTAAATCCATTGATGTCTCATGTGGTTAGGAAGGAGATTAGTAAATTGTTAAAGGAAGGAATATATATGCTATTTCAGATAGTGAATGGGTATCTCTTGTGCATGTGGTGCCTAAAAAGAGTGAACTGACAATAGTAAAGAATGAGAATAATGAATTGATACCTATTAAAGTGCAAAATTCATGGAGGGTTTGTATTGATTATCAGAAGTTGAAAGATTCTACTAGGAAAGATAATTTTCCCTTGCCTTTTATTGATCAAATGCTTGAGAGATTAGCAGGGCAAAGCCATTATTGTTTCCTATATAGGTATTCAAGATATTTCCATATTCCAATAGACCTGATGTTCCAAGAAAAGATCATATTTACATACCTCTTTGGTACATATGCCTATAAAAGAATATCCATTTGGTTTGTGTAATGCTCCTGGCACATTTCAGCATTGTATGCTTTCTATATTTGCGATTTTCATTGAAAATGCATGGAAGTTTTTATGGATGATTTTACTGTATATGGGCATTCCTTTGATGAGGGTCTAGAGAGCCTTGATAGCATCCTTGCTAGATGTATTGAGAAAAAAATTAGTTTTAAACTTTAAAAAGTGACATTTCATGGTTGATCATGGAATAGTACTTGGATATCTTATATCTAGCAAGGGAATTGAGGTGTGTCATATCCTAAATTTTTCCTTATCCGTATAGTACTGATAGTGGAAAGAGGTTTTGAAAGGATTATGACAAAGATCAGAAGAAAAGATAAGGGTTAGATGAGTCTTAAAGAAAGAGAAGGACTAAAATAAAAATTAGAAACGGTTGAAGGCAAAAAGTGAAGGTAGAAACAAAAGTTGGGCCCTTAAGTGTAATTTTCAAAAGTTAAGGGACTTAAATGCAAATAGCAAAATTTCAGAGTCCAAAGTGCAATTATTCAAAAGTTCAGGGACATAATGTAAATATGAGAAAGTTGAGCCGAAATAGGCCAAAAATGCTTAAAATCATATTAGACCCAAATTTTACCAGTAGATAGACAATTATTCCGGTCAATTTAACGCAACACAGAATTTTGATTTGAGGTCCCGATTAATTGATATAACTTTTTGAAGTCAAAAGAATTATTACAATATTTTTCAGACATCAGAATCAGATGAAACTTTATAGCAAATTTCTATATTTAATATAAGAATTTATAAAATTGACAGAGTCAGAAAAGGAATCCTGTAGAATACTTATGCGATTTTACAGTGAAATAAAATACCTGATAAATAGGAACAAGAGAGATGTCTTGGGATTTGTGCCATAAAGGGCATAAAGGCACTAAACCCAAACCGAGGCCCAAATGGCACCATAGAAGGCCCAATATGATGACTGGATAGTTAAGTGGGCCAGGGTCCAAAGCAGTACAGGAAAAGTGCAAATTATGAAAAAGCCCCTAGATGCCCATATTATACCAGTGATAGATGGAGGTCATTTTGGTCATTATAGACAGGCGAAAAATGTGGTACATAGTATGAATATGATTAATTAGAGCCAATATATGCCCTGAGGCAGTGTAAAGAGGGGTGAAATGATAATTATGCCCTCAAGGTCAATATAGTGCAAGAAAGGACACCAAGGGTATTTTGGTCATTTCCCAAGGGATCTGTAATTAAGTTGTGGCCCAGTACATGTCAATGGTATGAGAAGCCTAGACATTGATTTTTAGGATAGAATACATACACTGGTATATTATAAAAAAATTAGGAACATAATACAGTCTAGTTGTTGTGAAACTGCTCCGATCGGTACCAGATTGGACTGGAATTTTTCCAGAAGCTTCCATACATGGGAATCATACCACATACCCCTATTGGTGTCCCATGATCTATCTCACATGATGTCATAATTATTCTTTTTAGAAAAAGTTAAATCCAAGATTAAATGTAAGCCCTTGGATCAAATAGTAACCAAATCAATCTTGGCCATTGATTTTTCATGAATTTTTCTATAAATACCCCCACATTTCTGCATCAAAACTGTGGGCTTGTGATACCTTAGGGAAACTCATGCAAAATGGAAACTCAAGCCAAGACAAGGAAGATTCAAGTTATCAAAGTTCAAGCAAGCTAGAGATTAAAGGTAAGCAATCTCTCCTAGCTTATTTTCCTTTGACTTGGGAGCTTGAACTTAGGGCTTTTATGGGGGAAAAGGTGACTTTTCTCTAAGGGGTGTTGCTTCCCAAACACCTTAGATGAAAGGAAAAAGAAGAAAATAAAGTTAGAGACATATGATTAAAGCTTCAACAAGCTAGTTAAGAGATTAGTTGTTGAATCAAATTGATATTCTTGACTTTGCCATGGTGTACCCTATTCGTTCTACACTGTTCATGAGGAAAGGAACTGGAATTGCAATGATTTAATGCTTCCATTGAATTTATATGATGATTTTTTGTAGGATTGAAAAGGTTTTGAACCTTGGAAACATTAAAATCTTAAGGTTGTAGTCTTTGAAATTCTTCTTGGTTACTGTTCACTCACATGAACAGTGATTGAAATTTCATGATTTTGATGCTTCCAATGGTTTTAAAATGAAAATTTGTGTGGGGTAAAGTGGAGAAACAAGTATAGGAAGCATTAGAATTAAAATGAGAATTTTTGAAAGAATTGTGTGCATGTGTTGGGTTCTATACAGCAGGCCATGAAGGAGCTTGAATTTCATGATTCTAAGCTCATAATGTTGGAAATCGTGCCCTAGGGGCCAATCATTGTCTTATGAACATTATTGATTTATGAATTTATTAATTGAGTTATCATATTATTTGCATGTTTACTATGATGACCATCCTTGGATAATTCATGATATTATCCTAAATGTCCCTGGTCGATCATCTATGTGGGAGCACAGATGAAATAAGACCAGTATGACTTTGAAGATGTATAGAGATATAAATCAAAGTCATAAGCACATGTAAGAGTACAGGGTGTTGGACCGACCCGCTATGAGAGAACTGCATGGGTAACGTCATAAGCTTCTCTCATATACAAACCATGTCAATATGCCCTTTGACCTGAGATCATCATGGATTCCTACATGACAAAACGCTCAGCTTTGACCTAGTCAAAAGTCACTTTTGACCGAGTGATCATAAAGACTATGTTCGGGCTTAGTGGTTTTTCATGCGGAGGAATGTGAATGGTCAAGATGGAATTTGTCCCTCACATTCGTGGAGAGATATTACTGGGCCCCCTCGATGAGTGAGTCTGAGAAATGTATGGCCATACTGTAATGGAAAGGTAGTTCCATCTCTATAGTCAGACTACTCAGGGATCGAGAAAGTAACGGTCGGGAATAGGAGGATGACATTATCCATGCCTCATCCATGACCAAAATATCGCGTGACAGAAGGGACATGATATGGTTGTATAAAAGGTTACATCGTTTATCGATCCTCATATGATTTGGGTAGTTGTTATGTCTTGCTAGAGACCGCTTGCGACTTGTGGGCTAGTATAGCAAATGGCCCACTGCCAACTTCATATGGGCCTACAGGGTCGCACACAAAATAGCCCAACACGAGCTATGATGTCCAGATTCATTGAATCTAAGACATGTCCAGATTCAATGAAAGATCCAGGTGAATGTATATATATTTATTTATATTTATATTCGTATATATATAAATTCGTATATATATATATATTATATATATGAGATATATGAGATTTAATTTATAAGGATAAATTAAATCCCTATCACGTTTGAATTCGAAATTCAAATTGATAGGATATCTCATATAAGAGATATTTATAAGATTTAATTTATAAGGATAAATTAAATCTCTATCACATTTGAAATTCGAAATTCAAATTGATAGGATATCTCATATAAGAGATATTTATAAGATTTAATTTATAAGGATAAATTAAATCTCTATCACGTTTGAAATTCGAAATTCAAATTGATGGGATATCTCATATAAGAGATATTTATAAGATTTAATTTATAAGGATAAATTAAATCTCTATCACGTTTGAAATTCGAAATTTAAATTGATAGGATATCTCAAATTTGATTTATGGGAATAAATCAAATATAACTCAGTCTCATCTTTATTTAAAGTTAAATAAATAAGTAATTAAATCTGTGGGACGGATTTAATATTATTTTATTTAATTAGTTTCTTATAAAATTATACAATATATGATATTGTATCAATTCGGAATTAATATAAGATTAACTCCAAAATCCAATTAGGTCAAGTGTAAAAACGCATAGCATCCTCTATATCTGATTGGAGGAGCTACGTTTGAAAATAACACAGAACACAAAAAGGCCGAACGGAATCTGCAAAAGGTTTGCAGACAAGAAACTGCCGAAATAGAGACGGAGACTTGTGAAAGCCTTGGAGGGACAGGAGACGCTAGCACGTCGTTCGTGGTTGGAACGCTGTTCGTGTGGATACCAGTAGAGGAAGCCGACCTGAGGCGTCGACTTCTTGTGATCGGAAAGAGACCACCGTCCGCGGAGAGAATCTGTGAAGGTCGCTGAGGAACACTCCGTAGATTTCTTGCGATCAGAAAGAGATCACCACCCACGTAGAGAAGCTGTGAAATTCGCTGAGCAACACTAAGGGTAATGATTCTTTCCACTTGACTTAAACACATACGGCAGATCCTGGCAAGGAATGGAAAATTTTTAAAGTTTATTTCCGCTGCGTGTCTTCCAATTCCTTACACATAAATGGATTCAAAAGATGAAATTGTGTAGCGTAAAGTCAAGACATCAATTGGTTCAAGAGCCAAGTGGATTAGTGAAGATTAGAGAAAGTTATGATAATAAAGAGTGTAACATGGTTAGTCTTGAACATGGTTGTAGTTCATGTGTCCTAATGAATTATGTGATGAATATGAATGTGTTTAGGACCTTGAAACCTCCAAGAAGATATTGGGAAGTGATTGACATAAAGGCTACATGGTTGGAAAGCTAGGGAACAAGTGCAAAAGATCAAGAGAAAAGCTTAAGTGCAAGGTAGTGAACTTATCTCTTTATGTGCTTGATGTGGTATGCTTATGTGTTGACATGTAGATGATATTTGAATGATGTTGTGACATGATAAATGATGTTGAATGTATTGTGAATAACATGTTTTCCATGGCATGTACTTTATGTAAAAGTATATAGCATGATGGCATGTCACTAATCAAAGAAAGTTAATGAAATTACATATCATGCATTAGCATCCATCTTGCATATTTAAGTGATAATGTTTGCTACTGAGATTCCCTATAATCTAACTCTCCCATAACCAACCAATTTAGGTCAAGCATGATGGAAAAGGTATACATGGAGAAGAGCTAAAGAATGGAGGAAAGGATAGCATATGCTATGAATAACCCATGTATGTAAATGCCATGTAAAGTGTCTATTTATGTGATAAAACTATTTGTAATACTTATGGCATATGTACATGATGTATATGAATATTGAGAAGCTTATTTAATAGCTTATGCAAGCTGGAACAATTATGGAAAGTGAAAGAAAGGAAGCTGAAATGGTAAAAACGTAGGTCCTAGAGCAGTTTTATTGTGGCTTCAGTTTAGCAAATGAAGGAATTATTTCATAAAATTTTACAAGCGTGTAGCACACATCCAGAGCTTTAATTTCATAAGTAGAACGTTTCATTTAGATATGTATATCAAGAGAAATGAATTTCCAAATTAAGGGACCAGAATCTATTTCTAGAGTTTTTGACCAAATGAACAGTAAAATTTAACGAACACATTGTATTCATTGGCTAATCATTTGGTCTGGAAATTATTTTTCCCTTAAATTTCAAGATGTTATCTTCATGTAGCTTTTTGAACCACTTCATTTCGAGTTTTCTAGAATGAATTATGATTTTTTGAAGTTCGTTGCGTAATCTGGAATACCATATGAACAGTAACCTGAGAAAGAGTGAAATTCCAGATTTGGCTAATGGACTTCCAAGGTCTTGTAAGTGGTTCCAAATGCTACTGAATGGTCCCTAAGACGTATAAAAGTAAGGATGTTATAAGGTGGATAAAGCAAAAATTGAAATCATTTCCTCGTTGCCCTACCCCACAACTTTAAAAGAACTTCTATCTTTTCTAGGGCACGTTGGATTTTATAGAAGATTCATCAAAGACTTCAGTAAAATTGCTTTGCCACTTCAAAACTTCTTCAAAAGGACACTAAATTTGTTTTTTCTTTTGATTGTAAAGAGGCCTTTAAAAAATTGAAGGATAGGTTGGTTTCTCTACCTATTCTAACTTCACCAAATTGGTATCTTGCTTTTGAACTATCATGTGATGCTTCCAATTATGTTGTGGGAGCTATGATAGGACAAAAGGAAAGTAATTTGTCTAAGGTGATTGCCTATGCCTTAAAAACACTTGATATTACTCAAATTAATTATAACACTACTGAGAAATAATTGTTTGCAATTGTGGTGACTTTGGATAAATTCAGAGCATATCTCATTAACTCCAGAGTTTTTATTTACACATATCATGTAGTAGTCAAGTACTTGTTCCATAAACCTCAATCTAAGCCAAGACTTCTACGATAGATGCTACTGCTTCAAGAGTTCGATATAGAAGTGAGAGATCGTGCTAGAAATGTGAACCACATTACAGATCATCTAAGCATATTACCAATAGAGACAAAGGGAGTACTTATTTCTGATCTTATTTGTAATTCTTTCCTTGACCAATCTCTTTGTTTGGTTACTATTATAGAACCTTAGTATGCTCATTTAGTTAATTTCATTGAGATCGGATTAATCCCATCTCATTTGTCTAAATTTTAGGCATAAAAGCTCAAGAGTGAATCTAAATACTTTATTTGGAAAAAACCTTTTATGTGTAGGTTGTGCTCAGATCAAGTAATAAGACAATGTGTCCTAGACCAAGATCACAAATTAGTTTTGGAAGCTTGCCACTCAAGGGTTTGTGGTGGTCATTTTGGGGGGGAAAGGACTGCACGTAGGGTCCTTGAATCCAATTTTTGTTGGCCTTCCCTTTTCATGGATGCTTGAGTTTTGTAGAGCCTGTGATAGGTGCCAAAGATTTGGGGGGATTAGTAAAAGGCATGAGATGCCATAACAACCTATTCTGTTTTGTGAGGTTTTTTATGTTTGGAGAATAGACTTTATGGGACCTTTTCCACCTTCAACAGGATTTCATTACATTTTATTAGCTATAGATGTCACATCCTTACTTTTGACCTCAATTATACTACATTATAAGTGATTGGAACCAATTATATGATCATTTGCCTTGAAAACATTCATTTCCAAAAGAATTACTCTTGAGTACTGTTCACTTTTACTGTTTATTTGGTAATTCTAGAACATATACCCTACTTTGAAAATTCATAATTAATTATAGAAAAATTGAAATAATGTGGTTCCAATTTTTAATGAAATATCTTTCATAGATATTTGAGACAACAATATGAAGCTGAGGTTTTCTTGTCCAAATGAAATCAGTTTATTGGTTAAAAATCACTATTCATTTGATAAAATCTGGAAGTTCCAGTTTCCTTGCCTTAATTTCAAAAATTCATTTCTCTTTGGTTACTTATCCAAATGAACTATGTTACCTATAGATTTAATTCTCTGGATGTACTATTTAAGATCATAAAATTTCTTAGAAAAACTCATTCATTTGATATATGAAATCATTACGTGAATGTCACTACCTCTCAACACTCGTTTTATCTCAATTCCAGATCTTACTTCCAAATTTGGAAAATCATAACAATTCGGATAATTATCAAATGAGGCGTTCTTGGTGTTCATTTAAATATCTGTATCTTAAATTTGATTGTGCCAAATTTCAGAAAATCATTGATTTAGGCATCAAAATCATCGTCACATCACCACAGCCTCATAAACAGGTTATAAAAACATACACCATGCATACTAGCATATCATCCCATAGTGTCATGTAAGTCATGTAGATTATTATACAACTTAATCATCAACATTTACTCTCTTCCCTTGAGAGGATCCAGCACCTAAAATATAGTTATGCATGTGGAAGGAATGATATTTCATGGAAATTCCAATAGCAAGTTACACAAACTATAATATCATGCATGAATAATTGGATGCTTAACATGTTATCATGATATGGGAGCTACTTCATAATGGTACATAAGCAAACTCTAACATGCATATTGTCATGACATAACTTACAAGAAGTTACAATCATTCATACTTCATCATAGACATGATGACATAAGCTCAAACTCAACCAAACACCATAATCAACAAGCAAGCAAACAATTAAACAAGCATGAGTTATAGTTAGGTATCCTTGCTACAACTTAGCTATCTTGGTCAAGACCTTCTTGGGATGATTTCCTTCCTTCACAAATGTCAAAATCTAGCCATTACAAAATAATATCAAGTTACAACTCAACTTGAACACAAAACCAAAATTAGGTTTTTACTAGCTCCCTTTCTTTCTCTACTTTATGTATCTTACTTCCATCTTTACAAAATAAATTCTCATGGTTCACTTCCACATAATTTTTCATATAGAATCCAAATATGAAACTAGAATTTCCAAAATCAAAATACTTCAGTAGCTACAGTACCAAACCAAAGTGAAGCCATTGATTCCCAAAAATTTACATTCTGATACCAATGCTTCCAATACTTGTTCTCCTACTTTAACCCCACACAATTTTCATTTTAAACTCATTGGAAGAATCAAAATCATGAAATGCCATCATATGAACAGTACCATGTACAGTACCAGTAAGAACACAAAACCCTAAATCCAAACATACTAGAATTTCCAAACTTATAACACTTGATTCTAGCTTGTTTAAGCTTATCTAAACTATCCATAACATAAAACTCATATTTTAAGCATATATGAGAAGAACTTCCAGCAGCAACCATAAGGGAAATATAGCACAAAAACCCCTTAAAACCATGAGCTAACCTACTAGAACAAAGCTCAAGATCAAGGGAGATGATTACCTTGCTTGTTACTTCACTTTGGTTGCTTCTTTCTTAGTTGAATGGAAATTTTGCAAGAGTTTCCCTATGGTTCACCATGCATGCCAAAGTGATCTGAATAGGGGTATTTATAGAGAAATTTGGGTTGAAATGGATGGCCAAGATTGATTTGGTTACTATTTAATCCAAGGGCTCACATTTAATCTTGGATTTAACTTTTTCTAAAAAGAATAATTATGACATCATGTCGGACAGCTCATAGGACACCTAATAGGGGTATGTGGCATGATTTCCATATAAGGAAGCTTGTGGAAAAATTTTAGTCCAATACGTTACCGATCGGAGCAGTTTCATAACAACCAGACTGTATTATGTTCCTAATTTTTTTATAATATACCAGGATATGTATTTTGTCCTGGAAATCAATGTCTAGGCTTCTCATACCATTGAAAATATTAGAATAAGTATTTATCTGCCATCCACCCCTTGGAAAATGACCAAAATACCCTTGGTATCCTTTCTTGCACTATACCAACCCTAAGGGCATAATTGTCATTTTACCCCTCTTTACACTACCTTATGTCATATACTAGCTCTAACTAATTATATTTGTACTATGTCCCACATTTTTGGCGTGTCCAAAATGATCATAATGACCTCCACCTTTCACTGGTACAGTATGGGCATCTAGGGGCATTTTCGTAAGTTCGCACTTTTCCTGGACTGCTCTGGACTCTGGCCCACTTAACTGTACAGTCATCATATTGTACCTACTATGGTTCCATTTGGTCCTTGGTTTGGCTCACTGATTTTATGCCCTTTATGGCACCAATCCCAAGACACCTCTCCCGATCCTATTTATCGGGTATTCTATTCTACCGTAAAATCGCGTAAGGATTCTACAGGATTTCTTTTATGAGTTTGTCAATTTTATAAATTCTTATATTAAATGTATGAATTTCTTGTAAGGCCTTATCTGATTCTAAGATTTAAAAAAATACTATAATAATTCCTTCTGACTTCAGCAATTTATATCAATTAATCGGGACCTCAAATCAAAATTCTGTGTTGCATTAAACTGACCGAAATATTTTTGTCTATCTACTAGTAAAATTTGGGTCTGATTTGATTTTGGGTATTTTTGGCCTGTTTTGGCTCAACTTTTCCATATTTACATTTAGGTCCCTTAACTTTTGAATAATTGCACTTTAGTCCCTGAACTTTTCATTAATTGCATTTAGGCCCCTCCTTTTTCCTCTACTTTCACTTTTTGCCTTCAAACTTTTCAATTTTAATTTAGGTCCCTATTCTTTCCTTAGTTATTAATCCTTCCCTTTTCTCTCTCACTCTGATACAGTTTATTCCAAAAATGTTATACCATTGCAGATAAACTGTGTACACGTATCAATCAGAAAATTGGGGATATGACAATAGACTATTTATCTAGGTGGGTAGAGGCCATCCCTATAAGACTAGATAATGCCCAAAAGGTCTCCAAGTTTCTAAGGACTCATATCTTTAGTAGGTTTGGAGTGCCGAAAGCACTAATAAGTGACCAAGGTACCCATTTCTGCAATAAGCTAATCAATAACTTATTAGCAAAATATGGTGTAATCCATAAAGTCTCAACCCCATACCACTCTCAAACCAATGGTCTAGTAGAGGTTTCTAATAGGGAAATAAAGCACATTCTAAAAAAGATTGTAAAGCCATCCAATAAGGATTGGAATTTAAGACTTGACAATACTTTATGGGCGTACATAATAGCTTTCATGACCCCTCTAGGTATGTTGCCACATCCTAATTTTCTTACATCTTAGGTATCAAACGGTAGTATCTGGAACCACTTTTAAAGTCATTGAAGTCAAATTACACAATCTGGAATTTTACTCTACTGAGTACAGTTTACTGTGTAAATTCTAGAGAAGTGACCTAACTTTGAAAAATCATAATTAAATCCAGAAAAATCAAAATGAAGTGGTTTAAATTGATACACGAAGCTAACTTAATGCTCTTTTAGGAAAGTTGACCAGACCTTGATCAAGTCAATGTCAGTCAATGCTCTAATTTTACTGTTTATCTAGCGTCCTTCCTTGATTCCAGCATTTTGGTCACAACTTTAAAAAAATATATCTCCATGTGTAGACATCCAAATAAGACATTCTATATATCAAATCGAAGATTAGTATGTCTACTATTTAATGGAAAAATATTATACATTTATTCCAATATTTACTATTTCTAATTACAGTTCAATTTCCACTGACTTACCATAAGTTATTGTTCACAGTGGCAAATTTCAACACCCAACTTTACATACCTTTGCATAACATACATCAATCACATATCAATCACGCTAAACAATTCTTAACTTCTCTTCATGCATCTTCATCTCCTCCATCTTGAGAAGACCTGCTGTGATTGGATTAATATGTAAGGGATGAGATTTCTGGGGAAATCTCAATAGTAAACAGAAACCATACAATGTATGCAGCTATATACTTGATGTTACTATGTGTGCACTTAATGATCATGCTTGCATAATGATAACTTATATGATTTCATGTCCCCTACTTATAATATATGGCTATAGCATAAAAAGAAATAGAGCATTACTTAATCATATATGCTTCACATCATCAAAGTAAGTAAAAATTACATAAAGCATCCAAGCACCATAAATATACAAGTTGGTAAGTTCACTACCTGTCGGGTAGCTTTTCCTTAGTACTTAGCCTTTGCTTTGAGATTCCTTCTTTACATAGGTCAAAGCCTATACATAGCATAATATTTTCATTATTATCCTATCCAGTATAGCTCTACTTAACTCAAGTTTAACTTGAAGTAATACCCTTAATATGATAATCCCCTAACTTTCTTTATATTAACCTTATCAAGAGAGAGAAATTTCTCTATTATAACTATTAAATTCATAAGAACAATCCTCTAATTTATTAGAACAAGGACTATAATAAATTACTTACCTTACTCCTAAACTTGCCAAGTCCCTAAGCTCCTTGGATTGCTCCAAACTCAGCCAGAACTCCTTATTTTTCCTTCCTTTCTTTCTCTCTCTTCTTTTCTCTTCTTTCTTGGGTCTAGGCCATGTTGTGAAATGGCAAGGGGTGAGGGGTATTTGTAGGTGGAGGGAGGTGGAATGGACGATCCAGATTGAATCACGATGAACGGCTTAGATCGCTTAGCTTTCTCAAGAAGCTTCGCCTGCATCATCAAGATGACATCATCATCTTAGATGACTCATCAAAATGAATTCATCCATGGACACCTCACATACTTATTTGGCGCAATGGTGGGGCCCTTGGGACACCTCACTAGGTACCTCGGCGCTTTCAGATAATTCCATAGTCTTTTCCCGAAAAGAACAGTTGAGATCGTGCCACGTGTCCTTAGCTTTTTCTTCTTTCCCTAGACTCATGCCATGTGGCACATTGTGGGTCCTATGAGGATACCTTTCATGCCACCTCATGGTTCTAGATGAGTCTAAAGCTCTATCTGATCACTTTCCCCAGTCTATCTCTAATCGGGTAACTATGCTTTATTGAAAATCACTAAAATATTATTTAAATGCCACTTGGACCCACATAACTCTTGGGCCACATTTTTGGACATCTTTGAATGCTCTAATCACTCTCAAGTACTCTGATGGCTCAATTCCTAAGAAATTTCCCTTGAAAAATTTCTAAAATGCCCTTAGTTCCTATTTAATAATTCTAGGGGCATTATGTTCTTTTCACACCTTTCCAGCGTATTTTCTGACCCGGGTCAACTATCCAGATAGCCTTCCTTGACTGTCTAACCTTAATCAAATGACCAAAATACCCTTAACTCATTCTTTAATTGTTTTAGAACATAGGTGTACTTTTGTCATTTTGCACCTTTTTCTGGATATTTATGGACACTGGCCCCTTTATCCGCGATGAACTGATATTGTCACATCCTTAATTTCAACCTCAGTTATACTCAATTGGAACCCATTTGGACCAATCACATAACCTTTAACATTAAAAAGATGTATTTTCAAAAGTTGGTCTCTCGAATACTGTTCATACTACTGTTCATTTGGTAATTCCAGAACATGTACCCATCTTTGAAAAGTCATAATTAAATATAGAAAAATCGAAATAAGGTGGTTCCAATTTCTAATGAAATATATTTCATTAAAATTTTAAGGAAAAATATAAAACTAAGATTTCCTTGGACAAATGAAATCAGTTTATTCATTGAAAATCACTATTTATTTGGTAAAAACTGAAAGTTCCAATTTCTTTGCCTAATTTCAAAAATTTATTTCTCTTTGGTTACTTGTCCAAATGAGACGTGTTACCTATGGATTTAAAGCTCAGACGTCCTCTTTAAGCCCACAAAATTTCATGGAAAAACTCATTCATTTTCGATATGAAATTTAGGTCAAAATAAGGTGTTCTTTGTGTTAAAATGAAACTTGACATGTTAACTAAATGTCTAAAAAATTTTATACATTTACTGTATCTTTTACTATTTTTCATAACATCATGAACATTATTGTTCAGATTGTCATATAACATCATTACACATAACACTTCTTCAAATAACATTTACACTATCTAATCCCTAACTTCTCTTCATGATTTTTCATCATATTTCATCATTCATGAACCTGTTGGGATTTGGATTACATGGATGGGGTGAGATTTTTGGGGAAAATTCAGGAGCAAATGGTACTAAACAATACATGTATTAGTTGAAATACTTGTGCTTACTTGTGAAAGTGTTAACATTGTGTAATGTGCATGCTTTCATGAACATATGAAATACAATTGGCTAAAGTAATCATAGAAATAGAGCTTCAATCATATACACAAGCAACACAATTCAACATAGCCATAGCACAACCAAGTATAACATTCAATACAAACAAGTTTAGGATAAGTTTACTACCTCATATACTTGACTTTCTTCTTACTTTAACTTTGCTTTGCCTTTTTCTTCTTACTTCTCTTGGATGTGTGGCGCCTCTTTGGAGTCCATGTCACATCCTTAATTTCAACCTCAGTTATACTCAATTGGAACCCATTTGGACCAATCACATAACCTTTAACATTAAAAAGATGTATTTTCAAAAGTTGGTCTCTCGGGTACTGTTCATGCTATTGTTCATTTGGTAATTCTAGAACATCTACCCATCTTTGAAAAATCATCATTAAATGTAAAAAAAATCAAAATAAGGTGGTTTCAATTTCTAATGAAATATCTTTCATTTAAATTTGAAGAAAAAATATAAAATTGAGGTTTCCTTGTCCAAATGAAATCAGTTTATTCATTGAAAATCACTGTTCATTTGGTAAAAACTGAAAGTTCTAGTTTCTTGGCATAACTTCAAAAAATTCATTTCTCTTTGGTTACTTGTCCAAATGAGACTTGTTACCTATGGATTTACAGCTCTGGACGTCCTCTTTAAGCCACAAAATTTTATGGAAAAACTCGTTCATTTGCCATATACAATTCACGTCTAAACCTCATTGCCTCTAATTGCTTGTTTTATCTCTTTTCCAGATCTTAACTCCAACTTATAAAAATCATAACAAATCAATTTCTTAACCAATTGATGTATTCTTGATGCTCATTTAAATATTTGTATCTTAACAATAATCATGCCAAATTTCAAGTTCAAACTTATTGATTACGGTACTTTAAATATCATCAAAAGGTCACAGCCTCATAACACCAACCCATGAACATTCAATACACATTCCAACATATGCTTCCATAATGTCAAGCAACTCATTTGACTTATTATACATGTATAACCATCCATGCTTATCCTCTTTCCTTGAGAAATCTCAGCACCTAAAACATGGTTATGCATATGGAAGGAAAGATATTTCATGGAAATCCCGATAGCAAGTTACACAAACCATAATATCATGCATGAATAATTGGATGCTTAACATGTTATCATGAGATGGGAGCTACTTCATAATGGTATATAAGCAAAATCTAACATGCATATTGTCATGAAATAACTTGCAAGGAGTTGCAATCATTCATACTTTATCATCAACATGATGACACATTCTCATGCTTAACCAAACACCATAATCAACAAGCAAGCAAACAATTAAGTAAACATGAACTATAGTTAGGTATTCTTGCTACCTCTTAGCTCTCCTTCACAAGGTCTTCTTGAAGTAGTTTCCTTCCTTCACAAATATCAAAACCTAGCCATTACAAAATAATATCAAGTTACAATTCAACTTGAAACCAAATCCAAGACTAGGTTTTCACTAACTTGCTTTCTTTCTTCCTTTTATGTTTCATACTTCCATCTTTCCAAAATAAATTCTCATAGTTCATTTCCACATAATTTTTCATTTAGAATCCAAATATGAAACTAGAATTTCCAAAATCAAAACATCTCAAAAGGTGCTGTGCCAAACCAAAGTGAATGCCTCCTTTTTCCAAAAATTCACATTTTGATTCCAATGCTTCCAATACTTGTTCTCCTGCTTTATCCCCACACAATTTTCCATTTTAAACTCATTGGAAGAATCAAAACCATGAAATTCCATTATATAAACAGTGTCACACACCGTACCAGCAAGAACACAAAACCCTAAATCCAAACATACTTGAATTCCCAAGCTTATACCACTTGATTCTAGCTTATTTAAGCTTGTATAAACTATCCATAACATAAAACTCATATTTCAACCCCATATGTAAAGAACTTCCAGAAGCAACCATAAGGAAAATAGAGCACAAAAATCCTTAAAACCAAGAGCTAACTTGCTAGAACAAATCTAAAGATCAAGGGAGATGATTACCTTACTTCTTGCTTCAAGTTGTGTGCTTCTTTCTTGGTTGAATGGAAATTTTGCAAGAGTTTTCCTATGGTTCACCATGCATGCCAAAATAATCTGAAATGAGGGGGTATTTATAGAGAAATTTGGGTTAAAATGGATGGCCAAGATTGATTTGTGCACTATTTGATCTAAAGGCTCATATTTAATCTTGTATTTAACTTTTTCAAAAATAATAATTATGACATCATCCATGACATCACAAGGGACAACTCAAGGGACACCTCATGGGACATGTGGCGAAATTCTCATGGTAGGAACCCTCTGGAAAAATTCCAGTCTAATCTAGTACCGATCAGAGCAGTTTCACCAAAAACCAGATTATTTTCTGTTCCTAATTTTTATAATATACCAGGATATGTATTATCTCCGAGAAATTAGGCTTCTCATACCATTGACATTGTTTTACTGAGTATTTATCTGGCATCCATCCCTTCAAAAATGACCAAAATATCCTTGGTGTCCTTTCTTACACTATATTAACCCTAAGGGCATAATTGTCATTTCACCCCTCTTTGTACAGTATCAGGGCATATACTGGCTCTAACTAATCATACTTAGGCTATATCCCATGTTTTTAACATATCCCAGATGAGCAAAATTCCCTCCATCCGTTTTTGGTACAATATGGGAATCTAGGGGCATTTTCATAATTTCACACTTATTCTGGACACTGGCCCCTTCTACTGATGAACTGATACCCTGGGTTTTGGGCCCTCCTTGGCGTCATCATAGGCCCATATATGAGGCCATCTGAGTTCATTCTATCCAGGCTTATTTACTGATAAGTTCCATTATCGGATCACGGGTGTTTTTAAACCCCGTCAAAATTCACTAATATGGGGTTAACTTTTTATACAAAATTTCTTCTGAAGTTCTGTCAGATCCATGACATTTGACACTGTAGAGCACACTTTCTTGTAATTCCCCCACTTATATTTGAAGTCTATGAAATCTGATAAAATTTTACATAACTTTCAGACTATCATATAAATATCTGCTGTCTGGAGCTCTAATAAAATTTTTGTATCATGTTAGATTAACCAGTGTAACTTCCTCTATTTACTGATGGAATGTGGGACTGAAATACTTATGGGCAGTCCTAACTCTTTTTGGGCTGATCTTTCTATAATTACAATTTTGCCCTTGAACTTTTTACTTAATACATTTAAATCCCTTAACTTTTGGAAATTATCACTTTTGGCCTAACATTTATTTCTACCTTAACTTTTGGCCTTTAATCTTTTCCATTTTGCATTTAGGTCACTTTTTTTTCAAAACTCATTTAACCTTTATTATCCCTTCTGATCATCATCATAATCATTTTCAAACCTCTTTCCACTATCAATATTATACAGATAGGGAAAAGTTATGATATGAAAGATATTATGGGCTTAGGCCACACTTAGCATCATCATAGGCCTCTCTGTGATGTCATCTAAGCTTATTCAGTTATAACTTGCTTACTGCTTGAGTTTCATAATCAGATATCGGACGTTCACAAACTCCCACCAAAATTTACTAAAACGTAAATAACTTTTTCTACATAACTCCTTTCAGGGCTCCGCTAGTTTCCTAGCCTCTTGCTTCATAGGATGCACCTTCCTCTAACTTTTTTTATATCTGAGGTCCAGAAGGTATGATAAAATTTTCAGATAACTTTTAGACATCAGATAAATATCAGCTACATGAAACTCCAATAAAATTTATGTATCATGCTAGATTAACCAGTATAACTTTTTCTATCTACTGATGAATTTTAGGACTGAAATACTTCTAGATAGTTCTAAGCCTTTTTTAGCTCAACTTTCTATAATTACAATTTTGCCCTTGGAAACTTTTGGAAATTACACTTTAGTCCCTCAACTTTTTATAATTACACTTAATGGCCCACTTGTATCTACTTTCATTTTTGGCCTTGGGATATTTAGACTTTCCAATTTAGTCCCTCTCTTTCTTTAAAATGACTATTATGCCCCCAGGGACTTTCACCATTTACAATTTAGTCCCTGATCTTCCATTTACTTGTAGTTTAGTCCTTGAACATCATCTATATACTTATGGGACTTCTGCTCAATAGGGCCTAGTAGCCTACATTGTTTAGGCTAAATACTGGGCTTCTATGTTTAAAAATTGGGATATGACATGTGTCCCCTTATAGGATAGTTTTTAAGAAAGCTTGTCACATGCTTGTAGAAATAGAGCATAAGACATTATGGGCAGTGAAAGCTTACAATGAGGACCTTATAGAAGCTAGTTCAGAGAGGTTGTTGCAGATTCAAGAGCTGAAGAGATTAGATTGGACGTCTATAGTAGCTTTGAGATTTATAAACTAAATACAAAAGTAATCCATGATGCTCATATCTTGAGGATGAGGTTTAAGGAGGGTGATAGAGTGTTAAGGTTCCAAGCTAGGTTCAAGTTCAAACATGGTAAATTTAAAACTAGCTGGGATGGACCTTACACAGCTGTTAAATTCCACGAATTTGGGATGAATGAGTTGAAGGAGGAGGCAACGACAAAATCTTTCGGGCAAATAGTTACCTCTTAAAACTTTATAAGGAATCTGCACCACCGCCTTTAGGGCAGGTGTTCCTTTTCCTATCTCTTACTTTTTTTCTTAATGTGATATATGTTTGACATGTTGGTTTGATGATTGTTAAGGGATGAACGAGTAGAAGTAAGAGTTAATATTTTTTTGCTTAATGATTAAATAGGATAGTGTTAATTTTAGTTTGCTTCTTTTTTAATAATACCCCTGTGTTGCCATGTGTTGTTTACTTATTATTAGTTTTCCGAGCTGAACCCACACTCAATTGCATGATTTTAGCTTACCTATCTTGCCATCTTTGCTTCCTTGTATTGCGATGTATGATTTGAATATGACTACGAGCTTCACCGTGAAATTGCATTAAGTGATGTGTTTAACTACTGTTCTAAAGCTAGATTTAAATTGATTTTATATAGTGTTGTGGTGTCTATAATTCTACTGACAGTGAAGACTCTATCAAGTTTAGATACTGGGTAGATATTCTTGTGTTATGTGCTATTTAATGTAAAATTCTTCGATTAATCCAATCTTTCATCACAAAATTTTTATTTTTTTATCTTAATGTGTGATGAATTGCTGCAAATCATATTCCCACTTTAAATTATTTTATTGTTGGCTATCAAGTTTTAGTGCAAACTATGTTTTAGGTGTTAAAAACTATCAAGTGGTAGCCTCTGTGGTTTATAGTCAGGACCTATGTGTTGTATGGTCGCGACCTGACATGGAATTTTGGACTTAATATGCCTTCTATGAAAATCATTCGCGACATGAGCGCTTTAGGTCGTGACAAACTTTCTCTGTGTATTGCCATCGCGACCTATGTGTTGTATGGTTGTGACTAGTTGTTGTAAGTTTAGGGCAAGCAGTCACAATTTGGTCACTACCTTCGCTGCTTTAAGTCGTGACATGAGTTTGAAAATGCCTAATTACCTTCTTTTTGCTTTGTGCAATACTGTATAGAAGGATTTCTTTTGAGCTACTAAAGTTTTATAAATAATTCATTGCCCTCTTATTTTAACCTTTTGCATGGAATAGTTTATAGAAACCATTGTCACACTTGAATTCTTGGAAATGGAAACTGAATTGGAAATACTCAAGTTTTTACTGTTAAAATTGGGATTATTACATGATTCTAAGTGATTACTTTGGAACTTTTAATCCGTCATTCAAGAGGGTTTTCAATTGTGATAAGTGTTTTAAAACCTAGTGAATAATGAACATTGTCTAAGACTTTAGCTTATGAGCAATTTAGATGAAATCCTTAGTTGGAAGGATTCTCGGCCTAAATTTTTACATTGAGTGGTTATTCAGTTAGTTTATATTCTCTAGAACTTGTCTTAGCTCTGAGTTGAAATTACTTGTGCATTTATGTTATTGAATATGATAGAGGCATTCATTTCTAAACCCTTTTATCCCAAACACAAGCCAACACATATTATATCCATAGTCGCCCCCTTTGAGCCTATCATTTTTTCCATCATAGAAAGTCATATATGCATGAGCATCTCTTTGAACTAAACTTCTTATTCATGTCATAAAATCATTGTGATTGCAAAAGTGTGCTACATCTTTTATATACAAGGTGCCAACTAAAGGAGAGAAAGAGCATATTGCATAAAAAATGGTGTAAGGAGAATTGAAGAAAGAATAGAGCATTGACTCTTATTAGCACAATCACCACCTCTACAACTCATAAGACATGAATTCATGTTATATATTCATTATCATATGCATACAGAACTTTCTATCCTTCATATCCCATTCCACGTGGTCTATTTCTATCATTAGACCCCTAAAAGACCTCTTGATTCTTTGCATAAGTGTTGTATAGTTGATGAGATTTAGAGCCATTACAAGCATATGGTAGGATATTTTCTAATTTGAATCTGAGTAAAAGAACCCTAACAATGAGAGGACATGGAGAGCTAAACACTTACATCCTTAGAGAGAATCTATTGTGCTTATATAGTTGAGGTTGATTTCATTTAGTAGTTGATTACTTGGCATTGCTCATATTATCATTTTTTCATTCCCAAAAGTTGGTGCATTAATTGTCTTAAGGTTTCACTGTGGATTATGTTATTACCTCAAATTTAACAGCTTTGGCTTAGGTGTATTCATGTCTTTGTCCAAGAGTACAAAGGTTTAAGTGTTGGGGAATTGATAGGACACAAATTGTGTGTGATTTCTGTAACATTTTGAGGGTTTTATGACAATTTTACCATTCATTTTATGCCTGCAATTTTGTTTTTGTGGTAATACATGGTTGTGCTTGGCAATATGCTAATTTAAAGGTAAAATGGCAAATTAACTCCTTCAAACTGCATATATGTTGTTCTTTAGTAATTGGTTGGACTTTTACAGTGAGTTTTGATGTTGAATTGCAGGGATTTTGGAGGAGAACCAAGGATTAACGTGAGCAGAAAAGAGATCACAAGACAAAGAGAACCAAATCAAGGATGGCAACCTTTGTTCACTTCAATCGTGACCAAAGTGTCCACAAGTCATGACCTCACTTCTTCTGGGAAGTTTTCCTCACTTCTCCGCATTTTTTAGTAGGTTGTCCTAGCTTTAAAAGAAGAGAGAAGTGGTAGGAGTTGGGGAGGCTAGTTTTTTACCTGATACGGAAAAGAAATAGTAATCAAATATTCTCTCCATACTCTCTCCACAACCTACCCTCATATCTTCCATCATTCATCCTTCCATCACCATTTTTCTACTTTTATTCATGGCATCACATCTGAGTAGCAATAACAGCACAACAGGAGTCATGAGAAGCTAAATCTTTAGTATCTTGGTGATGGATCACATATCTTGAGCTCATGGACTACACTATAATAGGTAGTTTTCTATTTTAATATCGCCTTTCTTATGTTTTGGAATTCCTAGATCTAGAGTTTTCATTTTATGAGTAAGGATTGAATATTATCGATTATTATGAGATTAAATGTAACATCCTTACTTTTATACGTCTTAGGGACCATTCAGTAGGATTTGGAACCACTTACAAGACCTTGGAAGTCCATTAGCCAAATCTGGAATTTTAATCTTTCTCGGGTTACTGTTCATATGGTATTCCAGATTACGCAACGAACTTCAAAAAACCTTAATTAATTATAGAAAAATTGAAATAAAGTGGTTTGAAAAGATACGTGAAGATAACATCTTGAAATTTTAGGGAAAAATAATTTCCAGACCAAACGACTCGTCAACTAATACAGTTTATTTGCCAAAGATTACTGTTCATTTGGTCAAAAATTCTGGAAACATATTTTGGTCCCTTACTTTGGAAAATTAGTTCTCTTTGTAAAGACATCAAAATAAGGCATTCTTTGTTTCAAAATGAAGCTTGGCATGTCATCTAAATGTCTATAAAATTTCATACATTTATTCCATCATTTACTATTTTTCTTTATATCATGACCATCACTACTTACATTGGTCATACAACAACATTACACATTTACATAACATATATACCATCCAATCCCTAGCCTTTCTTCATGCTTCATCATCCTCTTTCGTTATTCACAAACCTGTGGGATTGGGTTTACATGAAAAGGAATGAGATTTTCTGGGGAAATCTCAGTAGCAAACATTACTAAATAATGCATACATTAATGTAGATACTTGTGCTTGCTTGTGAAAGTGTTAACATTGTGTAATGTGCATACTTCCATGTAACATATGAAATACAATTGGCCAAAGTAATCATAGCAACAGAGCTTCATACATAAGCACATATGCAACACAATTCAACAAAGTCATAGCACATTCAAGCATAACATTCAATGCATACAAGTTTAGGATAAGTTTACTACTTCATATACTTGATTTCTTTCACTTTATCTTGCTTCTTTCTTCTCATTTCTCTTGGCTATGTGACTGCCTCTTTTGGAGCATATCAATCAATCCCTTACATCACATAACCATTCATCCATAATCATCTAATTTCCTTGAGCATTAAACTCACTTTAACTAACATAACTTCCTCTTGAACATTAAGCTAACTTATTTTCCTTAATCTTAACTAATGGACTTGGCCTTTGAATCAATTGATGCCTTGACTTTAACCTACACAATTTCATCTTTTGAATCCATCTATGAGTTTAGAATAATGAAATTTCAGCTCCTTCATGGCCTACTGTACATAACTGAACATATGCATACAATTCTTTCAAATATTCTCATTTTGATTCTAATGCTTCCTATACTTGTTTCTCCACTTTACCCCACACAACTTTTCATTTAAAAACCATTGGAAGCATCAAAATCATGAAATTCCAATCACTGTTCACGTGAGTGAACAGTAACCGTGAAGAATTTCAAAAACTACAATCTTGTAATTTCAATGCTTCCAAGGTTCAAAACCTTTCCAATCCTACACAAAATCATCATATAAATTCAATGGAAGCATTAAATCATTGAAATTCCATTTTCTTCCCTCATGAACAGTGCATATCGAATAAGTTCAACCATGGCAAAGTCAAGAATATCAACTTGATTTAACAACCAACCACTTAACTAGCTTGTTTTAGCTTCAATCATACGTCTTTAACTTTAATTTCTTCTTTTCCTTTTCATCTAAGGTTTTTGGGCAGCACAACACCTTAGAGAAAACTCAACTTTTCTCCCATGAAAACCCTAGTTCAAGCTCCCATATCAAAAGAAAATAAGCTAGGATAGATTACTTACCTTTAATCTATAGCTTGCTTGAACTTTGGAACCTTGAATCTTCTTTGTCTTGGCTTGAGTTTCCATTTTGCAAGAGTTTCCCCAAGGTATCACAAGCTCATGGTTTGGACCAGATTTGAGGGGGTATTTATAGAAAATTCTTGGAAAATCAATGGCCAAGATTACTTTGTGCACTATTTGATCTAAAGGTCCACATTTAATCTTGGATTTAACTTTTTCCAAAAAGCTAATTGTGACATCATCCATGACATCACAAGATAAAACTCATCGGTGTTATGTGGTGCCATTTCTAGAGGGAGAAATCCAGTACCAGCTAAGTCCGATTCCCCAAAAATTGGACTGTTTTATAAATCTAATTTTTTTTAAATTTCATAGTATGGTTTTTGACCATAAATCCAATATCCGAATGCTTCCTACCACTGAAATTATTGTATTGGGACACAACTTAATTACAGATCCCTTGGGAAATGACTAAAATACCCTTGGTGTCCTTTCTTACACTATATTGACCCTAAGGGTAAAATTGTCTTTTCACCCTTCTTTGTACTGCCTCAAGGCCTATACTGGCTCTAAATAATCATACTTAGGCTATATCCCACATTTTTAACCTATCCCAGATGATCAAAATTCCCTCCATCCATTTCTGGTATAATCTGGGTATCTAGGGGCATTTTTATAATTTTGCACTTTTTCTGGACACTGGCCCCTTCTACTGATAAACTGGTACCCTGGGTTTTGGGCCCTCCTTGGCGTCATCATGGGACTATATATCAGGTCATCTTAGCTCATTCTATACAGGCTTACATATCGATAAGTTCAATTATCGAATCACGGGTGTTATCAAACTCCCGTCAAAATTCACTAATATGTGAATAACTTTTTATACAAAACTTCTTCCATGGTTCTGTCAAATCCATGACATCTGACACTATATGGCACACTTTCCTATAATTCTCCCACTTATATCTGAAGTCCATGAAATCTGATAAAAGTTTAGACAACTTTCGGACTATTTATTTATCTACTGTCTGGAGCCCTAATAAAATTTATGTATCATGCTAGATTAACCAGTGCAACTTCCTCTATTTACTAATAGAATGTGGGGCTGAAATACTTCTGAGTGATTCTAACCCTTTTCAGGCTGACCTTTCCATAATTACAATTTTGCCCTTGAACTTTTTACTTAATTACATTTAAGTCCCTTAACTTTTAGAAATTACCACTTTTAGCCCAACTTTTGTTTCTACTTTAACTTTTGGCCTTTAAACTTTTCTAATTTTTGTTTAGGTCCCGTTCTTCCTTCAAGAATCATTTAACCTCTATTATTTCTTTTGATTATCATCATAATCCTTTCCAAACCTCTTTCCTCTATCAGTATTATACATATAGGAAAAAATTAGGATATGACATTTTTACCCCTTAAAATAAATTTCGTCCTCAAAATTTACTTAGCACTTTAATCAAGGATTGATGTATCTATCTCTTATCTTTTATTTTGACATCTTAGCGGAGTATTTTTCATATCCGCAGATCTTCATATCATTACTATGATCATTCTTTTGTTCTGAATCAACTCACTTAGAGTTGAATTCTACTTCATTCTATTACTTACTTACATGCTATGCATCTATCTGTATATGGACTTCTCACCATATTAAACTTGTGAGTAGTGTCCATTTCTTTCATATCATATTTTCTCGTATACTACTATATTATGAAGTTTCTGTTAACTACTCATCAAACTTCTTAGTGCAATCACACATTACTCATCTGAGTATCTAGCGAAATTCTCTGAACATCCTCAACACTTTATCTCTTATTTTCATATCATCATATTTCTTATTATTTTTAATAACTCATCATAATACAGAGAGAAGACTTATGTTATCATTCTTTCTTTCATCGCTTCACTACTAAATAGGAGCACATAGGAGCATATAGGAGCACATACTCTAACATGTATAATGCCTAGCCAACATATTACAGGACTACATACCTACCCATGAATGTAAAGCTCTAACATCGGAGCTCAAGCATTCTTTTTCTTAATATGCACAGCTCTAACACTCAGAGCTTGCATTACTCTAACATTCATAGCTTTAGCATATTCTATAAACATAACCTAATGCATGGCATTTCATGGAAGGAGTAAAAGCTTTCACTTGCTCCTTCATCTATAACTTATCATTCAAACATCTTATCCCTTTAAAAAATAGAGCCTCTCAATCTATTTACAAGGCTAGCTATAAAGCCACTTTATATCATACTTCTCAATACATGTCTCATTACGTACTCTTCATAGCATTTCTTATTTTGTATCTTTCATACCATAACATGGCATATCTGGCCAAATCTGGCTATATCATAGTCTATCTTTCAAATCCATTTCATTTGGACTTGACATAAGGGTTCTAGTTTCCTCCTGTTCATAACCCTTTCTAGCTTTTCATAGCTCTTTCTATCATTTTACATAGCTTTGTGCATATATGCCAATTTCTATGGCATTTCTACCTTTCTCTATCACTTCCCAGGGGGTCACCCATCATTGGGCTACTCTTGCCTGAGCCGCTTAACTGAAATATGCAGATATAAATCTGAAGCATTGGTGTTAACAGGCTTTAACTCTGGTACTTTACTATCTTAGACCCATCTTATACAATCTCTCTTGGGTCTATTTGACCTTCTAATCTCTTTATCCTCATCTGGAGGATCTATTTACCTTTCATTCTTATTCTTTGTAATCTTATCGTAAGGATCTCTTTATTCTCATTTGACCCTTTCTCATATCTTATAAAATATTCGTATAAATCCTTGGGACTTAGGACTAACAAGTTTAACTTTGATCACTTAGTTCCTGTTATGTGTAAGGAGATTCTGAGTTCAGTCCCTGATAGTAATAAGGCTATTTGAAACTAACATTATAGGTACTCTCTCTGTTATGAGTTAACCAACTTGTGAAGCTTCTATACCTTAACTTTATCCTTGGTATTCGTCCTTCCAAAGACATATTGTACTTATGGCTCAATACTTCCTTTCTCTAGGCCAGGTCTACTGCGACCCTCAGGATCTATTGTGATCAACCGTAAGCCTCTTCAGGATCTAGCTGCGACCCTGGAATTCTGTTCTCTAGGAGCCATACTAGGATCTAACTATAATCCTCCAGAATCTACTGCGATTCTATATTACTGTATTCTCATCTCTGGAAGATCTAAACCAACGGACAAAGTTACAAAGTTAGTCACTTCCACATACTTGTTAACTCAATAGATAATTCCCCAAAAATGATCACAGAAGCCAATATTATCTATTAGGACTTTACTCATTTCCTCTATCACTCAGGAATTTCTCATATCATTCTCATCTTTTATGCCTTTACTTATCCATTACTACAGAGAGCTACACAAGCTCTACCAAGCACATATCTATCATCATCTATTCATCTCATTCTCTATCCCATTGACTATTATTGTCTGATCACAAATTCTCATTCTATTATTTAGGAATTAACTGGCTAACTATTTTGTTCATCACTTTTCTATTGCTCTATCATCATCAAGTTAAATTATTTAATTGCATGTTGTAGGATATGGGAGCAATAAATTTTTCAAAACTTTCTCATCATATCTACTCTACCTTGTATGTAATGTAAAGGGGAGTATTCATTCATCATAGCATACTCAACATGCATAATATGCAAGGAGATGCAATCATTTAAGCATTCTCTAACATGCGTGTCATCATATGATAACTGCAAGGAGATGCAACTTCTCATCATAACTTATGGTAACATAAGCCATATCACTATTACATAGTTTGCTCAACCATCCCTTATACTCACATTGCAATTAAACAATTAACTAGGTAGACTTTAAAGTATTCTATCCCTTAATCACCTTAATCACTAGGTCCTGATCATTTATTTAGGATCCTGAATCATTTACTTATTTTACTTAGGCTGCCACATCACCCTCTTATTAGGGTATAGACTCAACCCTTCTTTACTCTTTCTTACATAAGGAATAGGGGAGTCACTTTATCTTTGAATCTGTGGCTACCTTACTAGGCCATATTCATTCTTATCATAGCATTTCTCATTGCCTGTAAGATTTCTATGTCTCTAACCTGAAGGACTTATGTGTCCTTGGCCTCACCATAATCTAGCGATAATCTATAACTGAGTCAGCTATTTCCTTTTAGTTAACTGAGGAAGGGCTTATTCTTTATGCCATTTATACTTTTAAGTTTTCCATAATCCTCCTAGATTACTAACAGGCGAGAGAATATCTCCTATTATGCCTTAACGTTCATGTGGATGAACTTAGCTAAGTATTCATCAAAGGGTTTCTCTTTCTTTTTCTCTATCTCTTAGCCTTACACTCACCTCTATCTATTTAAGAGGAATGCTTCTTTTAAACTTGTTCGAGAAAAACTTCTCAAGTGAGTGAATCACTCTCTATCTTATATGGAGTAACTTCTGTATCTCTCTACTATCTTTTAACTCTTTCTGTCAGTCAGTCTCAGTCTGCTCTTGGCTGGACTGTGTTTCCTCCTGGTATGTCTTTAAATCCTGAATAATTTAAGTATCTTGGATCTCATTCATCACCTAGGCTATATCCCACATTTTAACCTGTCCCAGATGACCAAAATGCCCTCCATTCATTTTTGGTACAATCTCGGCATCTAGGGGCATTTTTGTAATTTTGCACTTTTTTTACACTGGCCCCTTCTACTGATAAATTGGTACCCTAGGTTTTGGACCCTCCTTGGCATATCATGGGACTATATATGAGGTCATCTGATCTCATTCTATCTAGGCTTACATACCGATAAGTTCCATTATTGGATCACGGGTGTTATCAAACTCCCGTCAAAATTCACTAATATGTGAATAACTTTTTATACAGAACTTCTTCCGTGGTTCTGTCAAATCCATGACATCTGACACTATATGGCACATTTTCCTATAATTCTCCCACTTATATCTGAAGTCCACAAAATCTGATAAAATTTTAGATAACTTTTAGACTATCAGATAAATATCTAATGTCTAGAGCCCTAATAAAATTTTTGTATCATGCTAGATTAACCAGTACAACTTCCTCTATTTACTGATGGAATATGGTACTAAAATATTTTCGAACAGTTCTAATGTCATATCCTAAATTTTCCCTATCTGTATAGTACTGATAGTAGAAAGAGGTTTAGAAAGGATTATGACGAAGATCAGACGATATAATAAAGGTTAGATAAGTCTTAAAGAAAGAGAAGGACCTAAACGCAAATTGGAAAATGTTAAAGGCCAAAAGTTAAAGTAGAAACAAAAGTTGGGCCAAAAGTTGTAATTTCCAAAAGTTTAGGGACCTAAATGTAAATATCCAAAAAGTTAGGGACATAAATGTAATTAAGAGAAAAGTTCAAGGGCAAAATTGTAATTATAGAAAGATCAGCCCCAAAAGGGTTATAACTGCCCAGAAGTATTTTAGTCCCATATTCCATCAGTAAATAGAGGAAGGTATGCTGGATAATCTGACATGGTACAGAAATTTTATTAGGGCTTCAGACAATAGATATTTATCTGATAGTCTAAAAGTTATCTGAAATTTTATCAGATTTCATGGACTTCAGATATAAGTGGGCAAATTACAGAAAAGTGTGCCCTATAGTGTCATATGTCCTGGATCTGACAGAACTCTAGAAGAAGTTCTGTATAAAAAGTTATTCACATATCAGTGAATTTTGACGGGAGTTTGTTAACAACAGTGATCCGATAATAGAACTTATCAGTATGTAAGCCTGGATAGAATGGGATCATATGACCTCATATATAGGCCCATAATGATGCCAAGGAAGGCCCAAAACCCAGGGCACCAGTCTATCAGTAGAAGGGGCCAGTGCCAGAAAAAGTTTGAAATTACGAAAATACCCCTGGATGCCCAGATTGTACCAAAGATGGATGAAGGGCATTTTAGTTATCTGGGATAGGTTAAAAACGTGGCACATGGTATAAATATGATTATTTGAGCCAATATATGCCCTGAGGCAGTACAATAAGGGGTGAAATGACAATTATGCTCTTAGGGTCAGTGCAATGCAAGAAATGACACCAAGGGTATTTTGGTCATTTTCCAAGGGATCTGTAATTAAGTTGTGGCTAGTACAAGTGTGTCAATGGTGTGGGAAGCCTAGACATTGATTTCTAGGATAGAATACATATCTTGGTATATTATAAAAAATTAGGAACAGAAAACAGTCCGGTTGCTGTGAAACTGCACCAATTGGTACCGGATTGGACTGGAATTTCTCCAGAAGGTTCCTTACACTATGAGCATGACACCTAACCCCTTTAGGTGTCCCTTGAGCTGTCCCACATGATGTCATAATTATTCTTTTATGAAAAAGTTAAATCCAAGATTAAATGTGGGCCTTTAGATCAAATAATAACCAAATCAATCTTGGCCATTCATTTTTTTAGGATTTTGGCTATAAATACCCCCTCATTCTGTAGAAAACCGTAGCTTCATGGACCCTTGGCGAAACTCTTGCAAAATGAAAACTCAAGCCAAGATAAAGAAGATTCAAGGTTCCAAAGTTCAAGCAAGCTAGAGATTAAAGGTAAGCAATCTCTCTTAGCTTATTTTCCTTTGATTTGGGAGCTTGAACTTAGGGTTTCATGGGAAAAAAGTTGAGTTTTCTCTAAGGGAAGCTTCTGCCCAAAAACCTTAAAGGAAAGGGGAAAGAAGAAATTAAAGTTAGAACCATATGATTGAAGCTTAAACAAGCTAGTTAAGTGGTTGGTTGTTGAATCAAATTGATATTCTTGACTTTGCCATGGTGTGCCCTGTTCGGTCTGCACTGTTCATGAGGGAAGGAAATTGAATTTCAATGATTTAATGCTTCCATTGAGTTTGTATGATGATTTTGTGTAGGATTGGAAAGGTTTTGAACCTTGGAAACATTAAAATCTCAAGGTTGTAGTCTTTGAGATTCCTTACGGGTACTGTTCACTCGCATGAACAGTGATTGGGATTTCATGATTTTGATGGTTCCAATGGTTTTAAAATGAAAAGTTGTGTGGGGTAAAGTGGAGAAACAAGTATGGGAAGCATTAGAATCAAAATGAGAATTTTTGAAAGAATTGTATGCTTATGTTCAGTTCTGTACAGCAGGGCATGAAGGAGCTGGAATTTCATGATTCTAAGCTCATAAATGGATTCAAAAGATGAAATTGTGTAGAGTAAAGTCAAGACATCAATTGGTTCAAGAGCCAAGTGGATTAGTGAAAATTAGAGAAAGTTATGACAATAAAGAGTGTAACAAAGTTAGTCTTGAACATGGTTGGAGTTCATGAGTCCTAATGAATTATGTGATGAATATGAATGTGTTTAGGACCTTGAAACATCAAAGAACATGTTGGGAAGTGATTGGCATAAAGGTTTATTGGTTGGAAAGCTAGGAAGCAAATGCTAAAGATCAAGAGGAAAGCTTAAGTGCAAGGTAGTGAACTTACCTCTTTATGTGCTTGATGTGGTATGCTTATGTGTTGACATATATATGTTATTTGAATGATGTTGTGACATGATAAATGATGTTTAATGTATTGTGAATAACATGTTTCCATGGCCATGCACTTTATGTAAAAGTTTGTAGCATGTTGGCATGTCACTAATCAAAGAAAGATTAATGAAATTACATATCATGCATTAGCATCCATCTTGCATATTTAAGTGGTAATGTTTGCTACTGAGATTCCCTAGAATCTCACTCTCCCATAACCAACCAATTTAGGTCAAGCATGAAGAAAAGGTATGCATGGACAAGAGCTAAAGAATGGAAGAAAGGAAGTGAAGTATTGAGATTTTAGCATATACTATAAATTGTCCATATATGTAAATGCCATGTAAGGTGTCTATTTATGTGATAAACTTGTATGTAATAATTATGGCATATGTACATGATGTATATGAATGTTAAGAAGCTTATTTAATGGCTTGTGCATGCTGAAACAATTATTGGAAATGAAAGAAAAGAAACTGAAATGGTAAAAACGTAGGTCCTAAAGCAGTTTTGTTGTGGCTTCAGTTTGACCTAGCAAATGAAGGAATTAGTTCACGAAATTTTATGAGAATGTAACACACATCCATAGCTTTAATTTCATAGGTAGAACGTTTCATTTGGATGTGTATATCAAGAGAAATGAATTTCCAAAATCAGGGACCAGAAACTGTTTCCAGAGTTTTTGACCAAATGAACAGTAAACTTCAACGAATAAACTGTAGCAATTGGCTAATCATTTGGTCTAGAAATTATTTTTCCCTTAAATTTCAAGATGTTATGTTCATGTAGCTTTTTGAACCACTTCATTTCGAGTTTTCTAGAATTAATTATGATTTTTTGAAGTTTGTTACGTAATCTGGAATACTATATGAACAGTAACTCGAGAAAGAGTAAAATTCCAGATTTGGCTAATGGACTTCCAAGGTCTTATAAGTGGTTCTAAATGTTACTGAATGGTCCCTAAGATGTACAAAAGTAAGGATGTTACATCTAACCCTTTTCAGGCTGACCTTTCTATAATTACAATTTTGCCCTTGAACTTTTTACTTAATTACATTTAAGTCCCTTAATTTTTAGAAATTACTACTTTTGGCCCAACTTTTGTTTCTACTTTAACTTTTGACCTTTAAACTTTTCTAATTTGTGTTTAGGTCCTTTTCTTCCTTCAAGGCTTATTTAACCTCTATTATTTCTTTTGATCATCATCACAATCATTTCCAACCCTTTTTCCTCTACCAGTATTATATAGATAGAGAAAAATTAGGATATGACATTAGGTTTTGTAATTAAATTTTGATGATTTGGATGGTTGTTTAATATGAATATTTCAATTTTGATTTCTAGATAATTGGATTTTTATCAATGATCATTGCTAACTAATTTGATTGTTTAAAATCTATGGTCATCGATCGATGATCATTCGAGGGCATCTTTATCATCTGATTTAATTACACGCTAAGTGGTTTTTAAATAGCTCATTAGTAGTTTTTGAACTAGCTTTGATCAAAGGAGTTTAAGGAATATTAATGTTCTGGACTCAATAAATCAATTAAGGTTTTATTTAAGACTTAGTGATTTTAAAATTCCCATATCATATTCAAAGCAAGAATATATATGTTTCCATCATCAAGAGTCTTTCTCAACATATTTCTTTAACAATTCACTTATTTTCCATCTTAATCAAAAATATAAAAATATTTACTTTACTGTACCCTTATTTTATTGCATCAAAAATCAACCAGACCTAAAACCCATTTTTACTTTTACTCAAGTTTTCAATGATTTTGTCACCAATCTGCTAGGGTTCCAATAAAAAGGGCTCCTTGAGAAGAACGATAGGGTTGTGCCTTATACTGCATTAATAGGGTGCAATTACTTTTATTTTGATAAGTCAGACGATGACAATATGCTCTAATCAGTCATTCTATCATCCATATTATTCATTTATGCAGCCATACTCTTCACAATTAAGAAGTCTCATATGGTCTTGATGCTGTTAACAAGCTCAGATTATCGTCATCTGATCCATCAAAATAATAATTGCACCCGATAATGTAGTATAAGGCGCAAACCTATCGTTCTTCTCAAGGAGCCTTTTTATTGGAATTCTAGCAAGTTAGGTGGCAAAACAATTGAAAATTTTTGTGAAAACATGGGTTTTGAGTTTTGATCGAACATTGATTTATAAAATAAGGGTGCAAGAAAGTAAATTCTTTTGTATTTTTTATTAAGAGGAAAATGAGTTGGATTGTTAAACAAATATGTTAAGAAAGACTATTGATGATGAAAACACAACTATCCTTGATCTAAATTTGATATGGGAGATTTGAAATCACTAAGTCTTAAATAAAACCTCAATTAATCGATTAAGTCCAACGCAATAATAGTTCTTGAACTCCTTTGATAAAACCTATCTTAAAACCTTCTTGATGTACTGTTGAAAATCACTTAGTGTGCAATTAAATCAGGCGATAATAATGCCCTCAAATGATCATCAATCAACAACCATAGTATTCAAGCAATTCAATTAAACATCAACAATTGTTGATAATAGTCTGAGTATCCAGAAATAAAAACTGAAATATTTATATTATAATCAATTGACATTCAATCCCTATTCATACAATGAAATCCCTAAATCTAAAAATGTCAAAACATGAAATAGGGGAAAATTAGAATAGAAAACTCCCCAGTGTAGTCATGAGCTCAAGATATGTTGTCTATCACCAAGATACTAAAGTTCTAGCCTCTCATAGTTCCTACTGTGCTACCATCGCTGCTCAGAAATGTTGCTATAAGGAATATAGATAAAAATGATAGAAAGGTCAAGAGAAAGATGATAGAAGTAGACTAATCGGTGCAAAAATGTGAAAATATATGAAAAGATCAATAAAAATGGAAGGTGTTAATGGGAGTTTAAGAGAGAGTGTTGAGAGAGAATGAGTAGCTATTTCCTGGCCAAATCTAACAAAAAATCTAGCCTCTCCCCATCTGCACTCCCTTTACCTTAATTGTAGAGTAACTTAAATGAAAATGCACAGCTTCACTAATTGGTTATTCTAGTCATGACCAAATCCTAATTGTGGTAGCTACCACATAACATAGAGAACATCCTAGGAGAAAATAGGTAATGACAAGTGGACTCTTAGGTCACAACTAAACATCACAGAAGCTAACTTTCACGTTTTAGGTCCTCTTTGTCTAGTGATTCCTTCTCTACTTCACATTAGGTCCTTGATTCTCCCCCAAAATGTCATATACCCAATTTTCTTATATGGTATGTATATACAGTTTGTATGTAATAAATATGAGATTCTCTAAGGAAAGTCTAGAAATTTATGGAAGGAAAAAGATTAAAGTGCAAATAATAGAAAGTTCAAGGATCTATATGGAATTTATAAAAGTTTTATTGCCAAAATAGAAAGTAGAGAAAAAAAGTTGGGCCATTAAGTGTAATTTTAAAAAGTTTAGGGACCTAAATGCGATTAAGCAAAAGTTCAAAGGGCAAAATCGTAATTATGAGAAAGTTGTGCCAGAAAAGACTCAAAACTGCTCAAAAATATTGTAGTCCCAAATTTTACTAGTAAATAGAAAATGAAAATTAGGCCAGGCATATTTTTTAGAATTTTGATCTGAGACTCCAGATAATTGATATTACTTTTAAAGTTTGGAGATTATTACAGATCCTTCTAGATCTCCTAACTAGATGAAATTTGGCACTAAATTCCCATAATTAATATAGAAATTTTTAAAATTGACAGAGCTCAAAAAGAAGTTCTGTATAATTTTTAATGAAATTTACAGTATAATTATATTCCCGATAAATACTTTCAGGTGAGGTTTTGGGAATTGAACCATCAATATATTGGACCCCTATAGAGGCCCAAAATGGCATCCAAAAGGCCCAATAAGATATTTGAACAGCCAAATGGGCCAGTGTCAAGAGGAACCCAGAAAAAATTCCAATTACGAAAATACCCTAGTGTTGTAATAAACAAGAGATGGGATAGAGGGTATTTTGGTCATTTTGGATAGGTCAAAAACTTCCAAGTAAGTACAGGGATGATTAGTTAGAGCCAGTATATGCCCTGATAAAGTATAAAGAGGTGTGAAATGACATTTATGTCCTTAGGGATAATATAGTGTGAGAAAGTGTAATAAGGGTATTTTGGTCATTTTGCAAGGGATGGTTGGCAGATAAATACTCAGTCTAACAATTTTAATGGTAGAAAAAACCTAAACACTGGTTTTCATGATAGAATACATCTTCTGGGATATTATAAAAATTGGGAACATAAAACAGTTTGGTTTTCGTGAAACTACTTAGATCGGTATCGGACTGGACTGTAATTTTTTCTATCAGTATTTATACTTTTCTTCAGCCAAACACAGCCCTAAATGATGTCATAGATGATGTCATTAATGAGGCTTCTAGGGCAAGTTTGATGGAAGGTGGATTATGGACCATTAGATCAAATAGTAACCAAATTAATCTTGGCCTTCTATTTTCACCCAGTTTTGTCTATAAATACCCATCAATTCCAAACCAATTCGGTAGCTTAGAAGCCTTGGGGAACCTCTGCCAAAATTTACTTTGAAGCAAGAAAGAAGCATACACCTTGGAGCAACAAGAAAGGTAACTAGTTCCTTTGATCTTGGACTTTGTTCTAGCAAGTTTGCTCTTGGTTTTAAGAGGTTTCTATGGCACTTTCCTTTTGATTTTGCTATTGGTCATGCTGTTCATATGTGGTGAGAATATGAATTTTATGTTATGGATAGTTTAGACAAGCTTAAGCAAGCTAGAATCAAGTGGTATTAGCATGGAAATTCAAGTATACATGTAGTAAGAGTTTTGTGTTCTTGGCTGCCACTGTATGAATCACTGTTAATATTTAGAATTTCATGATTTTGACACTTCCAATGGGTTTAAAATGGAAAATTGTGTGGGGATAAAGTAGTGAAACAAGTAGTGGAAGCATTGGAATCAAAATGAGAATTTTTGGAAAACAAGGGGAGACATTTCAGTTCTGTACAGTAGCAAAGGATGTGGTTTGATTTTGGAAAATATGATTTCATATTTGGATTCTACATGAAAAATTATGCGGAAATGAACAATGAGAATTTATTTTATAAAGATGGAAGCATAAGTCATAAAGTAGACAAAGAATATAATCTAGTCAGAAACTAGTCTTGGGATTGTTTTGAAGTTGAGTTGTAACTTAATGTTACTTTGTAATGGCTAGGTTTTGACATTTGTGAGGGAAGAAGACCATCTCAAGAAGATTTTCCCAAGAATAACTTAAGAGGTAGCTAGAATACCTAACTATAATGTTATGTTTGTTTGATTAGATGCTTGCTTGTTATTTATGATGTTTAGTTGAGCTTAAGATTATACTATGATGATGATGAAGTTTGAATGGTTGCAACTCCTTGCAACTAATGTCATGACAATATGCATGTTAGAGTTTGCTTATGTATGAACATGAAGTAGCTCACATCTCATGATAACATGTTAGCCATTTAATCAACCATACATGATATTATAGTTTGTATGACTTGCTGTTGAGATTTCCATGAAATCTCATTCTTTTCATATGCATAACCATTTTATAGGTGCTGGAACCTCCCAAGGAAAAGGTTAAATGTGGATGTTTAAATTTGCGTAATAAGTTATGCTTACTACTTGGCACTATCAGATGACTTGATGGGATACCTAGCATATTATAGTGTGTTTGTATTATGAGGCAGTAACCTTATAAGGGTAATCATGATGACTTAACCAACAGGTTTGCATGTTAAATTTGGCATGAAAGTAGCTAAGGTACAAAGCTTTAAATGGACACCAAAACCTTCTCAATTGGTTAAGTTTTTTATTTAATACGATTTTTCTAATTTGGAGATAGAATATGGAATTGAGATAAAGTGAGCGACTAGAGGCAGTGATGTTCAATCACTAATTTTATATAGTAAACGAATGAATTTCTCTACTAAATTTTATGGACTTAAAAAAATATCTGGAGCTTTAAGTCCATAGGTAACTCGTTTTATTTGGACACATAACCAAAGAGAAATGAATTTTTGAATTTAAGGAAAAGAAGCTGGAACTTCCAAAATTACCAAATGAACTGTATTTTTCAACGAACAAACTGATTTCATTTGGACAATGAAACCTCAATTTTATATTTTTTCTTTAAATTTAAATGAAATATCTTCCTTTAGAAATTTAAACCACTCTATTTTGATTTTTCTATATTTAATTATGAATTATCAAAATTAGGGATGTATTCTATATTACCAAATGAACAGTACCCATGAACCGTACCCGAGAAGCATTTTCTTGAAAATTCAAATTTCTAAAGCAAAGAGATGTGTAATTGGTTCAAGTTACTTCCAATTGAGTATAATTGAGGTTGAAAATAAGGATACGACACAAAACACCTACAATTCAACATCAAAGCTTACTATAAAAGGCCAACTAATTAAAGAATAACATAATTGTAGTTTGGAATAGTTAATTTACTATTTAAACCTTTAATAAGCACTTTGCCATGCACAATCATATATTACCATAAATGCTCAATTATAGGGATAAAATGAATATAAACTCTCATAAAACCCTTAAAATGTCAAAGAAAGCATATACAATTTGCATCCTATTAGCTACTAAAGCATTAGGTTGAGTAAGAACCATAGCCCTTGCGTTACTTTGGTAGTTGCTTGAAGAAGTACCACCTTCTTAGAATTGGCCTGGCCTATTTTCCCTACTCCCCTATCTAAAGTTTGGTGGTCTATCCTACCAAAATTATATGTGTTAGAGTATGAATCTCTCTTCTGGTATTGAATGTCTCTCCCTTGATACATTAATGCTACTTCTTCATACTATCTATCAATATACTTGTAGCATCCATCATTAAATCGTACAACTCACATCCTCTAAGTAATTCTTTTGAGGTTCCCACTACATGAACTTGCTCTATAGAATGTAACTCTCTTTCAAGTAAATTTATTCTCTTTTCCATTCAGTTTCCTAAAGCCGCTATTTTTGCTAAAATATCTTTTAAATTACCTAAAGATGATGTGGGCATTCTCCTAGGATCCTCAATCTAATGGTCTTCATTAATACCCAAATTTGCTTGTGCAATTTTATTGCTCAAAGATCTATTTGCTGCTACATTCAGGGATACCTTATTGTGAGGAATTAGACCATCAAAGAAAATGTTTACTAAATCAGTCTTTGTAATGTTGTGATGCGAACATTGAGCCAACAAATTGATAAATCTTATTCAATATTCATGTAATGACTCTTCATCTTATTGCATAATGTTTGTAATATCCTTTTTCATTTGAGTTGTCTTAGAGGCTGGGAAGAACTGTTCTAGAAATGTTGACTTCAACTGATTCCATGTAAGTGTTGAGAAATAAGTTGGTAGATTGTATAACCACTCCTTAGCCTTTCCTTCCATGGTGAAATGGAAACATCTCCTTAAGACATCATCCAATATAGTCATTGGAGGCTTCATCAAAAAGCAAATCATATGCATGGTTTGTAAGTGTCAATGTGGACATTCTCCTATAAAACCATGAAATTTAGGTAAGGTTGCACTCAAAGCTCCTTTAATTTCCAAATTAGTCTCTTTAGTATAAAAACTATATTAATCATAATTCACATGAGAATAATTTATTTCCCTCACACTTCTATTGTCTTCTACATTAATTGGTATATCATTTTCTCCTTGCCTATTATGTCTATTATGCCAATTAGGATTAATCTTAGCCATATTATAAATTTTGAATAAAATCTCTAAATTAAATCCAAATTCGTTGATTTTACCTTTTCTTCAGGTACAACTTTACTAGTTCTTTCTTCTCTAAATTCTCTTTTTAGTTTCCTAAGTTTCCTCTCAATTTCAGGGTCAAAAGGCACTAATGGTTTAGTTCTTCTATGCATGCAACACAAAAATAATCAGGAATAACCAAGCAAGCAATCTAAATTAGACACAGAAGTTCCATAGTAGAAAAATTCAATTAAGTCATGACAAAAGGATGTTTAGGTTGTGACTCAAGAATACAGAGACCAAAAGTCACGACTAGATTTCACAGACAATAAATCTTTCAAACTAGTCATGACAACAGTAACAAAGATAGTGACTATATATCAGAGAGAGCAATCAAGTACTTCAGTAAAGCAGCCAGGTCGTAACTCAATTAAGGTTTAATGGTGACTCTAAGGCACAGAGAGTGATTTCGCTATAACTTAAAAAAAATACAGAATGTTATGCAATGATACAAATGCCAAAGTGATAGAAATAATATATTTATTTCTATTTCTAAAAATTTTTATGCTATGCAATGAAAATAACAAAAAAAACTAAAGTTCAAACAAATAAAATGACTCCAGTAGACAATAGAATTGACAACCAATACTAGGGAACCAATTACTTGGCTTCATAGAAACGACACCATTGATAGGCTTGAATTCTCATCGCCCGATCTATCAAAATAATTATTGCACCCGATAATGTAGTATAAAGCAAAACCCTATCGTTCTTCTCAAGGAGCCTTTTTATTAGAATCCTAGCAAATTGGTGGGCAAAGACATTAAAAACTGAGTAAAAACATGGGTTTCAGGTTTGATCAAACATTGATGCTATAAAATAAAGGTGCAGTAAAGTAAACATAATTATCCTTTCTCTTAATAACTAAGTCTTGAATAAAACCTCAATTAATCGATTGAGTCTAGTGCAATAATAGTTCTTGAACTCCTTTGATCAAAGCTAGCTTAAAAACTTCTTAACGCACTGTTGAAAACCATTTAGTGCGTAATTAAATCAGATGATAGTAATACCCTCAAATGATCATCAATCAACAACCATATGAGAGGAATTGGAAGACACGCAGCGGAAATTAATTTAAAAATTTTCCATTCCTTGCCAGGATCTACCGTATGTGTTTAAGTCAAGTGGGAAGAAGCATTACCCTCGGTGTTCCTCGGCGACTTCCACAGCTTATGGTCATGATGTTCACAGCTTCTCTCTACGGCTCGTGCTCCCTTTCGATCGCAAGAAGTCGACGACTCAGGTCAGCTTCCTCTACTGGTATCCACACGAACAGCATTCCAACCACGAATGACGTGCTAGCGTCTCTTGTCCCTCCAGGGCTTTCTCAAGAATTCGTCCTCCCCGTCTCTATTTCGACAGTTTCTTATCTGCAAACCTTTTGCAGATTCCCCTTTGGCCTTTCTGTGTTCTCTGTGTGTATTGCTAAAACGTAGCTCCTAAAATCAGATATATAGGATGCTATGCATTTTTTTCTCTCTCTACCGAATTAGATTTTGGAGTTAATCTTATATTAATTTCAAAATTAATACAATATCATATATTGTATAATTTTATAAGAAACTAATTAAATAAATAATATTAAATCCGTCCCACAGATTTAATTACATATTTATTTAACTTTAAATAAAGATGAGACTGAACTATATTTGATTTATTCTCATAAATCAAATTTGAGATATCCTATCAATTTTAATTTCAAATTCAAACGTGATAGTGATTTAATTTATCCTTATAAATATCTCTTATATGAGATATCCTATCAATTTGAATTTCAAATTCAAATGTGATAGAGATTTAATTTATCCTTATAAATTAAATCTCGTATATCTCTTATATAATATATATATATGAATTTATATATATATAAATATAAATATAAATAAATATATACATCCACCCTGGATATTTCATTGAATCTGGACATGTCTTAGATTCAATGAGTCTGGACATCATAGCTCGTGTTAGGCTATTTTGTGTGTAACCCTATAGGCCCATATGAAGTTGGCAGTGGGCCATTTGCTATACTAGCCCACAAGTCATAAGCGGTCTCTAGCAAGATATAACGACTACCCAAATTATATGAGGATCGTTAAACGATGTAACCTTTTATACAACTATATCATGTCCCTTTTGTCACGCGATATTTTGGTCATGGTTGAGGCATGGATAATGTCATCATCCTATTCCTGACCGTTACTTTCTCGATCCCTGAGTAGTCTGACTATAGAAATGGAACTACCTTTCCATTACAGTATGGCCATACATTTCTCAGACTCACTTATCGAGGGGCCCAGTAATATCTCTCTACGAATGTGAGGGACAAATTTCATCTTGACCATTCACATTCCTCCGCATGGAAAACCACTAAGCCCGAACATAGTCTTTATGATCACTCGACCAAAAGTAACTTTTGACTAGGTCAAAGCTGAGCGTTTGTCATGTAAGAATCCATTATGATCTCAGGTCAAAGGGCATATTGACATGGTTTGTATATGAGAGAAGCTTATGACGTTACCCATGTAGTTCTCTCATAGCGGGTCAGTCCAACACCTTGTACTCTTACATGTGCTTATGACTCTGATTTATATCTCTAAATATCTTCAAAGTCATACTGGTCTTATTTCATCTGTGCTCCCGCATAGATAACTGACCAGGGACATTTACAATAAGATCATGAATTATCCAAGGATGGTCATCATAGTAAACATGCAAATAATATGATAACACAATTAATAAATTCATAAATCAATAATGTTCATAAGATAATGATTGGCCCCTAGGGCACGATTTCCAACACCATAGACTTTAAGCAATTGAATTAAACATCAATAATCATTGATAATAATTCAACTATGCATAAATTAAAACTAAAATGTTTATATTAAAATCAGCAATATCTTCATCTAATGTCAATTACAAATATCTATTATGAGAATAATCAATAGATATTTAATCCCTATTCATACAATGAAATTCCTAAATCTAGAAATGTCAAAACATGAAATAGGTGGAGATTAATATATAAAACTACCTAGTGCAGTCCATTAGCTCAAGATATGTAGTCCATCACTAAGAGCCTAAATATTTAGCCTCTTATAGCTCTTATCATGTTGTCATCGCTGCCTAAAAATGATGTCAAGAATAATGCAATAAAAGGTGATGGAAAAGTCAAGATAAAGATGGTAGAAGTGGATTAATCAGTGTAGAAATGTGAAAATCTGTGGAAAGATCAATAAAAATGGAAGTGTGAAAAGAGGGTGTAGAGAGAATGAGTAGCTGCTTCCTAGCTAAATCTAGCAAAAATCTAGCCTCTCCACGTCTGATTGTTCCCCCTTACTTTAATTATAGGGTAACCTAAATGAAAATGCTCAGCTTCACTAACTGGCTATTCTAGTCATGACCATATCCTAATTTTGGTCATGACATGAGAATACAGAGAACCTCCCAGGAGAAAATAGGTCACGACCAGTAGACTTTGAGGTAGCGACTACATATCACAGAAATTGACTTTCACATTTCAGGTCCTCTTTGTCTAGTGACCTTCTCCGCTTCACATTGGGTCCTTGATTCTCCTTCAAAAAACTTGCAATTCAAAATCAAAGCTCACTGTAAAAATCTAACTAATTAAATAATAACATAAATGAAGTTTGGAAGAGTTAATTTACCATTTAACCCATTAATCAGTACATTGCAATGTACAATCATGTATTACCACAAAAGCACAATTATAGGCATAAAAGAAATGGTAAACTTCTCATAAAACCCTTGAAAATGTCAAAGAAACTATATACAATTTGCATCCTATCATCAATCAATAAGATTCAAGATTAAGGAGTTGTAATAATTAGAATCTTGAGGGACAAAATGGCCCCAGGACCCTTAAAAATTTTCTATAAATACCCCCATTCTTCATCAAAACTGTGAAGCATTGAGGTACCTTGGGGAAACTCTAGTCAACCAAAATATCAACTAAAGCAAAGGTAATTCAAGGCACTTAGTGATCAAGCAAGTTAAGGTATAAGGTAAGCAATCATTCCTAGTTTATTTATAAGTATTTTGGAAGGAACAAACTTAGGTTTCAATGGTTAGAAACTTCATTCTTCCCTTGGTAACCTTGTTGTCCAACTTTTAAACAAAGAAGGAAAAGGAAGATTATGTTAGAACTATGTAAAAAGCATCTAAATAAGCTAGTTTGGATCATTAGTTATTGAATTTGATTGAAATTATTTATGTTGTAAACCATGGAGGGGTTTCAGTCAACTATAGAAATGAAAGGAGGAGTGTGAATTTCAATGATCTAATACTTCCATTGAATTCAAATGATGATTTTGTGTAGAAATGAATAAGATTGGAAATTTGGAAGTATTAGAATTGAAAGATAGAATTTTAAACTCTTCTTTATTACTGTTCATACAAGTAAACAGTGATATGAATTTTATGATTTTAATGCTTCCATTTGTTTTAAAATAAAAATTTTTGTGGAATAAAGCAGAGAAACAAGTATTGGAATCAAAATGAGTATTTAATTATGAGCACTCTTTTGGTTCTGTCCAGCAGAGTAGGTAGGAGTTGGAATTTTGTAATTCTAAGTTCATAAATAGATTTAGAAGGTAAAATTGTATAGGGTAAAGTTAAAATGCAAGTTAGTTCAAAGGATAAGGCAAGTAACAACAAATAAAGAAAGTTAGGGGTTAGTTAGTTAACCAAGTTCAATGTTTTTAACTTGGTTGAAATGGGATTGTGATGCATGTATGAATATGCAATGTTTAGGATTTGATTTTTGTGTTCAAGAAGACAACCTCACATCAAGGAAAGGTGACAATGAAGAGGATAAAAGAAAAGTAAAGCATCAAGGTAGTAAATTTATCTAAACTTGTATGTGTTGATTATGTTATAGCTTGATTGATTGATGTTATTCATGTGCGATTGTTGAAGCTCTGTACTATGATTACTTTGGCTAATTGTATTTTATATGTTACATGGAAGCATGTACAATACATTATGTAAACACAATCACAAGTAAGCACAAATACCAAAAATTGATGCATACATTATTTAGTACCGTTTACTACTGAGATTTCCCCAAAAATCTCACCCCAATCTATAATTACATACAACAGGACCATCAAGCATGGGAGGTGAAGATTAGAGGATGATGTTATAGTATTTTTGTATGGTTATGTTATGAACAAGTTATGGATTGTATTCATGTAAAGTTAGTTGATGAAAACTTTGTACTTGAACAAAGACTAGTTTTGAGCAGTCACTTGTAGTCTATAATTAAAAATAGTAAATTATGGAATAAATATAAGATATGTTACTAGTACTTATTTAACATGACAAGCTTTATTTTAACACCAAGAATGCATTATTTTGATGTCTATACAAGGAGAATGAATTTTCCAAAGCCAGTGACCATAATTTGTTTCCAGAATTTTTGACCAAATAAACAGTGAACTTTGACGGCAGAACTATATTAGTTGACTGATCAATTGGTCTAATTAATATTTTTCCCTTAAACTAAATTATGTTATCATTGATTATCCTTTTGAACCAAGTCGTTTCAATTTTTCTAGATTTAGTTATGATTTTTTGAAGTTCGTCCCCAAATCTAGAATACCAAATGAATAGTAACCATGAACTTGGAAAATTCAGATTTTGAGAATGAACTTCAATGGACTTGTAAGTAGTTCTAAATGCTACTGAATGGTCCCTAAGACGTATGAAAGTAAGATGTTACATAGTAGCAGTCTCTACAGTCCTCTTAAGCATGTATGTGAACTCCGAATTAGAGTTAGTGTCAGAGTCTGCCTACTACCTCTTGGCCTTCCTCTTGGACTGAGGAGATTGCTTAGGAACTTGGCTCTTTCCCTTCATTGGAGCCTTCCCCTTTCCCTTATGTGCATCTGGCCCATCCTTAGCCACCTTTGGTTGGAATTTCTTCTTATTTTCGTTTGATTGATACTGATTTAGACGGTTGTTGCTCATATCCATCCAAGTTGGTTGTTTTGGTTCTCGTTATTTTCTTTGGTTTTTGACAAATTAAATGGTGAAATGGAGGAATTTGGATGAGATTTTGGGTGAGTTTTGATCAGAAGAAGGTGCGCAAACTTCCCACTAAGGAAATTTTTGAAAATTTGGAGATTGCAGATAAGAGAATTTGGAGAATAATCGATTAGGGTTCGTGTTAAATAGTGAAGAATCATGACTAATAACTGATAAAACTCGATATTAATCGATTAACTAATCGATTAGTACCCATTAATCGATTAGGTAATCGATTAATTGCATCAATTAATCGATTAGGTGTTCGATTAATTCCAATTAATCAATTAATTACAAACAAAATAACATTCAACACCATTTTAACAATGATTAATTGATTAGATGTTCAATTAATTACCATTAATCGATCAATTAATTCTCAACAAACACAACTTTCAACACATAGACATTATCCATTAATTTTCATTAATTGACTTCTTAATCGATTAATTTTAACATAAAACACCTTTGAACATATGTTCAAACATCATCTAATCCTATCATTAGACAATTAACTTATAAAATTATTGAAGAATGAAAAATGTTATCTTTCCTTATTAAAAAATTTAAAGAAATAAAATCACAAAGAATCAAACACATTGAAGCATGAACTTTTATTTGAATATTGTAACACATATATCACTTTATAAACAACAGATTTATATCAAAATGCATCCAATATATTTTCAATATAAAGAGAAAGAGTTGAAGAAAGCTTAATAAGTTTTTGCAACTTGATGTACTGATTCATTTCCTTTTCTCTCTTTAGCATATTGGTAGTGACGTTGATTCCTTTAAATTTGTTGCAGATTCTTCCTTACTACTTTAGTCCTAATTTCTTTAGCTATCTCAATCCTCAAAATATCTCCTTATTCTCCTGTTATAAAACAACTCTCTTTCTTTCTTTGGTGAATGGTTAGTACAATCAAAAATAGATTAACTTCTAAAATACATGTGAAAAACAACTCATAATCAAAACATAAATTTTTAGTGAATAAAGTTAAATGTGTAAGAGTTTGTAAACAAATTTGCATTTTCATTGTTATTTAAAAAAATAATTCTCTGAAGAATTGATTTCTCAAACAAACTACGAATCAAGTGATTGGAAAATAACATTAAACACAACTTGAATAACATGCTTGGAAATTTGATCTTTCCCTTCAAAATGTATTAATTTCCAACATTGATGTCTTCAAATTTCAAGAATCAAATGTTTTCGAAGTTATTTGTATGCAACAAGAAAGATTTGAAATTTGATACAAAGATTTGAAAATTCTTCTTGGAACATGAATATACATATTTATAAATCAATTAGTGATTTTATAAAATAATGTTTCAAAGAAAAGTATACAAAACATTATGTAATCCATTTTGAAAAAACTTTCAAAAAAATTATTGTTAATGGAATGTATCTCGGAACAAGTATTCATTACCCAAATTCTAAATTCATTTAATAAACACAAGGGCAAGAATAGATTTCACTATCATAATTCTTGTTCCAATGTATACTTGGTTTCTATGGGTTGCTTACTAATTCATCAGGTTTGTGAGACTCAACACCACCAAAACCAAAAATCTACTTCCTCAAAATGTGAATTTGTCTCTATGTAGTCATATTCCTAAAGTACAGCTTCCCTTATATGGAAGAATGATTGTCTTTGTAAACCCATTGCATCTTTTGATTACTCTCTGACAAATGCTTTCAATGGTCTCTCAACTTATTTGAGCTTTGAGCCTTGAGAGATCCTTCTCTTTTTTTGTTCTCCTCGAGATAGTTGAATAACACACTGTGATGTCCATTATTGAGGCAGAACGTACTTCTTTGGCTTTTCTCTATTGCTTCTTGTTGATTTCCTTTGATATAGCAACAATAAAGGCTCCATGAGTTCTTCTCAGTGATATTGATTTCACTAATGTACGAGAGATCTTGGATGCCCAGTTCTCCATGTATTGTGTCCATTCTTTTGAGTGATATTCTGCACATGTGACACATTGAAAGAACACTTTGGTACCTATCTTACTTTGGGTCCTTGAGCATTAGATTTGAACCTTGATTGTCCTTTAGGAACCCAAACAAATTTATTTCTCATATTTGAATTTCTTCTCAAATAACATGTGTGAGAAATATGACCTTGTTTACCACAATAATTGTAGGTAATTGGATGATACACCATATAAGAATACTTGCAATAATTGTGTTGGTCAAGTGGAGCAGGTTTTTGTTTTTTCAAGACAAAATCAATAATTGGTTGAAAAATTATATCGTGAACATTTTTAAAGTCATTTTTCACAAATTTACTAGAAGAATTAAAATTCTTTACCACTGAGATATTTTGAACTCCAGATGATAATTTCTCACATTTATATGTACTAACCTCTTCTTGATTATCTTATTCCTCTTGTTGTTCTAAGTTGACATATTCATGGAAGTCATTTTGGATTTCTCCTTCAAAACTTTTTACTTTCATTTGTTCATCGTCAATAGATAAATCATTTTATGATTCTGATGAACTATCAACACTTTCAGTATAAAAATCATAGGAATAAGCATATTCAAGTATATTAAATATTTCTCTGACATTAGAGCAAGATTTTATTTTCAAGTAATCTTTTTCAGAAACAACATTATTCAAAATTTTCATTGCTCTAAGATTCAGTGAAAATAATTTCTTTTCACAATCATTCCAAACCTTTCTCAATCTAAAATCAAATTCATTTAAAAAGATTTTCCTCATATCAAAATCAAGAGTTTTCAAACATATAATCATTCGACCTTTACAATACAAAAACTCAAAATTTTCTAAAGTCAGAGGAATGGTAAAATTAAAACCTTCAGAAAGCATTTTACCAACTAGTCCAGCCATGATCTTTTCACTTGAGATCATTAGATCATTTAAACAAGTGACCTACTCTAATACTAAATGTTAGATTTAGGTAGATAGGTTGGATTACTTAAGAGTGGGGTGAACTAGGTGAACGATGACTTCTTAAAACTTTTTCATAACTTTTACAACTCTTTGAAGATTTGATAAGTAAAACTATATAATTTGAAAAGCTTTGATTGAGAATATATGTTACTGGAAATCAAAGAGTTAATGAAGAAGAATTTGCACAAAGAATTTATCCTGGTTTATTCTTTCCTTTACCTACGTCCAGTCCTTAGCTTCCCACTAAAATTTTCCAATCTACTATATACCAAGATTATAACGGGCTCTTGATAGCCTTTACAAGCTCAATTTTCATGGCTAATTGTAAACCACCTTAAACTTAAGGTTACACCACACTTCTAATGGCAACACTCCCTCTCAAACAGATATGAACAAATCCCAACCTTGAATCCCGTTATTCCAAGGTTTTCTCTCAAATGGATGAAGAGATGAAGGGCGTATCCAACTCTTAGATAGAGTGAATGATAAATATTGTGGCTTATGGTATTTTTCTCTCTTAGTAAAATAATACGTAATGAACAGAGAGTGGAATGCTTTTTTGGATAATGATGTTCAATGCATCCGTCATTGTTCTCTTTTCTGTCCCTACTCACCAACCTCTTAACTTTGAATGAACTTCTATTTATAGTTGATATTCATGATCGTTGAACATTATTTCTGTTGAGGTTGTCTTCCGTTGAGTTTTATTCTGTTGAGGTTATCTTTTGTAGAACTAATCATTGTAGCTATTGAGGTTTTTGTCTTTTTGTCATTGAACATCCGTTGGCTTTAATCTCAGTCTAATCTCAGGTTTAGCTTTGAAATTAACAGAATCTAAATTCCTATTAGTAATCCTGTAAACACTTCAAGGTTTAATCGTTGGAATATAAATATGTAAAGTGAGGATTTGATAAATAAATTTAAAATTGAATACAATTAATCACGACAATAATGATAATAGAATAATGCATGCTTTTCCATATTTGATAATTCAATAAATGATGAAGTGTATAAAAATCAATTCAGTTATGGATACTTTAAAATCAATAAAAAAAATTCTGCTTGTTTTCCAAGATTATGCTATATTAATCGATTACTTAATCGATTAATTAGAGCTAAAATGTGAAACAGAAAATAGAGCATCATACATCATTGGATTATTCATGCATATATGATATAAATTTATAAAGATAAATTTCTCAAAAGATTTGTCATGAAGAATAATGAAAAACATAAGCACATTATCACTAAAATCAATCATTTGAAATATGAGATGCGTTTGTAGCTTTAAATAGAGATATATTTGTCGTTTCTGAAGTTTTTAGAGTTAATCGAATTCTCAATCAATTAATGTATCTAGAAGATTTGAAATAAATAGTTTTCAGTACAAATTAACCGAACAATTTTTTGTTAATGCAAATTAATTGATTAATTAGTTTATATTTGAACTTTACAAAATTGAAACTTCAATTATTAATTGAATAGTTAACAAATTAATATAAATTAATCGATTAACTAATAGATTAATAGTAATATATTTGTTCAACAAAAAAATATTTTGAATAGATTAATCGATTAATTGACTCGTTAACTTTCTTCTAGAAGGCCAGCCTCCGACATTAATCGATTAACGAATCGATTAATAGTTACTCATTAATCAAGTAACTAACATTTGTAAAATAGATTGTTGCATTTATATTCATCTATCATTAAATAAATTCATTGATATTAATCGATTAATTATCAATAATCTAACAATTAATCGATTAATTATCAATAATTGAACAATTAATCGATTAAATTTACTAACTTCTTCATTTAACTTCATTTGATTACAAATTCATTTTCATTATTTTATAGACACTTTTTTATATCATTAAACAACTTGATTATTTTTTTCTCTTTAATTTTTTTCATTAAAAACACATTTCTATTACTTCAACAACATCAACTCAATTCTTTTTTTTATCATCATCAAAACATATTCAATCTTAAACTACTAACGCCATCACATTATCCATATCCTACCATTTTTTTCTAGCATTTACTTGAACTACTAGAAAGGTTTTAGAGTTTTGACCACAGTACGTAGCGGTTCTAGGTAATCACTAGAAAACTATTTCTATTACATGAGTTTATAGAGGTTTACTCAACTGCTAGAAATTGTTATTCTAGTGATTATAACCACTATAAGTACCATAAAATAGCCACCACAAAATACCTATTTTTTTTGTAGTGGTGGTTGACTTTAGTTTGATTTAAGCCAAATTAAGTCAAATTAAATCATATATCGAAAAGAATTAATCAGTTTTTATGCTTATAAATTGAATTAGTTCTCATTTTGTATTGATTTTGATCGATTTAATATAATATAATCAGTTTATTTCAATTTTGAACACTTATAATATTGATGTTGTACTCTTTAGCCTAATTGTTATCAACAATATAAAATAAATTGAGTGATATTTGATGAAGTATAATTGGTTGTAAATTTCATAAGTTGAGAAATTCTTAAAATGCAATAACTAGAGGATAAGCGTTCACTTTATTCTCAACCCAAGGTTATAGAGGAAGGAGCCTGGTCCTGTTAGGCGATTGGATAAGATTTTATTCAATGTACATACATTAAAGGAATCTCTCTGTACAGGAAAATTTAGAAGAAAATAAAATTATATAGGAAGTATGTAAATTATTTTTTTTATAAGTATAGGTATTCTCCAATTTAGTCAAGGCACTCTTAGAGACTAAATAGTATGTAATTTACTTTTGCTTGACGTATAAAATATAAGTTGGAAGTTGAAATTCAGAAGCCAAGCTTTTTAATTTGGGAAGTAACTCCTCATTAATATTAAAAAACTATATTTCACAATTTAAAGCCTTCAGCATTGAAAGGGTACTTATGATGGCTTTTAAGTTAGTATATTTTTCAAAAAACACAAAAATCAACTTCCTAGAAATAAAACGTACTTAAACAAGCAAGTTATACATGGATTCCCAAAAATTATGATTACATGAACCAAATTGCCCAAAGTAATGTTTATTGACCTTTAATTAGGTAGTGTTTGGTTCAACTAAAGGGAGAGAAGAGGAGAGGAAGAAAAGTGTTTTAATGATCCACTTGTTTGGTTAGGGGAGGAAAGGGGAGGGGAGATAATTATATATGGACAAATATGCCCTTATATTAATTGTAATAGATAATATTATTTAAGAAATTTCAATTTCAACAATAAAAACTAATTATCTTCATATTACATAAAATCAATTTTATTAAAAAATGGAAACATATTTCTTAGTTTATGAAAAAATTGGACATGTGGAATCAGATTATGAAAAACTAGAAAAAAAATATGGGAAGAGAAACTTTAGACTAATAACTAATTAGAAAACCATTTCTCTATTTTGTTTAAGTTAATTAGAAAAAGGAGTCTTAAACCCATATTTAATTAAAATCTAGGCAAAGAGAACTGGAAGTAAGAGAAGAGGTAGAGCCGCCAATTTTGAGTATGGACACAATTATGAAATATATATATATATATATATATATATATATATATATATATATATAAAAGTGTGGGTATATTAGTCAATATTAGACAAAATTTCCTCCCCTTCAAAAAGTCCCCAAATTTGGAGGAAAAGGGGAGGAGGGGAGAAAATTTTGCCTACCCTCCCCTCCCACATTCCCAACCAAACACGCTTGCGCCACTCCCCTCCCTTCTCATTTCCTCCAAACATCTTGAACCAAACAGTGCCTTAGTATATATATATATATAAGAAAAAAATTAGGTATCCCTTAGTATATCTATATGTAATAAATTAGGTAATTTTTTCCAAGAAAAGGAATATCCTCTCCACTATTGGAGAAGACTAATTTCTCAGCTTGAAGGGTACATAAAGGTTGAGAATTATACATAATGGTTGAGAATTGAATTTCTAATTGTTTGCTTTTGGTTTGCTATTTTCCTATTCGTATCAACCTAGTTGTTAAATTAGGTATTTACTTCCACACGTCAAGTATTTGTAATCTATATATGACAATAAGGGGATAAAATGATGCATAATAATGTAAGGTTTTACTAAAAAAATGTTGGGATTGTAAAATATATTTTTGGACAAATTAAAATTATTTTTATTTTAAATTTGTAAATCAAAATTTCCTTTTTGGTCAACAATTAAAATTTCCTATTAAAACATTAGCTGTTGAAAATTAATTATCTTTATGATGTCTGTTAAGCAACGCAAGATGAGTATTTTAAATAAGACCGCAGCATCAACTCTTCTTATTTATAGTACTCATTTGGATAGATCTTTAGAAAATGAATTATGAAAAAAATGGCTTTTGGGTAGCTTTTGAAAAGAGTCTTTATAAAAGAGCTTATAAAAAAAAAGTGATTTTGGATAAATGAGTGTTTTGATAGTTATTACCAAAAAGACTTTTGTAATTAGAAAATTACTAAAGGGTATAATTTTATTAAAAATATGAGAGATGAGAAAGGGTGAAAAAGAAAAAGGAGAAATGGTAGAAAAAATAGAAGAGAGAGTGGAAGAGAGAGAAGAGATAGTGGAAAAGATAGAGGAGAGAAGAAAGAGGGTGTAAAAAAAGTAAGTGTAAAATAGTAATTGAGTAGTCAATAAGCTCTTTTATTGTTCTAAAAGCTACTCTAACCAATTTATATAAAACTATCATTTTAAACTATGGTTTGGTTCAGAAGCCCTTTTAGACAAATATGGCAATTTGTTTTAAAAAAAATTCAAAACAAAGTTTTGCCCAAAAAGATTTTTAAAACCATAGTTTTCGGCCAAATAGGCCCAAAGGGTCATTGCAAGTTATTTAACTTGCTAAGAATATGTAGTTTCTTCTTTAGATAATTTAGACAATAAAACATACCAATAAGACAAAGAATGCACTTTTTAGAAAAATACTAACTCGGGCCTTTTAAGATAAGATTTACTTAATTAATTTGAGTATATTAAAAAATTAATTTAGTTATTTGTAATACTTATATGTTAGCTTCCCTAAATACTTTACTTAATCATGTGCATTTGAATTATTTTTAATAGAAATTTGCTTAATATATATAATTATATAGGAATATTTTAGGAAAAAAATTATAATTTTAAGAGATAAAATGGATTGGTGTCTTTTATTTAAAACTAAAGTAGATTTCATATCTAGTTCTTATATTTAGGACTGGATGGAGTATTTTATAACCTCATTTGAAACCCATTAGTACGTTGAACATAACATTTTTGAGATGTAAGTATTTTCTTTGATTCCATCAAAAATTATTGTGGTCAATATTTAATTTGGTTCAATGAATAATTTAATGGAAGTATTCGTTGATCTAACTACCGATTTATATCTTTGTACAAATTAATTACAATAATACGTTAAAATATAATCTATTTTTCCCTTGCAACACACGGAAATATTCTCTTGTTTAATTTTGATACTAAAACTCGTTAATATGCTAGGACAAGGATATTAATACATTAAAATATTTTTACATAATAGAATAGAGCAAGGCAATTGTTTGGTGAAAATAAGTTGTTATCAATAATTTTCTGGATATATTGTTCTTATTGACAAATACAACCACTAGTCAACAAAACCCTAGAAAACAAGAAAAGAACAAGATTACAGACAAAAATGCAAAATTTTCGCCAAATCAACCCAAAGATGATTAAGTTATGAAAAACTTGATTTTTAACATTATTTTGTAAAAAAATTTGAGTTTTCTCAGTAATAAAACCTCTTGACTATTTATAACGAAAACTACAGATGTTTCATGTGCATTGCAAGAAGAGCGAGAAAAAAGTTATAATTGAATAACTATTTATTATTACTATGAATTGTAACTACGGTTTAAAATTTAAAATATTATAAAATTAGTTAATGAAATTATTAATTATTTATCATAATAGGCCTTAAAATCTTTCAAAGTGATAGTTTATAATTATTGTGAATAATTATTATGGTTAGAAATTTAAAATATCATAGAATGAGTTAATAAAATTACTAATTAAATATGATCATGTGACTCAAAAGTTTTTAAAGATTAAAGTGTGAATATTGATTATAGTTTGTAAACAAAAGAATTAAAAATATTGAGTCAAGTCGTCCCAAATCTATTTTTAATTGAACTAATATTATAAAATTTTAAGAATATAATTGATTTATTGATAATTACTAGATCATAAAGTTTATCAATAACATTCTTCACTCTTCGTATAATCAAGTTGATTATTTTCTTTCATTCTTTCAATTAATCACATTTCAATATCTGCAAAACAATCCTTTCTATTTTTTTAATCATCAGAATATGATAATCTAATAATCACAACTTTATTAAATGAAAATGCAAGCTTTGAATAATATTTTGGGTAATGTAGCCTCTAGTGCTCTGTTATTTTCCAGAAACATTCAATACTATAACCTTATTTATAGTATATCCAGTAAATTGATATTATTTTTCTAATATATCTAATAGTCTCTAATGTTATTTTTTAATTTCATCTAAAACTTTAATCTTATTTATATAATTTAGGGTGCTAGATATACTATAAATAATATTAAGGTCTCCATACACAAGAAAAATAGCATCAGAGTATTGGATGTATTATAAATAAGATTATGGTACTAGATGCAACTATAAAATAGTATCATGGTATTAGACCTTTTTTTGAATCTATAGACCATTAAACACTGGTTTAATTAACGGCTAAAAATTAAACTTGGGGAAAAAAATTCAAATGGAAAGGATCCAAATACGATATTCTTGTTTTTCACTTCTCTAATATCAAATGCTGCACTTACAAACAAATTTTAAAAAATATTCAAAAGGAGAGAGCCTCTTGTTTTTGGTCTTGCCACTGAGGACAACAGATGAGATTATAAAAACAAGTAGCACAGGTTCCAAAATGCCTTAAAAGCAGTATGATAAAGAAAATATATATAACAATTATATTAAAATATAAAAGAAAAGAAAAAACCTTTCACATTGAAAGAACACAGATAAAAGATGCAAAGAAGACAATTAAAATTTGGTCCAGGAATCCCACTTTGAGGGTGTTGTGTATTCCAACAGTTACAGCAATATGAGAGGTAAGTGAAGTCAATACCACAGAGAAGGCATAAGATTCAAAGGTAGAAAAACGGTAGAGCAAAATATAAAAAGTTGTAAAATAAAAACAAAAACCCTAAAAGAGAGCCAAACTCACAGCCTCAAGGGTCACATTCTCTCCCCACTATTTGTAGGTTACTACTTTTTCCTCATATTCCAACACTAATTATATATTGTACTTTACAACTTTTCCCTCAGATTCCAATCGTTTCTTTTACATGAATTTAATTTCCCACTTCAAATAAATATAGGGAAAAAGAAAGAAAGAAAGAAAAACTTAAGGCCATGGGACTTCTCACGAGTTGAAAATTATATCCATGAATTGGAAGAAGTCTCCTGAAGTTTTGATAAATCATTAAAAAAATAAAAATAAAGAAGAGAGATTTTTCTTTAGAACAAGAAGCAGCAAAGAAAAACAAATATATTACTCTTTAGGGTTCTTAATTATAGTGAATAGAGATAAAGAGATATTAACAACTTTATATAAATTAAGAGATTTAGTTTTTTTTTATAGAAAAAAATTATGTCAGTTAAGTCCTAGGAGCTTATTAATTCGATGAAGTATGTTTATTTAGTTAGGGACTATTTAGTTGGTTAAGCATTATCAAAGAAATAAATTAATATTTTAGATAAAGAATTGCATATTAAGGAATATAAGGAATGTGATGAGGACTAAAGGGAGTACTAAATATTTAAATATAGGGTTTCGTACATGTCATGAAGGTTTTTGTTTAAGGGTTAAAATGTCCAGCACTCTCAAATATTTTATTTTATGTGTTAAATATTATAAGGTATTTTTAGTTTATCCAATACCTTAAAATATTTTTTAAATATATCTCGCTCATTAAAATATTTTATGACGTAATTTTGCCGGTATAATATTAATTTTTTTAGGAAAAATATTGCCCTTAAAGCACTATTTTTAGGAGCAATTTTAGTTTTGACATTAATTCCCAAAAAGTTATTTAAGTGAAGATATATCCATCATCCAATGTATATTTTAGTAGCAATTTTAATATGTTGGATGTATTTAAAAAACTATTTTAAGGTGTCAGATTAATACAAAATATTTTAGAATGCTAGATGCACTTAAAAAAATATTTTAAGATATTATATGAATAATAAAATATTTTAAAATATTAGAAATATTTAGAAAAATACTTTAAAGTATTGGATATATTTTAAACCTTTTTTAATTACATAGGGGCAAGCTAAAGTTACATGTGGCATGAAGTTTAGAAAGGAATTGTATTAATTATAAAGTTGCAGAAAAAAATAAATATGAATCCACTCAGCTAAGACCACGTAGATGTAAAGCTCTATCAACACTATAGTATTTTTTGATATTGATATTGATTGGTTGAATTTAAATAATGTTTATTTATATAAACAATTTAATTATTACAAAACAAATCCCACGAGAAGAGAGCGGTGTTATTTTTATTGTTATTTTATGTACTAAATATTGTCATTACATACTTTTTTCTTGTGATGATACTATTTAATGATTAAATTACTTATTTAAAATTGTACAATAATTCTCTATTTTTTTATTATAAGGGGCAAGCTAAAGCTTGAAGCAATCAGTTGCATGAAGTTTAAAAATAAATTGTACTAATTATACTTTTATAGAAAAATAATTCTGAATCTAATTGAGTCAGATCACATATATAGATGTAAAGAAAATAAATATATATTTAGAGATATATTAAAATTTATTATAAATCACACTATTAACAAATTATGAATAAGGTGACTTATTTCTTTACCCAACACAGGATGAAATGTCTAATATGATATAATACACATACAGATATATAATTATGGTAGTTATTATATGGTAGAGAATTTTCCCACATATATGGACAAGGTTTCGATATGACACAAATCTTCTTTAAAATATTAAGAGTAAGTCGTACATTTTTTCAACTATGTTTACTCCATACATAAAGGTTTGGGAATTGAATTCTCAATCATTTATTAAAGGAGTAAGAGTCCTTGCCAGTCACATTTAGTCTAAATTTTTAATATAAAATATATTTAATTAATTTAATTAAAATAATAAAATTATTTAATTTAGTTAATATAATATATTTTTTTAAATTATTTATTTTTTACCCTTTTTTTTTCTCCATTATATGATTATTATCGAGAGAATATCAATAAAAATAATTAATATATAAAAAAATTATAAATATAAGAAATATATCTTTTATTTAAAAATAAGATCAATTTACTAATTAAATCCTATATTTTTTTATAAAAATTAAATTTTATATTAAAAATTAGATGAGTATATAGAGTTTAGTTATAAATTAAATTTAAATAGAAATAATTTATACATAATGATGCTAAAGTTTAAACCAATTAATTTGATATAAACGAAATGACAATTTATTTTTAAGATTGTTCTTTCAAAGTTTAATTATCTAAATCTAAAGAGGCTATTTCTTAAATTATTTTTTGATAAATATATGCAGAGGCATATTAGTACAATTTCTTAAAAAAAATTAATCTTATACCCTTTGGAATTTTAAATCATTAAGACTTATCATGTCTATAAATATATTCATATTCAGACCTGGTACGCATCATAGTGAATTTACTTATAGCATGAATATTAAAATTAATTTTTTAATTTGTAATGTTCTTAATGCTCCTTGAATAGATATTATTAAATTCTTTTTATTTAATTTGTCATTAAAATTTTTACAAGGGTATAACTTTTCTAAATTACATAAAACCGTAAACATTTGATAAATAAGTTCATAAATATCTATTTAATTTTTAACATGCGATTATTACAAAATTATATGTTTATTACAACCTATGAAATATAACTGGCCTCTCTATATATAAATGGAATTCCCTTTAAATTTCATGCCATATAAAACATGCGTCCTTTTTTGCAAAAAAAAAAAAATACATTTCTAGTCGTTTTTAATATTTAAACAAAACATAAATAATTACTTTTAAGCTCTCTCTCCCTCCCTCCCTCTCTCTCTCACACACACACTCAAGTGATAAGGTTACCTTATACAACAGTCAACTTGAATATTCTCTAATCTATCATTACATTCTTTTGCCTGTGGTCCTAACATAACACCTTATGCAAAACTCAATATATAATTGAATTATATTCTCTTCCTGAACTATATATAATTGAATTATAATTCTGTTCCTTGATAAAAGAAAATAAAATGACCAAAAATTTTGGATGGAAGAAGGTTGCGTATTTGATCTAAAATTTTAGATTATTAATTTTTTATCATTAATTCACATAAATATATTTTATATTAATATTGATAATATATACATTTGTCTTCGAAAATCAAAATTCTTTTCTATATGTATAATTAATCTTCCCTAACCTTTGTTTTAAACCAAAATATGAACTGAAACTCTCTTGTATATGTATGATCAAGAAAGAGATGCTTAAACATCCAATAAAATTTAGAGAAAATGATATATACGTACCTAAAAGTTGCATTTAAGTATTGGGAGAGTGACACTTGGATTCCTGAATATTAATTTAATGATGGTTAGATTAATAAAAAAAATGAGTTATAAATATAGATTTAGAAAGTTACAAATATGTTTTTTTTAATTGTAAATTGGGCAATTAAATATCATAATTAAGTCATTCCTAGCTAGTGATTTGTAACTAAATTTTTAAATAAGTATTTGCAACTTATTTATGGGCAAATTCTTTTTGAACGTGCTTATCATTAGATTGATTTTTGTTTTAAACTTGAAGTGTCATTTTACTTCTTATGTATCTAAAAAGAAAACTTTTTGAAAATATTGTTAAGTACAAAAGAATTTAGGGGAAACATACTACAATGCCACATGGTTAAAAGGTAGTTGTTTAGATAATATTCCTTTGATTCTTAATATAACTACTTAACTAATTTAGCTATATTAAAAAAGCTAGATAAATTAGTTAATTAGAACAAATGTAATCTAATCTTCTTAAAATATTTTTGTATAACTTTATATTATAGATCGATTTATAGGTTAAGATAAATTAGTTAGGATAAAATGATAAATATGAGAGATAAAATTATTTAGAGTTTTACTTTTAGTACTAAAATTATCTCCTAATTAACTCTTATAATTAAAATAAGAGGAGTAATATATGAAAGATTTTTCATCAAAAATAACCACAGAATATAAACATAATGGAAATAATGCCTCGATTCCTATTGAGCGATGGAAGATTCAAACCTTATGATTAAAATAATATAAGTATTACTAAAAGTAAACATAACAGTTCAACAGCTGATAAGTAGCCTCATCTCATAAGAAAGTGAACAAAAATTCGATCCTAGAAAATATATTTGTTAAAAGAGGTAAAAAAATTTATGCGTTAAGTTTTAAAAGAAATTAGTTTTAAATCCAAAATAGATTAGGGACACCATTGATCAAATCAATAAAAAAAATGTAAACATACATAATAAAATAGGTTCTGAAAATTGGACTAGTCTTTGAATAATGGTCCAACCAAAGTTGAACTGTTGTCTTCATGATTAAAATAATATTATTTGATTAAAAACTATACAAATAATCATATATAATAACAAGTAATATTTAAATTAAAAATAAGGCATTTAGCATCAAGCAATGAAACAGTCATACACAAAAAGTCTTAATATCCTATACGATATTAATTTAAACAACAACATCAATACCGAGATTACTCGGAAAATGCATATTAATTGACTTAAAGTAACTTATATATGCAAGTTACAATTTACCATAAATTTATCATAAATTTCAGCACATTAAAGAAGTTATTAACTTAGCTAAAACCACATCATTTCAGTACTATGGAGAAAGAAAAAACATATATAAACGAAAATTCATTTGACCTGTTTAACCTGTTGGGTTGCTTTGGATTAGAATTGGGTTGACCGGTTAATCCAATTCACTTAAATTTTAGTTCAATCAAAATTTTAGACCAATCAAGGGGCTACTAATTCATCGGTTCGAATTCAACCGGTTAGGCTGGTTTAAAATACACATTTCATAACTATATGAATTTATTTTCATATTTTATCACCGTTCAAATGGATTTTACGTTCACTCCCCAATTGAAGGGATGCTTTTGAGTTGGAAGTGAATATTTAAAATAAGATAGCGTGTTCACGTGACACCACAAGGAACAACATCATGTTGGAGCCCACTGAAGAGAAAGCAAAGAAGGAAATAAGGCATAATCTTTAACTCTGCGTCTATTTGTGCTACGTGTGGAATTGAGATCTACAAGATCACATGGGATCCATGGCTTACTATTCACAGCCCAGCTTTAGATATCTGTCCACGTCATCCTCCCACGTGGCATCCTACGTGTCCATGTTCAAGGTTTCCATTCCTTCCCGTCAGCACTATGGGTCTCACACTTAATATCTCTCTTACTCTTTACCAATTCTCTGTAAGTTTTCTCATTCTTTATATTTGTTCTTCTTCTTCGCCTCCAAACTCTCACAACAATAATCTCGTTATCTTTTTCTTCTTCTTTCGCCTTCTGCTTCATCTAAAGGCTTTCTCACCATTGAAGCTTTGCTTCGTTTGTTACTTTACACAGAGAGATAATCTATCTGGTATGTTGGTTTAATTTCTTTGAAGTAAAATATCAATTATTTCTGAAGTTTATGATCTGTTAATTTCTCTTTTCATATGTTGATTTTACGAATTCTTAAGCTTTTTAATTTGCTGCCTTCAAAATCAAATCTCTCATGCATGATTTTTTTTCTTTTTCTCTCCTTCCATTGTTATTTCAGTCAAAGCTGTTATGTTTCTCACAATATTCTTCCGTTGTTGATATTTATATAGGAAATCACCTGAATGGTTTGAGCCAACAAACTTTATTTGTTTGAATATCGACATAGTAACAAGATCTCAATCCAAGTTACCGGTATGTTAATTATTTTTTCCCATTTAAATCTTGACATCTCAAGTATATATGAGTTCTAATTTTTTATCTTTTCACCTATTTGATTCTTTTATTGTGACATGTATTTTTTTTTTTTTTTGCATAAAGGTGCACATAGAGATTTGTTCATCATAATCTGCTAAACTAACAAGCTAGCTAGATTATGCATAGTTTTATAATCTGATTTGGTTTTGCAAAAATCAGTTTTAGTCATTGATCCATTTCTAGAGAGCGTTTTCTTCTTCTGAATACTTCAAAGAATATCTCATAAGCGATGGAGTTTGTCTCATCATTCTATAAATGCAACATCAATTTTAATGGGTGATATATTTCTAGAGAGGGCCTTATATATTGACAACAATAAGTAGGATATAGAAATTTGTTTTGGAGATATTAAGAATCTCTTTAATTAATTGCCTTACTAATAAATATCATCCAAGAATGATCTAGAAGTGATTCATTAATAAAATAAAATATAAAAACAACATATGGATAAACTGATAAATAAAATAAAATCATATAACCCTAGCGACTAAAGCAACTGCTTGTAACAGAGGCTTCCACATTCAACATACATTCCCTTCAAGCTAGTAAATAGATGTCGAATGATGACAAAAAAATAAAATAAAAACGAATGTTGAGCTTTCCCAACTTGCTTCACAATTATTCTAATTTTCCTCATTATTCCTTCTTTATTAATTTATAAAATTCTGTCAAGTTCAACATGTTAGTCTTATAATAATGATGTTGAGTTATTAACAATGCTAATAGATGCATTGTTATCACACAATACAACCTTATTGGAACCTTTTAAAGTAACTCTCCATATTCTTCAAGGACCCTCTCTTAAGCCATATTAATTACTTCCCTCCAAGAAACCAAGGTATTTCATAAGGCTCTATATATATTCGGCTTCCGCATTGCTTTTCTTGGTCAGATCACCACTGGTTGCTTCTTCCTTCTCCAAGTAACTCTCGAAACATAGATACAATATCTAGTTTAGTGGATATATCAGCTATAAATATCCAGCCCAGTAAACATATGTATAATTAACTTACTACAACTTTGTCATTTTTCTTGAAAGAAAATTAAAGATTCCATTTTTAAGATTCATTTTCAAGTACTATAGTATCCTAGAACATATATACAATTTTTTTGAAGGAAAATTTATATATTTTTATTTTTATCTCACCCTATTAAAAAAGTCGTCATATAACTCAAAACAATTATTTAAGTTACATGGGTTATTTTTAGAATTGCAATTCTATATAAAAAGCAGTTTATTTTAGAATTGTTACAACTGATGTAGGAAGTAATTTAATTTTAAAAATATAAATATAAATTTACCTTTCTACACCAAATGTGAGATATAGAGAGATAAAACTTTAAACAAATGAACTAATCTGAATAATTATCTACACCAGTTGTTAATTTAATCAGTGTAAAAAGTGTTTTCTACACTAATTCTTTTACTAGTGTAAAAAGTCAACATTATTACATTTTATTTATGAAAGTACTATTAATAACACTTTTTGCTATGTCTACGCAATAATTAGTGCAAAAGCCCCACTAAAGAAATGTTCTTTTGCAGTAGTTTATTAGAAAACACGATATAAGGTGATTAAAAAAATACATAGCCCTGCGTTAGATCATAGATCAAACCAACTGATCTAGACTTTTTTGTTTCTCATTTTCTCTAGTGTCACATGATGCACTTAGAAACAATTTTTTTTTTAAAAAAAAAATGACGAAAACGAAAGGAGAGACTCTTGTTTTTGGTCTTTAAAATACTGAAGCCAACAGGTGAGATAGGAAAAACTAGCATAGACCAAGTCAAATTATCAATTTGTAAAAGTTATTGTTGTCTTGGTTTGGTTTGGGTATTGGAAGTGCAATCCATAATCAAGGGTGTATTTTACAAGAAATTCATTAGTCAATCCAACTTATACTTTATGAGATAGGAATATGTGAAGGTAAATTAAGTCTTAAAGAAAGTACTATCCAAACCTTAAAAATATTGTGCACAACTTTCTTCTTCATCTCTTCTACTTCCTTTTATATTTTTGAGTTAGAAAGGCAAGCCTAGGATTGAATCTCTTCTACTTCTAGATATATTATTAACCAAAATGTCTCATTCGATAATTAATTTGTTGAGTATTTTTTTCTTCATTCTTTCTCTAGCCCATTTACAGAAGACTTCATATATATATATTGTCTGATTTTTTACCTCATGGATACCTCCAACATCCTTCTTTATACAAGTCACTATAAAAACATTACTCCTTTAGTCATTAATATAATATTTATTTAAATAATTTAATTATATTAAAAAAATTAATTAAATTATTTAATATATCATATTTTTTCAAATACACCATAATCATCTTCATTAAGTTCCTCTCTTTCTCTTAATTATTATTGAGGGAATATCAATAGGGTAGTTTTAGAAAAAATAGATAAATATAATATGAAAATATGTTTTATGTTTATGACTAAGATTAATGCCTAAATTATATCATATATATTAAAGATTGAAGAAGTATAAAGAAACCATATAATTATTATTTTTTATAAAATAAAAAATCTTTAGCACACAAAAAATAGCACATAAAAAATGCAAACAAAAAAAAAACTTGGTCCACGAAACCCACGTACTTTTGAGAGTGTTTGTTAAGAGGAAAGTGAGAGCGTGCATGCCTGTAAAGCTGTAAAAGAAACAAACCCTAGAAGAAAACCAAAGTCACAGCCTCAAGGGTTACATTCTCACCCCACTAGTTGAACTTTACAACTTTTCCCTCTAAAATCTCTACCTTGAATTTAACAAAAGAGAAAGAAAAACTTAAGGCCATGCATGGAACTTCTCATCATGATGAGTTGAAAATTATCCATAAATTGGAAGTCTCCTGAGCCAAAAAAAAAAAAACACGTAGAGAGCTTTTCATTTGAAACCAAAATAAGAAAAATGAATTTATTGATAAATAATATAATTCAATAGCATTTTTTTACATTGACTAAAGTTAGAAAAATGAATCATATTATTCATAATTTATAAATAATGTATTTTATTCTAAATTTTACATTTGTTGTATTAATATTGAAATTACATTAGGTTTTAGATATTTCAATTAAATCACATATGTATAAAGCTGTATACTAAGAGGCAGTGTTTTCTATATGTAAGATTTAAACTCAAAACATTCCCTACTACAGATAATACAATACAAATAAAGTAAAATTTCCTTTTTCTTTTTTTTGATAATAATTTCCCTTTTCTTTTTTGTGGGAAGAAAGTCAATTTTCTATGTTAGTTTTTAAACAAAATAGAAAATTTTAAAAAAATAAAAAAGATAAACAAGAAAATTTGGACCTTTTGATTTTTCTAAAATTTGGAATGCTGTGGATGTCCGTTCTAGAGATTAACTGAAATCGAAAATTCTTTTGACGTTAGTATTAAAAAATGGAAGAAATGCTGAATTATATTACTTAGACCAGTTAGTAGGTTTTCATTATTAAATTCAATTAAACTTATTTCTCATTTTAGCTAAAAAATATTAAACAAAGTTTTATTTGTGTTTTTATTAAATTTACAGTATGATCTGTTTCATAGTGATTTCCCTAATTTTTAATCAATAATAACTATCACCAAGAACGAGTTAAGGGGCGTAAAAGACAAATATATAGTAAGAGATAGATATTGGAGTGCAGGGGTTGGTTGTAAACCAACCAAAGCTGTATGGAAGTCTTCTTTTTTTTCCTGGGTTCTAAAACTTATATTGAATTTTTTTATTGAGAACAAATATTCGATATAAAATTATCAGTAGCAGCGTTATGGGGTGTAAATTTTACAATTTTGTACTCCCTATTCTTGAGATTTTGCACCCCGTAAACTAAACAAAAAAGAATATTTGAGTTCAAAAATTTATTAAATATGTAATGTTCATATGAATTCGAGCGCAAAATTTTACACTTACTAGACCCTAACATAAATAAAAAAATTATTCAAAAGTTAGTTTAATTTATAATTATAAAATCCAATCTTAACAAAATCATCCATTCCAATGGCAGTTTTTTTCCATTCCAAGAAACTATTATATGACCTGTGCATGTGAGCATTTGTTATACAACAATTCTAACAGTGGTTTACAATTATTTTATCTAGTTTTAATTTTTTTAAAATTAAAATAATTTGTTATACAATGATTTCAAAATTTTTAGAATAATTTTTAATGATATATATAGCATTACGTTAGCAAGCAAACATAATATGAACCCATGTGTTTAATCTTAAAAACTAAGTAATCTTTTATAATTTAGATATTTTATGACAAATGATTTATTGTATAAAAAATTAATAAAAAGCGAAAATTATTTTATGTTTGGTTACAGTCAAGTGATTATTATTTAGTTAACTTTAGATTTTATGGTATTTTTATATCTCCAATAAAAGAATATTTTATAATATCTTTGTCCTTCTCCTTATTTTTATGACTCTCTTTATCACGTGCAGCATCTATTATTTTTAAAATCTACTCAAATTAGTTTTCTAAAATAATCATAATTCTGTTATTTTTAGATTGGTCTGATTATTTTTCAAAACTGAAACAAACACTGTATATAAGATTTTTTGTCAGTAATTTTTTTAAAAAATAAATATTTTTAAAGGAAGATCCTAAAAAAATATTACTTGAATTTCAACTTGAATTTCAAAATCTCAAATCAAGAATTTCTACAAAAATGTACTGTTATTTTCTTTATAAGTATAATCAATAGTAGCTTTTTTGAAAGTTTTCCTATTTTTAATAAAAAAAAAAGCTTAAACAAATGGTCCCACACTAGCTATAGAGGACGAAGGGTGGGAGGGTGAAAAAATAGATGAGAAAATGAAGGAAACAATTGATGGGAAAATCTGAAACGTTAATGAGAAAAACATGTAAGTCATACATGTTATGGACAAATGTAAATTTTCCTCATATTTTTTTCCTAATTCTTTCATCCCTACATAACTATTATTTGTTTTACTATCAAAATAGTTATATTGAGATCCCACATTCGCATCAAGGTGCATTAACTACAATTGAATATTCTAATTAATTTTTGCTAATTATAGTATTCTTAAAATGCCTTAAAGAAAAAACAACACACACACACATATGCACTATTCTTTTTTTAGATGATCTCATATGCATTATTCTATTATTATAAAATTATGTATTTATTATATAATTTAAAATATTTTTTTGCCAGAGTATAATATAAAATATTAAATTTACAACAAATGCCGATATTCATAAATTGTTAAAGCTTAGACTTACTTCGTTCATAAAAAAACAAGAAAAACTTACGTCAAACTCAATAAAACACAAAAAAAAAAAGTAATTAAATCATTCCATAGCAAAAGTATATATATTGGTTTGGTACAAAATGAGAATGGAAATAAATAAAGGGAATGAGATAGGGAAAGGCCCCAATTAAAGAAGTAATGCCCAACTCTAATATTTTTATATTTTTGAAGCTGATAAAGAATATGTACCCAAATTTAAGAATATTAATGAATAATATATATTTGATAAGGTATTAAAACTTGGACTGGCTGCTAACCCAGTTGAGGCGCTGACTCAAGGGTTAGTGGTTTATCTTCGAGCCAACCCGTGAGTCAAAATAGTAAAAAAAAAAACTAAAAATAATTTAAATTCTCATCATATTCTTCAAAGATTAAATATAACTTCAACATGCTTCTAATTGAACTCTACCAAGACAAATTGACAAGTAAAATATTTTTCTACAATAATAAGAATAAAATTTAAAGTATTAAAATATAAAATATGAAAATATAGTTATAAAAGATATATAAATAAGTATTTATATAAAAAAGAAACAAAACAACTATATAATGTAAAAAGATATACCATATAAATGCATTATGTTAGATTAAAAAAATAAAATACTCTATGGCAGTATGTTTGGCGCGCCAGTAGAGTAGAGTAGTGATAGAGTATAGTGTAATAAAATAAGCAATGAGTTGGCAATTTTAAAACGTCTTGGGTTATTGTTAAACGACAACATGTAGGAGTGAAAATATATTTGTGTCTGAAAGAGTGAGACAAGAGGATGTTATATGATTCTGCAATAATCTTTTAATAAAAAGTGAATAAATCATAATCATCCATTTGAAATGAATGGCTATCATAGAAGGTAGACACTGAGAAATTCGCACGAGGAACTCCGGTCTTCAACTAAAAAGAATGCATGACTGTTCCCCACACCCCACCTCCAGTTCTTCATCCTTCTTCTTTATCTTCATCTCTCTTCTTTCTTTTGTCTCTCTTTCTTCATTTCTGATTGTATTTTTTTTTCAGACTTTGCATTTTTATTGTTGTTATGACCCGGAATATGAAGCAACATTTTGTTCTTTTATTTTTTTTTAAAAAAATGTTGTTTTGAGCATATGAAAGCTCAAAATAATTAACCAGAGCAACCCACCTAACTCAGCTGGTTATTTGGGTTATGCCGAGGTCATCTTAAGTTCCACCAAGTCAAGTTACTCCAGGTTGATTTTGTACCAAGTTGGAGGCTTGACCAGATTGAACATGTGGCCGAATCGTCGATTTTTGGGCTAACCTGACCAATCCAGTCCAGTTCTTAAAAATCATGATATTAAACTTCTATCAAATTAAATAAAAAGTTTAAAGAATTAATGAAACCAACATGTGCTAAGAGTTCAAAACTTATCATATTTAAGCTATTCTACTAACCAGTACCTTCCATATATGCACGCATGCATGTGTGTATAAAATATGCATGTAGGTGTACTTCTATATGCAGGTATGTATGTGTGTAATTCAAGCTACATATACACATTATATATATATATATATATATATATATATATATTATCTACGTATATTCATATATGAGTGTGTGTAAGAACTAGCATATATGACTTTCACAAAATTTTTACATCAGTTTTAAAAGGATTTTACACTAGTTTGTAATTAATGTAAAAAAAAATATTTCATACAGGTGTTGTTAATTGGTATATAAAACGTTAATTATAATTTTTTTTTAACTTTATATACCTGTCATGTCACAATATGTGTAGAAAGTCACACTATCTATATTGGTTAATGTCACAATGTAGAATTGTCTTTTGCCATAATCTGTTTTTTCTATTCCCTAACCCCCTATTTACACTTGAAAAATATAGAAGGAACAATTATTAACTTTTAATGTACAAATCCTAATTCAGTGTACAAATCTAATCATTGTTTATGGCCCAAAAACAATTTCAATTATATTTAAATTGAACTTCCTACTTGTACTAACTAAATGAAATGATATGCTCAATTCATTAGGACATCTTCAATATCCTTTTGAGGGAATGAGTTCTATTGTCGCTCATATATAATTTTAAAGACAAAGAAAGCTATAATTTAAAAATATTAACTCTAAAAAACATAAGTAATATAAAATTTTAAAAAACATAGCATAGTTACCTCTTAAGAAATTCAGCCACACTTAGTGTAACGATATTGAACATGTGTCTCATAAAAGACAGCATAAGCAAAATTAGAGAAAATATAGATGATTGAATAGGTCATGAAATGTTCTCATTTAAACCACTTACCTTTGGTGTGACCCATGTAGAGTCCTTCAGATCACACGCGTTCTTTTTTAGAGTGATGTGCTGATATGTTTTCATAACCCTATGATTAAAATCATGGAGCTAGGAACCACTTTATTGGATGGGGAAATCTGCTAAATAGTTAAGAGTTAATAAAAATTATTGGTTTTATCAAATACAAAAAACTAACAAAATAAAAAATAAAATATTATACCTCATCTTGAACCATCTCAACAAGACTTTTTGTCCTCAAGATAAAAGTCTACTCAGCTTGACCCACAGTCTTGGTCTCTTTAGTGGGGAATGGGACAGGGGCTTAAGCAACTTTGACATCTTCAAACACCACTCTTACTTGATTATCTTGTATTTGTGGATGGTGGACCGTTGGCCCTAGGTTGTGGCGCTGCTTGTTACTAAGTGTCTGTCAGGTTCCTCCAGATATAGCTTGCATGCTTCACTAGTGTTTTGAACTACATGACCCTTTGATAGATGCCCAACAATATTAATCTCCTTGATGCTTTTATGACTTGTAAGAGAGTGGGTCGGTGGGGCACTTCTGTCTTGTGCTAAGCATGCTCATTATTTTTTCTTTCATTAACTGATCTTTAAATAAAGCCTCAAATAAAACTTCTGTCTCCTTTATTTCCTGTACCTCTCATTAGACACAATTACGTCCATCTCCTCCAAAGTGACTACTCCTAAGGTATGGCGTGGAGGGGCACTAAAGTAATCTATTATGATCACTATAAGGGACATCGTGAGTGAGTTGTACTGCACGCCATTGAAATAGTTAGTGGCATAGTGATCTTAGCTGCAAAAGTTTACATTGATATAACTCAATACTATCCCAAATATGATTCTTCACACATTCTAAATTGTATGCCTACTTAGATATAAAGATGTTTGGGATGTTGTATGTTAGAAGGGCGACACAATTGATATACTTGGCCTTGTTAGGTCCTATAGGTTTCCAATAATTATCAAATTGTATCAGTATCTTGCACCCATTACTTTGAATTAGGGCTTACTTTCTCAATCATGTTTCACCAATTAACTGGTTTAGAAATTGTTTTCTACTTTGGTTCCATTAGCAATCGGTGTAGAAAGTCAGGATAGCATCTTATATATGAAATTGTCACCGTTCAAACTTTCTACACTATTCCCACAACCAATGGAAAAGTTTTTTTGCACTGGTGCTCTCTGTAGATGCATGTGTATGAAATTATATAAGGATGTGTATAAAAATGTGTATAATATGAAAAAAAACTAAATGTTTATGTAATTGAAATGATACATAAATATTTATTGAGGTTGAAAAGGAATATGAATTATATATAATTTATTTTATTAGGCATTAAGTTTTTCCTCATTTTCTCAACATTTATTTCTACCCCTTGATAGCATAATAAATGTTTTTTTAAGAAATCATAAAAGGCACATACGAAATATGAGATATTTATTCTCTCATTTCAATTTTCTTTACACATCGTTCCTTCCTATTAAAGGAAACCTTAAGTCTAATTATAATTATATTATCTTACACACATCCAAACTTTTCCCTTGACATAATAAGTGATTAGGTTAAGTTATCATCCAAAAAAATGCGATTTATAGTCAACTGATATATTCTCTGAGCTAGCATTACATTTTTTAGTCTTTCTTAACAACTTAAATAAATAAAACTTACATTAAAAATTTATCGAAAAAATTTCATAAATCACTTTGTTGATTGTTAACAAATAAAATGATATACTATAAATTCATATTTTTATTAATATTTATATTGATGATATAAATTTATCTTAAAAATTCCTTCTGTTAAAACAATGTATAATCTTTATTTCTCTATATATTTTCTTTGAAGCCACAAGTAAAACTAAAAAGTTATTATGATAAAAATAAGAACAATGAATGGTATAGAGTAAGAAATGTACAAAATACTTATATAATGAATGTATTTAGGTAATTACATCTTCTGAGTTTCTCTTTATAAATCAACATCAATATGACTTTTATCGTACGAAGAACAGTGTGGCCTGGCTTAAAAACAATTGCTCTAGCAAATAGAGAAAACTAGAGGAAAAAGTAGTAGAGAAAACAAATTTGTATTTGATTAAATAATAAGAGAAAATGTGAAGGACATAAAAGTGAAGGAGAAAGGCATGGGAAGGACCTACATTTTTTTTTTGTTTTCTATGTTTTCTTATAAAAGTAGATATATTTTGAAAATAAAGCATCCTTTCCATATGAAGATATTACATGAAAATTCATGTTTTTTCATCTAGGTTTATTACTAGGGTTGTAGTTATATTATAATAATCTAATAATGTGTAACAATTAAATATGTATTTTTTTACTTTTGGAGATTAAAAATATCACATAATAGGGATTCTAATAAAAAATGTTTTCAAGTTAATTTTACATAGCATTTGGGTGTTTTTCTCTATTTTGATTGAGTAAAAGATCTCAGTAAGTAACACTAGGAATAACATCACTTGGAGCCTACTGATAGTAGGGAGAAAAAATGTCATTAACTATTTGCCCATTAATACTCCATATGTCCTATTAAGATCTATAGTAATCATGTAGGATCCTTGCATAATTGTTAATAACCTAGCGTTAAATGTTTGTTTATATTATCAGTTTCCAAGAACATTGGCATCCAACATGTGTATGATGATTGATCATCTAAGAGGAAGACAAATTGGGCATTAAATACAATGGTGTTTTACAAGAAATAATAACTTATGATAGTTCAATATATATTGAAATTATTGGAGACTAAGAAATATAGAAAAGAGATATATTTTCAAAACAAGGCTTGATGAATTAGCAAAGAAGGAACTTCTAGTTTCTAAGAAAACCTCCTGACACTTTTACCATCTCCACAAGTTTGAACTTCATACTTATGAGCATTACAACTTAATGCTTTCTAGGCTTGATGTTCCCCTATAGTGAAGCATTTAGGAAGAGGAAGATGAGAGCATAGCACATAAAAAATTATTCATTAATATTTTTACTCCTTTAGACTCAAATGTAACTTCTAATTATATATTTCACCAATTTATAGTCCTAAAAGACAAAATCCAATCATTAGATTTTGAAACTTACTAATTTTAAAATTGGTTAACGGATCACAAAGAAAATTGATTTTAAATTACTATTATACACATTATATAGATTTTCATTACCCTTTTATTTTTATTTGTTCTTTTGCGTGATCTTTGCAAAAGCAAGATGAAGAAGTAAATCTATGATAAAGTATTTCTTTATTAAATACTTCACTTTTATACTCGTTTGGTAGATTTTCCTTCATTTGAAGTTTTCTTTTGTATTGTGCTTAATTTTTGTAAAAATATGGGGTGTATCACTTTGCATATTTAATTTCACAATTTATTCATAATCCATAAATTCATTTTATTCTCTAGCTCGAGATTCTTCTCTATGAAAGTAAATAGAGTTGTTTCATATATTTGATTTTTGTTAAGTTGTGCAAGATAATGATCACATTCGCTGACTACTATTACATTTTTAAATTGGTAGAAAAATTTTGAACGCAATGGGATGAACCATCCCTCTTTAGGATTGGAGGAGGTTTTTTCACCGACTCAATCCATTATAATCAGTCCTTGAGTCTGGTTAATGGGTTTAGTTCAGTTAAACAAAGTTGAGGATTTTGTGATTCTAAAACGACTGGCAGAACTTAATCAGCATATGCAAGATAAACAAAAGGTTAAGGATGGGGTTACAAGAGAAGGTCAAGATCTATCCATGGAGGATGAGTCAAAGATCAATGACAATATTGGAGGTGAAAATGATGGACGAATGGAGGTTATTGAGTTTCAAAATCACCTCAATGATCAAGTAGATATTATTAAAAAGAGCACTAAACAACAAATTCAAGGGCCTTTGGTTCGTTGGGAGAGGTTCTTGCCTGTTAGATCATTGAAAGTGTTATTGGTTGAGAATGACGATTCAACACGCCATGTGGTTTGTGCTTTGCTTCGGAACTGTGGATATGAAGGTTAGTATTATTTATAATTTCTTATGATATGTCTTTCAAATTTCTCTGATCTTATATTATCAAACATTTGGATAGTATATTGTTCTAGTATTTATTTCGTGAGTCACTTATTTATAAATATGATACTGAAAAGAGGAGTAAAGGTTAACACTAGTGTAAAATAGTATTATTACACTGAGCTTTTTGCATTGGTTGTTACAAAGATGTTGTGAAAAATGAGATCAACATATTGTTCATTATATATATGTTTTTCAACTAAAAACAGGGTGTTAGGGAAGAAAAAGAATAAATTATAAAAAAATAATACTTTCTATATTGGCCTTAATATAAATTAGTGTAAAAAGTCTATTTTTTACACGGCATGTGATTATCTAGTGTAGGAAGTGAATTTTCTACACTGGGTTACACATGAAGGATTTTTTTATTTGGTATAACTTTTTCTAGAAAGGCTAAAAGACAACCAATGTAGAAAAGTTTTTTTTTCCTTGTACATCATTTTAACAACTAGTATGTAGAAAGTAAGTCCAAGACTTTCTACATAATTAAGAGCCACTGTAATTTGATTATAAGAAGTAAAAGAGTGTATATCAAGTCAAAATAGTATGCTTCAAGTTCTCATAAACCTAAATAAGATTTATTTGAATTTTCCTGTCTCTAAGATCTTTTAGAATACTCAAATGAGTGCAAATTGATGGTCAATTAACAAGGAAGCATGAATAGGAAGACACAAATATCATATAAATGCAATAGAGTGGAAACACATAAATTAATCCTTAAATAAAGCTAGTAATCCTAGACCAAGAATTTAGCTCCGCATAATATGAATTCTAACCCAAATAAACCCCTATGTACTTTTCAACGTCAAAATAAATGATAACAAAAAGAGAAATAAAGAAATATGAACGGAATCAAGATTTCTCTTCAATCTTCATTACCTATAGCCTTTTCATGTTCTAAACACTATCAGATGCAATCCCAAGATCCTCCAAAGTTTTAGAATAGTGAATAAGGTTCAAATAATATAACTATGCATTATCCTATTGGCATACGATTGACCAAGCACTAATATCACCCTTAAGAGCCAATGCTCTTTGGCTAAATTTTTGGCTAATTGGTCAAAATAGAGGTGTTGATATACTCAATTTTTCTAGTTCAATCCTTTTCTACTTCTCTTTTTATGGGAATGATTTTCTCATTGTCCTCTTCTTACTTTTGAGTATTCTATGCTCGCAAAGTGGCTCCAATAACTTGATTCTTATAACAAAATATTCCTAAAAGAAAATAATAACACTTAGATTTGAAACTATTTAAAAAATGAAGGAAATATGCACAATTAAGCAATATTATGCGATTTAAAATAAAATACACATTTTCTTAAGTAGAGTATCCAAAATATGTGCAATTGTAAAAAAAATTGTAGAACAGTCAAGAAAAAATGTCTTGAAATAAACTTCAAGATAATAACTATATTCCAAAAGAAGATGGATGCATAGGTCTATTAATATATCTATTGCATATGATTATCTACTAAAAAAGAGAAATCTTTCTCCGGAATGACAATATATTAATGAACTGCAACAATAAACTAATTCTACATGAGATGAAAAGGTGAATTACTTTGGTTTCTTTCTCTTACTAAAGTTAGAGTCATAGGAAAAACAAAAAAAAAAGAAGCACTTATATCAATTGTGACATAGATTCAAGAAAACAAATGGGAAAAGACATATATGTAAAGTGGACTTAGGTCCAAACATAAATTTTCACCTGCAAGCAAGTAGAACCACAACTATTTTGAGAGAGACCAAAGTATTAAAACAAGTTCCAATCAATAAAACAAAGATTGGATAGTGATTTAGGTTTAGGGAATTACCTATTCAATGATGTGATTTTTTTGTCTCCATTTTCTCCTCTTCTTCCTCCTTCCTCTTCCTCTTCCTCTTCCTCTCGGGTTGCTCTCTCTCTCTTCTAGTTGTGAAGACTGAAATGATGAATGATGAAATGAGGGTAGAAGAGTTTAAGTGTCAAATTTAATTATATTTAAATAGATTGTTGAATTCAACTCATCTCCAATATCTTATTCTTATTTTTGAGTTAAGTAATTTTAATAACTACTCCTTTTATCTGACCAAGCCCACTATTTTTTCATCCAAAAATAATAGCCTTGGATCACTTTTAAATAATTTTGAACTTATGGTAGCAATTTGGAAAATTTCTTAATATTAATTAGTCTCATAAAAAATATTCTAATTTTCTTAGAGGTCAAGTTGTAAAGACCACCCTCTTAATCCAATAATTAACCTATTGAAACCATTTACAACCCTACTATAGTAGAAAATAAATAAACTCAATTAGAAAGTCTACCCTAGTAGAAAAGGTACAAACTCCAATCTAAAAACACTAACCATGATATAAAAGAGTTTAACTAAACAATAAATATGCTACAGTGGTTAAAATAAACAAACCCATCATTGAAAATATTAACCATAATAAAAAAAAGCACAATCTTTATATTAAAAGACACTATCATGGTTAAAAAGGAAACAAATCACTTCACAAAGGCTAATGATAGAAAAGAACAAAAGCACATAAACAAGTACTATCATAAAAAGAGACATACCATTGTTAGAAATCAACATTCTCATTTCATGGAATAACTCTATCCATAGTAGAAATGAACAAAACTCAAGAAATACCTCCACTAACATGGATATAAAAGCTTTCCTCAAATGATGGGTCAAACTCAATATCACAATAACACATTGGGATTTTGGGCACAATTAAACAACAAAGGCTGAAAGCCTAGTCTACAAATCCATTGCATTAACATATACATCACGACTCAAGGCATAACACCCATCCTTAAGTCATCACAAAGATTTAAACAAAATCACAAGGTTTGCATGATAGTTTTCCTAAATAATTCCATATTATATAAATTCAATCACAAGTATGTGGATCCATAAAGTCACATGCAATAGTCATAAAGGCCTTTTGCCAATCGAACATCACATGTCCTAATAGATAATAATCTAGAAAGGCGCAATAACATAATATTTGAATCTAATGTCAAAATAAAACATGTGCGCCCTAGATGATAATATACACCACTTCACCCCATAACGCCAAAAAGAGGCACACAATAAACCACATATGCCTACGTCTCATGTTGCTTCCCTTCATGATGCACTGAGTTAGAAAGCTTGCTTGAAGACTATAATTAATCATGGAGTAAGATATAGATAGAAGGAGGAGTAATTATTAAAATTACTTTGCCCAAAAATAAGAATATAATATTGGAGATGAGTTGGATTCCACAATCTATTTAAATATAATTTAATTCTCCACTTAAACTCTTTAACAAAAGCACATGTAATATTATTAAGTCCTTCAACCATTCTAACAACACACATCCTAGTACATAATAAACCAAGAGTATGATAATGTTGTAACCAAGTTTAATATCAAAAGAAAATATGTAGTTGCCCTTAGTGGCAATATACAATTTTTCACCGCTTTGCATAAAAAAAGAGGCATACAATAGGCTATAGATACCTAAGCCTTAGGTTGCTTCCCTTCACGATGTATAAAGCTTGAAAGCTTGCCTAAAAACAATAATTAATCATGCAATGAAACATAAAGTTCTAATAGGCAAGAATTAATTTACAAAATATATAGGAACGAAGTATAAGCTAGTGAATCAGTGCAATACATAAGATATCAATATAACAAGTAAAAGGTAACACAACATCCTGGATATAACTAAAGCCCACCAGCCTTACTCCTCCTTGCCTATTTGACATGGACTTGGACTATCTATGTTGAGTAACCTAGCCAAAGGTCACCCTACTCACTTCAAGTCAACATGTCTCATCCCATACCACCTATATCTGGGCCAAGGCTTGAGAGGTGTCTACCCAAGAGTTCATCCTAAGTCTAGGATGGGGATAAGGGAGATTATCAAAGGCATGATAGAGTTCTTATCTGCTTCGTAAGTGCACAAGTCATTTCAAGTAATAAAATGATGAGAAAGTATCGTTCCCATGAGGATCTGGTTCCAAAACATGGTCAAGTATTGATTATGAAACTTTCACTTAATTTGAGAACACATATTTCAAGAGGGAAGGGTAACTATGAGATAAATCTAAACTAAAACTAAAAATTAATATAAACAAGTGATTCTTGGACTTCAGAGACAAAATGGGACCTAGGATTATTTATCTCCCTTATATTTCAAAAGTACTCAATCAAATCCCCATTATATTTCAAAAGACCATAATTAACCATTATATTTACTAAAATGAATCAATAAAGAATACAATACATAATAAATCAACTAACCTTAGCTTTTAGTGTAGTTCAAAACTTGTAGAATTCTTGCCAACTTGGTTGATTAATGAACAAATACATGCTATAATGATTAGGATAAAGTTCACTATCTTTGACCTTAATATGAACATATTGGTGAGCTAGTTGTGTCTTGAAACCCCTCCAACATATAATAATAGGACAATGTACTCCTCTTCAATGCTTCACTATGAGGGGCATCATAATGGAGTTACAATGTATGCGATTAAAATAGTGACAACTATTATAGCTATAGCAATTATCTATACCTTAATATTGTCTCAAATATGATCTTTCACACGTTCTGGCACATATGCCCACTCACGAATCAAGATAGTGTGCTTGCTATGTGTTAGGAGGGCAACATTTGTATACTCATAGCTTTTTAGTCCCCATCAGTTCTCAACACCAATCAAGCTAAATCATGTGCTAACTAACAAGCTCTGTCAGGGATAATTCAGAGCCAACTATGTTAATTGCACACTACTTACACCCTTCCTTTGTATAGACTATTTTCTAGTCCAATCTAAGTATCACTAGCAAGCTTGCTCTTAGTACCACTAGGCGTACCCTAAGTGTTTCTTGGCCCACTCTTAGTACCACTGGTGCACCTTGAGTGTTTCTTGGTTCCACTTTGATCTTCAATGTTCTTATTTACATAGTAAAATAAGGTAAGTAACTTGAAATACATAATCACATAAATAATTCAAAACAATCATTACATAAATAGAAGGTGATTAAATTATTAGGAAAATAACAAACTTTAAAAATAGTTTCATATAGATATATTCTCCCAATTCCTTATTGGTGATTATAATCATTCTTGGTGATTTTTTGTTTAGTAGACCCCTTGAGAAAGAGTCTCAACAATATCAAAATTTGATCAATTTTTCTCATAAATATCAATCACCTTTATTTTTCTTAGAAAGCCACATACTAACTTTTATTTACCATATTGGTAAGATAGAATACTTGTTTCACCTATTTACCACAATAAAAGGCTCATCCTCATAACTTTTAATGTTTAGATGAACCAATGCAAATCCTAACCAATCCACTTGAGCAATATCATTAATGTCAACCCACTTGCATTTGAAAATAGACACTCTAAATTTAGCATAGCCAATCTCCAAATCTCTTTAATAACCCCAAAAGAAGGCATGCTACTAATTTAGGCTTCTTATCTTTCAAACTAAAGAAGTGTGTGGATTCAACCATTAGCATAATTCTATTGTACTATACAATAGTCTTGTCATCTAGAGATTTTCTATAAAAGGAAAACCTGTTGATCCCAAATGAATTCAAATATATCACATCAAAGTTAAGACCTTGTGCCAACTATTTAATTGTATCAAAACACAATAATCATTTTCAAACTTTTCTTTGAACAAATATGTAAAAGTTTTGTTATATAGGTCTCTAATCAACCTATATTCTTTTCCAATTTTAAAGTTTTTTACCTTACATATTCTTTATGAGTATATACGTAATCTTGAACTTCATCTATATTATTCAGTATGTATAAGTGTCCTTGATGCACTTCATCAAGATCTACACTCTTTAGTGTAACATTGCATGTACTCTTAACTTTGTGACAAGGTATAGAAAGCCCAATAGTTCATACTTTTCACAAATAATCTTGACAAAATTCCATAGCTTAGCTTTTTCTGCAACATATTTTTGAACAATAGATGCTTCAAGCGATTGTGGATTTTTCACATAACTGTTGAGGATTTTTCATATATTTTTTAATTAGGTACATTCATCATAAATAAATAGGGCTAAAAAATTTCATAACTCTTTTTAATTTTAGTCTTATCATTCATGATTGTAAATATTTACAATTTTTTCATCAATTATTATTTTTCAAATAATTTATCATTCAGATTATTCAATTATCAATTTATCCATTTCATATAGTATTGTTTCCTTCTTTTTTATTTTTTTGTTGATCTCTAACAATTCTTTCTTTATTCTTTTAAATATTATAACAACACTTATATTTTTATACATCTTAATAGTTGAAGCAGTTGAAAATGGTCAACAAGCTTGGAGAATCCTTGAAGATCTCACTGCTAATATTGATCTTGTTTTGACTGAGGTAGCTTTGCCATGTTTAACAGGCATTAGCCTCCTATCCAAGATTATGAGCCACAAAATGCGTAAAAATATTCCTGTGATTAGTGAGTATATCTATATATATTTTTTATTCTAGTATGTGAGAAATTGTAACTACATAAATTTGATTATTTCTATCATGTTAAATCTGTTGAGTTTTTGTGCAGTGATGTCATCTCATGATTCTATGAATATAGTATTTAAGTATATATCCAGAGGTGCAATTGACTTTTTAGTCAAGCCTTTACGAAAGAATGAGCTTAAAAACCTCTGGCAGCATGTTTGGAGGAAATGCCATAGCGTGAGTTTGCTATAAATAATCTACTTTATCTATGAACTTTGCATTGATTTATGTACTAAGTTTAGGTCATTGTTTTCATTATAGCACTTAATAAGCATCATAAGGTAATTGTTTAAATCTACAATTTTTGTATTATTCTTATTATCCCTATCATTTCAATTAGTTTACTCTATATTAGTTGCTATAGGTAACCAATTTATCTTTCAATTGTTCATGTTTAATTTCAATTATTATTTTGATTCTCTCTAATGAAAGTCATATGTTTAATGGGCACACATAAATTTGGATATTTTATTGTTTCAATTTTGGACTTATGACTCACCCTTTCATCAGTCTAGTAGTAGTGGAAGTGAAAGTGGTGTTCGTACTCAAAAATCATTGAAGTCTGAAAGTGGAGAACATTCAGACAACAAGCATGGCAATTGTGATGAAGATGACATTGGAAGCATTGGATTGAATGCAAGAGATAAAAGTGATAATGGAAGTGGCACCCAGGTATATTCTATATTATTTTCTAAATCTTGGTCTTTATTAGCAAATGTGGATTTATTTGTTCTATTAAGTATATTCTTAAGTAATGATTATAATAAAAAAATTTCTTGTCTAAAACTTCCTTAAAAATGCCATAATATTATATAAATTATAATTTACTTAAAAAGTCAACTTAAATATCAAAGATTTGAATTCTATTCCATACATATAGTTAGTGGGATATTGAACCTTCCTAAAAGATATTAAAGTGGCAGAAATAACAAACTTTAATACCACATAAAATGTTTGGGCATTTATATAATATTGTTTTAATCATATTCAACACATAGCATTATACAAAAGTTTGAGTGTTGATATCCATAAGTTTAGCTATTCTATCCAAACAAAAGGAGAAAGGCCCAGGAATTGTTTTACTAGTTAACAACACATCACATCAAGTTGAAGAAATAATAAAACTTCAAAAAATAAATATAATTAAAGAGAAATAGTATAATAATCTCAAATGTAACAGGCTTGATATTAATCATTCATAACTTCCAACTCAATGGCCTTAAGTTTGATAGTGAGCCTTAATTAGTTAGAGAATCCACCACTTGAGAATTTTATGTGTAGGAAAAGTCAGCTATAATGTTTGTCTTTTTCTTAATAATCTTATACAAACATATATCTATTTGATGGTTTTACTTACTATAGTGACTTATATAATCTACACATCTTTGTTGAGTTTTGGAAAGACAAGTATATATATATATATATATATATATATATATTCTAAATCATCATTAAGAAATGGATTTTTCACATCCATATGATGGGAAGGACATTTTACTTTGACATATGTGGTGAAGTGAGTTCCTTAAAAATAACATTTCTCACAAAATGTGGCAAACATATCCAAACAAAATTCTCCTCGTAAATCCATACGCAACACCTTTATGAAACAATCATTTTGCGGCTATAGAAAAGATTTATATTTCTTGAAATTTTTGAATATTTTATATTTCAATCCCTTAAGATGCAAATGACCACATAAATGCCAAATATCATAGTTGCTAATTTCTTTAACAACCAAAAAACCTTTTTTTCCAACAAAAAGAATGTCAAGACGAAACATTTTATTTTTAGTCATAGGAATTTTTACAACTTCTTGATGATATTTATCATCATAAATAACACAATGATAATAATCAAATATAACTCTAAAGACATTGTCCATTATTTATTCCACACTCAATAAATTATTGGCCCAAACTAAGCATAAGTAAAACATCATATAGAAGTTTCTATTTTACCACTTTCATTCTGGACAACAATCATACCTTTAAGTTGAGTATCATATTTATGTTATGCATTTAGTTGTTTAAACAATGAATGTGAAGCGGTCATATGTTTAAAACATCAACTATCAATGAACTACACATTTGTAGAAGGTTGAGTGTCAAGGGAATATTCCATGAACAATGTTTATTCTATTATTCCAATTTCTTTCTTCTATTTCTATGTAAGCCATGAACAAGGTCTCTGCCTTATTTGCCTCTATAAAATCAATATGCTTTTTCTCATCTTTCTATTTTTCCTAGTAATCTATTTTACATGATGTGGTGGCTATTACTATAGTTCCAAAATGTTACATCATTATTTTTATAATGGACTTGTATTAGCCTTTATTCTTGGTCTTCTAATGTAATTAGTTCCATATCACTTCCATCCATGACTCCAATCCTGGAAGCCATTGTTTAAATGTAGCAAAATAATTAATCTCCTTTGTCATTTTACTAACAAAATGAAGTTTACAACATAGGCTAGAAACAAACTATATATTCATTAAGAGAAGATATTCAGTTCTCATCAAATAATAGTCAAATAAACCTTTCACAAATTGACTATTTGTAACTATAATAGTCTTATTTCCAAAACTTTTATTCATATTACTAAAAAATATTAGTAATCATGTGATTCATTACTCATAAGCCCACGATCTAAGTATTATGAGGAAGTTGAGTACTAAGGGTGATATGTATATTACCTAATCATGCCATATCTATTATATTGGTATTTATCTCTTTCTAATCATGTCCATAAAAGGTTTCATGAGAATTTTTGCCTCAATATTAATAAGTTGAAAACTATCAGGTTCAAGTTTATCATGTATATTACTTGATATTTCCCTTTGCCTTTTTAAAAATACTTTCATGAGTTTTAGGGGCTTCCAATAAGACTATCCTTAGTACGATCATTCTTTTGGCAATAATCATCACACCCTTTTTCTTGATTTCTCCTTTGATTCCTATCTAACCTAACAAACACTTCCATTTGTTGCCACAATTTAATATTCAAAAGAAGTTGGTGATGTTGAAGTGCCATTAATATTTTGCTCTTCTCACACTAAATAACACTAGTACTAATTACTATATTGGCTATTGGTAGTGGACAAGTTGCCATAATTCTCCATAAACATACATATATATTTTTTAACTGATTCAAAATAATATTTTGTATGTACTTCTAGAGAAACTAGTACATCAATTTATAGGAAAAATTTTGCAACATACTTGCTAATTAATCACAGAAAATAAGCTAATAAATGTACACATTTACATAACAAAAAAAGGTGATGAGTTACACTTAGCTACCAAATTAACTGTTATAAAGAATATAGTATAGTGTCACAACCTAGATCCTCTCTCTTAAAGAATCTTAATTGTTTAGAACTTGATTCAATTATGCAACACACAAATTAACCATAATTTGGACATATTTAACAAAACTATATTGCATTAAATCTTAAATTATTATTTATGGAATTTCAATTATTAATTTGTAAGGAGGATATAGTGAAAGCATAGATGTAATGGCAATATATGATGGTAGCCTCCTAAGATGATACTCTTTACCTTCCTTGTTTATTTGCAGTAAAGGAATCATAATGCATCAATTCAATTAATTAACATTCAATGACCATTTTTGAACTCAAGTATAACTAAATTTAGTTGATCTCAGGACTTTAATCATAACTCTTGTTATACCATGTAATATATTTCAAAATAAGATTTTATAAGATCATTTTATCAAAACAAGTCATAAGATTGATTATTGAATTGATTCACAAGTTTTCAAACTCGTTCAATAGTTTAGAGTTTTGGTTTAAAATTGAATCTTTACTATTTATGTAAGTCTTTATCAATAATATGTCTTATTGATAAATGAAGCCTTCATAACAGCTTTGTCCTTATTTATCAAAGAGTTTATCGATAAATACTTCAATAAATATCTTTTGAAAACATACTTCATTTCATAAACTAAGTTATTGCATTTATTAAAGTCTTTATTGATAAATGCCTTTATCTATCAATCCTTGATAAATCCTTTTTGTAAATCAGCACAGTCTTCACAAACTAAGTTTTTACTTTCCTTTTATCGAAGTGTTTATCGATAAATACTTTTATCGATCAATCCTTCAATAATTCCCTTTCGTAAGATAGATTTCACAAATGAATGTTATTTTTATTTATCGAATAGTTTATCGATAAATACCCTTATCGATAAGTTTATAGAAAAATAAGTTTTGGAAAGAAAAATTAGCTTTGTTAAAACCAATTTAAAATATCATCATCAAAATCATTTATCATCATCAAAATGTGGAGTCTAACATTACATATTTATGGACAATCTAAGGATGAGGTGGGATTGTAGTATGGAAGCTAACATTAGTTCTTTTCTCGGACACACTAGCTCATGCTTCCAAGTTCCTCCTTTGAATTAGCTTTAAGTCCCAGCTTGCTTGTTCTTAGTTTACTCTAAACTTGCTTGCGTCTCTCTATCTTACTAGTTCAGCGTGGGTGGAATAGACTTGGGCTCAAAGAAATCTGAGACCCATTTAGCTTCCATCTCCTACTTAGTGCTTTAAGGTATAATATATGCAAAAACTCTTATTTTCTACTATTGCTATTTCTAGTACACCCCATATGCGTCATAAAAATGTATTTTTAACAGACACCACTAAATTATTTTTCACTAGTGTTCCTTTCTTTTATTACTTATTTGATCTTAGTAAACGTAGAAACCAGACTTGCTTAATTAATTTGCACTACCACGCCATGTTTAATTGCCTCTAGCTACTCAAGAGACATTTTCCTTTCTAATTCTTTAATTTTGCCACTTGATTCTGCCTAAATGACAATTCTAAAGCTTAGGACTTGATCAAGGATAACATAGAGAAGTTCCATTAATTATATTTATGGCTATTATTATTAATTAGCTACCTATCAAATTGATCAAAGTATCCTATTAATCCAGACTACTTTCTTTCACCTACAAGCACTCAGGTCTATTTTGGGATGTTACAATATACACTATGTGAGTTTTAAATTGAAAATATTGAATTTCATAAATTATTTGATATGAATTTAGACCAAATCATTCAATATTAAAAATAATTATTTATGTGCAATTTAGAAGTAAAAAAACATTGTCATGCGTAATGCAATGCACTCTTATAAGAACCTATATGATCTATTAAATTTAGTAAAATAAAAGTATTTGTTTTTCCTATCTAAAATATATTATCTGATATACCTATATTTTCATTCGAATACTCATTTTAGGTCATTATTCTACAGAGTTCTTGGACCAAGATGGCAGTTGAAGTTAATAGTCCACGACCAATGTCCCCTTGGGAACAATTAGGGGATCCACCTATAGGTAGCTCTTGTGCCCAAGTTATTCATTCAATGCCTAAAACAACTGACAGCAATCAAGTGGCTACAACGAAGGATCATGAGACACAAGATGGTGAGTTTAATGTGTTAATGTTGTGCCTCTATTTTCAGCTATGGTAGTAGTAAAATAATTCACCATGCTATTTGTATAACTTGTACATTCATAATTAATATAGATGTAGTGCCATTCTAAGAATGATTACTTTTACTTAAAAAGAAATTATATTACTAAAATTAGGTAGAAGTATATATACATTATACACTATTTAACCACAAGAGTAGTATTAGATAACTTGGGTTTAGAACATTTCAAATTGGCTTAATATTAGTTTTCCACAATGGCATTCATGATTTATGGCTCTTGTAGTTCATAATCTAATCCTTTAATCACCATATACATCAGTGATGAATTAGTTAACAATTATTTAATCACTTTGAACAATTTTATTGTGTTACAACTATTACTATTATTAAACTAATAGTTTCATGTTTCAATTAGCAATAGTATTAGGAAGACTGAAATGTTGAGATACGAAGGAAATATACTTTCAATAGCTGAACTGTTGGTGACTTTTACCCTTACATGGATATACATGTTAAATTCAGGAGAAAAAAGGTATCTCAGAGTGTTTAAGTTGTATCAAATATGGCAAAGGGGTTATAAATGGCAATTAAAATTTAAACCATAATGAATATTGTCAATTAGTTATTTATTTGTTTATTGTTCTGATTGTGGATTTAAATGTGATAGTTAATACTTGTTTGGTATTTCTAGCATTGGACATGATGTTAGGCATAGATTTGGAGATAACAACACATAGACCAATCCCAACGTTGCAACCTTGTGGACGAGAAGATGTTCCATCAAATTTTGTTAATTGTAACATTAATGAGAGCTCTGAGAAGGAAAAAGTTTATGAAAAGGAAGAAGAGGGGCAAGTGGAACAAAATAACACTGAAAGATCAGTTAGAGAATTAAAAAATCAAGCAAATGGTCCAAGAAGTACTGTCACTAAGATTAATTCTAATTCTGATCCCGTCTTAAAAATACAATGTTTGGAGAACCCCAATGCAATGGTCTCTAATGTAGAATATAAGAATATATATGGAAACAAGGAATTGCCTTCATTTGATCAGTTCAGTCCAAAGAGTTTGAATGGGACCATAGATGTTGGAAGTAGCGTACAAGATCAAAATGTCTTAAAGCAATCGCATCGTTCTGCTTTCTCAAGGTATGTGCATTTTTATAAAAATATAGGGTGATTTTATGAATTGAATTATATCTTAAAATTGCCATTTTCATTTATTAGATGTATCTCAAGATTCTCACTTTAATTTATTGATATATAATCCAATCCATAAGTTAAAAGTGAGAATCATGAGATACATCTCATTGTAAAAACTCAATCTCTCCAAAATTCTTGTTTCTTTTTTTTTTTTTTGGGAAAAAGTACACCTTTAGTCTTTTAACTCACACAAGGTTTCATTTTGGTCTATTAATTTTATAAAGTATCTTTTCAATCCTTTAATCTTACTTTTGTTAACAAACGATGCTGACATTGAAATTATAAATATTGACAAAACATTCTCAAATGATGATACATTAAATTTAATTTTTAAAATAATAATGATTGTTATAAAAGTATCATTTGAAATTAACAGTGTTAGAGTTAAAAGATTGAAAATATAATTTATAAATTAAAGAATCAAATTGATGAAACCTTGTATAAATTTAGAGGATCAAATGTGCATTTTTGCCTTTTATTTTTTTGTTTTACCAAAATCACAATCATCGAATCTTAATCTTACCTAAGTTAATAAAAGTTGAAAATATTTTTGTTATGTAGGTACAACTCAGCATCTCATCAAGGTCCAACAGGAAATGTTGGTAGTTGTTCACCCATTGATAATAGCTCAGAGGCAGCAAAAACAGAATCGGTGCAAGGCATGAGAACTTATTTTAATAACATGCCTCCAAATATACATTCTAATAATGGAAGTAATAGCAACTATGAACAAGGTTCCAGTACAAATAATGACTTCACCAAACCTTCTGCCACCATTGATAAGCTAAAACAGAAAGCAACCATCAAATATATGCAGCCCTCTTCAACATCCCAAGCTGTTCAAAATATGTCTCTTCAACCTGTAGCTCAAGGTACCGCATTTTTTTGCCAAGAAGCATGTATTGTGTTTGTATAAACAAAACCAAATCAAAATCATATGTTAAAAAATGTGGATATTTTCTCACATAAGTTGTTATTAAAATGGGTTAAAATGCATGAATTTTAGGAGGAATAATGTGAACATAGTATAATGTAATTCTTTATGTTATTTGAACACTAAAATAATTAATTGACATTTTGTTTAGTTGTTGGAACTAAGGAGTTATAACTTGTAGTTTAATTGGCTTGTTTATGGCTTAATTGATGGTTGGATGTACTGTATACTATTCATTATGTGTTTTTCATCTGTAAACATACGGTTAGGAAAGAAACAAAATAGTTTTAAAGAAAAACAATAAACAAACTTTGTACACTAATTTTGACATTAACCAGTATAGAAAGTCCAATACTTTATATACCAACTATATCTATGCTAGTTTAAAAATGCCCTTTTATGCACTAGTGATTCAACTTTATTTCTTTAAAATGAATTTTCCAAAAATCCGATTTAAAATTGATCCTATATTTATATATTTCTATTTCTATATTATTTAGACAGTAAGATAAAAGTACTTAAATTGTATAATTATGGTCCATCAAAATATATTTATTTTGATGGTTAAAGTGTACAATCTTGTTTTTCGTTTAATGTGTTTATATTGTGATAGGAGGTGGAAAAAAATCACCGATACTTGGTAATGGTCAATCGAAATAATTATTGGTATGCTTTTACAGAAAATGGCGATAAGCAACATATACAAGTGCAGCACCATCACCATCACCATCATCACCACCACCATCACATGCATAATATGGTTGCTCATCAATTAGACAACCAAAATGGTCAGTCTCTACAAATGAAGACAGACACATCTCTCAATGAATCCTCAACTAATCCTTTGAGTGCACCCATTAAAAGCAATATTGGCAATGTCGATCATGGGAGTGCCTCAGGGAGTCACCATGGGAGCAATGTAGATCTAGGGAACAATCTTGCCACTTTACCTGGCAAAGTAGGAAACATGGAACATGATAATAGAATATCAAAAAAAGAAGGAACAACTAGTTTGATGAGACTTGAGTCTCCAAATGTAACTATCCAAAATCGATTTGCACGAAGGGAGGCTGCTTTGAACAAGTTTCGCCAAAAGAGGAAAGAGAGATGCTTTGAGAAAAGGGTAAGTAAATCTATCTTATAATCACTACTATACTAGTCTCTCTAGTCTTTAACATAGGAGTTATATAACTAATTTGTAGGAATTAAAAAAATTAATTAAGTTGGTTATTTATAAAAATATGTATTAGTTTCTCTAAAATATACTCTTTAATCATTTAAATTAGAAATACCTTTAATAGAAACCCCTTAATATGTATAATTAATAAGGATAATTTGAGGTTGGAATTATGAATTTAGAATATAAAGTGAATTGAAATCTTATATTTATGACCATAATAAACCCCATAATTGGCTCCTATATTGAAGACTAGAAGGAGTATTTTATAACATGTACATTAGATCATGAGGCAATACTATATATTCCTTCTAGACTTAATTATAAAAATCAGTTAACTTTTTTTGATATACTAAAATTGCTAAATAAATAAGTTAATCATGACTAAATTCAACCTCTCAAGATAAATTTATATTATATATTTCTTAATCTACCCAAATTAGTTAACTAGCTTTTATATTAGTTGCAATTAATTAGTTCATTTAGTTTTCATAGTATATTTAAAAAAATTAATAAACTCTTATAATTAGGATCAGAGGTAGTATTACTAAAAATTCTAACTGAAAAAATGGAGGAAGGTGTAACTATATTATTCCACATAGCCACATGTTATTCACACTTTTGTTATTGAGATTCAAGGTTATCTTCCATCATCTAAAAAACTATATATTTCTTTTGTTGTAACCACTTTTTCAATTATATTGTTGTTAATAAACCTCTAATAATTGGAGGTTTCATGGAAAAAAAATATAAACATATGTGTGTAGTGCAAGATGATGATATTAGCTACTAGAATTTTCGACCACTTTTATCATTTTCTTTTATAATGTCATATACTAGAGTTGGGTTTACTAGAAAAGTTTATTCTTTTTGTTATATTTAGGTTCTCTATCAAAGCCGGAAGAAACTAGCTGAACAAAGGCCTCGAGTCCGAGGACAATTTGTACGGCATGGAATTTATGAAAATAAAGACAGATAATGTTCAACAATTCTCACAGTGAAGCCATTTGGAGAACAACCTCATCAAATTCAAATCATATTTAGTTGTCCTCATTGGGAGAATCTTTTAATTTCCTGGTGTTGGTTCATGCTTGTGCTTTATAACTATCATGATTTAAGATAGTGCCATGGGAACTATAGAAAGACTTATTATCTAGTATGTGTGAAACTCTGTGACCCATATTGCTACTACCAGACAGATAATGGTATGTCTTACTTGTTGCCTTCTCTAATAACATCGTGGACTTATGTGTTTTTATGTATTAAGTTAAATACTTGATGTTTGTTGATGCTATGATGAAAACCTGTTTTTTTTTTAAGTTTTCTCTTTATCTTCATCTTTGTTCTATTGTTTTTTTTTCTTTTGGTCGCATCATATATATACATATATATATATATAGGATTTTAGTTTAGTTCATGTCTTAGTTGTTGAATATGATGCTCCTTAATTTGTTATTATAAGATAGTCTACATATGTTTTAGGTATTCCCTCTGTTTGCACTTATTCAACTTAAGTTTTGGTTTGGGAACAAGAAAAGTTAAAACTCATATTCACTTTTTATATGAAGTTAGATTTTTTTTTATTCATGCAATGTATAGAAAAGACTATAATATTCAAATGTTTTTATAATACAATAACAATAAGCCTTATTCCATTAGGTAGGTCGACTATACAGATAACACGACGCCATTGTGCTATATCATAAATAAAGTCCTTGGATAAAGTATTTTTAGAATATTGTAATTAATTTTTTTAACATTTTAAGTCTATTGAAATGAGTAAAAAATGGAAGCAATAAAACGGTTGCATGCAACTTAATGATATGTGTGAACAAATATGGAAGGGAAAAAGATCACATATAGCCCAAAAGAAATAGTGCTATTTATACAATTGGGTTTTCTATGTAGTTATACAATTAGTTCTGACTCCATAAAGATGATGCAATATACATAGTAAATTTCAAGGTTCAAAAAACCAAACCGGACGCCAGCGAACCAGCCACTTGCCTAGTATCGTTTAGTGCCTAAACCGGAGGAAAAAGGAACCTAGAGTGACCTATCTTGAATCGGTATGACCCAACATGACCGGTTAGCCTATTTGGTTGAACGAGTTATAAGTCCCACTTGTTATATGGTTTTACATATTGTTTTAAGTGATTTTGATATGATTTTATACCCAAATTGCATACATTTTGTGCCTAATGGTGTTTTGGAATCTTCTCACTAAGTTGTCTATAATTAGGGGTAAAATTGTCAAAATGTTCCAATTATTTTCTAAGCTTCTTAAGTTCAAATGATGAATGATATTACAAAGGCTTAATTGTGTTTATAGGAACTTGGAGATAATCAAGGACTCAAATGACACATCAAAATATATTCCAAGATTCAAAGAAGAGCAAATAATGACCAAGGACTAAAGCGCAAAGCATGATAGGAAGAGCTGAATTGTAAATCTCAAAAAAATTTACTCTGTCCGTTTGCCACAGCAAACATGCTTTAACATAACTATGCATTTTTGCCGTTTAGAATAAAAATATATCCCAATATAACAACAACCCAGCCGTCATTTCTAAGCCTGACCTCAGATTTGAGATTCTCGGCACTTGTTCTTCATTCTCTCTTTATCCCAAGCCTCTCCTAGGATGAAAATCTTCACATTTTCATCATTCTTCCATATTTCCACCAATTCTACATCAATTAAACCCCTCATCCATCCTTCCTCATCACCTTTATCCATCCTTTTCCACTTGGCAACCATGGCAGCAACTTGGAGCTTCTATTGGAGTGTTCTTGAGACCATGAGTGGCTAGAAACCTTGTTTCTTGGTGATGGGTGATGTGGCTTGAGCTCAATGAACTACATAGGGGAGTTTATAGTTTAATCTCTGCTTTTGTTATGTAATGAGACTTCTAGATCTAGGAATCTTTTTCTTATTTGTAAGCCTTGGATTTCTGATTAGTTTTCCTTGAGATTGAAAATTTGCAAATGCTTTGGATGTTGTAGTTACTTGAATTCCATTTATATAATTTGCTTTTAATGAATCTTTGGTTTTTAGTGAATTATCAAGATTTTGATAGTTGATTCATTTGCCATTGATACTTTCTTAGAGCTTCATTGCCGCATTCCATTGCATTTTGTACATCAAGTAGATCTTAAGCAATGTTTCGAAGTGATAATTAACTTTGATCAAGGCTATTTTCACTAATTAAAATATTGGAGCCAAGTGGTAATTTGGGGTTTTCATCAAGATTAGATTTATTAAATCCAATATCTTTTAAGAGCTATGATAGCCACGGACCTTTCATCCAGAGCATTCCATAATCAATTTTCTAAAACCCAAACCTATTCCCATTGCTTTTATTAAAGCCCCAAAAACATTTACTTTCATTGCATTTTACTTTAGATTGCACACAATCCAATGGTTTCTCAAACAAACCCCCTTTATTTTACCCAAGTTTTCAATAATGTTAATTTCCAATTTGTTTAAGAATTGACAGAAAAGCTCCTTGAGAGAATGATCCGGTGTTGCATCTCTATACTATATTGTACAATTGGTTTTGTGATTAAACCCAAAAGGCAACTAAAATGGGCATTGATCAGTTACCCATGCTATTTTTAAAATGTCTAAATGCAATCAAATTGATGGGGAGCTTGAATAAGGGGATGAGTAACATAAATGGCGATGGAACTTGAATCTCTTTCAAATATCTAGATTTGGGGGGAAAGAAATAAATTTTCAAAGTGAGTGAGAAATCAAAAAGAACAAATTGAAGGAAACTTGGGACTAAAGATGGTGGAGACAGGAGGACGATTTCAGGAAATTGTGGACACGGTGGAGGCTGAAGTAGAAAGGAAGACAAGTGGTAGGAGATTGATTGGAGATGGTGGCCTTTTGTCAATATGAAAATATATAGTCACTAAAGAAAAATAGCCACTTTTGTAAAGAAAGAAAAGACAATAGACTGAAGAAGATGGATAAGGGTGTTCACAAGATAGTATGGGACTCAGACAACCCCGTATTGATCCTGTCCTGATGAAGAGTGACGAGACGAGATTTTCATCCCATATCTTGTCGTCTCCTAAAAGTGTACTAGTCTTGACAGGACAGGGACAGGATGGGACCAAGACGTCCCAACCATAATATTTTTAAAAATATTAATATAAAAAATAAATTTAATGAAAAAATTAAATATTTTTTAATAAAAATAATTAAATATATATAAATATTCACTTTTTTTATTATCTAAAAAATTGGTTATAATAATATACATATACTAATATTAATATTAACAAATATATTAATGTAAATAAATTTAAAAACTTTTTAAACAAATATATAAATACATTCGGGACAAGATCATATTAGGGCACCCCTATTCCATGTCTCGTTCTAGACCCAATTTTTATCCTGTCCCAAATTTTTTTGGGATGAGACTATCCCGTCTCAATTATGATGGGGACCAAAATGGGACAACATGAACACCCATAAAGATGCGTAACATAGGGTTTGTTTTCTTTTCCCTCTATATTAAATAAAATAAAATAAAAATTCAAAAGTCACCCCAACCAAGACTTTGTACAATACCCCATTAAAACATCTCAATAAACTCAATTTTTTGGTTGGGTTTACATTTTTTTTCAATAGGATATGACTCTTCCATGCACCCTCCTTAACATCCCCCATCCACATATTTCACTTTCTTAAAAGCACACTTGAAATTTAATAAAAAAGTATTCATATTTCTAGTCAAATATGAACATTTTTAATAAATTTTATTATTTTAATAATGATAGGTTTGACCCTGAGTTAACCCTAATATGATCCACTAACTTTTGAACTACTACCTCGACTTATTCATTAACTAGTCCAGTTTTTAGTACCTTGGTAAATTTTTAAATTTTTACTCAAGTAATCATGATGGATTGTAACATGTAGGCATTTAGTATAAAGGCTAAATGTCATATCCTAATTTTTCCCTATCAGTATAGTACTGATAGTGGAAAGAGGTTTGAAAAGGATTATGACGAAATTCAGAAGAAAAGATAAAGGTTAGATAGGTCTTGAAGAAAGAGAAGGACTAAAACGAAAATTAGAAAATGTTAAAGGCCAAAAGTTAAAGTAGAAACAAGATTTGGGCTAAAAGTGGTAATTTCCAAAAGTTAAGGGACTTAAATGTAATTAAGTAAAAAGTTCAAGGGAAAAATTGTAATTATAGAAAGAGAAGCCTGGAAAGGGTTAGAACTGCCCAGAAGTGTTTCAGTCCCATATTCCATCAGTAAATAGAGGAAGATATGCTGGTTAATTTGACATGATACAGGAATTTTATTAAGGCTCCAGACAGCAGATATTTATCTGATAGTCTAAAAGTTATCTGAAATTTTATCATATTTCATAGACTTCAGATATAAGTGGGCAAATTACAAGAAAGTGTGCCCTATAGTGTCAGATGTCCTGGATCTGACAGAACTCCAGAAGAAGTTCTGTATAAAAAGTTATTCACATATTAGTGAATTTTAACGGGAGTTTGATAACACCCGTGATCCGATAATAGAACTTATCGATAAGTAAGCCTGGATAGAATGAGATCAGATGACCTCATATATAGGCCCATGATGACACCAAGAAGGGCCCAAAACCCAGGGTACCAGTCCATCAGTAGAAGGGGCCAGTGTCCAGAAAAAGTGCAAAATTACAAAAATGCCCCTAGATACCCAGTTGTACCAGAGATGGATTAAGGGCATTTTGGTCATCTCGGATAGGCTAAAAATGTGACACATGGTATAAATATGATTAGTTGAGCTAGTATATGCCCTGAGGCAGTGCAAAGAGGGGTGAAATGACAACTATGCCCTTAGGGTCAATATAGTGCAAGAAAGAACACTAAGGGTATTTTGGTCATTTCCCAAGGGATCTGTGTCATATCCCCAATTTTTTTGACCTGATGTACCTGTACAGTTTATCTGCAATGGATATAAGATTCTTGGAATAAATTGTATCAGATTGTGAAAGGAAAGGGAAGGATTAATAACTAAGGAAAGAATAGGGACCAAAATGAAAATTTAAAAGTTTGAAGGTGAAAAGTGAAAGTAGAAGAAAAAGGAGGGACCTAAATGCAATTAATGAAAAGTTCAGGGACTAAAGTGCAATTATTCAAAAGTTAAGGGACCTAGATGTAAATATGGAAAAGTTGAGCCAAAACAGGCCAAAAATGCCCGGAATCAGATCAGACCCAAATTTTACCAGTAGATAGACAAAAATATTCCGGTCAATTTAACGCAACACAGAATTTTGATTTGAGGTCCCGATTAATTGATATAAATTTCTGAAGTTAGAAGGAATTATTACAGTATTTTCAGATCTCAAAATCAGATGAGACCTTATAGAAAATTCATATATTTAATATATGAATTTATAAAATTGAGAGAGTCAGAAAAGGAATCCTGTAGAAACCAAACGGGATTTTTCAGTGAAATAAAATACCCGATAAATAGGATCGGAAGAGTTGTAACGTGAATTGGGCCATAAAGACAATACAGGCAATAAGCCCATAATAAGGCCCAAATGGTGCCATCATAAGCCCATTAAGGTGACTGGACAGTTATGTGGGCCAGAGACCAGAGCAGTCCAGGAAAAGTGTAAAATTACGAAAATGCCCCTGGATGCCCATACTGTACCAGTAGTGGATAGAGGTCATTTTGGTCACTTTAGATAGGCTAAAAACGTGTCATATAGTATAAAGAGGATTATTTAGAGCCCATATACACCATGAGCCAGTATAAAGAGGGGTGAAAAGACGATTTTGCCCTTAGGGTTAGTACAGTGCAGGAAAGGACACCAAAGGTATTTTGGTCATTTCCCAAGGGATGGATGGCAGATAAATACTCAGTATAATATTTTCAATGATATGAGAAGCCTAGACATTAATTTCTAGGATAGAATACATATCCTGGTATATTATAAAAAAATTAGGAACAGAACACAGTCCGGTTATTGTGAAACTGTACTGATCGGTACCGGATGGGACTGGAATTTCTCCAGAAGGTTCTTTGCATGGGCAGCATGCCACCTAACCCTCTTAGGTGTCCCATGAGCTGTCCCACATGATGTAATAATTATTCTTTTTAGAAAAAGTAAAATCCAAGATTAAATGTGAGCCTTTAGATCAAATAGTAACCAAATCAATCTTGGCCATCCATTTCAACCCAAATTTCTCTATAAATACCCCCTATTCAGAACACTTCGGCATGCATGGTGAACCATAGGGAAACTCTTGCAAAATTTCCATTCAACCAAGAAAGAAGCAACCAAAGTGAAGTAACAAGCAAGGTAATCATCTCCCTTGATCTTGAGCTTTGTTCTAGCAAGTTAGCTCATGGTTTTAAGGGGTTTTCATGCTATGTTTCCCTTATGGTTGCTGCTGAAAGTGCTGCTCATATGTGGTTAAAATATGAGTTTTATGTTATGGATAGTTTAGACAAGCTTAAACAAGCTAGAATCAAGTGGTATAAGCTTGTGAATTCAAGTATGTTTGGATTTAGGATTTTGTGTTCTTGCTGGTACTGTACGTGGTACTGTTCATATGATGGAATTTCATGATTTTGATGCTTCCAATGAGTTTAAAATGGAAAGTTGTGTGCGGATAAAGTAGGAGAACAAGTATTGGAAGCATTGGAATCAAAATGAGAATTTTTGGAAAACAAGAGCATGCATTTTGGTTTGGCACTGTAACAATTGGTATGTTTTGATTTTGAAAATTCTGATTTCATATTTGGATTCTACATGAAAAATTACGTGGAAATGAACCATGAGAATTTATTTTGGAAAGGTGGAAGTAGGAAACATAAATTAGAGAAAGAAAGGGAGCTAGTGAAAACCTAGTCTTGGATTTGGTTTCAAGTTGAGTTGTAACTTGATATTATGTTGTAATGGCTAGGTTTTGACATTTTTGAAGGAAGGAAAGCACTTCAAGAAGGTCTTGACCAAGATAGCTAAGAGGTAGCAAGGATACCTAACTATAACTCATGTTTGTTTAATTGTTTTGCTTGCTTGTTGATTATGGTGTTTGGTTGAGCTTGAGCTTATGTCATCATGTTATGATGAAGTATGAATGATTGCAACTCCTTGCAATTTATGTCATGACAATATGCATGTTAGAGTTTGCTTATGTACCATTATGAAGTAGCTCCCATCACATGATAACATGTTAAGCATACAATTATTCATGCATGATATTATAGTTTGTGTAACTTGCTATTGGGATTTCCATGAAATCTCATTCCTTCCACATGCATAACTATGTTTTAGGTGCTGGATCCTCTCAAGGGAAGAGAGTAATTGTTGATGATTAAGTTTGTATAACAAGTTATATGACTTACATGACAATATGGGATGATATGTTAGTGTGTATGGTGTATGTTTCTGTAACCCTGTTTTGAGGACGTGGTGATGTGACGCTGATTTTGATATGTAAACCAACGAGTTTTAGTCTGAAATTTGGTGTGAGGTTATATAAGATACATATATTTAAATGGACACAAAGAATGCCTTAACTGGATAAGTATCCGAATTGTTATGATTTTCCAAAGTTTGAAGTAAGATCTGGAATTGAGATAAAACGAGTGCTGAGAGGCAGTGACGTTCATGCAATGATTTCATATATCAAATGAACGAATTTTTCTATGAAATTTGGTGATATTAAAGAGGACGTCTAGAGCTTTAATTACATATGTAACACATTTCATTTGGACAAGTAACCAATGAGAAACAAATTTTTAAAGTTCAAGTGAAGAAACTGGAACTTCCAGATTTTACCAAATGAACAGTGATTTTCAACAATTAAACTGATTTTATTGGGACAAGAAAACCTCAGTTTCATATTTTTTTAATCAAACCTATGTGAAATAGCTTTCATTAGAAATTGGAACCATATTATTTTGATTTTTGTACAATTAATTATGAATTTTCAAAGTAGAGTATATGTTCTGGAATTACCAAATGAACAGTAACAGTGAACAGTCCCCGAAAGCAAATCTTTTGGAAATGGATATTTTCAAAGCAAATGATCATGTAATTGGTTCCAATCACTTCTAATGGAGTATAATTGAGGTTAAAAGTAAGGATGTGACATTTTGGTATCAGAGCAAAGGATTTTGGCTTAGGAAATGCTCTGATTACATTATTTATAGACTGATACATAAGTGAACATCTGCATAATTGACCTTAAGTTAATTATTGTAGGATACCAATGACTGAGTCTAGAACATCAGAGACTACAGTGAACCAGGGGGACCCTAGACCTACAGTCTATAGTTCTGATAGATCAGGGTGGAACTCAGAAGAGATAGATGCTTTCATACATGATCTGGAGTTTGGTCTTCCCCCAGTGATCAATATCTAGGATTCCAGTAGTGAATCAGAATTGGGCAGGTTAGATAATTCTTCTGTGGGATCAAATGAGATGGATGAGGATGATGATGAAGAGGAAATATCAGATGAGGATATACAATCAGAAGAGGATGAACTTGAGGAACCTAACCCAGCCCTACCTATGAATATTGTATTAGAAAGAGATGCAGGTCAGATAGATGATATAGAGATGATAAACCCTCAAGAGGAACAATCTGATATGGGTTACTCTTATATTAGGAATACAACATACCCTCTGCCTAGGCAGGCGGATGAGGTAGATGTTCCTGGACCGAGTCAGGTACCTAAACCAGTTGATGTACCTGGACTTAGCCATACAACTAATATGCCTGAACCTAGTCATGTAGCTGATATACCTGGACCTAGTCAGAGACCAGACCTTACAGATATTCCAGGTCCAAGTGGAACCAAGAAGTTAATGGTACAGATATATCTGGGTAACCATCAGATAATTGAGTTAACCCCTGGGGAGGATATGGATGAAGAACATTTCAGGAAAGCTGTGGAACTCACAAAATAGCTATATGAGATAGGAAGAATGTTGATTAGAGGTGTTGATCAAGACTATAGAGTTTATAAAGACTTCATAGCAAGGGTAAGAGAGGCCTATCAAGCATATGATCCAGATACTCTTACCCTAGAAGCTTGGGTTGATATCATGGATGATATTTTGCCTCTTATAGCAACATGGAGAGAAGGGTTAGATCAGTACTTTGAAGAGGAACCCTTTGAGGATATCCATGATTGGATCTACATGGTGGGGGAATTTATTAGGATCTATTATGAGAAAACATAGTGTAATAGTTGTATGTATGAATGTTGTTGTAATCTATGTACTTTTGACTAGTAATGACATAATAAATATATGTGTGTCTGTTATGAAGAGTTTATGTAATGATGTTAAACCTGCTGTATGCTATGTTTTGAATGAAATATAAAGTATGTTAATTATAATATTCCTTTCCTATTTCCTATTACGATAGTAAAACAAAATGGTAAGAACCAGAAGATCTGGTGCTTCGGGTGAATCCCAAAACGCCGGAGATATTAATCAGCTGATTCTAGATCGGCTGGAGCAGCAGCAGAAGCTGATAGAGGAAGTAAAAGCTGCTCAAGCAAGGAGTGAGCAAGAAAGGGATGCTACTATAGCAGCAGCTATAGCTGAAGCAGTGGAGAACCTCAGACACCCAGAGTCTGCAGGTACAGCTAATACAGAACCAGAGATGGTTCAACAGACAACAGAACTATCGAGACAGACAGGACAAATAGTAGATCCTACTGGTATTCAACAATGGATGACTAAATTCTGTAAGCATAGTCCTCCGACGTTCGAGGGAACGTTCGATATACAGAAAGCGGAAGATTGGATCAGCAGACTGGAGAAGATCTTCAAGGTACTGGGTTGTCCGTCTGAGAATAAAGCACAGATGGCAATCTACTAACTAGAAAGGGATGCAGACAGATGGTGGAAGAACACAGAGCTAGTATTGCAGGCCAGACACATTCCTATCACGTGGGAAGTGTTCCTTGAACAGTTTTATGAGAAGTATTTTCCCTAGTCAGTACGGGATGAACGAGAAGCAGAATTCCTTGTGCTAAGACAAGGAGAAAAAGAATCATTTGATGAATACTTGGCAAAGTTCATCCGTCTTTCCCAGTATTCCACTTACCTGCGACAGGTGGATGATGAGCGATGGATGACGGAAAGGATGATCAGGGGATTGAATACTACTCTGAAAGATAAGATGACCCCTCAACAATACCATCAGTTCAATAAAGTAGTAAAGGCCTGCAGAATTATTGAGAATAGTCTGAATCACCGGATGCTGATGAGACCGGTAAGCAGAGAGAATGCTGCTCCTGAGAAACCTAATCAAGATAGAAATACAGCCAGTGGCAGTGGCTATAATAAGAAGAGAAAAAGGCAATGGCAGCAGAACTGAAAGCCTAACAGAGGAAACTATAGGGGTGACACAAATAATAGAGATAAGAGGTCTAGAGTATGTGACAAATGTGGGAAGAACCATGGAGACAGACCATGCTTGATGGGGTAAAATGTCTGTTACACATGTGGGAAGCCTGGATATTTCTCCAGGAGTTGTCCTCAAGTAGCTGATTATCAAAGGCCGCACACTCAAGGGCGAGTGTTTGCAATGACAAGGGAAGAGGCATAGAGATCACCCAAGATGATCTAAGGTATCATCTATCTCAATAATCATGCTGTGATTGCTATGTTTGATTTGGGTGCAAGTCATTCCTTTGTTTCTTATGAATGTGCTAAATGTTTGGGCCTTATAATTAGCAAGCTGCATTATGCCATATGTGTCACAACCCCTATAAATGCTAAAGTAGTTACATCAGATGTCTGCCTAAATAGTGTCATTCGATATGAATGTTGTTGCACTACTCTTGACCTAATATGCATGCCATTCCATGAAATTGATGTCATAATTGGATTGAATTAGTTGTCTGCCAATAATGTAATGCTGGATTGTAAGAACAAAACTCTAGTTCTTTGTCCACAAGCCCCAAATGTGAATCCAAAAGTGAAACTGAATTTCCTAATGGAGGCTCAAGCGGATAGATATTTACGAAAAGGATGTAAGGGATATATGGTCTTCTTTTCTGTTCAAGCAAAAGTGGAAGAAGGAATTGAAGCAATTCCAGTGGTCAAAGAATTTCCTGAAGTCTTTCCAAAGGAGATTCAGGGATTTCCTCCAGAACGAGAAGTGGAGTTTGCAATTGACATCGTACCTGGAGCTGGACTAGTATCTAAAGCCCCGTATCGTATGGCTCCCAATGAGATGATTGAACTTAACAAGCAGATAGAGGAGCTATTAGAGAAGGGTTTCATCCGACCCAGTGTTTCTCCATGGGGTGCTCCAGTGTTATTCGTCAAGAAGAAGGATGGCAGTCTCAGATTGTGCATTGACTATCGGGAGTTGAATAAGATTACTGTTAAGAATAAGTACCCTCTTCCCCGAATTGATGATTTACTAGACCAGTTGGTTGGAGCAAACTTATTCTCTAAGATTGGTCTGAGATCAGGTTATCACCAACTCAGAATCAAAGCAGATGATATTTCAAAGACTGCATTCAGGACTCGATATGGTCATTTTGAATTTCTAGTGATGCCCTTTGGTCTGACGAACGCACCTACAATTTTCATGGATTACATGAACAGAATCTTCAGGCCTTATCTAGATCAGTTTGTGGTAGTCTTCATTGATGATATCTTAGTGTACTCCAAATTGGCTGCAGAGCATGAAGAGCATTTGAGGATTATTCTTAGTACTCTTAAAGAGAAACGACTTTATGCTAAGCTTAGTAAATGTAAGATTTGGCTGCAAGAAGTCAAATTTCTCGATCATGTCATATCCCATGAAGGGGTAACTGTAGATCCTAGCAAAGTTAAAGCAGTGCTAAGCTGGGAACAGCCAAGGACAGTGACAGAGATCAGAAGTTTTTTGGGCTTAGCAGGGTATTATAGAAGATTTATTAAGGACTTTTCTCGAATTGCTCTACCGTTAACCAAGCTGACAAGAAAGAATCAGCAGTTCAAGTGGGATGAGAAGTGTGAGGCCAGTTTTCATGAACTAAAGTAGAGATTAACCACGACTCCTGTGCTGATTATTCCAGACCCAACTCAGACTTATGTAATCTACACTGATGCTAGCAAGTAGGGGTTGGGATGTGTGTTGATGCAGCAAGGACGAGTGGTAGCCTATGCTTCTTGACAGTTAAAGCCACATGAAGAGAATTATCCCACGCATGATCTGGAGCTTGCAGCGGTAGTTTATGCTCTCAAGATATGGAGGCACTACTTGTATGGAGCTACTATAGAACTGTACTGTGATCATAAAAGCCTAAAGTATTTGCAAGATCAGAAAGAATTGAACATGAGGCAACAGAGATGGATGGAATTTCTAAAGGATTATGATTTCCAGATCAAATACCATCCAGGAAAAGCTAATATAGTGGCCGATGCCTTGAGCAGAAAGGTGGTGCAGGTTGCTAGTCTCATGATCAAAGAGCTAGAACTAATAGAAGATGTTCGAGATTGGAGTCCTCTGTATCAAATGCAGACATCAGAAAGTTCTTATGGAGGAACGCAGATTAAAGCTTTTATTGACGATGAGATAAAAGAGGCTCAGGAGCAGGATAGGCTCGCTGAAATTTTCAAAGGTAAGCTGGAAAGAGGGGAAACTAAAACTTTGATGTGTCCCAAGATGGATTACTACGATTTAGGGGACGACCATATATTCCCAATGCAATGGGATTGAGAGAAAAGATACTAAAGGAGGCACATAAAATCAAGTATACAGTACATCTAGGTATGACCAAAATGTATCATGATGTGAAGAGTTTATTTTGGTGGCCTGGATTAAAGAAAGATGTTGTAAATTATGTGTCCAAATGTTTGACATGTCAAAAGGTAAAAGTTGAGCATCAGAAGCCAGCAAGGAAATTACAACCACTATAGATACCCGAGTGGAAATGGGACAGTATTGCCATGGATTTTGTTGAAGGACTGCCTATGACTCCTACTAAGCATGATGCTATATGGGTGGTAATTGACCGATAACGAAGTCGGCTCATTTCCTGGCAATCAATAAAAAGGATTCTCTAGAGAAGCTGGTGAAACTCTATATAAAAGAGATTATTAGACTACATGGTATTCCCAGTAGTATCATTTCTGACAGAGATCCTCGGTTTACATCAAACTTTTGGCATGCTTTACATAAAGTAATGAACACTACTCTCAGATTTAGTACAGCCTACCATCCTTAGACAGATGGTCAATCTGAGAGAATGATCCAGACGCTCGAGGATATGTTGAGAGCTTGTGTCTTAGATTTCAAAGGAAGTTGGGATGTCCATCTGCCGTTGATAGAGTTTGCCTATAACAATAGTTATCAAGCTAGCATTCAGATGGCTCCTTTTGAAGCGCTGTATGGATGAAAGTATAGATCTCCCTTATGCTGGGTGGAGTTGAGTGAAAGGAGGATGTGTGGTCCTGATATAGTAGACCAGACAGCAGTACAGATTGATAAGATCAGAAAAAGGCTATTAACAGCTCAAAGCAGATAGAAGAGTTATGCGGATATTAGAAGGAAGCCGTTGGAGTTTAAAGAAGGAGAGCATGTATTCCTTAAGTTGACTCCAACGACAGGAGCTGGACGATCGATCAAAGTGAATAAGCTGTACCCTAGATACATTAGGCCATTTCAGATCCTCTCAAGAGTAGGATCAGTGGCTTACAAATTAGCTCTTCCTCCACATCTCAGCAAGATTCATGATGTGTTCCATATTTCCCAATTAAAGAAGTATGTTTCAGATCCATCACATGTGATTGAGCAGGATGATATTGCATTGCGAGATGACCTGACTTATGAAGTTGGACCAGTACAGATTATAGATAAAAAGGTCAAGCAGTTGTAAAATAAGCAGATCCCTCTAGTTAAGGTGGTATGGAAGGGATTAACGGAGAATGAAGCTACTTGGGAAGCAGACGAAAGGATGAGAGAGATATACCCTGAACTATTTCCTTAATGTATATGTAATGTAAATTTCGAGGACGAAATTTATTTTAAGGAGGAGAGAAATGTCATATCCCTAATTTTTTTGACCTGATGTACCTGTACAGTTTATCTGCAATGGATATAAGATTCTTGGAATAAACTGTATCAGATTGTGAAAGGAAAGGGAAGGATTAATAACTAAGGAAAGAATAGGGACCAAAATGAAAATTTAAAAGTTTGAAGGTGAAAAGTGAAAGTAGAAGAAAAAGGAGGGACCTAAATGCAATTAATGAAAAGTTCAGGGACTAAAGTGCAATTATTCAAAAGTTAAGGGACCTAGATGTAAATATGGAAAAGTTGAGCCAAAACAGGCCAAAAATGCCTGGAATCAGATCAGACCCAAATTTTACCAGTAGATAGACAAAAATATTCCGGTCAGTTTAACGCAACACAGAATTTTGATTTGAGGTCCCGATTAATTGATATAAATTTCTGAAGTCAGAAGGAATTATTACAGTATTTTTCAGATCTCAAAATCAGATGAGACCTTATAGAAAATTCATATATTTAATATATGAATTTATAAAATTGAGAGAGTCAGAAAAGGAATCCTGTAGAAACCAAACGGGATTTTTCAGTGAAATAAAATACCCGATAAATAGGATCGGGAGAGTTGTAACGTGAATTGGGCCATAAAGGCAATACAGGCAATAAGCCCATAATAAGGCCCAAATGGTGCCATCATAAGCCCATTAAGGTGACTGGACAGTTATGTGGGCCAGAGACCAGAGCAGTCCAGGAAAAGTGCAAAATTATGAAAATGCCCCTGGATGCCCATACTGTACCAGTAGTGGATAGAGGTCATTTTGGTCACTTTAGATAGGCTAAAAACGTGTCATATAGTATAAAGAGGATTATTTAGAGCCCATATACACCATGAGCCAGTATAAAGAGGGGTGAAAAGACGATTTTGCCCTTAGGGTTAGTACAGTGCAGGAAAGGACACCAAGGGTATTTTGGTCATTTCCCAAGGGATGGATGGCAGATAAATACTCAGTATAATATTTTCAATGATATGAGAAGCCTAGACATTAATTTCTAGGATAGAATACATATCCTGGTATATTATAAAAAAATTAGGAACAGAACACAGTCCGGTTGTTGTGAAACTGCACTGATCGGTACTGGATTGGACTGAAATTTCTCCAGAAGGTTCTTTGCATGGGAAGCACGCCACCTAACCCTCTTAGGTGTCCCATGATCTGTCCCACATGATGTAATAATTATTCTTTTTAGAAAAAGTAAAATCCAAGATTAAATATGAGCCTTTAGATCAAATAGTAACCAAATCAATCTTGGCCATCCATTTCAACCCAAATTTCTCTATAAATACCCCCCCTATTCAGAACACTTCGGCATGCATGGTGAACCATAGGGAAACTCTTGCAAAATTTCCATTCAACCAAGAAAGAAGCAACCAAAGTGAAGTAACAAGCAAGGTAATCATCTCCCTTGATCTTGAGCTTTGTTCTAGCAAGTTAGCTCATGGTTTTAAGGGGTTTTCATGCTATATTTCCCTTATGGTTGCTGCTGGAAGTGCTGCTCATATGTGGTTAAAATATGAGTTTTATGTTATGGATAGTTTAGACAAGCTTAAACAAGCTAGAATCAAGTGGTATAAGCTTGTGAATTCAAGTATGTTTGGATTTAGGGTTTTGTGTTCTTGCTGGTACTATACGTGGTACTGTTCATATGATGGAATTTCATGATTTTGATGCTTCCAATGAGTTTAAAATGGAAAGTTGTGTGCGGATAAAGTAGGAGAACAAGTATTGGAAGCATTGGAATCAAAATGAGAATTTTTGGAAAACAAGAGCATGCATTTCGGTTTGGCACTGTAGCAATTGGTATATTTTGATTTTGAAAATTCTGATTTCATATTTGGATTCTACATGAAAAATTACGTGAAAATGAACCATGAGAATTTATTTTGGAAAGGTGGAAGTAGGAAACATAAATTAGAGAAAGAAAAGGAGCTAATGAAAACCTAGTCTTGGATTTGGTTTCAAGTTGAGTTGTAACTTGATATTATGTTGTAATGGCTAGGTTTTGACATTTGTGAAGGAAGGAAAGCACTTCAAGAAGGTCTTGACAAAGATAGCTAAGAGGTAGCAAGGATACCTAACTATAACTCATGTTTGTTTAATTGTTTTGCTTGCTTGTTGATTATGGTGTTTGGTTGAGCTTGAGCTTATGTCATCATGTTATGATGAAGTATGAATGATTGCAACTCCTTGCAATTTATGTCATGACAATATGCATGTTAGAGTTTGCTTATGTACCATTATGAAGTAGCTCCCATCACATGATAACATGTTAAGCATACAATTATTCATGCATGATATTATAGTTTGTGTAACTTGCTATTGGGATTTCCATGAAATCTCATTCCTTCCACATGCATAACTATGTTTTAGGTGCTGTATCCTCTCAAGGGAAGAGAGTAATTGTTGATGATTAAGTTTGTATAACAAGTTATATGACTTACATGACAATATGGGATGATATGTTAGTGTGTATGGTGTATGTTTCTGTAACCCTGTTTTGAGGACGTGGTGATGTGACGCTGATTTTGATATGTAAACCAACGAGTTTTAGTCTGAAATTTGGTGTGAGGTTATCTAAGATACATATCTTTAAATGGACACAAAGAATTCCTTAACTGGATAAGTATCTGAATTGTTATGATTTTCCAAAGTTTGAAGTAAGATCTGGAATTGAGATAAAACGAGTGCTGAGAGGCAGTGACGTTCATGCAATGATTTCATATACCAAATGAACGAATTTTTCTATGAAATTTGGTGATATTAAAGAGGACATCTAGAGCTTTAATTACATATGTAACACATTTCATTTGGACAAGTAACCAAAGAGAAACAAATTTTTAAAGTTCAAGCAAAGAAACTGGAACTTCCAGATTTTACCAAATGAACAGTGATTTTCAACAATTAAACTGATTTTATTGGGACAAGAAAACCTCAGTTTCATATTTTTTTAATCAAAGCTATGTGAAATAGCTTTCATTAGAAATTGGAACCATATTATTTTGAGTTTTGTACAATTAATTATGAATTTTCAAAGTAGAGTACATGTTCTGGAATTATCAAATGAACAGTAATAGTGAACAGTCCCCAAAAGCAAATCTTTTGGAAATGGATATTTTCAAAGCAAATGATTATGTAATTGGTTCCAATCACTTCTAATGGAGTATAATTGAGGTTAAAAGTAAGGATGTGACAATCTGTAATTAAGTTGTAGCCTAGTACAAGTATGTCAATAGTGTGAGAAGCCTAGACATTGATTTACAGGACAGAATACATATCCTGGTATATTATAAAAAATTTGGAACAAAAAATAGTCCGGTTGTTGTGAAACTGCTTCGATCGGTACTGGATTGGACTAGAATTTTTCCAGAAGCTTCCTTACACTATGAGCACGCCACCTACCCCTCTTAGGTGTCCCATGAGCTGTCCCACATGATGTCATAATTATTCTTTTTAGAAAAAGTTAAATTCAAGATTAAATATGGGCCATTAGATCAAATAGTAACCAAATCAATCTTGGCCATTAATTTTTCATGGATTTTGGCTATAAATACCCCCTCATTCTGTCCAAAACTGTGGCCTTGTGATACCTTGGGGAAACTCTTGCAAAATGAAAACTCAAGCCAAGACAAATAAGATTCAAGGTTCCAAAATTCAAGCAAGCTAGAGATTAAACGTAAGCAATCTCTCCTAGCTTATTTTCCTTTAATTTGGGAGCTTGAACTTAGGGTTTTCATGGGGGAAAAGTTGAGTTTTCTCTAAGGGGAGGTGCTGCCCAAAAACCTTAGATGAAAGGGGAAAGAAGAAATTAAAGTTAGAAACATATGATTGAAGCTTAAACAATCTAGTTATGTGATTGGTGGTTGAATCAAGTTAATATTCTTGAATTTGCCAAGAGTGAATCTGTTCGGTCTGTACTGTTTATGAGGGAAGGAAATGTAATTTCAATGATTTAATGCTTCCATTGAGTTTATATGATGATTTTATGTAGGATTGGAAAGGTTTTGAACCTTGGAAACATTAAAATCTCAAGGTTGTAGTTTTTAAGATTCCTTACAGTTACTGTTCACTCGCATGAATAGTGATTAGAATTTCATGATTTTGAATGGTTTTAAAATGAAAAGTTGTGTGGGGTAAAGTGGAGAAACAAGTATGGGAAGCATTATAATCAAAATGAGAATTTTTGAAAGAATTGTATGCTTATGTTCAATTCTGTACAGCAGGCCATGAAGGAGCTGGAATTTCATGATTCTAAACTCATAAATGGATTCAAAAGATGAAATTGTGTAGGGTAAAGTCAAGACATCAATTGGTTCAAGAACCAAGTGGATTAGTGAAGATTAGAGAAAGTTAGGACAATAAAGAGTGTAACAAAGTTAGTCTTGAACATAGTTGGAGTTCATGATTCCTAATGAATTATGTGATGAATGTGAATGTGTTTAGGACCTTGAAACATCCAAGAACATGTTGGGAAGTGATTGACATAAAGGCTTCATGGTTGGAAAGCTAGGGAACAAATGCTAAAGATCAAGAGGAAAGCTTAAGTGTAAGGTAGTGAACTTACCTCTTTATGTGCTTGATATGGTATGATTATGTGTTGACATATATATGATATTTAAATGATGTTGTGACATGATAAATGATGTTGAATGTATTGTGAATAACATGTTTTCCATGGCCATGCACTTTATGTAAGAGTATATAGCATGATGGCATGTCACTAATCAAAGAAAGTTTAATGAAATTACATATCATGCATTAGCATCCATCTTGCATATGAAAGTGGTAATGTTTGCTACTGAGATCCCCTAGAATCTCACTCTCCCATAACCAACCAATTTAGGTTAAGCATGATGGATAATATATGCATGGAGAAGAGCTAAAGTATGGAAGAAGAAAAGTGAAGTATTTAAGATGTTAGCATATGCTATGCACTTTCCATGTATGTCAAAGCCATGTAAAGCATCTATTTATGTAATGAGATTGTATGAAACAATTATTGTATAACCCCATGATGTATATGAATTCATACAAGGCAAAAGAGATGATTCATGTATGCTAGAACAATTATTGAAAGTAAAAGAAAGGAAACTGAAACAGTAAAACGTAGGTCCTGAAGCAATTTTGTTGTGGCTTTAGTTTGGCCTACCAAATGAAGGAATTATTTCACAAACTTTTATGACAATGTATTACACATCCAGAGCTTTAATTTCATACGTAGAACGTTTCATTTGGATGTGTATATGAAGAGAAATGAATTTCCAAAGTAAGGGACCAGAATCTGTTTCCAGAGTTTTTGACCAAATGAACAGTAAATTTCAACGAATAAACTGTATCAATTGGCTAATCATTTGGTCTGGAAATTATTTTTCCCTTAAATTTAAAGATATTAGATTCATGTTGCTTTTTGAATCACTTCATTTTGAGTTTTCTAGAATTAATTATGATTTTTTGAAGTTCATTGTGTAATCTGGAATACCATATGAATAGTAACCCGAGAAAGAGTAAAATTCCAGATTTGGCTAATGGACTTCCAAGGTCTTGTAAGTGGTTCTAAATACTACTGAATGGTCCCTAATACGTATGAAAGTAAGGATATTACACTAAACACATAATTAAAGGTATAGGATTTTGGGGGTACCTAGAATCTTACTCTAACTCTAAGTACCCACACGAATCAGAGCACTTGTTGTAGACTCTTCTCACAATGGCCACAATCTTTATTGGGTTTGGGCCTAATCAACCAAAGATGTATTAGTCTATTTGCCAACATCTCACACTCACATTTGGTGGATTATATGTCTTAGATTCAATCTCATTCTCTTTCTTCTTTCATATTAGGTACTTTGTTGTGACTACGTAGGCATGATGTCACTATACAGGGATTTGTACTAGAAATCCCTTTTATAGAGACCAACATAAAGCAACCTTTTAGTGCAGCTTGACCAAATATGTTATAGTGCCTTGAATGTCCTAAATTTACCTATATATACTTCTCTTATGGCTAATCTAATCCTTCTTTAGTTAGCATGTAACTCAGATAGCCTCCACTTATGCATAGTATCCACACTTATAAAATAAACAAAATTATATGAGAAGGGATCGGTCACAGACACCAGTATGGATGTGTATATTCTGTAATCTTTCTTTTGCTCATATATCATCTTGATATGAATCAATCACTTTCCTACCATAATACCTTTGGTTCATATATATAACTTGATCATATAACATATACTAAAGTAGTAGGCACTGAAACATGTAAGGAATTGGAAGACACGCAGCGGAAATTAACTTCAAAATTTTTCCATTCCTTGCCAGGATCTACCGTATGTGTTTAAGTTAAGTGGGAAGAAGCATTACCCTTAGTGTTCCTCAGCGACTTCCATAGCTTCCGGTCACGATGTTCACAGCTTCTCTCCGCGGCTCGTGCTACCTTTCTGATCGCAAGAAGTCGATGACTCAGGTCAGCTTCCTCTACTGGTATCCACACGAACAACGTTCCAACCACAAACAACGTGCTAGCGTCTCCTGTCCCTCCAGGGCTTTCTCAAGAATTCATCCTTTCTGTCTTTATTTTGGCAGTTTTTTATCTGTAAACCTTTTACAAATTTCCCTTCGGCCTTTCTATGTTCTATATGTTTCAAAACGTAGCTCCTAAAATTAGATATATAGGATGCTATGCGTTTTTCTCTACTGAATTGGATTTTGGAGTTAATCTTATATTAATTCTGAAATTAATACAATATCATATATGGTATAATTTGATAAGAAACTAATTAAATAAATAATATTTATATTAACTCCGTCCCACAGATTTAATTCACCTATTTATTTAACTTAAAATAAAGATAAGACTGAACTATATTTGATTTATTCTTATAAATCAAATTTGAGATATCATATCAATTTGAATTTCAAATTCAAACGTGATAGAGATTTAATTTATCCTTATAAATTAAATCTCATATATCTCTTATATATAATGTATATATACGAATTTATATATATACGAATATAAATATAAATAAATATATACATCCAACCTGGATCATTCATTGAATCTGGACATGTCTTAGATTCAATGAATCTGGACATCATAGCTCGTGTTGGGCTATTTTGTGTGTGACCCTGTAGGCCCATATGAAGTTGGCAGTGGGCCATTTGCTATACTGGTCGACAAGTCGCAAGCGGTCTCTAGCAAGACATAACGACTACCCAAATCATATGAGGATCGTTAAACGATGTAACCTTTTATACAACCATATCATGTCCCTTCTGTCACGCGATATTTTGGTCATGGATGAGGCATGGATAATGTCATTCTTCTATTCCTGACTGTTACTTTCTCGATCCCTGAGTAGTCTGACTATAGAAATGGAACTGCCTTTTCATTACAGTATGACCATACATTTCTCATACTTACTCATTGAGGGGCCCAGTAATATCTCTCTATGAATGTGAGGGACAAATTCCATCTTGACCATTCACATTCCTCCGCATGAAAAACCACTAAGCCCAAACATAGTCTTTATAATCACTCGGTCCAAAGTGACTTTTGACTAGGTCAAAGCTGAGCATTTGTCATGTAGGAATCCATGATGATCTCAGGTCAAAGGGCATAGTGACATGGTTTGTATATGAGAGAAGCTTATGACGTAACCCATGCAGTTCTCTCATAGCGGGTCAGTCTAACACCATGTACTCTTACATATGCCTATGACTTTGATTTATATCTCTATACATCTTCAAAGTCATACTGGTCTTATTTCATCTCTGCTCCCGCATAGATGACCGACCAGGGACATTTAGGATAAGATCATGAATTATCCAAGGATGGTCATCACAGTAAACATGCAAATAATATGATAACAATTAATAAATTCATAAATCAATAATGTTCATAAGACAATGATTGGCACTTAGGGCACGATTTCCAATAGTAGGCACTGAAACATACCTCCATGATACTATCAAAGTCAAAGGACATTAATGAAAGGATGGTCCTTTCTGGAACTCACACAACAATAAAGCATGATTTATTCACTTTCTTTCCATTTATAGTTCTTTAGCACATGCGGTATGAATCACATGTTATGGTGTTCCTCTTATTCTATAAAAATATACATCATTTTGATTCTATCAGTCACACCATACAGATTTAAGTCTAGACACTCAATATATAAGCGCAAACTCTTCAATTCTATTCATATAATATGATGTCAATTTTGAAGAATTTGTTATATGGTAACAGGTTTCATGGATGTGGGTATTCATAATTTAATCCATATCCATACTCACGGATCTCATCTCAACTTATTGCACTTTTTAAGTCAATGTGACATTTACTGTATTTCTTCTCTACCATATCATCACTTTTGCTACTTTACTAGTGAACATATGTCTCATTTTTTAATGCTTGTCTCTATCTTCAAAGGCAGTTGCTCATGTGAGATATCTAATCTTTTCAACTTGCACGACATATTAGATATTATATGCTTTCACCTAGAATGATAAGTAATGATAAATGACATGTTATCATTAATAAAACAAAATATTACATATGATCTATAATCTTACATTTTGTGCATGCCAATGACTTTTACATATTTCTCAAATATGTCTTTTCCTATTAGCTTGGTCAAGGGGTCTGCTACCATACATTCAGTTGAAATGTTTTATACAATTACAATTTTATGTGCTATATAATCCCTCATAAAGTTATACTTTATATCAATATATTTGGTCTTGTTGTAATACTTAGGGTCCTTGGTATATGCTATAGTTGCAGTGCTGTAATAGTGTATTAATACTGGATTGGTACTCTCGTTCCCAAATCTTAGGTGTTCGATAAATCTCTTTAGCCAAATAATCTCTTGTACTATTTTAGTACATGCCACAGGCTCAGCTTCCATAGAGTGTAAGGCAATGCACGTTGTTTATTGCTGCTCCAACATATGGTGCTGTTATTAAGCAAGAAGGTGTATCCTGAAGTCGATTTGCACTCTTTTTCATCTCCGCCTATATTGGCATCAGAGTATCTGACTAGGAGTTTAGTCTATAACTCGTAGGGCGTGGAAGTGACTGACTTTGAGGGCATAAGGTTAAGTATGAAGGTTGTCATCAACATAGCATCACCCTAATGTGAAATTGGAAGGTTTGCCTAAGCCATCATAGACCTAACCATGTCTAGAAGAGTTCTATTTCTTTTTTCGGTAACCCCATTTAGTTGAGGTGTGACAGGGATAGTTAGTTGCCTAATAATCTATTTTTCTTCACAGAGCTATTTGAATTAATCTGACAGTATTCACGACCTCGATTAGTATATATTAAAACATCCTACTTTCAAACTCTCAGAGTACGTATTCAGAAGTGCATTTAACTAACAGAAGCATTACTTTAGCCTAAAAATTAAAATTTTTAAATTTGATTTTCAAGGTACGATTCATTTGGTGATTCCATATTGACAATCCAACTTTGAAAATTTATAACTAATTCTAAAATTATCGTATGGAGGTGTTTCAAATTTCAAATTGAATATCTTTCATATCTCTTTAAGGAAAAAATATAAATACGGATATTTACCTTGCTAATTAATATAGTTAAATCATTACTTTTTACTATTTATATGGCAAATTCTAAAGATTCCAAATTCTATTTCTTAACTTTGGAAATGTATTTATCTTGATATACACATCCAAATGAGGCATATTACCTATGAATTTAAATATATGGATATATACTACATTCTCATAAAATTTCATACATTAATTTTTTCATTTACTGGGTCAAACTGAAGCCACAACCTAACTGCTTTAAGATATACGTTTTTACCATTTCAGTTTTTCTTTCTTTAATTCTCAATAATTTTCCAGCATACATAAACCATCTCTTTGGCCTCTCATACATTTATATACATCATGGGGTTATGCCATAATATTTTCATACATTTTTCTTTACATATAATGGCATATTACATAACATAACATACATGACATGCCATCACTTGTCTACTTCTTCTCTTTCATTCCTTAGCTCATGTATCAAGCATGATTCTTCCATCATAAATACCTTATTATAGTTGGTTATGGGAGGGTGAGATTTGGGGAATCTTAGTAGTAAATATTACCAATTAAATGTGCAAGATGGATGCTAATGCATGATATGTAATTTCATTAAACTTTCTTTATTTAGTGACATGCCATCATGCTATATGTTTTGTATAAAAATGCATGGCCATGGGAAACATGTTCCTTATAACTATTCAACATCATTCATCATGTCACAACATCATTCAATCATCATATACATGTTAACACATAAGCATACTACATCAAGCACATAAAGAGGTAAGTCCATTACCTTAAACATAAGCTTTTCTCTTGTTCTTGCACTTGCTACCAAAGCTTCCAACCAAACATTGGTTTCTTGCTCATCTTCTTTAACTCATTTTCTTTGAAATATCATGGACCTAAATATAATTACATTGTGTATATAACTCATTAGAGTCATCACATAAACATTGCACACTAACTTCCTTAAAACCCCTAACTCTAAACTTAAATCTTAGAGTTAGTAGTTTAACTTAGTAATAATTATCTCCTTAGACCAATCATATACAATTTTTTCCAAGGAATCAAAATATGATATTGGAATTATGAAAATCAAACTCCTCATATGAGATCTGTCCAGAACCGTACAGCACCTTCCTAAATGTCAAAAATTCTCATTTTAATCCCAATGCTTCCAATACTTTTTACCTACTTTATCCCACACAATTTTTCATGTTAAAACCATTAGAGGAATCAAAATCATGAAATTCTAACTCCTGACCAGGTGCATGAATAGTGATAAAAAGGGTCTAAAGATTACAATTCCAATTACCCTTTAATTCTAGATCATATCCAGCAACTAAGATGGAGATAAAAATGGTGTTTCAACCATCCAAATCCAAGAGAAATCTTCCTACAACATAATACAAAGGTAGGAGGAAGAAGTTACCTTAGTTGCTTGATCAATTAGCTCTTAGATTTGCCTTGTCTTGCCTTGATATTTCATTTTGCAAGAAGTTCCCCATAGCTTCCTCATGCTCTGTGTGCTACAGATTTGGGGAGGGGTAATTATAGAAAAGTTTAGGTCAAAATGTATGGCTAGATTACTTTGGTTACTATTTGATCTAATGGGCCATATTCAATCTTCCTCCAAACTTGCCCTATAAGCCACTTTATGACATCATCCATGACATCATTTAGGGCCTTATTTGGAAAAATTTAGGGCTACATGTGACTAGAAAATTTTTAGTTCAATCCAGTACTAGCCTGGTCAAATTTCACAAAAATTAGACTATTTAATTACTTTTTCTGAGATTCTAAAATATATTTTCTGACTTTAAATCTAGTATTCAGATATTTTCTACCATTGACATTATTGAACTAGGTATTTATCTGCTTACCATCCCTTGAAAAATTACTGAAATGCCTTTGGTTCACTATCTGTTACTATGCTAACCATAATGGCATAATTATTATTTCACACCTCTTTATACCTTATTAGGATATATACTGACTCTGATTAATCATTCTTATGCCTACCTTGGCATTTTGACCCTATCCAAATGACCAAAATGCTCTTCATTCATTTCTTGCTCAATTGTACAACATAGTGGCATTTTCATAATTTTATATTTTTTTAGGTCTTTATTAGCACTAGCCCATATATTTATCTAGAAACATTATTGGGCCTATGAGATACCATTTTGAGCCTTCTACATGGTCCCCTACCTTCGTGGACTCAACTCCCAAGAAATTCCCTCAAAAAATATTTATTGGGTGTTTTATTTTACTGTAAATTCTATAATAAATTCAACATAACTCCTTTTTGAGTTCTGTCAGTTTCATAAATTCTCATATTAATTATAAAAATTTAATGTAAAATTTTATCTGATTCTGAGCTCCAGAAGATACTGTATTAATTTTTTCTAACTTTAAAAATTCATATCAATCTATCAGGGCCTCAAATCAAAATTCTGTGTTGCATTAAATTGATTAGAATAATTTTCTCTGTTTATTGATAAAATTTGGGACTGAACTACTTTTAGTCAGTTTTGGGCCTTTTTTGGCTCAACTTCCCGTAATTACAATTTTGCCCTTAAACTTTTGGCAAATTGCATTTTAGTCCCTTAAATTTTTTTAAAATTACACTTCTTGCCCTAACATTTATCTCTACATTTCATTTTCGCCTAAGAAATTTTTTAAATTTCACTTAAGTCCTTGAACTTTCATTAAAATGATGTTCACATCCTGAAGCTTTATAACTATATACTTTTCATGTCTTTCTTTAACTTAAAACTCATCTAACCTTATCATTTATTCTGATCATCATCATAATTCCTTCCAAAACTCTTTCCTCTATCTATTCCTTATAGGTTCTACTATCTGTTTCACATAGATAGAAAAAAATCAAGATGTGACAGTAATACTTTCATCTTATTATCTATTTGATTCTTTACTTCATTTATGCATCGTCTAAATCACTTTAATGCCTTAGACTTATATGAGATCAAATAGACATGACCATATCATGAAAAATCATCGATAAATGTAATGAAATACCAAGTTTCATGTCTTACCCTCACACTTATTGGACCACAAATATCTTAATGGATTAATTGCAATGGATTTTTGAGTCGTGTTCCCTTACCGAATGGCTTCTAGTTGCCTTACCAGCTAGACAACTTTTGTATATTGACATATGTATGTTGGGGATTACCCACAACATGCCTTTTCTTGCTAGTTTAATCATTCTATTTTGATTAATATGTTCTAGTCTAGTATGCCAGATATTCATGTCAAAATTATTCAAAGTAATAGCAAAACAATCATGAGCATTAAAATCACTAGCAAGATCCATAATAAAGAACTTTTAAAAATGGAAAGTTGAACCATAAAATATAGAGTTACTAAAAATGTCTGCAACTTTACCATGAAAGTTTACATTAAACCTAAAGTCTAGTAAGCAAATGATAGAAACTAAATTATGTCAGATATCGGGAGCAAGAAACACATCATGTAGCATCAAAGTCTTTCTACCACGCAAAACAAGTTTCCAGGGCTAATGCCTCAAACCTCAATCCTTGCATTATTCCTAATGTAAAGCCACTTGCTTTGATACAGCAACTGAAGGTATTCCAAGAAAGATTATCGATCTCAACTTACGTGGTATATGGTACAGATATGACACAAATTGTGTGCGGTTTCTGTAATATTTTGAGGGTTTTGTGACAAGTTTACCATTCATTTTATGCCTACAATTGTGTTTTTGTAATAATACATGGTTGTGCTGGGCAATATGCTAACTTAAGGGTAAAATGGTAAATTAACTCCTTCAAACTGCATATATGTTATTCTTTAGTGACTGGTTGGACTTTTACAGTAAACTTTGTTGTTGAATTGTAGGTACTTTGGAGGAGAACCAAGGATTAATGTGAGCAGAAAAGAGATCACAAGGCAAAGAGAACTAAATCAAGGATGGCAGCCTCTGTGCATTTCAGTCGCAATCAAAGTGTCCACAGGTCGTGACCTCACTTCTCCTGGGAAGTTCTCCTGCGTTTATAGGTCGCAACCAAAACTAGGATCTAATCATGACCAAAGAAGGAAATCAGTGAAGCTGCGCGTTTTTGATTAGGTCACTCTAGCTTTAAAAGGAGATAGAAGCCGCAGATGCAAAGGATATTGGTTTTTTACCTGATACAACAAAGAAGCAGTACTCAAACATTCTCTCCACAACCTACCCTCATATCTTCCATCACCATTTTTCTGCTTTCATCATGGCATCACATCTGAGCAGCGATTGTAGGACAACAGGAGTCATGAGAGGATAAATCTTTAGTCTCTTGGTGATAGATTGCATATCTTAAGATCATGCACTGCACTGTACTGGGGAGTTTTCTATTTTAATCTCACCTTTCTTATGTTTTGGAATTCCTAGATCTAGGGTTTTGATTTTGAGTAAGGATTGGATATCGATCGATTATTCTGAGATTAGATTTTGTAATTGAATTTGGATGATTTGGATGTTGGTTTAATATGAATATTTCAGTTTTGATTTTTGGATAATTAGATTTTTATCAATGATCATTGCTAACTGATTTGATTGCTTGAAATCTATGGTCATCGATCAATGATCATTCGGGGGCATCTTCATCATCTGATTTAATTACACGCTAAGTGGTTTTTAAACAGCGCATTAGTGGTTTTTGAACTAGTTTTGATTAAAGGAGTTTAAGGAATATTAATATTCTAGACTTAATCAACCGATTGAGGTTTTATTTAAGACTTAGTGATTTTAAAATCCCTATATCATATTCAGAGCAGGGATAGATAGGTTTCCACCATCAAAAGTCTTTCTCAACATATTTCTTTAACAATCCACTTATCTTCTATCTTAATCAAAAATACAAAAATAGTTACATTACTGCACCTTTATTTTGTTGCATAAAAAATCAACTAAACCTAAAACCCATTTTTACTTTCACTCAGGTTTTCAATGATTTTGTCACTAATCTGTTAGTGTTCCAATAAAAAGGCCCTTGAGAAGAACGATAAGGTTGTGCCTTATACTGCATTAATAGGGTGCAATTACTTTTATTTTGATAAGTCGGATGAAGACAATCTACTCCAATCAATGGTGCCATTGCCAGGGAACCAAGTAATTGGTTCATTAGCAATTAGTTGTCAATTTCATTACTTGCCTGAGTAACTTTTTTGTTTGAATTTTAGTTTTTTGTTGTTTACATTGCATAACACTCTGTATTTTTCAAGTTTATGCAAATTTACTCTCTGCACCTTTGAGTCAAGACCAAACATAATTGTGTCACGACTGGATTGCCTTTCTTTAGTACTTGATTACTCTCTATGAACTCCAGTCGCGATCTAGTCGCGACTGTTTTGGAAAATTTTCTCTCTGTGATTTTTGGTTGTGATTAGATCATATTTTAGTCATGATGCTTAGCCAAATTTTTAGAACTTTGATTCTCTGTGTAATTGAGTCGCGACCTGAACACCCTTATGTTTCAGCATTGCATGCGTATCAGAGTTGAACCATTAGTGCCTTTTGAACATAAAATTGAGAGACAACTTAAGAAAATAAGGAAATAATTTAGGGAAAAGGAAAAATCAAAAGAGTCTAGCTCATCCTCTAGTGTCCTTGAATCTAAAATTGGACTTAATTTAGAGATTCTATTAGAAATTTCTAAATTTAGAGATTCTATTAGAAATTTCTAATATGGGTGAGATTAATCCTAATAGGTATGATGGGCATAATAGACAAGGAGAAAATAAAATACCAATGAATGTAGAAGATAATATAAGTGTGAGGGAAATAAATCATTTGTATGTAAATTATGATCCTAGTTTTTATACTGAAGAGGCTAATTTTGAAATTAAAGGAGCTTTGATTGTAGCCTTACCTAAATTTCATGGTTTTATAGGAGAATGTCCACATCGGCACTTACAAACCATGCATATGATCTGCTCCTCGATAAAGCCCCCAATGACTGTATTGGTCGATGTCTTAAGGAGGTATTTCTATTTCACCTTGAAAAGGAAGGCTAAGGAGTGGTTATATAAGCTACCAACTTATTTCTCCACTCTTACATGTGATCAGTTAAAGTCAACATATTTAAAATAGTTCTTCTCTTCCTCTAAGATAACTCAGATGAAGAAGGAAATTATAAATATTCTACAATAGGATGGAGAGTCATTACATGAATATTAGACAAGATTTATTAACTTGTTGGCTTGATCTCCATACCACAACTGACAAAGGCTGATCTAGTAGACATTTTCTTTGATGGTCTAGTTCCTCACAATAAGGTGTCCTTGAATGTAGCTACAAATAGATCTTTTTGAGATAAGACTCCACAAGCAAGTTGGAAATTAGTCCAAAAAATGGCTAATGAAGACCATCAAACTGAGGATCCAAGGAGAATGACCTCATCATCTTCGGGTAATTCAAAAGAGATTTTGGCAAAAATAACAGCTTTAGGAAACCGAATGGAAAAGAGGATGATTTTAATTAAAAGAGAGCTATATTCCATAAAACAAGCTCATGTAGTGGGGACCTCACAAGCACTAGTTATAGGATGTGAGTCATGCAGTTCAATGATGCATGCCATATGTACATGTGAGAGAGAGTATGAAGAGGTAGCAGTAATGTATCAAGGGAAAAAATCAATACCAGAAGAGAGATCTATACTCTAACACATACAACCCTAGTTAGAGAGACCACCCAAATTTTAGGTAGGGAAGTGGGGAAAATAGGCTTAACCAGTTCCCAGAAGGTAGTGCTTCCTCAAGCAACTACCAAAATAATGCAAGATTTATAGTTCCTACTCATCCTAATGTTTTAACAGTATCAATACCATATAAGACTTCTCAATTATTGAAAAGTATGGTTGTATAGATGACAAACATGGACGGTAGAATGACCAATATAGACCACAAGCTCAAAGAGAATGACGGTCAGTTTACCTTCATAGCTTCAATCCTTCAGAAGTATGTAGAAGGATAATGCTGATGTGTACAGGAAACTCGAGGAGTTAAGTTCCAAGAATGCAGATATTCTAAGTCATTTGACTCAAGTTGTCAATACACAGAGTGACATCCAAACGAAGAGTAGTGGCATCATACCTTCGAATACTATCATTAACTCGAAGGGTCTGAATGCCATATTACTCAGAAGTGGGAGAGAAGTCCAATTTAAGGAATATGAAATAGCAAGGGAGGATATGGAAGATTCTAAAGTTGAAAATTGAGCAATGTTACAAATGAAGATTGAGAAATCATAGAGTATTAAAGAACAACAGCTTATGATCAAGAAGGCAACCTAAGAGGAGAACTCACAAAAGGGAATATAGGAAAAGCAAGAAGAGGAAGTGATAATTCTAAGTCCAACATACAAGGGAAAGCAATCTGAGGAGAAGGAGGAGTCAAGCAAGCAAGGAGCCTCTACGCATACAGGTAAGGAGGTAAGTATAAAGTATCTCCCTTTTCCAAAAGCTTATTTTGCTAGAAAGAAAAAGACTGATTCTGAATTTGTAAAAGATGCTTTCAATCTCTTCAATAAGTTAGAAATAAACATTCCTATGGTTAAATTCCTCAAAAGAAATCCTAAATATGCTAAATTTTTAAAAGAGTTACGTGCTAATAAGAAAAAGTTTAGGCCTCTTGAGAGAATTCAGGTGAGTGATAATGTGTCATCACTTTTTAAGGCTGAATTACCAGTTAAGTTCCAAGACCCAGGATCTTACACAATCCTATACACTATAGGAAAGGTTTATATGAAGTGAGAGTTATTAGATATAGGGGCTACCATTAATAAAATGCCATGGTCAGTATAGTTAGCCTTAGGCATTAACAATCTTAGAGACGTAGTACTCCAATTACCTGATAGATCAATTAGGTATCCTAAGGGAATTCTTGAGGATATTCTAGTACAGGTGAAGGATTTAGTGTTCCCAACTGATTTTTATGTTCTGGACATATCCAGTGAACTAGTGAATGAGAGGACTTTGATCCTAGGTAGATCTTTCCTTCAAATTTCTAAGACAATCATTAGCATAAGCATGGTTCCATTACAATGGAGGTTAGAGGACATATAATGACTTTCAATATGAACGAAGCAATGAAATATCCTTTTGATAATTCTGCTTTTGTTGAGTTGAATGCCATTAATTATGCTATTAAAAAAACTAGGGATGAGCATGATTGAGTTTGCATGATGAGTATGATATTATGTTGAATAATTCTGAAAGTTCCCATAAAGCATTTCAAGAGCATAGGGATTCAAATTCATCTGAGTGTTTATAATAACTATTTTGAATCTTTTTCCTCTATTTATTCTTTTCTTGCTCTTATGAAGGCAATGCATCTTGTTTTAATTGTTTTGATATGAATAGCACGCTTTTAATTTCCAAAGATTTCTCATTCCCATCTAACTTTGATACAATATCATCATTCATTAGTGATAATGTTTTTGGAAAGGAAGTTGTGAGTGATTTTATAGGAAAACAAGACATTGTGGAAACTAGAAGTGGAACAAACAAAGAGAGGTCGAGCTTATGTGACCACAAGTCACGACGTCAAGACCTGCACGTCACAACTAGATATGAACTTGCTAAAGGAGAGACTCTCTGTGCAATAGAGTTGTGACAAGATAATTGTGTGGTCATGACCAGAAACTCCTGAGACATCCAGTCGCAACGCAAAGATGATAAAATCATAACAACATATTAGGTTGCTGAGGGATAGCCTCTTTGTGATCCGAAGTCTCCACTAAGTGAAGATCACGTTGTGACCAAATGTTCTAGAGACACTCACTATCAGTTTGAGTCATGAAGAGGAGTTAAAGATAACCCAGAGAGGTCACGACCAAAAATAGTAGACAACCAGTGAATTTCAATTTCCTTCAGCTCTACAATCCGCCTTTTTGGTTAAAGGGCCAATATGTTCTGACTCTACTTATCCTTACTCACGTTCACCAATTACCTCTCATACTTTAAGATTCATAAATGATTTGACCTCAAATAATGATGTAGGAATAAAGGAGATTGATCTCAACTATGTTGCAGCTATGGACTAACTTAAGCTTGGTGCAACACTTAGGAGATTGAAAGTAAGATGGAGAATCTGAACGAATTGAAGGAGAGTGATCCTAAATATGTTGCAACGGTATACCAACCTCAACTAGGTGAAGTACTTGAGGAAGTGGAATATACAAAGGATATAAAGGGAATACCACCAAAGTTTGTTGCTAATATATACCAGCCATAGTTGGGCAAGTACAAGTTTAAATAGGAAAAATTGATGGACTTCACAATGTAATCAAAGTGCACAATTTTTGTATGTTTGGGTGGAGAGAGAAGGCCATGGGGAAGATTTTTCAATCAAACAGTCATCTCTCAAAATTCTATGAGTTCCCACCACCGCCTTGAGGCCAGGTTGTCCTTTCCTATCTCCTACTTTTTATAAGTTTTCTTAATGTGCTATATGTTTGACATGTTAGTTTGATGATTGGAAAGGGATGAACCAGTATAAGTAGTAGTTAATTTTCTGCTTGACTATTCAATAAGATAGTGTTTAATTTTAGTTTAGTATGTTTTGAATAATACCCTTGTGTTGCCCATGTGCTATTTTTTTCAGTGATGGTTATCTGAGGTGTAGCACACTCAATTACATGCTATATTTTACCCATCCTATCATCTTTGCTTTCTTTTTATTGCTATATATGATTTGAATGTGACTACGAGCTTCACTCTGAATTTGCATTGAATGATTTGTTGAACTGCTGTGCTAAAGCTAGATTTAAATTGACCTTATATAGTGCTATGATGTCTATAATTCTATTTATAGTGGGGACACTATCAAGTTTAAGTGTGGGAGAGATGTTATTGTTTCTATGCTAATTAGCGCAAAATTCTTTGATTAATCCAATCTTTCATCACAAAATTTTTTGTTTTTGATTTTAATGTGTGATGAATTGTTAAAAATTGTATCCCCACTTTAAATTATTTTTGCGGTTAGCTGTAACATCCTTACTTTTATATGTCTTAGGGACCATTCAGTAGCATTTGGAACCACTTACAAGACCTTGGAAGTCTATTAGCCAAATCTGGAATTTTACTCTTTCTCGGGTTACTGTCCATATGGTATTTCAGATTACGCAATAAACTTCAAAAAATTATAATTAATTCTAGAAAAATTGAAATAAAGTGGTTTAAAAATATAAGTGAAGATAACATCTTGAAATTTAAGGGAAAAATAATTTACAGACCAAATAACTTGTCAGTTAATACAGTTTATTTGCCAAAGATTACTGTTCATTTGGTCAAAAATTCTGGAAATAGATTCTGGTCCCTTACTTTGGAAAATTAGTTCTCTTTGTACAGACATTGAAATAAGGCATTCTTAGTGTCAAAACAAAGCTTGGCATGTCATCTAAATGTCTGTAAAATTTCATATATTTATTCCGTCATTTACTATTTTTCTTTACATCATGACCATCACTACTTACATTGGTCATACAACAACATTATACATTTACATAACATATATACCATCCAATCCCTAGCTTTTCTTCATGCTTTATCATCCTCTTTTATTATTCACAAACCTGTGAGATTGGGTTTACATGAAAAGGAATGAGATTTCTGGGGAAATCTCAGTAGCAAATATTACTAAACAATGCATACATTAATGTAGATACTTGTGCTTACTTATGAAAGTGTTAACATAGTGTAATGTGAATGCTTCCATGTAACATATGAAATACAATTGGCCAAAATAATCATAGCAACAGAGCTTCATACATAAGAACATATGCAACACAATTCAACAAAGTCATAGCACATCAAGCATAACATTCAATGCGTACAAGTTTAGGATAAGTTTACTACCTCATATACTTGATTTATTTCACTTTATCTTGCTTCTTTCTTCTCACTTCTCTTAGATATGTGGCTGCCTCTTTTGGAGCATACCAACCATTTTCTAACATCACATAATCATTCATTCATTACCATCTAACTTCCTTGAGTATTAAACTTACTTTAACTAACATAACTTTCTCTTGATCATTAACCTCACTAACTTTCCTTAATCTTAACTAATGGACTTGACCTTTGAATCAATTGATGTCTTGACTTTACCCTACACAATTTCATCTTTTGAATCCATATATAAGCTTAGAATAATGAAATTCTAGCTCCTTCATGGCCTGCTGAACATAACTGAATATATGCATATAATTCTTTCAAAAATTCTCATTTTGATTCTAATGCTTCCCATACTTGCTAAAACCATTGGAAGCATCAAAATCATAAAATTCCAATCACTGTTCATGTGAGTGAACAGTAACTGTGAAGAATTTCAAAAACTACAATCTTAGAATTTCAATGCTTCCAAGGTTCAAAACCTCTCCAATCCTACATAAAATCATCATATAAATTAGTAGAAGCATTAAATCATTGAAATTCCATTTCCTTCCCTCATGAACAGTGCAGACCGAATAGGTTCAATCATGTCAAAGTCAAGAATATCAACTTGATTCAACAACCAACCACTAAACTAATTTGTTTAAGCTTCAATCATATGTCTCTAACTTTAATTTCTTCTTTTCCCTTTCATCTAAGGTTTTTGGACAGCACAACACCTTAGAGAAAATTGAACTTTTCTCCCATGAAAACCCTAAGTTCAAGCTCTCAAATCAAAGGAAAAAAAGTTAGGATAGATTGCTTACCTTTAATCTCTAGCTTGCTTGAACTTTGGAATATTGAATCTTCTTTGTATTGCCTTGAGTTTCCATTTTGCAAGAGTTTTCCCAAGGTATCACAAGCTCACAGTTTTGGGCAGAATTTGAGGGGGTATTTATAGAAAAATTCATGGAAAATCAATGACCAAGATTACTTTATGTACTATTTGATCTAAACGCTCACAATTAATCTTGGATTTAACTTTTTCAAAAAAATAATAATTATGACATCATAAGGGACAGCTCAAGGGACACCTCATGGGTGTATGTGGCAAAATTCTCATGTAAGGAAGCTTATGAAAAAATTCTAGTCCAATCCACTACTGATCAGAGCAGTTTCACAATAAGCGGACTGTTTTCTGTTCCTAATTTTTTATAATATACCAGGATATGTATTCTATCCTAGAAATAAATGTCTAGGCTTCTCATACCATAGAAATTGATATACTGAATATTTATCTACCATTCATCCCTTGGAAAATGACCAAAATACCCTTGGTGTCCTTTCTTGCACTATATTAACCCTAAGGGCATAATTGTCATTGCACCCCTCATTGTCCTACCTTTGGGCATATACTGGCTCTAACTAATCATATTTATACTATATCCCATATTTTAAGCCTATTCCAGATGATCAAAATGCCCTCCATCCATCATTGGTACAATCTAGGCATCCATGGGTATTTTCATAATTTCGCACTTTTTCTGGACACTGTCCCCTTCTGCTGATGAACTGGTACCCTGGGTTTTGGGCCCTCCTTGGCGTCATCATGGGCCTATATATGAGGTCATCTGATCTCATTTTATCCAGGCTTATATACCGATAAGTTCCATTATCGGATCACGGGTATTATCAAACTCCTGTCAAAATTTACTAATATGTGAATAACTTTTTATACAGAACTTCTTCTAGGGTTCTGTCATATCCAGGACATTTGACACTATAGGGTACACTTTCCTATAATTCCCCCACTTATATCTGAAGTCCATGAAATCTGATAAAATTTTAAATAACTTTCAGACTGTCGTATAAATATATGCTGTCTAGATCCCTAATAAAATTTTTGTATCATGCTAGATTGACTAGCTTATCTTCCTTTATTTACTGATGGAATATGGGACTGAAATACTTCCAGGAGTTCTAACCTTTTTCGGGCTGACCTTTCCATAATTACAATTTTGAACTTGAACTTTTTACTTAATTACTTTTGAGTCCCTTAACTTTTGAAAATTATCACTTTTGGCCCAACTTTTGTTTCTACTTTAACTTTTGGCCTTTAAACTTTTCTAATTTTCATTTAGGTCCCTTTCTTCCTTATAGACCTATTTAACCTCTATTATTTCTTCTGATCATCGTCATAATCCTTTCCAAACCTCTTTCCTTTATCAGTATTATACAGATAGGGAAAAACTAGGATATGACATTAACCAAAAAAGGTTTCACTATAAAAGATATTTTGGGCTTTGAAAAGCATCATGTGGTAGTCTATGTGGTGTTTTATCATGACTTATGTGTTATATTGTCGCGACCTGACATGGAATTTATGCTCTCTGTAAAAATAAGTCGCGACAATACCTCTGTGTATTTTAGTCGTGACATATGTGTTGTATGGTCACGACTAGTTGTTGTAAGTTCAGGGCAAGCACTCTGTGAAATATGGTCGTGACCTTCACTACTTTCAGTTGTGACTTGAGTTTGAAAATGTCTATTTACCTTCTATTTGCTTTGTGCACTACTGTATAAAAGGATTTCTTTTGAGCTACTAAAGTTTTATAAATGATTCATTGCCCTCTTATTTTCAATCTTTTGCATGAAATAGTTTATAGAAACCATTGTCATACTTGAATTTTTGGAAATGGAAATTGAATTGGAAACACTCAAGTTTTTACTGTTAAAATTGGGATTATTATATGATTCTGAGTAGTTACTTTGGAACTTTTAATCTGTCATTCAAGAGGGTTTTCAATTATGATAAGTGTTTTAATGCCTAGTGAATGATGAACATTGTTTGAGACCTTAGCTTATGAACAATTTAGATGAAAACCTTAGTTGGAAGGATTCTCAACCTAAATTTATATATTGAGTGGTTATTCAATTGGTTTATATCCTCTAGAACTTGTCTTAGCTCTAATTTGAAAATTACTTGTGCATTTATGTTATTGAATATGATATAGGCATTCATTTCTAAACCCTTTTATCCCAAGCACAAGCCAGCACATTATATCCATAGTCACCCCCTTTGAGCCCATCATTTTTTCCATCATAGAAAGTTATATATGCATGAGCATCTCTTGAAAATAAACTTCTTATTTATGTCAGAAAATCATTGTGATTGTGAAATTGTGCTACATCTTTTATATACAAGGTGCCAAATAAAGGTGAGAAAAAGCATATTGCACAAAAAAAGGGAAATATTGCAAGAAAAATTGAAGAAAGAAAAGAACATTGAATGAGGCACTATTATTATTAACTCCTATTAGCACAATCACCACCTCTATATCTAAAAAGACATGAATTCACGCTATATATTCATTATCACATGCATATGGAACTTTATATCCTTCATATCCCATTCCACGTGGCCTATCTTCATCATTACACCCCAAAAGACCTCTTGATTCTTTGCATAAGTGCTGTAAGTTGATGAGATTTAGATCCATTACAAGCATATGGTAGGATATTTTCTAATTTGAATCTGAGTGAAAGAACCCTAACAATGAGAGGATACAAAGAGCTAAACACTTACATCCTTAGAGAGAATCTATTGCACTCATATAGTTAAGGTTGCTTTCATTTAGTAGTTGATTACTTGGCATTGCTCATATTATCACTTTTGCATTTCCAAAAGTTGGTGCATTAATTGTCTTAAGGTTTCACTGTGGATTATGTTATTACCTCAGATTTAACAGCTTTGGCCTAGATGTATTTCATGCCTTAATCTAGGAGTGCAAAGGCTCAAGTATGGGGAAATTGATAGGGCATAAATTGTGTGATTTCTGTAATATTTTAAGGGTTTTGTGACAAATTTATCATTCATTTTATACCTACAATTGTGTTTTTGTGGTAATACATGGTTGTGCTTGGCAATGTGGTAATTTAAGGGGGAAATGGTAAATTAACTCCTTCAAACTACATATATGTTATTCTTTAGTAACTAGTTGGACTTTTACAGTGAGCTTTGTTGTTGAATTACAGGTATTTTGGAGGAGAGCCAAGGATTAACGTGAGCAAAAAAGAGATCACAAGACAGAGAACCAAATCAAGTATGGCAGCCTCTGTGCACTTTAGTCACAATCAAAGTATCCATAGGTCGCGACCTCACTTCTCCTGGGAAGTTCTCCTGCATTCATAGGTCGCGACCATAAATAGGATCTGATCGTGACCAAAGAAGGAAATCAGTGAAGTTACACATTTTTTATTAGGTTACTCTAACTTTAAAAGGAAAGGGAAGCCGCAGACACAAAGGAGACTGGTTTTTTACCTGATACTGTAAAGAAGCAGTACTCAAACATTCTCTCCACACTCTTTCCACAACCTACCCTTATATCTTCCATCATTCATCCTTCCATCACTATTTTTTTGCTTTCGTCATGGTATCACATCAAAGCAGTGATTGCAGCACAGTAGGTGTCATGAGAGGCCAAATCTTTAGTCTCTTGGTGATGGATCACATATCTTGAGCTCATGGACTGCACTGTACTAAGGAGTTTTCTGTTTTAATCTCACCTTTCTTATCTTTCAGAATTCTTAGATCTAGGGTTTTGATTTTATGAATAAGGATTGGATATCGATCGATTATTCTGAGATTAGGTTTTGTAATTGAATTTGGATGATTTGGATATTGGTTTAATATGAATATTTCACTTTTGAATTCTGGATAATTGGATTTTTATCAATAATCACTGTTAATAGATTCAATTGCTTGAAATCTATGGTCATCGATCGATGATCATTCGAGAGTATCTTCATCATGTGATTTAATTACACACTAAGTGATTTTTAAACAGCGTATTAGTGCTTTTTGAACTAGCTTTAATCAAAGAAGTTTAAGGAATATTAATGTTCTGGACTCAATCGATCGATTGATGTTTTATTTAACACTTAGTAATTTTAAATCCCCATATCATATTTAGAGCAAGGACAGAAACATATTTCTTTAACAATCCACTTATCTTCCATCTTAATAAAAAATACAAAAACATTTACTTTACTGCATGTCATATCCTAATTTTTCTCCATCTGTATAATACAGATAGTGGAGAGAGATTTGGAAAGGATTATGACGAAAATCAGAAGAAATGATAAAGGTTAAATGAGTCTTGAAGAAAGAAAGGGACCTAAACAAAAATTAGAAAAGGTTGGAGGCAAAAAGTTAAAGTAGAAACAAAAGTTCGGCCAAAAGTGGTAATTTGCAAAAGTTTAGGGACCTAAATGTAATTAAGCAAAAAGTCAGGGACCTAAATGTAATTATGAAAAAGTTTAGCCATAAAAGGCTTGGAACTGCCTGGAAGTATTTTAGTCTCACATTCCATCAGTAAATAGAGGAAGGTATGCTAGTTAATCTAGCATGATACAGAAATTTTATTAGGGCTCCACACAGTAGATATTTATCTGATAGTCTAAAAGTTATCTGAAATTTTATTATATTTCATAGACTTCAGATATAAGTGGGAGAATTACAGGAAAGTGTTCCCTATAGTGTCAGATGTCATGGATCTAATAGAACCCCAGAAGGAATTCTGTATAAAAAGTTATTCCCATATAAGTGAATTTTGACGGGAGTTTGATAACACCCGTGATCCGATTATGGGATTTAGCAGTATATAAGCCTGGATAGACTGAGATTAGATGACCTCATATATAGGCCCATGATGACACCAAGGAGGGTGCAACATCCTTACTTTTATACGTCTTAGGGACCATCCAGTAGCATTTAGAACCACTTACAAGACCTTGGAAGTCCATTAGCCAAATCTGGAATTTTACTCTTTCTCGGATTACTGTTCATATGGTATTCCAGATTACGCAACGAACTTTGAAAAATCATAATTAATTCTAAAAAACTCAAAATGAGGTGGTTCAAAAATCTACATGAAGATAACATCTTAAAATTTAAGGGAAAAATAATTTCCAGACCAAATGATTCGCCAATTGATACAGTTTATTCGTTGAAATTTACTGTTCATTTGGTCAAAAACTCTAGAAATAGATTCTGGTCCCTTACTTTGGAAATTCATTTCTCTTGATATACACATCCAAATGAAACTTTCTACCTATGCACTTAAAGCTATGGATGTTTGCTACATGGTCATAAAATTTCGTGAACTAATTCCTTCATTTGCTAGGTCAAACTGAAGCCACAACAAAACTGCTTCAGGACCTACGTTTTTACCATTTCAGTTTCTTTTCTTTCACTTTCCATAATTGTTCCAGCATACATAAATCATCTCTTTTGCCTTTTCTGAATTTATATATATCATGGGGTTATACAATAATTGTTTCATACAATCTCATCACATATATAGATACTTTACATGGCTTTGACAAACATGGAAAGTGCATAGCATATGCTAACATCTTAAATACTTCACTTTTCTTCTTCCATGCTTTAGCTCTTCTCCATGCATACATTATCCATCATGCTTGACCTAAATTGGTTGGTTATGGGAGAGTGAGATTCTAAGGAATCTCAGTAGCAAACATTACCACTTAAATATGCAAGATGGATGCTAATGCATGATATGTAATTTCATTAATCTTTCTTTGATTAGTGACATGCCAACATGCTACAAACTTTTACATAAAGTGCATGGCCATGGAAACATGTTATTCACAACACATTCAATATCATTTATCACGTCACAACATTATTAAAATATCATATACATGTCAACACAAAAGCATACCACATCAAGCACATAAAGAAGTAAGTTCACTACCTTGCACTTAAGCTTTCCTCTTGACCTTAGCCCTTGCTCCCTAGCTTTCCAACCATGAAGCATTTATGTCCATCACTTCCCAATATCTTCTTAGATGTTTCATGGTCCTAAAAACATTCATATTCATCACATAACTCATTAGGACTCATTAACTCCAACCATGTTCAAGACTAACTTTGTTACACTCTTTATTGTCATAACTTTCTCTAATTTTCACTAATCCACTTGGCTCTTGAACCAATTGATGTCTTGACTTTACCCTACACAATTTCATCTTTTGAATCCATTTATGAGCTTAGAATCATGAAATTCTAGGTCCTTCATGGCCTGCTATACAGAACTGAACATAAGCACACAATTCTTTTAAAAATTCTCATTTTGATTCTAATGCTTATCATACTTGTTTCTCCACTTACCCCACACAACTTTTCATTTTAAAACCATTGGAACCATCAAAATCATGAAATTTCAATCACTGTTCATGCGAGTGAACAGTAACCGTAAGGAATCTCAAAGACTACAACCTTGAGATTTTAGTGTTTCCAAGGTTCAAAATCTTTCCAATCCTATACAAAATCATCATACAAACTCAATGGAAGAATTAAATCATTGAAATTCAATTTCCTTCCCTCATGAACAGTGCAGACTGAACAGGGCACATCATGGCAAAGTCAAGAATATCAATTTGATTCAACCACCAATCTCTTAACTAGCTTGTTTAAGCATCAATCATAAGTTTCTACTGATAAACTGGTACCCTGGGTTTTGGGCCTTCCTTGGCGTCATTATGGGCCTATATATGAGGTCATCTGATCTCATTCTATCCAGGCTTACATACCGATAAGTTCCATTATCGGATCACGGGTGTTATCAAACTCCCGTCAAAATTCACTAATATGTGAATAACTTTTTATACAGAACTTCTTCCAGAGTTCTGTCAGATCTAGGATATCTGACACTGTAGGGCACACTTTCTTGTAATTTGCCCACTTATATCTGAAGCCCATGAAATCTGATAAAATTTCAGATAACTTTTAGACTATCAGATAAATATCTACTGTCTAGAGCCCTAATAAAATTTTTGTATCATGTCAGATTATCCAGCATACCTTCCTCTATTTACTGATGGAATATGGGACTAAAATACTTTTGGACAGTTATAACCCTTTTCGGGCTGATCTTTCTATAATTACAATTTTGCCCTTGAACTTTTCTCTTAATTACATTTATGTCCCTAACTTTTTGTATATTTACATTTAGGTCCCTAAACTTTTGGAAATTATAACTTTTGGCCCAACTTTTGTTTCTACTTTAACTTTTGGCCTTTAAACTTTTCCAATTTGCGTTTAGGTCCTTCTCTTCCTTTAAGACTTATCTAACCTTTATTATCTCGTCTGATCTTTGACATAATCCTTTCTAAACCTCTTTCCACTATCAGTACTATACAGATAGGGAAAAATTAGGATATGACAGAGGGCCCAAAACCCAGGGTACCAGTTTATCAGCAGAAGGGGCCAGTGGCCAAAAAAAGTATGAAATTATGAAAATGCCCCTAGATGCCCAGATTGTACCAGTGATGGATGGAGGGTATTTTAGTCATTTGGAATAGGCTAAAAATGTGGGATATAGTATAAATATGATTATTTAGATCCAGTATATGCCCTGAGGTAGGGCAATGAGGGGTGAAATGACAATTATGCCCTTAGGGTTAATATAGTGCAAGAAAATACACCAAGGGTATTTTGGTCATTTTCCAAGGGATGGATGGTAGATAAATATTCAGTATATCAATGTTAATGGTATGAGAAGCCTAGACATTGATTTTCATGATAGAATATATATCCTGGTATATTATAAAAAATTAGGAATAGAAAATAGTCTGGTTGTTGTGAAACTGCTCCGATCGGTACTGGAATTTTTCCACAAGCTTCCTTACATGAGAATTTCACCACATACCCCCAGGAGGTGTCCCTTGAGCTGTCCCTTATGATGTCATAATTATTCCTTTTTGAAAAAGTTAAATCCAAGATTAAATATGAGTCTTTAGATCAAATAGTGCGTAATGTAATCTTGGCCATTGATTTTTCATGAAATTTTCTATAAATACCCCCTCAAATCTGGTTCAAAACAGTGGCCTCATGAACCTTGGGTAAAGTCTTGCAAAATGGAAACTCAAGCCAAGATAAAGAAGATTCAAGGTACTAAAGTTCAAGCAAGCTAGAGATTAAAGGTAAGCAATCTCTCCTAGCTTATTTTCCTTTGATTTGGGGGCTTGAACTTAGGGTTTTCATGGGAAAAATTTGAATTTTCTCTAAGGTGTTGTGCTTCCCAAAAACTTTAGATGAAAGGGGAAAGAAGAAATTAAAGTTAGAAGTATATGATTGAAGCTTAAACAAGCTAGTTAAGTGATTGGTTGTTGAATCAAGTTGATATTCTTGACTTTGCCAAGGGTTAACCTGTTCGGTCTGTACTGTTCATAAGGGAAGAAAATGGAATTTCAATGATTTAATACTTCCATAGAATTTATATGATGATTTTTTATAGGATTGGAAAGGTTTTGAACCTTGGAAACATTGAAATTCTAAGATTGTAGTTTTTGAAATTCTTCTCTATTACTGTTCACTCACATGAATAGTGATTGGAATTTCATAATTTTAATGCTTTTAATGGTTTTAAAATGAAAAATTGTATGTCATATCCCCAAGTTTCTGACCTGATGTACTTGTACAGTTTATCTGCAATAGATATAAGATTATTGGAATAAACTGTATCATATTGCAAAAAGAAATGGAAGGATTAATAACTAAGGAAAGAATAGGGACCAAAATGCAAATTGAAAAGTTTGAAGATAAAAAGTTGAAATAGAAATAAAAGGAGGGACCTAAATGCAATTAATGGAAAGTTTAGGGACTAAAGTGCAATTATTCAAAAGTTAAGGGACCTAAATGTAAATATGGAAAAGTTGAGCCAAAACTGGCTAAAAATGCCCGGAATCAGATCAGACCCAAATTTTACCAGTAGATAGACAAAAATATTCCGGTCAGTTTAACGCAACACAGAATTTTGATTTGAGGTCCCGATTAATTGATATAAATTCCTGAAGTCAGAAGGAATTATTACAGTATTTTTCAGATCTAAAAATTATATGAGACTTTATAGGAAATTTATATATTTAATATATGAATTTATAAAATTGACAGAATCGGAAAAGGAATCCTGTAGAAGCCAAACCGGATTTTTCAGTGAAATAAAATACCTGATAAATAGGATTGGGAGAGTTGTAACGTGAATTGGGCCATAAAGGCAATACAGGCAATAAGCCCATAATAAGGCCCAAATGGCGCCATCATAAGACCATTAAGGTGATTGGACAGTTATGTGGGCCAGAGACCAGAGTAGTCCAGGAAAAGTATGAAATTACGAAAATACCCCTGGATGCCCATACTGTACCAGTGATGGATGGAGGTCATTTTGGTCATTATGGACAGGCCAAAAAAGTGGGACATAGTATAAATATGATTATTTAGAGCCCATATACACCCTGAGGCAGTATAAAGAGGTGTGAAATGACGATTTTGCCCTTAGGGTCAGTACAATGCACGAAAGGACACCAAGGGTATTTTGATCATTTTCCAAGGGATGGATGGCAGATAAATACTCAGTATAACATTTTCAATGATATGAGAAGCCTAGACATTAATTTCTAAGATAGAATACATATCCTGGTATATTATAAAAAATTAGGAATAAAACACAGTCCGGTTGTTGTGAAACTGCACTGATCGGTACCAGATTGGACTGGAATTTCTCCAGAAGGTTCTTTGCATGGGCAGCACGCCACCTAACCCTCTTAGGTGTCCCATGAGATGTCCCACATGATGTAATAATCATTCTTTTTAGAAAAAGTAAAATCCAAGATTAAATGTGAGCCTTTAGATCAAATAGTAACCAAATCAATCTTGGCCATCCATTTCAACCCAAATTTCTCTATAAATATCCCCCCTATTCAGAACACTTTGGCATGCATGGTGAACCATAGGGAAACTCTTGCAAAATTTCCATTCAACCAAGAAAGAAGCAACCAAAGTGAAGTAACAAGCAAGGTAATCATCTCCCTTGATCTTGAGCTTTGTTCTAGCAAGTTAGCTCATGGTTTTAAGGGGTTTTCATGCTATATTTCCCTTATGGTTGCTGCTGGAAGTGCTGCTCATATGTGTTTAAAATATGAGTTTTATGTTATGGATAGTTTAGACAAGCTTAAACAAGCTAGAATCAATTGGTATAAGCTTGTGAATTCAAGTATGTTTGGATTTAGGGTTTTGTGTTCTTGCTGGTACTGTATGTAATACTGTTCATATGATGGAATTTCATGATTTTGATGTTCCAATGAGTTTAAAATGGAAAGTTGTGTGGGGATAAAGTAGGAGAACAAGTATTGGAAGCATTGGAATCAAAATGAGAATTTTTGGAAAACAAGAGCATGCATTTCAGTTTGGCACTGTAGCAATTGGTATGTTTTGATTTTGGAAATTCTGATTTCATATTTGGATTCTACATGAAAAATTATGTGGAAATAAACCATGAGAATTTATTTTGGAAAGGTGGAAGTAGGAAAAATAAATTAGAGAAAGAAAGGGAGCTAGTGAAAACCTAGTCTTGGATTTGATTTCAAGTTGAGTTGTAACTTGATATTATGTTGTAATGGCTAGGTTTTGACATTTGTGAAGGAAGGAAAGCACTTCAAGAAGGTCTTGACCAAGATAGCTAAGAGGTAGCAAGGATACCTAACTATAACTCATGTTTGTTTAATTGTTTTGCTTGCTTGTTGATTATAGTGTTTGGTTGAGCTTGAGCTTATGTCATCATGTTATGATGAAGTATGAATGATTGCAACTCCTTGCAAGTTATGTCATGACAATATGCATGTTAGAGTTTTCTTATGTACCATTATGAAGTAGCTCCCATCACATGATAACATGTTAAGCATACAATTATTCATGCATGATATTATAGTTTGTGTAACTTGCTATTGGGATTTCCATGAAATCTCATTCCTTCCACATGCATAACTATGTTTTAGGTGCTGGATCCTCTCAAGGGAAGAGAGTAATTGTTGATGATTAAGTTTGTATAACAAGTTATATGACTTACATGACAATATGGGATGATATGTTAGTGTGTATGGTGTATGTTTCTGTAAGCCTGTTTTGAGGACGTGGTGATGTGACGCTGATTTTGATATGTAAACCAACGAGTTTTAGTCTGAAATTTGGTGTGAGGTTATCTAAGATACATATCTTTATATGGACACAAAGAATGCCTTAACTGGATAAGTATCTGAATTGTTATGATTTTCCAAAGTTTGAAGTAAGATCTGGAATTGAGATAAAATGAGTGCTGAGAGGCAGTGACGTTCACACAATGATTTCATATATCAAATGAACGAATTTTTCTATGAAATTTGGTGATCTTAAAGAGGACATCTAGAGATTTAATTTCATATGTAACACAGTTCATTTGGATAAGTAACCAAATAGAAATGAATTTTTGAAGTTAAACCAAGAAACTGGAACCTCCAGATTTTTACCAAATGAACAGTGATTTTTATCCAATAAACTGATTTCATTTGGACCAGAGAACCTTAGTTTCATATTTTTCCCTCAAATATTTATGAAAGAGCTTTCATTAGAAATTGAACCACGTTATTTTGATTGTTCTACAATTAATTATGAATTTTCAAAGTAGGGTACATGTTCTGGAATTACCAAATGAACAGTAACAATAAACAGTACCCAATTATACTCCTTACTTTAAACCTCAATTATACTCCTTTAGAAGTCATTGGAACCAATTACATGATCATTTTCTTTAGAAACATTCATGTCCAAAAGAATTCCTCTCTGGGGGTACTGTTCACTTTTACTGTTCATTGTTATAATTCCAGAATATGTACCCAATTTTGAAAATTCATAGTTAAATGTAGAAAACTCTAAATAGGGTGGTTCAAATTTTTAATGAAATCTCTTTCATTGAAATTTGAGGGAAAAATATAAAATTGAGGTTCCTTTGTCCTAATGAAATTAGTTTATTCGTTAAAAACACTGTTCATTTGGTAAAATCTGGAAGTTCCAGTTTCTTTGCCTTAAACTCAAAAATTCTTTTCTCTTTCATTACTTGTCCAAATGAACTGTGTTACCTATAGAATTAAATCTCTAGACGTCCTCTTTAAGCTCACAAAATTTTGTAAAAAAAAATCGTTCATTTACTATATAAAATCAACGCATGAACGTTGCTGCCTCTAACCACTTACTTTATCTCAATTCCAGATTTTAGTTCCAAATTTGGAAAATCATAACAATTCAAATACTTAACCAATTGAGGCATTCTTGGCGTCCATTTAAAGATATTTATCTTAAATATAAGCATACCAAGTTTCAAGTTCAAACTCGTTAGTTAAGGTACTGAAAATAGCGTCACAAGGCCACTACCCCAGAGCACCAACACATGAACATACAATATACATCCTAGTATATGCATCCATAAAGTCAAGTAACTCATATAGCTTATTATACAAGCTTAATCATCAACATTAACTCTTTTCCCTTGAGATGATCGAGCACCTAAAATATAGTTATTCATGTGGAAGGAATGAGATTTCATGGAAATCTCAATAGCAAGGCATACAAACTATAATACCATGCATGAATAATTGAATGCTTAATATGTTATCATGTGATGGGAGCTACTTCATAATGGTACATAAGCAAACTCTAACATGCATATTTTCATGACATAACTTGCAAGGAGTTGCAATTATTCATACTTCATCATCAACATGATGACACATCTCATGCTCAACCAAACACCATAATCAACAAGCAAGCAAGCAATTAAACAAACATGAAACCATAGTTAGGTATTCTTGCTACCTCTTAACTATCCTTGTTAAGGTCTTCTTGAGATAATTTCCTTCATTCAAAAATGTCAAAACCTAGCCATTACAAAGTAATATCAAGTTACAACTCAACTTGAAACCAAATCCAAAACTAGGTTTTCACTAACTTCCTTTCTTTCTCTATTTTAAGTTTCATACTTCCATCTTCCCAAAATAAATTCTCATGGTTCATCTCTACATAATTTTTCATGTAGAATCCAAATATGAAACAAGAATTTCCAAAATCAAAACACCTCAAAAGGTGCTGTGCCAAACTGAAGTGAATGCTCCTTTTTCCAAAAATTCACATTTTGATTCCAATGCTCCAATACTTGTTCTCCTACTTTATCCCCACACAATTTTCCATTTTAAACTCATTGGAAGCATCAAAATCATGAAATTCTAACATATGAATAGTGTCATGTACAGTAACAGCAAGAATACAAAACCCTAACTTCATGCATACTTGGATTCCCAAGCTTATACCCCTTGATTCTAGCTTGTTTAAGCTTGTCTAAACTATCCATAACATAAAACTCATATTTTAACCATATTTGGGCAGAACTTCTAGCAGAAACCATAATAGAAATATAGCACAAAAACCCCTTAAAACCATGAGCTAACTTGCTATAATAAAGCTCAAGATCAAGGGAGATGATTACCATGATTGTTTCTTCAAGTTGTGTGCTTCTTTCTTGGTTGAATGGAAAATTTGCAAGAGGTTCCCTATGGTTCACCATGCATGACAAAACCATTTGAATAGGGGGTATTTATAGATGAGCTTGGGTTGAAATGGATAGCCAAGATTGATTTAGTTACTATTTGATCTAATAGTTCATATTCAATCTTGCACAAGCTTACCCTAGAAGCCTCCCCTTTTTATGCCATGCATGAAATCATTTAGGGTCATGTTTGGATGAAAAATGTGAAATATACTAATAGGAAAAATTCCAGTCCAGTTTGGTACTGATCGGAGAAGTTTCACAAAAACCATATTGTCTTCTGTTCCTAATTTTTATAACATTCCAGGATAAGTATTTTGTCCTAAAAATCAATGTCTATGTTCCTCATACCATTGACATTGTTTGACTGAGTATTTATCTACCATTCATTCCTTGGGAAATGACTAAAATACCCTTAGTGTCCTTTCTTGCACTACATTAACCCTAAAGGCATAATTGTCTTTTTACCCCTCATTTTACTGCCTTAGGGTATATACTGGCTCTAACTAATCATATTTATACTATATCCCATGTTTTTAGCCTATCCAGAATGACCAACATGCCTTCCATCCATCACTAGTACAATACAGGCATCTAGGGGTATTTTGTAATGTCACACTTTTCCTGGACACTAGCCCCTTCTACTGATGAACTGGTATCATGGGTTTTAGGCCCTCCTTGGCGTCATCATAGGCCCATATATGAGGTCATCTGAGCTCATTCTATCTAAACTTACTTACTACTAAGTTCTATAATCGGATCATGGGTGCTCTTAAACTCCTGTCAAAATTCACTGATATGGGGATAACTTTTCATACAGAGCTCCTTCCGGGGTTTTATTAGATTCATAACATCTGATGTCATGAGACACACCTTCCTTTAATATTTCCACTTATACCTGAGTTTCATGAGATCTGATAAAATTTTAGATAACTTTCAGACTATCACATAAATATCCACTATCTAGAACCCTAATAAATTTCTGCATTATGCTAGATTAACCAGCATCACTTTCTCTATTTACTAATAAAATGTGAAAATGGAATATTTCTAGGCAATTCTAAGCCTTTTCTAGCTAAACTTTTCCATAATTAAATTTAGGTCCCTAAACTTTTAGAAATTACAACTTTTAGCCCAACTTTTGTTTCTACTTTAACTTTTGGTCTTTAACCTTTTTTACTTTGTGTTTAGGTCGCTACATTTTCTTTTGGCAATAATCCATGTCTTTCCTTTCTCAATCTGATACAGTTTATTCTAAGAATCTTATATCCATTTTACATAAACTGTACATTTACATCAGGTAAGAAAATTGGGGATATAACATTTCGCGTGTGAAATGCCCCATGTTATGGTATGTAAAGCATTTGACCTTCTTCAGGTCTAGTTTTTTCTTGTCACCTTTCTTTTCTTTCTTCTTGTATTGTTGCTTGTCTTGCTTTGGTGGAGGACTGGTTTCTTCCCATTATTCTAGAATTTCTTGCCCTTTTTGGATTCAGGCTTTGAATAAGAAGGATTAGGACCTTCGATTAAATAACCTTGTCTAGTGGCCTTATAAGCCTCCAAACATTCATCCTTTAGCTCCAAAATGCTTAATTACATCATTAAAAATGATGATATTTTCATTGTGGTCAAATTAACTTTCACGTGCTCCTAACTGGCAGGGAGCAACCTGATGAAAGCATATACTTATTGCTCGTCAGATAGATTATATCCAGCCTCCTTCAGTTCATGAATCATGTTGGCCATCTCCCTCATATACTGCCTTATAGGGTTATTTGGCTTAAGCTTATTGGTATCGAATTTAATCGTAAACCTTATAAGCTTGGTTATGGAGACTCTACCAACCTTGTCCCTCAGGGTATCCATATGGCTTGTGCAGTTCTGTGTGTCTCAAATTCACATATCAGGTCATCAGCTATGGCACCCATTAGTATGATTCTTGTAATGTTATTCTTCTTCTAGGTTAGGTATGCTTTCTGGTCTCTCCTGTGCTGGACTATATTTCCAACCTCAGGTTCCACTAGGGTCATTATTAATAGCTTAATGGGATCCTATTCTTTCAGGATATATTAGACCTTTCGGTGTCAAATATTTTAGTTATCCCCATTGAGTTATTCCCCTTGTTCAATTCAGCAATAATATTCTTAGTTTCTATCTTTCAATTTCAGTTTTATGACAAACCTATTCCACATTAATTTATTGAACCACAAAACATTTTAGTGAATTTATGTATAAAGCACATGTGAAGTATACAATGTCACATGTTTATATCATTTTTTATCAAAAAATAATCATATCACTAGACCCATGAGCAGGAAAATATGTTTGTACCTCCCATCACAAAGGCACTGGCAATAGCCATCACGTCTTATCAAAAACAATACAACCACTATGCTCATTAAATTTTACTTTTAGAAGACTCATTATCTAAAAGGCTCCCACTTACAAAAAGTATACATGAATCATTTATTAAAAAAATGAAGCATGTTCCTTTAACATATCAGGCATGTAACAAATTGCAGGTCATTGCAACGAAAGGAAGATTAAAAAACATGTCCTTAACAAAGCAAAGCAAAAGGAATCAAACACAAATATATATCATTTGACATGAGAATGACAAACGTAAGCATTGCTTTTTTTCATTTTGTTAAGTTTGTGAGGCACTTGATAAATGTCATTTTAATTATCAAACAAACTAAGCTAACCAATAGTAAAGTGAAGCTAACCTAGGTTGATTCACAAGGAGCCTAAATGGATGCTAAAGTTCCTAATTAATCTAATGAGCTACAAATTAATAAATTAATCAGATGATTTGTGATATGAGCTATTGACTAAATTCTGAATATAAATTCTATGCTATTGTTTATGATTTTAAGTGTTTGTAATGATGACATGTATCAATGACAAGTGTCTTCCCTTGGAGACAACCTTGCCTTTATTATCGATAAAATAATTGGAGTTAATCGATTGAATTAGAATATATTAGCTAACAACTCACTAGCTAAAATCTCAATCAAAGTTATAGCTCGTAGACATTGAATAGAGAAATAAGAATCATTCAACTCAAGAGATAGAAGAAGATGAATTAAATAGATACAACTGTACTTTGTTATAGAGTTATTCTAATTAACTACAGCCTTGTCCAACTCAGTCCAATGATGAAAATCAATCAAAGCATCAATTATGCAGAAATAGGAAATCCAACTCGGTTCCCTAATCATGAATCATCTACTAACTCTAATTGAATCAATAATTCCATAATTAACTACATTAACTCTATACAATCATATCTGGATTAAAGACACAATAAACTCCCTATTCAGCTCAAGGATTTTGGTTCAATACCATATCCAAGATAGCACAACAACTTTAACCTTCTATTGCTGTTAAGACTTCAACAGCAGTAGTAAAACTAGTAGCAGTGATGGTAAATGCAGAAGGAGAAGATGAAAATGAGAGCAAATATTTCCTCTAGTTTTATTGACTATAATAGAGGAAAGTTACAGATGGAAAGAGAGAGAATGGAGATGAGAAGGAGAGAGAATGACATATGGAATAGATCTGTGATAGGAGTGAATGAATGAAAGATGGAGAATAGTATGCGTGAATGGTTGTGTATGTTGTGTCTTGTGTGAGCTACCTCTAGAATGTGCTGATTGTGGATATATATAAGTGTGGAATGAATGACTTCAACTATGAATCGGACTCTTTCCAGCTGTCAGCACATGTGTGAATCTCCCACTTGCTTCTGTTATCATGTCTTTCATTCCTAGATCCAGCACATGCTCAATCTGTTAGTAACTCTGTCCATATGATTTTGTTCTGTTACACCACATGCTTTCCCCCAGTTATTAGCCCACTTGTTCAGTTAGCTCCCTGTCCATGTGATTCTGTTATCCACTCTGTTTAGTCAAGATATCACCTCATCTAATCTGATAATTGGTTTCTGTATTCCTATAATGGAAATTTAATAGATTATTTATCCAATTAATCACTAAAATCATATCAATTAATTTTCACTTTTTCCATTTTATTTTATTTTATTTATTAATTGCTCAACATATTGATAAATGAGGATAAAAATCAATATTAAAACTCTCTTTAAACACACTAAAATTAATAGAAATATGAGTTTATCAATTCCCCCACACTTAGCTTTTGCATTATGAGCAAAATTATGAATCCAAATTGAAATTTAAATACACATGTTTAACAAAATTTGGCAAAAGATTCAGAATAAGCACTTGCAATCATTAATCATTTCCTTTCAATTGGCAACAGTATAAACTAATCTCATGTTAATCAAATAATCTAACTCATGCAATTAAAGTAAGCAACTAGGTTGAGATTTCCTCACAAGGTATATTGTTTTGCTCCTTCTCTTATCAAGGTAATTTCACTCAACTATCTAGTTTAGGCTTCTCATAGGCTTGTAACCATCCTACATCTCCACCACTAAATGCCATAAGGGTAGTGAATCAAAGGGTATTTATTAGGTTGTAATGTTAGAAAGGCTAAATGATGAAATGGATATTAGTGTCAATGATTAATGAAATACTGCACATGATCTTAGTTCTTCAAGCTACTTCAACATTTAATCACAATTTGAACTGTGCAACTGTATAAAGTATCAGTCATAAGCTAACTTCCTTTCATTGAACATCACATCTTGTCAACTGGCCTATTGTTTTCCTCTTTCCTTTCTTCTTTCTCTCTTTCTTTTTTTTAGGTACTTTTTCTTTGTGTTTTTCTTTTCTTTTAACTATTGAACCAGATAACAAATATATTGAAGTTCAAGTATTCAACAAGCGATGCAACTTTAACATTTATTTCACAATTAAAGACTTACTACAGGAGCAAATATCCTGTACAGTATTCATTAATCAAGGATGGAATTTTAAAAGAAAGTAAAAGCCTTAAAGAGGTAAGCAAATGATTTAATTTTTATGTGGCTATTGTTTGATAGAAAGGGTTTTGAAAGAAATGCCCTTATCATATTCACAATTCCAAGAAGCTAATGTGGTTTTGAATCAAGGATTGAGACAAGTGATGCAAAGTTACCAAACTAGATGATGTCACGCAATGTAAATGAGTATATGTTGGAGGATCAAAATTCTTCCATCTGGGTTTCTCACCCTAATCAATTCACTATGACAATATTGCATGAATATTAACTAAATACATGAGATCAATCATTCATGCTACATAATTTCCAGTAGTAAATCAATGAAACAAGGAACTCATACTTCATCAAGCTTGCCAATGTTCAAAAGTATAAGTTCAAATTTCAATTTTATTCTATGACGTTTAATTCCAATAGACCAAGCAACCATCAGAATGAGAAAGAATTTTTCAGCAGAGGATCAAGTCTAGTTATGACAAAAAGGACTTTCGGTTGTGACTATTTTACACAGAGAAGAATTTTTCAGTAAACAAGGAATATTGGTCGCGACATTCATGGATACTGGTTGCAACTCATGATCACAGAGAGTAATCTTGTTAAACACACATGCTCAGGTCACGACCTAATTGTCAATCCAATCAAGACCAAAATTTACAAAGAGTTATAGTTGCGACAAAGATAATCACAGATCATGACTACACATCATAGATAGGCAAACATCAAAAAATATGAACTCATGATCGTGATAAAAATTAGCATTGGTCGCAACTAGTTTTCACAGAGAAGAATCTTAACATACTCACACACATTAGTTGTGATAAGAACAACACAAGGTCGCGACCAGAATACAGAATCATAGCAATTATCTGATTTTATTTACCCATTCACACACTACTCTCCCACACTTAATTTCTACATTGTCCTCAATGTGAAGAAGTAATAAAACACATGCAAAGGTTAAAGTAATAAGGAGGACAAAACTAAACCAGAATCCAAGATGAATTTATTAATTTCTATCTACCCTTATTGACTTGGTCTCCTCCCCCACACTTAATCAACAATTAACAGCTCATGTATATAAGTAAACTGATTAAAGCAGACTATTCTAAGTGGGGAAATAAGGAAGGAGACAACCTGAACATCATGAGGGTTTGAAGTTCTCTTTGTATAGCTTCAACAAATTGCCATTACCCTAAAATGATGTACCATCTTCTTTATCCTGCCTTATTGATATAGCCTTCACCCATCTTGAGAGATAATCTACAACAAGTAGAATATATTCATAGCCAAAAGATAGTGGAAATGGTCTTGTTAATATAACTACTGCATTATCCAAGTCTGTCATTGCCATGAAATTCTATTGATATTAGATAATATCCTTAAATTGTTGTAGCCCTAAAATATCTAAAAATTTCAAGTTGAAGCACTCATAAACAGGGTTAGAATGCAGAATATTATAACTATTGAATTGAAAACTTCCTAGCTCAGAGATTCTAACTCCTTGTCTCTAAAAGTATGCTACATTATCCTTGTCCTACAACTATGTTAAATCTGCCACAGACCTTTACGGATGTTGTTCATCACTTGAAACAGTGTGGTTAGTTCAATAGAAGAAATAGTAGATGAAGATGAAGAAAAATTACCCATAATGGGAAGCCAATCATCAACTTTAGAATTAATGCATAACACATCACTATTGGATAAAGAAAAAGAAAAGAAATCAGTGAAGGAGTAAGAAATGGAAGGTTCTTCAACTTCATCATAATTATCAAACCCATGAATATCATCACACTTATTTTCAAGTGATGCATCAATCATATTAAATCTTGAGAGAGAATAATCCAAATGTGGGTGTCTATATATGTTAAACTGAATTATGTTCCCACTAAATTCCATTTTAATAATTTCATCTTTCATGCAAATCATGGTGTTAGCTATCTTCAAGAATGACCTTCCTAGAATAAGAATACTATTATCAAGAAATTCATTTCACATATTCAAAACATAAAAGTCCACAGGAAAAACAAGTTCCTTAACTTGAACTAAAATGTCTTCTAAAATTTCCTTAGAATTTATAATTCTCTTATCAGCCAATTAAGCTAACACACTAGTTAGTTTAATCATATTCACTCCTAAGGCATGATAAATTGAACTTGGCATCACATTAATATCAACACCTAAATCTAATAATGCTCTAGGAAGAGTTATCTTGCCAATTGTACAAGGGATAGAAAATGCACCTGGATCTTAACACTTTATTAGAAATTAAGATTTGAAAAGTGCAAAAGCTTTAGGTCCCACTTATACCAGTTCATTAGGTTTGTATCTTTCCTTGTGTGCGCAACTGTCCTTCTATAAGATCATTGTGTGGATCCTCTTCTTCAAGAAGTTTCACATCCTCATCATCACTTTGAGGTTGATATACTTGTAACTCATCATCTAAGTATGAGATGTCATCAAATAAACCATATCTTAGAGTTTTAGTGCTAGATGAAGATATTTTTACCTATATATTAAAAATATAAATTTTTTGGAATTTTTGTAAATACAAAAATCACTAGAAAATACACTGAATACACATAAATAAATCCAGAATTGCCCCAAAAATAGGCAAATTATATATCAAAGTAAAGATATCGATTTTAGAGATTTTTAGAGACAAATCATACCTCAATTGGAAGTCTCACGTTCCCTCACACTCCCCAAAAAAGAAAAATTCAAAAAACATATTGTTTTTTCCCATTCTCCTGTCTACTAATGTGGAGCAACCACGTAGCCCAGAGCCATATGGCTAGTCTGCTAAATAATTTTTTTGTAATAAATAAATAATTTTAAATTTATTATTATGGATTCGGGTAGGATCCACTAATCTGACCATGTCCAATAGCACAAAAAAACTGGATAGCAGCATAACAAGTTTTTTTTTTAATTTTTTAATGTATACGTGGCCCAGTACTCTACAACCAAGAATCAAAATTTTTTTAATATCAAAATGGTGCTTTTAGGTCGCCACTCACCTCTAACCGAGTCCACTAGACCCCGACTAGAGCATGGGTTGGGTTTGTCAGACCGACTCTTCCCTCCTCTATAACTTTCTGTCTGACATCCATTTTTTTAGCTCACATTGTTAACTTTTTAGGAATGAGAATAATTTTATAAACTTCTTTAGTCTCTTAACTATTTATTTCCCATTTTTGCATACATTTCTCAGGCCTCCTCATGACTCAAATAATTATATCGAAATAACTTCCTCAAATTGAGAATTATACTAAAAACTCTAATAAAGTTACTTTAGGGGTATTTTTGTCATTTCTACTCATAGAAACGCCTCTATGCCTCATTTCCCATTTTTTGAAATTTTCTGGAATTTAATGCTTTTTATATCCATAGTTACCCTTTTTGGCCTAAAACTCCATGAAATTACAGTTTTACCCTTGCTCGAGCGCAACCTCATAAATCATCACTTTGAGCCCTCCGCCTCAACCTTAAGCCTATAAATATCATCTTTTCTCTTTTTAAGCCCTTGAGACTCTTATGGAGTCCCTAACTTTATTTATATATTTTCCCTAATAACTTTTTCTATTTGCACTTTGGTCCCTAAACTTTTTATATTGGCAGTGTAGTACCAAAACTTTCTCTATTTGTAATTTATTCCCTTAAAACTCTCTATAATGGGCTTTTGCTCAAAGGGGCTTGATAGCTACCTATTTTAGGCTACATTTGGGCTTCTAGGACTAAAAATTGGGATATAACATCACATAATAAATTTTGGGCCTAGAAGACCATAAAGTAGCCTAAAGTACATAGGTTACCAAACCCCTTTGAGTAAAAGTTCAAAAAAAGAGAAAATTCCTAGGGGATAAAGTATAAATAAAGTAGAGACTCCAGTGAAGTCTCAATGGCCAAGAATGATAAAAGAAGTTAAGGGCTAAAGGTTATGTTAGAGGCCTCAATGAAATGATTTATGAGGTTAAGCCAAGCAGGGGCAAAATCATAATTTCAAAAAGTTTCAGACAAATAGAGGTAATTATGGAAAAATGCACTATTGACATCCCAATTTTTAAGCCCCTTTGAGCAGAAGTCCTACAAACATATAGAGTGTGTTATGGGATTAAACTGTAAATAGAGGAAGTATAAGGACTCTAGATAAGCCCTTAAGACCAAGAAAGAGAAAAGATGAAGGACTAAATTATAAAAAAAGGAAGTCCTTTAAGGATTAAGTAAGAGGTTTAAAGGGACCTAAATAGAAAGTTTGAAGGGACTAAAGTGAAAATTAAAAAGGTTCCAAGGCTTAAAGAAAATGTAGACACAAGTTAAGGGAATTAAGTGTAATTTTGAAAGATTAAGGGATATGGATGTCATTCTTGAAAAAGATAAATGTAAATAGTAAATATACCTAGAAACACAATAAATCTAAAGTCGGGAAAGATAGATGGGATTTTTCTAATCCATTTGACTGGAATTAGAATTTTTATTTGAGGTCCCAATTAATTGATATATATTTTTGAAATAATTAAATTTACAGTAAAAGTTTTCGGGTAATGTTAAATTAGCTATATAATAAAGGTATAAATCTAGACAGGAAGTCAAGAGGGTATAGGAAGAGGGGACCAAGGCTAAGAAATAACCTAGTGAAATGTAAAAAGTCAAAAATTCCCCTAGTATTATAAAAGTGAATGAATGTCATTTTGGTCATTTTCAAGGGCCAAGTAATAAAATACTTTCCTAGTTCAATAATGTTAAAGGCAGGAAGAATACAGAAACTGACTCTAATATCAGAAAATAAGTTATGGAATCTCATAAAAATTATATTCATAAAACAATTTAGTTTTTGAAAATTCAAACTGAGCCTATACTAGATTAGATAGATTTTTTTCTAAAAGCCTCTTCTTTCATGAGTTAGCTCCACCTAAGCATGATGATGTCATATGGATTATGTCATAGAAGGAGTTGATGATGTCATACGGATGTTGTCATGGGAGGGAGTTGATGATGTAAGAAGGCTAGGTGGTTAAATCTTGGCCATTAATTTGTAAGATGCAATCTTGGCCATCCATTATAAGATTAGATCTTGGGCATTGACGTAATCTCAAATTTGCCTATAAATACCCCGTCAAGCTCCATGGCCGACACTTGAAGCACCCTTGGAGAACCTCTTGTAAAATTTTTCTTCAACCCAGAATCAAGCTTACAATCTTCCAAACTTCAAAGATTTTAAGGTAAATTCCTCCTCCAAACTTTAGATTGTGTCGTTGGAAGATTAATATTTGGATTAAGTGGTTGAAATATCATTTTGCTTCCAAGTTATAAGTAGCTTAAACAAGTTGAAATAAGTTAGATTTAAGTGGATTAAGCTTATGGAATCAATGTATTCTTGAAATTTTATCTTTGACATGCTTGCTTCCACTGTATAGAACTATATGAAGGAAGTTGAATTGGTTAATTTTGATACTTTCAATGGATTTAAAATGGAAAAATTGTGTGAAATTAAGTAGATAAACAAGCATTGGAAGCATTGGAATCAAAATATGGAATTTTTGAGATTTTGGAGGGTGACCACGGTTCTATCCAATGTTAGGGAAGGAGTTGGAATTTCAAAATTCAAACTCCATAATTGAATTCTACATGAAAAATTATGTTGGTTTGAACCTTAGGAATTAATTTTAGATAGATGGAACCAAAAGTCCTAAAAGTGAACTAAAAAGGGGTTTAGAGAGTTTAAAATTGGAATTATGTTTATGTATTGTATTGTGACATGCCATTGCTTTGAAATGTATAGGCTTTGACATTTTCCAAAGGAGAACTCCTACACTAGAGCAAAAGAACAAGTATTCTTCAAGAGGTAGCAAGGATATCTCACTTTAAAGTTTATTCTATTGATTGTTGCATTGTATTATGATGTTTGATTGAGCTTGTTATGTGATGATGCTATGGGCTATGTTTCCATGAGCTATGTTGAGTTGTTGCATCTACTTGCACTATATGTCATGAAAATATACATGTTAGAGTATACTTAATGATGAGGTTATGTTGATCCCATATCATATGCATGTAATTAGATAATTTAACTTGATGAATGTTACAGTGCATAATATCACTTACTATTGAGATTTCTTTCAATTCTCATTAACCATGAATTTGACATTGTCATAGGTGATGAATCATCCAAAGGGAAAGGCTTAAATGTGGACCCTTAAGTGTGTTATGTGATGTAATTCTGATGCTACACTTTGTAATGAACTAAGGTGAACAATGGCATGTAATTCTAAAGGAGGTAGTGGCATTGTAGCTCTTTTTTGACTATATTACTGCATGAATTTTAGTATGACACTTAGCATGTGTAAAGTTAAGATAATTAACTTTAAATGGACACCAAGATAACCTTATTTGGATAAGTATACAAATTAATATAGTTTTTTAAAGTTAAAGTTCATACATAATCTGGAAAACTGGAATTAAGCCAAATACGTGGGTCCTAGAGCAGCCATATTCTAGCTCCAGTTTGACCTAGTAAATGAATGAATCTGATCATGAAATTTAGTGAGTTTAAAGTAAATGTCTCAAGCTTTAAAAACATGGGTAATTTACCTTATTTAGATATGTGAACTAGGAGATTTGAATTTTTAAAGTTGAGGCTTAGAACTTGGAAGCTCTAGAATGACCTTATGAACATTGATTTTCCACAAATTAACTGTATTAATAGGTTCAATAAAATCCTAGTTTTATATTTTTTCCTTAAAGCTCACTGAAAGAGCTTTAAGTAAAAATTTGAACAACCTCATTTTAATTTTTTAGAATTAATTATGAATTTTTAAAATTGGATAAAAAATATAAAATTGCCACATGAATAGTAACTGATAGACATATTTTTGAAAATTCATTCTTCTCACTTTATGAGGTCTTAATGTGGTTCAATAAGATTCCAAATGAGCGTATATGTATAGTAGAGTAAGGATGTTACTGTAAGGAATTGGAAGACACGCAGCGGAAATTAATTTAAATTTTTTTCCCCATTCCTTGCCAGGATCTACCGTATGTGTTTAAGTCAAGTGGAAAGAAGCATTACCCTTGGTGTTCCTTAGTGACTTCCACAGCTTCTCTCCGCGACTGGTGATCTCTTTCCGATAGCAAGAAGATGTCCACAGCTTCTCTCCGCAGCTCGTGCTCTCTTTTTGATCGCAAGAAGTCGACGCCTCAGGTCGGCTTCCTCTACTGGTATTCACACGAACAGTGTTCCAACCACGAACGACGTGCTAGCGTCTCCTGTCCCTCCAAGGCTCTCTCAAGAATTCGTCCTCTCCGTCTCTACTTCAGCAGTTTCTTATCTGCAAACCTTTTGCATATTCCAATCGGCCTTTTGTATTGTTTATTGTGTACCAAAAACATAGCTCCTAAAATTAGATATATAGGATGCTTTGCATTTTCCTCAACCGAATTGGATCTTGGAATTAATCTATATTAATTCTGAAATTAATACAATATCACATATTGTATAATTTGATAAGAAACTAATTAAATAAATAATATTTATATTAAATCCGTCCCACAAATTTAATTCACCTATTTATTTAATTTAAATAAAGATAAGATTGGACTATATTTGATTTATTCTGATAAATCAAATTTGAGATATCATATCAATTTGAATTTCAAATTCAAATGTGATAGAAATTTAATTTATCCTTATAAATTAAATCTTGTAAATATCTCTTATATGAGATATCCTATCAATTTGAATTTCGAATTCAAACGTGATAGAAATTTAATTTATCCTTATAAATTAAATCCTATATATCCATTATATATAATATATATATACGAATTTATATATATACAAATATAAATATAAATAAATATATACATCAACCCTAGATCATTCATTGAATCTAGACACATCGTAGATTCAATGAATCTGGACATCATAGCTCGTGTTGGGCTATTTTGTGTGCGACCCTGTAGGCCCATATGAAGTTGGCAGTGGGCCATTTGCTATACTGGCCCACAAGGCGCAAGCGGTCTCTAGCAAGACATAACGACTACCCAAATCATATGCGGATCGATAAATGATGTAACATTTTATACAACCATATCATGTCCCTTCTGTCACGCGATATTTTAGTCATGGATGAGGCATGGATAATGTCATCCTCCTATTCCTGACCGTTACTTTCTCGATCCCTGAGTAGTCTGACTATAGAAATGGAACTACCTTTCCATTACAGTATGGCCATACATTTCTCAGACTCACTCATCGAGAGGCCCAGTAATATCTCTCTACAAATGTGAGGGACAGATTCTATCTTGACCATTCACATTCCTCCGCATGAAAAACCATTAAGCCCGAACATAGTCTTTATGATCACTCGGTCAAAATTGATTTTTGACTAGGTCAAAACTGAGCGTTTGTCATGTAGGAATCCATGATGATCTCAGGTCATAGGGCATAGTGACATGGTTTGGATATGAGAGAAGCTTATGACGTAACCCATGCAGCTCTCTCATAGCGGGTCGGTCCAACACCTTGTACTCTTACATGTGCCTATGACTTTGATTTATATCTCTATACATCTTCAAAGTTATACTGGTCTTATTTCATCTATGCTCCCATATAGATGATCGACCAGGGACATTTAGGATAAAATCATGAATTATCCAAGGATGGTCATCACAATAAACATGCAAATAATATGATAACACAATTAATAAATTCATAAATCAATAATGTTCATAAGACAATGATTGGCCCCTAGGGCACATTTTCCAACAGTTACACATGAAAATTCCTGAAAAATCCCAGAAAATTGAAAATGAGATATTAAGGTCCATTCGAAGTGAAAAATAATGAAGATACCCCTAAAGTAAATTTTAATGAATTTATAGTGTGCTAATTATTAGTTATTTTGCCAGATATTATGGAAACCTCAAAAAATTGGGGAAAATGGTGATTAATTATTTAAGAGGTTATAGAATTTTATAAAATTAGTTCCATCCCTAGAAGTTGAGCAGAATGGCTTTAAATTATTTAAAGCCTACTTATACCAATTAGGGACATTTTATGAAAATTAAAAAAAATGTTTAGAGGTAGAGTTTTGGCCCAAGAAAAATTAGAGAATTTTCCTATGATTTTAGAGAATATTTAGCCAAGACAAAAGAATTTTCAATGTAAGAAAACATCAAAAAGCATTTACTAATATTAAAGTATTACTTTGTAGATGAGGAAGACAAATCCAATTTGACTTTCTCCTCCCTATTAAATACACCATTAATAAGACACATTTTGTATATGGTTTATGTGATATTTTTAAGAGCTTTATAACAACTTTACCATCATTTTATGCCTTCAATTGTACTTTTGTGGTAATACATGATTGTGAGTGGCAATGTGCTAATTAAAGGATAAAATGATAAATTAACTCTTTCAAACTGCATATATTATGTTATTTAATAATTTAGACTTTTACAATAAGCTTTTATGTTGGATTGCAGGTATTTTTGGAAGAGAGCAAGGACCAGGAAATAAATCACAAGTTAATGAAAGTGAAATCACGCTCTTGCATCTTTTAGTCACTATCGAAGAGTCCGCCAGTCGCGACCTTTATTCTTTTGGAAGTCTCTCTGTGTTTACATGTCATGACCAAAACATGGATCTGGTCACGACTGAAATATGAAATTGTTGAAACTGCGCATTTTGAATTAGGTTATGTAGAAATAAAAGTCTAGGAAGGCTGCCATGAGGTGGGGGAGGATGGTTTTTGAGCTGATTAGGCTAAGAAGCAGTACTCTAGCGCTCTCTGATCACCTTCTCGATCTCTTCCATCGTTCTACATCTTTCCACAGATTTCTCCACATCTCTATACCACCAATCTACCATATTTCCATTGTTTCTTCATAGCATCTCAACTGAACAGCGATTGCAGTACAGCAAGAGTCATGAGAGGCTAAACCTTTAGCCTCTTGGTGATGAATCAGATATCTTGAGCTCATGCACTCAAACGGGGAGTTTCTACTGTTATAATTTGTATCTTCTCATGTTATGATTGCTGCTACATCCAGGGTTTTCATTTTATTAGCAAGTTTTGAATATTGATTGATCATTCTCATATTAGACTTTGTAATTGAATTCGGATGATTTGAACGTTTGCTTTTAATAGAATATTTCAGTTTTGATTTTAAGAGAGTTAGGTTATTATCAGCGATTGTTGCTAATTAATTCAATTGCTTAAAATCTAGGATTTTTGATCTACAGCCATTCGAGGGGTGTTTTCATAATCTAAATTCAATTTAGACGCTAAGTGGTTTATGATAGTTCACTAATAGTTCTTAGACTAGCTTTGATCAAAGGGGTTTAAGGAAAATTAGGGTTATGGACTCAATCGATCGATTGAGGTTTTCTTTAAAACTTAGTTACTTCAAAACTCCAATTTTTACATGAGAGCAAGGATATATACATTTTCATCATCAAGAGTCTTTCATAACATATTTCTCAACAAACCATCTCATTTTCATCTTAATCAAAAATCCAAAAACATTACCTTTCAGCAACCTACTTTTATCGCATCAATTTCTAAAACCCCAAAACTATTTTATTCCTGCTCAGGTTTTTCATTGATTTTGACATCCAATCTGCTAGGTTTTCACATAAAAGGCTCCTCGAGAAGAACGATAGGATTGTGCCCTATACTATATTATATTGGGTGCAATAAACTTTATTTTGATGGATCAGACCACGATCAACCATTAAGTAAAGACATTTATGAGGAGAAAAGATATAGTAGAATAAGATAAAATTGAAAGGACGAATATTTAAGTTTTCCAAGAGGTTGAAATGGAGAAAAAGTAACCAATAAAATACATTATGGACAAGAAAATTAGAAGCTTGTTGAGGAAGCTTTCCAAATCTCTTCTACCTCCAAGATGGTGCCAAATGGAAGGATTTTATTTGTTGGAAGGTTCAAGAATGTCATGTGATGGAATTCATGCATTAAAATATTATTATGGACTTGAAATTTTATTAAATTTATTTACCAATATAGTTAAGGACATGTGGACCAATAGAAGTTGGCATCTTGGCATGTAATTTCATGCAAGTTTAAGGGAAAAACTAATGGTAAATTCACTAAGGAGGTGGACTTGAAATTAGAATTCCAATAGTTTTAATTTTGGAGTATTATAAATACCCCTCTCTTGCCATTTTGTGAAGAGTTTGACCAACTAAGGAAGAGAGGGAGAGGGAGCATGAAATTGCAAGTAACCAAGGTAAGATTTGTGACTCTAGCTCTTGATTTTGGTTTTGCTTGTGTTCAAGCTTTGCCTTGAGTTTTAGTGGATTTGAAAACATGAAATCCCTAGGATAAGGTGCTACACAAAATTCATAATCAAAGGAAAGAATGAAATTGATGCTAGAATAATGTTTAAAGGCTAGAAAGGAATAAGAATTAAAGTGGTTTTGTGATGAAATTGGATTAATTGCATGACTTGTGTTCATGAGGATATCTCTTGGCCAAGCATGACTCAAGAGGAAGAAAGTTGATTTTGATAAATCTAAGATCATATATGGATTATAACCAAAAAATTGAGTAGAAAATAGACGAGAATAATTTTAGAAGCTAAGAACAAGAGAGTAAAAATTTAGAGTTAAAGAAGAACAAGTTGAGAAGTTAAGAGTTGCTAGTAGTTTCAATGCTCCTAATGAGTTAGCTATTGATATGCAATGTTTATTTAGGGCCATGATATGTCAAGGAAGATGAATGGAGAGGTTGACCGAGCAACCTCAATGGTTAGAAGGCTCAAGAGTGTCATATCCTAATTTTTTTCTATCTGTATAATACTGATAATGGAAAGAGGTTTAGAAAGGATTATGACGATGATCAGAAGTAATAATAAAGGTTAAATGAGTCTTGAAGAAAGAAAGGGACCTAAACAAAAATTAGAGAAAGTTGGAGGCCAAAAGTTAAAGTATAAACAAAAGTTAGGCCAAAAGTGGTAATTTCTAAAAGTTTAGGGACTTAAATATAATTAAGCAAAAAGTCAGGGACCTAAATATAATTATGGAAAATTTCAGCCAGAAAAGGCTTAGAACTGCCTGGAAGTATTCCAGTCCCACAGTAAATAGAGAAAGTTATGCTGGTTAATCTAGCATAATATATAAATTTTATTAGGGTTCCAGATAGTGGATATTTATCTGATAATCTGAAAGTTATATGAAATTTTATCAGATCTCATGGATCTCAGGTATAAGTGAAAAATTTACAGGAAGGTGTGCCCCATGACATCAGATGTCATGAATCTGACAGAACCCGGAAGGAGCTCTATATGAAAAGTTATCCTTAATTAGTGAATTTTGACGGGAGTTTGAGAACACTTGTGATCCGATTATAGAACTTAGCAGTAGGTAAGCCTAGATATAATGAGCTCAGATGACCTCATATATAGGCCTATGATGATGCCAAGGAGGGCCTAAAACCTAGGATACCAGTTCATCAGTAGAAGGGGCCATTGTCTAGGAAAAGTGTGAAATTATGAAAATACCCCTAGATGACTATATTGTACCAGTGATGGATGGAAGGCATTTTGATCATTTTGGACAGGCTAAAAATGTGAGATATAGTATAAATATGATTATTTAGAGCCAGTATATGCCCTGAGGCAGTACAAAGAGAGGTAAAATGACAATTATGCCCTTAAGGTTAATATAGTGTAAGAAAGGACACCAAGGGTATTTTGGTCATTTCCTGAGGGATGGATGGCAAATAAATACTCAGTCTAACAATTTCAATGGTATGAGAAACCTAGATATTGATTTTCAAGACATAATACATATCCTGGAATATTATAAAAATTAGGAATAGAAAACAGTCTAGTTTTTGTGAAACTGCTCCGATCGGTACTGGACTGGACTAGAATTTTGCCTATCAGTATATTTTAATTTTTCTAGCCAAACATGGCCCTAATGATGTCATGCATGACAAAAATACTAAGGTTGCTAGGGCAAGTTTGGTTCAAGAATGAATATGGACCACAAGATCAAATAATAACCAAATCAATCTTGGCTATCCATTTCCACCCAAATTTATCTATAAATACCCCCTCATTTCAGCATACATTTGGCAGCTTTGGGAACCTTGGGGAAGTTCTTGCAAAATTGCCATTCAACTAAGAAAGAAGCACACAACTTGGAGCACAAAGTAAGGTAATCATCTCCCTTGATCTTGAGCTTTATTCTAACAAGCTAGCTCTTGATTTTAAGGGATTTTTGTGCCCTATTTACCTTGTGGTTTCTGCTATAAGTTCTGTCCATATATGGTTAGAATATATTTTTTTATGTTATGGATAGTTTAGATAAGCTAAAACTAGTTAAAATCAAGTGGTATAAGCTTGGGAATCTAAATATGCATGAAGTTAGAAGTTTGTGTTCATGGCTGCTACTGTACATGATACTGTTCATATGTTAGAATTTCATGATTTTGATACTTCTAATGAGTTTAAAATGGAAAATTGTGTGGGCATAAAGTAGGAGAATAAGTATTGGAAGCATTGGGTTCAAAATATGAATTTTTGGAAAACAAGGGTGTTGCTTTGGTTTGGCACAGCAACTTATGATGTGATTTGAGTTTGGAAATTCTAGCTTCATAGTTGGATTCTACATGAAAAATTATGTGTAAATGAACCATGAGAATTTATTTTGGAAAGATGAAAGTATGAAACATAAAATAGAGAAAGAATAAAAACTAGTGAAAACCAAGTCTCAGTTTTGTGTTCAAGTTGAGTTATAACTTGATATTACTTTATAATGGCTAGGTTTTGACATTTGTGAAGGAAGGAAAGCATGTCAAGAAGGTTTTGAGAAGGATAACTAAGAGGTAGCAAGAATACCTAACTATAGTTTTATGTTTGTTTAACTGTTTGCTTGCTTGTTGATTATGGTGTTTGGTTGAGCATGATAACATGTCATCATGTTGATGATGAGTTATGAATGATTGCAACTCCTTGCAAGTTATATCATGATAATATGCATGTTAGAGTTTGCTTGTGTACCATTATGAAGTAGCTCCCATCTCATGATAACATGTGAAGCATCCAATTAATCATGCATGATATTATGGGTTGTGTAACTTGCTATTGGGATTTCCATGAAATCTCATTCCTCCCATATGCATAACCATGTTTTAGGTACTGGAATTTCTCAAGGAAATAGGGTAAGAATAGTTGGATGGACTTGTATAATAAGTTACATGAGTTACTTTGCATTATGGAAGCACATGATGGATGTATGATATATTATTCTTTAATTGTGTTATGAGGCTGTGACGGTATGATGATGTTTAAGATGCCTTAATCAACGAGTTTGAACTTGAAATTTGGCATGCTTATAGCTAAGATACAGATCCTTAAATTAACACCAATAACACCTCAATTGGTTAAGAATTCGAATTACTATGATTTTTCTAAGTTGGAGTTAAGATCTGGAATTGAGATAAAGTAAGCAACCAGAGGCAGTAACGTTCCGACGTGAATTTTGTATAGTAAATGAACGAGATTTTCTATGAAATTTAGTGACCATAAAGAGAACATTTATGACTTTAAATCCATAGGTAACACGGTTCATTTGGACAAGTAACCAAAGAGAAATGAATTTTTGAAGTTAAGGCAAAGAAACTGGAACTTCCAGATTTTACCAAATGAACAGTATTTTTCAATGAATAAACTGATTTCATTGGGACAATGAAACCTCAATTTTATATTTTCCCCTCAAATTTAAATGAAATATATTTCATAAGAAATTGGAACTACCCTATTTCGATTTTTCTACATTTAGTTATGAATTTTTAAAGTAAGATACATGTTCTGGAATTACCAAATGAACAGTAGCATTAACAGTACCCGAGAGCAATTCCCTTGAAAATACATGTTTCTAAGGCAAAGGGCTATGGAATTGGTTCCAATGACTTTCAAATGGGTATAATTGAGGTTGAAAATAAAGATGTGACAAAGAGCAAGAGGGAGAGATCAAAAGACTGGCTTAGACAAGAGGTAACAAGAATACCTAACTTAATATTAACTTGCTTTGGTTGTTATGTTATGTTTTATGCCATGATTTTGGTTGACCTTATGATGATATTATGATGATGATTTACGATGTTATATTTCACCCTCCTCGCGTTGAATGTCATGCGTAGATGCATGTTAGAGGAAGTGCATAATGTATGAAATGGCTCTTGCTCCCTAATAATAGCTTATGTTTAATTCAATTAATGACTACGCATTGTTGATGTTAATGTTAGTATTCTATGCTACTGAGATTCCCCTAAATCTCACTCTCCTTTACCCAACCATAATAGGTATTTGAACATGGAGAAAGAATGCAAGAAGATTGATGTAAAGAAGTGTAGAATTATATGTGTAGTTATGTATACTTAAATCCTCCAACTATGTAATTGTCATGTAAATATTGTATGAGCATGCGAATTATGTAATGTAGTGATGTATGATTCTTATGGCATGTATTTATGAATATGATAAAGTAGGAAAATAGTTGAAGTATGTTAGAATAATAGTATGAATGAAAAATGAGATTTTAGTAGGATAACTATTTCAAAATAACTCACGATTATGGATAAATGATTTGGTAGAATAAATGATTGAATTTGATTATCAAATTTATTGATCACGTAATAAACATCCTAATATTTAAAACGGGTAGTAGATAACTTTAATTGGATGTGTACATTAAAAGTTATAAATTGTTTAAGTCAAGGTAGAAAATTGGGACAAATATATTTTCTATCAAATGAATAATAATCTTTAATAAATAAATAAGTACAAATTAGAAAGGTTAAGGCCTAGGTTTTTATTTTCATTTTAAAGAGAATTAAAAGAGTTTTAAATAGAGATTTCAACAATCTCCATAGGATTTTCTTTTTAAAAAATTATTTATGATTTTTTAGATTTGGACCATGAATCTAAAAAGGATTAAGTGAGTAGTATTTAAGTGATTAAAGTGAAAAGTTTAATTTTTATATTTAAATTATGACTGTCTCAACCATTTTACTTTTGAGTGAGTACTTTCATGAGTAAAAGTAAGGCGGTTTCAAAAAATCTAGTCTGAGTGTAAATCTAAGCTAGAATGGCTATAAGCTGTTGAAAAATTTAAGTAAAAACTAGCCTCTCACTCACACACTCACTATTTCCCTAGTATTCGAGAGACTGGAGTCCTCCCTCACAAAAATCACAATCTGCATACTCCCTTAGGGATGAGTAATGGGCGGGTTGGACTGGTCCGATGGTCAGCTCATGGCCCGCCCATTTATTTTTTCATAGATACGGATTAGCCCATGCCCTTGCCTCAACCCGTTTAAGCCCGTATTAAACGAGTTGGGCTGAACCCGTTTGGGTTCTAATGGGCATGGGTAGCCTATTTATAAAAAATAAAAATATTTTTTTTATTTAAACCCATTTAAAGTTTTAATAATAAAAATAAAATAACAATATTACATACATGATATGATTGTTCATCCTAAAATTAAAAATTAAAAAATCATAATAATAGCTACAAATTTATAACCACACAGTCTATAATGATTATATAATATAATCATTTATAATTTTAATTATTCAATTGGATTATGATTATATATAATCTACATTATATTTACTTGTGATTGTTGTAGATATAATTATTCATACTTCTACAAAATAAATTTAAAAAAGTATATTAGTATATAATAAAAATAAATTTAAATAAATATAATATAATAATTTAAAAAAAAAATATATGGGCGGACTGCGGGTTGCCCAATGGTCAGCCCGCAGCCCGCCCATATAATTTACTGTTTGAGCCCATTTAAGCCCACCCGTTACGGGTCTATTTTATACGGGCTTAAACGGACTCAAATAGTAACAGGTTGTGGGCGGGCCCACAGGCTCTGAGCTAATTGCTCTCCCCTATAATCTCTACATCAAACCCCTCTGCCTAAATTATATACATCAGTCAGCACATTACACCCCCTCTCTCTAGTGCACACAACGCTCCCACGCACGCAAACATCACACGCTAAGGTTAGGCCTATTAGCTACTGGCCCATCAAAATCAAATAGTATTGTAATATCTATTTAGTTATTTCCAGAAATATGTAATCAGATCTCTGATTACATATTATAATTTTGTATGGACTCTCTTGAATCTCTTCATATAGAATGCAGGAATTTTGTGTCAAGAAGTAACCTAACCAGCCATTTAAAAAGGAAAAAAGTAAAAGAAAATTTCAACCATATTTAAGTTGTTAGAACCTGTAAAGATTTATTTTGATAATGTTTTCTAGTTTGTTTTGTTTATTGTAGGTTTTATGAGTGGAAAGTTCAGGTACAAAGATTTATTTAAGAATGTAATTGAAAGTGTACGCAAAGATCAAAACTAATTCAATGCAGAATCCATATCTCAATACTTAGACTTTAAAAATCCATAAACCTTTTCATTTGAACTATGTGCCTAAAAAGAAAAGAATAACTTTGAATAACTTCCGGAGTATGTCGTTAAATAAGATAAGTTTTATTTCAAAATATTTTTAAAATCCTGATATGTTGTATGATAAATGCCCAAGAGTCAAATTATAGTTTTAGAAATACTATCACAATTTGTCTATTCTACAAAGTTAAGGACTTGGATATACTCAATTAAAGGATATTAACCATTGAGTTGTTATTTAATAATGTATAGGGAATAGTTACAATTTATTTATTGTTAATTATTTTTAAAAAAAATTGTCAATTTTTACTCATTCCTTAGTAGCATTATAATTTAGAAACAACACTTCGCAAGAATTTAGAAAAAAAGAAGAAGGATTCATTGAGGATGTATATGACACAATTATGAGAGGATGTATAAAACTTACATTAAAAATGATGCTTGAGTTTGGAATTGAAGTTTGGTTGCAGAAAAAATATGTTCTCTCTCTTTTCGACATGTAACTCTGTGAAACACCTGATTAAATAAACAGTTCACATTTTCTCACTATTTCGGCTCTCGTCTTGATTTGTAATTGTGATGTCCTTCTTTCATCTCAACCACTCTCTTACCTCTCCAAAATTGAGGATTTTTCTCTTCACTGTTGTGTATTTGTTGCATTCATTTTTTTCTTTATAAATCAAATTTTTTATCATTCTTTTCTCTTTATTTTTGTTTCAAATCTAGACTACATTTTTCTTAAAAAAATTAAATTTTGTTTTTTAATAAATAAAATGAAAAATAAAAATTTAATAAATTATAAAATAAAATAATAAAAAAATTTAAACAAAATAAAAAGAATATATTTATCAATAAGTCACCTCATTTTTACTAAATTAAATACAAAAATATATCCTCCCTCTTTTTACTTACATCTCTTACCCTTTTTACTGTCCCTATGTTAGAACAAAACAAAGCCTCCACTAGTTTTCAAAATCTGCTGCTGCAATTTGCCTTGCAAATGGACGATGCAATGGAAGATCATGTGAAGATTGTGAAGATATCAGAGCTTCTACAAGGTGCACGACCTCTCACTTCCACAGCGTCTCTTAACTCATCCAGCCGTTCAGTCCCTCACAATACTTGTTCTTCTTTCGTTTCAAGCCCTAACACTGTGCCTCGAGTCCTCACTGCTCTGAAACATCCCACCATTGTCGTCGGAACCCTAGCCCTTGCAAGCCATAGTTCTCGCTCATCATCCTCTGGCTGCTCTTGCTTCCAGTTTTCCGATGCCAAATGTATGGTTTGTTGTGACGTTCTCGGATTCGACGCGTATGTTATCGGGAAAGAAATTCGCGTGTATGCTTGGAATTTTATTCCTCGTAAACGTGACAGGGGTTTCTTGGAGATTATCACATGGGGCTTTTCGGATTCCAGTAATGACTTGAGAAAAAAGCAGCTGAACCGGGCAAACCATGTGGATTCTTATCCCTTGGTGCCTAGTTGTTTTAGCGCTCAAAGTGTTGGTTTTTCATCTGGGCATCGCGTTTATGGGATGGTTGATTCTGTTCGCCCTTTAACTAGGGTCCCTTGTACGATGCTTGCAAGTGGTTCCAAAAGCGTTGAGGATTGTAATTCGTCTTCTTCACGAAACTTACTGGGGTTTTTGGTAGAAATAATTTGTTGCAAGTGTAGATTATGCAGTTCTAAAAAGTTGTCAACTGATTTGAGTTGTTTAATGTCAGATTGGAATTGCCATTCTTTTACCAAATTAGTGGTTGTATATTTTATTGACAATGCATCATCTTGGCATTCTGTAATTACTAAGCTTAGTGGTGATCGCATTATAGTTTCGGGTTTGAAGAGAAAGTTGGTTTTCATGGGAAAGGAGAAGTCACGGATAATGTATGTGACTACAAATGAGTCTGTACTGCATGTTGCTCCCTTTTCGAAGCAGCGGCTGCCATGTTTGAAGATGGATACGAAGGGAAAGAGAAAATTTGGTACATATACTGGTATAGTTAGAGGTATATACATGCAAGGGATGGTTGTTCAGTTGGACCAGGATGTTTGGCTTCTTTTAACAGACCAAAAGCTTACTCTGCCACATAGCCTTAGAGCTGGTGCCATTGTAAGTAAAGTAAATTTGATATTCTTTTGAACTGACATTTATCGTGATGTAGAATAATATGAACCATACCATGGCAAAAAGGATGACTTTCTGTATAAAAATATGCTTTATCATGTAGATATCTGTAAGAAATGTCCATTTTGTGGATCCAAAGTTTACTTGGACAAAAATTCTTATACTTGGCGCTTGCTTCAAGAGTAGCATCGTGGTGGAATCCTTCTCCCCTTTTGAAACTGAGTATGTACTGCTACAATTATTCTTATTTTCCATCCAGATTCTGGTCACATGAATTCTTGTAATCTGATGGTCTCATCTAAGTCTCATGTAATTGCTATTGTTTCATACACATGATTATTTTCCCCATTTTCATTTTGGACATTGTTTCAATGTGTACGATGACTTTTTTATAGGCACTATAATGGTATTTTCTATCTTTCATGTTTTTGAAGCTCGTTGTTCCTTGAATTCTTCTGATTTATTTGGTATTCCGAGTTGTCTCCAAACATGTCCTATGCATATGTAGTTAATCATTATTTATTTTATGATAATCATTATTAGGGAATTATGGTTTGTAATTTGCGTAACTATGATTAGAGATTTGAAAATAAATTTGTGCCTAGGGTAATTGGAGCTCATAGCATAGTTAAATTTGGGTTTTGTTGCCCAAGATGCACTTGTGTCTAAATCTTTTGATGTTGAGTTTTGAGAATTTTGCGTCTTTTCCTTTTTATTGCTTCTTGTTTTACATCAACAGTGACTATTCAATTAAGCCTTGCAGGTGTCATATGATTCCACAATCGTCAAGTATGCTTGGAAAATTTACTGAGTCATTACCATTTGCTGCAAGACTATGGTACTAATGGCTTATTAGTAACTAGTTGGAAATTCAAAATTTTAAATTTTGCTTTAATATTTTGTTCTGCTGGCTGGTAGGGTGTTATTTCTAGTCTCAAGCTTACATAAAAAGTTTGGTGGGATTTTATCCAACACGGATCTTCTTGGATCAAATCATGTAATTTACTTCCTTTGGTTGTATGTAGTTTCCTATTGTACTTGAAGCTTTACATTCTATTTCAAATATGATGAATGGTCATTCCAATGTATTACCAGAAAGAGGGACTAGCTCAGATGTTTGCTCGATTACAGTTACCTTCATCTGTATTTCAGACTCTGGTATATGAATAATTGACTAAACGTTTTCTTTCATGAAACAAATTTTGCTTCATTTTCATTAAGTTGGGTTATGTTGCTTGACATTTTCTTGGTAGCATGGTGCTTTCCTGGGGCTTTGTAGTCATGACTCATTTGGGTGTGACAGAGAGCTGCATTGTGGTTCACTGAAACTGGTATTTCTCTGGCGGTTACCTTTGATTTGCTTTTAGTACGTTATTTTGTATATGTTTGCTTTATTTTGGATAACAAAATTATGTGTCATTGACAATTAAAAGTGAAATCACTATAATCATGTTATCGCAGGTATTACCCATGTGTATTTTCATCTGTCACTGTAGAGCTACCATAATGAGAATACTGAAGTCAGGAAATAACTGTAAATTGCTTACAGTGGACAGCCATTCAAGATTTTTATCTGGTGAAGTGAGATCCTGCGGCCGGTCTGTTAGAAGGATCATTTCTAGTGAAGATGTTGGCTGTCTTTTGCTTGGGTACCTAAAGGTTATATTATCCTCATTTGATTGTTTGTCTAGGTGTCAAAGCTGTTTTATTCCTGAATTGGTTCTGTCTTATTTGCATGTATCTAAAATGTAATTGCCATGGTTCTTTAAGTATGGGAGGTGGCACCTTTCTATGTTGCGAAACTTTGATTTTGCTGGCATCTCTCCTATCAGCATAAGTTGCGATGCATGATCTTGTTCTGAATATTCAGATTGCTCCATCAACTGGGAGACTCCAGCTGGTTGATTCTACCGGCAGCATTGATGTCCTAATACCTGATCTTCCATTAACATGGGATCCTAATGAATTATATGAGGTTACCATGGTCTTTTTGTTGCATTCCTTCAGTATTATCCTCTTTTGAACTTGTAACATTGATCTGAAATTCTGCATTCTCATCTTTTTCAAGCCTGTGTGACAGTATTGTTTTGGACATATAGGTGATGGACTTTAACATTATAGTGGACGGCATACCTGAACTTGTGGATCACTTGGAATTCTATAACTCTGAGTCATTATCATGTGGAGCCATCTTTAATTGCAAGTTCACAAAGGCAACAAAAAATTTAAGCTTATCCATCCATGTTCACTTTCTCTGGAAGAATGTGAAATGCAGGAATTTCCCACTTTATTTCTATCCAAGCATGAAGCATGAATGTAAGATACTTGAACCTGGAAACTACCATCTGCTTAGGGTATCTCACAAATTTCCTCTGCTACAGAAGGTATATTTCAACTGTAAAGTGTGATTACATTCTGTGCTGCTAATGATTTTCATCTGACAAGTTTGATGATCAAACACAATAATAGAGAAGCTAGGGGATGAAAATGTTTTATGATCATCTTTCTAGGATTGGTAAAGTTTATGCCCGTGTTTAAGCTGGTGTTCATTTTAAATGTTTCAGTAAAAATCACAAGGTTCTTGTCCTCATTGACCAGTTCAACTGCTTTATAGAATTTTCATGAAGATTATTAGTTTATGTATGGTGATGGTTCAAGAATTCTTTTTGGCAGTACAAAAGTTATCTCCCAATTTTTGTTCTTTCTATATGGTTAATAAAATAGCCTTATATTTTTGAAGGCCAGAACTGTTATCAAATCTGTCAAAAGTTTAAAAAGAATAAGAATTCTGTCTATTATAATACTTAAAAGGACAATAAGTGGGTTTTTTGTATTCTTCTTCAGGAGGTTAATGAAATGATTTCTACTATAAATGTTTAATGCTTCCAGTAAATCAGAAGGCTTCGCTTCAAGTTTAGGACCAGAATAATTTTTTTATCTAAATGGGTTGATTACTCTTATAGCCAAACACCTTTAATACTATTTACTTACATTTTAATCATATAATTTATTCTAAAAGATTCTTTGGCTGCATATTCCATATTCTTGCAGATGTCAAGCACATCAAGTACTTTTGCTGAAGCCATACTCTTGCCTTGGAATTTATTACTTACTGGGCAAAATGGTAATTTATGTTCAATGGGTCTGGTAAAGGAACATAAGGAAAATAATTTCGTTGGGAATACTAATGATAAGGAACAAGTACCCACTAAGAGGCAAAAACTTGTTGAGGCATCAAGAGATTCATCGCTGGAAGATGAGGTTGGCTATTCTCTCCATGAGTTAAGGGCTTGTTCTAATTCTTTCAGTAACTCAGGGGAACAGAACCCTATCAATTTGAGTTCTCAACAGATACCTTGTCAGGCTTCATTTAGAAACATTCCTCATAAGAATATAAATAATGCAGCTATCTTGCAATCTACCCTGTCTACTGTAGATAAAGATGTTGATTCTCATCTGACAGGAGGAAACATTTTTTTGGAAATCTCATCTGAGAGTTTTATAAACTATCAGGTGTGTTGTGCGTTTTTTATTATGGATTTACGTAGGGCGGTAGACATTATCTAGTTTTGTATTTTCTGTCCTTTGCTATGTGAGTTTGAGTATTAAATCACTTCAAACTATCAGGTGTGTTGTGCGTTTTTTATTATGGATTTACGTAGGGCGGTAGACATTATCTATTTTTGTATTTTCTGTCCTTTGCTATGTGAGTTTGAGTATTAAATCACTTCAACCTTTATATCAGTTGCAGATTGGTGATTTTTATGCCATAAAACATAAAAAAGGTTGTTTCTGCACCTTAAAAGATGCTCAAAGTCATAGCAGTGTTAAAGTTCTTGATTCTTTAAAATATCTATGGAGCCTTTCATTTCATTCTGAGGAGGATCCTAGCAATAATGGGGTTTTTCTCAAAGATGGCAATGCATCAGGTATCTCTTCAGATGTTTGTCTTTACATCCCTGCAAATCTAAAAGATCTCCTGCAATACAATTTTATGGGATCAGAAGGTCAAGGCCAGAAATCTGCAATATCAGATGAGAGTATTATTAGTTCTCCGACAACTGAAGTTGCAACTGCTAGCCTTCCTCAGTCCTCTGAGTGTCTTATTTCAAGCTGCTTGTTTCCTGAGGGGAATTTGATTTCTCTCCAGGGGTATATCATTGACAGTCATGATGTTGGTTCTAGTATTAGCAATTCATGTTTGAGTTGTACAAGCCTGAATGCTCTTCGGTTGAAAGGCTCTATCGGAGCTAGAAGCAGTTTATGTATTCATGTCTCTGTGGATCAACATATTGTAAATGCAAACTCAACTGATTTATACATTCATCTTGTATGTTTGTTTTGACAACTTATTTGTTGCGTTTTATTTCATTATTAGGTGAAGATATTTGGTTTGGTAAGGAAACACACTTTTCCTACTGGTTTTGGTCCTGGCGTATCTGCAGTATTTCATCGAATTCTTGATATTAGGTAGGTATCTATTAAGATAGTTGTATTTTTGTTTGAGTAGTCTTGAATGCAATCTTATTCTGTGTAAGTGCTAGTTTCCATTTGTTATTAATTTACCATGTGAAATGAAAGTGTTTGTGAACTTTTATCATCTATCCCTAGTATTTATTTTCTTGAATCTCTAATCAGTATTTGTGAATTTCTATCATCTATCCTAAGTTTATTATTTTAAATCTGATTAGTGTTTGCTTTAGCAGGTATTGGCATGACTCTCTAGTGTGCTAGATGCCATAAATACATGTGATGAACCAAATATGATAATGTTATTTTCCTAGGAATGTTTTGGTCTGTTAATGTTTGTTGGTGCAAACTAAATGCCCTTTAATGAAGAGATGATGCCTCTTGGGAAGTTTTTGATGAATGATATCATCATCACAATCATTTTATCAAGTTTGATTATCAATCTGCAGGGGTCACAGTGAATTCCTGTTGCTGCCAGTATCATTTATTACCATAAAATCTGTAGTATTACATGATGATCCAAACAGTGACAGGCCTTCCAATTTTAGGCCTACTACATATACATCTGATGTATCGGTAGGCAATTTATTTTATGGTTTGATTTCTGAATTGAACCAATGCTCGATTCACAAGCAAATGTGGCTTCGTTGCAGAGTAAGTTCTAAATTTATATATGAATGTTGACGCTTTGGAGGGGTTAGATTCATTGCTATTTGTTGTGAACAGGTTGTTTCAGTCTTTGTTTTGGTTCTAGAGAGGAATCCTACTGTATGTGATTTACAAGCAAAAAGCATTGCTTTGGTACCTCTTCTTGACATTCGACTTGCTGGTTTTGTGTTGGGTAAGTTATTTGGATTTAACATTTAGGTTCATCCATGAATAACAAGCAACTGTATTTTCAATGCCCAAGAAACACTTCTACGTTGAATGTGATTTGACTTGTTACTGTTTCTTGTAATCTATTGTTGTCTAGGCATCTGTAATCCATATGATAAAATTTTTATTCATCTAGTTTCCGCCTGCTTGTGCTGCTCTTAAATTTTCTTGACATATATGGGTCCTTTATTTGTTCATTTCTTTGTGTGGTTAGAATTAATGGTGATCAAATCTTTGTTTCTCGCTTTTCATGTCCGGATATAGATGACGGGTCATCGCGGTGTTGTTGCTGGACAAATGGTGATAGGGCAGCAACCTTATTGAGACTAAATGAAAAACTCCCTAAAAGCAATGCCAGGTCACTAAAGCTGGCAGGGATCAGTGACAATACTTCCAATACCGCTACTGATCATCTGGGGCGAATCTTGAACACACACAAGAAAATAACTGTGAAAAACTATGGTTCGTGTTTTAAGCTGGCTTCCCAAAATCATGTTGTTTCTGCTACTTCCGGTCAAGAGCTATGCAAATCTGATGAAAACCTCCTCAAGCTCATAGTCTTCAATTCATGCTTTGGTAGAACTTGGGTGAGTTAATACATTCTAATAATGATGTACTACCTCTATTCCTTAATTGATGTAGTTGATTTTTTTAGACAGATAAATAAGCCAAATAAATCAGTTAATTATGATAAAATTTAACCCTTCAAGACAAGTTCATATTATACACTTTTTAATCTACCCAAATTAGTCAACTAACTCTTACACTCCTCTAGTATTTAATATAGAACCTAATTAGGGAGTTGGTTTTAGTCCTCAATATAAGATATATTTCTTATTTTATCTATTTTTTCTCAAATTACTCATATTGATACTTTCTCGACAACTAATTCCTTCAATCTAATCAAATTAGTTAAATAGGTTCTATATTTAGGACTAGAGGAGTATTAGATATAACTAATTGATTTATTTGACTTCTTTAATTTATTTAAAAAAGTCAACTATTTTTTATATCAAGGAACAGATAGAGTAACATGGATACAAAAACACCTTTGTTTTTTGTACAAAATTTTTTATAAAGGGGTTGAGCTCACCTACAATCTAAAGGCAGGGCGAAGTTTCCCTTCCTCATAGGCAATATCAATCATAACTCCTGAGTATCTAGATTTACGCTTGAGGGTAAAATACACACCTTTCTAGTTCATAGTCTTCAATACATGTTTTGGAAGGCATTGGGTGATTAATACACTCAGATGAGCACAGCTTTCCATATATTTGCAGCGCCTTTTTATTTAGTTATTTTTGTGAGATCATGCACGTTTCTCGTAGAAGTAATTTCCATTTTGTTTCCCATTTTTTTTTTGGTTGGATTTTGTTTAATTTTGGCTCAAGAAAGCTTGGAACTTGATTTGGCAGAGTGTGGCTGCTACTGTGATGAGCGCTGAGGATGTTAGTCACATAAAGAAAGAGTACCATGTGGAAATCGAGATTATGCATAACATGCCACATATTTGGGCCAAAGAGGTATGTTATATGAACACCTTGATTGAGGCCAGGAATATGGCTAAGCAGTTTTGAAAAGTTAATACTTATGAAGGCACTAAACATTTTGATTGTATAAATTAATTTCTTTCTAGGTAGATTGTAAGTAGCAGGGGCATCAAGTATTGCATCTTAGATGTATAATATCTTGTAATATACAAAAATAGTAGTTTTGGCATGGAAGAATGAAAATCACAACCGATTCACCAATGGACTCAATCTTGTACATAACAAAGTGAATTAATGAAAATCATAAGATGATGGGTGAACAGTAATGAAAAACATAAAGTGAATTAATGTGTATTTAAAATTAACTAATAAAATATTAATTGAAGTGATAAGTGGTCTCATCCTTGTAAGGAGGAGAATACAAGTTTAAATTCTAAAAAATATAATTGTTGGTAGAGGTGAATGCATTTGTTAGTAGATAAGAAAACTTTTTGCATTGTAAATCTTAAAAGGTTATACCCTTGACTAAGTTGAAAAAAAGTTAAATTAGGAAAAATTAGAGTAAAGCGCCTAGTGAAGATATTTATTGGATATGATCTTAAAAGTTGAAATTATTTCGTACAAGCTATCAAAATAATTTTTGAGTTGGAAAGGAGGCTAAATTGGTCATGTGGGGGATCAAACCCTCCACCCCTATGTAAGGCGACTACTCTGCCACTAGGGCAATATCAAAATGAAATTTTAGAAATACTAATCATGCTTAGTCAAACACCCTACATTCTCTTTCACCAAAATAATCAAGTTTTATTCGAATTAATTCAAACAAATTTGAATTTTAAAGTCATAAACTAATCTGATTAATTAAATTAAATTAATATTCAACACTAATTGATTTTTTTTAATTTTTTAATTGATAAAAATATTTCTTTTGGCATTTTGAATAATGAGTCACAAGCTCAAAGTTCAGTTAGCGGACGAGTGAGTAACGTATAAGAATATATTCTTAGAAAATGAACGACAGTTGAAAATGACTGCTAATAGCAATGATTGTTTTTGTTTATTTATTTTGGTGATAACATCTCTCATTCTCTCTTGTCTTTATTTCTATTGTTCTAAATCTCTATTATATTTTCTTTTATTTTCATAATCCGTTATCAGTAAAAATTCACTGTAAAAGTTTAAGGTATAAACTTTTTATAAATTCATTTATTTTTATATCATATCTAATAATACTCTATATTACTTTTCCTTTGTTTAATTATTCTTTTACTTGATTATCATGTGTAATTTTTATTTTCCATAATTTTACTTCATATTATGTTGTTCTCTTATGTATTTATGCTATTGTTCTTTTCTATATATTTTAATTTTATCATATTATGTTTATGCATCATTTTTATTTCACCTCATTTTTCCTTTATCATATATTTCATAATAGTATTATACATGATTATATAATATGATTTATATATATTATAGATTTATTTGTTGTTTATATTTAATTATGAATTTAAATTTATTTAATTCATTTCTTTATAGCATTATTCTTGTCTTTATTTAAAGTGTTGTATAATTATTTATATTGCTATACTCCTCCTATATATATTGTTTTATATTTTAATAGATTTATTTATCTTTTCTATTATATATATTAAATGACTAGTAGTCACAATACTCTTAATTTTATGGTTAAATGACCAGAAGCCACTATTAATAATGATTCTTTGGTAAAAGACCATTTTGTAATTCCAACAAATAACATGGTAAAAGATCATTTTGTGATTCTAACAAATAAAAGTTCTAAAGGCTAATGATTCAAATATCAAATGACACAAAAGAGCTTGTAGTTTTAAAAGATTTTTGCTATAGTTAAGAAGACCAATATTTAGAGAAATTGATTACGGATATTAAAAGCAAGCAAACATAATTATGAGGGTGATAATTCCATGAGCAAATATTACAAGATGATTAGAAGTTATATAAATAAATAAACAAAATTATTATAATATGACCAGAAGTCATATGGATAAATATGCATCAATTTATTAAAATTAAATGTTAAAATTGGTGATCACGTCAAAAGGATCAAGGAATTTTATAGACAATATCAAAAGTAATTATATTCTTAATACAATAAATTGTGGGAAAAAAAATGTAATTCGTAAGTCTAGAAGACAAGTCAAAGGAAATAACCTAAGTCTAGACTACATGTCATTTAATTCTTAATTTCTATTATTATTTAGGTTATATATTTTTTACATATTTGATTAACATTGTGATATGGGTAAGCGTTCCAAAAATTGTATGAAACCAAATAGACCAACTTGTTATCAAGTGGCACTTGATATTGATATTGTTGACGCTATAATTTTTCTCCTAGCATTTGTGTTCAATATGACTGAATCTATTTCACTTATTATAGCTATTTTTGTGCCATCTATTGTGTCAAAGACATAAAACTTCAAGAAAATTAAACTTTAGGAATGGTATATCAAATTAATTAAAAGGTAATTATTAATCACGTTGCGATATTAATATATTGTGCCATTTGTGTAATGATCTATATTATACATATTTTGTTCATTTATTTATACCATGTTATTTAATATTAGTTTGAATTAATTGTTATTTATTGATGTAAGAATTCATCCACATGACATATTTTGAATGTTGCAAATAAGTGATAAATAGTATCTTGAATAATGTCAAAAAGTTTAAAATGATATGTTCAGTTTATACATTATTCTCAAAATTAAAGTTCTCTTTAAATGATCTTCTATATTTTTATGTTTGATGAGTATGATAAATATTGGATTGATTCAAATACAATTATATATTTATATTTATTATTAGTATTCTATTTTAATATCAAGAGAGGTATTTTCAACCTTTATTTTTGAAATAATGAATTATTGGATATATATATTAGAATTAAATTTGGTTTTCTTATGACATTTGAGAGAAAAAGAAAAATCATACATTTACATTATATTTGAATGAGAATTTATTATTTAATAGAATTTAATTTTAAGAATTATTACTTGTTAATTTTTATATTCAAGTTTTGAAAATTATTTTTAGTTAGCAGCATATTTTTAATTCTATTGGATATATTTAATACTAGTATAACATTTCTCATACAAGGATTTTAGATAAAATACCATTGACTAAAGGTAATTTTTACTCTCTTTATTTGATGATTAAAATGATGATTGATATAAACAAATATTAAAAAAATAGTTTATATTTTGTGAGTTATTAGCTATGTGTATATTCTGTGAGTTATTGACTATTTATTTACTTGCTATGAGATTAGTAATCTATGAAATTATTTATATTAGATACTCAATTATTAATCAATCGTAGTTAAATTTATGGATGTTAAAATAGTTAGAACAATTTGAAAGGAAAATATAAATATCATAATTATTTATTATTTTATATTATAATATTGATGATATGTTGGATCTTATTCCATTGTACCCCTAAACATAATAACTAATTATAATACTTTGAATATGTTAAAGTATGTTATTAATGAATACTGAAATTATATAGTGATTAATAATATATGATAGTTCTTGAAGAACTTATGTGACAAACAAAATTGAAATAGTTCTTGAAGAACTAATACATATTTTTCTTATGGGATGATTGATAATGAAAATTATAACCTATAGATCTATTTTAGATCCATGATTGTCTATAAGATAAGAAGCATCTAAACTTCATAGTGAAATACATGAAAAAGGAAAATATGTTGATATGACTCACACTTGAGGGGGTTATTGTTGGAATACAAGTGTGAGTTAATATTGAATGAATTTTTACTTAAATCTTCATATAAGTCCAATCGATCTCAAAAAATGGATGTCATATTAAGGTTATAAATTAGTTATATGTTATGACAATTAAATTATTTGTTGGTTATAGTAAACAAGAAGTTTACTTATTCAAATAGATTTACTGTTAGCATGACTTGTTTGATAATCCTAAATCGTATAGATGATGTAATAAATTATTGAAAATTATGTATTAACATCCATTGAAGAACCAGAAGATTTTTAATGAATAGCCAATATAAGAAATAACATGTGCTGCTTGTTTTAAAAAAATTAATTATGAGAATATCACTAATTATGATTTGGAATGGATCTCTACATTTCTTAAAATATATTAAATTTATATATGGGCCTATTCAATTAGCATGTAACCATACAATTATTCAATAAATTTGATAAATATATCTATAAGATAGTTATATATATGTGATTATTATAGGCTTGCAACCAGAAGTTTACAAAATTATTAGAATAAATCTTTTATGTTGAGTGCACAATTTCTAGAAAATGTGATTCTAAAAATATTCTCTTAATGTTGCAAGTGAGTTTATATATCAGGCTTTCAATGATTATTACACAATTACTAGAACAGTTGAAAAACCTACTTAACAAAATGATTTAGAAAAATTATTAACACCTCTATGAGTAGCTAGATCAATATTTATGAGAACAAAATTTTTAATTCAGTGTTGACATATTTGATTTGATATATTATAATACATATCAAGCCAAAAATATTCTCCCAATTAAATTGGTTTTGGTTAGGAGCTAGATTTATTTTTTTTAAATGCATAGTGTTTAATTCTATTGATCAATTACAATACACATAAATGTATATTTTAAAAAAGTTGAGATAAATGTTGGTAAAATCTTCCTTTTTCTTATTTATCTCTAAATGAAATACAATAATATTTCTAAAGGAAATAAATGGATTTAGGAAACTTACACTATATGATTAATTGATTGTCATTCGATAAAGTTTTCTCAATATAAGGGGAAGAAATTGAGTAGCTGGAAAAGATAAACGCATAAAATGCATTATTCCTATCAAATGTAGATATTCAAATATAGTAATATGAACTAGAAGTTCATCAAATATTATATTCATAAAATATTATAAAATATCTGCCAGATGCGACTATTGACTATGAGATTATCAAATCTCATATTTTAGCTAAATATGTTCCAATTAATATAAATGAAATTAAGTCATGCTTTAAGCATGAAAGAGTAAATTGATTTCAAATATAAATACCTTGAAAATATAGGATCATATATTAAGATGATCATAATGAGGAGGTAGGTACTTCAGAAAAGTACCAAGACATAACTACTTGCAAAAAATCTCAAAAGAGGTTCAGGTACTTGAAAAGTAATAAAGAGAGCTTTCTAAGTTATGTCACAACAAGAAACATGGAACCAAAAAATAAAGTTATCAACAACAGTTTTGGTAATAATAGTACACGATTAAATAAGGATCTTGTGTATAGATTTATCACGTGAAATAGACAAAAAGTAAAAGTAAAAGGCAAAGTAAATTATATTCTTTTAATATGTGAAAATTATGGACTTATAACTCAATCAGGACCTGTAGTCTAAACACTTGAGATATAAAATTATTATGAAATATATATACACATTTATGTGAAAATAAAGATTTTCACAAAAACTAATGATTAATATGATGAGGAATATTATTTTGTGGTGGATACAATATTTTTTGCATATATTAATAGTGAAATTTATATGATAAAATTTTAAGGATTTAAAATACCTGAAGCATATAAAGAAAAATATTTAGAGTTGAATATCCAATGATTTCATAATTTTTGAATATTTACTATAATTATTTTTCTATAAAAATATATTAAATTTAATGGACCAGAAGTCCCATATTTATTATGTTGGTGTTGCATGTTTTACCTATTATAATATTTACCTATTATGTTGGTGTTGCATGTTTTAATGTTATTGGCAAAATTAAGTTCCTATAAGTACACAAATAGATAATGAAATTAAAACTTCAGGTGATAGTTCTATGAAACATTATATGAGATCCTTTTGTTTTGAATAAATTGGACATGTAAATGCAAGATATATCATTGTAATTTTTAGGATGATTTTTATGTTATTTTCATAATGCATAAGGCAGTGAAGAGTATATTTATATTCAATACCAGAAGATATGTTGGAGAAAAATATTTAAAAAAAATGACAATGCATTATGCATAGTTCGGATAAAAGGAAGATATGCTCAAAATATATTGAAATAATCTGTTTGAGAAACTAGTACATCTTCTTCATATGAAAGGACAAATAGTGATGTTGTCATCAGGGGAGTAAAATTGATGTTGTCATCAGTGGAGGTAAATAACATCAAGGGGAGTAAAGATCATACTGTATTCTTTTTTCAATAACCAAGGTTTTCTCCCACTGAGTTTTCTTGGTAAGGTTTTTAATGAGGAAAATTCAATATATATTGTATACTTTTTTTCCTTTATTAGTAGGTTTTTGTCCCACATAATTTTTCCTAGTAAGATTTTAATAAGGTATAATATTTATCTATGACTATCCAATGTGAGTGTTATAAATATTACATCATATGAGGATGTTTATAGTCTCTTAGCATTCTATTTCATATTGAATGGCATTATAGCTTATAACTCATAAATTGAAAGATTTCTAATATTCATTATCTATGACTTCTAATTGTACAATTATGTTTCTTAATTCTCTTATTTATTTACTTATTACTCTTTGAGATTAGTCTTCAATGTTGGTATTTTATAATTACATGATGATGTACACACATTGAAATAATAATATGAATGAGAATCACTCATCTTTTCTCTCCAATTCTCTTGTCCTTTTCATTTCTCTCATCCAAAATCTCATGCATTTTCCTTAAATTCTCTTAATTAATACAATTATAAATTGTAAAAATAAAATAAATAATATATTTTTTGGCCAAAAAGTAAATAATATATAGCTTATCAATATAAAAAATTTTGGTAGAAATCTTTTCATGTTGAATTTAACATTTAATATAACAAAATATATTAATGTGGCGTGGTACAACATTGTAGTGGGTGTTTATTGTTCTTGAAATAATTATTTATGTTTGTATTTTTTTTTCTAAATTTGTAATTGTATTAATCAAGAGAATTCAATTTAATCCAAATGATTCAGATTATACTCGTCTAAAATAAAATAAAAGTATGAAATAAATAAAACTGCAGTTGGCTTAGCAAAGAAATAAAACTATAGTTGAACTTTATGGCTTTGATAGACTGATTATTTAAAAATACTCCAAAGAAAAAATATTAATTAAAGATAATGAAAAAAATAATTATTATTTTTATTAATTTAATTTAATTAATTAAAATTAGTTTTTGAATTTTAAATTCAACCTAATTTGAATTAACTAGAAAAAATCTGGATTATTTTGTTATATAATGGACAAATTAGAGGATATGGGAGGAGAGAATGTAAGGGATTTGGTTAGGTAATTTAGTATTTTCAAATTTTATTTTGGTAATCAATCCTTTTAAATAATTTCAAGTTTTAAGATCGTCTCCAATAAATATTATTTTTACCAAGTCCTTCTCTCTAATCCTCCCTTAAAATTATTTACTGAAATACATTAATTTGTTATAATTTTAATAAGACTGTCAACAATAAAGCACTGCTCAATTAAATCCTGAGTGATGCGAATAAATCAATTTGGTTATTGATATTTTCCCTCTTTTCTTTATATGCAAGAACAGACCGTTGTTTTCTCTATTTTCCGGATGGAGCCCAATATTTCTTTGAAAAGCCATAATCCAATCCCCTTTATCGTCTCTGAACAAAGCCTTTGAAACAAAAGTTGCAGTCTCTTTCTCTACCAAAAGTCCTGCAATTAGAAGAATCACCGCTGTTGGAGGGGCGAAGCATTGGGTGGTGGAACTCCTAGCAAGCTACTTTCTTGGGGAGAAGGAAAGAGCTTGATGATGATGTAGATGGTGACTTGGAGGACACATAAGCGCATATTCATTTACACATATAACTCAGTATGCGTTGGATTGGCAATGATCATTTTCTTAAAAAAAAAGTTTTAATTAAGTCAAAAGTTTATAGATTGAATCACACCGAGCTATACTTAAGGGATTGAATTATAAGTGGGTCAAAAGTTAAAAATTTAAAAGATTATTTTTTCTTAAAATATACACAAACTTTTAAATAATCTTAAAAAGAATAATATTTATATAAAAACCCACTAAATCTACAAGTAAATGGAATATTATTTATGTATAAACTATATATAATTTAATAAAAAAATTTATTAAAGCATAAATCTAATGGATTATTATTTTTATTTTCCTCAAAATAATATTGTTTCATAAGTAGCAAAAAAAATATATATATATAAAATTCAATTTGGTCAACATGTCTCTAACTTTTGACTGTATCAGTCATAAAATAAGTTCATTGATCTAACTGGCCAATCAGATTAAATTCATGTTAAAAAGCATAGATTGCTTGAACAATGTCTTTAATTCTAAAAGTAAAAAACAATTATCTTCCTCCTCATGGTCACCAACGCTAGCGTCACCACAGCTAACGAGCTACCAACCACAGTTCTCCCCCAACCATCGGCTATCAAAGACATCATTGCTAGCACCATCGCCTGCAACTAAATAGGTATTACCAAAATGGTTTTTGTGTATATTAAACTTTAAATCCTAATATGAATAAGTATACTCGGAACCCTTTGGCAACATCATGAACATACGAAGCTGAGTTTCTGATTTAACTACCAGCAGTAATTTATCATCTCCTTCCGGATCCACTCGAAAGCTGCCACTGGCTTGCTTGTAAGAACTCATTTATTGAATGTAGATATGGAAAAAGACACTTATGGCTTTTGATGCATGAGATGCTTTTAACAAATGAAGCTAAAACGAGGCTTGCATGAAAATGGCATTTGAAATGGGTGAGGGGCCTCTATGTCCCTTCTCTAATGCCCCTTTAATTGTTTCCAACTTACTAATTTTTTTTCTTTTTTTATGGATCATTAGATTCTACATAAAATGAGTGATATTTTAATATCTTATAGATAAAAAATGGTGCAGTTTTACTTCTTTTTTTTTTTTTGTGATTTTCAAAGAAAATAACTAAAAAATTCACATTTAGAGAACAAAATCCTACAAAAATGTCACTTGAATTTCCAAATCCCAAATTAGTTTTATTTTCTACGCTTTAATACCTATTGACTACAATTCATAATCATATAACAACACATTTTTGTAAAAATTCTTGATTTGGGATTTTAAAATTCATGTGGTATTTTTGTGGGGTTTTCCCATTTCAAAGTTTATTTTTTGAAAAATTATAAAAAATTTAAAACTGCACAATTTTTGGCCTATAAGATATCAAGATGTCATTCATTTTATATCAAATTTAATGAGTTATAGAAACAAAGAAAAGAAAAAACATTGTTAGGGCATTAAAGGGGAATTAGATGCCCTTTACCTTGAAGATTTAAAACTGGTTTAATGTCTCTGAAGATTGATATTAAGAAGGCTAATGATAGCATCCGATGGGGCTTTATACATCAAGTTCTAGTTGATGTTGGTTTGGAGTCCTCTCTTATAAACCTTATTATGACTTGTATTATATCTGTATCTTATAATTTGTTATGGAATGGTGCTTAAATTGAATTTTTCCTCTTAAAAGAGGTCTTCAATAAAGAGACCCTATCTCACCTCTTTTATTTGTTCTTTGTATAATAGGTTATCTCATCTTATTATAGATACTGTGAATGAGGGCCAATGGAAACCACTTTGGATTTCTAGTGGTGGTCCAGTATTTCTCATCTTATGCTTGTAGATGACCTTATTTGTTTTCGAGTAGTTAATGTTAAGCATGCTAAATGTATGATAGATTGCCTTGGCAAATTCTGTCTTGCTTTGGTGGAGAAAATCAATAAAAGTACGTCTTCTATGTTTTTCTCTCCAAAGGTAAATGCAGATACTAGAAGAAGAATTAGTGAAATCATAGGTATGCATGTTTCTACCAAATATAAGAAAGTATTTGGGTTTTCCAATCATTAGAGGGAGGAAACTTAGGAATACTCTTTCAGTGGCTGGGAAGATAACTTTGGCCAAATCGGTGTTGAGTTCTATACTGGTATATCTAGCGCTGATTTCCAAGATACCTATTTTAGTTTGTCAAGAAGTGGATAAGATACAAAGAAATTTGACATGGGGGAATGGGCGAAATTCACATGGATTCCATCCTATTGGTTGGGATAAAATTCTAAGGCCAAAATTAAATAGTGATCTTTGATTCAAGAAGTTATCATCATTAAATCGTGTTTATGGAGCTAAAATTGCTTGGAAGTTAGTTAAATGAGATAAAGGTTGTGGGTTGATGTGCTTCTACATAAATACATGCTGAGGAATGAAGATAATTTACTAGAGGCAAGGAAGGGTGATTTTGCATTGTAGAAATTTATTTCCCAACAGAAAGATATATTTGAGTTGGAAACAAGATGACATATTAGAAATGGACAAATGGTGAATTGTTTTACAGATAAATGGTTGTTTCCTACTATAAACCTTAAGGAAGTGTGTACTAGAGCACTTATAGTTGAAGAAGAAAATAGTAGAGTTACATATTGGATTAATTCAGGGTCTTGAGATTTCTACAGACTTGCTAATCTTCTCCCAAGAAATTCTATTCAGAGACTAGTCACTATGCTTCCACCTATGATAGAGACAGGCAATGATGTAATGGTTTGGAATACTACAAATGAGGATACTTTCATGATTAAGAGTGTATATTTTCTAATTGAGCCTCAATCGACTGATTCATATAGTTCTACTTACAAAGATATCTAAAAATGGAAGGGTGCTAAGCGTATTAGTGTGTTCATGTAGATAACATTTAATAATCGCTTAGTGACTATTGTTTGGCAAAGTAAGTGGGTGTCAACTTCTACAATGTGTCAGTACTACAATGAATATACAGAGGATATTTGACATATTCTTCAAGATTGCAGGTATGCTAGACAGCTTTGGTTTCAAATAGTTGATCTTAGGTATTATTCCTCATTTTTTAGAGCTCCCTTGCATGAATGGTTTGCCTTAAATCTCAAGAGCGAGTTAGGAAGTAATGGTCTTACTAATTGAGGATTGATTTGGGGAGTTGCAATTTGGAGCTTATGGAAATGGAGGAATCAAAATTAATTTGATACAAACTTCTTCAAACCTATGGATCCTTACTCGGTCATTATGCATACTTGGAAGACATTCGTGCATGTTCACGAGGATAATTTAACTACGGTGTCATTATTTTGAGCTCCTCTAATTGACAACCTCCTCCTTTGCGATGACTCAAATTAAATGTGGATGGTGCTTTGAAGGCATCCCATACCAAAGCAGAATGTGGTGGAGTTATTAGAGATCATATTGAGAGCTGGGTTATGGGATTTACTAGTACACTAGGTTCCTGTACTGTGATGGAAGCTTAGTAGTGGTATGTGTTTAAAGGTCTTCTTGGATTTAGGAAGCTTATTCTTGAATTATATTCTAAGAATGTTATTGATATAATGTCCAACATGAATAATAACAAATGCAGTTTGTTAGTTGTACAGATACAGAACCTTATACAGAGTTCCTAGGATGTGAAGCTCCAACACATTCCTAGAGTTCAAAACAATATTGCAAATATTCTGGCTAAGGAGAGTTTGTTTACTACAGAAACTTTATCTTTTTGCCCTTCATGTTTGGAGTCTCTTGTTTTTAATTATTGTTTGAGATCTAATCCCTTTCGAATTTAGATTTTCTTTTCGGACAGTTAGCCTTCTCTTAAATAAAAAAAAAGAAGATGCCCTTTGCCCTGTGAAATGACTGCCTAGGTTGCTTAGAAATCTGAATAGGACCAGTTTATATAAGAGACCCAGCTAGAGAGTGGGTAGTGGTTTTTGTAGACGCTGCCTACTCATTTAGATCTCGTTTTTGTAGACCGGGTTCCACTGGGAAATATTGCCAAGCACTATTGATTTAACACAAATATCAATGTTCGTAAGGGTTTTTTTTGCTATTTTTATCTTGTTTTTTAAAATTTAAATAAAAAACTGAGTTGTGTAATTGTTTCATGTGTTTTCAAGATTAGTTTATAATTACATTATATAACTTAGAAAATTTTTCAGCATTGACACATGAATGTGTTTTTGTGCTACTTCCTTTTGGTTATGTTTTGACCTCCTTGAACTACCTTGTTTTCACCATTGCATCATGTATTCATCAAAAGATTGGTTTCTCCCACTTGTATTTGAGTGCTCTTGGATTTTTAAAAGAGGTTTTTCCCAAATGTTCATTTGAGCAATTGTGAAGTTTTACACTTTTTAAGATGCATGCAATGGTTTGAGTGTTCATATTCTTAAAGTTATCTATGATGATTAATTTAATGCTTTTTTATTAGTGTAGTGTTCAAGTGAACTTTGAGCATGAAGGTAAGAGATTTAACCCATGCTGGAAGGACTTTGAGCTTTTGTTTTTTTCTTCATCTATGTGTATTTGTTTTTCACCTATTATAGTTCTCTTTATAATTTGTTTAGTTTCTTCTCGAAGCTACATTTGCATTCATATGATTGGAAATGATAAGGCATTCATTCATACACCCATTTTCCCAAATACAAACTCATACACTTCATCCATTGCTAGCCACTTTGGACCTTCACATTTATTTCATTCCATAACTTTGCAAGTATTCATAACCATGTTTTAAATAGCATTGAAATTGCATTATTTTGATGCCTCGTAAGTATGAGAAGGTATGAGGGATGCTAAGAAAAGAAAAAGGAAAAAAAATAGAAAAAGAAGGTAGAAAAAGAAAAGAACGAAGAATGAAAGCATTCTGATTTGTTAATAAACAAGTGCTTCAATTTATAACTAATATATTTGTCGCACACGAAATCTCGGTCTCCACAAGAGAGTTGCTATCAAAATTTTAAAAAGATCTTGAAAACATTTTTTTTAAAGAAAAAGTGTGGTATACAAAAATAGGAAAGGGTTCTGTAGTTGATTGTGCGTGGGGGAATTGGTGTTCGACATCTCACAATATCCGTTCATAAAAATAATTATCCTAAGTTAACTATTTAAAATAAATATCGGCTTCAATTATATTATAATTATCTAAAAAATAATGGGAATGAAAATAGAACAGAAAGAAAAATGCTTATTTAGAAGAAAAACAAAGGAAAATAAAAAAGAAGAATTATTTATTAATAAAGTTGGACTTGACATAAAATTAAAGCCTAAGGCCTACATACCTTCTAGGGGGATCAAAGCCCGCATAGTTAGGGAGTAAAAATGTGTGTAATTTGGTTGGTATTTTATAGAAAAACAGTTTTGTTTAATTTAATTTAGAAAAAGTGATTTTTCATTGGTTTGTATTTTTTATTTTATCAAAGATAATTTCTTTATTTTTATTTGGAAAGATTTTTGAAAGGATTTTGGATTAAATTTCCTACGGAGATTCCAACAATTTCATACGGTAGAATAACCATTTTTTCCTGTGAAGGTTCTAAAAATCTCACACGACACAAAAATATTTTGCAAACTGTTTTGTTTATTATTTTTTTTTAAAATATTCCATTTTATTTTTATTTATAAAAATTGGATCAAAATTATCTTTAGAGAAAGAATGAGCAACCCACATTGGTATATCTGCCAAGACTCTAATAATCTGACACGGCTTACTAATAAACTTAAATGCCTACAAAGGTTCTAAAGTCCCTACGCTGAGAAGAGGGAGCAAGACATGAATAATACATGATCAAACATGATAAGAACAAGACCCGGAGAGGCAAATCATAATCCATGCTTCAATCATCATATATTGATTAAGCTAATGAATTGGGGATGTGTACTTCCAAATCTTGTGCCACACAAATGTCATTGGGTATATCATTATAATACCAACAATAAAAGATCATATGATAAACACTGGGCGGAAATAAGAAGATACAAACCAAAATTCAACTCCTCAAACATAACATATTCAAGCCACTAAATAGAGAATCATATAATGGGCACATGCCTCTTGATCTTTTAGGCTGCAGAGAGACGAACTAAGGAAGTAAAATAATAAAATAGGAGAATATGCAAGCACCACCACATGCAATTCCACCATCAAATGATAAAAGCGATTATTCCTGTGATGCAAATGATACAAGCATAACTTCAGTTAGAAAGCTATTATTTTAAGAATTAAATCGTTGCTGGGCGAAAAGACAATCTTGTCACTACAAGAAAAAAACATTAACACCGCATCTTCTATACCAAAGCATATAGGTACATGTTAAAAAGTATGTTTTGATGATAATAAAATAGCAAAAAATTTCCAGTAAAATGTCAAATGAAGTGTTTTATACAAGATTGTTGAATTATATGTTTTAATCATATTAAATAATGTTTAAAACAATCAAAAAGTATTTATGTGATTAAATAGTGTTCAAAGAAGAAGTTAGTCAAAATTAATCGATTAGATAGTTGATTCATGATAATTAATCGATTAGTTGATAGATTAATATAAATATAGTATTATGTGTTATAAATAAATATCAATTAATTGATTAGTTAATCAATTAATGAGTGACTATTAATCTATTAAGTATTCGATTAATGTTGAAGAGCTTGCCTTTTGGAATTGAATTGATAATCTAATTAATTGATTAGTTAATTTATTAATTGTAATTAATCCATTAGTTAATCGATTAATCTATTAAAAACAGATTTTCTATTGAACAAAGATATAGCTATTAATCAATTAATTTATATTAATCTGTTAACTGTTCGATTAATCAGTGAAGTATCAATTTTATGAAATTCAACTTTAAACCTATTAATCGATTAATTTACATTAACAAATTAACTATGTGATTAATCTATGTTGAAATATTTTATGATTCAATTCTTCCACATACATTAATCGATTAATAATTCGATTAACTTATTATAATCGATTAATGTTAGAAATTTCAAAATATTTCTATGTTTATACTAAAACTTTTTTCATCTATTTTAAAATTACATATGATTGATTTAAGTTAAAGAATCCTAATGTTTCTCATTACTCCTCATAATAAATCTAATGAGAAACTTGTCTTACAAAAACTACATCATATATACTTGAAAACTTCGATCAGTGTGATGCTCTATTTTTTGTTTCTCTCATTAATTGAAATATTGATTGAATTAATGATAATTAGTCAATTAGTTAATTGATTAATACAATGTATTTTTCAGTGAGGAAAATTGGAGAAACTGTGAAGAACGCATTAGAAGAAGGAATCAATCAATTAAGAATTTGACTAATCAAGTTCAATAATCAAGGAATAGCAAAAGGAGAAGATGATGATCGATAAAATAACTCAAATATACTAGTTATGATGAAATAATCGATTAACAAATAGATTAATTCTTCATTTTTCAGTACATTTTTCAGCTCTAAGTCGATATATGTTGATTATTTTGACCATATCTCAAGATATACTTATCCGATTGAGGTGAAACTTATTTCATATGAAATCAAACTCAGAATACAATTCAATGATACAATTTGAATCACCAAAGAGTCTCATATGAGGGAGATATACCATTCGAAATATGGAACATAGGATTAACGCTTTGGCTATGACCTCTACTCACTAAATTAATCATATATTTCTATCTACAATGAATTTTGGAGGCAAATTTGGTTCATTGGAAAGTATAAACATAGACCTTTATGAGGATAGGTCATTTTCTATGTTTGGAGTTAAGTGCCTATTTGGAAAACCCCTAAACCAATGTTTTCAAAGGGCTTTTGGCCCAAACTTTGATTTGAAAAAATTTCAAAATAAATAGCCATATTTGTTTAAAATGACTTTTGAACCAAACCATGATTTAAAATCAAGGTTTTGGATAATCTACTGAGACTAGCTTCTGAAACAGTAAAAGAGCTTATGGACTACCCAATTACTATTTTACCCTTACTTTTTCTTACACTCTCTCTCCTCTTTTTTCTTCCTTCTCCACCCTCTTTCCTACTTTTAATAAAATCATACCCTTTGTGATAATTTTTTAATTACAAAAGTCTTTTTGGTAATAACTATCCAAATACTTATTTACCCAGAATAATTTTTTCGTAAGTTTTTCTTCAAAAGCCATTTTTCTAAAAGTTGTCTAAAACCCCTTTTTCAAATTTGCTCTTATCCAAATAGGCCCTTAGTGTTGTTTGGGGTTAAGTGCTGGCATGGAAAAATTAATACATATGGCACACTCTAATTTGCTATTTGGACATACTTGACCTAATAAGGTTAGTCCTTTATAAAATATAACAATACATTAAATTGTATATCAATTTATAAGATAAATAAACTAAGTTTTTAAAAAATTAATATACAATATAAAATATATTGAAGTCTAATATTTATGATTAAAATTATCTCCTAACTCCTATATTTAATACAAGAGGAATAGTAGACAAAAGGGCGTAGTTTTTTTTATATATATTTTTACCATTTCTTATCATGCTTGCACTACAACTCTTTTGAATGGAGAACAAAAATTTATAAGATGCGAATGGGCATATGTAACAACCATCCTCCGTAGACAACTTGAAAATTTCCTGGTAGACAAAACTAACAACATTTTTAAGAGTTTTATAACAACTTTGCCATTCATTTTATGCCTTAAATTGTACTTTTGTGGTAATACATGATTGTGTGTGGCAATGTGCTAATTAAAGGGTAAAATGGTAAATTAACTCTTTCAAACTATATATATTATGATATTTACTAATTTGAACTTTTACAGTGAGCTTTTATGTTGTATTGCAGGTATTTTGGAAGAGAGCGAGGACCAGGAAAGAAATCACAAGTCAATGAAAATAAAACCATGCTCATGCGCATTTTAATCGAGACCAAAGAGCCCATCGGTCGCGACTTTGATTTTTCTGGAAGTCTCTCTATGTTTATAGGTCATGACCAAAATATGGATCTGGTCGCAACTCAAATGCGAAATTGCTGAAACTACGCGTTTTGAATTAGGTCATGCAGAAATAAAAAGAGAGGAGGGTTGCCGTCAAGGGGGAGACTAGTTTTTAACCTGATTAGACTAAGAAGCAATACTCTGTGCTCTTTGATCTCCTTATTCACATCTTCCATCATTATACACCATCAATCTACCGTCTTCTTATTGTTTTTTCATGGTATCACATCTAGACAACGATTGCAGTACATCAGGAGTCATGAGAGGCTAAATCTTTAGTCTCTTAGTGATGGATATGATATCTTGAGCTCATGGACTAAAACGTGGAGTTTCTACTGTTCTAATTTGTATCTTCTCATGTTATGATTGCTGCTAGATCTAGGGTTTTCATTTTATGAGCAAATTTTGAATATCAATTGATCATTCTCATATTAGACTTTGTAATTAAATTCGGATGATTTGAACATTTATTTTTTAATTGAATATTTTAGTTTCAATTTTAAGAGAGTTGGATTATTATTAGCGATCGTTGTTAATTAATTCAGTTGCTTAAAATCTAGGGTTTTTGATCGACAACCATTCGAGGGTATTTTCACGATCTAATTCAACTTACACGCTAAGTGTGGTTTCTGACAGTTCGCTAATAGTTCTTAAACCAGCTTTGATCAAAAGGGTTTAAGGAAAATTAGGGTTTTAGACTCAATCGATCGATTGATGTTTTCTTTGAGACTTAGTGATTTTAAAACTCCAATTTTAACATGAGAGTAAGGATAGATACATTTTCATCATCAAGAGTCTTTCATAACATATTTCTCCAACAAACGAACTCGTTTTCATCTTAATCAAAATCTAAAAATATTTACTTTTCTGCACCCTATTTTTATTGCATCAATCACTAAAACCCCAAAAACTATTTTATCCCTGCTCAGTTTTTTCATTGATTTTAACATCAAATTTGCTAGGTTTCTAAATAAAAGGCTCCTTGAGAATAATGATAAGGCTGTGCCTCATACTATATTATATTAGGTGCAATTAACTTTATTTTAATGGATCAGAACACGATAATCCACCCTCATCACTAATCATTATTAAATGACACGTCCTGAGTACTGTAATCATATGCCTATAGGTATACCAATATCAATATCTGTATACCCATAATGACCATATTCTATCATATCTTTATTCTAACTAATTATCATTATCTTACCTTAAGTCGTCATTGTAGTCTTATCTTTAATCATTGAGAATTACCTAGAGCTAAATATCTCATCCATCTTTAACATGTAAATGCAAATACATTAGGTATAAGGTAGATCATCAGTACGCATGTTGGCCATAACTGTTTAATCATGCATAGAGTACTACTACCCTTAAGCCAGTGGGCCTAGGAACCCCTTTATCATATGCCAGAATGCTAACAGGATGATCCAGTTACCCTTTATAGTCATTGTAATAAACAAATGACCAACACCTAAGTCACATTCATATCTACTTATTGCTTATTAATCCATCCCATTTTCTGGATTATCTCAGGTGATTTCCCTAACTTTTCTCTAATCAGGGCAAAACTCTTTGATTTGTCTGGGGATTCTTACCTGGTGTATTATGTAGATATTCCCTGGCAAAATGTCCTAGCTTACCACAACTGTAGCAACTTTCCATGACCTATTAATAAATCTTATCTATATGGTCTCTACCACATATCTTTTATCCCTGATGTACTAATTGCATGTTTTAACTTCTTAATTTATTACCTCTAACCTTTACTTTTTTCTGGGCATTATAACTTCTTTCTGAAATATTGCATGTCCCTACCACTCTATTAAACCTTTGTAATAAATTGGGAAGAATCCCTTCTTAAAACATGAAACTCAGTTCATAAGTCATCTGCTCAATGGTACATCCCTCATCATTCATGCAGATGAACTTGGCTAAGTATCCATCAAAGGGTCTTGTTTCTCACCCTCTCTTTTCACTTAAACTTAGCCTCACGCTCATCTTTATTTGACTGAGGTAAATACTTTTCATAAAACTGTTTAATTTAAACTTCCCAGTTGAGCAGGATATTCTTTGCTTATAAGGTAACTTATGCTCCCTTTATTATCCCTTAACACCTTTCTTTAATTTGTAATTGACTAGCTACACCTTCTATTCTGAGCGATATTGTAACACCTTGGAGATCTTTGAATATTCTTTCAATAGTAGGCAGTTTGTGCTTACATAACTGGATATTATTTTATACTAGGTCCAATGAGTCATTAGTTTCTCTGTGATGGAATTCCTCTATTTTGAAAACATAAACTCTTAGTCTATTCTTCATTACGTCTTTTCCCTTAGACCGTATGCTAGGTAGGTCTTTAGACAAGCCTCTATTGCTTTAATTTGGAAAAAGACTATCCTAATAAAGTCTTTAATAATGTAGATCTACTATGGATTATTGTACGGATGATCTTCTTTTGAACATTCCTTAACCTGATTGATCATATGTTAGCATATCGCACCAACTGGCTTAGGCGCATCTTGTACCAATCCTCTAGTTGATAAACTTCAGCGAAGTTGGTGCCTTCATTCTTATTGTCTCTATAGCATCTGGTTGCCGCCTCTTAGTGCATCGAACAATTCTAATTCGTTGCCATATACTAGTATCATTTTTGTAGGCCTTAGAAATTATCTAGCCAATAGCCTATATATCGTTTTAGGGTTGGCTTAGGCCCCATACTATACTTTACTCAATTTATGTTAGAAGTCTTAGGGGTTTTCTTGCTTTTCCAACTACTCTCATTGTCTTTAGCATTTATAATCAGTACATAGAGAGGACTTATATGACTGTTCTTTTCTTTTCTTTACTTCTAAGTAGGAGCACATACTCTAGCATGCATAATGCCTAGCTAAAATATTACATAACTACATACTTGCTCATGAGTGCAAAGTTCTAACATCGGAGCTCAATAATTCCTTTCCTTAATATCCACAGCTTTAACACTCAGAGCTTGCAAAGCTCTATCATGTGGAGCTTGCACTACTCTAACATTTGGAGCTTTTTACAAAACATAATATAATGTCTAGCATTTCATGCAAGGAGTAAAAGCTCTTATTTACTATTTCATCTATAGCATATCATTCAAACATCTTATCTGTACAAAAAAAGTGAGCCTTTCTATCTGTCTATAGTGTCAGCTGTAAAATCATCTTATTATTTATAAAATTTGAGGGAGAGGACTTATACCAGTTTATTCTTTCTAACATGCTTAATACCTTGTTAAACTCTATCCCTAAACTTTGTTCTTGGCCAATCATACTTTTATTGGGTAAAGTCAACTCCGCTTGCTTTACCTCGGCTGTATTCTCTTTGTTCTTATTAGAGGACATATTATTCTGTCAAATTAACATCAACTCCATTTTTATTGTATCCCCTTTTTACACAAATAGGGTATCTTACGCTATTTGGAACAACATTAACTCTAATTCGGAGAACTAATTCCCAATTCTTAAGAAAAACTAGGTGGCCATAACTTCCATACATTATATCCCTTACTTAAGAGCATCTCAACCTAACCCCCAAAACTGAGTAGCTATTAACATTATCGAGAATATACTTATCTCTCATCGTACTAGTTTTGCATAACTATATGCCTCATTATCTATCTCTTATCATCTCTTACTATTAATCCTCAAGAAATTACTGAGGCTATTTATCTTTAGCTTATTATCTCCAAGATCTTGTTTATCAATTCAGGAATATGAGATAGTGATAGGACACAAATTGTGTATGGTTTATATGTCATTTTAAGGGTATTGTGACAACTTTACTATTTATTTTATGCCTATAATTGTGCTTTTGTGGTAATACATGATTGTGGTTGGCAATATGCTAATTTAAGGGTAAAATGGTAAATTAACTCCTCTAAACTCCATATATGTCATTATTTAGTAACTGGTTAGACTTTTACAGCAAGCTTTGATTATGAATTGTAGGTATTTTGGAGGAGAACCAAGGACTAATGTCAGTAGAAAATAAATCACAAGATAAAAAGAATCAAACCAATGAAAGTAGCTTTTATGCTCTTTAGTCGTGACCAAAGTATCCACGGGTCGCGACCTCATTTATTCTAGAAAGTTTTCCTGCGTTCACAAGTCACGACCAAAAATAGGATCTGGTCGTGACTGGAGAAGACAATTAGTAAAGCTACGTGTTTTGGATTGGTCATTATGTATTAAAAGGGGAGGAAAGCTGCAGATGTAAAGGAGGCTGGTGTTTACCTGATATGGCTAAGAAATAGTACTCAATCATTATCTTAACACTATCAACTTACACATATGTCTTCCATCATTCATCTTTCCATCACCATTTTTTTGCTTTCTTAATGGCATCATATCTGAATAGCGATTACAGCACATCAAGAGACATAAGAGGCTAAATCTTTAGTCTCTTTGTGATAGATCGCATATCTTGAGCTCATAGACTGCACTGTACTAGGGAGTTTTCTATTTTAATCTCTACCTTTTTCATGTTGTGGAATTCCTTGTTCTAGGGTTTTCATTGTATGAGTAGGGATTGAATATCGATCGATAATTTTGAGCTTAGGTTTTGTAATTGAATTTGGATGATTTGAATGTTGATTTTAATATGAATATTTCAGTTTTGATTTTTGGATAATTGGATTGTTATCAACGATTGTTGCTAACTAATTCAATTGCTTGAAATATATGGTTATCGATCGATGATCATTTGAGGGCATTTTTATCAACCGATTTGATTACACACTAAGTGGTTTTTAATAGCACATTATAAAATATCTGCCTTTTCATACATCTTAGGGACCAAACGGTAGCATCTGGAACCACTTTTAAGGCTATGGAAGTCAAATTACTCAATCTAAAATTTTACTCTTAGCGAGTACTGTTCACTGTGTAAATTCCAGATGAGTGACCTGACTTCAAAAAATCATAACTAATTCTAGAAAAATAGAAATGAAGTGGTTCAAATTGCTACAAGAAGCTAACTTAATGATCTTTCAAGAAAAAATAACTCGTTGACCACGCCTTGACCAGGTCAACATCAGTAAACGTTTGAAGTTTACAGTTCATCCTGCATTTTTCCCTAATTCTAGCATTTTGGTCCCAACATTTTCACTATCCAATCCCCAACTTCTCTTCATGTTTCTTCAATCCTTTCTCATCATAAACCTTTTGGATTGGGATTACATAGAAGGGGATGAGATTTCTGGGGACATCTCAGTAGCAAACAGTACTAAATAATGTATGCATTAATGTAAATACTTGTGTGAAAATTTTATTGATGTAAAAAATTCATTATTTTTATGTTATTGTGCTGCAGCTTCCATGAATGAGGTGCCAAATAAAAGAAGAAGAGAAAAGAAGCATATTGCACTGATTAAAAAAAAGAGTGCAAGAAAAAGAAAATAAAAAAAAGAAAAGAGAAGAGGGCACCATTATCAATTATTATTAGCACAATTACCACAGCTACATCCATAGAGACATGAATCCATGCTACATATTCATTGTTGAATGCATATAGTACTTTATATTCTTCATATTCCATTCCATGTGGCCTATCTTTATCATTTTAACCCTAAAAGACCTCTTGATTATTTGCATAAGTGTTATATAATTGTTAAGATTTAGAGCCATTACAAGCATATGGTAAGGTATTCTCCAATTTGAATCTGAGTTAAAGAACCCTAGCAATGAGAGGAAATAGAGAGCTAAACACTTACACCCTTTGAGAGGATATATTACGCTTATACAGTTGAGGTTGATTTTACTTAATAGTTGATTGCTTGGCATTGCTCACATTATCACCTTTGCATTCCCAAAAGATGATGAATTATTTGTTTCCAGGGTGTACTATGGATTATGTTGTAATCTTTAATTTAATAGTGTTGTTCTAGGTGTGATTCATTTCTTTATCCAGGAGTACAAAGGTTCAAGTGTGGGGGAATTGATAAGACACATTTTGTATATGGTTTCTATGACACTTTTAAGAGCTTTATAACAACTTTACCATTTATTTTGTGCCTTAAATTGTACTTTTGTGGTAATACATGATTGTGTGTGGCAATATGCTAATTAAAGGGTAAAATGGTAAATTAACTCTTCCAAACTGTATATCTTATGTTATTTACTAATTTAGACTTATAGAGTGAGCTTTTATGTTAAATTACAGGTATTTTGTAAGAGAGCAAGGACCAGGAAACAAATCACAAGTCAATCACGCTCCTGCATCTTTTAGTCGTGACCAAAGAGTCCGTTGGTCACAATCTTGATTCTTCTGGAAGTCTCTCTGTGTTTACAAGCTGCAACCAAAACATGGATATGGTCATGACTAAAAAGTGAGATTGCTGAAACTGCGCATTTTGAATTAGGTCGTGCATAAATAAAAGGAGAGGAAGGCTACCATCAAAGGAGAGGCTGGTTTTTGACCTGATTAAGCTAAGAAGCAGTACTCTAGCTCTCTCTGATCACTTTCTCCACATCTTCCATCATTCTACACCTCTCCACAGATTTCTCGACCTTTCTACACGATCAATCTACCATATTCTCATTGTTTCTTCATGGCATCTTATCTGAATAGCGGTTACAGTACAACAGGAGTCATGAGAGGCTAAACCTTTAGCGTTTGGGTGATGGATATGATATCTTGAGCTCATGGACTAAAACGGGGAGTTTCTACTATTCTAATTTGCATTTTCTCATGTTATGATTGCTGCTAGATCTAGGGTTTTCATTTTATTAGCAAGTTTTGAATATCGATTGATCATTCTCAGACTAAACTTTGTAATTGAATTTGGATGATTTAAATGTTTACTCTTTAATAGAATATTTTAGTTTTGATTTTAAGAGAGTTGGTTATTATCAACGATCATTGTTAAATAATTCAATTGCTTGAAATCTACGATTTTCGATCGACGACTATTCAAAGGTGTTTTTATCATCTAAATTCACCTTACACGCTAAGTGGTTTATGACAGTTCACTAACAGTTCTTAAATTAGCTTTGATCAAAGGGGTTTAAGGAAAATTATAGTTTTGGACTCAATCAATTGATTGAGGTTTTCTTTTAGACTTAGTGCTCTCTAAACTCCAATTTTAAATGTGAGAGCAAGGATAGATACATTTTCATTATCAAGAGTCTTTCATAACATATTTCTCAACAAACCAACTTGTTTCCATCTTAATCAAAAATCCAAAAATATTTACCTTTATACACCCTACTTTTATCGCATCAATCTCTAAAACCCTAAAACCATTTTTTCCTTGCTAAGGTGTTTTCATTGATTTTGACATCCAATCTGCTAGGTTTCCAAATAAAAGGCTCCTCGAGAAGAGCGATAGGGTTGTGCCTTATATTATATTATATTGGGTGCAATTAACTTTATTTTGATAGATCAGACCACGATAATCTGCCCTAATCAGACTCCCTTTTTGAAAGGGATAAGATGTTTGAATGTTATGTTACAGATGAAGTAGTAAGTGAGAGCTTTCACTGCTTGATTGAAATGCCAGGCATTATGTTATGTTTGTAAAATATGCTAAAGCTTCAAATGTTAGAGCAGTGCAAGCTCCATGTGATTGAGCTGTGCAAGCTTCGAGTGTTAGAGCTGGGCATATTAAGAAAAATGAATGCTTGAGCTTTAATTTTAGAGCTTTGCATTAATGGGTAGGTATGTAGTCCTGAAATATGTTAGCTAGGCATTATGCATGTTAGAGTACGTGCTCCTATGTGATCTTATTTAATAGTAAAGTAAAGAAAGAAAGAATAATGACATAAGTCCTCTCTCTGTATTATGATAAATTATTAAAGATGATAAGAAGAAGTATGATGAGTAGTTGATAGAAACTCCAGAATATATTAGTATTCGAGAAAGTTTGATATGAAAGAAATAGACACTACTTACAAGTCTAGTATGGTGAAAAGTCTATATTCAAATAGATGCATAGCAAGTAATCAAGTAATATAATGAAGTAGAGTTCAACTCTGACTTAGTTGATTCAAAACAGAAGAATAATCACAGCAAAGATATGAAGATCTGCGGATATGGAAAGTACTCAGCAAGATGTCAAGATAGAAGATAAGAGATAAATACCCCAATCCTTAGTCATAAAGTAGAAAATGATATCTATCCAAGATTGTTGACTAAAGTGCTAAGTAAATTTTGAGGACAAAATTTATTTTCACGGGGGTAGAAATATCATATCCTATTTTTTCCCTATCTGTATAATACTGATAGAGAAAAGAGGTTTAAAAATAATTGTGACGATGATACGAAGGAATAAGAAAGGTTAGATGAGTCTTGAAGAAAGAAAGGGACTAAAATAAAAAGTTTAGAGGTTTCATGGTGGAAAATTAAAGTAAACAAAAGCTTTGGGCCATTAAGTGTAATTATGAAAAATTGAGGGCCTAAAGTATAATTTTCAAAAGTTCAAGGGCAAAATGGTAATTATTGAAAGTTGAGCCAAAAAAATCCAGAATCAAATTATTACTAAATTTTTCCAGTAAATAGAGAAACTTATTATGATCATCTTGAAACAACACAAAATTTTGATTTGAGATCCCGAAAAATTTATATTAATTTTTGAAGAAAGAAAAATTAATATAATATCCTCTAGACTTCAAAATCAAATGAAATTTTGTAGTCAATTATTATAATTAATATGAGAATTTATAAAACTAATAGAGCTCAAAAAGGAGTTATGTAGAATTTATTATAGAATTTACAGTGGATTAAAACACCCGATAAATAAGTTTCAAGGGAATTTCTCGAGAGTTGAGCTCATGAAGGTAGTGAATTATGAAAATGGCATCTTATAGACCCAGTAACATTTTTAGATAAGTGTGTTAGCAAGGGCTAATAAAGACCAGGAAAAATATAAAATTATGAAAATGCCACTAAGTAGCCACTATGTTGTGTCATTGAATCAAAGTTAGAAGAAGGGCATTTTGGTCATTTTACTAAGGTTAGATAGTCAAGGAGAGTTCCCATAATAGTTTATCAAGGTCAGGGAATACTCTGATAATGTGTGAAAAGACGATAATGCCCTTGAGGTATTAAAGTAAATAAAGAAGAACCAAGGGGTGTTTTGGTAATCTGCCAAGGGATATGTAGTTAAGTTTAGACCCAGTACAAGAATGTCAATGATAGAAAGAATCTAGATACTAGATTTAAGGTTAGAAAGTATATTAGGGAATCTCAGAAAAATTAAATTCAGAAAATAGTCTAGTTTTTGGGAAATCGGACTAAGTCGGTACCAAATTAGACTGAAATATTTTTATATGCTTCCTCCCTTTGTAATTTTGTCACATGCGCTATGAGGTATCCTTTGATGATTTCATGGATGATGTCATCTCATTGGCATCTAGGGCAAGTTAATCCAAGATCAAATATGAGCCATTAGATCAAATAGTGCATAAAGTAATCTTGGCCATTCATTTTCCATAGAATTTTTCTATAAATACCCCCATTTTTCTACATAAAACTGTGGCCCTTAGAACCCTTGGGGAGGTTTTGCTCAAATGAATAGTCAAGCCAAGTTAGGTGAAAGGAGAAAGAGGAAATTAAAGTTAGAGATATGTAATTGAAGCTTAAACAAGCTAGTTAGGTGATTGGTTGTTGAATCAAGTTGATATTCTTGACTTTGGCATAGTTGAACCATTTTGGTATGCACTATTCATGATAGAAGGAGATGTAATTTCAATGATCTAATGCTTCAATTGAATTCATATGATGATTTTGTGTCGGATTGGATAGATTTTGAACCTTGGAAGCATTGGAATTCTAAGTTGTAGTTTTTGAAGTTCTTCTCTATTATTGTTCACTCATATGAATAGTGATTGAAATTTTATGATTTTGACATTTCCAATGGTTTTAAAATGAAAAGTTGTGTGGGCTAAAGTAGAGAAACAAGTATGGGAAGCATTGTAATCAATATGAGAATTTTTAGAAGAATTATGCATGTTTTTTCAAATCAGACTAAAACAATGCATAGGAGCTGAAATTTCATGATTCTAAGCTCATAAATGGATGCAAAAGGTGGAATTGTGTAGGGTAAAGTCAAGACATTAATTGGTTTAAAGGCCAAATCAATTAGTAAGGATTAAAGGAAGTTATGTTAGTTAAAGTAAGTTTAATGTCCAAGGAAGTTAGATTGTAACGAATGGATGATTATGTTAGGATTTGATGGTGGACTCCAAGGAGGCAGCCACACATAAAAGAGAAGTGAGAAGAAAGAGGCAAGATAAAGTGAAAGAAAGTCAAGTATATGAGGTAGTAAACTTATCCTAAACTAGTAGTAGTGAATGTTATGCTTGTTTGTGCTATGACTTTGTTGAATTATGTTGTATATGTGTTTATGATTGAAGCTCTATTTCTATGACTACTCTGGCCAATTGTATTTCATATGTTATATGGAAGCATGCACATTACACATGTTAACACTTTTACAAGCAAGCACAAGTATTTACATTAATGCATGCATTGTTTAGTACCGTTTGCTACTGATATTTCCCTAGAAATCTCACCCATTCCATGTAATCCCAATCCCATCAGGTTTATGAATGATGAAAGAGGATGAAGAAGCATGAAGAGAAGCATTTTGCATTTTTTTCACTGCAAATTTGCTCTCTATACCATTGAGTCACCACCACACATAATTGGGTCACGACCGTATTGCTTTTCTGTAGTACTTTATTACACTCTGTCAACTCCAGTCACAACCCCTAGTCACTACTATTTTGGAAGATTTACTCTATGTTATATTATGTCATGACCAAACCACATTTTATTCATGACTTGAAATCTATTTTTAAGAAATTTTACTCTTTGTGTAATTGGGTCATGACCTGAACACACTTGTGTCGCGACTAGTTGAACTTTTCTTCTGTGAAACTTCTATGTCTGATTCTGATTATTTGCCTAGTTATTATTGATTGTTCCTGTGTTGCATGCATAGAAGAACTAAACTATTGGTGCCTTTTAAACCTAAAATTGAGAAACAACTTAGGAAACTAAGGAGAGAATTTAGAGAAGAGGCAAGATCAACAGAATCTAGTTCATCCTCTAGTGTTTACATTGAAGAGGCCAATTTTGAAATTAAAGGAGCTTTGATTGTAGCCTTACTTAAATTTCATGGTTTTGCAGGAGAATATCCACATTGGCACTTACAAACCATGTATATGATATGCTCTTCAATGAAGCCTCCAATTACTGCATTAGATGATGTCTTAAGGAGGTATTTCCATTTCACTATGGAAGGGAAGGCTAATGAGTGGTTATACAATCTGCCAACTTATTTCTTAACTCTTACAAGGGATCAGTTAAAGTAAACATATTTAGAACAATTCTTCCTGGCCTCTAAGACAACTAGGATGAAGAAGGAGATTACAAATGTTTTGCAACAAGATGGAGAGTCATTACATGAATATTGGACAAGATTTATCAACTTGTTGGCTCGATATCTACATCACAATATGATAAAGGTTGATCTAGTAGATATTTTCTTTGATGGTATGCTTTCTCATAACAAGGTATCTTTGAATGCAACAAGAAATGGATCTTTAAGAGATAAAATTCCACAAGCAAGTTGGAAGTTATTCCAGAAAATGGATAATGAAGATCATCAGCGTGAGGATCCAAGAAGAATGCTTACATCATCTTCGGGTATTTTAAAAGACATTTTGTTAGAAATAGAATCTTTAGAAAATCTAATGGAAGAGAGAATGAATTTAATTGAAAGAGAGATGCATTTTATAAAGCAAGTTCATGTAGTGGAAACCCTCACAAGCATTAGTTATAAGGTGTGAGTTATGTGGTTCAATGATGCATGCTATCAGTACATGTGACAGACCGTATGAATAAGTACCATCAATATACCAAGTGAAAGACAATCAATACCAGAAGAGAGACCCATACTCCAATACATACAATCCTGGTTAAAAGACCACCTAAATTTTAGGTGGGGAGTAGGGAAAATTGGCCAAACCAATTCCAAGGAGGTGGTACTTCATCAAGCAACTATCAAAGTAATGCAAGGTCTATGATTCCTACTCAACCTAATGCTTTGGTAGCATCCAGACCAGATGAGACTTCTCAATTATTGAAGAGTATGGCTGCACAAATGAAAACATGGATGGTAGAATGACTAATATAGATAACAAGCTCAAAGAGAATTATGGTCAATTCACCTCCATAGCTTCAATTCTTCAAAGTATACAGAAGGATAATTCTGATGTGCAGATATTACAAGTCATTTAACTTAAGTTTTCAATACAGTGAGTAATATACAAACAAAGAGCAGTGGTAGTATGCCTTCAAATACTATTATTAATCTGAAGGGTTTGAATGCCATATCACTCAGAAGTGGGAGAGAAGTTCATTTTAAGGAAGATGATAAAGTAAGGGAGAATATGGAAGATTCTTAAGTTAAAAATTCAATAATGTCACAGATAAAGATTGGGGAATCAGAGAGTGAGAAAGAACAGCAGCTTATGATTAAGAAAGCAATCCAAGAAGAGAACTCACAAGAGGAAATGCAAGAGAAGTAAGAAGAGGAAGTGATAGTGTCAAGTCCAGTATACAAGGGAAGCAAACTGAGGAGAATACAGAGTCAAGCAAGCAAGGAGCCTCTATGCATACAGGTAAGGAGTAAGTATAAAGGATCTTCCTTTTCCTAATGCTTATTTTGCTGGAAAGAAAATGATTGACCCTAAATTTGCAAAAGATGCTTATACTCTTTTTAATAAAATCAAAATAAATATATCTGTAGTTGAATTCCTCAAAAGGAACCCTAAGTATGCTAAATTTTTAAAGGAATTGTGTGCTGATAAGAAAAAGTTAGGCCTATTGAGAGAATTCAGGTGAGTGCTAATGTGTCATTACTTTTTAAGGCTGAATTACCTGTTAAGTACCAAGACCTAGGATCTTACACAATCCCATGCACTATAAGCAAAGTTCATATTAAGGGAGCAATATTAGATCTAAGGGCTGCCATTAATATAATGCCTTGTTCGGTATACTTAGCCTTAGGTATTAATAATCTTAGAGACACAAGTGTAGTGATCAAATTAGCTGATAGATCAATTAGGAATGTCCTTTAGATCAATTAGCCTTAGCTGATAGTTTCCAACTCGTAGGTCAACCTCGCCATTTTTCAGCTTCCTACTGTCCTTTAGTCCCTGCACATTTGTACAAATGTGACAACCACATGAAGTATCTAATTTCCATGAAGTGGAAGTAGAAAGATGAATGTCTATAACATAAATACCTGAAGCGATAGCCTCGCTATCCTTCTTGTTCTTTTTTAGATCTTCGAGGTAGAGTTTGCAATTCCTCTTCCAATGACTAGGTTCATTGCAGAAGAAGCAGACTCCTTCCTTCGGAGGCTTTGCCTTCTTTAGTGCAGGTTTGGTTTCGGGCTTGCCTGACTCTTTGGTCTTACCTGATGAGCCATGACCCTTCCCCTTGCCTTTGCCTTTCTTTTTCATATGCTTTCCTTTCTGAACCATCAAAACAGCACTGGGCTTCTTCTTAAGACTCAGCTCCGCAGTTTTAAGCATCCCATGCAGTTCAGAAATAGATTTCTCCATGTTATTCATGTTGTAGTTCATGACAAACTGGTCATAAATTTTTGGGAGTGAGTTTAAGATCAAATCTGTAGCTAACTCCTGGCTCATGGGAAATCCAAGCCTCTCAAGGTGATCAATGTACCCTTTCATCTTTAAGACATGAGTACTGACTGATGCATCTTCAGCCATCTTGCAGGAATATAAGGCCTTAGTGGTCTCATACCTATCTTGCCTTGCCTGTTGCTGGAACATTTCCTTGAGATGCACAATCATCTCATAAGCCTCCATGTGTTCCAGATCTCTTTGGAGCTCTGGAACCATGGTGGCTAGCATCAAGCACCCCACATCAACAGAGTCTTCCTTATGCTTCGTGTAAGCATCTCTCTGAGCTCTAGGAGCATTGGCCGCTGGCTCCTCAGGAATGGGTTGATCTAGGACATGCGCCTTTCTTTCCTGCTTGAGAAAAATTCTCAAGTTCCTAAACCAGTCAAGAAAGTTTGTCCCATTAGGTTTGTCCTTCTCAAGGATAGATCACAGCGATAATGTAGCAGTATTACTAGTCATCGTGATTCTACAATTAAAAATATGCAATTCAATTAGCAATCTCCCACTAAATAAACAACCCTCAATGCAATAGTTAGTGGGCTAAGATCCATATTTGGCTCAAACTTAAGTCCGCTTTAGCAGGACACTTAAATTAAGTTATTTAGGTAGGTAACACCTTTACCAATTACATCAAATGTAACTCTTAGATGTTCATGGGATTCTATCATCATATGATCTGGCATGTTTATAATCCCATCCAATGCCTTGAGACTCAAAACCGTTTTGTTAATCTCAATTAAGTCAAACAATAATAAACATGTGAGAGTAGCACCATTACTCTTGCTTATCTCCCCAAGATAACTCAAAAGCACCCACTTTGGTGGAGTCCACAATTGAGCGATCGAGGTTTTGACAAGTGTTCATAAATTAATGGCATTGTGACTTAAGATTTCATTTAGAGGGCTTAATTTAACTATCTGGTTTATAAGAATGCATGTTTCTCAGTTTGTATCTCATACAAGTATATGCATTTTTTTGATATAATCATAATACGCATAATCTAAACGTGATACAATATGGCTCACCTATCCTAAGTCCCCTCAAGCCAATGAGAGGAGCTTTCTAGTAAGAAAAAGGGAAATTACATATAGAAACCTCTTTTAACATTCGAGGGGAGTAAGATGAGAAGAGAAGGTACATTGAGAGTATATAGAGGAAGGCACGACACGTAGGTCGTATTTAAAAATTACAACACTTGCAATCTAGAGCCATATTGTTCACCATGCCCAAACATTCAAGAATCAATATTCATATTTAATTCAAGGGAAATTAATGTTTCATATCTAAAACATTCATCAAATAACATATGTTACGATTATGTTGCGCTACGAACAGGTAGCCACGGCGCTACGAACAGGTAATCACGAATCTACATTCGGTTTTCTTAGACCCTATCTATGTTAATTGATCAAATCAAAAAGCATCACCACCGATTTCAATTCCCTTTTAGATTCCTTTTATGTCATACAAAACACGGATTCCTTATATGTCATACATAAAACGCATATTATATGATTGGCTATGACTAACACATATCATATTAATCAACAATCAAGCCTAACTTAAACATAAAACGGCATGGCTCTGATACCACTGTAAGGAATTGGAAGACACACAGCGGAAATTAATTTAAAATTTTTTTCCCATTCCTTGCCAGGATCTACCGTATATGTTTAAGTCAAGTGGAAAGAAGCATTACCGTTGGTGTTCCTCAGCGACTTCCACAGATTCTCTCCGCGACTGGTGATCTCTTTCCGATCACAAGAAGATGTCCACAGCTTCTCTCCGTGGCTCGTGCTCTCTTTCTGATCGCAAGAAGTCGACGCCTCAGGTTGGCTTCCTCTACTGGTATCCACACGAATAGTGTTCTAACCACGAACGACGTGCTAGTGTCTCCTGTCCCTCCAAGGCTCTCTCAAGAATTTGTCCTCTCCGTCTCTACTTCAGCAGTTTATTATCTGCAAACCTTTTGCAGATTCCGTTCGACCTTTTGTGTTGTGTGTTGTGTGTTGTGTCAAAATGTAGCTCCTAAAATCAGATATATAGGATGCTCTGCGTTTTTCTCAACCGAATTGGATTTTGGAATTAATCTATATTAATTCTGAAATTAATACAATATCACATATTGTATAATTTGATAAGAAACTAATTAAACAAATAATGTTTATATTAAATCCGTCCCACAGATTTAATTTACCTATTTATTTAATTTAAATAAAGATAAGATTGGACTATATTTGATTTATTCTCATAAATCAAATTTGAGATATCCTATCAATTTGAATTTTAAATTCAAACGTGATAGAGATTTAATTTATCTTTATAAATTAAATCTTGTAAATATCTCTTATATGAGATATCCTATCAATTTGAATTTCAAATTCAAACGTGATAGAGATTTAATTTATCCTTATAAATTAAATCTTGTAAATATCTCTTATATGAGATATCCTATCAATTTGAATTTCAAATTCAAACGTGAAAGAGATTTAATTTATCCTTATAAATTAAATCCTATATATCCCTTATATATAATATATATATATACAAATTTATATATATATGAATATAAATATAAATAAATATATACATTAACCCTGGATCATTCATTGAATCTAGACACGTCTTAGATTCAATGAATCTGGACATCATAGCTCGTGTTGGGCTATTTTGTGTGCGACCCTGTAGGCCCATATGAAGTTGGCAGTGGGCCATTTGCTATACTGGCCCACAAGTCACAAGTGATCTCTAGCAAGACATAACGACTACCCAAATCATATGAGGATCGATAAACGATGTAACCTTTTATACAACCATATCATGTCCCTTCTGTCACGCGATATTTTAGTCATGGATGAGGCATGGATAATGTCATCCTCCTATTCCTGATCGTTACTTTCTCGATCCCTGAGGAGTCTGACTATAGAAATGGTACTACCTTTCCATTACAGTATGGCCATACATTTCTCAGACTCACTCATCGAGAGGCCCAGTAATATCTCTCTACGAATGTGAGGGACAAATTCCATCTTGACCACTCACATTCCTCCGCATGAAAAACCACTAAGCTCGAACATAGTCTTTATGATCACTCGGTCAAAAGTGACTTTTGACAAGGTCAAAGCTGAGCGTTTGTCATGTAGGAATCCATGATGATCTCAGGTCAAAGGGCATAGTGATATGGTTTATATATGAGAGAAGCTTATGACGTAACCCATGTAAATCTCTCATAGCAGGTCGGTCCAACACCTTGTACTCTTACATGTGCCTATGACTTTGATTTATATCTCTATACATCTTCAAAGTCATACTGGTCTTATTTCATCTCTGCTCCCGCACAGATGACCAACCAGGGACATTTAGGATAAGATCATGAATTATCAAAGGATGGTCATCACAGTAGACATGTGAATAATATGATAACACAATTGATAAACTCATAAATCAATAATGTTTATAAGATAATGATTGGCACCTAGGGCACATCTTCCAACAAATTTATCTAGACTGATTGCCTATGCCTCAAAAATACTTGATGCTGCTCAAATTAATTATACCACTACTAAGAAAGAACTATTTTCAATTGTAGTGGCTTTGGATAAATTCAGAGCATATCTCATTAACTCCAGAGTTGTTGTTTACACAGATCATGTAGCAGTCAAGTACTTATTCCATAAACCTCAATCTAAGCGAAGACTTCTATGATGGATGCTACTGCTTCAAGAGTTCTATAGAAGTAAGGGATCGAGCTAGAAATGTGAACCATATTGCATATCAACTAAGCAAATTACCAACAGAGACAAGGGGAGTACTTAGTTCTAATCTTATTTGTGATTCTTTACCTGATCAATCTTATTTGTCTAAATTTTAGGCTCAAAAGATCAAGAGTGAATCTAAATACTTTATTTGGGATAATCATTTTGTGTGGGAGTTGTGCTCAGATTAATTATTAAGACGATGTGTCCCATACCAAGATCAAAAATCAGTTTTAGAAGCTTGCCATTCATGGGTTTGTGGTGGTCATTTTTAGGGGAAAATGACTACACGTAGGGTCCTTGAATCTAGTTTCTATTTGCCTTCCATTTTCAAATATGCTTTTGAGTTTTGTAGAGCTTGTGATAGGTGCCAAAGATTTAGGGGGATTAGTAAACGACATGAGATACCATAACAACCTATTCTATTTTGTGAGGTTTTTGATGTTTAGAGAATAGATTTCGTGGGACATTTTCCACCTTCAGTAGGATTTTATTATATTCTTTTGACTGTGGACTATTTATTTAGCTGAGTATAGGCCATTCCTATGAGACTTGATGATACTCAAACAGTCTTTAAGTTTCTAAGGTCTCACATCTTTAGTAGATTTGGAGTACCTAAAGCATTAATTAGTGATTAAGACACCCATTTTTTGGAATAAGTTAATCAATAACTTATTAGCAAAATATGGTATAACTCATAAAGTCTCAACCCCATACCACCCTCAAACCAATGGTCTATCAAAGGTTTCAAATAGGGAAATAAAGCACGTTATAGAAAAGATTGTTAAGCCATCCAATAAGGATTGTAATTTAAGACTTGGCGATGCTTTATGGGCGTACAGAATAGCTTTTAAAACTCCTCTAGGCATGTCTCCTTATAGGATGAATTTTTTGGAAAGCTTGTCATATGCCTATGAAAATATAGCATAAGATATTTTAGGCAGTGAAAGCTTGCAATGAGGATATTGTAGAAGCTAATTCAGAGAGTTTGCTACAAATTCAAGAGCTATAAGAGATTAGATCGGATGCCTATAGTAGCTCTAAACTTTATTAACTAAAGACAAAAGTAATCCATGATGCTCATATTTTGAGGAAGAGGTTTAAGGAGGGTGATAGAGTGTTAAGGTACCAAGCTAGGTTCAAGTTGAAACATGATAAATTCAAAACTAGCAGGGATGGACCTTACACAGTTGTTAAAGTCCATGAATTTGGGATACTTGTGCTGAAGGAGGAGCAATGGGAAAAATCTTTCAGGCAAATGGCCACCTCTTGAAACTTTATGAGGAATCTACTCTGTTGCCGTGAGGCCAGGTTGTCCCTTTCCTATCTCTTACCTTTTACTAGTTTTCCTAACGTGATTTATGTTTGATATTTGGTTTGATGATTAGAAAGGGATGAACTAGTAGAAGTAGTAGTTAATTTTTCTGCTTGATGATTTAATAGGATAGTGTTTATTTTAGTTTGTTTCTATTTTGAATAATACCCCTGTGTTGCCCATGTATTGTTTACTTAGTATTAGTTCTCTGAGTTGTATCACACTCAATTGCATGACTTTAGCTTACCCATCTTATCATCTTTGCTTTCTTGTATTGCGATGTATGATTTGAATGTGACTGTGAGCTTCACTGTGAATTTGTATTGAGTGATGTGATTAACTACTGTGCTGAAGTTGGATTTAAATTGATCTTATATAGCGCTGTGGTGTCTATAATTTTGCTGACAGTAAGGACACTATCAAGTTTAAGTGTGGGGGAGATGTTCTCATTTCTATGCTAATTAATGTAAAAAAATTCTTTGATTAAACCAATCTTTCATCACAAAATGTTTGGTTTTTGATCTTAACGTGTGATGAATTGCTAAAAATTGAATCCCTACTTTAAACTGCTTTGAGGTTAGCTAAAAATATTTTAGTGTAAAAGATGTTTTGGGCTTTAAAAACCATCAAGTGGTAGTCTCTATGGTCTTTCGTCGTGACCTATGTAGTGTATTGTCACGACCTTATATGGAATTTTGGACTTAATATGCTCTCTGTGAAAATAAGTTGCAACACGAGTGTATTAGGTCACGACAATATCTCTCTGTGTATTTGGGTGTCGAGTTAATCTTTCTTGCTCGTGACTACTTGTTGTAAATTCAGAGCAAGTACTCACTGTGAATTTGGTTGCGACCTCCACTACTTTTAGTCACGACCTGAGTGTGGAAATATACACTTACCTTCTCTTTATTTTGTGTAATGCTATATAAAATGATTTCTCTTGAGCTACTAAGGTTTTATAAATGATTCATTACCCTCTTATTTTTAACCTTTTGTAAAAATAGTTTATAGAAACCATTGTCATACTTGAATTTTTTAAAATGGAAATTGAATTGGAAACACTTAAGTTTTTACTGTTAGATTTGGGATTATTACATTATTCTGAGTGATTACTTTAGAACTTTTAAATCATCATTTAAGATGGTTTTCAATTGTGATAAGTGTTTTAATGCCTAGTGAATGATGAACATTATTTGAGACTTTAGCTTATGAGCAATTTAGATTAAAGCCTTAGTTGGAAGGATTCTTGGCCTAAATTTCTATACTTAGTGGTTACTCAATTGGCTTATATCCTCTAGAATTTGTCTTAGCTCTGAGTTGAAAATTACTTGTATATTTATGTTATTGAATATGATAGAGGCATTCATTTCTAAACCCTTTTATCCCAAACACAAGCCCGAACATATTATATCTGTAGTCACCCCCTTTGAGCCCATCACTTTTTCTTTCCATCATTTTTTATAAAAGGTCGTATATGCTATAACATCATTTTTATTCATGTCAAAAAGAAAAAAAATCATTATTATTGTGATGTTTTGCTACATTTTCTATGTATAAGGTGCCAAATAAAAAAAAGAAGAGGTAGTGCAAGAAAAATTGAAGAAGAAAGAAAAGAAATTAATGAGGCACTATTATCAACTCCTATTAGCACAATTACCACCTTTACATCTCTGAAGACATGAATTCATGCTATATATTTATTATTAAATGCATATGGTAATTTTTATCCTTCATATTCTATTCCACGTGGCCTATTTCCATCATTTCACCCTTTAAAGACCTCTTGATTCTTTGCATGAATGTTGTATAGTTGATGAGATTTAGAGCCATTACAAGCATATGGTAGGATATTTTCCAATTTGAATCTGAGTGAAAGAATCCTAACGATGAGAAGATATAGAGAGCTAAACGCTTACACCCTCAGAGAGAATCTATTGCGCTCATATAGTTAAGGTTGACTTCATTTAGTAGTTGATTACTTGACATCACTCATATTATCACTTTTGCATTCCCAAAAAGATGGTGCATTAATTGTTTTAAGGTGTCACTGTGGATTATGTTGTTACCTCATATTTAATAGCATTAGCTTAGGAGTACTTCATGTCTTTATCCAGGAGTATAAAGGTTCAAGTGTGGGGGAATTGATAGGACACAAATGATGTATAGTTTTTGTGACATTTTAAGGGTTTTATGACAACTTTACCATTCATTTTATGCCTGCAATTGTACTTTTGTGGTAATACATGATTGTGATTAGCAATATGCTAATTTAAGGGTAAAATGGAAAATTAACTCCTCTAAACTGCATAGATGTCGTTCTTTAGTAACTGGTTAGACTTTTACAGCAAGCTTTGATTCTGAATTACAAGTATTTTGGAGGAGAACCAATGATTAATGTGAGCAGAAAAGAAATCACAAGATAAAAAGAATCAAACTAAGGAAGGCAACTTCTGTGCTCTTTAGTTGCGACTAAAGTATCCACATCAGGTCGCAACCTCATTTATTCTGGGAAGTTTTCCTGCTTTTACAGGTCATTACCAAAAACAAGATATGGTCACGACTGGACAAGACAATCAGTAAAGCTGAGCATTTTTGATTATGTCATTCTGGCATTAAAAGGGGAGGGAAGCCGCAGAGGTAAAGGAGGCTAGTTTTTACCTAAGACAGCTAAGAAGCAGTACTCAATCATTCTCTCAATACTCTTTCCATAACCTACACACATATCATCCATCATTCATCTTTCCATCACTATTTTTCTGCTTTCTTAATGGCATCATATCTGAGTAGCGATTGTAGCACAGTAGGAGTCATGACAGGCTAAATTTTAGTCTCTTGGTAAAGGATCACATATCTTGAGCTCATGGATAGCACTGCACTGGGTAGTTTTCTATTTTAATCTCCACCTTTTTCATGTTTTTGGAATTCCTATATCTAGGGTTTTCATTGTATGAGTAAGGATTGAATATCGATCGATTATTTTGAGATTAAGTTTTGTTATTGAATTTGGATGATTTGAATGTTGATTTTAATATGAATATTTCAATTTTTATTTCTGGATAATTGGGTTGTTATCAACGATCATTGCTAACTAATTCAATTACTTGAAATCTATGGTTATTGATCGATGATCATTTGAGGGCAATTTTATCATATGATTTAATTACACACTAAGTAGTTTTTAACAACACATTAATAGTTCTTGAGCTAGCTTTGATAAAAGGAGTTTAAGGAATGTTAATGTTCTAGACTCAATCGATCGATTGAGGGTTTATTTAAGACTTGGTGATTTTAAAATTTCCATATCAAATTAAGAGCAAGGATAGATAGGTTTCCATCATCAAGAGTCTTTCTTAACATATTTATTTCATAATCTACTAATTTTCCATCTTAATCAAAAAATAAAAAAATACTTACTTTACTCCACCCTTATTTTATTGCATCAAAAATCAATCAAACCCAAAACCCATTTTACTTTAACTCAGGTTTTTAATGGTTTTATCACCGATTTGCTATGATTCCAATAAAAATGGCTCCTTGAGAAGAACGATAGTGTTGTGCTTTGTACTACATTAATAGGGTGCAATTATTTTTATCTAAACATTGGGGGTTAACTGTCTAACTATCTCATTTACCACTTTTTCTATTGCTTTATCATTACCAAGTTAAATTATCTCAATGCATGTCGTATGGTATGGGAGCAACATAACTTTCTCATCATATATAATCTACCTTGCATGTGATGTAGAAGGGGAGCATTCATTCATCATAGCATACTCTAACATGCATAATGTACAAGGAGATGCAATCATTTAAGAATACTCTAACATGCATGTTATCATATGACAATTGTAAGGAGATGCAACAGTTTATCATAACTTACAGTAACATAAGCCATATCATCACATAATTTGCTCAACCATCCATTATACGCACACTTCAATTAAACAATTAACTAGGTAAGCTTTAAAGCATTCTTTCTTCAGTCACATTATCTGCCATATCCTGTTCATTTATTCAGGAACCTCTCATAACTATTCATCTAACTTAGGTTGACACTTTACCATCTTACTAGGGTATAGACTCAACTCTTAACAACTTTATCTAACTTTCAAGCATTACTCTTTCTGAAACAGAGGAGTCTGTTAATATATGGATACCTTTTCCTTTACTACTAGTAGTCATACATAGTTTCATTTCATCATAACATCTCCCCTATCCTCAATGATCACTATCAGGTGAGAAGATATCTCTAATAAATCTCAATGTTCAATTTCCCTAGAGAATTCATCTCCAATCCATAATCTTAGTTGGACTATAAACAAGTAACCCATCACTAACCTCAATCTCAATTAGACCTTAAATAATATGTTATATACTCTGTTTTCTAATTAGAGAAAGTTTATCTTGCACCATAACCTTTATTCTATGCTAAAATGTTATTCTGTACCAATTCTAGAACCTTTTGATCTGATACCAAAATGAAACATCATACTTTTAGCGTCTCAGAGTACTTATTCAAAAGCCTATTTAACTAGCAGAAGTATTACTTTAGCCCAAAAATTAAAATTTTTAAATTTGACTCTCAGGTATAATTACTTTCTAATTGAGGTTAATCAAATTTCTAATTGAAGCTCTATCATAGATATTTAAGGAAAAAATATAAATCTGGACATTTACTTTACCAATCAATAAGTTAAATTGTTACTTTTTACTGTTTATATGTAAAATTCTAGAAATTCTAGATTCTGTCTCTTAACTTTGAAAATGCATCTCTCTTGATATACACATCCAAATGAGACGTGTTTCCTTCAAATTTAAAGCTATGGATGTGTACTACTTGCTCATATAATTTCATGAATTAATTCCTTCATTTGCTAGGTCAAACTGAAGCCATAACAAAACTGCTTTAGGACTTGCGTTTTTACCATTTCAGTTTCCTTTCTTTAATTTTCAATAATTGTTCCAGTATGCATAAACCATCTCTTTGGCCTCTCATACATTCATATAAATTATGGAGATATGCTATAATTATTTTATACATTTTTCTTTAGATAAATAAGTACTTTACATACCATACATACATGGAAATTTATAGCATCTACTAGGACATCCATTACTTCATTTTATTTCTTCCATATTGTAGCTCTCCTTCATCCATATATATCCCGTCATAATTGGCCTATATTGGTTTGCTATGAGAGGAAATCTCAGTAGCAAACGGTACCATTCAATATATACAAGATTAATACAAGTGCATGACATGTTTCATTTATCTTTTTTTAGCTTCCATTTGCATACTATCGTGCTCCATGCTTATCACTATCATGCATGACCATAAACTCATGAAAGGGTAGAGTGTAACATCCTTACTTTTGTATGTCTTAAGGACCATTTAGCAGTAGTATTTAGAACCACTTACAATACCTTAGAAGTCCATTAGCTAAATATGGAATTTTTACTCTTCATGAGTTAATGTTTATATGGTATTCCAAATTCGGCGACAAACTTCAAAAAATCATGATTAATTCAAAAAAAATTGAAATAATGTGGTTCAAAAAGCCACGTGAAGATAACATCTTAAAATTTAAGGAAAAAATAATTTTCAGACCAAATGCTTAGTCAATTAATACAGTTTAGTCATGAAAAATTACTGTTCCTTTGGTAAAAAATTCTAAAAATAGATTTTGGTCCCTGACTTTGGAAAATTATACTTAATAGCCCAAAGTTTATGTCTACTTTCATTTTTGTACCATAGAACTTTTAAACCAGTTTAGTCTCTCTTCTTTATACCTTTATCTAATCACCATTTTTCCTCTCTATTCATTCTCACAATATTTTTCAAATATCTTTCCTCTATCAGTCTTATACATATAGGAAAAAAATTAGGATATGACATTTCTGCCCCCTTAAAATAAATTTTGTCCTCAAAATTTTCTTAGTACCTTAGTCGACTATCTTGGATATATATCCTTTTATGCTTTATGATTAAGGATTAGGGTACCTATCTCTTATCTTCTATCTTTACATCTTAGTGGAGTACTTTCCATTTCCGTTGATCTTCATATCTTTGTTGTCATTGCTTTGCTTTACTGAATCAACTCAATCAGAGTTGAACTCTACTTCATTATGTTACTTGCTGTTATTTGCTATGCATCTATTTACATATGTATGTCTTACTATACTGGACTTGTGAGTAGTGCCCATTTTTTTTTATCAAACTCTCTCGAATACTACTGTATGTTGGAATTTTTATTAACTACTTATCATACTTTTATTGTACATCTCTTATCACTTATCTGAGTATCTAGCAAAATTTTTTGAACATCCATAAAACTTTATCTCTCATTTTTGTATCATCATATTTCTTTTTCTTAGGAATTACATCATTATACTAGTTGCTCGTATAATTTTAACCATTCATCATAGTATAGAGAGAAGACTTATGCAATTATTCTTTCTTTACTTTACAGCTAAGTAGGAGCACATATTCTAACATGCATAATGCTTAGCCAACATTTTGCTGGACTACATACCTACTCATGAATACAAAGCTCTAACATCGGAGCTAAAGCATTCCCTTCCTTAATATGCATAGCTCTAACACTCATAGCTTGCACAGCTCTATCACATAGAGCTTTCACAGTTCTAACATTTAGAGCTTTAGCAAATTTTACAAATATAACATAATTCCTGGAATTTCATGCAAGGAGTGAAATCTCTTATTTGCTCTTTCATCTGTAGCATAACATGAAAACATCTTATCCCTATCAAAAGGGAGCCTCACTATCTGTTTGCAAAATTAGCTACAAAGCCACTTCATATTATACTTCTCAATACATATTTCTCATCATGTATATTATTACATGTTTCTCATAATGTATCTCATTACGTGCTTCTTACACCATATCATGGTATATCTTGTCGTATCTGACTATATCATGACATATCTTGCTTTACCATAACATATCTCACCTTTTCATGACATATCTCGAGATACCATAAGGCTAACATTCTCTTTAGCTAATAACTTTGCTGGCTTTTGAGCAAAACATTTTAAATCTTTCCTTTAAAATCCACTCTATTTGAATTTGACATAAAGGTTCTAGTCCATTACCGTTCATCACCCTTGCTAAATTTTCATAAACTTTTCTATCATTCTACATATCTTTGTGAATCTATGTCAAACTTCTATGGCATTTACACCATTTATCTTCACCTTCTCTGAGGTCACCCATCATTGGGCAACTCTTGCTTGAGCACGATTAACTAAGAAGTGCTAATAAAATCTGAAGCACTAATGCTAACAGGCTCCAGTTGTATACTGTCTTAGACCTTTCTTATATTGTCTCCCTTGAGTCTATCTGGCTCTTATTCTCATTCTCTTTAGCCTTATTTTAGGGATCTCTTTGTTCTTATTAACCCCTTCTCATACCTCATGATATTTTCTTTTTCTCTTCCTTAGGCATATTATCTATAGACTTATAAATATCTATTACTCAGGACTAAAAACCTTAACTCTGATCACTTTATTCCTTCTTCGTGTAAGAAAATTATGAGTTTATTCCATAATAATAATAAGACTATCTGAAACTAACATTAGGGGTACTCTCTATATTATGAGTTAACCAACTTGTTAGGCTTTCCTACTATAACCTTGTCCTTGGTAATTCATCCTTCCAAAGAAAAATTGTACTTATGGCTCATTCATTTTCTTTCTTTAGACTAGGTCTACTGCGATCCTTGGGATCTATTGCGATCAATTGTAAGCCTCTTCAGGATCTAACTGTGACCCTGGAATTCTATTCTCTATGAGCCATACTTGGATCTAACTGTAATCCTCTAGAATCTACTGCGATTCCATTGTACTGTATTCTCATCTTTTGAAGACCTAAACCAATGGACTAAGTTACAAGGTTAGCCACTTTCACTTAGTTTTTAACTCAACAGATAATTCCCCAAGAATGATAATAGAAGCCAATATTATATGTTAAGACTTTACTCATTTCTTCTATCACTCAGGAATTTCTCATACCATTCTCATCTTTCATAACTTTACCATATCTAGCACTGCAGAGAGCTATACAGGCTTTACCATGCACATATCTATCATAATATGTACATCTTATTTAGTTGATATAGCTCTATCTCAAGAGTAATCTAACTTTATTGTAAGAGCAATCTAGCTCTATTGCGAGAGTGTTAACTTCTTTTATATAGACACTGCTCCCTCTCAGAGCTGCATCTTCTTTTATAATTACGTCTAATGTCATGTCCTAATTTTCAACCTCAATTATACCCATTTGAGAGTCATTGGAATCAATTACATAGCCCTTTGCCTTAGAAACATGTATTTTCAAAGGAATTGCTCTCGAGTACTATTAACGCTACTATTTATTTGGTAATTCTAGAACCTGTACCCTACTTGAAAATTTATAATTAAATGTAAAAAAATCAAAATAGGGTGGTTCTAATTTCTAATGAAAGATTTTTCATTGAAATTTGGGGAGAAAATATAAAACTGAGGTTCCATTGTCCCAGTGAAATCAGTTTATTCATTGAAAAACACTGTTTATTTGGTAAAATCTGGAAGTTCCAGTTTCTTTACCTTAACTTCAAAAATTCATTTCTCTTTCATTACTCATCCAAATGAACCGTGTTACCTATGGATTTAAAGCTCTATACGTGTTCTTTAAGCTGATAAAATTTCATAGAAAAACTTGTTTGTTTACTATATGAAATTAACGTCAGAACGTTACTGCCTTCAGTTGCTTACCCTATCTCTATTCCAGATCTTAACTCCAACTTCAAAAAATCATAACAAATCAAATACTTGTCCAATTTAGGCGTTCTTGGTGTTCATTTAAAGGTATGTGTCTTAGCTATTATTATTACAAATTTCAAGATCAAACTCATTGGCTAAGACATCATAATCACCGTCACAAAGTCACAGCCTCAGTATACAACTACATGATCATACACTATGCACATCATCACATCCTTCCATAATGTCATGTAACCATTATAACTTATAATACAAATTCATCCTTCTATGTTTACCCTTTTTCCTTGTGAGATTCCATCACCTATGACATGGATATGCATAAGGAAAGAATGAGATTTCATGGAAATCCCAATAACAAGGCATACAAACTATAATATCATGCATGATTAATTGAATGCTTAACATGTTATCATGAGATGGGAGCTACTTCATTATGATACATAAGAAAACTCTAACATGCATATTGTCATGACATAAGTTGCAAGGAGTTGCAATCATTCATATTTCATCATCCATATGATGACATGATCTCATGCTCAACCAAACACCATAATCAACAAGCAAGCATACAATAAGCAAACATGAAACTATAGTTAGGTATTCTTGCTACCTCTTAGCTATCCTTGTCAAAGTCTTATTGATATGATTTACTTCCTTCAAAAACGTCAAAACCTATCCATTACAAAGTAATATCAAGTTACAACTCAACTTGAACACAATACCAAGACTAGGTTTTCACTAGCTTCCATTCTTTCTCTATTTTATGTTTCATACTTCCATCTTTTCAAAATAAATTCTCATAGTTCATTTTCACATAATTTTTCATGTAAAATCCAAATATGAAGCTAGAATTTCCAAAATCAAATCACATCATAAGCTTCTGTGCCAAACCGAATCAACCCTTGATTTTCCAAAAATTCACATTTTGATTCCAATGCTTCCAATACTTGTTCTCCTACTTTATCCCCACACAATTTTCCATTTTAAACTCATTGGAAGCATCAAAATCATGAAATTCCAACATATGAACAGTCTCACATACAGTAGCAGCCATGAACACAAACTTCTAACTTCATGCATACTTGGATTCCCAAGCTTATACCACTTGATTCTAACTTATTTTAACTTATCTAAACTATCCATAACATAAAACTCATATTCTAACCACATATGGACAGCACTTCCAGCAGCAACCACAAGGGAAATATGGCACAAAAACCCCTTAAAATCAAGAGCTAGCTTGCTAGAATAAAGCTCAAGATCAAGGGAGATAATTACCTTGCTTGTTGCTTCAATTTGTATGCTTCTTTCTTGGTTGAATGGAAATTTTGTAAGATTTTTCCTATGGTTCCCAAAGCTGCTGCACCTATGCTGGTTTGGGGGGTATTTATAGAAAAAATTGGGTGAAAATGGATGGCCAAGATTGATTTGGTTACTATTTGATCTAATGGTCCATATTCATTCTTGAACCAAGCTTGCCCTAGAAGCCTTAGTAGCCATGCATGACATCACACAAGGACATGATTGGCTAGAAAAATTAAATATACTGGTAAGAAAAAATCTAGTCCAGTTCGGTACCAATCGGAGCAGCAGTTTCACAAAAACCAGACTGTTTTATGTTCCTAATTTTTATAATATTCTAGGATATGTATTATGCCTTGGAAATCAATTTCTAGGTTTCTCATACCATTGACATTGTTAGACTGAGTATTTATTAGCCATCCATCCCTTGAAAAATGACCACAATACCCTTGGTGTCATTTCTTGCACTATATTAACCCTAAGGGCATAATTGTCATTTCACACCTCTTTGTACTGCCGCAGGGCATATACTGACTCTAAATAATCATACTTATACCATATGGGATGTTTCTAGCCTATTTAGAATGACAAAAATGCCCTCCATCTATCACTAGTACAAGCTGGTCACACAGGGGTATTTTCGTAATTTTGTATTTTTCCTGGGTTACTTTGGACTCTAGCCCACTTGACTGTCCATCATCTTATTGGGATTATTGTGGCTCCATTTGGGCCTGGGTATAGGCTCATGACCTTTATGGCATAAATCCCAAGACATCTCTCCCGATCATATTTATCAGGTATTTTATTCCACTATAAAATCCCGTAAGAATTCTACAGGATTCATTTTCTAACTCTGTCAATTTTATAAATTCTTATATTAAATATAAGAATTTAATGTAAAGTTTCATCTGATTATGAGGTTTGAAAGATACTGTAACAATTCCTTCTGACTTCAGGAATTTATATCAATTAATCGGGACCTCAAATCAAAATTATGTGTCCCCTTAAACTGATCAGAATATTTTTATCTATCTACTGGTAAAATTTGGGTCTAATATGATTTTAGATATTTTTTAGCCTTTTTCGGTTCAACTTTCTCATAATTACATTTAGGTCCCTGACTTTTTCTTAATTATATTTAGGTCCCTAAACTTTTGATAATTACCACTTTTGGCCTAACTTTTGTTTCTACTTTAACTTTTGGCCTCCATCCTTTTCTAATTTTCGTTTAGGTGCCTCTCTTCCTTTAAGACTTATTTAACCTTTATTATTTCTTTCAATCCTCGTCATAATCCTCTCCAAACCTCTTTCCACTATCAGTATTATACATATAGAGAAAAATTAGGATATGACATCTAATTTCATTTCATGTTTATGATACATCATTCATGTATCTATCTCTACTAAAGGGATATGTCCTGAGTACTATAATCATATGTCTATAGGTTTGTCATTAACATTCATCTCTAATCTCATTATTTGTCTTGGATTGACTATTCATTTGAGTAGCACCTCCCCAAGGGTTCCAAATTTTAAAATTTCTTCATCTCCTATACTGTCTGTATGGATAGAAACGAAAATTGCAATTTAGGGTTTTCTAAAATTTCCATGTTGATGCTTAAGGCTTCCAATTAGGGTCTCCCTACTTTATCCACACAAAATTGCATTTTAAACACATTGGAGGCCTTAAAATCATCATATCTCAAACCTAGAATAGAGTGCACAAATCTAGACAGCAAGCTATTTCAAGAACAGTTCCAAGAAACTATTAATTTCATGAGCTCAAACATGTTAAATCTTATCCTTTTCAACTTGTCTTTGCTACTGTTATAATAACTTTCATCTTTTCCTAATTTGGACAGCATCTCCCCTTAGAAATTTATGGTTTCCAACCCCTAAAAACCATAAATTAAATTTCCAAATAAATCACTAAAAGCTTGGAAGTATGCTTACCTTAGTATCCTTGAATTTTGGGAGGTTGGAAGCTTTGATCTTGGCTTGAGTTTTGAATTGTCAAGAGTTTCCCCTATGTAAAGAGGCTACACGAAATGGAGGTCTTGGGAGGGGGTATTTATAGAACAAATTGAGGGGAATGAAGGGCTAAGATTCAATTCTTAAAAGTTAGACCCAAGGGTTAGGATTTAATCTCTTTTTAATTGTAATCATGATAACTTTTGAGTTGTCCTCTTCTTTTCCCTTGTCCTTTCATTTGCAGCAACTCAAGGGGTCTTGGAGGTTCATGGAGTTTCATGGAGCTTCTTGAGTTTTCTCCAATTTTTCAGAATTAATCGATACTAAAATGTAACATCCTTACTTTTGTATATCTTAAGGACTATTTAGTAGCATTTAGAACCACTTACAAGGCCTTAGAAGTCCATTAGCTAAATCTGGAATTTTTACTCTTCTCGAGTTACTGTTTATATGGTATTCCAGATTCGGCGACAAACTTCAGAAAATAATAATTAATTTAAAAAAATAGAAATAATGTGGTTCAAAAAGCCATATGAAGATAACATCTTAAAATTTAAGAAAAAAATAATTTCCAGACCAAATGCTTAGTCAATTAATACAGTTTAATCATGAAAGATTACTGTTTATTTGGTCAAAAATTCTAAAAATAGATTTTGGTCCCTGACTTTAGAAAATTACACTTTATCCCTCAACTTTTCATAATTACACTTAATGGCCTAAAGTTTGTCTACTTTTATTTTTGCACCATATAACTTTTAAACTTGTCAGTTTAGTCCCTCTTCTTTATACCTTTATCTAATCATCATTTTTCCTCTCTATTTATTCTCACAATCTTTTCCAAACCTCTTTCCTCTATCAGTCTTATATAGATAGGAAAAAAATTAGGATATGACACATAGCATATATCATTCATACATATCATACATCATCATCACATTTCATAAACATATCAAAACACAAGCATATATATCAAGTATACAATAATGGGTAAGTTCACTACCTTGTGTATAAGCTTTGTCTCTTATTCTTGTACTTACTCCCTAAGCTTCCATCCAAATATTGGTTGCTTACTCATCCTCTTTAACTCATTTACTTTGATATATCATGATCGTAAACACAATTACATTGTGTATACAACTCATTAGAGCCATTACATAAACATTGCACATTAACTTCCTTAAAAACCTTAACTCTTAACTCAACTCTTGAAGTTAATGGTTTAACTTTATAATAATTATTTCCTGTAAGAAATTGGAAGACACGTAGCAGAAATTAACTTAAAAATTTTTCCATTCCTTGCCAGGATCTACCGTATGTGTTTAAATCAAGTGGGAAGAAGCATTACCCTCAGTGTTCCTCAGCGACTTCCACAACTTCTGGTCACGACGTTCACAGCTTCTCTCTGTGGCTCGTGCTCCCTTTCCGATCGCAAGAAGTCGAAGACTCAGGTCAGCTTCCTCTACTAGTATCTACATGAACAGCGTTCCAACCACAAATGACGTGCTAGTGTTTCCTGTCCCTCCAGGGCTTTTTCAAGAATTTGTCCTCTCCGTCTCTATTTCGGCAGTTTCTTATCTGCAAACCTTTTGCCAATTCCCCTTCGGCCTTTCTGTATTCTATATGTTTTAAAATATAGCTCCTAAAATCAGATATATAGGATGCTATGCGTTTTCTCTACCAAATTGAATTTTGGAGTTAATCTTATATTAATTCCAAAATTAATACAATATCATATATTGTATAATTTGATAAGAAACTAATTAAATAAATAATATTTATATTAAATATGTCCCACATATTTAATTCACCTATTTATTTAACTTAAAATAAAGATAAGACTGAACTATATTTGATTTATTCTCATAAATCAAATTTGAGATATCATATCAATTTGAATTTCATATTCAAACGTGATAGAGATTCAATTTATCCTTATAAATTAAATTTTATAAATATCTCTTATATGAGACATCCTATCAATTTGAATTTTAAATTCAAACGTGATAGAGATATAATTTATCCTTATAAATTAAATCTCATATATCTCTTATATATAATGTATATATACGAATTTATATATATACGAATATAAATATAAATAAATATATACATCCACCCTGGATCATTCATTGAATCTGGACATATCTTAGATTCAATAAATCTGGACATCATAGCTCGTGTTGGGCTATTTTGTGTGCGACCCTGTAGGCCCATATAAAGTTGGCAGTGGGCCATTTACTATACTGGCCCACAAGTCACAAGCAGTCTCTAGCAAGACATAACGATTACCCAAATCATATGAGAATAGTTAAACGATGTAACCTTTTATACAACCATATCATGTCCCTTCTGTCACACGATATTTTGGTCATGGATGTGGCATAGATAATGTCATCCTCCTATTCCTGACCGTTACTTTCTCGATCCCTGAGTAGTCTGACTATAGAAATGGAACTACCTTTCCATTACAATATGGCCATATATTTCTCAGACTCACTCATCGAGGGGCCTAGTAATATCTCTCTACGAATATGAGGGACAAATTCCATCTAGACCATTCACATTCCTCCGCATGAAAAACCACTAAGCCCGAACATAGTCTTTATGATCACTCGGTCAAAAGTGACTTTTGACTAGGTCAAAGCTGAGCGTTTGTCATGTAGGAATCCATGATGATCTCAGGTCAAAGGGCATAGTGACATGGTTTGTATATGAGAGAAGCTTATGATGTAACCCATGCAGTTCTCTCATAGCGGGTCAGTCCAACACCATGTACTCTTACATGTGCCTATGACTTTGATTTATATCTCTATACATCTTCAAAGTCATACTGGTTTTATTTCATCTCTGCTCCCACATAGATGACCGACCAGGGACATTTAGGATAAGATTATGAATTATCCAAGGATGGTCATCACAGTAAACATGCAAATAATATGATAATACAATTAATAAATTCATAAATCAACAATGTTCATAAGACAATGATTGGCCCATAGGGCACGATTTCTAACATTTCCTTAGACCAATCCTACACACTTTTGTCCAAGGAATCCAAATATGATCTTGGAATTATGAAAATCAAACTCCTCCTATGAGATATGTCCAGAATCGTACAGCACCTTCCTAAATGTCAAAATTCTCATTTTAATTCCAATGCTTCCAATACTTGTTTACCTACTTTATCCCACACAATTTTTCATTTTAAAACTATTGGAAGCATCAAAATCATGAAATTCTGACTCCTTCCTAGGTGCATGAATAGTGACAATGAGGGTCTCAAGATTACAATTGCATGATTACATGATTTCCTAAGCTCAACTACTTAATTATAGTTTGCTTAAGCTTGTCTAAACATTCCATGACTTAAAATGGTGAAGAGAAAAATGGTGTTTCAACCATCCAAATCCAAGAGAAAACTTCCTATAACATAATACAAAGGTAGAAGGAATAAGTTACCTTAAATCTTTACTTGATTGGCTCTTGGATTTGCCTTGTCTTGCCTTGAGATTTCATTTTGGCAGCACCTCCCCATGGTTCTCCTATGACTTATGTATGCTATAGATTTGGGGATATTTATAGATAAAAGTCTATGAAAAAGAAAGGCCAAGATTACTTTGGTTACTATTTGATATAATGGGTCCATATTCAATCTTGCATCAAGCTTTCCCTAGAAGATGAAGAATGACATCATCTATGACATCATATAGGGTTGTGTTTGGAGCAAGGAATGGAGAAATATTGATAGAAAAAATTTCAGTCCAATCCGATACTGATCAAGTCAGTTTCACAAAAATAGATTGTTTTATATTTCTAATTTTTATAATATTTCATAATATGTATTATGACCTTAAATTCAGTAGCTAGATCTTTTCTACCATTAACATTGTTGGACTAGGTATTTATCTGCTTACCATCCCTTAAAAAATGACTAAAATGCCTTTGGTTCAGTATCTTACACTATATTAATCCTAAGGGCATAATTGTGATTTCACAACCCTTTACACCTTATCAGGGCATATATTAACTCTGATTAATCATTATTGTACTTGCCTTGGCATTTTTACTCTATCCAAATGATCAAAATGCTCTCCATTCATCTCTTGCTCAATGGCACAACACAGTTGCATTTTTGTAATTATATATATATTTTTGTCTTTATTAGCATTGGCTCATATACTTATATAAAAATATTATTGGGTCCATGAGGCACCATTTTCGGCCTTCTACATAGTCCCCTGGCTTCATGGGCTCAACTCCCAAGAAATTCCCTAAAAATTATTTATCGAGTGTTTTATTCTATTCTAAATTCCACAATAAATTCTACATAACTCCTTTTTGAGTTTTGTCAATTTTGTAAATTCGCATATTAATTATAAGAATTTATTGTAAAATTTTATCTGATTCTGAGGTCTGAAAGATACTGCACTAATTATTCCAAACTTCAAAAATTCATATCAATCCATCAAGACTTCAAATCAAAATTTTATGTTCCGTTAAACTCATTAGAATAATTTTCTCTATTTACTGGTAAAATTTGGGATTGAACTACTTTTGGGTAATTTTGGACATTTTTCAACTCAACTTTCTCATAATTACAAATTTTCCCCTGAACTTTTGCCAAATTGCATTTTAGTCCTCAAACTTTTTAAAATTACACTTCTTGGCCTAACATTTATCTCTACATTTCATTTTGGCCAATAACTTCTGTAAATTTCACTTAAGTCCTTGAACTTTCATTAAAACGACATTCACGTCCTAAAGCTTTATAACTTTCATGTCTTTCTTCAATTGAAAACTTATCTATCTTTATCATTTCTTCTGATCATCGTCACAATCCCTTCCAAAACTCTTTTATCTATCTGTTCCTTATAGGTTCCACTATCTATTCTATACAGATAGGAAAAAATTAAGATGTGACATTCTCCCCCTTAAATAAATTGTCCTTGAAATTTAGCTCGTACTTTAGTCAAACCATTTTGGATATATCACTCTTACACTTCTCTATTTCATGACTAAGGTTCGGGGGTACTTTTATGAAATTGCATCTCTTGTCCTGGCATCTAGTGGAATTTTCTTAGTAACCGCAAAGCTTCTAAATCCTTATCGTGTTATTGCATTCCTTTTCTGGTTCAACTCAATTAGAGTCACTTTTGACCGAGTGATCATAAAGACTATGTTCGGGCTTAGTGGTTTTTCATGCGGAGGAATGTGAATGGTCAAGATCGAATTTGTCCCTCACATTCGTAGAGAGATATTACTGGGCCCATCGATGAGTGAGTCTGAGAAATGTATGGCCATACTGTAATGGAAAGGTAGTTCCATTTCTCCAGTCAGACTACTCAGGGATCGAGAAAGTAATGGTCAGGAATAGGAGGATGACATTATCCATGCCTCATACATGACAAAAATATCGCGTGACAGAAGGGACATGATATGGTTGTATAAAAGGTTACATCGTTTATCGATCCTCATATGATTTGGGTAGTCGTTATGTCTTACTAGAGACCGCTTGCGACTTATGGGCCAGTATAGCAAATGGCCCACTGCCAACTTCATATGGACTTACAGGGTCGCACACAAAATAGCCCAACACGAGCTATGATATCCAGATTCATTGAATTTAAGACGTGTCCAGATTCAATGAATGATTCAAGGTTGATGTATATATTTATTTATATTATTCGTATATATACATTATATATAAGGGATATATAGGATTTAATTTATAAGGATAAATTAAATCTCTATCATATTTAAATTTGAAATTTAAATTGATAGGATATCTCATATAAGAGATATTTATAAAATTTAATTTATAAAGATAAATTAAATCTCTATCACGTTTGAATTTGAAATTCAAATTGATAGAATATCTCATATAAGAGATATTTACAAGATTTAATTTATTAGAATAAATTAAATCTCTATCACGTTTGAATTTGAAATTCAAATTGACATGATATCTCAAATTTGATTTATGAGAATAAATCAAATATAGTCTAATCTTATCTTTATTTTAAATTAAATAAATAGGTGAATTAAATCTGTGGGACAGATTTAATACAAACATTATTTATTTAATTATTTTCTTATCAAATTATACAATATGTGATATTGTATTAATTTCAGAATTAATATAGATTAATTCCAAAAATCTAATTCGGTTGAGAAAAACGCAGAGCATCCTATATATCTGATTTTAGGAGCTACGTTTTTTGGAACTACATATAACACAAAAGGCTGAAGGGAATTTGCAAAAGGTTTTACAGATAAGAAACTGCTGAAGTAGATACGGAGAGGACGAATTCTTGAGAGAGCCTTGGAGGGACAGGAGACGCTAGCTCATCGTTTGTGGTTGGAACGATGTTCATGTGGATACCAGTAGAGGAAGCTGACCTGAGGCGTCGACTTCTTGCGATCAGAAAGAGAGCACGAGCCGCGGAGAGAAGCTGTGGACGTCTTTTTGCGATCGGAAAGAGATCACCAGCCACGGAGAGAAGCTATGGAAGTCGCTGAGAAACACTGAGGGTAATGCTCCTTCCTACTTGACTTAAACGCATATGGTAGATCCTGGCAAGGAATGGAAAAATTTTTAAATTAATTTCTGTTGTGTGTCTTCCAATTCCTTACACCTTCTATAACTATTCATCTACTTAGGCTGTCACTTTACCCTCCTACCAGGGTATAGATTCAACTCTTAACTACTTTATATAACTTTCAAGCATTACTCTTTCTAAGATAGGGGAGTCTCTTAATCTGTGGCTACCTTTCCCTTTACTACTGCTAGTCATACATAGTTTCATTTCATCATAACATCTCCCCTATCCTCAAGGATCACTATCAGGTGAAAAGATATCTCTTATTAAATATCAATGTTCAATTTCCCTAGAGCATTCATTTATAATCCATAATCTTAGTCAGACTATGAACAAGTAACCCATCACTAACCTCAATCTCAATTAGGCCTTAACTAATCTGCTATGTACTCCATTTTCTAATCAGAGCAAGTTTTTCTTGCACCATAACCTTTATTCTACGCTAAAATTTTGTTTTGTACCAATGCTAGAACCTTTTACTTTGATACCAAAATAAAACATCCTACTTTCACCCTTTTAATGTACGAATTTAGAAATGTATTTAACTAGCGGAAGTATTACTTTAGCCAAAAAATTAAAATTTTTAAATTTGACTCTCGGGTACAATTACTTTCTAATTGAAGCTCTTTCAAAGATATTTATGAAAAAATACCAATATGAATATTTACTTTATCAATCAATACAGTTAAATCATTACTTTTTACAGTTTATAGATCAAATTCTAGAAATTCTAGATTATGTCTATTTACTTTAGAAATTCATTTCTCTTAATATACACATCCAAATGAGACGTGTTACCAATGAATTTAAACATCTCGGCCAAGGCAATTTATGGGGAAGAAGTATAATTTTGATAAATCTAAACTCATATTTGGATTCCTCATGCAAAATTTTGTAGGATTGGCCTATGAGAATGATTTTTAAAAAGCTAGAATACAAATCCTAAAATCAAGAGAAAGAGGTTAAGTTCAAGTGAACTAGTCTTGACTCTGGTATGAGTCATTAGTCCTAAGTAGTTTTATGATTAATGTGGCTATGTTTAGGACCTTGAGACATCCAAGAGGATGAATTGATTAGGTTGACCAAAAGTTCTCATGGTTCGGAAGTTTAGGGAGCAAGTAGAAATCAAGAATAAAGCTTATAGTACAAGGTAGTGAACTTACCTTTATTGTGTACTTGATATGTATACTTGTGTATTGATGTTATTACTTTCTTGCTTAATTGTGTGAAGCATCTTTGAATGACTGAAGCTCTATTTCTATTTATGCTATTTCCATATGTATGATGTAGAAAACATTAAGCATACAAATATGTCATTATGTTAACATGATTTATATAAGTATGTCATGCACCAAGAATTTATGTTACATGCATTAGTGGTAATATTTGCTCCTAAGATTCCCCCAAATTATGTAAATGTTATGTAATATGCCAAATTATGTAATAAAATTGTATAGAATATTTATGGCATGTTCATATGAGTATATAAATGTATGAGAAGCCAAGATAATGGTTCAAGAATGATAGAATAAGTAAAGAAAATTAAAGAAATAAGTTTATAAGGAAAATTCGTAGGTTCTTGAGCAATGATGTTCTAGCCATGATTTGACCATGTTCTTGGTTGAATCCAACCCCAAAATTGGGTGATCATGTAGTACACATCCCAAGCTTTAAAAGTATGGTTAGTATGCCATAATTGGATGTGTACACTATGAAATATTAATTTCTAAATTTGAGGCAGAAAAACTTGAATCCAAAAGCTGATCAAGTGAATAGTAAAGCTCAATGAATTAACTGTAAGAATTGATTAAGTAAATGTCTAGATTGATATTTCTTTTTCCTTAAAAAATATTAAAAGAGCTTCAAGTAGAAATTTTGAGTACCTTCATATGACTTTTGTAGAATTAATTATGATTTTTTAAAGTTAGACTAACAAATATGAAAAAACATACAGTGAATAGTACCCGACAACTAATTTATAAAGTTTTAATTTTTGAGCTAAAGTAAAGCTTTCATGCATCTAATTTCTTCTTAACGCTTACTTTGAGGGGTAAAAGTAAGGATGTTTTAGTTCTCAACACTACTAACTTCATCCTTTTGGCTTCAACTGCCACCTTTTTTCTATCATTTTGTTGAACTGCTTTAAAAGTTCTAGCGTTTTGACCACTATGCGTAGCAATTCTCCAAAACCATTAGAAAATGTTATTTGTTATTATTTTAGGTTGAAAACATACTCATTTACTATTTTATATTTGTTATTAATTTATCATATATTATTTTATTGTTTTTATCATTTATTAATTTATTATGTAATATTTTTATAAACTAAATATGTATAATTTTTCTATTTATTATTCTTCCTATTGAACCCTCTAGGGTTGATATATATATATTTAAGCTATTTTGAAGTATATTTACTTTTTAATTTTTTTTATTAGTATCTTTTGTTGCTTTATATACGTGTGTTGTGTTGAGTATTATGGTTTATTTATTGGTTAATTATAATTTTGTGTAGATTATGTATGGTTAAAAAAATGAGATCCTCATTTTTACTAGTCATCTTTACCATATTTTCCCCCTCTTTCTTTCTTCACTTTCTCTAGCTCATAATCCCTTTTTTGGGGTTTTTTAGCCATAACCATCCCCCTCCCTTGGTTTATTGAGGTATATTTATTTTGTGTATCCTTTATTGTCTTGTATTTAGTATTGTGTATTTGTCTAATATAGTTAATTGTATTGAATATCACAGATTTGCAGTTGTTAAATTATTGAATTTATATTTATTTTGAGGTGTGAAATTTTTGCAACTTGTAGGTATAATTATTTGACTTGTTTTTCTTTATATTTTTGGATGATTGCGTTGTTTTCATAAATATCAATATTTTGATTATAGTTTTCTATTGATCACGTATTGTAAGAAAAAGGTATGTTATTGGATTTATTTTATTATGTATCCGTTTTTCCCTTCCTTTGTAGCATGGATGCATAGTTAAATTATTTGAATTTATATATATATTGGGGAATAAAATTTCTGCAACTTAAGGTGAGTTAATTTTTTGTTGTTGTTATATTTGCAAATATGGTTATGTTTTACAGTCTTTATCAACTAGTTTGAGGTTAATTTATTATTTGCGATGAAGGTATGATTATTGAGGCTAATTTATCATTGATTATAGTTTCTCATTCTTCATATTTGCTAGTCATCGAGTCATCTGCTTCTTTATCTCTTTTTTTCAAGGACATCTTCCTCTTTCTCTTTCTTCACTCTCGCTAGGCTTCATCGTCCTTTTTTGTGTGTATGTTATTGGATTTATTTTGTGTTCTCCTTTCTCTTCTCCTTCATTTTTTAATTTTCTTTACTTGTTTATATTTTATGGTTAAAGGCATCTTAGTTTGTTATGTTGTATTCGTATTAATTTATTATATATTATTCATTTGGTTAGTTTGTCAAAATTTTGATTATGGTTAGAAAATGATATTGAATTATTTCCTCCTTTTCATTATTCTTTCTCTTTGGCTTTTTCACTTTTGTTATATTCATCTTCATATTCTTTTATTTTACTTTTTTGTAAGGGCATCCCCCTTTTTTATTTGTTAATCATTTCTGTTTTTTAGTATTATATCATTTTTTGTTTTATAAAATTGTAATTAATTTTTTTACTTTGTTTATCTTATATCTTCTCTTTATTTAAATTTTATAACCCTACTTATCTGTTTCATTTATTATTTAGAAAATGATATTAATTTCCTCCTCTCTTTGTTAAGGATAACTACTTTCTTTATTGGATAGTTTATCAAAATTTTGATTATAATTTCAGATAAATCATGTATGGTTAGAAAATTATATTAATTCCTCCTCCCCTCATCGCAATCATCTTCCTCTCCCTTTCTTCACTTTCGCTAAGCATCATGATCCCTTCTTTGGTGTTTTATTTTGGCGGTAAACATCCTCCTCCTTTATGCTATTTCCACGTATATTTATTTATTTTTTGTTGAAAGCATTTCGTTTAATATTTTATATTTTGTACTAATGTATTAGATATTATTTTATTATTTTTTATATGTTGCTATTCATTTATTATATAATTTTAAATATTTATATCATCTCAACTAACAACTTTTTGATTTATTGAATTACATTTACTTTGAGGAAAGAACTATTTGCAACTTATAGGTATATTTATATTGTTAAAGGGTTATGTGTGGTTATAAAAAGGTATGCAATTGGATTTATTGTCTTCTTCTTTCTCATATTCTTCATTTTCCTCTTTATGTTTCTTCACTTCTTTGCATTCACAATCATTTTTTTATTTATTTGGTTGGAGACGTCCTCGTTTATTAGGTTGTATTTGTTAACTTATTTTATATTATTCATTTGGTAAGTTTGTGAATATTTTTTATGTGATTGAATTACGTCATTCTTCTTTCTCTCTCTTTGTTTGCTTTTGCTAGTGAACTTCGCCTTGTTTAGCTGAGGGCATGATATAACTAAAAATATTTTTTTTATAATTTAAACATTATAATTAAATTATTGAGTATTATGGATTTACATTTTTTAAATTATTGAATTTATAGTTATTTTGAGGATTATTTTTATTTTTTTATATTTGTTAGTAATTGATTATATACTATTTTATTCAGTTGTAGTTATTAACTGTATATTCTTCTTCATATTGTGCTTAGGTATATTTAATCTATTTTGAGGTATATTTATTTTTGGGTATATTCATTTTTTCAGTCTTCTATTCGGTATTGTATATTTATTTTGAGGAATAAAATTCTTGCAACTTGTAGGTATAATTATGGATTGACAATTCTAAATTATTTGAATTTATACTTTTTGTGATGAAGGCATAATTATTGAGGCTAATTTTTTACATTTGTTATAGTGTTATGGATAATTGTTCTACTTATAGGCTAATTTATTAATATTTTGATTATAATTTTGTTTAAATCATGTAATATGGTTAGAATATGATATTGATTTCCTTGTTTTCATTCATGTATGGCTGTAAGCAACCTCCTCTTTATATATATATATATATATATTTGTTATTAATTGATTACATATTTTTTTTCTGCTGTAGTTATTAGCTGTATATTCTTCATATTGTGTATTCTTCTATTTTGAGGTACATTTATTTTTGGTTATTCTTTCTTTTAGTCTTCAACTGGTATTTTATATTTATTTTGAGGAACGAAATCCTTGCAACTTATAGGTATAATTATGTGACTTATTTTCGCTGAGGGCATCCTCCTAAGTATTAATTAAATGATAGGTTAATATCAAGGTATTAAAAGTAGGACTGATCAACTGGTCAAGTTTGTGGGTCATATTGGGACCAACTCGGAGTCAAATCAGTAATACTTAAAAATAATATAATATAATTAAACATATTCATATTTGACAATAAATATGTTGAATTAAATTTAAAATGTACTTTTAGAGATTAATGTTTTTAATTATCTGATTCTCAGTGATAAGTCATATTTTTATATACTTTTGTTCTCTCTAATTAATCTTTTTAGTAATAAATAGCGGTTAATTGAGTTTATTTAGATTTATTTTAATTTATAAACATAACGTTAATTTATTTTAATAATGATTATTAGGAAAAACTCTTTCTTTTTCAGTATTATTTAGAAGCACAACTTGACGGAGTGCTGGAATGTTCTCTTTGGTCAAGTAGGTTCACTTGGCGAACTCCTATATTTCTCGACCAGAATTGGCAAGAAGGTAATTCTCGCTGATTTCAGTTGTCATGGAGTGAATTAGCCATGCCGCCACCATTTTATTTTCTGCACACCAAGTTCCATACTTTTTGAGTCCTCTAGTTCTGGTGGTTTCGGACTCTAGGGTAGGTATTACTCCTTATTTCTTCCACGTATGACGATCAGCACTTTTCTGGATCATTGGAGATAGTTGTGTCCATTCAAACGGGGTGTGATAATTGTTTGAGAGAAGGGCCCAGAGGTTGGAATTATCCCTACAGTGTGCGATGAGCCAGACAATGAACTCTCCTTGTTGAGTCCCCTCCGAGCTCCAATGGATTTTGATAGAATTGTTGCTAGCGGTGAAGATTCTGGATGATCCGATCAATGCGTCCTTGAAAGACAGGTGGTGCTCTGATACCATGATAGTTTTTGGACGCATGAAAGCTTCCTTTATTCCACTATCAATGCTAATATATATTGGAGGCGAGGGCGCATATAATCGCAAGACATCTCTCTTAATAATTACAAAAAAAATAAAAAAAATAAATCGGGAAACATTGTTATTTGTAATCCCTAAAATTATGCAAAGGACATCCCTAATTAATAGGAATGTAACTGCACAATAGAGAAGTAAATTTAGGGTTATCCAAATGGTTACCATTGTTAAACAAGCTCACTTTCAACAAGACATTTCGGCCTGATTAGAAATTTGTTAAAAATTTTAACCTAAATTAAAATTAAAATTAAATAATTTCATAATATAATGAAAATTATTAAATTTTATAACATATTAGAAATTTTGAAAATATTAGTAGGTATTAAATGGAGTTTTTGGCTGTATAATTTCTTTTTTGTAAATATAATTGTTTTATTATGTTAGAGGTCCATCTTGGTAAAACAATTAAGAATCAAACTTAACATGAAATAACAGTTCGTATCGATAGAAATAAAATCTTAAATATATATGAAAGATTTTTATAAAATATATTTTAACTTTTAGAGAAAGTTTATATAAGTTCAAAATAGAGGGATGAGTGTATAATTTAGATGGGTAGTTAAAATATTTTACAGTACAACACAAATTCTACTCACATATGCATACAAAGAAAACAGATTGAAATTACAAACATAAAAATCCATTCACTGCTATTAACATATAAGATTCAAGGCCATGAACTATAAGACATAACATTATCAGAATGAGAATCGCTGTCTTCACCGTTCTCATACGTATGATCATCATCATCATCAATTTCAGCATCACTAGCTTCAGCCTCAGAATTGACATCAACAGAATGGGAGTTCCAATCTGGGGGGAATGTCTTTTGCAAGATTTGTGTAAGTTCCCCACCAGCTCTTTCAATCTTCCGTAAGCATTTTGACCAGTGTACAGCAGTTCCCATGTCTACAGTCATCTCAGACTCTATCATCTCTCTACATATGGGCAGGAGTCCATTGTAAATGTATGCTTCAGCAAACGTTGCTCTGGAAAGCAAAGAAGTCACCAGACAGTGGTACACTGCTTTATCTGGCTTCAACCCAGAAGCTTTCATCTCTTCAAAGCACTTCAACGCCTTCTCTGGAAGAGAAGCACGAGCCCAACCATGTATCACAGTGGTGTATGTCTTCACATTTGGTTTTATACCACAAGCTTCCATTTCTTGAATAATCTGAGCAGCTCTCTGTGGGGTACAACAAGTTGATCAAAAGCTGTTACAGCATAAACTATTTATCTCCAACGGAATAATAACAATCAGATGAACTTGCCAGACATAAAAGATATATTGATTTAGAAAGTTGTGCAAGTTGTAGGTGGGAAATTCAAATTTCAAACAACAAAAAGTATTATGAAACAGAAGAGATGTATAAAAATAAGAAAAATAAAAAAGAGAGTACTAGTAGAATAAAGAGATACATGGAACCTGATATAAGACCGTTCTAGTTATTAACCAGGCTTATAAACAAAGAATTACAAAGAGAAGCAACATTTTTCATAATAAACAATGCAGCTTGGTAAAGATTTTAGTATACTTTATATATGTACATAAAAATAAAGATAAGGAGGAAAACTTAATTTAGTCATCAGCACCTTGTTTCTTTCAAAGTAGTCCCTAAAACCATAAACATTCCAGCAACGTTCATCTCATTTTCATCCAAAATTTAATGTCAGACTTAGCAGTCTACTCACTTAGATGTTACTCTAATACCTGACACCATTAACTAACACTAAGAATTGGAGCTAAATTTTATATGAAATATGGGAAGGAAGTACTAAAGCATTTTGATGATTGAATAACTAAATTAGAAGAAATAACCTGTAGATTTTATTTTTTTTTCATTTTTTTCCTTTAGAAAAGGTAGAGAACTAAATTGGAAAGCACACCCACTTTTTAAGGAGGCATAAGGTTTCCTGATTAAAAACCTACAAAGCTAAGAGAAATATTTTAAAATCTAATTCTAAAAAGAACAGAAAGTAATTAAAAGCAGAATGTTTGTTTTTCTTGCCAGGAGAAGAAGAAGAATATCAAGAAATTCTGGTGATAAATTCCAGACATATTTACAGTGATTTAGAGGGAGACATAACAGACGCCTAACTAATTACATTATCACTAAATCCTCCTCCAATTCTTCTGTAATTAAATTCTTATGCTATTTACATTTAATTTGAAATATTTACTTCTAAACAAGTATAGATTCAAAATTGTTAGTTGACAAAGGCTTAATACTAGAGCTATAAGGTAATATAATAAAAACAAATTCGATGAACAGGAAAGTAGAAATTCTTCTAAAACATGCAAACAGAACTGATATCAGAATCTTATGAGATGCATGACAATAGAATTTTTTGCTTACAGGAAAGTAGAAATTCTTCTAAAACATGCAAGCAGAACTGATGTCAGAATCTTAATGAGATGCATGACAATAGCATTTTTTGCTTGCAATATAATCACTTGTTCATTCTTATAATGATATACGATGATGAGCACTATTGAAAATTTTTATGTTTAACAGCCAATAAAATTATACAACATCAATCGAGTAACATGCACAGCAAACATGACATGAGCTAAAGTGATTCAATATTTCTATTGTCATATAAATTGTAGATTATTGTGCTTTCAAGTTCAGCTACGGCAAGCAAATAATTCAATATCATACCATCATATCCCCAGCTTTAGAACAAGCATTTATAAACGATGTGTAAGTATGGACGTCAGGTTGAACCCCTTCCTTTTTCATTTGTCGCATCAGGTCTGCAGCCTCCCAAACATCACCTCTCCGAGCCCACCTAAGCAAGTTTAAGAAACGCTACTTGAATACAAAGAACAAACAGGCCGATAAACCATCAAAGGAAAACATCAAGAAGTTGGATAAGAGTACATTCACGTGAAACAATGGTCAGATAGAGGCATATAGACACCACAATGATTCGAAAAAAAGCAAGAAAATGTAAAATAAATGTGAAAACTTCAATTGTGACTGAAGTTATTTATACCCATCAACAAGTATGTTATAGACAAAGGTATTCCTTGGAATCTTTCTTGCACTCATTTCTTTCGTGACTGCCAGGGCACTCTGCATTCTGCCAGACTTGCAACATGCCTTCAACAATGCCTCATATGTATATACATCAACCTCCAGTCCCTCATTCTTCAATTTGGAGAAGTACTCGAAGGCCTTTCCTATATCCCCCAACGATGCATAACCATGCATGATACTTGTGTATGTGTGTTCATTAGGGCTAATGCCTGCCAGATTCAATTCATCCAATATTCTCACAGCCTTTTCCATCTGCAAGAAATGCAACACGTTCACACAAAATGGTTTATATTGATGGAAATTAAGCATATATAAATCAGCACATACTTTAAAAATATTAAATAAATAAGAAGCAATTTGGATAAAGTATACAGGTTTTAACAAGCATTCCTCTTTTCAAGCATAATTTCAGCCTCAAACTAGTATCCTTAAGAAAAATACTAGGACTTGTATGGAATCATTTGCAAGAATTGGGTTGTGCACTCAGACCTGAGAGGAATTTCTCAGATCCTGGAGCATAAGTTCAGTCGCCAACAGCAGTCAATTCATCAGTACTTTGATATGCTGTGCGTTTTTGAAAAATAAGGGAGATGGTGGCTGGAAGGGAACACAGCCACTAGTAGCATTTGAGGGATGCAGAAAATAACAGAGTAATAAGAAGTGGTTAAGGAAGGTGGAAGATGTGAAAGGAGGGGGAAGGAGAAACTAGAGGCCTGAATGATGTACAGTCTTTAGCAGCTCTGACGCCATGAACAGATTATGAAGAGTCAATGGAAGAAATGCAGAATGGGAGAAATGTAGTCATCTTAAACGTGCATGTTATCTTATAGTAAGTGTACAAGACAATAAATTAATGGTAGATAAATACAAAATAAGATCGGCCTAATCAATCATAATTAAATATAAATATTTACAATCAATGTCAAACATAATCCTCAACAAATTGTAAATTCCCTTTAGCCCAAATCATATAAATAGTGGTTCCCATTCCATGTTCGTAATACTTCATTTATGAAACAAATAAAGGAAGAAAAATTATATTCAGGAAGTTTAAAAGTTAAAAAATCCCAGCATGTCATCCAAGTAGCTGAATACACCTACAGCATAAAAAAAATTAATGGCTACTTGTCAAGCACAAGTTACCTGACGCTTCTCAACAAGGCCAAGAATTAGAGCATTATACGTGTGCACAGTGGGAATGCAGCCATTTCTTCTCATCATATCGAAAATATCTAGCGCTCTTCTCATCTCTCCAGCTCTTGCAAAACCATGTATGATGGGCATAAATGTCCGTGTTGTAGGTCTATGCCTCTCCTTCTGCATTTCCATCACTATACGAATAGCACGATCCATACAACCCATCCCACAAAATGCTCTTATGATATTATTGTAGAGCACTACATCAGGCTTCAAACCATCTCTAGAAACATCTTCAAATACTGCAAAGGCATTGGCCCAGTCTTTTAACTTTAAGAATCCATTAATCAACATAGAGTAGGTCTTCATGTTATGTTTTATTCCAGCCATTTTCATCATTTTGCTAATCACCAATGCTTCAGAAACTTTCCCAATCTGGAAAAGAAATTAAGAATACCATATTCTTATGAATCATCTAATTGATGATTGCTAGGTTGAAAAAGATAAAAACACATCTTGTGGTAGAAAAAGTAAAGCATTAGGCAAGCCTATTACAATACCAGAATTGCAGGAAAAATAATAAATTCACAATATATCACACAAGTAACTGGAATCAACCTATAATTAGTATATAGGAAACAATATGATACTGATATGATATTATATTATTAATGCCTAGGATTTTCTATTATGTACATATATCTCCTCAGCATATCAATAAAATACAAGTACTTCTCTCTCTGAATTAACATGGTATAGAGCAATAGATATTGGTTGACGTCCGGTCTCCTTTTTGCTTCTGTTTTCCAACAGCTTTGTGCTTTCCATTGAAGTCCCATTTCCCAATGACAAATTTGGATACACGCCAAGCAGGGAAGGTCGCAAGGCTCCGATCGGCATCTCCCTAAAGTTTCGTCGCTGTCTAAGCAGCGTGTGAGTGTCACGCGCCACCTCCAGTTTTGTAGTCAATTTCCTCTGCCAGCGCGTGAAGCCTTCTCCGGTTACCTTTTCTGACGGTGCTGCACTCCTTTGGGATCGACTCACCCTCCTTGGCATACTCCAAGAGTTTCATGCCTTGGTTTTGACTTTCTCATATTGGGCCTTTTGGTGCTAATCTGAATTTTCTGGCTGCAGATCTGAAGTTTTTTATTCCAAACCATTTTGTTCACTATTTTGATTTTATTTGACCTCTGTAGTGGTTTTCATCTACTTGTCTGAATATTGGTTCTTATGGAGCTCCAGGTAACGTAATCTAGCTCTTTTGGTTAATCATTGTCTCGTTGCTTTTGCTTTCATTACTGATCTTTTTTTATGGATGCAACCAAGTCTATTGCAATTTCTGAGGTAGTTCCAGTAGTCACTAAGATTATTGAATACAAATGAACTTGGAGAAATTATTTAGATTGGAGTAAATTTATTCGTATTTATATCCGAAAATTGAGAAAGAATATCACTTGACCGATGATCCCCCATAAGAGAAAGATCCCTATCACAAGTCATGGTTAAGGGATGATGCACGGTTTTCTTTTACAAATTCGTAAATCTATTGACAGTAAGATCATGTCCTTTATTACTCATTGTGAATTTGTTAAAGAACTAATGAACTACATGCATTCTTATGCTCAAGCAAGAATAATATTTCTTGAATATACGACTCGCGCAGAGATGCCAGATGATCGTGCTGCTATTGCAACAGGTAATGAGGCTACTGCCCTTGTCTCTTCTTCCTCCAAATGGATCATAGACTCTAGCGCTACTGACCACATGATAGGTATCCGCTATCTCTTCTCCACTTATAATTCTTATGCCAACCCTTCTAATATCATCACTGTAGGCAGTTCCCAATCCCATGTTCTTGGTTCTGGCATTGTTGAACCTACCTCTTCTATTCATTTGGAATTTGTGCTCAATGTCTCTAACCTTGCTTTTAACCTTTTGTCCCCTAATAAACTTACGCATCAATCATACTGTTGAGTCTCACTCTTCCCTGACCATTACTTGATACAGGATCTTTTGACGAAGATTATTGGTAGAAGTTATGAATCTGGCGGTCACTACTTCTTGATGATCAGGGGTCTCGTGCGATGGTTTGTACCGGTGGTGTCACTCCTTTTAAAACATTATCGTTTGGGTCATTTATCTTTATCATCTTTGAAAAAGATTTATTCTCAGTTTCAGCATTTGTCTTCATTAGATTGTACGATGTCAGTTTGCTAAACATCATTATCTTCCTTTAATCTCTCGAGGTCAATAAACGAGCTTCATCTCCTTTTGAGTTAGTGCACTATGATATTTGAGGTCTATGTCCAGTTGAATCCAAAGCTAGTTTCAAGTACTTTGTTATATTTGTTGATGATTATTCCCGTACTACTTAGTTATATTTAATGAAACATCGTTCTGAGTTGTTCTCTCATTTTTATACCTCTACTACCAAAATTAAAAATCAATTCAATACTTCTATCCATACTTTAAGAAGTGATAATACTAAAAAATATTTTTCTGAATTATTTTGCTCTTTCATGCTTTAAAACAGCATTCTACATCAATCTTGTGCGGATACATCAGTTCATAATGGTGTGGCTGAAAGAAAAATCGCCACTTATTAGAAGTAGCTCATCCCCTTTTGTTTCAAATGCAAGTTCCAAAACCCTTTTAGACAGATATGGTCTCCACTGCTTGTTTTCTCATTAATTACATGTCTTCCTCTATTCTTGATGGTCACACAGATATTGAGTGCTTTTGTGATACCGATCATGGAGGATCAAAGGCCATAAGACTGTCTACTACAGGATATTGTATTTTTGTAGGAGGAAATTTGGTATCTTGGACAAGTAAAAAACATAATGTAGTGTCACGATTGAGTGCAGAAGCGGAATATAGAGCCATGGCACAATTTGTATGAGAGATAATCTAGATATATCAATTAATGAAGGAGGTTGACCTTAAAACCTCATTAACAGCAAAGCTGTGATGTGATAATAGAGGGCCCCTACACATAGCTTCTAATTCAGTATTCCATGAACACACGAAATATATTAAGATCGACTGTCATTTTATTCGAGACAAACTCAAGGAAAACTTAATCTCTATAGGGCATGTCAGATCTAGTGATCAATTGGGCGATCTCCTCACCAAAGCTCTTAATAGACTTGCAGTTGAATATTTTTATAACAAGTTGGGTATGATTGACATCTATACTCCAACTTAAGGGTGAGTGTAGAGATATTATAAAATATGTAAATATCCTGTAATTAGTATATAGAATATGACATAATACTGGTATGATATTATATCATTAATGTCTAGCATTCTCTATTGTGTATATATATCTACTCAGTATATTAATAAAATACAAGTATTGTTCTCTATGAATTAACAATATCAAACAACAAAGACAGGAAATAGTAAAACAAATAATTAAAAACAAAAGCATGGACCCTTAGACACATATGAAGGCCTTGTATAAGAAGTAAGCTTAGACAAAACTCACGATGCAACAATTGCTTCTAGTTGCATGCTAAAGCCGACCCATAACTTGTAAGGAATGTGACATTTTAACGTCAAAAAACTTAGTACATTTCAGGTAACAGAAACTAATCACATTCATTATACAAATTTTAGAAAGAACATTGAAATGAGAAACGGAATTTTCCATGCATAAATCCCCGAAACTAGAATATTTTTTTTAAAAAAAACTTATTGATATAAATTTAATTAAAACAGATATACTTTAGAATCTGTTCATTCACATAGAAAACAACAAAAGCAAAGGTCAACAGGAAAATATACAGCTGAATTAATTTTTTTAATGGAAAAAAAGTATCATTAATCAGAAAGTATTATAGCAGCAAAAGATAGAGGAGAGATCTAAAACATATCATCAACTCCAACCTCCCTCCAGCAAGGTGGAAGTTGATCACAGGTACGAAAGAATGAGACATGGTATGAAATTTTGGCAAGAGCATAAGCACCTAGCAACCTATCTGTATTCTGAAAAATCAGAAGAACATTCAAGTTGAATTAAATTAAAGAATTGGAATATGTCTTACCTTGGTGTAAAGATTAATAAGACAGCCATAGGTGACAATTGAGGGTGTGAAACCACATTCCTTGTGGGGGGCCAAAAAAGCAAACAAAAGGTTACGAGCAATTCAATTTCAATACCTTCAAATACTTATAATACTGCATCAAACAATATCGAAGTACAAATAATACAATAAAATGCTGGCTCAAACAATTGTCACTTTTTGTTAAGAATCAAGATTAAGAAGCATACAATTTAGACAATTTATGTATGGTCCCTCCATAAAGAAAACTAGTTGCAAGTTATTTATGATCCCAGCTTAATTAAGTACTCAAATATACTAAAGTCCGAAAGCTCAGTCATTTCTCAGTTTTATGTCTACATTGGAACTACTCAAATAAAATGTATGTCCAGCATCACTCACTCTGATGCAAGCCAGATCATTGAAACAAAAGGTCAGGACAAGGGTGATCAAACTACGGGAGCTCCAAAATTCTGATAAAAATGTGAAATGCCACAAACTCCTATGGAAGAAAATTAAAGGATAAAAGAAGTGTCTCCAAAAATGTCATCCACAAAATCCATTGCAATGTAACCAATTAAATCTCCTATACCTGCTGAGTAAATTAAAGTACCGTACGATCTCATAAGTAAGCTTATGGAGGATCAGAGAAGCATAAATTTAACAGATAAAACAGCATTATCCAACTTCACTATTCTAACTGATTTTAACTGTACTAGACCTTCTTAACCAAGTGATCTACAACTGGGCAACCTATCTTCATTCTGATTATTTAAAGGTTCAACAGACAGTCCAATGGAGAGCTTCTTTATTCACTTTTAATACCAAAGGACACAGAGGAAATAATGTGCATTAAAAATATATCAATGAAATTGGTTAGTCCTCCCTTATAAGTGAAGCTAGATGGCAATTCTTCGACAGCTATATTTCCACTATCTGCTGCATCTTATTGGCAGTCATAAATTCTGAATCTTACTACCCCCACCGGTCCAAAAAATATTACAAAGTTGTCACCTATTCAAACTTTTACTTAAAAAAATGATAATAAAATATTGGTACCTTGGTCATACCCAAGATATGCATATAACAGGTATGATATGCCTTGCATTTAGCAATATGTAGATAATGGCAAATATTATGGCTAAGATATATGCTGAAATATAGGGATTTATGTAGATATGATAATCTAATTCATTGTATTTATTACTCCCGATTTACATTCCTAGACTGAATAAACATACAGAAGAAACAACTTCCATACTTCCCTGCTGTATTCCAGAGCTATGTCGAACAATAACATATTAGAGCCAGCGAATGGTTCAGCACGTTCTTTTGCCGTGGAGTCAAACGGCACCGTCTCATCTGACGGTGGATCACACCTTACTTTAGGCAAAGTCACCGGGGTTGGCCATCCTCATCGTGCCGAAACGTCTTACCGGTGACAACTACTTAGAATGGAACCAGTCAATGCTCTTCGTGCTTGACGGTAGAGACAAGTTAGACTTGATCCTTAAAGACCAACCACCATTCGGAGACGCCACTACCAGCCGTCGATGGAAGTTAGATAACTCCCTAGTTGCTACATAGATTCCCAATTCCCTGCTCCCTGCCTCCGAAGAAGTTTCAAGTTCCTTACTTCCGTTAAGGCGATCTGGGTTGCGGTAAAAGAGGCTTATGGTAAACGCCCTAATGCCTCTCTCAGTTTTTATCTGTCTCTAGGCCACCAAGCAGGATACATGGCTACTCAACGCCTACTATTTGAAGACGGCACTTTGGCAGAGCTCTACTTACTATAGCAACAGGTCTGGCCAAATGCTAATGATGCAACCGATTACTGTCAAGCTTTGCAAGAAGAGCGTCTATTTGAGCTTCTCATCGAACTAGACCCTATCTACGACGAGATACATGGACGCCTACTCGGACGGGTACCTCTCCCCAACGTCCCCAAGGCCTTTACTCTCCTGAGAGATGAGGAGTCCCGATGACAGGTGATGGTTCCTGAACCCGTCGCATCCCAGCCACCCATCCCTAAAGACCCTGCCCTTGCTGCTCGAGCCCCATATTCCAGGCGAGACTGACCCTTCTGTGAGCATTGTAGGAAACCAGGCCACACCAAGGAGAAATGTTGGGACCTCCATGGGAAACCAGCATAATGGCGGCCCCAACAACGAAGGCCCAAAAGTCACGTTGCAAATGCCACAGGTTTAGACGAGTTGGGCCCTGTTCCTGCTGGGCCAACTCACGCCACCTTACACAATTTTGTTTCTACTAGCCCAGCCCATGTATCTGATCCATTAGCAATCATTTTAGAGCATTTAACTGCTCTTGAAAATCAGTATCGTAAACAGCAACCTATTGCCACTTTGGTATAACGAAGTAATTTCTTTCAAGCCCTTGCTACCATCAAAGTAAAGAATATAAGCCCTTGTTAGATAGTTGCCTCAGGTGCATCTGATCATATAACTGATGATGCCTCATTATTTTCAAATTATACTCCTGCCACATCACGTCTCACGGTTAAAATTGTTGATGCTTATGAGTCTCTAGTAGCTAATAGTGGTTCCATTAATGTTTCCGCTATACTCACTTCATGATGTCCTACATGTTCGAAAGTCAAAATGTATTTTATTATCTAAGTCAATTGAATAAGAAAGAATAATGCCATGCTGATTTCTTTGCTACTCATTGTGTTTTTAGGACCTTTTCACGGGAACGACGATTAGTGTTGCCAAGGAGCTTGATGGGTTATATTACCTAAATGACTATTATGCTCAAGTACCCTCTTTCTATAATAAAGTGTCTCTCCCTAAAACTACTAAGTTGGTGTTATGGCACAAAAGATTAGGACATCCCAACTTTCCAACATATGTGTAAGATATTTCCTTCAATCTACTCAAATGAAAGTTTGGACTTTTATTGCGATTCATGTGAACTTACAAATCATACCTCTTTTCCCCTTGTTTCATATCGCCCCTTTAAGCCCTTTTCAATTATTGACAGCAACTTGTGGGGTCCGTCCCGTGTCCAAAATCGTACTCATTCAAAATGGTTCATGAATTTTTATTGATGATCATACTCGTGTCAGTTGACTTTTCTATTAAAGGGTAAAACCGAGCTATGTTAAACCGTCATTGATTTTTATCACGTGATCCATACACAATTCAACACAAAGATCCAAACTCTCCATACCGATAATAGTACCAACTATTTTAACCGCCCGTTATCCATGTTTCTTAAACCACATAACATCACTAAGAGCTTTTGTCCCCACAACCCCTAACAAAATGGTATTACCAAATGTAAAAATAGACATATCCTCAAAACTGTTAGCTCTACCCTTTAGTAGCATAGTTCCTACCTACTATTAGGATGACGCTATCCCACCGCTACCTTCCTGATCAACAGCATGCCCTACAAACCCCTATCATTTCAAACTCCTCTCCAGGTCCTCCACCACCACTTCGACCTACCCTATCTTAAGAATACCTTACTACTAAGTAGTTTTGGTTGTAACACCTTTGTTCACTTCAACCACACCCATAAGCTCGACCCTAAAGCCGTCAAATGCATTTACCTAGGGCCAGCTAGGAACCAAAAGAGGTACAAATGTTGACCCAATCTCTAAATGCCTCTATGTCACTTGTGATGTCACCTTTCATGAAAATGTTCCCTTTTATACGTCATCTTCAGTTCAGGGGGAGACTTGGAGTGAACCTTAGACAAACACCGCACCCACATATCCTCAACATGAATTTGACCAAATCTATGTCCTCGAGGAAATAGAGGCGCGTAAGTCTATACTCGCAGAAATGTTAACATGACAAGTAATATACCCCAAGCAACTGACATACTCCAAGAGTCTGAACTAGGAGTAGATCCTGACCATGAGGTGCACAATAACGATCTTGATCTTCCAATAGTAATACGAAAGCAACGCCAATCGTGTACTAAACATCCTATAGAGAAGTTTGTCTCCTATTAGGCTTTGTCACCCAAATATTATGCTTTCAAATCTCACCTTGACCAGATCAATATACCATAAAGTATAAATGAAACCCTTGAAAGTCCTGAATGAAGAAAATCAGTAATGGAAGAAATGAAGGCCCCAAAAAATAAAAGAACATGGGAAGTAGTCGAACTAACTAAAGTCAAACCTAGATTGGTGACTACACCAGATGGACGTCAAAAACAATTCCTAAATGGGGAATTAAAGGAAAAAGTATACATAAAGAAGCCTATGGGATTCCCAAGAAAGAAAGAGAATGAAGTGTGTAGACTGAAGAAGTCATTGTACATTTTAAAACTCTCCTCGAGCATAGTTTGAGAGGTTTACCATGGCACTCAAAGCTCAAGACTATACACAGGGCCAGAGTAACCACATCCTATTCTTCAGACATTTAAAAGGGAAAATTGTGGAACTGGCAGTATATGTGGATGACATTGTTCTCATAGATGATGGTCCAACCGAAATTAACAGAGTTAAAAGGACACTGAATAGAGAATTTCAACTTAAAGACCTAAGAGAAATGAAATACTTCTTAGACATGGAAGTTGCTAGATCTGTAAAGGGAATCAGCATCTCGCAGAAGAAATATATACTAGATCACCTAGAAAAAACAATAATGCTTGACTGCAGCCCAAGCAATACCCTGATACGGGTTAACAAAATTAGTGATGAAGACCTAGGAAAGACCGTGGATATGAGAAAATATAAACGCATGGTTGGTAAATTAATCTACTTGTCACACACTCGACCAGACATTGCCTATGTTGTCAGTGTGGTGAATCAACATTTCCATGATCCTAAACAAAAACACTTGAAGTATACAGGATTCTCAAGTACTTGAAGGGCCCACCTGGGATGGGTCTCCTATTTAAGATGCCTGATAAAAAAATGTAGAGATGTTGACAGATGCTAACTTGGCAGGTGATCAAGACGATAAAAGATTCACCTCAGGTTATCTCACCTACATTTGGGGAAACCTAGTCACGTGGCGCAATAAGAAACAGAGTGTGGTAGAGAGAAGTAGCGCTAAAGTTGAGTTTAGAGCTATAGCTCTTGGAATCTATGCAGGTCTATGGGTAAGTGAGTACTGGATGAGCTAAAAATGACGATAGAACCACCCATCAAATTACACTCAAACAATATGGCAGCGATTAATATGTCACACAATCCAGTCCAACACGATAGAACAAAATATGCTGAGATAGATAGACACTTCATACGAGAGAAGATTGATGCTAGAAGTATTGATCTCAGATACATTCCCTTGAAAGAACAGACAGCTGATGTACTTACTAAGGGCTTGGCAAGATAAATTCAGCTATTTGATTGGTAAGTTGGACATGATAAATGTCTATATTCCAACTGGAGAGGGGAGAGGGAGTGTAGATAATGGTAGATATTATGCTGATATATAGGGAATTATGTAAATATGATAATCTGATTCATTTTATTTATTATTCCTGATTTACATTCTTGATTTATCGGCCATCAGTTATTAGGTCAGATTCTATTTCTTCGTATATATGTACATCATCAGACTGAATAAACATACAGAAGAAACAACTTCCATACTTCCCTGCCATATTCCAGAGCTATGTCGCACAATACAATATAGTGCTTCAAAGCCCTCTAACACAAAAGCCCTTTGGGCTTGAAGCACAAACAAGGCAAACCTACTATAGCTTGTGCTGAAATTTAATTTTAAGAAATTCAGAGCAGCAAGAAACAAATTTCTAACTTCTTAATCATAAAGCCTTCAATAGCATGCCAATAACTACTGCAACCCAAAAAATTAAGCTGCTAAGACCCATGATAGTATTATAATAATTTCTACAAACATCGTATGGCATTTACATTGAAGAAGATTATGAACAATCTTTTACCTTAAGTCTGTCAAACACAATCAAGCATTTTTCTTCATTGTCAATCATAGTATAACCATCCATCATGGTATGATATATGTCAATGGGAGCATCTATTCCTTGTTCTTCCATTTCCCTCACCAAGGCTTCAGCTTTTTCCATATTCCTAGTTTGGCTGCGATATACATAGGATACCAAAAGTAAAAAAGAGCAATAAATCAGACGGAGAAGATTAATTATCTATGACTCATTTGGATCATATACATATAGGAAATTCCTCAGTTTGAGTAAAAGTTAGTATCCCCCAAGTTTATAATGAACCAAAAATCTTTCTGAAGATACAATAAGTGCAGGGGCTACATAGGTCATCTTACAACCCAATTTTCCAAATTAATTAAATGACCTAGCAAATATCTGAACACCTTTTCTTAAGATAGCGAAACTGTTTTTATCCAGTGCCAATGCGAAGATGCTAACTTCTACCTTTACATAAGAGTAAGGAGGCTAGTATACATGGTGGAATTTGAGAGTTCACATAAACAAACATTAAAAATATACATTTGCCTGTCAAAAAGCCCGCAATAAATAAACGCTCACCAGTGTGCATAAATTATGTTTCCATATATGATTGCATTCAATGATGGATGTCTCTCTTCAGCCTCCTTAAACCAGTGATCTGCAGCACTTCCAAAACAAGATTAAATACGATTATCCATATGATAAAGATTTGACACCCCAACCTTCATTTATATATGGAAAGGCCCTCAAAAAGACATTGATATAGCTGTTATCAAAAGGAAAAAGACATTGATAGAACAAATTAGATAATGAACGCTCCACCAGAAACTGAGACAGAGGGCTATCAAAGTATAGATAAGTATGTTCAACATTTGTTAATGCAACGATTTAAATGTTAGACATGAAACCAAAACCAATCCTTGTTGCCTACTTGACACTTTAAAGAAGGGGGTGAAAATTCATACAAAAAACAAAAAATATAACGGAAAGAAAGAAAGGGGTGAGAAAAAATAAGCTCCCAACAATCGATGCCATTTACAGCCAAAACATCTCTATCCCTCTCTCTCTCTCTATACTGGTGACAAACTTGGTTTTTTGGTTATATCAAATTGTTTAACCTCAATGTTTGAAGTATTAGCATCGTAATTATAATGTTTAAGGTTTTAATTATCTATTCTCATCAATTATTCTTTTTTATTATCTTATAGAATACAGTTTCATTTCTGCTCCATATCAGTGAAGTTGAACACGGGAGAACAGTTCAGCTGAATGAGCAATCACACAGAACAAGGATTGTGATGATAATACCAAAACATTTTTGGAGAAGTAAAAATATCAGTTTTAATCATGACATATGAAAGTCTCACCACCTTTCTGTGAACTGAAGTCCAAAACAAAATTCAAGGCCTCCAATAACCTTTCAAATCTAAATAGCATTGCTTTTAGACCAAATTATTTTGGCCTGAGATATGATATTGTTAAATGAAAATAGCCCCATTATTCACTCCATGATAAATGTAAATGCTTCATTTGATGTGGTTTCCTTACATTATTGGAGAAAGAAGCTTTTTACAGTAAGATTTTCTACACGCACATTGGTGTATTTTCTTCATACTAGTCATACACTGGGCATCTTGAAATGGCTCATACTATGAAGGTTTGACACCTGACATAATTACTTGCAACAAAATGAACTATTTTATTTCATAAAATTTTCTGACTTCTTGATTTGTTTTACTTCTGTTTTTCAGTTCTCTATTTCCATGGCATGTTTATAAAATTTCCAGTTACTCAAAACATTAAAACTTTCAATGGGTCCCTACAATGGGTAAATTAGAAAGCTGTATTTTTCACCAGGCTGTCTTTCCAATTATAATTTTGGTCTCCCTTAACTAGTCTATATGTCTCTATGCTATATTGTTTTAAGAGTTTACATCCTCTGTCTTCTATTTTCTCATTAATCACACTTAAAAGTAAATCTTCAAGTCAGAAACTAAAGGGCATACTTAAAAGATAAAGTAGTGCTGTTCAAATATACTTACTCAGCATCGCCCACCTTGGCAAATCCCCCCACAATAATACTATATGTCACCAAACTCATTTCAACGCCCTCTTCCTTCATCTTCTTAACACAATGCAAAGCTTCTTCCATATCTCTACCAACTGCATAAGCATGAATAAGACTGCAAGGATTTAACATACATTAACATCAGAAGAAAAAAAAAACAGTGTGCATCAATATATATATGTGAAAGGAGATGGAAAAATATCCAATTTGAGCTATTTGAAAATTTTAATATAGAGTTTCTGATATAAAGTTTTAATAATGTAATTACCATGGTAATACTAGTGTTACTGCTGTAATTACTGTAGTTCATTACCCTGGGTCTTTAGCCTATAAATGGTTAGTTGTAATCAATTTCAGTAAGAAAGGAATGTCAGTATAGTAACAGAAACAGTTTTCTACTCTCAGACTAATCTCTCTCTCTCTTACCACTTCCTTCGAACTCTCTTCTTCAACTTTCCCTTCTGTTCTTTCCCTTTTACCTCTATCGGCTCTCAGTCTTTTATCAAGAAAACACATCAGTTTCTTTTTAAGGATGAAAATTTGGACTAGTAAAAGTTTCAGAGTTGACAAAAGTTGCAATTTTTTGTCCTAAGAAATTTCCATGCGTGGGACATTCATCACTTATGAGAAAACACATGCCCATAAAAATATTAGCAAGAAAACTCAAAATAGGAATTCAATAACAACAACAACAAGCCTTATCCTATTTGGCAGGGTCAGCTACATAAAATAGGAATATCAAATTAAAACTTTACAGAAGCTCTAGTAAAGGAGTTTTTGTTTATAGATATATATTACCTGGTGTATACATGTGAAGATGGCTCAATTCCTCTTGCTCTCATGCTCTCAAATGTTTGACGTGCACTATGCATGTCCCCTCGTCTTGCATAATACTTAACCATCAACCCATATTCCTTTCTAGAAGGCTGACAGCATCAGAACCATGAGAAACATCCACAACAGAATGGTAAAATTCTGTCTCTAAAACTTTTCATAAATGAATTTTTGTGCAAGCTAAGGCAATATATAGTCTACAAATACATGGAGAAACATTTTTTATAAAAGAAATTTTATTTGAATGAGAAGATTATAAAACTAGCTACAGGGTAAGAAATTTTCAGATCACAAAACAGAATTAAATGCAAAAACATGAAGGAAAAGAAGATAACAAAAGAGTAGCTTATTAACTTTATAATTGGAACCCTTTGTAATAATATGACTACTAATATATTATATAAAATAAGTAGAATACAAACCAATTAATCAAAAATTTTGTTAACCCACCCATTATTGATTATCCAATCATTCAGATTTCTCCAATTGTAAAAATAGAGTTCTCTTTATCATTACCACATTCACTCTAGAAAACCATATGAAATCATTAATGAAGTCATTAAACCAGAGGTGGCATCAAAATTTAAATTTGTAAGGGTAGTTAGGAAGTTAATATAGTTAGAGTCTGTTCATCATTATGTTCATCACATTAGTCAGAGATGGTTTAATTGCTATAATTTATGACACTGTATAAATACATTATTCAGTAAATGAATGAAACACCGGTTGGGTCAATTTGAACACAAACTAAAAGATACATGGGTCTTCTTTGAAAAACTTAAGCTTTTGGGAAGAAGTGATCCTGAAATGGTAGGCGAGTCTTGTAACCAAGTAAAATGGAGTTTCATCCTCGCTATTCTCCTCGTCTAAATAAATTAAACATACAAATTTAGGTTCCACTGAATGGATGGAGGACAAAATATTTCGAACTGATACCTTTCAGGTTTCCAAAAAATGACCAATGACTTTCTAGTTTCCACAAAATGACTTCCATCTCCAAAACAACAAGTTTAATGTAATTAAGAGAAATATCCATGTAGATACTTATGGTACTATAAGCAACATAGGAGAAGATATTGATCCATGTGCATTAAACATGAAAATAGAATAATATGAAAATAGAATTTAAGTGACATATCACAGGAACTAGGCCTGTCAAAAATAATTGCCAACTGTCAAAGGCCCCATAGATGCCACTTTATCTCGGTGCAATAGTAGACAAACATAACCAAAGTAGCTACAGGGATTTTAAGCAGAAATAAAATCTTGTAAAATTGTAAGTTTTAAAAGGATCGGTTGCCGAAATTGTCTAAGAGAGCATACTAGGTTGTCAGATGAACATAATAGATATATCTTAAGTGAAAATGAAGTAAAGCTATGATTAAAGAAAATCATTTGGGGATATTGTCTGTCTCAAAATCTTAAAATAAAATAGAACATATTTAAAAAACAAAACTCACAAGTAGAAATACTTTCATTTAAGATTTTAGCTAATGTATAATGCATAATATTTATCATACTGGCAAAGAATTTATACTTCCCATCCACCCAACAAGAAAAAATTGTAATATGCCAACAATAAGGCACTCCTAAAATGTTCGCATTGATTTTAGAGTATTAAATATTTAAAAAAAAAACGTAGACCAGCTGTTGAAGGCATAACAGCGAGCGTTTTATTTTGAACCTTCTCACATGGGACAAAAGTAAAAAAATAACAAGGGGAATATCTAACTCAATCAATCATACAGGAACTAAAAAGTAAAACTGATTGCCATGCACATCAGTTTCAGGAAAGAGCTTAACATGGATATTTTCTTCCTGCCTTTATCCCAACAAAGGCCAGGCTGAACCAAATTAGAACTTAGCAAAGCCAAAATAACCTATCTTTTAAATTTTCCAAGCTTAGATGATACAAAAATCAAGAAAATATTGTGCAACTATCAAACTCAAGTTCTAATAGACGTAACAATTAAAAGGCAACGGAAAGATGTTCAACCTTTTTAACTCTCTGGAAGGATCGAACAACAGCCTGCCAGTTCTCTGGTTCAGTCTCCAGTATCTTTCTGAATTCTTTTCTAGAGCTCTCCCTCTCCTCATGCCACTTTGAACGAAACTCAACTCTCTCGTCCCCTTCAACCCACCGTGCCCTCTCTTCCGCTTTCTCCTTCAATCTCTTTCCATTATCCAACTTCACAGTCAGAATTCTACCGTGGAATTCAACACCATCAAACTCAACAGCTTTCATGGCAGATTTGTCGGCAGTTGGACCTCCATAAATCACAAACCCAAAACCCGCATTCTTCTCTGTATTATTATGACCCTTAATCAGAATCACATTCTGTATCGGCCCAAACTGCCGAAAGAACTTAGTAACCTCGTTTTTATTAATCCAATTGGGAAAATTACCCACAAAGATTTTCCCCTCTTGCCGGAACGGAGTTGCCGGGTGTGAAGTATCAATGTCCGAGTCATCGGATTCAGAGCTCCCAAATTCACGGCTCTCCATGCTTACTGTTTCTTCTTCATCTCGGTATCGCAGAGGTGGAGGAGAAGGAGTAGGAGGTGGTGGAGTGAGCTTGTTTGTAAGCCATAGCTTGTTTGTCAGAGAATGCGAATGGGAATGATTAGGATTGTTCGTAGTGACATGAGCAGAAGAATTGAGGGGATTCTTCTTGAGAGGATTAGACTTAGATGGAGTTAAAGGATTCTTCTGCGAGGAAGGAGTTGAGGTTTGGAGGGATTTATTGGGGCGGCGGAGCTGGTTGCCGGAGAGAGAGGAGGAATCGGAAGAGTCACTAGAATCAGGCGGTGGTTTGAGGCGAACAAAGACAGAAGAGGAGGAAGAAGTGTTGGTGGTGGTGGAGGGAAATGGTTTCGCGGAGAAAATAGAGGAAGACAAGGGAAGAGAAGTACTCGTGGTCCGAATTGGGTACTGTGAGGTAGAGCACAAGAAGGCTTCCATTATCTTTGCCAGCAGAAGAATGAGCAGAGAGAGCTTTTCCCAGCTTGCACGGACCACTTATCCGCGCCACTGAATTATTTGGCAATTTTGTTAGACAGGTCTTTGAATTTTATTCAATAATTGGGTTTAAAAGATTTAATATTTATAAATTTAACTTATAAATAACTAACAGCTAGAAAAATTAACTCAACTCAATTCTTTAATCATAACACTCTACAAACCTGTGCACCATATTATATCTTTTCATTTTTTTTATACAATTATCCTGGTTACCAATAATTTAATTTGAGTTGGAAAAAATTGCTTGGAACTCATCCTTTGAGCGATGTTCACTTCATGATCTTTTTGTTATTTTTTATGCCCTCAACACAAGCCTCAATGTGCCAGAGGCCGTTATGCTGCTAAGGGACCTTCTGTCGAAGTATCAGCGTTGGCCCTGTACTTTCGACATAGTGGAGGAAGCCACTTGCGCCTACGACTGCGCTGCCGGAGCCATGCGTGGGCTTAAAGCTCTCACCAACTTTGTCTTCCCAACTCCTGCTTTTCTTTATTTTGTTCCTTCATGAAGTAATTCGAGTGTATCCTGAGATAGTGATATGTTTCTATGATAGCCACAAGATAACTCGATTACTTTGATAGACATGCGTATTAGAACACAGCAAATTACTATTAGGAATGTAGAGAGGGGAGAAAGAAAAATTACTAGGAGATAATATATCTAATAATAGAAAATGGGTTTATATATCAAGAGTTATGCAATCCTATTATTCTCTCACTTAAAACCCATATCAATGTGCAGATATCTCATTCAAAATTCAAAATTTGAACAAAAAAAAAATTGTTTTAGATAATAATCTAGATTTTTTGTTATTATCTTTTCAGCTCTAAATTCTAACATCTCACACTTTCACTTAATGGATTTGATACATTAGGCCTAGCATCTTTCTCTTCTTTATTTCATTCAAAATACTTTGTTGTGACTGTATAGGCATGACGTCTCTGCTTAGCCGCCTGTACTAAAAATTCCTTTTATAGGACCAACACAAGGCAAGCTCCTTCATATAGCTTGAAATCAATAATATGCCTCAGATGTCCTAGATTTACCGATATACATTTTTCTATGGTCAATCTAATCCCTCTCTAATCAATATTTGACTTAGATTGCCTTCATTGTAAGTTTAGTGTCCACACTTATGATAACAAAATATCATAAGGGACATATCACAAACACTAACACATGTGTATATATTGTAGGTAATATTCTTTTCACCCATATATCACTTTGACATAGATCAACTGCTTTCTTAGTGTAATTCCTTAGATTGTAAAAGTCATGATCATAGGATATATGCTAAAGTAGCAGTCGTTACAACATACCCCCATGATATTCTTAGGGCTCATACAGCAATGAAACAGGGATCTTTCACTTACTTTCTTTTTGCTATTCTTCTAGCACATGTGGTATGAATTATATGCTATGGTGTTACTTTTATATTATAAGAGTATATGTCATTTAAAATTTATCATTAACACCATACAAACTTAAGTCTAAACACTCTCATTATCTATACTCAAAAACCCTTCAACTCTACTCATCTCATATGACCTCAACATTGAAAGATTTGCTATATGGCTACAAGCATTATGGTAATAGTGATCTCATCTCGACTTGCTACACTTAAGACAAGATGACATGTAGTTTGTGTTTCTTCTTTACCATATCAGCACTCTTTGCCGCTTTACTGGTAAACACAAATGTCTTATCTTTGCATACTCCACAGGTTGCTCTTATGAGAGAGACAACATTTCTAACTTATACAACATACTAGACATTGTATGTTGTATGTCAATATGCTTTCTCTTGCATGCTATGATACTTGGGGTCTTTGGCTATAGCTGCAGTTTTGTCACAATGCACTAATATCGGATTGGTACTCTCATTTCCAAATCCAAGATGTTCTATGATTCTTTTCAATTACAAAGCCTCTTACACTATTGTAGTACAACTTAGCTTCTATAGAGTGTAAGGCAATACTCGTTTGTTTCTTGCTACTCCAACATATGCCGCCATTGTATAGCAAGAAGGTATAACCCAGAGTCGATCTACACTCTTCCTCATCTTCTCCTACATCAACATTAGAATATCCCACTAGGCGTAGATAGCTTCCTTCATAACAGATTGCATAATTAGAGTACCTTATAAAGATACAATTCTTTCCTCTAGGACCCAGCTTCCTATACTTATGGGAATCATCATGGACATACGTTGTTGACCCCCATAGTTTAAGGATGTTTAGATCCGAATTGCATTTCATCCATAAGGGTGCAGTAAAAGTAAATATTTTTGGTATTTTTGATTAGTGTGAAAATAGTTTGGATTATGAAAGAAATATGATAGAAAAAACTCTTGATGATAAAAACATAGTTATTCTTGCTCTTGATTTGAATTAGGATATACTTGCAAATACATGCAAATATACTTGTAAAGTACATCGTACTATTATTTGCATTTATTGTGAAAAACTAGGTCACATTTCTCATATATGTTATTTTAGAAGAAATTCTAATGTGAGAAATATGGTTTGGGTTCTTAAAGGACAAGTAAGGTCCAATAGTAACACTCAATGACCCCAAATATAAGTGGGCACCAAAATGTCCCAGTTCTCTGATCATGCAGGATATTTTCAAGAATGGACGGATAGGCCTGAAGAAAAAGAAAGTGCCTAAGAAAACTACTCACTTATTTAACAAAAACACTCTTAGTGCACCTATTGCTAGAGTTACACAGACTGGTCTCAAAGAAAAGAAACGGAGACAAAGAAGAAGAGTATCTCACATCTCGATGAACTCACACATAGTACCACTAAACTAGTCTAATGAGAATAAGAGAAATTGGCTTTCTGAAGCAGCAAGAAGATTGCAAGACTCCAAAGCTAGATATCCAAAATCTCAACATCATAGAAGAGATGCATTGGGGATGATGCTCAAAAGAAATGTATTAGAATTTATCCCCACTCACCTGCATTGTATTAAACATATGAGGTATGTTAAAAGTAGGTGATACATTTCTGAGCAATACTTACTAGGAAAAGAAAGAGTCAATCGTGACACTTGATTCTTTGGTTTTGAGGGCTCATGAATGAATATTGCAATACCATGAAATTATATTTTCATTAGAAAATCTATTTGACAAACATTTTAGAATTACAATATTCAATGACACAATTCCTTTATGCATATATGTTTCTGAAAATGAAAATATCTTCTATAAGCATAAAGTAACTATGCTTAATTGTTTTAAACTGGTTATATCTTTAGAGCATATGAGTTATATCATTTCCTACAAACTAACTACTGGTGGATCCAATCAAAATTGGATACTAAAAAAGGAAACTAGCTCAAATTGTTTTGTAAGAAATTTGATTGAAAGGTTCATCTGTGGCTACAAAGAAAAATAATTCAAATCTTGATGAAGATGAACTAACAAAGTTTGAATTCTTGAATTTTGGTGCTGAAGAAAAAATTCAACATATTTATAGAGTCAAGCTAGCTGTAACAAGGACAAGAAGGAATATGGCGAAATATAATCCTTACCTCTTTATTGTGCTTAATGGAATTTTGGATTAGAATAATGAATACTTGCTCCTTGTTGCATCCTTTAGCATTCAACACATTCATTATTCTAAATATATTTTTTAGACTATTTAATGGATTATTAAATAAACTGTGTACATGTTTTCTATCTTTCTAATGGATTTCTATTTTTGAATGTGCATATTCATGATTTCCAAGATAAAAGTAAATTTCAATTTCTGAATCAAATAATTTTTATTGAATTAACGTATACAAATGATATGAAAATTTGTTTCTAAAACATGTGGGCATAATTGGAGATTAATACACTTGAATAGAAATTTCAAAAATACTCTAAAATCCATTTGACAAAGTCATCATCTTAGTGCTATCATGTCATTGAACTCTTTATCCTTTAACAAGTTAAACATTGTTTTGTTTAACAGATTAATCATCTACATGAAGTTCAAGCTTATCTATTTAGAAAAAGAATAACATCACAATCTTTTGATTAAAATATTTATTCATTGGAATAAATTTGCTACTTTGGTTATTTGGACTAATGTGTAAAATGTGTTTCATTATTCAAACATCTTTTGAGAAATGAGAAAAGTCTTCAAATCTTTGTTATGCTCTTCTAGCTAATATCCTTTATAGTATGACTTTTACTCTTAGAAAAAATCCAAACACATTAGTTCAATCTGTGACACAAGGATATTCTTCCCCAATCTGATGACCTCCAATATCTTCATAGGTCTATATTTTTTATAAATCCTATTGAAGTTGTATTTGTTAAAAAGAAGCATTTTCTTTAAGATATAATCCAAAAGGAAGAACTTTGTAGTTAAATGTATATCATACTTTGAAAGCTCAATTCTATACACACTCATCCTTATACACTGAGAATTGACATGTTTTGATGATGAGTTATCTTTACATGATCTTACATATACATGGAAATTATTCTCTATATGACCATACTAACAATTATCCAAGGAAGAAAGAAATTTGTATATGTAAAATGAGAATAAAGAGCATCTCAATGAACTACACTGATATATCAAGTTTGAGATCTATTACAAGGGAGCACTGGAGCTATAAAGTTTAATTGACAACAAATTAAAGAGGATCATTATCCATGCCAATACAAAATATGCTCAAAAGTAATAACAAAGGAAGGAAAAGAACTTCAAGGATCAAATCATCAACCTGCCAAATCTAAATGAGCATTTCTCTAAACCCTCTCTTTATGTTAAAAATATATCTAGATACTCTAATGATAATGTTTTCTCATGTTTTCATCAAAATTTCCTTTAATGCATTATGTTTTAACTAAATTTAAGATATTGTTTTAACTAAAATTAAGATATTGTTTTTGAAGTTCATGATTTCAAAATATCATATGAATTTGTAAAAAAAAAAGTCTTGAATTTATTTGAAGAGGTTATTGATAAAGGATATTATCGATAAAGGCTTCGATAAATATGAATTAAAAGTAAAACTATTTTGATTCCCAATGAACTATATCTTTTCAAAAACCTATTTAATAAAGTCATTTATCGAGTAAATCTTCGATACGACTGAAAAGATTTTGTGAATCTATGAAGTGCTAGAAACTATAATTTATTGAAAATATTATCGATAAAGGCTATTATTGATAAGCTAATCGATAAATTAATTTATTTTGTGAAGTGTTTTGTATTGTTTTTATCTATAAATTCTTCGACAAGAACACTTATCCAAATATTATTCGATAGAATATTTAAAAAAGTGTTGGAATTTATTGAACAACTTATCAATAAGGACACTTATTGAAAAGCTAGTGGATAAATAGAGTATTTTTGAGAAAACAATTGATGTTTTTGATCAAATAACACTTTGATAAGATTGTTTATGTAAGAATTTTTTATAAATCTTGTGTGCTTTTATTGAAAAAAGTTGTTATTTATTGAAAAACTATTTGATAAGAAGGCTTATCGAAGAGCTATTCGATAACTTTCTTACCAATATTTAAAGATTTATCTATGATTTAGTAAAAAATATGACCATTACTATTCAGTTCATTGAATTCTTCCTCAAAAAGCCACTCATTCTCTCTAAACCCATAAACTTGAATCCATTTCCATACCTTCTTCTCATTAATTAAACCTCTCAAAAACAATTTGCCCAACATTCTAAAAATAAATTCCCTTTCAAAAACTTCAAATTATCCTTTATAAGCGACCACTGTTCATCATTTACCTTCACAGAAATGGCAAGGACTAAAGTAACTGAGGTTGACCTGGATAGTCAAAGGGAAATTTAAGGCTAAATTTATTGAAGTCTATGTGGGCCTAGACTATCTAAAGTATAATGATTAGACTTTGCTAGATTTATCCAACTCAATGAAATACTATGAAAACTGGTTTGGAATTAATCTGAGCTTTAGTCTAGAAGAAGTGCGAAGATTTTGTGAAGATATTTGATGATACAAATGAGGATGGTAAGCCAGTAAGGAGGAACATAGTCACTAAGTTGATAAGTAGATAAATTATATTAGACAGAGATGTGATTAACTCCTATGAATCAAAACCACAAAACATGAGACAGGATCAGTTTTGTCATTGAACAAGTTTTACAAGATTCTCATACTTAGTGATAGCTTAATGGGTGATCTTAATTTTATACCAAAGGACATGTGTGGTTATCATACTACATTTACTCAAGAAGTATGGTGAATCAGGGAGCTTCACTTATCTTACTCAAGAAGACTATGAATAACTGGCCAAGATTATTAGTAAGTAGAAGATAAATATAAGATGAGGAGCTTATTCTTCTAAAAGAACATAACCACCCCAATTCCTTATCCTTAGCTAGTATCTTCTTCATACATTGTAACAATATTAACTATCTAGAGAAGGGTATGAAAGAAGTGAAAGTTCTAAAGTTTGGGGAAGTTCATAGTCACAGGATGATAATCTCTCTCCCACTAGCTACTAGAGGAAAGAAGAAGAGGAAGCAACTAGTTCAAGAAGAGGCTAAATCATCTGTTGCATCTTCTGTCCTTGATGCACCATCAGTTACCCAAACTATTATTCATACACTTATCTAGCAAGAATTGAAGAGTTTTGAGGAAATGGTCTAGCTCTATATTCAAGAAGGAAGTCATAACACTGTACATAGCCTTGCACAGATGTTGAATGATCTTGGAGGTAATATGGAAATCAAGTTGGTTCTAGAAATGGCTAAGAATCATGAAGCTACTAATGCAGAAATTCAATATCTTAAAGAGATTGTTGAATCCTAGAGGTATGCCATTAGGATTCTAGGAATAGAAGTCATGCATTTAAAGAACAAGATTGTTCCTTTCAATACTGTCTTCAATATGGACAATCTTATATTCACTCCTGCATCTCAAAGCCAACCTCCTGCCACTCGACTCATACTTCTTTACTCCAATTCAGTTGTGTGAGTCTCCTGCCAGTGCACAAACCATTCCTTCTATCTCTTATGAATCTCAAGCAATGACCATTGTTCCTCCTTCTACTTCTTAATCTTTTGGCTTCACAACTATTCCCTTTACCTCTTCCTCTTAGCCTATCCTCCCTCAAGTCACTTAGAAAGTTCCTCCCTCACATTCCATCAAGCCACCTTGTCAACCACTACCACCAAAATCCTCCATTGATCCTCCCCCTTTGCTTTCTCAACCAACTGCTCAATAAACCTCACCAAAACTTACTACTGAACATCAAATTGACCCTTAATCTTCCCAAGACTCCATTTTTTATGATTAAAAAGAAGGGGAGAATTGAGATAAACTTGAACAATAACAGTTGTATTTGACTATTATTGCTTTATTGATATATGTTGCATTATTTAATCAATTCAAAATTGTTGCTTCACTTTTAATTTCTTATGTACTTCTTTCATTTTTTTTCTTTGATGCATTGTTCAAATTTTTTAAATGCTTTATTCTTTATCAGTTCATCTATTAAGTTTTGACATCATCAAAAAGGGGTGAAATGTTAAACTCTAACATTTTAATGATGGCAATTGAGAAAATATTTTTAAAAAGTATTTTAAGACTGATAAAGAATATTTATCAATAAACCTATCGATAAGACACCTATTCGATAAGCTTTTGAAAAATAAAAAGGAAATTTGCAAAAAGCTTTAATCTCTAGAGTATATTTATCGAAGACCTATTCGATAAGCCTGCTCATCGATGAGACCTTCTATAAATAAACTCAATAAAAGTCTAAGTCTTTGTTTTAAAATGAATACTCTTCAAAGACTTATTCGATAAAAGTATTTATCGATAAAGTCTTTACATGAATTTGAAAATGACTCCGTGAATTTTGTGAAGTCATTAATCCAGGTATTTATAAATAAGACAATGAAACCTTTAAGCAACAATAGTTTTTGAGAAAACATTTTTCTTTCAGTTTATCGTCTTATTCAATAAATTGGTTTATCAATAGGACCTTTGATAAGTGAAGTATTCCAAATAAAGAACTTATCAATTTATTGATAAACTATTTTATAAATATGAAGTTTGTCAAGTTTTTAAAGACTTAATTTATCGAAGTATTATTCGATAAGGGAATTGATCGAATAACACTTCGATAAATAGAGAAAATTTATGTTTTATCAAAAGCATTGAATTTATAAATGATTTTGCATATGACTTGCTATTGGTTTTGTCTGACAAATAACTTTCTTCTCAAATGATTTACGGAAACTTGATTTACAAATTTTATAAAATTTGAGAAAGAAAGATTTAAAGTTAGTTCTTTGTTGTTCATCGATAATCTGATAAGTTGAAGCTATTTTCACAGTTGTATCCAAATCACTAAAATAATAAATTGATAAATGATTTTGATGGTGGTTTAAGGCTTATTATGTTTCTAATTTGTTTTAATATCTCTCAAAATGCTTTAAGAAATCTTGCAAAAAGAAGAGAGATTAAATATGTCTGACATTACTTTTTTTTTTGGCTCTTATCAATAAGCTATTTGATAAGCCTATTTATCAAAGAACACTTTGATAAATTGGATATTCTAAAATATGAGAACTTATGATATTTATTGAATAGCTATTCAATAAGGCTATTTATCGAAGTCCTTTTAGATAAGGGCCATTTTCAATAAGTTTTAACGTATTATTCTTGGAATGATTTTCATGAGTTTATGACTTGCCTTGATTTACTAAATAATCTTATAAACTCGTTTCCAAATATATTACATGGTTTAAAGATCAAAGAATGTTTGAAAGTCTATTTGAAGAGTTTGAAAACAATGTTCTTCATCATTTATTGATAAGCTATTCAAAGAGCTCATTCATCGAAGAGCACTTTAATAAATGATGTATTGTAAAATATATCAATAACTCTGGAAGCATATGTTTTGAAAGAGAATTTTTTAAAGAGCACTTCGATAAGGATGTTTATCAAAGAACTATTTGATAAATCCAAGATATGTTTGAATGGAATTGATTGAAGATTTATCGAAGAACTTTTCGATAAAACTAGTTATCGAAGAATTGCTCGATAAGGCTTCTCCTCAATAATTCAAGACTGATTTGTGAAAAGATGTTTAAACTAGACTTTATCAGATCTTGATCTTTAATTTTAAATCATTTAAAAACAATTGCTTTATACTAATATTGATTATATATATTCCCTAAATCACATTTCAAATCATTTATAGGCTAAGGTAAGATCAAACGAATAGGTTAACGAAAGATCCAAAGTCATATGAACATGTCAACAAATAATAGATATATTTTCAAATGCTACTCCAACAACTACTTCAATGGATATATGAAGAAGTCATTTATAAAAGAAAAAGAAGTTAAATATAAAAAGCTGATGATGAGAGGAAGCTAAAAGACTTTAGAGCCAAGAGAAAAGAAGGTATGCATTAAGATCATAAATAATACCAGTTACTGGTATAATTGTATCTCTGTTTAACTCTGTTTTGCCTCTTTATAAAGTTGTATATTATATTTTTTAGAGAGAAACCTAGACATTTTGTGCTTTAAGTGTTTATCACAATATTTCTACAAAGAGAGAGTTATACTTGTTTCAATCAATTCTTTGAGTTGCTTAAAAGAGTGAGTCTCTTAAGTGGATTATTACCTTATGGGTTGTAAGGGAGAGTGAGTAGAATCTCACATGAATGTATTGAGATTCTGGATAATCTTGGAAGATAGTGAAACACTTAAAGGAGTATCTCTAGCGACTGGACGTAGGCCAAGTGGATTGGACCGAACCCATAAATATTGTTTGTGTGCAACATCTTACATCTTTGCTTCCCTCATCTTTCTACTATCGGTGATATCTTTCTAAACCTCATCTTTGAGTTTACTTTAAAGTTCTTAAAGTTTTCAATTTTTTTTTAAAATCCCCCAATTCACCATTTCTTAGGTGATACAACCATTCTAACATACTTTAGGTCTTTGAATCTCTTCCAAATGCTTGCAAACAAAAATGAAAACTCCTTATAAAGGTCGAGCAAATTAAAGATCAAGGCCTTTACAATTTGGAAGAAATAATTGACCATTTTACCCTTAATTAAGCATATGGCCATGCAAAATCAAATATTATAACAAAAGTATAGTTGCATTCATAAAATGAGGTTTAAAGTGTCACAAAATCATTAATAATGGCAAAGAAACCATATATAATTTGTATCTTATCAAGGATAAAGTACCTCATAAAAAGAGAAAGGAAGGAGTAAGGACGAGCTGGTTCTGGAATAAATGTGAAGCAGCAAGGGTGAGTTGGGGTTTCAAATGAGAAAAGGAGAGAACAAAATCAGAATTTGGGTTTTTAGGATTTTAGGAGTGTGGAAATGACAAAAATGGGTCAGAGAGAGTTAAGAACCCTAAAAATTAAGGGTAGAATTGGAATTTCACATTCCTAAAATCATAATTTTAATGAGTTAGGGGTCATTTGCCACGGCGAGAAGATAGCTTCGCCATTATGAATGAATACAGAGAGCAATTAGAACTTATAGAAGATGTACGAGATTGGAGTCCTCTGTATCAAATGCAGAGAGCAGAAAGTTCTTATGGAGGAACGCAGATTAAAGATTTTATAGAGGATGAGATAAAAGAGGCTCAAGAGCAAGATAGACTCGCTGGGATTTTCAAGAATAAGCTGGAAAGAGGGAAAACTAAAAATTTTGATGTGTCCCAAGATGGATTGCTACAATTTAGGAGACAACTATATATTCCCAATGCAATGGGATTAAGAGAAAATATCCTAGAGGAGGCACATAAAAGCAAGTATACAGAGCATCCAAGTATGACCAAGATGTATCATGATGTTAAAAGTTTATTTTGGTGGCCTGGATTGAAGAAAGATGTTGTAAATTGTGACCAAATACTTGACATGTCAAAAGGTGAAAGTTGAGCACCAGAAGCCAGCAGGGAAATTACAACCATTAGAGATACCTGAGTGGAAATGGGATAGCATTGCCATGGATTTTGTTGAAGGACTGCCCATGACTCTTACTAAGCATGATGCTATATGGGTGGTAATTGACCGATTAACGAAGTCAGCTCATTTCCTGGCAATCAATAAAAAGGATTCTCTTGAGAAGCTGGCGAAACTGTATGTAAAAGAGATTGTTAGACTACATGGTATTCCCAGTAGTATCATTTTTGATAGAGATCCTCGGTTTACATCAAACTTTTGGCGAGCTCTACATAAAGAAATGGACACTACTCTCAGATTTAGTACAGTTTACCATCCTTAAACAGATGGTCAATATGAGAGAACGATCCACACACTTGAGGATAAGTTGAGAGATTGTCTTGGATTTCAAAGGGAGTTGGGATGTCCATCTGCCGTTGATAGAATTTGCCTATAACAACACTTACCAGGCTAGTATTCATGTTCGTGTCGTGACAGGTGGTCGCTAGAGTTTTGTGTCCCAACCTTAAAGCCATTTGGTCATGACTCATATTGACAGTGGATCTCAGGTTGATGTTCAGTCACGACAGGGAGGCAATTTGGTCGCGACCTTTAGTCACAGAAATTTGGCCCTTCTTCCATCATTGTACTTTCAGCTTCCAGAACATCTTAGGATCTTACAAGATCACTCAATAAACCTTTTGCAAGTGCATTATCTCTATCATTATCATGTAAACTCAGTTCATGTTCATCCCTAGTCTCTTCAACAGCATAATCAATGGCATTTAAGGGAGTAAAAGCAGAATTATTAGGGGAAATTTCATTGCTTCATTCATGTTGAAGGTTACTACATGTTCTCCAACTTCCATTGTGATGGAACTATGCTTCATACTAATGATGGTCTTGGAGGTTTGGAGGAAAGGTCAGCCTAGGATCAGAGTGTTGTCATTTACTAACTCATTGGATATGTCCAGAATATAAAAATCAGCTGGGAAAACTAAGTCCTTGACATGTACTAGAACATCCTCAAGGTTCCCTTTGGATATCTAATTGACCTATCAGCTAACTGGAGCACTACATTTGTGTCCCTAAGGTTGTTGATCCCTAATGCTTGATATACTGACCAAGGCATTATATTAATGGCTACCCCTAGATCTAGTAATGCTCCCTTAATAGGAACATTTCCTATAGTGCATGGGATTGTGTAGGATCCTAGGTCTTGGTATTTAACAGGTAGTTCAGCCTTAAATAATGATGACATATTAGCACTCACCTGGATTCTCTCAAGAGGCCTAAACTTCTTTTTATTGACACACATTTCTTTCAAAAATTTTGCATTCTTAGGGTTTCTCTTGAGGAACTCGACTAAAGAGACATTTATTTCTAACTTGTTGAATAGAGTATAAGCATCTTTTGCAAAAATAGGGTCAATTTTTTCTTTCCAGCAAAGTAAGAGTTAGGAAAAGGGAGATCTTTTATAGTTACATCCTTACCTTTGTGCATAGAGGCTCCTTGCTTGCTCGATTCCGGCTTCTCCTCAGGTTGCTTTCCTTTGTAAGCTGGACTTGGTACTGTTGCTACTTCTTCTTGCAGCTCTTGTATCTCCACTTGGGTTTGTGAGTTCTCCTCTTAGGTTGGCTTCTTCATTAGAATATGTTGTTCTTTAGCACTTTCATATTTCCCAATTTGTACCTATGGCAGAGTTGAATTCTCAATTTCAGCATCTTCCACATCCTGCTCTGGTGTATTAGCTTCCTTAAAATGAACCTTTCTGCCACTTCTGAGGGATATAGCATTCAGACCCCATGGATTGATGATAGTATTCGAAGGTATGCTAATAACTCCTCAAGTTTCTTGTGCACATAAGCATTATCCTTCTGCATACTTTGAAGGATTGAAGCTATGGAAGTGAATTGATAGTCATTCTCTTTGAGCTTGTTGTATATATTAGTCATTCTACGTCCATATTGTTTATCTGCGCAGCCATACTCTTTAACAATTGAGAAGTCTTATTTGGCCTTGATATTAATAAGGTCATAGGGTAAGTTGGAACTATGGACCTTACATTATTTTGGTAGTTGTTTGAGGAAGCACTACCTCCTTGGAACTGATTTGTCCTATCACCCCCACCTAAAGTTTGGGTGGTCTCTCCAACTAGGGATGTATGTGTTAGAGTATGGGTCTCTCTTCTAGTATTGATTGTCTCTCCCTTGATACATCGCTGCCACTTCTTCATACTGTCTGTCACATGTACTGGTAGCATGCATCATAGAACTGCATGATTCGCATCCTGTAACTAAGGCTTGTGAGGTATCTACTGCATGAACTTGTTTTGTGGAATGTAGCTCTCTTTCAATCAAATTCATCCTCTTCTCCATTTTGTTTCCCAGGGTTGCTATTTCTGCTAAGATCTTTTTTGAATTACCCGAAGATCCCCTGTCTAATAGTCTTCATTAGTCATTTTTTGGAATAACTCCCAACTTGCTTGTGGAGTCTTATCTCTCAAGGATCTATTTACTGTAGTATTCAAGGAAACCTGATTATGAGGAAGTAGACCATCAAAGAAAATGTCTACTAAATCAGCCTCGATCATGTTGTGGTGAAGGGCATCGAGTTAACAGGTTAAGAAACCTCGTCTAATACTTATATAAAGATTCTCCATCCTATTGCAGAATATTCATGATTTCCTTCTTCATTTGAGTGGTCTTTGAAGCCAGGAAAAACTATTCAAGGTATGTTGACTTTAGTTGATCCCATGTAAGAGTAGAGAAATGGGTGGGCAAATTGTACAGCCACTCCTTAGCCTTCCCTTACAAGGTGAAATGAAAACACCTCCTTAAGACGTCATCAGTGCGGTTATTGGGGATTCATTGAAGAATAGATCATATGCATGGTTTGTAAGTGCCTATGTGGACATTCTCCTGTAAAACCATGAAATTTAGGTAAGGCTGCAATCAAAGCTCTTTTAATCTCAAAATTAGCATCTTCAATATAGAAACCATAAGGATCATAATTCACATGCGAATGATTAATTTCTCTCACATTTCTATTATCTTCTGGGTTCATTGGTATTTCATTTTCTCCATGCCCATTAGGTCCATTATGATTAATGTCATCCATATTCGGTTCAGTTTCAGACTCGAGAATACTAGAGTAGGAACTAGATTTCGCTTCTTCTTTGCTAAATTCTCTAAACTCTCTCTTTAGTTTCCTAAGCCTTCTCTCAATTTTAGGTTCAAAAGGCACTAATAGTTTAGCTCTTTTACGTATGCAATACAGAATAGATAGAGAATAATAAATGCAATCAGTCAAATTCAGTCACGGAGGTTGGGCAGCAGAAAATTTTTAGTTAGTCATAACTAAAGAGTGTTTTAGTCGTGACACAATATCACATAGAAAAGCAGTTGTGAGTGAAGGTGTTAAATGTCCCGATTGATTTTCGCAGAGTAGTCAAATTTCATAGGGGAGCAATCAGGTCATGACACAAATGATGTTTGGTCGTGACTTAAAGTCACAGAGGAGTAGTTGTCACGACGTAGGTGAGTTTAGGTCGCAACTAGCAGTCACAGAGATTGATTTTGCAGAATACTCTGAAAAGTGCAGAATGCAATGCAATACAATTTAAAAACTACTAAAAACTAAAAGCAAACAAAAGCAAGAAAGATGACTCAGGTAGCTAATGAAATTGACAATCAATTACAAGGGAACTAATTACTTGGTTTCTCGGTAACAGTGCCATTGATGAGGTCAGATTGTCAAGGTCTGATCCATCAAAAATAAAGTTATTGCACCCAATATAATATAGTATAAGGCACAACCCTATCGTTCTTCTTGAGGAGCCTTTTATGTAGAAACCTAGTAGATTGGATGTAAAAATCAATGAAAAACCTGAGCAGGGATAAAATGGTGTTTGGGTTTTAGTGATTGATGCAATAAAAGTAGGGTGCAGAAAAATAGATATTTTTAGATTTTATTTACGATGAAAATGAGTTGGTTGAGTTGAGAAATATGCTATGACAGACTCTTGATAATGAAAATATATCTATCCTTGCTCTCATGTTAAAATTGGAGTTTAGAAATCACTAAGTCTTAAAGAGAACCTCAATCGATTGATTGAGTCTAGAACCCTAATTTTTCTTAAACCCCTTTGATCAAAACTAGTCTAAGAACTATTAGTGAACTGTCGTAAACCACTTAGCGTGTAAATTGAATTTAAATGATGAAAACGCCCTCGAATGGTCGTCAATCGAAAACCCTAGATTTTAAGCAATGAATTAATTAACAAGGATCGCTGATAATAACCTACTCTCTTAAAATTGAAACTGAAATATTCTATTAAAAGCAAGCGTTCAAATAATCTGAATCCAATTATAAAATCTAATCTGATGAAATATCAATCGATATTCAAAATTTACTCATAAGATGAAAACCCTAGATCTAGCAGCAATCATAAGTTGAGAAGATGCAAATTAGAACAGAAGAAACTCTCCGTTTGAGTCCATGAGCTCAAGATATCTTATTCATCACTAAGAGACTAAAGGTTTAGCCTCTCATGACTCCTGCTACAATTCAATCGCTGTTCAGTTGATACGTCATGAAGAAATAGTGAGAAGGTAGTAGGTTGATGGCGTGAAGAGGTGGAGAAATCTGTGGAGAGGTGTAGAATGATGACAGTGGTAGAGAAGGTGATCAGAGTGTGTGAGAGTACTACTTATTAGCCTAATCAGGTCCATAAACCAGCCTTCCTTCCCCTTTTATTTCTGCAGAACCTAATTCAAAACGTGCAGTTTCAGTAATTTCGCATTTTAGTCGCGACCAGATCCATGTTTTGGTCGCGACCTGTAAACACAGAGAATATTCTAGAAGAATCAAGGTCATGACCGATGGACTCTTTGGTTGTGACTAAAATATGCAGGAGCGTGGTTTCACTTTTATTGGCTTGTGATTTCTTTCCTAGTCCTTGCTTTCTTCCAAAATACCTGCAATCCAAAATAACAGCTCACTGTAAAAGTCCAAATCAATAAATAATAGAATATATGCAGTTTGAAATAGTGAATTTACCATTTTACCCTTTTGTTAGCACATTGTCATGCACAATCATGTATTACCACAAAAGTACAATTTGAGGCATAAATGAATGGTAATGTTGTTATAAATCTCTAAAAAGTGTCACAAAAACCATATACAAAATGTGTCTTATCAGGGACTAAACTTAAATAGTAAAAGTCTATGAACTAAATTTTAAATAGTAGAAAGTTCAAGGACTTAAATGTAAATATGAAAAGTCTTAGGGCAATGTAAATAAAAGAATAAAGGTATGAAGAAAAGGACCTAAATGGAGTTATGAGATTTCATGTACTAAACCAAAATTTCAAAAATTGTAGTAAGGGACTAAAGTAGAATTTATTAAATTTAGTACTAAAGTGTATTTTTTTTTTAATTTAGAGGCAAAATCGTAATTATGAGGAAGTTACAGAAATGGTCCAAAATTGCCTAGATGTATTTATGTACCAAATTTTACCAGTAAATAGAAAAAAAATATTTGGGTTACCCATATTTCTTTAAATTTTGATTTAAGATCCTGAGAAATTAATATTAATTTTTAAAGTTTAAAAATTATTACAGGACCTTGTGTACATTAGAATTGGATTAAATTTTACAAGAAATTATTATATTTATAAGAATTTATAAAACTAACATAACTCATAAAGAAGCTCTATAGAATTTATATTGAAATTTAAGGTGAAATAGGGCACCAGATAAAGGTTTTTGGGGAAGTTTCTTGGGAATTAAGCCATCAGAGAAGTTAGGCTTGATCATAGACCCAAGATGGCATCCTATGAGGCCCAAAAATATGCTCCAATAGTTATGTGGATCCAAGTACAATTAAAATAATATTTTAGTAATTTTAACACTAAAATAATGTAAGGAATCAAAGTAATAATGACTAGCGATGACTCGCACCACGAGGTGTCACATGTGAGATCCATACTTATGATTGAAGAAGCCACATGTTGCTTGTCTTATAGAAGAAGAAATGTCTAAGCAATCTTAGCCACATATTTATTTAAAGTAAAGACACGTGGCACAATCTTAGCTGTTCAATGTAGATAAGACACTAGGAGAGCTCTAGAATTCTCCAGAAGCACTGAGTCACCATGTGAGGTGAAACATCCTTACTTTTATATATCTTAAGGACCATTCAGTAGCATTTAAAACTAGTTACAAGACCTTAGAAGTCCATTAGCCAAATATGGAATTTTACTCTTTCTCGAGTTACTGTTCATATGGTATTCCAGATTACACAACGAACTTCAAAAAATCATAATTAATTATAGAAACATTGAAATGAAGTGGTTCAAAAAGATACGTGAAGATAACATCTTGAAATTTTAGTAAAAAATAATTCCAAGACCAAATGACTCATCAATTAATACAGTTTATGTGCCAAATTTTACTGTTCATTTGGTCAAAAATTCTGGAAATAGATTATGGTCCCTTACATTAGAAAATTAGTTCTCTTTGTACAGATATCAAAACAAGGCATCCTTGGTGTCAAAAAAAAGCTTGGCATGTCAACTAAATGTCTGTAAAATTTCATACATTTATTCCATCATTTACTATTTTTCATCACATCTTGACCATCACTACTTACATTGGTCATACAGCAACATTATACATTCACATAACATATATACCATCAAATCCCTAGCTTTCCTTCATGCTTCATCATCATCTTTTATTACTCATAAACCTGTGGGATTGGAATTACATTGAAAGGGATGACATTTCTGGGGAAATCTTAGTAGCAAACATTACTTAACAATGCATGCATTAATGTAGATACTTGTGTTTGCTTGTGAAAGTGTCAACATTGTGTAATATGCATGCTTCCATATTACATATGAAATACAATTGGACAAAGTAATTATAGAAATAGAGCTTCAAACATAAGCACATATGCAACACCATTTCAATAAAGCCATAGCACAATCAAGCATAACATTCAATGCATACAAGTTTAGGATAAGTTTACTACCTGACGTGTAGCCTTTCCTTAGTCCTTAACCTTTACTCTGAGGTTTCTTCTTTTCCTAGGTCAGAGCCTATACATAGCATAATAATATCTCCATTATTATTCTATCCAGTATAGCTCTACCTAGCTCATGCTTAACTTGAGGTAATACCCCTACTCTGACAATCCCCTAACTTTCTTTCTATCTACGGCTACCCTTATCAAGAGAGATATTTATCTACTATAACTATCAACTTCATAAGAACAATCCTCTAATTTATTAGAGCAGTGACTAGAATAAATTACTTACCTTACTCCTAAGCTTGCCAAGTCCCTAAGCTCATTGGATTGCTCTTAACTCCACCAGAACTCCTTCCTTTCTTTCTCTTTCTTTCTCTTTCTCTCTTTCTCTCTTGTTTTTCCATGCTTGGCTGTGAATGGAATGGAGGGAGGGGTGAGGTATTTATAGTTGAGTGGAGGTGGAATAGATGGTCCAGATCGAATCGCGATGAATGGCTCATATTGCTTAGCTTCCTCAAGAAGCCTTGCCTGCATCATCATGATGACATCATCGTTCTCCATGACTCATCAAAGTGACATCATCCATGGGACACCTCACATGCTAAGTAGTGCAATAGTAGGGCCCTTGGGACACCTCACTAGCATACAGCACTTCCAGAGAATTTCAGAGTTTTGTCCCAGAATGAACGGCCGAGATCATGCCATGTGTCCTTTAACTTTTTCTCCTTTTCCTAGAATCATGCCATGTGTCCTTAGCTTTTCTTCTTTTCCTAGAATCATGCCATGTGGCACCTTGTGGGTCCCATGAGGACCCCTTTCATGCCACCTCATGGTCTAGAGCTTTGTCTGATCACTTTTCCCAGTTCTATATTTAACCGGGTAACTTTACTTTATGAAAAAGTATTAAAATATTATTGTAAAATCACTTAAACCCCCCATAATCATTGGGCCATGTTTTTGGAGCCTTGGATTGTCATCTTGGGTTTATAACCAAGCCCAAGCACTCTGGTGGCTCGATTCCCAAGAAACACCCTTAGTAAATTACCAAAATGCCCCCAAGGACTTTTACTATTTCAATTTAGTCCCTGAACTCTCATTATTTGTAGTTTAGTCCCTAAACATCATATGTATACTTCTAGGACTTCTGATCAACAGGGCCTAGTAGCATACCTTTTTTAGGCTACATATTAGGCTTCTAGACTTAAAAATTGGGATATGACATGAGGTGTTCGAAAGGGACCCACACATGGCACCAAGTGTTAATAAGATAAGGGAAAAAGTTTATGGCCTGTTGTACAGAACTGAACATAAGCATGTAATTCTTTCAAAAAATCTCATTTTGATTATAATGATTCCCATACTTGTTTCTCCACTTTACCCCACACAACTTTTCATTTTAAAACCATTGGAACCATCAAAATCATGAAATTCTAATCACTGTTCATGCGAATGAACAGTACCCGTAAGGAATCTGAAAGACTACAACCTTGAGATTTTAATGCTTCTAAGGTTCAAAACCTTTTTAATCCTACACAAAATCATCATATAAATTCAATGGAAGCATTAAATCATTGAAATTCTATTTCCTTCCTTCATGAACAGTGTATACCGAATAGGTTCAACCATGGCAAAGTCAAAAATATCAACTTGATTCAACAACCAAGCACTTAACTAGCTTATTTAGGCTTCAATCATATGTCTCTAACTTTAATTTCTTCTTTTCCATTTCATCTGAGGATTTTATACAGCACAACCCCTTAGAGAAAATTCAACTTTTACCCCATGAAAACCCTAAGTTCAAACTCCCAAATCAAAGGAAAATAAGTTAGGAGAGATTGCTTACATTTAATCTCTAGCTTGCTTGAACTTTAGTACCTTAAATCTTCTTTGTGTTGGCTTGAGTTTTCATTTTGTAAGAGTTTACCTAAGGGTCCATGAACTTACGGTTTTCTGCAGAAATGAAGGGGGTATTTATAGAAATTTTCATGGAAAACCAATGGCCAAGATTGATTTGGTTACTATTTGATCTAAAGGCCCACATTTAATCTTAGATTTAACTTTTTCTAAAAAAGATAATTATGACATCATGTGGGACAGCTTATGGGACACCTAAGAGGGTATGTGGCGTGCTGCCCATGTAAAGAAGCTTTTGGAAAAATTCCAGTCCAATCAGGTACCGATCGGAGCAGTTTCACAACAACCAGACTGTGTTCTGTTCCTAATTTTTTATAATATACCAGGATATGTATTTTATCCTAGAAATCAATGTCTAGGCTTCTCATACCATTGAAAATATTAGATTGAGTATTTATCTGCCATCCATCCTTGGGAAATGACCAAAATACCCTTGGTGTCCTTTCTTGCACTATATTGACCCTAAAGGCATAATTGTCATTTCACCCCTCTTGGTACTACCTTATGGCATGTACTGACTCTAACTAACCATATTTATACCATGTGCCACGTTTTAGCCTGTCCCAGATGACCAAAATGCCCTCTCTCTATCTCTAGTACAATCTGGGCATACATTGGCATTTTCGTAATTTCGCACCTTTTCTGGACACTAGCCCCTTCTACTGATGAATTAGTACCCTGGGTTTTGGACCCTCCTTGGCATCATCATGGGCCTATATATGAGGTCATATGATCTCATTCTATCTAGGCTCACATACCGATAAGTTCTATTATCGGATCACGAGTGTTATCAAACTCCCGTCAAAATTCACTAGTATGTGAATAACTTTTTATACAGAACTTCTTCTGGGGTTCTATCAGATTAAGGACATATGACACTGTAGGGCACCCTTTCCTGTAATTCTCCCACTTATATCTGAAGTCCATGAAATCTTATAAAATTTCAGATAACTTTTAAACTATCCGATAAATATCTGTTGTCTGGAGCCCTAATAAAATTTCTGTATCATGTCAGATTAACCAGCATATCTTCTTCTCTTTATTGATGGAATGTGGGACTGAAAAACTTTCGGGCAGTTATAACTCTTTTCGGGCTGATCTTTCTATAATTACAATTTTGCCCTTGAACTTTTTTCTTAATTACATTTATGTCCCTAACTTTTTGCATATTTATATTTAGGTCCTTAAACTTTTTGAAATTACCACTTTTGGCCCAACTTTTGTTTCTACTTTAACTTTTGGCCTTTAAACTTTTCAAATTTTCGTTTATATCCCTTTCTTCCTTCAAGACTCATTTAACCTTTATCATTTCTTCTTATCTTCGTCATAATCCTTTCCAAACCTCTTTCTACTATCAGTATTATACAGATAGGGAAAATTTAGGATATGACATTAACCAATCGATTAATTGGTTTATATTTGAATTTCACAAAATTAAAACTTTATTGATTAATCAAATAGTTAACATATTAATATAAATTAATCAATTAACTAATCGAATAATAACAATGTCTTTGTTCAAGTGAAAATCTATTTTCAATACATTGATCGATTAACTAACAGATTAATTGGCTCATTTATTTATTTTCAGAAGGCTAGCTCCCGACATTAATCAATTAACTAATCAATTAATTGATTTTTTTTGTAAAACAGATTGTTGCCTTTACATTAATATAGCATCCAATCAATTATTTGATATTAATTGATTAATTATTAATGACAATTAATCTATTAACTCTACTAACTTCTTCTTTTAACTTCATTTGATTAAAAAAATATTTTCATTACTTAGAAAAAACTTTTCACATCATGAATCAACTTAATTATTTTTATTCTCTTTTGACATTATCAAGACATATACAATCAAACACCTTAGAAATAAAACAGAGAAGGATATACAAGAGATATATCCAAAGTTGTTTGACTAAGGTATAGGTTAAATTTTATGGGCAAAATTTATTTAAGGGGGAGTTGTCACATCCTAATTTTCCCTATATGTAAAAGATTGATAGAAAAAAGAGGTTAGAAAAGGATCGTGATGATGATAGGAAGAAAATATAGCCTTTAGATCATGTATAAGTTATAGAAAGAAAGGAAGATGTAAAGTTATGAAGAATAAGGACTTAAACGTCATTTGAGTAAAAGTTAAATAAAAAATTCAACAAAAAATAGAAAATGACCTAAATGAATTTTTGATATTTCAGGTACTAAACAAGAATTTTAAAAACTATAGTAAGGGACCAAAATAGAATTTTGTAAATCCAGGGAATAAATTGTATTTTCCAAATTCAATGGCAAAATGGTAATTACGAGCAAGTTGAGCAAAAAATAGTCCAAAATTGCCTGGAAGCATTTTAGTCTCAAATTTTACCAGTAAATAGGGAACAATATTTGGGTTACCAATTTTGATTTAAAATCTAGAAAAATTGATATTAATTTTTGAAGTTTAGAAATTATTATAGGACCTTATAGACCTCAGAATCGAATGAAATTTTACAAAAAAAAAATTATATTAATTATAAAAATTTATGAAAGTAACATAACTCAAAAATGAGTTTTGTATAATTTATAATAGAATGTAAAGTGAAATAGAGCACCTGATAAAGAGTTTTAAGGAAATTTCTTAGGAATTGAGCCATCAGAGGAGTTGGGCTTTATCATAGACCCAAGATATCATCCCAGGAGGCCCAAAAATGTGCTCCAATAGTTAGGTGGGCCCAAGCAGAATTAAAAAAATATTTTAGTAATTTTAACATTAAAATAATGTAAGGAATCAAAGTAATAATGATTAGCGATGACTTAGCATGATGAGGTGTTATATGTGGGACCCACACTCATTATTGAAGGCACCTCATATTGCTTGTCTTGGAGAAGAAACAAATGTCCAAACAATCTTATACACACATTTATTTAAAGTAAAGACATGTGTTACAATATTAGTTGTTCATTGCAAATAAGGCACTAAAGAGCTCTATAATTCTTTCAAAGAGCTGAGTTACCATGTGAGGTGTCCCAGAGGGACCCATACATGGCACCAAATGTTAAGAAGCTAAGGAGGAAGAAGTTTAAGCCATGTATTTAATATAAAATAATAATAAGATAAAGATAAAGCAATATTAAGTTATAAAGCTAATTGGAAAATAATTTGGTTAGGCCTTATATTTTTTCTTAAAGAGGCTTAAGTTAGGCTCACGTAACAACTTGAATTACTTCATTTTAATTTTTTTAGATTTAATTATGATTTTTTAAAGTCAAGTCACCTGTCTAGAATTTATACAATAAACAATACCCGATAGAGTAAAATTTTAGATTGTGTAATTTGACTTCAATAACCTTAAAAGTGGTTACAGATACTACTATTTAGTCCATAAGATGTAAGAAAATTAAGGTGTTACACATTGCATCTTAATTATATTAGGAAAAGGAAATATCAAGTAATAAAGGTGATAGTTTGATGACATGCGTTTGACTTATAGGACAAATTTTTGACATGTGATTTATTCATAAAATTTTATAAAAATAACATCTAGGTTCATTGAAAAGAATCAAATTGTAAAAAAGTCTCAAAATATGACATAATTAATGTCAAGTCCTATGGAACCTCAGATTAATTTTTTATAATTGTAAAAAGACATAAATGCCCCTTAGGTTTAAATTTTTTCTTTCCTTTCCCGTAATCCCCCTCTTATCAATATCATGAATAAACTCTCTCTCTCTTTGTTTCACTACCTCAATCTCCTCTTCGTTTCTCTCTGTCTCTGCAATCTTCTTGCTCAAATTCTCTTACCATAGGAGACGCCCCGAGAGTGGATCCCCTTGTGGGTTTTTGTATTGACCCGGAGCAGGGTTTATTTCTAGTGTACAAATATGTATCTGGGGGCAGCCTAGAGCACCATTTGCATGGTATTTCTTTTTCATTGTCACTGGACCCTCCTTTACGAGGTATTTGATTGAAATTTGAAGATATTCACTTATTCTAGCATACCTATTTTACAGAAAGGTAATGTGTGAAGGGTGGTTCAGCACGTCCCTGGTCCGTCAGGTATAAAGTTGCTATTGGAATTGCATAAGTCATGTATTATCTGCATAACGGAATTGAAAGATGCGTTGTTCACATAGACATTAAACCCTCAAACATTCTCCTTTCCTCTAAAAGACTCCCAAGGTGAGATGCATTCTTGCAGATCAATTGTAGCCTAATAATAAACCCATGCCCATGTGAGGTATTTTGATTGTTCATCTTGTTAAATCCCAGTTATGCGATTTTGGATTAGCTACATGGACTTCTGCACCCTCAGTTCCAATCTATATGAACTGTGTGTGAATACATGTGCTTTAAGGAGTTATTTTCTCATTATAATCTTTTTATTTTCTCCTTGTGTACACAGGTATGGAGCTCCGGAAGTTTTGTTACAGTCTCCATGTTATACTCCTGCTGTTGGTAAGCATTAATTTTCAGTCTGATTCATAATTTTCTTATTTATTTCACACAATAAGCTGTTTTAATCCTTAAACTTAAGTTTTTAACATTGAATTTTCTAATTCAAAGCACTCCGGCCCACTCCCTTATTTAAATGGAATGGTTTTGAATTTTGACCATATCATTAACAGGTATTTGGATAAGCAGAACGAGTTCCTTATGAACTCCTATAGGTTAATGTTTCAGGAGCTGCAAAAACTTCAGGTTTTTCATCTTTCTTTTATTTCTCCTGTTGATAAGGGCTTCTAATTTTACAATATTTTCAATATCTACTTGCCATCTTCATGCTTTATTGTCGAAGGAGGAGAAAAAAACTCTCTCTATTTTGTTGAAGCATGATCTCTATTTATTCAGAGTTAGACTAGTGAAAACTGCGGCACTTTCTATTTCCCAGTTAATAATTAAACGATGAGATTTTACCAAAAGCTCTAATCGATGCATTGATTGTAAATTGATTTGTGATTTACACATCACCCACATCATAAATTTTAGGCTTGACATTTTAGGCAAAGCATTTAATAATTAAGGTTGTGTTACAAATATTTCTTGTATATGTGGATGCCCATATAACTCCTATCTCTTAGGATTATTTCTTTCCGTTATGTCATAAACCTATAACATTCTCAATGAATGTCTTAAGAGGAGTTTCTTGTTATTAATGCCATTATATTCACTTTATTCTTTTGTAACCTAATGTTTAGTCTTTAATGGTTGTGACCATAAATAGTGGCCATGCACAAGGCATTTGTACAAGTGAGCATACAAGTATATAAGGAATACTCTATTACCTCCCATTTCAATCTTTTGTCTTATTATTTCTTCTCATATTTAACTTCTTCATCTTCTCTTATTTTATAACACATTCTTAGCATGGCATTGCTATGAAAAATTTAAAGTATAAACTTCTTCTCAATTCATATATTATTATGTTCAGTTATATATAAAAGTTGTTAGTATTCTATATATCTAATTATCATATATGTTTTCTTTTCTTTATCATATGCTATGTTAATATGTTTTAGTAGTATATAATATTTTCCCTTACCCTATTACCCAATTATCCTCTTACCTAATTATTATGGACAAATTTCATTCTCTATATATTTGTTATATATTCTACTATTATTTATTATATTATTCTTTTCTATCTATTTTAATTTTTATTGTTAGATTATATATACGTGTGTCATTCTTATGTGTGTGGATGTGTGTTATTTACATTTCCAATTCCCCCTCCCTATATATTCATTAATTTATGTTTTAATTGATTTATTTATCTTCTTTGTATTCTTAATATTATTATATATTTAGTATAGTTATATAATATTTACTTATTTATATTCTAAATTATTTATACTATATTACTATTTATATATTAGATTTATTTTATTTATAATTATATGTATTATAACATATTATTTATGTTGTTTATATTTATACATGTTTCTTTATGTTATTTAATTTATTTTGTTACGTCTATTTATTTATATTTATTTAATTTATATTACTTATTTTATTTATGTTGTTTCTGTTGTAGCATTATTTTCTCTGTATTATTTATGTTATTTTCATTATACATTATTTTGTGTAGTCTATTTAATTGCTTATATGTTACTATATATATATTATTTATTTTGTTTCTTTATTTATGCCATTTATATTTGGTTAATTTTATTGAATTTATATTTATTTTGAATATATAATGTTTATTTAATATATGTTTTTATTATCATAATTTTTCCAATTAATTTTATCATAATTCTAATTGTTATTATTATTATTATTTTAGTTTAATCATGGTTAATCTTGCCAAATTCGAGTTTACCACTCTTGATATCTCAGGAAAAAATTATTTGTCTTAAGTTTTAGATGCTAAAATTCACCTAGATGCCAAAGGTCTAGGGAATGATATTTTACTTGAAAATGAAGCAAGCAGTCACGACAAGGCTAAGACCATGATTTTCCTTCTCCACCATTTACATGAAGGACTAAAAGCTGAATACCTAACAGTGAATGATCCATTAGAATTGTGAAATAATTTAAAAGAACGATATGATCACCAAAAGACGGTAATCTTGCCCAAAGCTCGTTATGAAGGGTTGCATTTGAGGCTACAAGATTTTCAATTTGTATCTGAATATAATTCAACTGGTTTTAAAAATAAGTTCTCAATTGAAATTATGTGGTGAGAAAATAACAGATAAGGACTTATTAGAAAAAAATATTTCAACTTTTCATGCTTCAAATGTGAGAAAGGTTTTAAAAAGTATTATGAACTAATATCATGTATTCTTGTGGTTGAACAAAATAATGAGCTATTGATAAAAAATAATGAGATCCGTCCCACTAGATCAGCTCCATTCCCTGAAGCGAATGTGACTGAACGTACTAATTTTTATGCCCATAGTCGTGATAGTGGTTGTGGTAGGGGATATGGCAATTACCGTCATCATGAGGGTAGTAGTAATTATAATCCAAATACTCACCAAAAGAAGAAACATAATGAAGGGCAGAAAAAAGACAAGGGTGGCCTCTCAAAAACTATGGAAAATCTATGTTATAGGTGTGGGATGAAGGGGCATTGGTCACGTACATGTCGTATGCCTGAGCATCTAGCAACGCTTTATCAAGCCTCCATAAAAAGGAATTCAAATAACATAAAACCAAATATGATTTTTCAAGATGATAATGTTGAAGCAAATTTTAGATACAATAATGATGATACTAATGAGTTAGGTGAGGGCCTTGATGCTATGGCACACTTAGAAGTGGTTGATTTCTTTGAGAATCATGATTAGAGAAACAAATCTATTTTATATTTTATCTATATTTTATCTTAATTTAGTTTATGCTTTATGCTTTATTTATATTTACTTTTATTTTCTTGTTTTAAGAGCATTATTACTGATAATGTATTTTGATATATTTATTTTCTTTTGATAAAAAATATGGATGTTCCTCTCTCTTTTATTGGGTACAAGAATGAAGATATATGTCTCATAGTTAGTGCTACAACACATACCATACTCAAAGATAAAAAAAATATTTTCTCATTTAATAATGAATGGTGCAAGCATCATTACTATAGTAGGTAATACAAAACTAATTGAAGGCTCCGGAAGAGCAATAATAATATTACCCAAATGGACAAATTTTGTAACTAATGATGATTTATATTCCTCTAAGTCTCAAAGAAATTTGTTAAGTTTTAATAATATCCATCGAAATGGATATCATATTGAGACTATGGATGAAAAAAATATTAAATATCTACATATTACAATTTTTAGACATGAAGAAAAATATGTTCTTGAAAAATTACTTGCATTATCTTCTGGTTTGTACTATACAAATATTAGTATAATTAAAACAAATACTACAGTAAACTAGAAGTTTACTGATAAAAATAGATTTATTGTTTGGCATGACCGATTAGCCTTGTCAAAGAATTATTGAAAATTCATATGGACATCCATTGAAGAGCTAGGAGATTCTTCAATTTAAAGATTTTTTATGTGTTGCTTGCTCTCAAGGCAAACTAATTACAAGACCTTCATTAACAAAATTTAGGGTATAATCCCTTGTATTTCTAGAACGTATCCAAGGGGATATATGTGGACCTATTCATTCACTATGTGGACCATTTAGATATTTTACGGTTTTAATATATACATCTATAAGATGGTCATATGTGTGTTTGTTATCTACACGTAATTTAGCATTTGCTATATTACTTGCTTAAGTAATTTAATTAAGAGTACAATTTCCAGAATATGCAATTAAGACAATTTGTCTTGATAATGTGAGTGAATTTTCATCGCAAGTGCTTAATGATTATTGCATAGTAACAGGAATAATAGTAGAGAAATATGTTGCTCATATCCATACTCAAAATAGTTTAGCAGAATCATTAATTAAACGCCTCCAATTAATTGCTATACCAATGCTTATGAGAATAAAACTTCCCATTTCAGCTTGGGGAAATGAAATTTTACATGCATCAACAATTATACGCATCGGGCTAACAAATTATCATAAATTCTCCCCATTACAGTTGACTTTTAGTCAGGAGCTAAATATTTCTCATCTTAAAATTTTTGGATGTGCGATATTTGTCACAATTGCTCCACCACAACCCACAAAGATGGGACCTCAGCGAAGGTTAGAAATATATATTGGTTATGAATCTCCTTCTATAATTAAGTATTTAGAACCATTAACGGGAGATTTGTTTACGGCACATTTCGATGATTGTCATTTTGATGAGACAAATTTTCCAATATTAGGGGGAGATAATAAGCAGCTAGATAAAGAAATCACATGGAAAGTATTATCGCTTTCTCATTTAGATCCTCAAACACAAATATGTGAGCTTGAAGTTCAAAAAATAATTCATTTACAAAATATTGCAAATCAACTGCTAGATGCATTTACTGACCCCAAGAGAATTACCAAATCTCATATTCCAGCTGAAAATGCCCCAATTAGAATTGATGTCTCAGCATGACAAGTAGTAAGTGCAAATAAAACTAAACCACGTCTGAAGCGTGGTAGACAAATCGGTTCCAAAGATAAAAGTCCTAGAAAGAAAAGAGTAAACAATCAAGATGATCAACTTGAGGAGGCTGGTAATATAGGAAATACCAAGGATATAACAAATCAAAAGATAGAAGAGGTCCAGGTACTTGAAAATAATAAAGAGATCTCGATAAGTTATGTCACTACGGGAAAAAGATAGAACCGAGAAAATATAGTCATCAACAATGTTTTTTCATACAGTGTTGCTGTTGAAATAACTAATTAAAGTGAGGATCTTGAACCTAGGTCAGTTGAAGAATATAGACATAGAAATGATTGGCCAAAATAGAAAGACGTAATTTAAGCATAATTGAATTCACTTTCAAAATGTAAAGTTTTTGGACTTGTAGTCTAGATACTGAATGGTATTGAACTAGTTGGGTATAGATGGGTTTTTGTACGAAAACGAAATGAGAAAAATAAGGTTGTTAGATATAGAGCACGACTTGTAGCACAAGATTTTTCACAAAGACCTGGCATTGATTATGAAGAAACTTATTCTCCTATGGTGAATACAATTACTTAAGATATCAAATTAGTCTGGCAATGCATAAAATACTTGATATACGTTTTATGAATATTATTAAAACATATTTATATGATTCTTTAAATACTAAAATTTATATGAAAATCCCTGAAGGATTTAAATTGGCTGAAACATGTAAGAATTATAGAGAAAATTATGCAATTCGTTTGCATAAATCCTTATACGGATTAAAACAATATGGAAAAATGTGATATAATCGTCTAAGTGAATATTTGTTAAAGGCAGGCTACAAAAATGACTCAATCAGCCCATGTTTTTATAAAAAGTGATACATCATAATTTGTTATAATTGCTATCTATATAAATGACTTGAATATAATTGGAACTCCTAAAGAGCTTCAAAAAGCATTTGATTGTTTAAAGAGAGAATTTGAAATGAAAGATCTTAGAAAAATAAAATTTTGTCTCAGTTTACAAATCGAGCACATAACAAATAGAGTTTTTTTTCATCAATCAACTTATATTGAAAAAATATTAAAGCAATTTTATATGGATGGTGCATACATTAACTACTCCAATGGTTGTGAGATCACTAGTTAAAGAAAAAGATCATTTTCACCCTCAAGAGGAAAAGGAAGAACTTCTTGGTCCAAAAGTAGCATATCTTAGTGCTATAGGGGCACTAATATATCTTGCTAATTTAACACGACTTGATATTGCATTTGCTATGTGTTTATTGGCAAGATTTAGTTCTTCCCCAACAAGAAGACATTAGAATGGAATTAAACATATATTTCGATATCTTCAAGGGACAATTGATATGGGATTATTTTTATTCTAATAAATATGGATCACAATTGATTGGTTATGTAGATGTAGGGTTTTTATCAGATCCATATAAAGGTAGATCTCAGACAAGATATTTATTTACTTGTGGAGGTAAAGCTATATCTTGGCGTTCAATAAAGCAAACTTTATCAGCTACTTCATCAAATCATACAGAAATAATTGCAGTTCATGAGGTAAGTCGAGAATGTGTTTGGCTAAAGTTAGCAATCCAACATATCCAACGAATGAGTGGTCTACTTCCGGAACAAGAGATTCCAACAATACTATATGAAGATAATATAGCATGCATAGCTCAACTGAAAGGGAGATATATCAAAGGAGATAGAACAAAACGTATTTCTCTGAAATTCTTTTTCACTCATGATCTTATGAATAGTGACATAGATGTTCAACAAATTCAATCATATGGCAACCTTACAGATTTATTTACCAAGACACTACTAACTAAACCATTTAAGAAGTTAGTGTATGGTATTGGAATGCGCAAATTCAAAGACATAAATTGACAATACCATCAGAGGGAGTAAACAAGTACTTGTTGTACACTTTTCCTTTTAAAGTTTTTTCCCACTGGGTTTTCCTGAAAAAGTTTTTAATGAGACAATGTAAATAAGTATTGTATACTCTTTTTCCTTCATTAGATTTTTGTCCCAATGGGTTTTTCTTAGTAAAGTTTTAATGAGGCATAATATCTATTATGGACATACAAGGGGGAGTGTTACAAATATTTCTTGCATATGTGCATGTCCATATAACTCCTACCTCTTAGGATTCCTCTTAGAATTCTTTTTTTCCTTTATGTCATAAACTTATAACATTCCCAATGAATGTCTTGATAGAAGTTTCTTCTTGTTAAACCATTATATTAACCTTTATTCCATTGTAACCTAATATTTAGTCTTTAATAGTTGTAGCTTATAAATAGTGGCTATGCACAAGGAATTTGTACAAGTGTATACAAGCATATAAGGAATACTGTATTGCTTTTCATTTCAATTTTTTGTCTTATTATTTTTCTCTCTCTTTAACTTCTTCATTTTCTCTTATTTTATAACAAGTTGCAAAAACTGGCAAATTTGATGACAATATTCAGGGTGATATTCTGTAGTACCTTGCATCTTGATAAAAGGACCATAAAGTAGATGTATTACCTCATCCGTAGGCCATTTGACTGGAGGTCTGACTGAGTTTAAGTCAGATTCATCAGCATCAGTCAAATTATTTAATGATTCAGATGTACGTGCATATAATGAAGCAGTATATAATGGCATTGCATTATGGCTGCGTCTAATCTTCCTGCCTCTTGTTGGAAAATGACCAGATTTTAAGAATCCCACTTGTGAATCTGCACCAAGGTCTAGTACCGAATTCGAGCAAATCACATTCTTTGGTCTCTTGAATGGTGCTGATGATATATCACATTCGGAGAGTTGTTTCTTGACAGCTATCATTTTCTCATACTTGAAATTTTCTGATATCATAGTAGAACCATTTCCAGTTCCAAGAACTTAAATGGTCAATTTTATTATCTTTTTTCCATTATTGCCACAAAATATATGCAAATGATCAAAGTTACTGTCTCTCTTGATTACAGGATGTCTCTGCCAAAGTAATTACCCTTAGAACTGAATTCAGTGCTGATTGTTGGACAACTAGTGGATCTGACCTTACCTTGTCCACTTCTGGCAGCAGCTCAGGACTGGATACTCCCAAAGATCTTGGACTAAGAAATCAGAAGCCACATGGTTTGGTTTCATGCATTACCAACACCTCAAAGCCTCAAAAAACATGAAAATACTTCAACATCAGTACATGATGAACACCCAAGATTAAACTGGGACCGGTCACAGCTGAGCTTTCTTCTTTGACTCAGGTAATAAAGTTGACAATTAGTTAGTAAGTTTACAATTAGTGACAACTCATCTAATCAAATAATTTAACATTTTTATGTTGTTCATTAGAGACTTAATCTTATGTGACACTTAATTGTTTAATCTCACAAGGAATTTGACAACAAATTAATACTTCATAGGTGGAAAAATAACACTACCATCAAGGAATAACAACTCAATGGTGAAAAAATAACAACTTGAGCACCTTTTTTCTCAAGAATGAATGCAAAAATTATTATCCGGGTAGAAAAATAACAACTCTAGCACTAGGAAATAACAACTCCGTCGTGAAAGAATAATAACTTGAGCACATTTCTTCCCAAAAATGAACCAAAAAATTATTATCTGGTAGAAAAATAACAACTATACCACTAGTAAATAACAACTCTATGGTTAAGGAATAATAACTTAGGCACATTTTTTCCCAAGAATGAATCAAAAAATTAATATATGGGTAGAAAAATAACAACTCCATCACTAGGAAATAACAACTCTATGGTAAAGGAATAATAACTTTGGCACATTTTTTCCCATCAATTTGGGAAACACAAAATGCTCTTGGCACGCCAGCCTCACACATGGAATGAACAAAAAAAACACGAGTATGGGTATAAAAATGACAACATGACCACGAAAGAATAACAACTACATGGTAAAGGAATAACAACTTGGTCACATTTTTCTCCAACTAATTGACAAATGATTTAAATTTTAAAGAATGACAACTCTATATGGAAAAAATAATAATTCTAGTAAGAATGAATGACAACTCTCTCGAGAAAAAAATAATAACTGGAGGGCATTGGTTCCTAACAGTTGAAATGAATTATAAACATGTAACTTTGGCACATTTCTTCCCAACACCATTTAGGTAATAATATAATTTCATATATATATACTTTATAATTACACTAGCACTTTACAGCTATTTACAAAACAAAAAGGAGAGTGTGCAATGCATTTACATAAAAAAATATACAAGCAACTAACATTGTTCAGCTTGGATTTACATTCTTGCACGTCTTCACTATGTGTCCTTATAGCTAGAATTGTACAGTATATAAGCAAAGGGATGGAAGTGATTGGGTAAACAATACTGTTAGTATAAGCCAGCCTCTGAAGCCACTTCGGTTTTCCTTTAAAGTCATACCACATAGGGCAATGTCAACTAAAGAATATCTCAACAGAACCAAGAGCCTGTCTACAAATTTCGCATAATTGATCTGAGAGATTTACTGGAGCAAATTCTCGAGATCAAATATTTCTAGTTCATCAAAGTTTCATTTTCGGGTTATTCAGTTCCATCATCAATAATCAATAATCAATGATGGATTAACTATACAAAGAAAGACTATTCAAATGATAAATCACATTATACTTAATAATCATTCCCATAGCATGACATAAACATTATCTATGCCAGAGAAAACAGAGTCACATAAAAGAAAGAATGATAAATTACCAAAGCAAATTGCCTAGCATCCATATATAATTCGTGACACATTTTGATTCTCCATCCCCCATGAATAAAATAATGATCAAGCGCTTATTCAGTTCCATCAAATGAAGTAAAAAAAACAGCACAATTAACAGTTCTAACCATAGAAACAGGGAGGGGCAACTCATTTTTGTTTCTTTTTCTCCTCCTTGTTCCATGTGTTTATGGGGTATAATTGAAGCGGGGGCTGCTGTTGGAGCGCGTGAGTTCTTCTTCCTCCTCCTCCATCACTGCTGCAAAACGTTGTGTGTGTGGGTAAGTTCAAATTTCTCTCATCCCTTGTTATGTGGTGTGTGTGAATGAGGAGTTAAGGCATTGTTCCTTCTCGTGCAGCTGATCATTTGAAATAAGAACGAGATTTTGGGTTTTTATTTAACTATGGTATGGAGGGAAGAAAGTTAATTTACTTGAATAAGCATCTTGCTTAAATATTGGTTATTGCAAGAGACGAACATGAATAAGATCATTCTTTTTTTTTTCCCTTGATATGGCTATTTAGCAGCATAACACACGCAGTAATAAATAGCTTGTTTATCATCTGAAATTTATGATTTCTTCCCTCTAAACTTTGCAGCATAGTCCCTCCACCTCCACCTAACCATGTTTCCAAACCGTGTGAAGCTTCAATTCTCAAAGCTCCTTCTTGATCTGCATATACTTTTCTCCATTGGGAATCGATTCCTTCATCCATTTGGGCTTGGGTAGCGGCTTCTTCTTCTTCGTCCCAACCTCGATAGAGTATAAATTATTCGACGTCAGGTCAACGAAGTCGGAGAGAGATGGCGATTCCTCCTCAAACCGAGCTCGGAGACCCGCAAGGGTATAAGGATATTGAGACGGAGAACTGGAGGGTTTGGTTGTGGATACAGGTCAAAGATCAAATAATAGAGAGAGAATGAGACAATGGACGAGCTGATAGGATCAGGGACCAAGCGGTAGCTCTGTATTTCCTGGAATTTTTTTATAATTTGATTCCCCTAGATATCATTTTCCCTAAACTAAATTTTCAGGAGATACGTTACATGCGGCCATCCAACACTGGTCTCAGAGTACTTCTTCCTAGTGGGGGCCAACCTCCGGATATAGGTTTATAGGTTAGCGGTTAGCCTGAAGGTAGATCGAGCTTAAGAGTCTGAGTTACTATAATACCAATATGAACTTATCAATTTTTTTTAAAATATTTATATATATTTTAAAAAAAATATTTTTATATATATATTTTTAAAAAATAATTTATATGTATCAATATTAATTAGATTTAAAACATGATTTAAAATTGTTAAAATATTTATTTCTTTAGTTTTATCGCTATCCATAAATAAATATGTCACAAGTACAATAATAATAAAATAATATATATATATATATATATAAATGACTAAATAAGATAAAGTTAATATAAATGAAGTGTAATATAAAATTTAATTTGACTAAAATTCTAAAATTAATAAAATATAATATAAATAATTAAAAATTTAAAAAAAAATAGGTTAATCTGTCAACCTGGCGGTTTTGACCCACGCCAAAATAAATTGCTAATTTAACAACCAAACCCCCGTAACCCAAATTCCTACCTCTACTTCTGCTTTTTTTTTTCTTTCTTTTTACGTACAATTATATTTCTTTCAACTTTTAATTTAAATGTTTCTGGTTTTACTTTTATCATATTTTGATTCCATTTTGATCTAATTTGGTCCCTGAACATTCAAAAGCTACACAAATATTTTCATCATTTTCGTAATTAACATCAACGTAAAATGCTTAATATATAGAAAGGTCTTGTGAGAATCTTTGGAAACTTAACTTTAATAATTTATTAGTCGATAATTTGATAATGTTAGAGAGAAGGAAAATTACGAGTGTCTTTTGCGAATTAAAATATCAGAAATTAAAGAATAAAAGTGAATCTTAATATATAAATTCAATTAACTATATTGGAACAAAGTAAAATTAAGGAACGGAAGTCAAACATAAAAGGGAAATTATAAACAGTTTTAAGGAAGAAAAGGGAAATTTCCCTTTTCAATATTATTAATATTTATTTCTCTTTTTATTATAATTATGATTAACTGACTAGGTTAAATTTAAATATTGTTAAGTCTAATTAGAGATATCTCTCTTAAAAATATTTTCTATAATATTTATATAAATTTAAATTCAAGATCTTGTTTAGGCGACTATAACTCATTTCAATAGGACTAACGATCTTTATAATTATCTTCTAGTTAGTTTTAGGCAAATATAAAATGTATACTAACATTGATATAAAATTTATATCCCCTAGTGGTGTAAGAATTTGGACAACCCACCAAGCCAGATTGAGATTGAGATCAATATTAATATAAAATATATATTAAGTTATGTATTCAAAAGTCATAAATTATAAGAGAGGCCTCTAATTCATACATGCAGCTTAGTGCACACATACATACATATTGATATTTTCTCTCAGTCACAATATCATGGTGGGCCCATCTAATACATGTGCCTAAATCTCTTGTGGCGCGAATATTTCAATTAGTTTTGTCTTTGGCCAAAAGAAGAAAAATAACTTTGTTTGGTTTAAATTAAATCTCAAAATCAAAGCTTCAGAGAGGCCAAGTAGAATCCAGAAACCACAGAAACAAATGCATGTGAGTTCAAATTACAGCTTCCAACTAAACTATTGACAGAGACGCATCTGAACTGAAAACAAATGGCAACAACAGATTCGATTCGATCCAGTCGGTTTAAATGGACCATGCAGCACTCACAACCTTTATTTTCTCTCATTTTAATATAATATTCTCCACACTTTCAACTTTATTCTCAGATTTTTTTTCTCTTAAAAAAAGTAATAAACTCGTTGTATCATCAAAACCAGAACCTTCCTCATTTCTGCTTCAGAATTCAAATCCACAGAATTAATCCATACAGGTCTCAGTGGCAGAGAAAATGAAATCTTCTAGGGTTTCCATCATCTCCAGTATTTAAGAAGACAAGATGAGTTTCAGAATTATGAGCCAAAATAGACAAATGGGTATAGCAGAATTTTGTCTTCTTATCTTCATATCTCTCAGTTTTGTATCATCTTCTTCCTCATCGCTTCACAAGGCCCTCTCTTCAGGTATATTTCTAACTTATCTTGCCTTCATATTGTTATTGACTCAACTCCACATGAACTCAATAAACTAAAACAGAGTATGTATATTTTAGGAGTCTTGACCAACTAAATTTCGTAATTGTAAAATAATTTAGAGTTTGATAAAAGAGTGGGAAAAACTAGAAAGAATTCTGGACATTTAATTCCTTGTAGCATTTGGAAAACGTGAGCTGACATTTTAATTTAATAATAGTTAAGTTTTTTTAAAAAATGATAAAAAATAAATTGTAAACATTCCAGCAATTGTAAAATATACATTTAATTGTTTTAATTAAGCACATTTAATTTTTTTAATTAAGTCCATTCTAATTATTTGTAATTGTTTATTAGTTGGGAATTAATCTTTGCAACTTATCTCTTAGTAATTTTTAAAAAAAAGCTAATCACCATTAAATTAACTTTTTAGAACTTAACTACTGCAAATGTCATAATTCCAACATTATTTTCTTTTACGATAAAACTTTTCGTGGTTAATTCAAAAAACATTTGGTTTTGTTTAGTTCAAAGTAGCAAAAGAAACTCAATAGAACAGTGCAAGTTAGTGGTTAATTATTTTCCAGACCTACGATATTAGTTATTTATTATTTTCACGTCCTAAAGTAACGTGTGGCTTTTAAAAGGTGACTTGATTATCGGTCAAAGAATATATATATATGAAGTTATCAAAAGAGAATATATGTTTGGATTTATGATGGAGGAAGTTGGCAAACTTTGAATTTGTGCTTTGTCTCTTCACCTTTCCACGTCTTATTCTCTTTCCACAAGTTTCAGATATTACCATATTTCTATTGTACGAGTATAACTTTGTCTAAAGTAAACAATGTAAGACACATAATATTGTGCTTTATTTTTATGATGCATATAGTTGGATTTAATCCAAGAGATTTGAAAGGGAGAATAGGAATTTCTCTTCTTCTTTTTAACATAATTATCCTCCTATTAAAAATAATTATATTTAAAACATTATTAAATATTAAATGTGGTTATTAAAGAGAAATTTCATTCTTCTCAACTCATTTGGTTGAATAAAAATCAATGGATCCTATAATTTTATGCCATAATAATATGAAAGTTCTAAATAAATAGAAAATCATGGTTCGATTCCACTATAATTTTATGTTGTCAGGATCTACCCTTTTAAATAGAAAATTTTAAAAAAAAAAATAGAGGTAAGGAGCTCGTTCGGTTATCAGGAGAAATAAAACCTTCTCCTCCAAGTTCTTCGATCTTCTCAAATCAAATGATGGGACATTTAAAAAAAGAAAACAAACAAAAAAGAAAAAACAATGAATTAATTTAGAACCAAAAAATTGCAAAATTGTAAGACTACCCTTATAAATCTTATGCTAGGTCCCAGGTCTTTTAGTTTTTAATAATTTTCATCCTTTTAGTATCTTATTAGTATAATTTGTAGAAACATTCCTCCTTTTTCTTCTCTTTATATACTACTAAACATTAGTCTTCTACAAGAATTTTCAAACCCATTCCCTTTTTTTCCACAATTTCCATTCCCTTAAAAAAATATTTCCAGTCTCTTTCAATTTATGTTTTTAATCATTTTTCTCTCTGATTTTTGGACAGAACTGATGCAGGAAAGCAAGTTGAAAGAAAGCAAAGGTATACATGCATATAAGGCTAAAGGTGGAGGCTCCGCCGGTCACTCGCCAGGTCATACCTCACCCCATAACAGTGGAAATGGCGGTGAGTCAAGGACACCCACCCAAGGAGGTGGTGCAGTTATCCCAGCTTATGTTGCCGGCGCTGCTGGTGCTACAAATGCAAATGACCGCCGCCACCAGAACCACCATGGTACCAACAATGGCAGCCTTAGTAGAATTGAACTTCCCACATTGCTTATCATCACCTTCCTCTATTCTCCTCTCCATCTATGTTTGTTCATATAGCAAGTGACAGCATGCATCTAAAAATGTTTATAGTTGATGTATTCATATCCGAAATTTGAAACATTTTAGAATGTCAGAGAGGATCACATCATTTTGAGTGTCACATCACGTTTCTTTTTTAAAGAAGAAAAGGTAGTCAAGAGGATCTGTTGGCTTTTTTCAATTTTCACAGTATCTTATAATCTCAGAGGTGATGTTTGTTATTGTACAATATCCCAAAATATTAGATAATGTAAGAATTGTATATCAGGCACTTTTTCTAGTCTAGTGCATGAAGTTAGATCTTGTCCATGATTGTTCAATTTATGTATTATAATGAGTTTGACGTTTGTGATCGATCAGCTTAGTTTTATTTAGTTATATCTCCCCTCCCCCTCTCACGCACGGACACAAAAGCAAGCAAAAGGGCTGCTCCCAAAATAAATGCCTCCAAAAATACACTTTTAATACGCACAGGGATGTTTGGCTAATATACTGTGAAGATTTGATTATAATGAACAGAATATTAGCTCTTTATTTTGAAGAAGAAAGAAATGAAAAAATAACAAAGTATGCAAGTAAAAAATTCAATGAATCTCAAATTAAATATCATTTAAATTGGAAAGAATGATTAACAATAGTAAAAACTATAAAAAAAATTGAATTATTAATTATACAATATCAACTTTTACAAAATTGGTTAAAAACTATATTATTACTGTTATTAACTTTAATAATAGAAACAACATTTGTTAGAATTGTAAAACATTGGTGGGATAATATTTCACAAGAAAAAAGAATTAACTAATTGTACTTGTTTCTTCTTAGGCTCTTTACAATTTATTATTTTATATCCTATTTTTCTATAATTATAACATCTACATTTTATAGGATTTTTTGGGTATTTTGTATTTAACACTTGCAATCATTTTTACAAATAATAAATCAAGCTAGAAGTTATATACATTATTTATCCAAATATACTAGAATATTAAATAAATTAGCAAGAGAAAAATCTAATTTTAAATGGGGTAATAATCATCAAAAGGATATTGAAAAATTAAAAGAAATAATCAAAATTTACCATTGATATTTTAATAAATATTTAAACCAATTTATAAATATTATTATGAAAAAAGAATAAATATATCACTTAAAAAGTTGAATTAAGAAAACATAAAATAAAGTTTTTAGGACAAGTAATCGTTCAATCTTAGTTATTAATCATTGATTTCTTATTAATTCTTCATCATTTAAATCTAAGTTTTCATTTCTTATTTTGTTATATTGATCTGAATTAAATATTATTCAAGGAATAATTAAACTCTTTTTAATAACAAAAGAATTGATTGAAGAAGAAATAAGAACTATAGATTTTGGAAATGAAATAACTGATTTATGTACCGGGAATACAAATTTTAGCACAAGGATATTTTAGAGAAAATATTAATAGTCCAATAGATTTAATAATAATAGATAATAGAATAATAAGTTTAGTATAAGAGAGTATATTAAGAATAATTTAAGAAAATTTAATATATCAAAAGTTAAAATTTACTTTAAATATAAATTTTACTATAAATATATCATATTAACATATAAAACAAACTTTAACAGTATACCATAATTTACATAATCCTAAAATGAGACCAGGAAGTATCTTTGTAGATATATGTTCCTTTAATTCTAATTATTTTTGAGATATTACTTATCTTAAAAATTCTATTTTAGTTTTTCTTAATTCAACATTTTTAAGTGATATATTTATTCATTTTTTAAAATAATATTTATAAATTGTTTTAAATGTTTTTATGCTGTTCTAAATTATCTAAAAATATTAAAATATTATCAATATAAATGATAACAAATTCTCTCAAAGTTTTTAATTGTATAGCCGAAATAACAAAAGAAAAATTTTATCACCTAATTTATTTAATTAAACTCATAACAACAAGAAAAATACTAAAAGCTGAAGAAGAGAAGAAGGAAGAAATGGAGGAAGAAATTTTTCTAACAATTATAAACCATGCTAGAAGTCTTGGCTACCAAATAATTTTTGAAGAATTAAATAGATGCTTTACTGAGGAGAACAATATGGGTCTATTATAATAGTACAAATATGTGCATATATACATCTGAAAAATAGCCTATGGAACTAATAAATTAGAAAAATGGTACGATCAAGTTAGATTAAATAAAATAGAAAATTTTGAGATTACTTAGAAAATGATCTATAATAGACTTGAAGAATATCATAGCTATAGGTGCAAATATTATACAAAGACATAAGAAGATAGAGCCACTATAGAACAAGAATTGGCATACCACTAATAGTGCAAAAGAGAATCTACTTTTACTCTAATAAAGTAAGGAATCTACTTTTTATTTATTAAAGTAACTTTAATTTTTGACTTTTTTAAAAGAAGAATAATTATGTCATAATAATGTTAGAAGGTTTTCCACATGTTGCGAGTCTAAGGCTATGTTTAGTTAGGGGATTTTGGAGGGGAGGGGAGGGGAATGTTTTATCCTTTTTTGATCCCCTACCCCTCTCTCTCACCCCTCAAAAATTGGGATTTTTTGGAGGGGTAAGAAATATTATGTATTATGCTGACTAAAATACCCTTGCTTATTTTTCAATTTTCCACGGTTGCCCTTGTGTGTAAAAACCCTTTGTATGCTTAATTTCCATTCATCTGCGTACACAGCTCAATCTTCAACCGTCAGCGCGCCTCCAATACTGCTGCAACTCGCTGCTACCTACTTCGGCAACCACTATCGTCGACTTTATTCAGGTAACCTCTTCTACCCTTCTTCTTCACTCTGTCTTTCTTTTCTGAGAAACCACCAATTGTAATGCTGCTGTAAAAATATTTCAGAGCTTAATTGTATTGTTCAACCTAGACAAAGAAACTTCCATCACTCTACTTCATATTAATTAAATGCTGCTAGTATTCCTTTGTTTTCTTCTGCAAGTACTCACTTAATCATTATCTGACATTTTATGTTTCTTCATCAACCCTTCGTTCTCCCTTTCTTTAACTAGTTTTCACATATTACAATAGTGAAATTGTTTAGACATGTTCATGTAATTAACTCAAGTAATTTTTTTTCTTAAAAAAGAAGAAGAAGAAGCTGCTAGGTCCATTCATAAAGGGAGAGATAAATGTGTTTCAGGTATTTTGCAACAGAAAATTAAATGCAGGTACCTCTGTACAATCCTTTAGGATTGTTTATCTTTTCATTCATGAACTCCTTGGAGCAATATTAAATACATCCTTACTCATTTGGCATTACATGATTCCCTTGTAAGATGTGTGTTGGTTCTAAATGGTAGCATCATGCATGCATGCTTCCTTCCCAGATTTATATATTGATTGATTTCATGAACACTCAATGATCAATATCAAATTGTCTACACCTAGCCTGGGTTCTAATCAATCCCATGACTGGACATTTGACTTAGCATAAGTCCCTTTTTCCATTTTTTGTTTTACAACTCTCTGATTTGATTCATTTTGAACTACCCCTCTACCGTTTACATTTTCCCTAAACCTTCAAATACTTTCAGCAATACTACTTTGTCCCTCACTCAATTTCACCCTCGTTTCTTTTCAATTATTCCTAGCCCACAAACATATTTTTGTGTGAGAGAAAAGGGATCTGGGGGTTGTGATTATGAATTGCTGTATGTTTTTATTGTTCTGTAAATGTGGCAATTGAGATAGCATGAATGATAAACTCAAATTGAGATAGCATGAGATGGGTTTTGTTTTTATTAAATGAATATTAACAGAAATAAGATTATGCTCATTAGATCTATATTATATAAATCAATATATATGTGAATATAGTACATATTCTTAAGATGCAAATCAAACATATCAAGAAAAAACAATATATAATCAATTATTTTATTTAAAATTACCACTAGTAATTTCAATTGCTATTTTAACATCTTATACTGCAAATCTAAGAGTACAAGCATATCCTACTTTATATAATGAATTAAATACTTTAGGACAAAGAATAAGTTATTTATATAGTTATCTAAAATATCAATGTACAAAAATAACAAGATGATCAATTTTAAATAAAATTGTTTTAAGATATTCACATCTAGACTATTCTCATCAGTAGGATAGTCAATTAGAAATTGAAAAAAAATAATTATTATAAGAAGGAAAAGAAATAAAAGATATACAAAATATAGATATACAAAATTTAAAAATATAGAATTTAGAAAAGAAAAAGGAAATTGGAAACCAGGGAGATTTTTTAGAAAAAGAAACTTTAAGCCAAAATACCTACAAAATCCTATAAAATGCAGATGTTATACTAGTGAAAAATAAGACCACTATCATGAAGAAAAGTTTAAAGAAACAGAGAGAGTTTAGATATGCTCATTTGAAGTTTGCGCATTGTGGTAATGATCTCTAAAATTATGTACTCTTAAATGCCCTTCAGTGTGTTGATTTTTGATCGTGCAGTTCATTTGTTTCTTAGAAACTTTGAATGCCCTTCTTATGCTTCTACCTTTCAAGTCATCTCTTGATATGGAAAGGAAAGACTCCCCCTTAATTTTATCCACAGAAAAAAATAGTGAACAAGGAAAGGATTGATTTGACATTTAGGCTTAATATTTGGACAACTTCCATGGATTAATTGATTAAATGTTCGATTAATACATCCTCTGTTAGGTTCTATTTTTCAATTTCAGAGCAGAGAGTCCTGCAAAAACTTAACTATACACTCCGATGCCTAAATTAGTAACTTTAATCATCAAAACATATCAGTGAATAATTTTTTTAAGAAGATAAAGCCTGAAAAAAATTCCTACAATTAATTGGGATTTACTATGCTAAATTCTTTTCTGATGTAGTTGAATTGATCTTGAGCAAGAGGTTTTGTAAAAATATCTGCTAGTTAAAGATGAATCGAGATGAATTCAACCTTTATATCTTTCTTTTGCACATGATCTCTTATGAAATGATGTATGATATCAATGTGTTTTATTCAGGAATAAAGTATGGGATTCTTTGAGAGACTGATTGTACTTGTATTGTCACAAAGAATTGGAATCTCACTTAATTTTATTTCCAGATCTTAAAGTTATTGCTTGAGACATATAACTTGTGCACAACAACTTCCAAGAGCAACATATTCAGCTTTTGTTGATGAAATAGCCACAGTATATTGCTTCTTCTTGAACCATGAGACTAGGCAATCACTAAAAAGTTCACATTGCCGACTGGTGCTTTTTCGATAAGTTTTATATCCTCCATGGTCAGAGTCTGAGTATGCTACCAAATATTCTACTCCTCCCTTGGGAAACCATATTTCGAGGTCAATCGTTCCTACCAGGTATCTAAATATTCTTTTTACAGCTTTGGTATGGGATTCCTTTTGAGCGACTTGATATCTTGCACATATCCCCACACTAAATTATATGTTTGGTCTGCTTGTAGTGAGGTATGAAAGGAATTGGAAGACACGCAGCGGAAATTAATTTAAAAAATTTTCCATTCCTTGCCAGGATCTACCGTATGTGTTTAAGTTAAGTGGGAAGAAGCATTACCCTCAGTGTTCCTCAGCGACTTCCACAGCTTCTGGTCACGATGTTCACGGCTTCTCTCCGTGCTCGTGCTCCCTTTTCGATCGTAAGAAGTTGACGACTCAGGTCAGCTTCCTCTACTGGTATCCACACGAACAACGTTCTAACCACGAACGACGTGCTAGCGTCTCTTGTCCCTCTAGGGCTTTTCCAAAAATTCGTCCTCTCCGTCTCTATTTCGGCAGTTTCTTATCTGCAAACCTTTTGCAGATTCCCCTTCGGCCTTTCTGTGTTCTCTGTGTATCTTGCTAAAAACGCAGCTCCTAAAATCAGATATATAGGATGCTATGTGTTTTTCTCTCTACCGAATTGGATTTTGGAGTTAATCTTATATTAATTCTGAAATTAATACAATATCATATATTGTATAATTTTATAAAAAACTAATTAAATAAATAATATTAAATCTGTCCCACATATTTAATTACCTATTTATTTAACTTTAAATAAAGATGAGACTGAACTATATTTGATTTATTCTCATAAATCAAATTTGAGATATCCTATCAATTTGAATTTCAAATTCAAACGTGATAGGAATTTAATTTATCCTTATAAATTAAATCTTATAAATATCTCTTATATGAGATATCCTATCAATTTGAATTTCAAATTTAAACGTAATAGGGATTTAATTTATCCTTATAAATTAAATCTTATAATTATCTCTTATATGAGATATCCTATCAATTTGAATTTTAAATTCAAATGTGATAGAGATTTAATTTATCTTTATAAATTAAATCTTATATATCTCTTATATAATATATATACGAATTTATATATATATATGAATATAAATATAAATAAATACATACATCCACCCTGGATCTTTCATTAAATCTGGACATATCTTAGATTCAATGAATCTGGACATCATAGATCGTGTTGGGCTATTTTGTGTGTGACCCTGTAGGCCCATATGAAGTTGGCAGTGGGCCATTTGTTATACTGGCCCACAAGTCGTAAGCGGTCTCTAGCAAGACATAACGACTACCCAAATTATATGAGGATCGTTAAACGATGCAACCTTTTATACAACCATACCATGTCCCTTTTGTTACGCGATATTTTGGTCATGGTTGAGGCATGGATAATGTCATCCTCCTATTCCTGACCATTACTTTCTCGATCCCTGAGTAGTCTGACTGTAGAAATAGAACTACCTTTCCATTACAGTATGGCCATACATTTCTCAGACTCACTCATAGAGGGGCCCAGTAATATCTCTCTACGAATGTGAGGGACAAATTCCATCTTGACCATTCACATTCCTCCGCATGAAAAACCACTAAACCCGAACATAGTCTTTATGATCACTCAGTCAAAAGTGACTTTTGACTAGGTCAAAGCTGAGCGTTTGTCGTGTAGGAATCCATGATGATCTCAGGTCAAAGGGCATATTGACATGGTTTATATATGAGAGAAGCTTATGACATTACCCATGCAGTTCTCTCATAGCAGGTCGATCCAACACCTTTTACTCTTACATGTGCTTATGACTCTGATTTATATCTCTATATATCTTCAAAGTCATACTGGTCTTATTTCATCTGTACTCCTGTATAGATGACCGACCAAGGACATTTAGGATAAGATCATGAATTATTTAAGGATGGTCATCATAGTAAACATGTCAATAATATGATAATACAATTAATAAATTCATAAATCAATAATGTTCATAAGACAATGATTGGCCCCTAGGGCACGATTTCCAACAAGGTAAAGAAGAGATCCAATAATTCCTCGATATTTTGTAACATTGAAATCTTGCCATTTCTCGTCCTTATCCAGCATGGCATTTGTGCTCATTGGAGTTAATACACTTTTAGCTTGATATATTTCAAACTTTAGTAATTCTTTCAGATACTTGGTTTGTGAGAAAAAATGGGCGTTTACTCGTTATCTGATTTGAAGTCTAAGAAAAAAGTTCAGTTTTCCCAACATTGACATTTCAAATGCTCCCTACATTATCTTAGCAAATTCTTGACAAAAATCCTCATTAGTATCACCAAAGATAATATCATCAACATAAATTTGAACTATTAAAATATCATATTTGTTTTTCTTGATAAACAACTTATTATCTACTTTTTCTCTTTCAAACTATTTTTCTATCATAAACTTGTTAAGATAATTATACCAAGCTTTAGGAGCCTGTTTCAACCCATATAATGATTTTTTAAGTTTAGACACAATATTTGGAAATCGATCATCTGCAAATCTGGGAGGTTGTTCTACATAAAATTCTTCCATTATAAACCCATTAAGAAATACACTTTTCACATTCATTTGATAAAGCTTAAAATCTTTGATATAAACGAAGACAAAGAGTACATGTGTGGCTTCCAATCTTGCTACTGGAGTATAGATTTCATCATAATATATACCTTCTTCTTGATTATAGCCTTTTGCCACTAATCTACCCTTATTCCTAATGACTACGATAGATTCGTCAAGTTTATTTTTGAATACCTATGTAGTTCCAATGATTGTATAGTCATTGGGTCTAGGTACCAATTCCCAAACTTGATTTCATTCAAATTGATTTAACTCTTGTTGTAGAACAACTATCTAGAACTCGTCTGATAGTGTCTCATCACTATTGGTGGGTTCAATATTAGAAATAAATGCAAAAAGATGCAGTTCATTACAAACTTATCTCTGTGTTCTTATTCCTTTATTGACTTCACCAATAACGTGGTCTAAATGATGTTTATATTATGTTTCTAGGCTTTAAGTTGATCCTTTTCCGATTCATTAAGCTCACCATTTAACTGATCAACTATAGGTTCTTTATTTAATTTGTGTTTCTAGACTCTATACTATCTTAATGTTATCATCTATAGGCTTTAAAATTAGTTCAGTTTCAGAAAATACTGCATGCGCAAATTTTTCTATTGTAAATTTTCTTTGGTTGAAAAGTCTATATTCTTTATTATGATTAGAATAACAAAGAAAAATACCCTTATCAGATTGAGGATCGAATTTACTTAAGTTCTCTTTGTTGTTGTTGTGGATGAAGATTTGCTCCCAAAGATCCTCAGGTGTGTGAGTTTTGGTTTGCATCCTTTATAGAGTTCATATGGTGTCTTGTTGAATATTGGTCTGATAAAGGCTAGGTTGAATATGTAACATGTTGTGTTCATAGCCTCTGCCAAGAATACTTGTGAGACACCTTTATAATTGAGCATTGCTCTCGCTATGTATGTGAGGACTCTATTCTTTCTTCCAACAACTCCATTTTATTGTGGTGTTCTTGGTACAGAAAAGTTGTGATCAATTCCATGGTTATCACAGAATTCAGAAAGATCAGAATTTTCAAATTCTCCTCAATGATAAGTCCTGATAGACACAATAGACATACTTTTCTTATTTTACACCTTTTTGGCAAACACAATAAATGCATTAAAGGTCTAATTTTTAGAGAAAAGATATAAAGTCCAAGTAAATCTTGAATAATCATCAACAATCACTAAAGCATATAAATTTTCTGTAAAACTTTTAACTCTTGATGGACCATCTAAATCTATATGAAGTAACTGTAGTGGTCTTTCGGTTGAAACTTCCTTCTTTGATTTAAGCGATGACTTAACTTGTTTACCTTTCAGGCATCACAGACAATATCAATCTTAGTTTTAACTTCAGGTAATCCTACTATTAAATCCGTTTTAACCAATTTTGAAAGCGGTACATGTTCACATGAGCTAGTCTCTTATACCATAACCAGCTTTCTTCATATTTACTTAAAAAATAATTTTCAAGTGAATTTGAGTTAATAGAGATAGTACAACAATTACCGTTCATTGGAGCACGAATTTTTGTTTTTAAGCTTTCTTTGTTGATTAGGAGATCTTGCTTGCTCAGTATTATGCATTCATCTGAATCAAAAATTATCCAATTGTCTTTATCAGCAATTTAAATTACACTGAAAAGATTATAGCATAATCCTTCTACATAATATACATCTGCAACCTTTATTCCTTTTTTATTGCCTACTTCTCTGTTTCCCATAATTTTTTTGGATTGATTTAATTTTAGGTGCCCAGACTTTCTTGGGTCCTGTTATGTTAGTTTGGAATACCCTAAGTATAAATTCCTTTAGGTACCCATTTTATTGTCCCGTAGAGTCTATTCTTCTTGTGATAACAAGAGGCTGGAGAGTGACCCTTACAGTTGCAATATGAATATTGAGCAAACATTTTGAAGTATGCACATAATGTATAAAATAATGCAAATATAATTTATTTCCTAATTTTTTCTTTCCTTTTTGTTCATTTAAGTTGGGATTATATCCTATTTCAGATTTATCATAAACACATCTCTAATTTCCTAGCAAAATATTAAGCATTTTACTACTTTTAGTGAATTTTTTGAGTCTTGGTTAACTCTTTGTTTTTGTTTTCAAAACCTTCAGAGTTAGTGTATTTGATATAATCTTAGATGTTATATTCTCCTTTTATAAGGTCCTAATTTTCTTCTTGAAAATTACTAATTCCTTTGTTAGTTTGATAAATTCATAATGTCATTAATTATAGTTAGAAAGTAACTCATCGTAGGTAAGTTCAATATTTATTACCTCCTCTATCTCATATTCATGTTCTTCTTGAGTAACCAGACAAATATTTGTCTTTTCTTAGTTGTCACTCTCTTCTCCTTCTAATGAACATTCTCCTCAGATTGATGAGACGAATGCTTTTTGTCTCTCCTCGAAAGTTGAGGACATTTTGACTTGATATGTCCTGACTTTTTTCATATGAAACAAATGATTTGTTCTTTAGATGAAGAAGGCCCCTTTGGTTGAAATCTCTTGTTTGCTTGATTTTGATAAAAAAAATTAACCTTCGTACAATGAGACACATCTAATCATCTTCCAATTCTCCATCAATATGTGGTCTATAGTTTTGAGAGAAATTCATTTTCTACTCTTTTCTTTTTCATTGATATCCTTTGTATACTTCTATTTGCTTTCATACTCAGCCAAGCTTCCAAACAATGTGGTGATAGACTTCATAGATTCTCCTTTAGCTTCTATTGCAGTAACCTTCAGCTCCCATTCTTTAGTAAGACCATCAAGTATTTTGCATACTTGATCTCTTGGACTATATGATTACCCTAGAGTAGTTAGATGAATGATTAGGTGTTGAAACCTAACTTCCATATCTCGAATGCTTTCTCCGTCAGTCATTTTGAATAACTCAAACTCATTTTTAAGCATATTGACTTTAGTTTCTTTTATTCCAGAGGTTCCTTCATGAGAGACTTCGAGTGCTTCCCATATTTCTTTTGCATTTTCTAGACTAGACACTAAAAAATACTCCTTTTAACCCTCATTTTCTAGAATATAAAATTTATCCATTGAATCCTAGAGGTTTAGTTGTGGAACTCCCTTCTGGTAAAACACTATCTCCAAAACTGGTCATAACTTTAGGATCCCTCTTGAGATTGTTAGATCTTTTTCTAAGAGACCTACTCTAATACCAAATGTCAGTTTAGGCAGAAATACCCAAGAGGGGGTGAATTGGGTGTTTCAAAAATTTTAATCGTAATTTAAAACATCAACAGAAGGTAAATATGAATAAATGCAATAAGAATAGAGATAAGAATGATTTCACCAGGACAACGCCAAACAATTTATATTGCTTCAAACTCAACTCTTGTCCTTCATCTAGTCCTCAGAGACCTTATGAGATTTTACACTATATCCAATATTATAACAGGTTCTTGGTGTCTTTAGTACAACAATTCAACAATTGACTCTTTCAATTTCTCTCCCTTACTCCTCCGTAACGTTGTGATTACAACTTAAGAGAAATAACATCTTAAGCTAATAGAATAAAAAGAAAGATTAACACAATCTCTCTCTAAGAGTATATATGGTATTATACACTGAAGTTTAATAACTATGAGATTTTTCAGATAATGAAGATGAACTAAGAAAGTAATAAATTCAAAAATTGTTGTATCTATCAATTCTTCTTCTTCTTCATTCAATGTTAAATCCTTTAAATAGCATTTACTTCAATTATGACCGTTAGACTGAAGTTTGTAACAATTGAAGTAAAGGCATGGTTGATCACTGATGAGTAGGTAATTATTTAATGCAGTGCCGAAAGTATAAAGTTTTTGTTACATAGCCTTCATTATTTTGAATCCGTAGCCTTTTCTGAATATACTCAAACAAAAGATCCGCTAATCATTGAAGCATTAATTGAGTATATAGACCTGTTAATAAATGACGCATTTCTAATATTAAGATTGAATTCATAATTAAATTCTTATAGCTTTTCAAAAAGAAATAATGATGTATTAATTGATTAAGTAATCAATTAATGTGTGGATATTGTATGAGATGAAGAATAGAGCATCATACTGAACTAATTTGTCCAACATAAAATAAACACTTTCAAGAGGGAAAGTTTTCCAAATGATTTATCAAGAAGAATAATGAGAGCCATTGACATATCATCTCTTAAGTCAATCATTTGAAATTTAGAACTAGTTGTATCTTAAAAATAGAGGCATATTTCAAGTCTTACTAGTTTCTGAGATTAATCGATTAATATTAGTTAATCAAATACTTAGTCGATTAATGTGTTTAAAAAATGAATGAGAGATTATTTCAACACACATTAATCTATTAATATAAATTAATTAATTAATTAGTTTATATTTGAATTTTACAAAATTAAAACTTTATTGATTAATTGAACAGTTAACATACTGAAATAAATTAATCAATTAATAGCAATATTTTTTCTTAAGAGAAAATAGTTTTTGATATTTTAATCATTAATTCTAATTAATCGATTAAATACTTGATTAATTGATTTATTATCTTTCTTTCATAAGGCAATCTCTCAATATTAATTGATTAACTAATATATTAATATGAATTAATGATTAACTAATCGATTAATTAATTTTTAAATTTAATTTCACAAGGCATTCTCTCGATATTAATCAATTAACTAATCTATTAATTGTTACTCATTAATTGATTAATGGATAACTTTCATAACAGAAAATGTTGCCTTTTATTAATCGAATACATAATCGATTAATTACCATTAATCGATTAGTTAATCGATTAATTGATTTAACTTCTTGTCAAAGACTATTTTTATCATTAAAAAAACTTTTTACTATTTTATGGTAGTCATAATCAAAAACATATTTTTTTCAACAATATTTAAATGCTGAAGAATTAATAAGAAATCAAGGATTAATAACTAAGATTGGATGAGTAATTAAAGGTAAAGAAAAATTAAAACAAAATGTATAGCTTATAAAAGAAAACATCCAATAGAAGCAATTTAAACTGTAGAAACAATTAAAATCCCTTTCATAACAAAAGAATTGATTGAAGAAGAAAAAAAAGTATAGATTTTGAAAATGAAATAAATGATACTTATATACTGGAATACAAATTTTAGTAAAGGGGTATTTTATAGAAAATATTAATAGTCCAATAGATCTAATACTAATAGATGGTAGAATAATAAATTTGGTACAAGAGAGTATATTAGGAATAATTCAAGAAAATTTAATATATCAAAAGTTAAAATTTATTTTAAATATAAATTTTACTATAAATAGATTACATTAACATATAAAATGAACTTTAATAAGAGAAATAAGACAAGAACCAGCAGATATACAAATACCAGAAATTTTAAGAATAGAATTAGATCAAACTCAAGAAATAGGATAATCTAGTAATAGAAGTATAAATTATCAAAATCAACTTGGAAGAATATCTATAAATATAGATAGAAGAATACCTTTACAAATAAGTATAGCAACTCCTATACAAAGAAATTATTCTTCAAGAGAAATAAGAATCGTAAGATGAAATAAGAGAAGAAAATTTATTAGCTGAAAGAGCTATACAAAGAAGTAATTTAGTACAATAACAAATAATATTCTAGAAATAAATTTAATACAAAGAAGAAATGGAAAATATTTAATACAATTAGAATTAAAATATTTAGGAGAATGGAAACCAATAAATGCTGAAGTAAGTAGTAAATTTGAAAGAAATTTTATAAAACTATAAATGGTAGAAAATCAATTAAATATAGATAAGGAAGAAATAACAACAACAACAATAATATTTAATAAAAGAGATGAACTAAAATTAAAAGTATATGAAGATATGGAAGAAAAATTAGAAAATTATATAATATTTTGAAATGATTTATTGAAAGCTATAAAACCATATAATATGCAAAATGAAAGATTATTAATTACTCTAGAAAATGCAGTAGCAATTTTAAATAGACTTATTCAATTATGAGTGAATATCATTTTATTTTGGTAAAATTAATATATAAAAAATATGAAACAAGAGCATATCATGTAATTATAGATATTGGTGCAAATGTATGTTTAGGAAACTATAATATATTACCAAAAACATTGTGGAAAATATGATCATTAACTCAAGTAGGAAGTGTAGGACAAGAAATATATACTTTAAAACATATAGCACAAAATATAAAAGTTTAAATAGGAGAATAGGAACTTAAAATTCTTTTAATATATCAATTTAATGAATGTAAATTAGATCTAATAATGAGAACAATTTTCTCGTATCAATATTTACCAATAGGACTATATCAAAATAGTATATTATTTGTAACACCATGTAAACATATAGCATAGGTAGTAAGAATAAAAAATCATTTAAATAGAATAGATGAGAAATTTAAAAAGAAAGTAAATCCAAATAAAATTCAATGGTTAGATAATAAAAGAAAAGTAGATATAAGGGGATAAAAAATAGCATATATAAAATTTTGTAACATGACTATAAAATGTACGAATAAGATACTTGAAGAAAAATTAAAAGAATGCTACAGTGAAAATTTATTAGAATTTTGGAAAAAATATAAACCTACAGGAGAGATAAAATTCAAATATTGTAGTAAAGAAATAAACATAAAATCTCACCCATATACTGAAAAGGATAAAAATGAATTTATTATGCATATAAATAAAATAAAAAAATATGACTTAATTAGATAAAGTACTTTGCTATATAGTTCACAGCAGACGATAGTTTTAAATCATAATGAAATTTTAAAAGGAAAATCTAGATTGATAATAAATTACAAAAGATTAAATGATTTAGCAATAAGAAATAGGTACCCATACCAAAAATAGAAATATTATTTTAAAGAATAAAAGGAAAGAAACTATTTAGTAAATTCGACTGCAAATTAGGATATTTTTAAATTAAATTAACTAAAGAAAGTAAGAAATATATTGCATTTAGTACATCAAAGGATTACATGGATGTAATGTTTTACTGATAGGATATCATAATAGTCCAAGTATTTTTTAAAATCATGTAAAGGAACAATTAAAACTTTGAGAGAATTTGTTATCATTTATATTGATTATATCTTAAAATTTTTAGATAGTTTAGAACAGCATGAAAAACATTTAAAACAATTTATAAATATTATTTATGAAAATAGAATAAATATATCACTTAAAAAGGTTGAATTAAGAAAATTTAAACTAAAGATTTTAGGAAAAGTAATATCTCAAGGAGACTTAGAATTACAAGAACATATATCTAAAAAGATACTAGACTTTGAAATAATAGCAAACAAGAAACACTTGCAATCATTTTTAAAAATAATAATTAAGTTAGAAGTTATATACCTCATTTATCCAAATAGACTAGAAGATTAAATAAGTTAGTAGGAGAAAATCTAATTTTGAATGGTGTAATAATCATCAAAAGGATAATGAACAATTAAAAGAAATATGTCAAAATTTACCAATATTAAAAATCCCAAAACAAGAACCTGTAAAATGGATTTTATATACAGATGCCTCAAAAGATTATTGGGGGGTAGCTCTTTATTTTGAAGAAGGAAATGAAGAAATAGCAAGGTATGCAAGTAGAAAATTTAATGAATCTCAAACTAAATATCATTCAAATTGGAAAGAATTATTATCAATAGTAAAAACTGTAAAAAAATATAAATTATTAATTATACAATATCAATTTATAATTTGAACGGATAATATTCAAGTAAAACATTGGCTATCAAAAGGAATAAAAGAAAATAGTATAACGAATAAAATGTTATTTAGATGGTAAAATGATTTATTCCATTATGATTATCTAGTTGAATCTATTTCAGGAAAAAAAATCTTATTACAGATTATCTTAGCAGGGATAGAGCAAGAATGAAGCCTTAATAATTTAAGTCCCAATTGAAAAGGAAATTTTATCAATCCAATTAATGTTGGATCATCAACATCCATAGAAGGAACTCTAATTCTTGAGATTTCAACCTTGAAGATGTAACAAAATCTAATGGTTAATTCATTTAATGCTGTTATAGGGCATATTAGTGCCTTATATAAAAAGATTAATGAATTATCCTTGGAAGTAGCAAATTTAAAAAGTGGAGTCATTAATGACCCACTACTCTAGCAAGTCCCTCTAATAGTTCAACTAAAGATATGTGATGTCAAATCGATATTTTAGAAGATCAATTAAATTAGGAAGTCCATATAAATCCAGAACTCGTGAAGCAGAAAAAATTACAAAGAAGCTGTAAAAAAGGAAGCTGGACCTAGTACTACCCAAGCACTTTTAACAAAAATTTAAAAAAAAAAGGCAGCAATACAATTATTATAAAATTTTAGTGGGAAAAGCAAACCAATGCAATCAAATCCCTCATATGTGGACCATCTCCCACTATCAACTCAACAAATATATTATTAGACCTAGAGCATCATCGGAAGTTATAGCAAGTTTATTTAGATTTGAACTTGGCTACCGAATAATTTTTGAAAACTTAAATAGATGCATTACTAAATAAGGAAAACAACAATGTGTCTATTATAATAGTACAAATATGTGCATATATATATATGGAAAAGTAGCCCATGGAACTTAAAAATTAGAAAAATGGTATAATCAAGTTAGATTAAATAAAATGAAAAATTATGAGATTACTAGAAAAAGGATATGTAATAGGCTTGAAGAATATCATAGCCACATGTGTAAATATTGTATAAAGACAAAAGAAGACATAGCCACTATGGAACAAGAATTGATAGAATTAATGATGATGTAAAAATGAGGCACGAAGACTTGTCGGTAGGGAATCTACTTTTACTTTAATAAAGCGAGGAATATACTTTTTCTTTATTAAAATAACTTTATTTTTTGACTTTTGTAAAAGAAGAATAATTATGTCGAAATAATGTTAGAAGATTTTCTACCGATTTGTAGTCTAAATGTAAGGTGGAGGCTTATTATAAAAGGCCCTGGCTAGTTCATCTAAGATCATCGAGTTTTAGCGCAAAAAAGTCAAACCTTTTGAGCATTTCAAAGATTCTTGTATACACTTTCAGTAATAAAATTCTTATTCTAATATATATGGAGTATATATATTTTTTAGCAAGGAATATCTTAAAGTATGGTTAACTATATCTTTGTAGAGAAAGGATATTAAAAATTATCATAGTAGATATATTGAGTTTACATGAGATTGTTGTAATGATCCTTTAGTAGATTCCCTAGAGAATTTATGGAAAATCGGATGCTTTGTATAGTTCAGTATAGGAAATGAACTAAATCTATGTTGGATAAATCTGAAATATTGGATATCTGAGAGTTTTTGTAGTTCACAGTCCCTTCATGGGATAGTACTGCCTAAACATGGTTGGTTTAAGGCGATGTCTAGAAAACCATATTTATTTTGGTAAAAAAAAACATATGGTTTTGCTTAAATTCTTCAGTGCTCAGAAACGCTAAAAAGGTTTGAGTTTTTTGCATTTAGATTCGATGATCTTAGATGAACTAGGGAGGGCCTTTTATAATGAGCCTCCAACCTTACATTTAGATTGAGTTTGTATTCTTATTTCTAAATTTTTTGGGTAGATTGAGTTTGATTAGTTTGTTGGTTATTTTGTCTAATCGTTGATGATTCTTTTGTTTGTTGAACATTTAAATTAAATGGAGCAATAGAAGTATAAATTATTAAAATCAACTTGAAAGAATATCTATAAATATAGAAAGAACACATTTACAAATAAGTATAACAACTACTATACAAAGAAGTTATTCTTCAATAGAAATAAGAAATTTATATGATGAAATAGGAGAAGAAAATTTATTAGCTTACATGTGCATGGTTGTTAGGCAATATAACGGAAAATATTTTATTGAAAAATTTTATGTTTAGCAGGTTGAAAATGATGGTAATATAGGTAAAAAAAATATACAAATGACCATATTACCCTTAATAAGTATTTCTCAATCAATTAAACAATAAAAAATAAAAAATATTATATTATATTTATTATTAAATATTATATAAAATATAATTATTATATAAATATTGATTAATATTAAATATGAAATTAATAAAGAAATGAACCAAAATTGACTTAGCTAGGGGAATCGATGTGCCAACATTTGAAATGCTACAGGGAAATCGATTTGCTAGTTTTCCCATGTGAGAAATCGATTTTAGCTAACAAAATGGATTTTGCTAGCTGATTTTGGTCCTATTAATTTTTGTTGTTGTTGTCATTGTCTTTTTCTCACTGACTTCAGTCTTCATTCTTTATTCTTCATTTTGCACTCCACTGTGATGGAGAAGAGAATGACAGAGTTTTAAAAAGATGCTTCCCATACTCTCACTTTCGTCTCAACTACAACTAGGGATGGAAACAGGCTAGGCAGCCTGACAGGGGCCTTTAACCTGGCCTATTTATGTTATTTAAAATATTAGTATGAATATGCAATAGGTGGGTATCGAACCCCCCACCTATTGAATATAATACAGCAACAAGACCATCAGGCTAACAAATATTATTGTAAATATTATTATTTTTTCTTTGTATAACAATAAGTAAAAAATGAATTTTGAATCTTAACCCTAAATTTCCATCGCGTCTCTCTATCTCTGCAGACTGCAATTCTCACTTCTAAATCACTCTCAGATTTGATCTCCATTCTCTAGGCTCCAGGCGTACTCCGCAGTTCTCTACTCTCTATAGTTGACAGATTGCTCTCTGCTTTACTTGCTCAAGTTAAGGCATCATTGAGTCAACTAAATCGCTCAGTCTACAGCATCGCTCAGTCCTCGACGTCGCTCAGTTTATCGGGTCAGTCAGTTGACAGTGATATAATTTCCAAGGCTTTTTAGGTGATTGCATTCTCTGATTAAAAATTTATGGCAAAATGAATTTTGAATGTTAATCCTAAATGTCAATCGCGTCTCGGTATCTCCTCAGTTCTCAGATTTGGTCTCCAGGCTCCACTTCATTGAGTCGCTCTGCCGTAAGTCTGAGTTCACTCTCTATTCTCTACAACAATCAGATAGCTCTCTATTTCACCTTCTAAGGTCACGGCGTCGTTGAGTCAACCACATCACTCAGTCTACAGTGTCACTCTGTTGTCGGCGTTGCTCAGTTCACAGTGATATAATTTCCAAGGCTTTTTAGGTGATTGCATTTTGTGCTTGCGTTGTCTGAATTAAAACTTACAGCTCTATATGCTCTCACAGAACCACCACAACAACCCTACTTATGAATTCTGCTCTACCATTGCCACTTCAATCATTATTCCACATATAAATTGTTGGAGCATTTATACAATATATGAAATCCATACATTAATTCACTTTCATAGCAGGTAATTTAGAATTGTTTTAGAATTGTGTTAGAATTGTTCCCATTTTAGAATTGTTTTCAAATGCAGTATCTACTCATCTATATCATTATTGATTAATAAGTTTTCCATGAAAGAAGTTAAAAAAAAATCAAATTCTTCCTCGAGTGAATTTCTGGGTATTTAATCACATCAAGTAGTAGTTCAGGGTCTGAAACTATATGTTCCTCATCAACTTCTTCCTCGAGTGAATTTCTAATTGTATAATATAATTTCCCTTTTCTTTTGGTGAATGATTGAAGATAAGATAGAAAGAGTTTAAGGGAGAGGAAAAGAGTGAAGGTGCTTTATTTTTCTGGTGATAAAAACGGGCTATACTGGCAGTACATTAACATGCTATACCTAGTAAATTTACTGCATGTCTGTGTATGCTCTGGTTTGTCTGTGTATGATCTGTGTATGTTGTCATATTCTGATTTTTCCCTATCTATATAGTACTGATAGTGGAAAGAGGTTTGGAAAGGATTATGACGAAGATCAGAAGAAAAGATAAAGGTCAGATGAGTCCTGAAGAAAGAGAAGAACTAAAACAAAAATTAGAAAAGGTTGAAGGCAAAAAGTGAAGGTAGAAATAAAATTTGGGCCCTTAAATGTAATTTTCAAAAATTAAGGGGCTAAAATGTAAATAGCTAAAAGTTCAAGGGCTAAAGTGCAATTATTCAAAAGTTCAGGGACCTAAATATAATTATGGAAAAGTTGAGCCAAAACAGGACAAAAAATGCCTGGAATCATATTAGACCTAAATTTTACCAGTAGATAAACAAAATTATTCCGGTCAGTTTAACGCAACACAGAATTTTGATTTGAGGTCCCGATTAATTGATATAAATTCTTGAAGTCAGAGGAATTATTACAGTATTTTTTAGACAGCAAAATCAGATGAGACCTTACAGGAAATTCCTATATTTAATGTAAGAATTTATGAAATTGACAGAGTCAAAAAAGAAATCTTGTAGAAGTCCTACGGGATTTTACGGTAAAATAAAATACCCGATAAATAGGATCAGGTGAGATTTATTGGGATTTGTGCCATAAAGATAATGAGGCCAATGAGCCCATAGCAAGTCCCAATTGCCCCATAATGAGCCCAATAAATTAGTGAAACAGTTATGTGGGCCAGAGTCTAGAGCAGTCCAGGAAAAGTGTGAAATTATGAAAATACCCTTGGATGCCTATACTATACCAGTGTTAGATGGAGGTCATTTTGGTCATTCTGGACAGGCCAAAAACATGGGACATAGTATAAATATGATTATTTAGAGCCAATATATGCCCTAAGGCAGTGTAAAGAGGGGTGAAATGACAATTATGCCCTTAGGGTTAGTACAGTGCAAGAAAGGACACCAAGGGTATTTTGGTCATTTTCTAAAGGATGGATAGCAGATAAATATTCATTATATCAAGTTAAATGATATGATAAGCTTAGACATTGATTTCCAGGATAAAATACATATCCTGGTATATTATAAAAAAACATATGATTGAAGCTTAAACAAGCCAGTTAAGAGATTGGTTGTTGAATCAAGTTGATATTCTTGACTTTGCCATGATGTGCCCTGTTTGGTCTGCACTATTCATGAGGGAAGGAAATTGAATTTCAATGATTTAATGCTTCCATTGAGTTTGTATGATGATTTTGTGTAGGATTGAAAAGGTTTTGAACCTTGGAAACATTAAAATCTCAAGGTTGTAGTTTTTGAAATCCATCACGGTTACTGTTTGCTCGCATAAACAGTGATTGGAATTTCATGATTTTGATGGTTCCAATGGTTTTAAAATGAAAAGTTGTGTGGGGGTAAAGTGGAGAAACAAGTATGGAAGCACTAGAATCAAAATGAGAATTTTTGAAAGAATTGTATACTTATGTTCAGTTCTGTACAGCAGGCCATGAAGGAGCTGGAATTTCATGATTCTAAGCTCATAAATGGATTCAAAAGATGAAATTGTGTAGGTTAAAGTTAAGACATCGATTGGTTCAAGAGCCAAGTGGATTAGTAAAAATTAGATAAAGTTATGACAATAAAGAGTGTAATAAAGTTAGTCTTGAACATTGTTAGAGTTCATGAGTCCTAATGAGTTATGTGATGAATATGAATGTGTTTAGGACCATGAAACATCTAAGAAGATGTTGGGAAGTGATGGACATAAAGGCTTCATGGTTGGGAAGCTAGGGAGCAAGTGCAAAAGATTAAGAGGAAAGCTTAAGTGCAAAGTAATGAACTTACCTCTTTATGTGCTTGATGTGGTATGCTTATGTGTTGACATGTATATGATATTTGAATGATGTTGTGACATGATAAATGATGTTGAATGTATTGTGAATAACATGTTTTCCATGGCCATGCACTTTATGTGAAAGTATATAGCATGATGGCATGTCACTAATCAACGAAAGTTTAATGAAATTACATATCATGCATTAGCATCCTCTTGCATATTTACGTGGTAATGTTTGCTACTGAGATTCTCTAAAATCTCACTCTCCCATAACCAACCAATTTAGGTCAAGCATGATGGATAATGTATGCATGGAAGAAGAAAAGTGAAGTATTTAAGATGTTAGCATATGCTCTGCACTTTCCATGTATGTCAAAGCCATGTAAAGCATCTATTTATGTGATAAGATTGTATGAAACAATTATCACATAACCCCATGATGTATATGAATTCATACAAGGCAAAAGAGATGATTCATGTATGCTAGAACAATTATTGAAAGTAAAAGAAAGGAAACTGAAATAGTAAAAATGTAGGTCCTGAAGTAGTTTTGTTGTGGCTTCAGTTTGACCTAGCAAATGAAGGAATTATTTCACAAAAGTTTATGAGCATGTAGTACACATATAGATATTTAAGTGCATATGTAGAACATTTCATTTGGATGTGTATATGAAGAGAAATAAATTTCCAAAATAAGGGACCATAATATGTTTCCAGAGTTTTTGACCAAATGAACAGTAAACTTCAACGAATAAACTGTATCAATTGGCTAATCATTTGGTCTGGAAATTATTTTTCCCTTGAATTTAAGATGTTATCTTCATGTAGCTTTTTGAACCACTTCATTTTGAGTTTTCTAAAATTAATTATGATTTTTCGAAGTTTGTTACATAATTTGGAATACCATATGAACAGTACCCGGAGAAAGAATAAAATTCCAGATTTTGCTAATGGACTTCCAAGGTCTTGTAAGTGGTTCTAAATGCTAATGATTGGTCCCTAAGACGTATGAAATTAAGGATGTTACATATGTTGTCTGCATGTTGGTGTACATTTATTGCATGTCTGTGTATGCTCTGGTTTGTCTGATTGTATAGTATAATTTCCCTTTTCTTTTGGTGATTAATTGAAGAGAAGATAGAAGGAGTTTCAGGGAGAGGAAAAGAGTGAAGGTCCTTTATTTTTCTAGTGATAAAAACAGGCTATACTGGCAGTACATTAACATGCTATACCCAGTACATTTACTGCATGTCTATGTATGCTCTGGTTTATCTGTGTATGATCTGGTTTACTGTATGACTGTTTCATCACTAGTTTACTTATTTGTCGTTGTATGCTGTGGTTTATGGTATGACTCAGTTTCATCACTAGTTTGTTGATTTGTCTGTGCTGATTTGTTACTCAGTTTTAGTTAATGTCATCTCCAATTGAGTATGAAACAATGTCATCAACTTCAGTTCCTCCTAATGTTATTAAGGTTAATCAACCAATACAGACAGATTCTACCCAACAAATTAATGATTAAAATGATGGTGATGATTGTGTCACATAAACAAGAGGCAAAAAACCTCAGTTATTTGGGATGATTTTTGAAACATCCTCATTTTCTTACGTCTCAGGAACCAAATGGTAGCATCTAGAACTACTTCTAAGGCTATTAAAGTCAAATTACTCAATCTAGAATTTTACGCTTAGCGAGTACTGTTCACTGTGTAAATTCCAGTGGAGTGACCTGACTTCGAAAAATCAAAACTAATTCTAGAAAAATCTAAATGAAGTGGTTCAGATTGCTACACAAAGCTAACTTAATGTTCGTTCAAGGAAAAAAAACTTGTTGACCACACCTTGACCAGGTCAACGTCAGTAAACATCCGTTTACTGTTCATATAGCGTTTTCCCCTGATTCCAGCATTTTGGTCCCAATGTTTGCACTATTCAATCCCCAGCTTCTCTTCATGCTTCTTCAATCCTTTCTCATCCTAAGCTCCTTTGACTGCTCCTGGCTCCACTAGAGCTCCTCCTTTCTTTCTCTCTTTCTCTCTTTCTCTTCTTTCTCTCCTTTTCTTGGCTCTTGGCAGTGCATAACATGAAGGGAGGGGTAGCCTATTTATAGGTGAGTGGAGGTGGAATGAATGACTTAGATCAATTCATAATGAATGGCCCAGATGGCTTAGCTTCCTCAAGAAGCTTTGCCTGCATTATCACGATGACATCACCCTCCTTGATGACTCACCAATATGACATTATCCAAGGACACCTCAGGGGGTATGTGGCACAAATGGTGAGGCCCTTGGGACACCTCACCAGCTAACTCAGCCTCTCTAGAGAATTCCAGAGCCTTTTTCTAGAATGAGCGGCCGAGATTATGCCATGTATCCTTTTTACTTTCCCCCCTTTTTCTAATCTAATGACATATGTCATTAACTTTTCTTCTTTTCCTGTAATCATGCCATGTGGCACCTTATGGGTCCTATGAGGACACCTTTCATGCCACCTCATGGTCTAAAGTTATATCTAATCACTTTTTCCAGTTCTATTCTTAATCGGGTAACCTTACTTTATGAAAAAGTACTAAAATATTATTTTAATGCCTCTCAAACTCCCATAATCATTGGGCCTACGTTTTTGGACTTTTAAATGTCATCTTGGATTTCTAGCCAAGCCCAATCACTCTAGTGGCTCAGTTCCCAAGAAATATCCCTTACTTTTCCATTATGCCCATAGGGACTTTCACTATTTTCCCTGAACTTTTACTTTCTTGCAGTTTAGTCCCTAAACATCATTTGTATACTTCTGGGACTCTACTCAATAGGGCCTGGTAGCCTACCTTTTTCAGGCTTACTAGGCTTCAAGGCCTAAAAATTGGGGTATGATATTTCTCCTCTCCTTAAAATAAATTTCGTCCTCAAAATTTCAGGGTTAAATCTCTGAGGAGAATGTCCCTTTCATTTCATAACATTTTCTTGACTTCTCTAGCTCTTCTTAACTTTCCTTACTATCTTACATAACTTTGTATATCTATGCCAAACCTTTGTGGCATTTACACTATTTCTCATATTCTTACTCTATCTTAGACCCTCTTCTCTGGGTCTTACTAACCTTTTAGCCTCTTTATCCTTATCTGAAGGATTTATCTATTCATACTTTTCTATTCTCACAACATATGATATTCTCTTCTCTATTCCTCAGGCATACTTCTACAAAAGCTTTTGAATATCAGTACTCATACTTGAACTTGAACTTGAACTTGAACTCCATCTTTGTAAGGGTAAACTAAGTTCAGTCTGTATATAATATAGGCTATTTGAGGAAAATCATTATAAATAGGTTTCTAGAGAGTTAATCAACTAGTGAAGCTTCCTTACCTTAACTTCATCTTTGGTACTCATCTTTCTAGAGAGATAATGTACTATTCTCATTTCTTCATGGCTCCTTTCTTTCCTTAGGCTAGTTCTAACTGCAACCTCAGGATCTAACTGTGATCAACTGTAAGCCTCTTCAGAATCTAACTGTGACTCTAAAGCTGTTAGGATCTAACTGTGACCCTTGAGCCATGCTAGGATCTAATTGTGACCCTCCAGAATCCTCTGTGATTCTGTTGTACTGTATCATCATCTCTAAAAGATCTCATCCAATAGACTAAGTTATAAGGTTAACTGCTTCCACTTGTTGATAACTCAATAAAAAATTTAAAATACATTCAGTAGCCTATATTATTTACTAAGACTTTACTTATTCCCTCTTACTCAGGAGTTCCTTCTCATCTTTCTTACTCTACTGTGGCTTACCAATTATGGTTTAACCACCTGCCATTGCATTCTATTGCTATGGCCTCATCATAACTTCTCATCTGTGCTCTAACTGTGAGCTATTTAAACTATGCTCTAACTGTGAGCAATCTGTATAAGATCTAACTCTTATCTGAAGAGTGATCTGAACTCATCTGAATCTTAGCTCTATTTGAAAGCCATCTGTTTCATATCCAACTCTTATCTGAAGAGTGATATGAAAACAATATCTTTACTGTTATCTCTTACTCTTTTTGTATACCATTTCTTTTGATAGAGTTATAACACTACCACCTTCTTGGTACTTACTGTAACCCTAACATAAGAAATGGCCTTGAGTACTGTATTCACAAGTCTGTAGAAATATCTGAGTAACCCCAATAATACAATAATAACTGTCCTACTTACTGAGACTGTCTCTCATCCTAGGTACATTCTTATTATATGTCGTATGGTATGGGAGCAACATAACTTTCTTATCATAAACTCTACCCTGCATGTACTGTATGAGGGGAGTATTATTTTATCATAGCATACTCTAACATGCGTGTCATCATATGACAACTGCAAGGAGATGCAACTATTCATCATAACTCATGACAACATATGTCATATCATCATCACATAAATTTGCTCAACCATCTATCATACGTACACTGCAATTGAACAATTAACTAAGTAATCCTTTAAAATATTCTTTCCTCTATCACATTATCTGTTACATTATCTGATCAGGATCTGGCAATTTATTCTAGAACTAAAAACAACTATTCATCAAACTTAGGTTGCCACGTTATCCTCTTACTAGGGTATAGACTCAACCCTTCATTACTTTTTCTTACATAGGGAATAGGGGAGTCACTTTGTCTTTAAAACTGTGGCTACCTTTCTCTCTCTATACATCATAAACTTCTTTCTTTGTAACACGGAATTCAATTCGTGAACTAACTTATTAGTCATTCAACTATCTCTTAACTCTTTCTTTCAATCAGTCTTAGTCTACTCTAGACTAGTCTATAGTTCCTCTACCTTAGGAACATCTAAAACATCCTCTGTTTCTTACATCTTAGGGACCACATGGTAGCATATGGAACCACTTTTGAGGCTATGGAAGTCAAATTACTCAATCTGGAATTTTACTCTTAGCGAGTACTGTTCACTATGTAAATTCCAGAGGAGTGACCTGACTTCGAAAAATCATAACCAATTCTAGACAAATTGAAATGAAGTGGTTCAAATTGCTACATGAAGCTAACTTAATGCTCTTTCAGGAAAAAATAACTCGTTGACCATGCCTTGACCAGGTAAACATCAGTAAATGTCTGAAGTTTACTGTTCATCTTACATTTTTCCTTAGTCCCAGCATTTTGGTCCTAACATTTGCACTATCCAATCCCCAGCTTCTCTTCATGCTTCTTTAATCCTTCCTCATCTTAAACCTGTGGGATTGGGATTACATGGAAGGGGGTGAGATTTTTGGAAAAATCTTAGTAGCAAACAGTACTAAACAATGCATGCATTAATGTAAATACTTATGCTTGCTTGTAAAGTGTTAACATTGTGTAATGTGCGTGCTTCCATGTAACATATGAAATACAATTGGCCAAAGTAATCATAGCAACAGAGTTTCATATATAAGAACATGTACAACACAATTCAACAAAGCCATAGCACATCAAGCATAATACTCAATACATACAAGTTTAAGATAAGTTCACTACCTGGCATGTAGCCTTTCCTTCTAACTCTTAGCCTTGTCTCTAAGGTTATTTCTTTTTATAAGTCAGAGCCTATACATAGCATAATAATATATTTATTATTATCTAGTATAGCTCTACTTAACTTATGCTTAACTAAGGGTAATATTCTTACTCTGACATTCCCCTAACTTTCTTTCTCTCTTTAGCTACATTTATTAATAGAGATATTTCTCTATTCTAACTACTAAGAGTAATCCTCTACTTTATTAGAGCAAGGACTAGATAACTTACTTACCTCATTCCTAAGCTCTGCCCCAGTCCCTAAGCTCCTTGGACTGCTCCTGGCTCCGCCAGAACTCCTTCCTTTCTTTCTCTTCCTTCCTTCCTTTCTCTCTTCTTTCTCTTCTTTCTCTTGCTCTTGGCTGTGACATTCCTTGAGGGAGGGTGGCCTATTTATAGGTGAGTGGAGGTGGAATGAATGGTCCAGATCAAATCGTGAGGAATGGCTCATATTGCTTAGCTTCCTCAAGAAGTTTTAACTGCATCATCACGATGACATCATCCTCCTTGATGACTCACCAACATGACATCATCTAAGGACATCTCAGGGGACACCTCAGGGGGTATGTGGGGCAATGGTGGGGCCCTTGGGACACCTCACCAGCTGACTCAGCCTTTCTAGAGAATTCCATAGTCTTTTCCTAGAATGAGCGGCCGAGATTGTGCCACGTGCCTTTTTACTTTTTCTCTTTTTTCTAATCTCATGACATGTGTCCTTAACTTTTCTTCTTTTCCTATAATCATGCCATGTGGCACCTTGTGGGTCCCATGAGGACACCTTTCATGCCACCTCATGGTCTAAAGTCATATCTGATCACTTTTCCCAGTTCTATCCTTAACTGGGTAACCTTACTTTATGGAAAAGTATTGAAATATTATTTTAATGTCTCTTGAATCCCATAATCACTGGGCCTACGTTTTTGGGCCTTTAAAATGTTATCTTGGGTTTCTATCCAACCCCAAGAACTTTGGTGGCTCAGTTCCCAAGAAATATCTCTTTCTTTTCCACTATGCCCCTAGGGACTTTCACTATTTACTATTTAGTCCCTGATCTTTCACTTTCTTGTAGTTTAGTCCCTGAACATAATCTGTATACTTCTGGGACTCTTGCACAATAGGGTCTAGTAGTCTACCTTTTTTAGGCTACATACTGGGCTTTCAGGCTTAAAAATTGGGATATGACAACATCAGCTTTCTATCTATTAATCATCTCGTTTCATGCTAGGATCATTCCTAGACAAGTCTCGTTCTAACTTTTGCTTCTTTTGTAATGTAGATCTACTCACATATAGGATCTACTTTTGACCATTGTCTTAAACTAATCTTTCATATCTCAGTACTTTGTACTATTTGGCTTGATTACTCTATACCAATCCTCTAGTTTATGAACTTCAACGAGGTTGGCATCTTCATTATCATCGCTATAACGTCTGACCTCAAGCTACTATTGCAGCTTCCCTTAACCTTAGACTGATCAGTTTTTGTCTCTATCAATAGAGAAAACTACTCCCTAGACGTTATCCTACTTAGTCCAGCCACATCGTGCTAAGAAACACGAGATCTTGGCGGTAACGGCTGACTAAGACTAGTCTATCGTAGTTATTTCCTTGAAGACTACCTCGTAATACTATAAGGTATGGGGTATTATTCTATTTACCTGGGTGTCACTATCTCTTGTTTGAAATAGTAAACACCATCCACATATCTCATACTAGGGAGGGAACCTCTTTAGTCTAAATCCCTAACTATACTAGAGCATCACTGAGCCAGAACCTTCTGTTCTGTGCCAGAATCTTATGCTCTAATACCAAAATAAAATATTCTCATTTTCTTACGTCTCAGGGACCAAATGGTAGCATCTAGAACTACTTCTAAGGCTATTGAAGTCAAATTACTCAATCTGGAATTTTACTCTTAGCGAGTACTGTTCACTATGTAAATTCCAGTGGAGTGACCTGATTTCGAAAAATCATAACTAATTCTAGAAAAATTGAAATGAAGTAGTTCAAATTGCTACACAAATCTAACTTAATACTCTTTCAAGGAAAAATAACTCGTTGACCACGCCTTGACCAGGTAAACATCATCAATAAATGTCTGAATTTTACTGTTCATCCTGCGTTTTGCCTTGATTCCAGCATTTTGGTCCCAACATTTGCACTATCCAATCCCCAACTTCTCTTCATGCTTCTTCAATCTTTCCTCATCTTAAACCTGTGGGATTAGAATTACATGGAAAGGGGTGAGATTTCTGTGAAAATCTCAGTAGCAAACAGTACTAAACAATGCATGCATTAATATAAATACTTGTGCTTACTTGTAAAGTGTTAACATTGTGTAATGTGTGTGCTTCTATGTAACATATGAAATACAATTGGCCAAAGCAATCATAGCAATAGAGTTTCATACATAAGCACATGTACAACACAATTCAACAAAGCCATAGCACATCAAGCATAACATTTAATATAGACAATTTTGGGATAAGTTGACTACCTGGCGTGTAGGCTTTCCTTCTAACTCTTAGCCTTGTCTCTAAGGTATTTTATTTTCATAAGTCAAAGCCTAAACATAGCATAATAATATCTTTATTATTATCCAGTATAGCTCTACTTAACTCATGCTTAACTAGGGGTAATATCCTTACTCTAATATTCCCCTAACTTTCTTTCTCTCTTTAGATACCTTTATTAATAGAGATATTTCTCTATTATAACTACTAAGAGCAATCCTATAATTTATTAGAGCAGGGACTAGATAACTTACTTACCTCATTCCTAAGCTCTGCCCTAGTCCCTAAGCTCCTTGGACTGCTCCTGGCTCCGCCAGAACTCCTTCCTTTCTTTCTTTCTCTCTTTCTCTTCTTTCTCTCCTTTTCTTGGCTCTTGGCCGTGCATAACATGAAGGGAGGGGTGGCCTATTTATAGGTGAGTATAGGTGGAATGAATGGCTCAGATCAATTCATGATGAATGGCCCAGATCGCTTAGCTTCCTCAAGAAGCTTTGCCTGTATCATCACGATGACATCACTCTCCTTGATGACTCACCAATATGACATCATCCAAGGACACCTCAGGAGGTATGTGGCACAAATGGTGGGGCCCTTGGGACACCTCACCAGCTGACTCAACCTCTCCAAAGAATTCCAGAGCCTTTTATTGGAATGAGCAGCCGAAATTGTGCCACGTGTCCTTTTTACTTTTTCCCTTTTTTTCTAATCTCATGACATGTATCATTAACTTTTCTTCTTTTCCTGTAATCATGCCATGTGGCACCTTGTGAGTCCCATGAGGACACCTTTCATGCCACCTCATGGTCTAAAGTCATATCTGATCACTTTTCCCAGTTCTATTCTTAACCGGGTAACCTTACTTTATGGAAAAGCACTAAAATATTATTTTAATGCCTCTCAAACTCCCATAATCACTGGGCCTACGTTTTTGGACTTTTAAATGTCATCTTGGGTTTCTAACCAAGCCCATTCACTCTGGTGGCTCGGTTCCCAAGAAACATCCCTTACTTTTCCATTATGCCCATAGGGACTTTCACTATTTTCCCTGAACTTTCACTTTCTTGCAGTTTAGTCCCTAAACATTATTTGTATACTTCTAGGACTTCTTCTCAATAGGGCCTGGTAGCTTACCTTTTTCAAGCTACATACTGGGCTTCAAGGCCTAAAAATTGGGATTTGACAATTTTGATCAAGTTGAAACTAAAAATGGGCTCAAAGGTAAATGCAAGTATTGTAAAAATACATTTTTGTATTCTGGTAAGGTAGCTAGCACTACCAATCTTTGGAGACATGCGAAGACATGCATGCAAAGGAAGTTGCATGTTTCTTCATAGAAAAGGCAATCTACCATTCTATTTCGACCTTCCAATTTGAGCATCAACCCATTTTTGACACCGGGCGCTAAATATTCTAATGAAAGGATGAGGGAAATAATAGCTACTGCAATTATGGTGCATGATCATCCTTTTAACATTGTCAAGGATGAAGTTTGGATGTGGGGTTTCCAATATGCAAATTATGAGTTTAAGAAAATCTCTCACAAGACAACTAGAAGTGATTGTTTAGCTATATATGAGGCGGAGAAGAAACATTTGAAGGCCCTATTACAAGGTGTGAGCAAGATTAGTTTGACTACTGATATGTGAAAATCTACTCACCAAGTAGCTAAATATATGGTTATCACCAGGCATTTCATTAACGAGGGGTGGAATTTTCAAAAGAGAGTTTTGAATTTTGTGAAAGTCCCTACTCTAAGACGGGGAATTGATGTAGCAGATGCTATTTTCAAGTGTTTGAAGGCTTGGGGGATTGATACTAAAGTATTTTATGTGACAGTTAATAATGCAGCTTATAATTATTCTTGTTTAAGGGTTCTTAAGGACACCTTAACACTTAGTAGTTCATTACCTTTGGATGGTAACTTGTTTCATGTTAGATGTTGTGCACACATACTAAATCTGTTGGTGCAAGATGACCTTAGTAGCATTAAAGACATTCTACATAACATCCGTGAGAGTGTGAAATATATTAACTACAATAATGCAAGGTTAAAAGCATTTTGTGATATTGTTGAGCAAAAACGTTTGAAGGTAAAGAAGCTCATCATTGATTGTCCAACTAGGTGAAATTCTACATATAGGATGTTGTCTACTACTTTGAAGTTCAAGGTTGTCTTTCCCGATTATAAGGAAAGAGAGCCACATTACAAGTATGCACCAACAGAAGAGGTTTGGAACAAGGTTGAGAAGATTTGAAAAATTTTAGAAGCATTTGATATTGCCACTCATGTCATCTCAGGGAGTGAGTATCCTACTGCAAATTTGTACCTTCCTGAAGTTTGGAGAATGGAACAAGAAATTGATAATGCCATAGAAGATGATGATTTATTCATGAGAGAAATGGTGAGAGAAATGGTGGCCTCAATGAAAGAAAAGTTTAACAAATATTGGGGGCAATGTAATATGGTAATAGAAATATCAAGTGTTTTGGACCCCAGATGCAAATTATATGGTCTGAATTAGTGCTTTTCTTCAATTTATAAACCTGATTATGTAGCTTCTAGCAATGTAGATAAAGTAGTGAAGGCTTTGGAATCTATGTATAATGAATGTTACCAACTATAAAGAAGAGACAAATGCATTAAATGAAGTTGATGTCGACAACAACTCTTCTAGCAATGTACCTTGTTCTTCTAAAGTTTCTAGATTTGATCATTTTATGAGCATAGTTTGCGAAAAGCAAGCACTTCCCCCAGTGAAATCAGAATTAGAAGTTTATTTTACATTCCTAAGGGTAGTTCTAACTCTTTCAGTGCCTTGGAATGGTGGAAAAATAATAGTCTTAAGTTTAAGATTCTATCCAAGATAGCTGCTAATATATTAACAATTCCAATCTCAACTGTGGCATGAGAGTCTACTTTTAGTGCTGGAGGTAGAGTTATTAATGAATATTGTTATAGATTAAATGAAGAATCAATTAAAGCGCTTATTTATGGTAGAGATTGGCTGCACAACAAGTATGATTTAAAGAAGAAATCAAAGGTATAAATTTTGTATTATAAAAATAATACCATTTCTTTTACTTACTATTTATTCAATAGTTTTATGATCTAATAATATATATTTGATTTTTTCTTTTCAAGGTGTTCGAGCAAGAGGAAGAAATTACGTTGAAGATTTCATGATGGCCGGCTAATGGTTTTACTTTCATCTGGCCCAGATTGTTGTATTTGTATTCTTGTTATGACTATTGTTATGTTTATTTAATATTGTTTTGTTGGTTGATTAGATACTTTTTATAATTTTGAATGAATTATTTTTAAATGTTAGACTGATTAATATTATAAAAAGATTATTTACAATTTTTTAAAATATAATATATAAAAGCCTATTAAACAGCCTGTTACGAAAGCATGTTATAAAGGCCTGTCAATATATTAAAAAATCAGGCTACTTTAACAGACTTCAGGCCAAGCCAAATATATTTACAGGCTAGACTTATACTAAAAAATTAGCCTTCAACAGGCTACAAGTCAGGCTCAGGCTAAGTTATCACTTAACAAGCTTAGCCTGTCAAGGCTATAGCATGGCCTAACCTGTTCCTATCCCCTAGCTACAACCCCCTCTTCACTCCCTCAACCCCATACTCACCGACCTAAAAAAAGCATATGAACAAGAGTGTTAAACAAGAAGAACTAGAGGCCAAGACAATATCGCTAAGAGGCAAACCTGTCCTCGTAATTTTCCTACCACAATGGAAAATAAGTTCCCACCAAAAAAGGTGGGAAGCGTGTTTCCCATGCATAAAGGAAAATTTAGCGCCGTCAGAAATTATTTTTTTAGTATAAAAAAAATTAAGTAGGTTACAAGAAAATTTGCTAACCAAATGCACATCACCGACATAAAATCATGATTTTCCTTTTCCTTCACCAAATTTTCAATATACCAAGCATTTGAAAAACATTGTGTATAAGTTTAAGCAATACAATGAGGTTTTTTTTTTTCCACAATACCAGCCAGTTTCAATTTTTACAAGACACCCCAACTAATCTAAACTGAGTTGGATCACACCACATGAACATAGAACTCCCCCAAGAACAATTTTCTCAATATACAATAATCGAATCATGATCTTTATTAAAAGGAGCGTGCATCAAATAGCGACTCGATATCGTTTAAACAAGATCTTGAGTTCAAACTTTAGCGTATGTAGAAAATTTTTATTGGGAAACTCACCCACCATAGCCAGGTAAACGATACGAGTCAAATCCGGATATAGTTAGAACAAAATTTCAGTGAACCGGGTGGGTAACAAAAAAAGGAGCACGCATCAAATAGTTTGAAACGTTTGTTGAAAATTGCCCATGCATATTCCACACAAGAAATTCTTTGCACAAAAAATAAGATATGTAATATCTATTATACCTTATCATCATTACATAAGGCTAACTATATTTTTATTATTTTTTCACATAATGGCATAAAGATATTTCTAATCCATAAAATTAATTTATTTTCCCTCCATTCTTCTGTAGCAAATGGGAAAGTTATTCAAAATAATAATTTAAAAAAAAAAAGGCATGTCAAGCGCAATATGCTAAATATGGTCCAAAATAATTTGAAAAAGAAACCCATTTATGTCATCTAAAGTAGGAGTTTGATTAAAAGCAACCAGCAGCTTTCCTCAACCTTAACTACAGGCTATGACGGCAACAATATAAATTCTGGAATCATAATCAATGTACAAGGTGAAGTATAATACCACTTTCTACATCCATTTAGGTTCTTTTGTGATAACAGATCTCAATTGGCTAGGCTCCACCTCCATCAACATTTGAAACCACCACAGGCAATAGCCCATAATATTACGATTATGATGAGGATTCCTCCTCCTATCATCAGCTTCATTTGAAGATTCTGCAGCCACATCTTCCGTCTAAGCTGCCTTCCTTGCCTCTGGAAGCTATCAGCCTAAAATTATAATGAAAATAGAAACGATCACAACATCAGCGGATATATATTGAGGAAATCTCCTTATTCCGGTCCTGACGGATGGGTGAACATTCGATTTGGTTCTCCACAGTTCATCTCTTTTGTTTCCCTCCCTCAACTATTGAAATGTTTTTTTCATAAAAAATCTAATGCCAAATCTAACAAAATGCGGACTTGAATGCTACTTGTCAACTACTATGTGCCAGATATGCTACCGTTAACATCCAAGTCAGCAGATTATTTCATTGGGTAATCTGATGATTGAGGGATTATGTTGAAAAGAAATGATACGTGGATGACCAAATTGGAAGTTTAATTTTTTTCAGAGACCAGAATATAGTTTTTCCTTGAGTTTATTCTTCAAACCACCATGGATAAAACCAGGGAAAATACATGCCTGGAACTGAAGGCTTTCTGTTTTATCCACTAAAAGTTCAATCTTCTCGCCACGATCCAAAACCTGTCATCCAGCAAGTGTAAAGATTGTTATTAAAGTGCTAAATAACATTAAGCAGTAACTTCATGTCTCACTTGATTGAGCAAGTAGAACATTATGTTGGCTATCTTGGCCATGGCAACATGAGTTCTGTTGTTAACGAGTAATAACCTTCAAACAAATTGTAATAACAAAAACCCAACACAATGCAATAGTCAAAGTAAACAAAGGCTGTATTTATTTTAACTTAGACAGATTATATACCAGCCAACTGAATCTACTCCCAGAACACTTGATCTCAGCTATTAAAATAGTTAACCTTCTTACAATGATTTAGAAGAAAGCCGAAATGTTTAATTGGTTTCTTCTTAATACTAACAACCTTAACGATGATAGTAATTTTCGTATTTTCAATTTTGTAAAGGAGAATTAATTCTGAACATTAATTGATTAAAGAAAAAGTAAAGAATGTATTCTTCCTTCCCCTTGTAAGGTATTTACAAGAGTTGAGGGCCTATATTTCTAAGCCAGAAACTAAGGGTAATTTTACAATTGTATCCATAAGGCCAAGGGCTAAGAATGATTATGACCTTAGAAGTTAAATTATTTACAATATAGTCATTAAACATAGTAACCATGAAAAGCACACTTTAATACTTCCGCTGAAGCTAGTGAGGGTATATTCTCAATTCCCAGCTTGATGATTAAGTCCAGAAAGATGATATTGGACAAACACTTTAGTAGCACATTTGCAAGCTGATCAACCATAGAGATGAAAGGAGTGCAAATCTAACCATCATCCGTTTCTCTTTGATGGACACCTAGGTAGCATGAGATACCTAAATGTCACGTTGAGAAGTAGAGGAATGATCAATGAGGTATTTAATGGATCAATTCTCCGATATCAGTAGCAAATTTTTGGGTTAGAATCCCCCTTTCCCATCCCACTTGAGTATCTATTAATTTGTATCAGAGCTAGTGGTCAACGTTTTTTAAAATGGCTACCAAAAGGAGGATTCTTATTGATTAGAAAGTTGAGTGAAGCATCACAAGGTGCGGCAACTAGAACCTTGGCTCTCCAAGGGAGGCCAATTGATGGAGACTAAGGTGATATGGGTTCCTAAGTAGAAAGTGATGCTCAATAAAATATTTAAGTGGGTTGATTCTCTCAAACGAAAAGCTGGCTTTTCGGAAAGGGTTGTCCACCCCACTTGAGTACCATTCACTCATCAATTATGAGTCAGACTACGTCAATATGATTTATTCAGTGATGCACTTGTGGCTGAATCATTGGGAACTCTAGGTTAGCTCACTAGAGATTTGTCAACTAGGTCCTCTAAGAAGTGACCTCACCAAAGAGAAGGTCTAAGAACATTTGACAAATTTTAGGTGGGGTGGGAAGTTATTCACATATTTATCTCACCAAGAAAAGTGAATGTTTATTAGGCATGAAAGTAGACACCAATGAATAGCTAGCATAACAGGCATGGCAGAACTTTGATCCAACTCAAACCTCTGAACACAGGTCATGCAGTTCCAAATAATTCCCTACATAAACAGGTAATGGGAACCAGCAACAGTCCAATCAAAAGGGTTTGGTTAAACACAATCTACATTCATCTATTAACTATATTGGAGTTCTATACGCATATCACAGCACCAAGAAAGCTCTCTCTTTTTCTTTATTTCTTTTTACATATATAATGTCTTCTCATTATTAAACTTCCTATTATTTCGGAGTGAGAACTTTACTGGGAATCATATCAACAGAAAAGGAATACTTGTAAATCAGAGGAAAGTAGCAAAAAGTTTCTTCAGCCCAGAAGGGTGAGCTTGAGTTCTAATATAAATCACCATAGCACAAAAACACCTTTGAATGGTAACATAGCAGAGGAAATATACGACACTGCAAAATATTCAATGATATTTATTGAAGGAAAAGAACAATTCATATTTGTAATTTATAATCATAAAAATTGATTTAAACCATAATTTCTATGATTTAATGCAACTACACATATACTACCTTTTATAGTCAGCCATCAAATTGACATCAATTGATTCACAAATAGCCTTGCTCCCAAAAAACATTCAAGTCAAGCCTTCTAACATCATGATACAAAAAAGCCATCACTAGACACCACTACCTCCTTCATGCTCTAAGTCTAGAACCAGAACTGACAGTATACGGTAGAAACAAGAAGTATAGATCCATCATCCATATAATTATAAAACACAAGAACATGTGTTTGTGGGTATGTAACAGGCCAGCATCATACCTTCTCAATATTGTCAATCATTACCCCCTTGACCTCAGTTATTTGAGCCTTTAATTTCGATAGTTTGCTCATTTCTTCAGGATGGTTCATGCAGTACTGCATGTGCTCCTTAAGTCTTGGCCTGTGTAACAGGATAAAAACATATACTGAACAAAAACATCAAATGAATTAAAGCACCACCAAACTAGGATGAAGGGTACAAGTAACAATAACTTAAAATCTAAAACAGGATAAAGGTTAAACATTACTTAAAATCTAAAACAGGATAAAGGTTAAACAAACCCAAATTCTCTGTCTAGACTATAGGCGATGCTAAATCTGTCTTCAAATAAAAACTCATCATCATCGTCATCGGCCAGTGGATGGGCACCTTCATTCTTAATGCTTTCACCATAACGCTGTTTAAAATCATCCTTCACACGTTCAAGAAATACAAAAGGCACACTCCGTCCAATAGATTCACCGGCAACAACAAGGAAGACTGCACCAACGGGAAAAGCTTTCAGATAAGCTTCTGGACCCATAGACTAACCAATGGTACACAATAACAAATAAGACTAAACAAATACCAAATCCATTGTCAATGAGGAAGTTAAATGTGTATCCATCACATGAGTACGTGTATTTGCTGCTATTTGAAGGCAGCTTCTGCAAGCATTGAACAGCAATGGTACTGAAATTTCCTGAATATGAAGTGTGCTCTGCCAATACGACAGTCCCTTTGGCAACGAAGCCATAAACTAAACCCCTTTGACTCATCTCCAAGAATCTCCAGGAACAGAATATAATCGAAGTCAGGCCCCCAAATCCAACAACGACCTACCTAACGCGTAGATCCAAAATATAGTCCAACAAAAAATGTCAGAAACATCAAATACCACTCCCTACAACAGCTGCTAGAAGAAAATTAAGCACTAAATTGCGTAAGTAGGAAAACCCACGATGAGTGCAAGTAAAGCGATCAATGCATAAAATGTTCAATCGTCGAAGCAAAATGGACATTCACGAAGAGATACAATCTAGAGATCCACAATCAATTATTAAATGAAAATGCCATTATAAGCCCCAGTCTATGAGTTGCCAGCAATCAAATTCAACAGCATATTTTCCAATGGTCTCAATTTTTTCCAGAACGTAAAGAGAATGCACAAATCCCAATTGGAAAAAGAACGAGCTCTTCCAAATATAATGATGGAGAATTACTAACTACCCAACCCCGATCTAATCAGAATAGAATTCGGATGAGGGGAAACAAATCATGTTCGAGAAGAATCAAACGCAGATAGGAATAAGAGAGAGCCTGGGCTTGTATGCTGAGTACTGATAACTGGTAATGATTCAGAATGATGACAACGCTGCTAAATCATCTTCCACGCGACGTGGTGAAGCTGCGAATGAACTTGGATCAAGAAGTGCCTATCGGAGATTGGTGATCTATTTGTGCGCATAACTTATGCACGCGATACCTATTACAAATTGTCAAATTAATTTCATAGTTCATAAATAAATAAATATAAAGCCCCTCTCTAAACTTGTTTCTGAATTTTTTTTTTTATCACAGAAAATAAAAGATTCTTTTACGTGAACAGAAAATAAAAAAGTAAAAGCTTTTTACATGACATTTTGATGGAATATATGGGATAAGATATAATTTAGATATTTAGGATGATTTTTAATATCTATTAAATTAATTAAGATTTAATTGGATTTTTCGCTGTAGGAAAATACCACTAAAATATCCTTTAAAAATTAAAATTTTAAAATAATAATATCAATTTCCAAAATCCTAAATCAATACTCATCATTTAAATAGAATTTAGCAAAAATATATTTATTAAGAAATATTATAAAAATCATAATTATTTAAAATTACCAAATATTAAAATATGAATTTAAAAATACTAAATTGCAATTAATCAGATATTCTACATTTAGAATGACCAAAAAAGAATTCAATACATATAGATAAATTTCAATAAATCGGTGGTGTGGGGCAATCCAGGTGAATTTTTTTCCTTGAGACACCCGAGATAAATATCTTCAATATTATCATCCCACTAGAACAACCAATCCCTAGTACCAGTGCTACATACTGTGGCTTCCTCCGAGAGCCCAGATTGGATGTTGGTTCACAACTTATGATCCATTCATGGTGGACCGATGATGAGGAGGAGGATTCTTAGTTTATACTCTCCACTGGATTGTCATCAACGTCAGAAATCAAACTAAACCAGCCACTGTCGAAATCCTATTAATCCCATAAGTTTTAAACCCAAGTGATGGAGAGTTGCCAAATGCCAGGTCAAATAATAGACTTGAATAAGATCTTGAAACCATTTTATGAGAAAATCACAAAAGTTACAGCACTAAACTAACAAATAAGTCACTCCTTGAAGGTAGCTCCTTAAAAAAGAGATATTGAGATATGGGTTAGAAAACACCTGTCCTGAATTTAGAAACTGAGAAACTACAAACCCTAAGATGGGAGAAGGAGGTGACTTAATTTATGATGAACAGAGAATGAGAGCGACCAAACAATCCTAGAAATTATTGTCATCTAGAAGCAGAGAACTTCAGAGTACATGGAAAAGGAGGGAAGGAAAAACGAAAAACAAAAACGAAACAAGAACCGAAGTTGATTAAATAAACAGTCGAGGGAACTACTAGTTTGATTGAGATTTGAATTAGATTTTTGATTGGATGTCAAGAAAAATTGGAATTTAGAAAAAAAAAAAGTTGGACGAGGAAATGTAGGAGGAAACGTATGAACGTTGGTTAGTGGTAAATTGATATTTTGATATTTGATCTTTCTAAATAATTACAATTCTTATGGTCTTTCTTAATAAATATTATTTTCTCTAGGTCCTTTAATCTAATTATTTCTTGACAATATTTTACTTTACCTTTTTATAAAAAAAATCCAACCACCATTATTTTAACAAGTTTTAGATTTAAAAAAATGGGGATATCATTTATATTATTGTTGTGGTAAACAACTAATGAAGTATAGTAATTTTTTTTTTATAAAAATAATAAACCACCATAAGGATTTAGTTATTTTAATAAGTTTGAGATTTAAAAAAAGTGATTGTCGATTCTATTACTATTGTGGTAAATATCTTATAAAGTATATTAAATTTTGTTACAAAAATAGTAAATCACTAGTAGGATTTTTTTATTTTAATAAGTTTGAGATTTAAAAAAATAATTTTCAATTATATTACTATTATGATAAACATCTTATAAAAAATAGTAAATTATATAATAAAAGTAATAATTCACATATATGCTAACTTAATAGTTAACTTATATATTATTTGCAATATATTATTGAAGTGGTTTGATAGCTTAATGGTATCAAACTTTTTGGAATCCGAGGGGTGGTGGGATCAAATTTCACTTTGGCCCCAGAAATTTTAGAGGTTGGTGCTAGGGCTCCAGTGGCTAGTCGTTGGCAAGGTTGGTTGGAATTTAAAAAAAAAAAATCAAAGTAAGGGGTAATATTGTAAAAGCACACCAATTTTGAAATTTCATTTAAATTATAAGTATTGATTTTTGGATTTTAAAAATTGACATCACCTTTTTTTTAGAATTTTAAATATTAAAAGATATTTTAGTAGGATATTTCCATTTACTTATAGGATTATTTTAGATTTTATTTACTTTCAATAAATTAAAATATCTAGATTAACTAGATCATTTTATCATCATCTTTTAAATTTAAATTAGACAGGGATTTTGAAAAAAGTAAAATATTCTAACATCCCTTACATTTTGCCTTAATTATATAAACTTCCTCCCTATTTTAAAAATATACATTTAGGTTAAATAATTACCTCCATTAATAATATTATAAAAATATGATTTTTAATTAAAAAGTATATTAAAATACTTTTATACTAATTTGCCTCTCATCATATTAAATACTTAATTTTGACTAAAATTGTTACGAAGAATTTAAGAGTTTTTTTTTCCTTTTCTTAATTTTTTTATTTTTTTTAATAATTATTTGTTTAATGTTTTTATCACATTAGGGTAGAAGTTCAATTAATTTAACTAACTTAGATATAAAAAAACTTCATTGAAAAAATTATTAATTTTTTAAATATATATACTTAACTAAATATGTTTATAAATGTTTGTAATAAAAAAATTAAATTATAAATTTATATAATTTATATATTCTCCTAAACTTGCACCATTTATACATGCGATGAATATATGCGTTCAATTTATCCCATCCCAACTGTCTTATCGTGGTCCTAATCATAATCGGGATGCGACACAGCCATGACAAGATAAGAAAGAGTTCGAGACTGGACAAGGGATGTAAGTGTTCCAATCCTATCCCAACCTGGTTTATTTTGTTGTTTGTTTGTTTTTATTTCATACTCATCTATTTTAATATTTTATTTTATTGTGTGTGTTTGAATAAAATTTTAGAAATGGGCTTATAGAAAAGGAATTTTGGAGAAGAGATTATGAAAAAAGTGGTTTTAAATAAATGAGTATTTGGATAGTTATTTCCAGAAGTACTTTTATTATGAGTAAATTACGAAAAAGGGTATGAGTATTAAATGAGAAGAGATAAGAGATAAGAGGAGAGATGAGAGAGGTTGTAAGAAAAAAAAGAGAGAGGGTGTAAGAAAAAGTAGGAAAGAGGAGAGAGAGTGTAAGAAAAAATATGGGTAATATAGTAATTGGTTAGTTCATAAGCTACTTTGACCAGCTTATCTAAAATATTGGTTTTAAACTATAGTTTAGTCCAAAAACCCGTTTGAATAAATATGACTATTTGATTTAAAATTTCTCTAACCCTAGGTTTAGCAATTTGTCAAATAGGCCCTTAGTCTTTTGGATTTGTCAAACAAATATGACTTTTTACCAATTACTTTAAATACGTTTTAGAAGGCTCTTTAATAGGTTAAGTGTATGATTAACATGTAAATTGTAGTGTAAAACCTAAACTTTGGCTCATAAACGTCTTGTGCTAGCTCCAACATGTTAAGTGGTAGCTCAAAAGTTAAGAAATAAGCTCTTTTCAATGCATTAAACGTGTTAATTAGCTAAGTATAAAACAAAGATGAAAAACACTGAATTGCTTTTTAACTTCTGTAAAACCATTCATATGTTAACTTCTTTCGTGGAAAACAAATTTTCATGCCAAAGAAAAGCTCTCAAAGACTTGTTTACATTGAGATTCTAAGACTCAAACAAATAGAAATATCTAAAGATTTAAGCTTTCTTTTATACCATTCAATTTAATCGTTTTGTCAAAATATTTATAATACCCCGTGTGAAACAATCTTTCTTCAAGTTTTGCTATCACCAAAACAAAATAATCATTAACTTGAGAAACCATTTACCACTTGCAGTTTTCAAACACACTTAGAACACAAAAATCAATTTTTCTTAGCTACCCAAATTTGCTTAGGTCCTTTCTAATCAGAGGAACCCTTCAGTATCCCCTTCATAGTCTTTTTCAAAAAATACTTCCTATAGCAATATGATTGATTGAGACTTTTGTCCCTTATAGTTGCAGAAAGGGCAAGCGGAAGATGGAGTGCTAGACATGCTTGCAGTTAATCAAAGCTCTTATACTTTGTTTGGATGGGAACAAAAATTAGGAGGAAAGAAAATGGAAGGACAGAAGGTGGAAATAAGAGAAAATTAAAAAGAAAATGTTACTATCTCTCATGTTTGGATGGACGAAAGAAAACACAGAAAAGAAAATGTGTAAATAACTTAATGACCAAAATACACTTACACTTATCTAAAAATATATCATGCTTAAAATTAAATTAAACATCAAAATGAACAAATCATATTAATATTAGAATAATCAAATAATTTAAAATTACATTATTTCGTAAAGATATATTTTGATGTTACTATATTATAAAACTAAATAATTTTTTAAAAAAATATTATTTTTCAATGTTAAAAAAGTTGATATTTTTTAAAATTAAATATAATAAAATATAATAAATAAATTATATATTATCCAGTATTACTAAGAAATGTTAAAAACTATTTTACAAAAAAAAATTACATGCTAAAATTATAACATAACTTTTAAAAACAATGACATAAAAGGAAGATGCGTTTTCTCCATAAAGAAGAGTTGGAGAGAAAATGGGGTGGGGGTCACATCCAATTTTCTCCCCAACTTTTCTTGCGCATCCAAATTGGATAAAATCTATTTCCCTCCCTATTTTCTTTCCTAATATTCTTTCTCTCAACTTATAAGAGGAAACAATGACCTTTACCAACCCAATATTTATATATCTTTAATCAGCAAGTTAGCAATGTTAAAGCCCAGCTTAAACACGGAGGGTTCATATTGGACTCAAATGAACTAAAAACAATATTTTAGTTCATATGTTTTCATACTTTAAATTTTGGGAGAAAAATTTAGAGTCAAGAGAAAATTAATGAACCTAAAATTTAATAATAAATGGGCAGATTGTAATGACAAGTCCTCTGAAATGATAATATATTTATACTATCTATTTATCATTAGAATTTTTTTAAAATTAAATTCTTCCATAAAACCTCTGAGTAATTCTCTTTTTAAATTTTTAACATATTTTTATAAAACATTAATTAAATCTCAACCATTAATTGAAATGCATGAAAAGTTAGAAGCTTTCCCCAAATCCTGAACAGACATTGTAGTCAACAAAATGTCGCGGGGCACCGGGGTTGAGACAGGCATGGGAGATGAAGAGGATGAAGGAGAATGAGATTTTATATATTTAATAATTATATTATTAAATTTAATTAGTTAATAAAAAAAATAACTATTTTGGGTGGGCACCTTTGAATATGAGGTGTCTTCAACATGTAAATCACTTTGTAAGTTTTTTTTGGGTACAAGAGAGGGAATCAGGTTGTAAATTGTATCGACATACTACCTCTTTTATTGTGATAGAAATAGGTTAAGCCAAGCCCTATAGTCTAACCTATATTTAAAGCCTATCATATTTAGATAAACATGTCAAGACTCTTTTCATGAGACTTATCCTATTTAGTCTTTTTTTTTTTTTTTAATTTGCAGTCTAAATTACCTTATAAAATTGTTAACTTGACTTTGGCCCTGAATTTTGCATTACATAATTCACACACAAGTTCAACAACTCTTTTATTTATTAGTCATTCGCCTTCCCTTCTCTTCCCTTCGATCGCTCAAGATGACATCGTTATCTCACTTCCAGTCCCTTGATTTACGTCATTCAATGAAACATAATAATTGCTGTGAATTTATCTTAGTGATACCCAAATGTAATATTCTCAATAGGAGTTCACCCTAGTTTATATGAAAAAAAGTAAGGTAAAATCTAGGCAAAAAGTGATTAGTTTTTCTTATTCCTACTTGCTCGGATAACTATTGTCACTAGACATTCTTTTTTTCCTCACTAAACTCTTATATTGAGTGTGAAAATGGATCATTGGAATAATGAAATTAATCTAATTACTAGTCAAAATTTGTTTCCAGAGGGTATTGAATATGCTCATTAATGTTAATGACCGAATTCATTTTATAGTAGTCATATAATGAATAAGCTATTATATTGAAGTCTAAGAATTTTTAGTGTGACCATGATACAATTTTAGGATTGCTTCTGTTAATATTATAAACAAATTGTCCTATATGTATTATTGTAAACTTGTCATTGTATTTAGTTTTTATCGGATATTTAATGAATGTAATTTTTTATTTTACTGGAAATTTAAATTAAATTTATTTAAATAGTTAAATTATGTAATTTTTTATAGCCCTAAAGTCTATTTAAGAGTTAACATGGGATTTTAAATAGGCTTGAACTGTTATATATAAAATTGGAAACATAGGTTTTTAAGCTTATTTAAAGGCTTACATTTTAAGTATGCTTTTAAAAACGCTTTTAGGCATTGTCAAGCCTTTTGAAGACTTATGCTTAAGACTAAAAACAATTTATATACAAGTTCAGGCTTTTGATTTCTGTTGCAGGGCCAAGCCTAATTAGCAGTCTAGCCTAGCCTAACCAATTTCTATTCTACAAGGTCGATATTTGCCTCTCTAAAAAAAAAGTATTTTTTTATACCAATATTTTTGGAAGGGGGTTAAGCTTATCCATAATTTAAAAGTAGGATAAAGTCTCTCTTTCTCTTAGGTAATATCAATGTTAAGTAGGATGAGTTACCAATTACCCTTAGGCATAAATCTAAATACTCAAGATCTATAATATCTCCCCAAGTGTCACGATTGGAACCATAACAAAGTGATATTTTATAGGGATCGAATACTCTCTAAATAATCATATGTCTCATCTCTTCACTAGCTAAATCTACGATAGGTAGGGAAAAAAAAATACTTCAATAGATTATATCTGCATATCATGTTTTTGTCCTACATATCTGCATACGTTTTGCCATGGAATTTTCTTCTACATAATCACTTCACATAATGCCACGTCCTTCTTGCCACGTAATGATTTCAAGGAGTGAAATGCATATATTTGAAAATTAGATGACTAACTTTGTGACAGTTGAGAATTATAGGGATGAGTTTTGAAAATTTTAAATTATAAGGTTCAATTTAAAATTTAAAATTGATCTAAATTGTAAATTATGAACTATTACAAATTAATTTTTATAAGAAAAAAATATGATGACTATGAAATTACGGTACAAGAGACGTACACCATTTTTTGGAGAGAAATTATCCATAAATCCTAAATAAGAAAATTAAATACAGAGCAGGTTAAAAAAAATTATATTTACAAGTTAGACTTATATATTTACCGGTCAATTTTAACCATTTATATTTATAAGTCAAACTTTTTATATTTCTAAGTCGAGTAAAGTCATTTATAAGTCAAGTTTATAGAACTTAAAAAATTGAATTTATTAGGATCTCTTTATAATTAATTTTATTATCTAAGGCATATGAATATTTTTTTTCATTTTACTCTTTCTCTAAATTTATAAATGTAGATAATATAATATAGTACACTAGCACATCCTCAACTCGCTTTGCTTATGACATAGACTCTTGTATCTCTAAATTCATAAAATTAACATAAAATTGCATACTATTATGCAATATAGTCAAGATTCCTCGTAATAACCATGGGAGACTGAACTGTTCATGAAGCATGAAAACTGATTCATCAAATTTTGTATAAAACATGAACCCAGAACATAGTTACTAATATACAACACAATGACATAAATCCTCTACACACAAGCCTTACGAAAGAGTAAACAGAAAAATATATAGCTTGTTGACCTCTTCCCCAGGCAGTATACAGATCAAAAGCTTGAAATCAAACACTCTATAGAAGCCATAATATATATATATATATATATATATATATATATATATATATATGATGAAGTTCTACACACTCGCGCATTATTTGGATCCTTCCCAAACCCCATGAAAACATGTGTTGCCAGCATTGAACCCCTACGACTCATTTCTGCAACTCGGCCCAGCCAAGGCAGCTTCACTGTTTCCTTATTCCACAATTTTTTTGTACCACCTATTTGAAGTCAAAGTCAATTTTAGTGATGGAGAACAAACTATAATTGTTTTGTTTGCATCGGGTAAGAGAAAGAATTAATTCAACTATATATATAAATGAAAAAAAATGAAAGATAAAAATTTATAATTGATGGTAATGACAACTAAAGACTAACTGAAAAGTAAATTCCTATAAAAGAAATAGAAATAAATTGCCATTCATGATCCCCAAGGTCACAATTTGATCTTCCCAGTATAACAAATTATTTAAATTCATTATTATCTTAATATCTTTAGATTAAAATATACTCATACAACGTTTTGAAGATTATGTTGTATTATTCAACTGTATGTGTAATGATTTTAGCAAGTATCAATCGTAACATATTTTTGTGGTTTTTGAGAAAAATGTTTATTATTAAGATTCTTAATTTTCATTAGTATGAGATGGGATCCTTAATTGTCATTTTCCTTAAAGAAGGACTGGCTTCAACTACAAAATTACTTTGGCTGATTTTTTTATTTTAAAAAAGCTACATAAATTACTGACCTTTTGGGATGAACTTCAAATTATATATAGGAAGATAATATGAGCTCAAGTGTGTGAATAAGCATTTGGAAACTTTGACCACCACCCACATTTAGTACTTTTGTCATATTTCCTTCCTAAGAAGACATCAAATTTTTTTTGTATGTGTTAAAAAATATGCTGTGTTGGATAATTTAAAAATGGGTCAATACAATGTTTGATCATTATTTATAGATTCCCTCATTTTGACTTTGTCTTTATAGTTTCAAACTATAAGTTTTGGTCATTCAAGTTTCTATCTGCCTAAAATGTTAGTCTATAAAGTTATATTTCTTAGAATACAAAAATAAAGAGGTCAAAAACTGAATAAATAAGAAAAAGGAAAACAGGCAGAAAGAAGCGTCGCACATACCAGTCTTCATGGAGAATAACTTTACCATTAACAACATATAACTTAATAAGGGATGCCAAATCAATATCCTTCCCCAAGAACTTGTAGTGCTGCTTATTGTCTATTAATATCTGCATACAATACCCATGAATTTGGATAATTAAGTAGAACTTTGCCACAAAAAACAAGTGAAAGAAATTCTGCCAACCTCTTGTTTTCCTGGTGAAATCACATTTTCTTGGAAACATCCTTACTTTCGTACTTCTTAGCGACCATTAAGTAGCATTTAGAACTACTTACAAGATCTTGGAAGTCCATTAGCTAAATCTAGACTTTTTACTCTTATCGAGTTATTGTTCATATGGTATTCTAGATTCGGTGACAAACTTTAGAAATTCATAACTAATTCTAGAAAAATCGAAATAAAGTGGTTCAAAAAGCTACGTGAATATAATATCTTAAAATTTAAGGAAAAAATAATTTCTTGACCAAATTCTTAATCAATTAATACAGTTTAATCATCAAATATTACTATTCATTTGGTCAAAAATCTTGAAAATAGATTTTGGTCCCTAACTTTGGAAAATTCTTTCTCTTTGTACAAACATCAAAATAAGATATTCTTGGAATCAAAACGAAGCTTGGCATATTAAAATTTTTTTTTTATAAAATTTTATATATTTATTTGATCATTTACTATTTTTCATTACATCATGAGTATTGTGGCTCAAACATGTTATATAACATCATTACTTACAACAATTTATACATTCATCATATAACATTTACATTATCTAATCCCTAACTTCTCTTCATGCTTCTTCATCCTCTTTCATCATTAATAAACCTATGGGATTGGGATTATATGGAGGGGGTGAGATTTCTAGGGAAATCTCAGTAGCAAACGGTACTAAACAATATATACACTAATGTAAATACTTGTGCTTGCTTATGAAAGTGTTAATATTGTGTAATGTTCATACTTCTATGGAATATATGAAATACAATGGGTCAAAGTAATCATAGAAAAAGAGCTTCAATCATATACAAAAGCAACACAATTCAACATAGCCATTGTAAGAAATTGGAAGACACGCAGCGGAAATTAACTTAAAATTTTTTCCATTCATTGCCAGGATTTACTGTATGTGTTTAAGTCAAGTGGGAAGAAGCATTACCCTCAGTGTTCCTTAGCGACTTTCACAGCTTCTGGTCACGATGTTCATAGCTTCTCTCCGCGGCTCGTGCTCCCTTTCCGATCGCAAGAAGTCAACGACTCAGGTCGGCTTCCTCTACTGGTATCCACACGAACAACGTTCCAACCACAAACGACGTGCTAGCGTCTCTTGTCCCTCCAGGGCTTTCTCAAGAATTCGTCCTCTCCGTCTCTATTTCAGCAGTTTTTTATCTGTAAACCTTTTGCAGATTCCCCTTTGGCCTTTATGTGTTCTATGTGTTTTTAAAACGTAGCTCCTAAAATCAGATATATAGGATGCTATGCATTTTTTTCTACCAAATTAGATTTTGGAGTTAATCTTATATTAATTCTGAAATTAATACAATATCATATATTGTATAATTTGATAAGAAACTAATTAAATAAATAATATTTATATTAAATCTGTCCCACAGATTTAATTCACCTATTTATTTAATTTAAAATAAAGATAAGACTGAACTATATTTGATTTATTCTCATAAATCAAATTTGAGATATCATATCAATTTAAATTTCAAATTCAAACGTGATAGAGATTTAATTTATCCTTATAAATTAAATCTTATAAATATCTTTTATATGAGATATTCTATTAATTTAAATTTTAAATTCAAACGTGATAGGGATTTAATTTATCCTTATAAATTAAATCATATAAATATCTCTTATATGAGATATCCTATCAATTTGAATTTCAAATTCAAATGTGATAGAGATTTAATTTATCCTTATAAATTAAATCTCATATATCTCTTATATATAATGTATATATACGAATTTATATATACGAATATAAATATAAATAAATATATACATCCACCCTGGATCATTCATTGAATATGGACATGTCTTAGATTCAATGAATCTGGACATCATAGCTCGTGTTGGGCTATTTTGTATGCGACCCTGTAACCTTTTATATCTCTACTGGCCCATAAGTCGCAAGCGGTCTCTAGCAAGACATAACGACTACTCAAATCATATGAGGATCGTTAAACGATGTAACCTTTTATACAACCATATCATGTCCCTTCTGTCATGCGATATTTTGGTCATGGATGAGGTATGGATAATGTCATCCTCCTATTTCTGATCGTTACTTTCTCGATCCCTGAGTAGTCTGACTATAGAAATAGAACTACCTTTCCATTACAGTATGGCCATACATTTCTCAGACTCACTCATCTAGGGGCCCAGTAATATCTCTTTATGAGTGTGAGGGAAAAATTCCATCTTGACCATTCACATTCCTTCGCATGAAAAACTACTAAGCCCAAACATAGTCTTTATGATCACTCGGTCAAAAGTGACTTTTGACTAGGTAAAAGCTGAGCGTTTGTCATGTAAGAATCCATGATGATCTCAGATCAAAGGGCATAGTGACATGGTTTGTATATGAGAGAAGCTTATGACGTTACCCATGCAGCTCTCTCATAGCTGGTCGATCCAACACCTTGTACTCTTATATGTGCCTATAACACTTATTTATATCTCTATACATCTTCAAAGTCATACTGGTCTTATTTCATCTCTGCTCCCACATAGATGACCGACCAGGGACATTTAGGATAAGATCATGAATTATCCAAGGATGGTCATCACAGTAAACATGCAAATAATATGATAACACAATTAATAAATTCATAAATCAATAATATTCATAAGACAATGATTGGCCTATAGGGCACGATTTTCAACAGCCATATCACAACCAAGCATAACATTCAATACATACAAGTTTAGGATAAGTTTACTACCTCACATGCTTGACTTCTTTCACTTTAACCTTGCCTTTTTTTTCTTACTTCTCCTTGATATGTGACTGCCTCTTTGGAGTCTACAATCAAATCCGAACATCACATAATCATCCATCCATCACAATCTAACTTCCTTAATCATTAAACTTACTTTAAATAACATAACTTCCTTTGATATTTACTAATTGACTTGACCTTTGAATCAATTGATATTTTGACTTTACCTTACACAATTTTATCTTTTCAATCCATTTATGAGATTAGAATCATGAAAGTCTAGCTCTTATGCACTATTCTAGACAGATTTGAAAAATATGCATAATTCTTCTAAAAATTCTCATTTTAATTACAATGCTTCCTATACTTGTTTCTCTACTTTATCCCATACAAATTTTCATTTTGAAACCATTGGAAGTATCAAAATCATGAAATTCCAATCACTGGTCATGTGAGTGAATAGTAATAGAGAAGAATTCCAAGAATTATAACTTCCAATGCTTCTAAGGTTCAAAACCTATCCAATCCTATACAAAATTATCATATAAATTCAATGGAAGCATTAGATCATTAAAATTTTATCTCCTTCTATCATGAATAGTGCAGACCAAAAGGTCTCAACTATGGTGAAGTCAAGAATATCAACTTGATTCAAACAACCAATCATCTAACTAGCTTGTTTAAGCTTCAATCACATAACTCTAACTCTAATTTCTTCTTTCTCTTTTCATCTAAGGTTTTGGATAGCACATACACCTTAGAGAAAATTTAACTTTCTTCCATAAAAACCCTAAGCTCAAGCCCCCAAATTAGAGGAAAGTAAGTTAGGATATATTACTTACCTTTAATCTCTAGCTAGCTTGAACTTTGGATCTTGGATTCTTCTTTGTCTTGGCTTGAGTTTCCATTTTGACATAGCCTCCCCAAGGGTTCTTCCTTCACAGTTTTGAATCAAAAATATGGGGGTATTTATAGAAAAATTCTATGAAAAATAAATGGCCAATATCACTTTATGCATTATAAAACTTTTAGACTTTTCAATTTAGTCCATTTTCTTTATACCTTTCTCTAATAATCACTTTTCCTCTATTTATCATCACAATCCTTTATAAATCTCTTTCATCTATCAGTCTTATACATATAGGAAAAAAGTAGGATGTAATATTTCTACCTCCTTAAAATAAATTTCGTCCTCGAAATTTACTTAGCACCTCGGTCAATTATCTTGGATAGATATCCTTTTCTGCTTTATAACTAAGGATTGGGATATCTATCTCTTATCTTCTATCTTGACATCTGGCAGAGTATTTCTCATATCCGCAGATCTTCATATCTTTGTTGTCGTTATTCTTCTTTTTTGAATCAACTCAATCAAGTTGAACTATACTTCATTCTTTTACTTGATTACTTGCTATGCACCTATTTGCATATGTACTTCTCACTATGCTAGACTTGTAAGTAGTGTCCATTTCTTTCATATAAAACTCTCTCGAATACTGTTGTATTATGGAGTTTTCATCAACTACTCATCATACCTTTAACACATATCTCTTATTATTTCTCTGAGTATCTAGCGGAATTTTCTTAACATCCGTAAAACTTTATATCTCATTTTTGTATCATTGTACTTCTTTTACCTTAGAAAATTTATCACCTTAAATTGCTCTTATCATCTTTAATAATTCATCATAATACATAGAGAGGACTTATGTTATTATTATTTCTTTCTTTACTTTACTGCTAGGTAGGAGCACATACTCTATTATGTATAATGCCTGGCCAATATTTTGCAGGACTACATACCTACTCTAACATTTGGAGCTTTAGCATATTATATAAACATAACATAATTCCTGGCATTTCATGCAAGGAGTGAAAGCTCTCACTTGCTATTTCATCTGTAACATAACATCCAAACATGTTACCCCTTTCAAAAAAGGGAGCCTCTCTATCTGTTTACAAAGCTAGCTACAAAGCCATTTCGTATTGTACTTCTTAATATATATTTCTCATAATGTATCTCATTACGTAATTTTCATGTCATATCATGGCATATCTGGCTAAATCTGGCTATATCATAGTCTATCTTGCCTTATCATGATGTATCCTGAGATACCATAAGTCTAACATTCTCTTTAACTTATAACTTTGCTAGCTTTTGGGAAAACTCTTCTAAATATTTCTTTTCAAATCCATTTTATTTGGACTTGACATAAGGGTTCTAGTCTCTTACCGTTCATAACCCTTTCTAACTTTTCATAGCTATTTCTATCATTTTACATAACTTTGTGCATATATGCTAAACTTCTATGGCATTTACACCCCTTTTTATCACTTCCCAGGGTGTCACCCATCATTGGACTACTCTTGCCTGAGCACGCTTAACTGAAAAGTGATGATAAAAATCTAAAGCACTTGTGCTAATAGGCTCTAACCTTGGTAGTTTACTATCTTAGACCCTTCTCATACTGTCTCTCTTGGGTCTATCTGGCCTCTAATCTCTTTATCCTCATCTGGAGGATCTATTTGTCTCTTATTATTATTCTCTATAATCTCATCTTAGGAATCTCTTTATTCTTATTTGACCCCTTCTCATATCTTATGAGATATTCTTTTTCTCTTAGGCATATTATCTTCAAACTCATAAATATATGTTACTCAGGAGTAAAAGCTTTAACTTTGATTACTTAATTCCTGTTGAGTGTAGAAGATTACCAGTTTAGTCCCTAATAGTAATAAGGCTATATGAAATTAACATCATGGGTACTCTCTGTTATGAGTTAACCAACTTGTAAGGCTTCCCTACACCTTTTCCTTGGTATTCGTCTTTCTAAAGAAATATTGTACTTATGGCTCATTACTTTCTTTCTCTAGGCTAGGTCTACTGTGACCCTCGAGATCTATTGCGATCAACTGTAAGCCTCTTTAGTATCTAACTGTGACTCTAGAATTCTATTCTCTGTGAGCTATGTTAGGATCTAACTGCAATCCTCTAGAATCTACTACGATCCGTTGTACTGTATTTCCATCTCTGGAAGACCTAACCAATGGACTAAGTTACAAGGTTAGCAACTTCCACTTAGTTGCTAACTCAACAGATAATTCCCCAACACTAATCACATAAGCCAATATTATCTATTAAGACTTTACTTATTTCCTCTATCACTCAGGAATTTCACATATCATTGCAGAGAGCTACATAGGCTTTACCATGCATATATCTGTCTTAACCTGTATATCTCTTATGGTGGACATTACTCTACATGAGCTATACCGTCCATTCTCTTGGCTCTATCTCAAGAGCAATCTGACTCTATTATAAGAGCAATCTAGCTCTATTGTGAGAACATTAACTTCTATTACATAAACGTTACTCCTTCTTAGAACTGCATCATCTTTCATAACTACATATCATTTCATTTCATGTTCATGGTACATCATTCATGTATCTTATCCCTATTGAAGGGATATGTCCTGAGTAATATAATCATATGTCTATATATTTACTACTAACATTCGTCTCTAATCTCATTTATTGCTTTATCATTACTATGTTGAATTAGTTAATTGCATGTCGTATGGTATGGGAGCAACATAATTTTCTCATCATATATACTCTACCCTTAATGAAATACGAAAAGGGAGTATTCATTCATCACAGCATACTCTAACATGCATAATATGCAAGAAGATGCAACCATTTAAGCATTCTCTAACATGCGTGTCATCATATGACAATTGCAAGGAGATGTAATTGTTCATCAACCATCCTTCATACTCACATTGCAATTAAACAATTAACTATGTAAACTTTAAAGCATTCTTTCCTATATCATATAATCTGTCATACAATCATCACATTATTTGATCAGGACCTGACAATTTATTCAAGAACCTAAAATAACTACTTATCTTAGGTTGCCACGTTACCCTCTTATTAAGGTATAGACTCAACCATTCATTACTCTTTCTTACATAGGGAATAGGGAAGCACTTTATCTTTGAAATTGTGGCTACCTTTCTCTCTTTAGACATCATAAACTTCTTTTTCTAACCTTGCATACATCTACCGCTCTGTTAAAATTCTACAACTACCTAAGTAAAACTCTTTCTTTGTAACATAAAATTCAATCCATGAACTAATTTCTCAGTCATTCAACTCTCACTGTTAATGTGGATGAATTCGGCTAAGTATTCATTGAAGGGTTTCTCTTTCCTTGCTTTAACCCTTAGCCTCATGCTCATCTCTATCTATTTGAGAGGAATGCTTCTCGTAACTATTTGAGAAAACTTCTCAGGTGAGTGGATCAATCTCTATCTCTATGAGTAACTTCTGTATCTCTATACTATCTCTTAACTCTTCCTGTTTGTATATCAGTCTACTCTAGACCAGACTGTGGTTCCTTTCTAGTCTTTTCTTGATCCTGACTAACTTAAGTCACTTCGATCTCATTCATCATCTAGTACTATTACTTTTGTTCTCTAGGGTGCTATACCCTAGGTCTGTTAGGTTACTATATCTTCATGATGGTATCCCTCTATTCTTGGAACTTTAACTTTTTAGGCTCATTCTTAGGCAAGTCTCATTCTAATTTTGATTATTCTGCTCAGTAAAGGCTAGTTGCACAAAGTCTTTCGTAACATAGATTAACTCCTGGTGATCACACAGAGGATCTACTTCTAAACCTCTTCTTAAATTGATCTGTATCTTTATAGCTCATAATATTTTCCTTGCCTACACCATGTTCTAAACCTCTAACTGATAAACTTCAGTGAGGTTAGCATCTTTATTCATCATCGGGTTTCTGTGCATCCTAGTTGAGACCTGAGTATTGGCTAGTAGCGACTCATCTTCTCTTTAAACTTTAGTCACAACCATCTCCATCTACTCATCACAACTTGACAGCTCTGTGCCCTTTAGTCGCCATCAAAGGTCTTCTCACGTCACGACTTGAACTGCTTTGTATATATTAGTCACGTCTTATAACCTGAGTTATTGCGCCTGATAGCTTTGGAACTTCCTGTCGCGACTAATAGTCTTTACTCGTCACGACCAAAACACCTTTATGAATATTTGTCGCAACTCATGTCTTAACTTGTCATAACTTCACTTCTCTGTGACTATTAGTCGCGACTTAAAAACCTTCTAGTCACGACCTAGACATATCTTTCTTTGAACATTCTCTTCTAATGTTGTTTGTCTAGTCTTCACTCTAGCAATGGGCGATTCTTGTTCTTACCTTTATTGAGCTTGAGTCAATTAAAACTCATTCATATCTATCTATCATAATCACATTAAATAGGGAACATATTCTTATAGATGTTCAACCAACTATCATTTTATTATATCACATCAAAACTCATTTAATATCACTATAACATTTGTACATACATTACATACATGTCAATTACATATACAGGGTAAGTCATAACTATTATACATCTATGTAATTACTTAACTTTATTTACAAATTTACATTACTCCTCATCTCTTTTTACATTCTTTTCTAGGGAATAGTGAACTGTAAATACTTTTGCATATAGAAATGCCCACCTTGTACATCAGTTAGAGGATTATTTGCCAAAAACTCACTTAGTTTTACGTGCCATATAGGTGTATATGGCAGTATCTGACTTACGACAATCTCATGCCAATCTTTTAGAGTGTAAACCTGATTCAGGTCAATACCCTCTATTGTATACCTGTTTATCATCCCTACTACGACATTAAGGAACTGTATATAAACTGATTGCTCTTGATCTCTACTTCTGTCTATCCCTTGACCTAGACTGAGTAATTCACTCTCCACAGCTTTCTTGAGATTGATATAGTCAACGTTATTTGTCTTTAACAAAGAAGGCTAGGGTTGCCTAGTACTAAGTGTTGGAAAATGTGCCCTAGGGGCCAATCATTGTCTTATGAACATTATTGATTTATGAATTTATTAATTGTGTTATCATATTATTTACATGTTTACTGTGATGACCATCCTTGGATAATTCATGATCTTATCCTAAATGTCCCTGGTCGATCATCTATGCGAGAGCAGAGATGAAATAAGACCAGTATGACTTTGAAGATGTATAGAGATATAAATCAAAGTCATAGGCACATGTAAGAGTACAAGGTGTTGGACCGACCCACTATGAGAGAGAGCTGCATGGGTTACGTCATAAGCTTCTCTCATATACAAACCATGTCACTATACCCTATGACCTGAGATCATCATGGATTCCTACATGACAAACGCTCAGCTTTGACCTAGTCAAAAGTCACTTTTGACCGAGTGATCATAAAAACTATGTTCAGGCTTAGTGGTTTTTCATGCGGAGGAATGTGAATGGTCAAGATGGAATCTGTCCCTCACTTTTGTAGAGAGATATTACTGGGCCTCTCAATGAGTGAGTCTGAGAAATGTATGGCCATACTGTAATGGAAAGGTAGTTCTATTTCTATAATTAGACTACTTAGGGATCGAGAAAGTAACAGTCAGGAATAGGAGGATGACATTATCCATGCCTCATCCATGACTAAAATATCGTGTGACAGAAGGGACATGATATGGTTGTATAAAAGGTTACATCGTTTATCGATCCTCATGTGATTTGGGTAGTCGTTATGTCTTGCTAGAGACCGCTTGCGACTTATGGGCCAGTATAGGAAATGACACTGCCAACTTCATATAGGCCTATAGGGTCACACACAAAATAGCCCAACACGAGCTATAATGTCCAGATTCATTGAATCTAAGATATGTCCAGATTCAATGAAAGATCCAGGGTGGATGTATATATTTATTTATATTTATATTCGTATATATATTATATATATGAGATATATGAGATTTAATTTATAAGGATAAATTAAATCCCTATCACGTTTGAATTTGAAATTCAAATTGATAGGATATCTCATATAAGAGATATTTATAAGATTTAATTTATAAAGATAAATTAAATCCCTATCACGTTTGAATTTAAAATTTAAATTAATAGAATATCTCATATAAGAGATATTTATAAGATTTAATTCATAAGGATAAATTAAATCCCTATCACGTTTGAATTTGAAATTCAAATTGATAGGATATCTCAAATTTGATTTATGAGAATAAATCAACTATAGTTCAGTCTCATCTTTATTTAAAGTTAAATAAATAGGTAATTAAATTTGTGGGACAAATTTAATATTATTTATTTAATTAGTTTCTTATAAAATTATACAATATATGATATTGTATTAATTTCAGAATTAATATAAGATTAACTCCAAAATCCAATTCGGTAGAGAGAAAAACACATAGCATCCTATATATCTGATTTTAGGAGCTGTGTTTTTTGAAGCAAGACACACAGAGAACATAGAAAGGCTAAAGGTGAATCTGTAAAAGGTTTGCAGATAAGAAACTGCCGAAATAGAGACGGAGAGGATGAATTCTTGAGAAAGCCCTGGAGGGATAAGAGACGCTAGCACGTCGTTCGTGGTTAGAACGCTGTTCGTGTGATCCCAAGTCGTGACTCAAAGACCTCCAAGTCGTGACTAAACATCAATTTACTAAGGCAGGGACTCTCTGTGAAAATGAGTCATGACCTAAGAATGATAATGTCGCGACTAGCAACTCCTAAGACTATGTATCGCGACTTGAGGATGGTAATATCGCGACCAGAAGATCAATAGAAACTTTATGTGAAACGGAGCTGCAACATGCAACATCCTTACTTTCATACGTCTTAGGGGCCATTCAGTAGCATTTAGAACCACTTACAAGACCTTGGAAGTTCATTAGCTAAATCTAGAATTTTACTCTTTTTCGGGTTACTGTTCATATGGTATTCCAGATTACGCAATGAACTTCAAAAAATCATAACTAATTCTAGAAAACTCAAAATGAATTGGTTCAAAAAGATACATGAAGATAACATCCTGAAATTTAAGGAAAAAATAATTTCCAGACCAAATGACTATCCAATTAATACAGTTTATTTGCCAAAGTTTACTATTCATTTGGTCAAAAATCCTGTAAATAGATTCTGGTCCCTTACTTTGGAAAATCAGTTCTCTTTGTACAAACATCCAAATAAAGCATTTTTGGTGTCAAAATGAAGCTTGGACTGTAATCTAAATGTATATAAAATGTCATACATTTATTCCATCATTTACTATTTTTTATTATATCATGACCATCACTGCTTACATTGGTCATATAGCAACATTACACATCACATAACATATATACTATCCAATCCCTAGCTTTTCTTCATGCTTCATCATCCTATTTCATCATTCATAAACCTGTGGGATTGGGATTACATAGAAAGGGATGAGATTTCGGGCGAAATCTCAGTAGCAAACGGTACTAAACAATGCATACATTAATGTAACTACTTGTGCTTGCTTGTGAAAGTGTTACTATTGTGTCATGTGCATGCTTCCATGTTGCATATGAAATACAATTGGCCAAAGTAAACATATAAACAGAGATTCATACATGAGTACATAGGCAACACAATTCAATCAAGCCATAGTACAATCAAGCATAACATTCAATGCATACAAGTTTAGGATAAGTTTACTACCTTGAACACTTGACCTTTTTTCACCTTAACTTGCTTCTTTCTTCTCACTTTCCTTGAACATGTGGCTACCTCTCTTGGAACATACCAATCAATTCCTAATATCACATAATCATTCATCCATTACAATCTAACTTCCTTGAGCATTAAACTTACTTTAATTAACATAACTGCTTCTTGAACATTAATCTCATTAACTTTCCTTAATCTTAACCAATGGACTTAGTCTTTGAATCAATTGATGCCTTGACTTTACCCTACACAATTTTATCTTTTGAATCCATTTATGAGCTTAGAATCATAAAATTCCAGCTCCTTCATCACATGCTATACAGAACCAAAACTGCACTTAATTCTTTCAAAAATTCTCATTTTGATTCCAATGCTTCCCATACTTGTTTCTCTACTTTATCGCACACAACTTTTCATTTTAAAACCATTGGAAGCATCAAAATCATGAAATTGCAATCACTGTTCAAGTGAGTGAACAGTAATAGAGAAGGATTTCAAAAACTACAATATTTGAATTTCAATACTTTCAAGGTTCAAAACCTTTCCAATCCTACACAAAATCATCATCTAAATTCAATGGAAGCATTAAATAATTGAAATTCCATTTCCTTACCTCATGAACAGTGCATACCAAACAGGTTCCATTAAGGCAAAGTCAAGAATATCAACTTGATTCAACAGCCAATCTCTTAATTAGCTTGCTTAAGCTTCAATCATATGTTTCTAACTTTAATTTCTTCTTTCCCCTTTCATCTAAGGTTGTTGGGAAGCACAACCCCTTAGAGAAAACTCAACTTTTCTCCCATGAAAACCCTAAGTTCAAGCTCCTAAATCAAAGGAAAATAAGCTAGGATAGATTGCTTACCTTTAATCTCTAGCTTGCTTGATATTTGGAACCTTGAATCTTCTTTGTCTTGGCTTGAGTTTTCATTTTGCAAGAGTTTCCACAAGGTATCACAAGGCCACGGTTTTGGGCATAATGAGGGGATATTTAGAGCTAAAATCCAAGAAAAATGAATGGCCAAGATTGATTTGGTTACTATTTGATCTAAAGGCCCACATTTAATCTTGGATTTAACTTTTTCATAAAAGAATAATTATGACATCATGTGGGACAGCTCAAGGGACACCTCAAGGGGTTAGTTGGAGTGCTAATAGTGTAAGGAAGCTTATGGAAAAATTTCAGTCCAATCCGATACCGATCGGAGCAGTTTCACAACAACTGGACTGTTTTCTGTTTTGAATTTTTCTATAATATACCAGGATATGTATTCTATCCTAGAAATCAATGTCTAGGATTCTCATACCCTTGACATGGTTATAATGAGTATTTATCTACCATCGATTCCTTGGGAAATGACCAAAATACCCTTGGTGTCCTTTCTTACACTATATTGACCCTAAGGGCATAATCGTCATTTTACCCCTCTTTATACTGCCTCAGGGTGTATTTGGGCTCAACTAATCATATTTATACCATGTAAGACGTTTTTAGCCTATCCCAGGTGACCAAAATGCCCTTCATCCATCTCTGGTATAATCTGGGCATCCAAGGGCATTTTCATAATTTCGCACTTTTTCTGGACACTGGCCCCTTCTACTGATGGACTGGTACCCTGGGTTTTGGGCACTTCTTGGCATCATCATGGGCCTATATATGAGGTCATCTGATCTCATTCTATCCAGGCTTACATACCGATAAATTCCATTATTGGATCATGGGTGTTATTAAACTCCTGTCAAAATTCACTGTTATGGGAATAACTTTTTATGTATGACTTCTTCCGGGGTTCTGTCCAATTCATAACATCTGACACTGTAGGGCACACTTTCCTGTAATTCCCCCACTTATATGTGATGTCCATGGAATCTGATAAAAATTCAGATAACTTTTAGACTATCAGATAATTTTCTGCTCTTTAGAGCCCTAATAAAATTTCTGTGTCATGCCAGATTAACCAGCGTAACTTCCTCTATTTACTGATGGAATATGGGACTAAAAACTTTTGGGCAGTTCTAAACCTTTTCTGGCTGAAGTTTTCTATAATTACATTTATGTCCCTGACTTTTTGCTTAATTACATTTAGGTCCTTAAACTTTTGGAAATTACCACTTTTGGCCCAACATTTATTTCTACTTTAACTTTTGGCCTTTAACCTTTTCCAATTTTTGTTTAGGTCCTTCTCTTTCTTCAAGACTTATCTAACATTTATTATTTCTTTTGATCTTTGTCATAATCCTTTCCAAACCTCTTTCCACTATCAGTATTATACAGATAGGGAAAAATTTAGGATATCACACAACAAGATGTCAGTATGGTCATGACAGAAAACTCCTGAAATGTTCCATCACAACAGAAGGACGAGTACATCGTGACTAAACATTTCAGAGACTCACTATTAGTTTGAGTCGCAACAAGAAGTTGAAGATAAACCTGAGAGATCATGACCAGAAATAGCAGACACAACCAATGATTCTCATACCCCTTCAGTTCCACACTCCACTATTTAAGTTAAAGGGCCAATATATTCTAACTCTACTCCTCCTCACTCATATTCTAAAATTACCTCTCATACCTTACGATTCTTAAATAATTTGATCTCTACTAATGATACATGTATGAAAGAGAGTGTTCTCAACTATGTTACAGTTACAAACCAAATTCATCTTGGTATAATATCTGATAAAGTAGGTAGCAAGATAGAGAATCTAAACAAGCACGATAAGAGCGGTTTTAAGAAATATACAAAGGATGTGAAGGGAACACTACACAAGTTTGCTACTTCTACATGCCAACCATAGTTGGGAAAGTTTAAGTTTAAAGGGAGAAAATTCGAGACAAGCTTGGATGGACTTCATGATGTAGTTAGAGTGCATAATCTTGGGATGCTAAAATGGAAAAAGAAGGCAATAGGGGAGACTTTCTTATCACACAGCCATCTCTCGAAGTCTTATGAATTCCCACCCCCTCCTTGAGGTCAGGTTATCCCTTTCCTATCTCTTACCTTTTACAAATTTACCTAATGTTGTGTATGCTTGACATGTTGGTTTGATGATTGGAAAGGGATAAACCAGTAAAAATAGTTAATTTTTCTGCTTGATGATTTAGTAGGATATTATTTATCTTCAGTTTATTTATGTTTATTTTTGGTTTATTTCTATTTTGCCTAACACTCCATTATTGTTCATGTCTCACAAACTCATTAATAGTTATTTGAGATGCTTATACACTCATATGCATGATTTTAGCTTACCCATCATGTCATCTTCGCTTTACTTGTATCGCGATGATTTGAAGGCGACAATGAGCTTCATTGTCAAAATTGCATTGAGTAATGTGTTTGACTATTGTGCTGGGGCTAAATTGAATTGACCTTATATAGTGCTGTGAGTTTTATATTCCACTGATAGTGAGGACACTGTCATGTTTAAGTGTGGGGGAGATATTATTGTGTCTGTACTAATTAATGCAAAAATTTTTGATTAATCCAATCTTTCATTACAAAATTTGTGGTTTTTGATTTTACTAAATGATGAATTGCTGAAAATTGGATCCCCACTTTTAACTATTTTATGGTTAGCAAAAAAGGTTTCAGTATATAAGATGTTTTGGGCTTTGAAAAGCATTAAGTGGTAGTCTCTATGGTATTTAATCGTGACCTATGTTTTTTATGGTCGCCACCGGACATAGAATTTTGGACTTAATATGCTTTCTGTGAAACTTAGTCGTGACACGAGTGCATTAGGTTGTGACAAAACCTCTATGTGTATTTGTGTCACAACCAAAACTCTTTCTTAGTCGCGACTAGCTTCTGTAAGTTCAGAGTAAGTACTCACTGTGAAATGGGGTTGTGACCTTCACTGCTTTCATTTGCGACCTGACACAAAAACGTCCATTTACCTTCCTTTGTTTTGTGGAATGCTATATAGAATGATTCCTTTTGAGCTACTAAAGTTTTATAAATGATTCATTACCCTCCTATTTTCAACCTTTTACATGAAATAGCTTATAGAAACCATTGCCACACTTGAATTTTTGGAAATGGAAACTAAATTTGAAGCATTGAAGTTTTAACTATTAAGTTTGGGATTATTACATGATTCTGAGTGATTACTTTAAAACTTTTAATCCGTCATTCAAGAGGGTTTTCAATTGTGATAAATGTTTTAATGCCTAGTGAATGATGAACATTGTTTGAGACTTTAACTTATGAGAAATTTAGATGAAAACCTTAGTTGGAAGGATTCTCAGCCTAAATTTCTATATTGAGTGGTTATTCAATTAGTTTATATCCTCTAGAACTTGTCTTAGCTCTGAGTTGAAAATTACTTGTACATTTATGTTATTGAATATGATAAAGACATTCATTTCTAAACCCTTTTATCCTAAACACAAGCCCATCACACATTATATCCATAGGCACCCCTTTGAGCCCATCACTTTTCTTCTTTCTATTATAGAAAGTTACATATGCATGAGTACCTCTTTAAAATAACTTCTTATTCATGTCATAAAATCAAATAATTATGAAATTGTGCTACATCTTTTATATACAAAGTGCCAAATAAAAAAAATAAAAAAAGGGCAAAGCATATTGCACTAAAAAGAAAATACAAAAAACGAAAAAAAGAAGAAGAGAGATAGTGCAAGAAAAATTGAAGAGGAAAGAAAAGAGAAATGAATTAGGCACTATTATCAACTCCTACTAGCACAATTACCACCTCTACATCTCAAAAGATATGAATTCATGCTATATATTCATCATCACATGGATATGGTACTTTCCACCCTTTATATTTCAATAAAAAGGGCTCCTTAAGAAGAACATAGGGTTGTGCCTTATACTACATTAATAGGGTGCAATTATTTTATTTTGATGAATTGGGCGATGACAATCGTGCAAATTGAAACATCCTTATTTTCTTACATCTTAGGGACTAAACAGTAGCATTTGGAATCACTTTTAAGGTTTTTGAAGTCAAATTACACAATCTAGAATTTTACTTTCCCCAGTACTATTCACTGTGTATAGACTCAACTTAGGTTGCCACATTACCCTCTTACTGCTCCCTAGACATTATCCTACTTAGTCTAATCATATCGTGCTAAGAAACATGAGACCTTGACAGAGACGACTGACTAAGACTAGTCTATCATAGTCATTTCTTTGTAGACTATCTCATAAAGTTGTAAGGTATGGGGTATTGTTCTATTTATCTGGGTGTCACTATTTTTTGTTTGAAATATTCTCCAAGTAGTGAACACTATCCCCATATCTCATACTAGGGAGGGAAGTTCAAATCTCTAACTTGCTTAAGGGGTTAGTCTAACTAAACCCGAGCATCACTGAGCTAGAACCTTCTGTTCTGTGCCAGAATCGTATGCTCTGAGCTAGAACCCTTTACTCTATACTAGACCCTCTCAATTCTGTACCAGAACCTTATGCTCTGATACCAAAATGAAATATCCTTATTTTTTTACATCTTAGGAACTAAATAGTAGCATTTGGTATCACTTTTAAAGTTTTTGAAGTCAAATTACACAATCTGGAATTTTACTCTACGAGTACTGTTCACTATCTAAATTCCAAAGAAGTGACCTGACTTCAAAAAATCATAACTAATTCTAGAAAAATTGAAGTTAAGTGGTTCAAATTGCTACACAAAGCTAACTTAATGATCTTATAGGGAAAAATAACTTGTTGACCATGTCTTGACCAAGTCAACATCGCTCAATATTCCAATCTTTCTGTTCATCCAACGTCCTTCCCCTGATTCCTGCATTTCTAATCCCAACTTTTAAAAATCATATCTCCATGTGTAGACATCCAAATGAGACGTTCTATGTATAAAATCAAATCTTGGAATGTCTAATATTTACTATAAAAATATCATATATTTATTCAATCATTTACTATTTATAATTATAGCTCAAATATCACTACCTCACCACGAGTTACTGTTTACAATAACAATTTCCAGCAATTATACATACATGAATCACATATCAATCATGCTAAATAATTAATGTCTCTTCATGCATCTTTATCTCCTTCATCTTGAGAAGTCCTGCAATAATTGGATTGATATGGAAGGGGTGAGATTTCTGGAGAAATCTCAGTAGCAAACGATACTAAACAATGCATGCATTAATGTGAATACTTGTGCTTTCTTGTGAAAGTGTTAACATTGCGTAATGTGCATGCTTCCATGTAACATATGAAATACAACTGGCCAAAGTAATCATAGGAATAGAGCTTCATACATAAGCACATATGCAACACCATTGAACAAAGCCATATCACAACAAAGTATAACATTCAGTGCATACAAGTTTATGATAAGTTTACTATCTGGCATGTAGCCTTTCCTTAGTCCTTAACCTTTACTCTGAGGTTCCTTCTTTTCCTAGGTTAGAGCCTGTACATAGCATAATAATATCTCCATTATTATTCTATCTAGTATAGCTCATGCTTAACTTGAGGTAATACCCTTAATCTGACAATCCCCTAACTTTCTTTATATCCACGGCTAACCTTATCAAGAGGGATATTCTCTATTCTAACTATTTACTTTATAAGAAAAATCCTCTAATTTATTAGAGTAGGGACTAGAATAAATTACTTACCTTATTCCTAAGCTTGCAAAGTCCCTAAGCTCTTTGGATTGCTCCTAGCTCCACCAGAACTCCTTCCTTTCTTTCTCTTCCTTTCTTTCTTTCTCTCTTTCTCTTTTTCTCTCTTCTTTCTTGCTTTTCCCTTAGCTGGCTGTGGAGTGGAATGGAAGGGGTGGGGGTATTTATAGTTGAGTGGAGGTGGAATGGATGGTCTAGATTAAATTGTGATGAATGGCTTAGATTGCTTAGCTTCCTCAAGAAACCTTGCCTACATCATCACGATGACATCATCATCCTCAATGACTCATCAAAGTGACATCATCCATAGGAAACCTCACATGCTAGGTGGCACAATGGTAGGGCCCCTGGGATACCTCACCAACTGACTCAGCGTTTCCAGAGAATTCCAGAGTCTTTTCCTGGAATAAACGGCTGAGATCGTGCCACGTGTCCTTAGCTTTTTCTTCTTTTTCTAGACTTATGACATGTGGCACCTTATGGGTCCCATGAGGATACCTTGTATGCCACCTCATGGTTCTGGATGAGTCTAAAGCCTTATCTGATCACTTTCCTCAGTCTATCTTTGACTGGGTAACTTTACTTCGTTGAAAAAGTACTAAATTAATATTTTAATGTCACTTGGACCCACATCACTCTTGGGCCACGTTTTTGGATATATAGGAATGTCATCTTGGGTCTCTAATCAAGCCCAAGTACTATGGTGGCTTGGTTCCCAAGAAATATCCCATAGCAAATTAGCAAAATACCATTGGTGTTCCTTCTTACACTATATTAATCCTAAAGGTAAAATTGTCTTTTCACCCTTCTTTATACTACCTCTAGGCCTATACTAGCTCTAACTAATCATACTTAGACTATATCCCACATTTTTAGCCTATCTCAGATAACCAAAATGTCCTCCATCGATCTCTAGTATAATCTGGGCATCTAGGGCCATTTTTGTAATTTTATACTTTTTCTGGACACTGGCCCCTTCTACTGATAAATTGGTACCCTGGGTTTTGGGCCCTCCTTAGCGTCATCATGGACCTATATATGAGGTCATCTGATCTTATTATATCTAGGCTTACATAATGATCAGTTCTGTTATCGGATCACGGGTGTTATCAAACTCCCATCAAAATTCACTAATATGTGAATAACTTTTTATAGGGCACACTTTTCTGTAATTCCCCCACTTATATCTGAAGTCCATGAAATTTGATAAAATTTTAGATAATTTTCATACTATTGGATAAATATCTGCTGTCTGGATACCTAATAAATTTCTGTATCATGCTAGATTGACCAGTATATCTTCCTCTATTTACTGATGGGATATGGGACTAAAATACTTTCGGGAAGTTCTAACCCTTTTCGAGCTGACCTATCCATAATTATAATTTTTCCCTTGAACTTTTTACTTAATTACATTTAAATCCCTTAACTTTTAGAAATTACCACTTTTGGCCCAACATTTATTTCTACCTTAATGTTTAGCCTTTAATCTTTTCCACTTTATATTTAGGTCCCTCTCCTTTTTCAAAATGACCATTATGCCCTCAGGGACTTTTACTATTTACAATTTAGTCCCTGAACTCTCATTATTTACAGTTTAGTCCCTAAACATCATTTGTATACTTCTGGGACTCCTGCACAATAGGACCTGGTAGCCTACCTTTTTCAGGCTACATACTAGGCTTCTAGGCCTAAAAATTGGGATGTGACACAAATCACAACCCTTGAAATATTCTTATAACCTATCACTGTTAATTGTTAATGAAAATATTTACTGCTATTCAATGATCCACATGGATGACGTTTGATCTGAATTTATCACTACCACTTTGAAAGAAGTTTTGTGGAGCCAAGGAGGATATATCATATACTAGGAACTAGCTTATATTTTGTGGAGTTATGGAATTTGAACAGTCCGATAATATTATTCACAGAGATGAATCAAATATATAGAGTACAAGATGTAATCTCCTAATCAAATTAGAGATTTAGAGGAGATATGCCAAAATCTTCTCTGCTATCCTAACCAAGATATACTCCTCATATTACTCTTATATCTTAATTATATACAATAATTACTTATTTACATAATTATCACACTCTCCCTCAAGTTGGATCATAAATATTGATCATATCCAACTTACCTACAAAACACTCAAACAATCTTCTAGTAGTCCTTTAGTAAGGATATTGGCTAATTGTAACTTGGTGGGAACATACGATAGATTGTTGATCCCATCTTCAACTTTTTCTCTAATAAAGTGTCAGTCCACTTCAACATCTTGGTCCTGCTATGTTGGACATATCATATCCTAATTGTTTCTTATGTGTAGACAACTAATTTTTCATATCGATAGAAGATTGATAGTGGAAAAAGGTAAGGAAAGGACTGTGATGATGAGAAGAAGAAATGATAATGGTTAAATGAGTTTTAAATTGAAGCAAGATATGAAAAGTATAAAGTTATAATGCTTAGGGACATGAACGTCATTTTGATGAAAGTTTAAGATAAATAATTAAAGGGACCTAAATAGAATTTTGAGAATTTAGGGACCAAATTGAAATTTCAAATTTGGTAAAGGGACTAAAATGACATTTCAAAATTTAAAGTACGGGACCAAGATGAAATTTTAACAATTCATGGACTAAAGTGTATTTTATCAAATTCAAGGGGCAAAAACATAGTTATGAGAAAGTTGAGCTAAAAGGTCCAAAACTGTCCAAAAATGTTTCGGTCCCAATTTTACCAGTAAATAGGGAATAGTAATTGGGTCCCAAATTTATATTAAGTTTTAAAGTCGAGAGATTATTACAGGACCTTTTGGACTTCCTAATTAGATAAAATTTTGTAGAAAATTTCCATAATTAATATAAGAATTTATAAAATTGACAGAATTTAAAACAGAATTCTGTAGAATTTATAATATAATTTATAGTGAAATAATATACCTGATAAATACTTTTGGGTAAATTTTATTGGGAATTGTGCCATAAAGGCATTGGACCCATTTAAAGGCCTAAGTTGGCATCCCATAGGCCCAATAATACACTCTAACATTTATGTGAGCAAGTCTCCAGAAAGACCCTGAAAAGTGTGAAATTACGCAAATGCCTCTATATTACCATATTGAACAAAAGATGAATGAAGGGTATCTTGGTCATTTGGGCATGGTCAAAACATCAAAGGAGATACATGAATGATTGATCAGAGTCAGAATATGCTATGATGAAGTGCAAAGAGGTGTGAAATAACAATTATGCCCTTAGAGTTAATATAGTACAAAATAGTGAACAAGGGCATTTCAGTCATTTTCTAAGGGATGGTAAGCAGATAAATACCCAATCCAATAATGTCAATGGTAGGAAAAATCCAGATTTAAGGTCAAAAAAATATATTATACAATCTCAGAAAAATTAGATTCATAAAATAATATTATTTGTGAGAAATTGGACTGAACTGGTACCAGATTGAACTAAAATTTTTTCTATCAATATTTTTCCATGTGAGAAGCCAAACATGGCCTTGAGTGATATTATAGATGATGTCAAAATTTGGCTTGGTGGGTAAGACAACTTTAAGGACAAATTTTGGCCAATAGATCAAATAGTAACCAATGTAATCTTAACCCTTGATTCCTTTATGTTTTTGGCTATATATACCCCCTCATTTTTGCACATTAAATCTAAGCATTAGGCACCATGGGGAGGTGCTACCAAAATGGAATTCAAAAAAGAAGAAGAGGAAATTCAAGAGCTAAACAAGCAAGCAAACCAAGGTAATTTCTTTCTCTAGCTCTTGGACTTTATTGTAGGAAGATTCAACTATGATTGTAATGGTTAAAAGTCATTTATTTTGCCTTGGGTACTTATGGACATAATGTAATATCCTTACTCTTATACACCTTAGGGACCATTCAGTAGCATTTAGAATTACTTATAAGACCTTGGAAGTCCATTAGTCAAATACGGAATTTTACTCTTGCTCGGATTACTGTTCATATGGTATTCCAGATTACAGAACGAATTTCAAAAAATCATAATTAATACTATAAAAATTGAAATGAAGTGGTTCAAAAAGCTAAGTTAAGATAACATCTTGAAATGTAAGGGAAAAATATTTTCCATACCAAATGATTATCCAATTAATACAGTTTATTCGTTAAAGTTTACTGTTTATTTGGTCAAAAACTCTGGAAATAGATTCTGGTCCCTTACTTTGGAAATTCATTTCTCTTTGTACAGACATCGAATTAAGGCATTCTTAGTGTCAAAACAAAGCTTGGAATGTCATATAAATGTCTATAAAATTTCATACATTTATTCCATCATTTACTATTTTTCTTTACATCATGACCATCACTACTTACATTGGTCATACAGCAACATTACACATTTACATAACATATATACCATCCAATCCCTAGCTTTTCTTCATGCTTCATCATCCTCTTTCATTATTCACAAACCTGTGGGATTGGGTTTCATGAAAAGGAATGAGATTTATGGGGAAATCTCTGTAGCAAACATTATTAAACAATGCATATATTAATGCAGATACTTGTGCTTGCTTGTGAAAGTGTTAACATTGTGTAATGTGCATGCTTCCATGTAACATATAAAATACAATTAGCCAAAGTAATCATAGCAACAGAGATTCATACATAAGCACATATGCAACACAATTCAACAAAGCCATAGCACATTCAAGCATAACATTCAATACATACAAGTTTAGGATAAGTTTACTACCTCATATACTTGATTTCTTTCACTTTATCTTGTTTCTTTCTTCTCACTTCTGTTGGATATGTGGCTGCCTCTTTTGGAACATACCAACCAATTTCTAACATCACATAACCATTTGTCCATTACCATCTAACTTCCTTGAGTATTAAACTTGTAAGGAATTGAAAGACACGCAGCGGAAATTATCTTAAAAATTTTTCATTCCTTGCCAGGATCTACCGTATGTGTTTAAGTCAAGTGGGAAGAAGCATTTCCCTCAGTGTGTCTCAGCGACTTCCACAGCTTTCGGTCACGACGTTCATAGCTTCTCTCTGCGCCTCGTGCTCCCTTTCTGATCACAAGAAGTCGACGACTCAGGTCGGCTTCCTCTACTGGTATCCACACGAACAGCTTTTCAACCACGAACGACGTGCTAGCGTCTCTTGTCCCTCCAGGGCTTTCTCAAGAGTTCGTCCTCTCCGTCTCTATTTCAGCAGTTTCTTATCTGCAAACCTTTTGCAGAGTCCCCTTCGGCCTTTCTGTGTTCTATGTGTGTGTCTCTTAAAAAACGTAGCTCCTAATATTAGATATATAGGATGCTCTGCTTTTTCCCTAACCGAAAAGGATTTTAGGAATTAATCTTATATTAATTCCGAAAATAATATAATATCATATATTGTATAATTTTATAAGAAACTAATTAAATAAATAATATTAAATCCGTCCCACAGATTTAATTACCTATTTATTTAACTTTAAATAAAGATGAGACTGAACTATATTTGATTTATTCTCATAAAACAAATTTGAGATATCCTATCAATTTGAATTTCAAATTCAAACATGATAGGGATTTAATTTATCTTTAAAATTAAATCTTATAAATATCTCTTATATGAGATATCCTATCAATTTGAATTTCGAATTCAAACGTGATAGAGATTTAATTTATCCTTATAAATTAAATCTTATAAATATCTCTTATATGAGATATCCTATCAATTTGAATTTCGAATTCAAACGTGATAGAGATTTAATTTATCCTTATAAATTAAATCTTATAAATATCTCTTATATGAGATATCCTATCAATTTGAATTTCGAATTCAAACGTGATAGAGATTTAATTTATCCTTATAAATTAAATCTCATATATCTCATATATATATAATATATATATATATACGAATTTATATATATACGAATATAAATATAAATAAATATATATACATTCACCTGGATCATTCATTGAATCTGGACATGTCTTAGATTCAATGAATCTGGACATCATAGCTCGTGTTGGGCTATTTTGTGTGCGACCCTGTAGGCCCATATGAAGTTGGCAGTGGGCCATTTGCTATACTAGCCCACAAGTCACAAGCGGTCTCTAGCAAGACATAACGACTACCCAAATCATATGAGGATCGATAAACGATGTAACCTTTTATACAACTATATCATGTCCATTCTGTCACGCGATATTTTGGTCATGGATGAGGCATGGATAATGTCATCCTCCTATTCCCGACCGTTACTTTCTTGATCCCTGAGTAGTCTGACTATAGAAATGGAACTACCTTTCCATTACAGTATGGCCATACATTTCTCAGACTCACTCATCGAGGGGCCTAGTAATATCTCTCCACGAATGTGAGGGACAAATTCCATCTTGACCATTCACATTCCTCCGCATGAAAAACCACTAAGCCCGAACATAGTCTTTATGATCACTCGGTCAAAAGTGACTTTTGACTAGGTCAAAGCTGAGCGTTTTGTCATGTAGGAATCCATGATGATCTCAGGTCAAAGGGCATGTTGACATGGTTTGTATATGAGAGAAGCTTATGACGTTACCCATGCAGTTCTCTCATAGCGGGTCGGTCCAACACCCTGTACTCTTACATGTGCTTATGTCTTTGATTTATATCTCTATACATCTTCAAAGTCATACTGGTCTTATTTCATCTGTGCTCCCACATAGATGATCGACCAGGGACATTTAGGATAATATCATGAATTATCCAAGGATGGTCATCATAGTAAACATGCAAATAATATGATAACTCAATTAATAAATTCATAAATCAATAATGTTCATAAGACAATGATTGGCCCCTAGGGCACGATTTCCAACAAAACTTACTTTAACTAACATAACTTTATCTTGATCATTAACCTCACTAACTTTCCTTAATCTTAACTAATGAACTTGGCCTTTGAATCAATTGATATCTTAACTTTACCCCACACAATTTCATCTTTTGAATCCATTTATGAGTTTAGAATCATGAAATTTCAGCCCTTCATGGACTACTGTACATAACCAAACATATGCATACAATTCTTTCAAAAATTCTCATTTTGATTCTAATGCTTCCCATACTTGTTTTCCACTTTACCCCACACAAATTTTCATTTTAAAACCATTGGAAACATCATAAGATTTCAATCACTGTTCATGCGAGTGAACAGTAATCGTGAAGAATTTTAAAAACTACAACCTTGAGATTTTAATATTTTCAAGGTTCAAAACCTTTCCAATCCTACACAAAATCATCATCTAAATTCAATAGAAGCATTAAATCATTGAAATTCCACTTTCTTCCCTCATGAACAGTGCATACAGAATAGGTTACACCATGACAAAGTCAAGAATATCAACTTGATTAAACAACCAATCACTTAACTAGCTTGTTTAAGCTTCAATCATATGTCTCTAACTTTAATTTCTTCTTTTCCCTTTCATCTAAGGTTTTTGGGCAGCACTACCCCTTACAGAAAACTCAACTTTTCCTCCATAAAAACCCTAAGTTCAAGCTCCCAAATCAAAGGAAAATAAGCTAGGAGAGATTGCTTACCTATAATCTCTAGTTTTCTTGAACTTTGGTACGTTGAATCTTCTTTATCTTGGATTGAGTTTTCATTTTGCAAGAGTTTCCTCAAGGTATCATAATCTCACAGTTTTGGACCAGATTTGAGGGGGTATTTATAGAAAAAATTCATGGAAAATCAATGGCCCAGATTATTTTGTATACTATTTGATCTAAAGGCTCACATTTAATCTTGAATTTAACTTTTTCCAAAAAGAATAATTATGACATCATAAAGGACAGCTCAAGGGACACCTCATGGGGGTATGTGGTGAAATTCTCATGTAAGGAAGCTTCTGAAAAAATTTTAGTCCAATGTGGTACCGATCGGAGCAGTTTAACAACAACCGAACTATTTTCTGTTCCTAATTTTTATAATATACCAGGATATATATTGTGTCCTGGAAATCAATGTCTAGGTTCTCCATACCATTAACAATTTTAGACTAAGTATTTATCTGCCATCCATCCCTTGGGAAATGACCAAAATACCCTTGGTGCCCTTTCTTGCACTATATTAACCCTAAGGGCATAATTGCCGTTGCACCCCTCTTTATACTGCCTCAAGGTATATACTGGCTCTAACTAATCATATTTATATCATATGTCACTTTTTTAGCCTATCCCAGATAACCAAAATACCCTCCATCCATCTCTGGTACAATCTGGGCATCCAGGGGTATTTTTGTAATTTTACACTTTTTATGGACACTGGCCCCTTCTACTGATAAATTGGTACCCTGGGTTTTGGGCCCTCCTTGGCATCAAAATTCACTAATATGTGAATAACCTTTTATACATAACTTCTTCTGGGGTTCTGTTAGATCCATGACATCTAACACTGTAGGGCACAATTTCCTGTAATTCTCCCACTTATATCTAAAGTCCATGAAATATGATAAAATTTTAGATAACTTTTAGACTGTCAGATAAATATCTGTTATCTGGATCCCTAATAAAATTTTTGTATCATGCTAGATTGACCATCATATCTTCCTCTATTTACTGATAGAATATGGGACTGAAATACTTTCGGGCAGTTATAACCCTTTTCGGGCTAACCTTTTCATAATTATAATTTTGCCTTTAAACTTTTTACTTAATTACATTTAAGTGCCTTAACTTTTGAAAATTACTACTTTTGGCCCAACTTTTATTTCTACTTTAACTTTTGGCCTTTAAACTTTTCTACTTTGCATTTTAGTACTTCTCTTCCCTCAAGACTCATATAACCTTTATATTTTCTTCTGATCTTTGTAATAATCCTTTCTAAACCTCTTCCCACTATCAGTACTATACAAATAGGGAAAAATTATGATATGACACAGAACATCTTAATGCTAGACAAGAATTGGTTTTCATTATAGATAGTATAAACAAGTTGAAATAAGCTAGAATCAAGTAGTATTTACTTGGAAATTCAAGTATGCATACAATTATGGTTTTATACTCATGGTTTCTACTGTATATATCACTATTCATATATGAGAATTACATGATTTTTATGCTTCCAATAGATTTAAAATGAAAAATTGTGTAGAGTAAAGTAGAGAAACAAACATTTGAAGCATTTGAATCAAAATGATAATTTTTAGAAAATAAGGAGGGTAAGTTCAGTTATGTACAGTATCTAAGGGAGGAGTTGGAATTCTGAAATTATAACCTCATATTTGGGTTCCTTGGACAAAATTATGTAGGGTTAATTTAAGAAAATAATTAGTACAAAGTTAAGCCACTCACTCCAAGAATTAAGTTAAGATTAGGGGTTTTAAGGAACTTGATGCACAATGTTTATGTAATGTCTCTAATGAGTTATATACACAATGTAATTGCCATGATATGTCAAAGAAAATGAGTTAAAGAGGATGAGAAAGTAATCAATGTTTGGTTGGAGACAAAGGGAGCAAAGAGAAAAGGATAAAGTTTTAAGGTAGTGGACTTACTTTTTTATGTGCTTGAGGTGGTATGCTTATGTGTTGACATGTATGTAATAATTGAGTGATGTTGTTACATGTTAAATGATGTTGAATATGTTATGAATAACATTTTTCCATAGCCATGCATTTTTATACAAAGCATATAGCATAATGGCATGTTACTAAATAAAGAAAATTTAATGAAATTACATATCATGTATTAGCATCCATATTACATCTTTTAGTAGTAATATTTGCTACTAAGATTTCCTAAAATCTTACCCTCCCATAACCAAACAATTTAGATAAAGCTGATAGAAAAGGTATGCATGGAGAAGAGCTATAGAAAGGAAGAAAGAAAGTGGCAATTATTTGTTCTATTATGTATTGTATAAATTGCCAACTATGTTCATGTCATATAATATGTAACAAAAAATGTATGAAATAATTATAGCATAACTCCATGTTGTATATGAGTGTATGGGAATTCAAGTTGATTATTTATAAATGTTGGAATAACTTAGGGAAAATGACACCTGGGTCTCATGTAAGTAATTAAATGATAAAAAAATCCTAAGAAATGTCATAATTATTTTCAAGTCCCATGGGACCTCATATGAATTTTTTCCATTTGTAATAAGACATAATTCCCCTTGTGAAATAAAAAATAGTAAAGAGGAAATGAGACTTGGAGAACTATAGCATGGAGAGAATAGGAGAAAGAATGACGAGGAAGACAATGGATGATAGCTCATCGTGCATGGCTAAAAGGGCTTCATGCCCTTCTATTTTGGATTTTTGAGTTTGAAAGTTTTATAGGTACAGTGACTGATTGAGAGAGAAAGGGCTAGAGAGAGATATTGGAGGATGGAAGGCTTATAGTGCAGTTCATCAATATCTGTGTTCTGGGTTTAATCCCCATTGCCATAAATGGCGACACAAATCTAAAGATGGCTAGCATCTTCATTTGCTTTACTTTTCAGTTCTTTATGTTCATGAGTTTCTGAGTTCCTTGTGCTTCGATGTATCATTGTAGTAAAAATTTTGTCAGTAGTGCTTCTTCATTAACTCTTCCATTTGCCTAGTTTTCTTCTTAGTTTTCATGAGTCTTTGCTTTTGAATAAGTGAAGACTTATGTTTCTTTGGGTTCTGCTATAATATCCCTTTCATTGGAAGAACTTATCTCTTTAAAAGTTATGTTCAGTTTACAGGAATTTGTGATGTATTTACTTAAGTGTAGGAAAAAAATATGAACATAAGAAATGTTCCTTGAAAATGTAAATGACAGATTATGATATGATATATGAGGCAATGTCAGTTGTTATTATAGTATATGATAGTTGCTAATATAAGTGCTAAAGTTGTTAATATTCTATGTCTGGTGCAGGTTGTCATATCCTAATTTTTCCCTATCCACATAGCACTAAAAGTGGAAAGAGGCTTAGAAAGGATTATGACGAACATCAGAAGAAATAATAAAGGTTAGATGATTCTTTAAGGAAGAGAATGACTAAAATGAAAAGTAGAAAAGGTTAAAGGCAAAAAGTGAAAGTAGAAATAAGATTTGGGCCAAAAGTGGTAATTTCTAAAAGTTAAGGGACTTAAATGTAATTAAGTAAAAAGTTCAAGGGCAAAATTGTAATTATAGAAAGATCAGCCCAGAAAGGGTTATAACTGCTAGAAGTTTTTCAGTCCCATATTCCATCAGTAAATAGAGGAAGTTAAGCTGGTTAATCTGGCATGGTACAGAAATTTTATTAGGGCTCTAGACAGCAGAAAATTATCTGATAGTCTAAAAGTTATCTGAATTCTTATCATATTCCATGAACATCAGATATAAGTGGGGGAATTATAGGAAAGTGTGCCCTACAGTGTCAGATGTTATGAATTGGACAGAACCGCGGAAGAAGTCCTGTACAAACTATTCCCATAATAGTGAATTTTGACGGGAGTTTAATAACACCCGTGATCCGATAATGGAACTTATCGTTATGTGAGCCTAGATAAAATGAGACTAGATGACCTCATATATGGGCCCATGATGATGCTAAGAAAGGACCAAAACCCAGGGTACCAGTCCATTAGTAGAAGGGGCCAGTGTCTAGAAAAAGTGCGAAATTATGAAAATGCCACTGGATGCCCAGATTGTACCAGAGATAGATGAAGGGCATTTTAGTCACCTGGGATAGGCTAAAAAAGTGGTACATGTTATAAATATGATTATTTGAGCCTAGATACACCCTGAGGCAGTATAAAGAGGGGTAAAATGACAATTATGCCCTTAAGGCCAATATAGTGTAAGAAATGACACCAAGGGTATTTTGGTCATTTTCCAAGGAAATGATGGCAGATAAATACTCAGTATAACCATGTCAAGGACTCAAGGGTATGATAAGCCTAGACATTGATTTCCAGGACAGAATACATATCTTGGTATATTATAGAAAAATTCAGAACAGAAAACAGTTCAGTTGTTGTGAAACTGCTCCGATCGGTACCGGATTAGACTGGAATTTTTCCAGAAGCTTCCTTACACTATGAGCACGCCACCTAAACCCTTGAGGTGTCCCTTGATATTTCCAACATGATGTCATAATTATTGTTTTATGAAAAAGTTAAATCCAAGATTAAATGTGGGCCTTTAAATCAAATAGTAACCAAATCATTCTTGGCCATTCACTTTTCTTGGATTTTGGCTATAAATACCCCCTCATTCTTCAAAAAACCATGGCCTTGTGATACCTTGGGGAAACTCTTGCAAAATGAAAACTCAAGCCAAGACAAAGAAGATCAAGGTTCCAAAGTTCAAGCAAGCTAGAGATTAAAGGTAAGCAATCTCTCCTAGCTTATCTTCCTTTGATTTGGGAGCTTGAACTTAGGGTTTTCATGGGAGAAAAGTTGAGTTTTCTCTAAGGGGTAGTGCTGCCCAAAAACCTTAGATGAAAGGGGAAAGAAGAAATTAAAGTTAGAAACATATGATTGAAGCTTAAACAAGCTAGTTAAGTGATTGGTTGTTGAATCAAGTTGATATTCTTGACTTTGCCAAGAGTGAACCTATTTGGTATGCACTTTTTATGAGGGAAGGAAATGGAATTTCAATGATTTAATGCTTCCATTGAATTTAGATGATAATTTTGTGTAGGGTTGGAAAGGTTTTGAACCTTGAAAGCATTGAAATTCCAAGATTGTAGTTTTTGAAATCCTTCTCTATTACTGTTCACTCGCATGAACAGTGATTGGAATTTCATGATTTTCATGCTTCCAATGGTTTCAAAATGAAAAGTTGTGTGGGATAAGGTAGAGAAAAAGTATGGGAAGCATTGGAATCAAAATGATAATTTTTGACAGAATTAAGTGCAGTTTTGGTTCTGTACAGCATGTGACGAAGGAGCTAGAATTTCATGATTCTAAGCTCAAAAATGGATTCAAAAGATGAAATCGTGTAGGGTAAAGTCAAGGCATCAATTGATTCAAAGACAAAGTCCATTGGTTAAGATTAAGGAAAGTTAATGAGATTAATGTTCAAGAAGAAGTTATGTTAGTTAAAGTGAGTTTAATGCTTAAGGAAGTTAGATTGTAATAGATGAGTGATTATGTGATGTTAGGAATTGATTGGCATGCTCCAAGAGAGGCAGCCACATGTTCAAGGAAAGTGAGAAGAAAGAAGCAAGTTAAGGTGAAAGAAGGTCAAGTGTTCAAGGTAGTAAACTTATCCTGAACTTGTATGCATTAGATATTATGCTTGATTGTGCTATGGCTTGATTGAATTGTGTTGCCTATGTGCTTATGTATGAATATCTGTTTATATGTTTACTTTGGCCAATTGTATTTCATATGTAACATGGAAGCAAGCACATGACACAATAGTAACACTTTCACAAGCAAGCACAAGTAGTTACATTAATGCATGCATTGTTTAGTACCGTTTGCTACTGAGATTTCCCCCGAAATCTCATCCCTTTCCATGTAATCCCAATCCCACAGGTTTATGAATGATGAAAGAGGATGATGAAGTATGAAGAAAAGCTAGGGATTGGATAGTATATATGTTATGTGAATGTGTAATGTTGCTGTATGACCAATGTAAGCAGTGATGGTCATGATGTAATGAAAAATAGTAAATGATAGAATAAATGTATGAACTTTTACATACATTTAGATGACATGCCAAGCTTCGTTTTAACACCAAGAATGCTTTATTTGGATGTCTGTACAAAGAGAACTGATTTTCCAAAGTATGGGACCAGAATCTATTTTCAGGATTTTTGACCAAATGAACAGTAAACTTTAGCGAATAAACTGTATTAATTGGCTAATCATTTGGTTTGGAAATTATTTTTCCCTTAAATTTTAATATGTTATCTTCATGTAGCTTTTTGAAACACTTCATTTTGAGTTTTCTAGAATTAGTTATGATTTTTTGAATTTTATTGCGTAATCTGGAATACCATATGAACAGTAACATGAGAAAGTGTAAAATTCCAGATTTAGCTAATGAACTTCCAAGGTCTTGTAAGTGGTTCTAAATGCTACTGAATGGTCCCTAAGATGTATAAAAGTAAGGATGTTACATTTTGGTATCAGAGCAGAAGTTTCTGGCATGATAGAAGATATTCCCAGATCCTAACCCTAAACAGTGGGTATTTTGTTAAGTTAGGCTATTTATTAGGATAATTACCATTGCTTAATTAAACAAATGTTTCAGGGATAGATATGAGATTACATAAAGTTAAGTCATAGGCTTCAATTAATAAGGGAGACCCCCATTCTATTGTGATATATAAAGATGATGTACATCCAGACTTTGATCCTTTAGGCAATGAAGAAAGTTCAGACAAAAGTTTAGGGGATCAGTCAGGAAAGTCTACAGTGGAATATCCCATAGATGTTTCTGTGGACTTAAACCTGTAGTCTGGAGGTCACATAAAGATACAGCCTGAAGCCCAGTATACCCCAGATAATGCTGATTCTAGTGACTCTATACAGTATGAGTTTGTTGGAGTGCCATCTAACCCTGATGTACGTTCTATTCCTCCAATGAGGGGATAGATTATGGCTGAGGAAGCTGAGTACTAGTACTGGATTATGGGTAGACCAGATATTATTCCTCCTCCACTAGAGTTTGAGGACAGAGTTACTGTGAGTAATAAACAATAGTCCCCTAATTCAGATATCCAGTCAGAGTTTATGATAGAACCTATTCATTCCCAAAGTCCAGGAATATGTGGCTGTATAGAGAAGGATCAGTGTGATATTCCTGGCCCTAGTCAACCCCAGCTTTCTTTATTAAAGACAGATAATGCTGACCATATATATCTCAGGAAAGCTATGGAGAGTGAATTACTCAGTCTAGTTCAAGGAATAGATAGAAGTAGAGATCAAGAGCAGTCAGTTTACTTACAGTTCCTCAATGCTGTATCAGGGGTGATAAATAGATACGTAGTAGAGGGCATTAACCTAAATCAAGTTTATACTCTAGAGGACTGGCATGAGATTATAGTAAGCCAAGTACTACCATATACCCCTACATGGCATATAGAGCTAAGTGAGTATTTGTTAAATGATCCGCCAGCTGATATTCAGGGGTGGCATATCCGTGTATAGAAGTATGTGCAGTCTATGATCCCTTAGAAAGAAATGTAGAAGTAGATGAGGGGTAATGTAAATAGGTAAAGTGAAAAGAAAAGTAATTACTCATATGTATGATGTTATGATGTACCCCAAATATGTAATTGATATGTATGTAATGTGTGTACAAATATTATGGTAATATGGAATATGGATGTTGGTTGAACATGTATGTGAATATGTTACCTATTTAAGTATGACTATGATGTATGTATATGAATGTTCTTTAATTAATTTAGAGTCATCCAAAGACAAGAGTTTTTACGAGCTGCTAGGCCGCAACAGAAGATGACCTATGGTCATGACGGAATAATACATAGCTGTTAAGCTGTGACAAGTAACTCGAGATGGTCATGACTAAAAGTTACAGAGAATATGAGATGGCTAGCAAGTACTTAGGTGGTTACTAAAATGCACAGAGACCTGATGATAAGAATAAGATGATGACCTCACTGAAGTTTATCAGTTAGAGGCTTAGCAGAGAGTGTGGGCAAGTTAGATAGTACGATACATTGAGATACAGAAGATCAGTTAAAGAAGAGGCTCAAAAGTAGATCCTCCGTATGATCATCAGGAGTTGATCTATGTTGTGAAAGACTTGCCTAGAAAGGAGCCTAACGTATGACTTAAGGATAAAGATGTGATGGCTAATAGATAGAAAGTTAATGTTCCCAATACAGAGGGATTCCATCACGAAGAGATAGTAACCTAACACTATGCCCTAGATAACAAAAATAGTAATGTTAGATGATGAATGAGATCTAAGTGACTTAAATTAGTCAGGATTTAAAGACAGACCAGAAAGGAATCACAGTCTAATCCAGAGTAGACTGAGACTGATAGACAAAAAGAGTTAAGAGATACAGAGAGGCACAGAAGTTACTCCATATGAGATGGAGAATGATCCGCTCACTTGAGAAGTTTTTCTCAAAAAGTTTAAAAGAATCATTCCTCTCAATTAGAGAGAGGTGAGCATAAAGTTAAGGGTTAGAGAAAAGAAAAGAGAACCCTTTTGATGGATACTTAATCAAGTTCAATCATATCGACCTTGAGGCTTAATAAGAGTTACTTTCTCGCCTGTTAGTAATCCAGGGGGATAAGGGAAAACTTAAAAGTTCGAATAGCATAAAGATATGAGTCAAACCTTTTCTCAGTTAGCTGAAAGGAAATAGCTCACTCAATTATGGATTACCGCTAGATTTTGATGAGGCCAAGGACACATAAATCCTTCAGGCTAGAGACATATAAGTCTTACAGGCGATAAGAGATGATATGATAGAATGAATATGACCTAGTAAGGTAACCACATATTCAAAGATGAAGTGACTCCCCTATTCCTTATGTAAAAAGAGTAAAGAAGGGTTGAATCTATATCCTAGTAAGAGGGTAAAGTGGCAACTTAAGTGAAACAAGTAAATGATTTAGGTTCCTGAATAAATGATCAGGACCTAGTAATTAAGGTAATGAAGGAACATAATACTTTAAAGTCTACTTGGTTAATTATTTAATTGCAATGTAAGTATAAGGGATGGTTGAGCAGATGTATGTGATAGTGGTATGGCTTATGTTGCCATAAGATATGATGAGAAGTTGCATCTCCTTGCAGTTGTCATATGATAACATGCATGTTAGAGACTGCTTAAATGATTTCATCTCCTTGCATATTATACATGTTGAGTATGTTATGATGGATAAATACTCCCTTTTACATTACATGCAGGGTAGAGTAGATATGATGAGAAAGTTATGTTGCTCCCATGCCCTACAACATGCAATTAAGTAATTCAACTTGGTAAGGATGAAACAATAGCAAAGGGCTAAATAAGATAGTTAGCTAGTTAAGTCCCAAAGAGTAGAAAGAGAAATTATGATCAAACAGTGACAGTCAATGAGATTAAAGATGAGAATTAATAGTGAATCTGCAGATAAATGATTATGATACTCAGGATATATCCTTTCAGTAGGGGTAAGATGTATGAATAGATGATGATGGACATGTGCATAATAGAGCCTGTGTAGCTCTCTGTAGTAATGGATAAAGTAAAGTTATAAAGATGAGAATGGTATGTGAAGTTCCTGAGTGATAGAGGGAATGAGTCAAGTCCTAATAGATAATATTGGATTCTCTGATCATTTTTGGGGAATATTCTGTGGAGTTAACAACGATGTGGAAGTGATCAACCTTGTAACTTTGTCCGTTGGTTTAGGTCTTCCAAAGATGAGAATACAGTACAATGGAATCGCAGTAAATTTTGGAGGATTGTAGTTAGATCCTGGCATGGCTCACAGGGTTGCAGTTAGATCCTAAAAGGCTTACGGTTGATCACAATAGATCCTGAAGGTTGCAGTAGACCAAGCCTAGAGCAAGAAAGTAATGAGCCATAAGTACAATATTTCTTAGGAAGGACGAATACTAAGGAAAAGTTAAGGTATAGAAGCTTCAAAAGTTGATTAACTCATAACAGAGAGAGTACCCATGATGCTAGTTTCAGATAACCTTATTACTATTAGGGGCTGAACTCAGAATCTTCTTACACGTAACAGGAACTCAGTGATCAAAGTTAAAGTTATTAATCCTGAGTTCCAAGGATTTATGAGAATGTTTTATAAGATATGAGGAAGGGTCAAATGAGAATAAAGAAATCCTTATGATGAGATTACAAAGACTAAAAATAAAGGTACATAGATCCTCGAGATGAGGACAAAGAGATTAGAAGGCCAGATAGACCCCAAAGAGATAGTATAAGATGTGTCTAAAATGGTAAAGTACTAGGGTCAGAGCCAGTGAGCACCAGTGCTTTAGATTTGTATCTGCACATTTCAGTTAAGCGTGCTCAGGCAAGGGTAGTCCAATAATGGGTGACCCCCTAGGAAGTGATAAAAAAAAGTGTGAATGCCACAAGAAATTGGCATATATGCACAAAGCTATGTAAAATGATAGTAAGAGCTATGAAAAGCTAGAAAGGGTTATGAACAGTAAGAGACTAGAACCCTTATGTCAAGTCCAAATGAAATGGATTTGAAAGATGAACTATGATATAGCCAGATTTGACCAGATATGCCATTTTATGTCATGAAAGATACGAAATGAGAAGATATGCCTTGAAAATCGGCTATATAGCTAGCTTTGTAAACAGATAGAGAGGCTTCCATTCATGAAAAGATAAGATGTTTGAATGATGAGCTACATGTGAAAGAGCAAATGAGAGCTTTGAGAGCTTCCACTCCTTGCATAGAATGTCAGGCCTCATGTTACGTTGTATTATGTGATGTTTACAGAATATGCTAAAGTTCTGAATGTTAGAGCAGTGCAAGCTCTGAGTGTTAGAGCTGTGCAAGCTCTGAGTGTTAGAGCTGTGCATATTAAGAGAAGGAATGCTTGAGCTCTAATGTTAGAGCTTTGCATTCATGGGTAGGTATGCAGTCCTACAATATGCTGGCCAGGCATTATGCATGTTAGAGTATGTGCTCCTATTTAGTAGTAGAACAATGAAAGAAAGAATAATGATATAAGTCCTCTCTCTGTATTATGATGAGTTTTTAAAGATGATAAGAATGTATGATGATATGAGAATGAGAGTTAAAGTGTGCGGATATTCAGATAATTTCACTAGATACTCAGATGAGAAAGAAGTGATTGCACTAAAAAGTATGATGAGTTGTTAATAGAAATTCCAGAATATAGTAGTATTCGTAGGAGTTTGATATGAAAGAAATGGACACTACTCACAAGTCTTGTATGGTGAGAAGTCCATATACAGATAGATGTATAGCGAGTAAGTAAGTAATAGAATGAACTGGAGTTGAACTCTAATTGAGTTGATTCAGAATAGAAGAATGACCATAGTAAATATATCAAGAATTGCGGATATGAAAAGTACTCCGCTAAGATGTTTATTTTAAGAGATAGATACCCCAATCATTGACTGAGTTGTTGAGTAAATTTTGAGGACAACATTTATTTTAAGGGGGTTAGAAATGTCATACCCTAATTTTTTCCTATCCGTATAGTACTGATAATGGAAAAAGGTTTGGAAAGGATTATGACGAACATCAAAAGAAATAATAAAGATTAGATGATTCTTTAAGGAAGAGAAGGACTAAAATGAAAAGTAAAAAATGTTAAAGGCAAAAAGTGAAAGTAGAAATAAGATTTGGGCCAAAAGTGGTAATTTCTAAGAGTTAAGGGACTTAAATGTAATTAAGTAAAAAGTTCAAGGGCAAAATTGTAATTATAGAAAGATCAGCCCGAAAAGGGTTATAACTGCCCAGAAGTTTTTTAGTCCCATATTCCATCAATAAATAGAGGAAGTTACGCTGGTTAATCTGTCATGATACAGAAATTTTATTAGGGCTCTAGACAGTAGAAAATTATCTGATAGTCTAAAAGTTATCTGAATTTTTATCAGATTCCACAGACATCAGATATAAGTGGGGGAATTACAGGAAAGTGTGCCCTACAGTGTCAGATGTTATGAATTAGCCAGAACCTCGAAAGAAGTCCTGTACAAATTATTCCTATAATAGTGAATTTTGACGGGAGTTTAATAACACCCGTGATTCAATAATAGAACTTATCGGTATGTGAGCCTAGATGAAATGAGACTATATGACCTCATATATGGGCCCATGATGATGATAAGAAGGGACCAAAACCCAGGGTACCAGTCCATCAGTAGAAGGGGCTAGTGTCCAGAAAAAGTGTGAAATTACGAAAATGCCCCTAGATGCCCAGATTGTACCAGAGATGGATGAAGGGCATTTTGGTCACCTGAGACAGGCTAAAATAGTGTCACATGGTATAAATATGATTATTTGAGCCCAGATAAACCTGAGGCAGTATAAAGAGGGGTAAAATGACGATTATGCCCTTAGGGTCAATATAGTGCAAGAAAGGACACCAAGGGTATTTTGGTCATTTTCCAAGGAATCGATGGTAGATAAATACTCAGTATAACCATGTCAATGGTATGAGAAGCCTAGCCATTATTTTCAAGATATAATACATATCCTGGTATATTACAGCAAAATTTGGAACAGAAAACAGTCCGGTTGTTGTGAAACTGCTCCGATCGGTGCTGGATTAGACTAAAATTTTTCTAGAAGCTTCCTTACACTATGAGCACGCCACCTAACCCCTTGAGATGTCCCACATGATGTCATAATTATTGTTTTATGAAAAAGTTAAATCCAAGATTAAATGTAGGCCTTTAGATCAAATAGTAACCAAATCAATCTTGGCCATTCACTTTTCTTGGATTTTGGCTATAAATACCCCCTCATTCTGCAAAAAACCGTGGCCTTATGATACCTTGGGGAAACTCTTGCAAAATGAAAACTCAAGCCAAGACAAAGAAGATTCAAGGTTCCAAAGTTCAAGCAAGCTAGAGATTAAAGGTAAGCAATCTCTCCTAACTTATTTTCCTTTGATTTGGGAGCTTGAACTTAGGGTTTTCATGTGAGAAAAATTGAGTTTTCTCTAAGGGGTAGTGCTGCCCAAAAACCTTAGATGAAAGGGGAAAGAAGAAATTAAAGTTAGAAACATATGATTGAAGCTTAAACAAAATAGTTAAGTGATTGGTTGTTGAATCAAGTTGATATTCTTGACTTTGCTAAGAGTGAACCTGTTTGGTATGCACTGTTCATGAGGGAAAGAAATGGAATTTCAATGATTTAATGCTTCCATTGAATTTAGATTATGATTTTATGTAGGATTGGAAAGGTTTTGAACCTTGAAAGCATTGAAATTCCAAGATTATAGTTTTTGAAATCCTTCTCTATTACTGTTCACTCGCATGAACAGTGATTGGAATTTCATGATTTTCATGCTTCCAATGGTTTTAAAATGAAAAGTTGTGTGGGATAAAGTAGAGAAAAAGTATGGGAAGCATTGGAATCAAAATGAGAATTTTTGGAAGAATTAAGTGCAGTTTCGGTTCTGTACAGCATGTGATGAAGGAGCTAGAATTTCATGATTCTAAGCTCATAAATGGATTCAAAAGATGAAATTGTGTAGGGTAAAGTCAAGTCATCAATTGATTCAAAGACCAAGTCTATTGGTTAAGATTAAGGAAAGTTAATGAGATTAATGTTCAAGAAGAAGTTATGTTAGTTAAAGTGAGTTTAATGCTCAAGGAAGTTAGATTGTAATAGATGAATGATTATGTGATGTTCGGAATTGATTGGTATGCTCCAAGAGAGGCAGCCACATGTTCAAGGAAAGTGAGAAGAAAGAAGCAAGTTAAGGTGAAAGAAGGTCAAGTGTTCAAGGTAGTAAACTTATCCTGAACTTGTATGCATTAGATATTATGCTTGATTGTGCTATGGCTTGATTGAATTGTGTTGCCTATGTGCTTATGTATGAATATCTGTTTATATGTTTACTTTGGCCAATTGTATTTCATATGTAACATGGAAGCAAGCACATGACACAATAGTAACACTTTCACAAGCAAGCACAAGTAGTTACATTAATGCATGCATTGTTTAGTACCGTTTGCTACTGAGATTTCCCCCGAAATCTCATCCCTTTCCATGTAATCCCAATCCCACAGGTTTATGAATGATGAAAGAGGATGATGAAGCATGAAGAAAAGCTAGGGATTGGATAGTATATATGTTATGTGAATGTGTAATGTTGCTGTATGACCAATGTAAGCAGTGATGGTCATGATGTAATGAAAAATAGTAAATGATGGAATAAATGTATGAAATTTTACATACATTTAGATAACATGCCAAGCTTCATTTTGACACCAAGAATGATTTATTTGGATGTCTATACAAAGAGAACTGATTTTCCAAAGTATGGGACCAAAATCTATTTTCAGGATTTTTGACCAAATGAACAGTAAACTTTGGCGAATAAACTGTATTAATTGGATAATCATTTTGTCTGGAAATTATTTTTCCCTTAAATTTCAATATGTTATCTTCACGTAGCTTTTTGAACCACTTCATTTTGAGTTTTCTACAATTAGTTATGATTTTTCGAAGTTTGTTGCATAATCTGGAATACCATATGAACAGTAACCCGAGAAAGAGTAAAATTCCAGATTTAGCTAATGAACTTCCAAGGTCTTGTAAGTGGTTCTAAATGCTACTGAATGGTCCTTAAGACATATGAAAGTAAGGATGTTACACAGGTTTCCCTTATTGATGGCGAGTTTGTTTGGAAAATATCTATTATGTTATATTCATATAGGGAGACAGTTTGAAAATGATGAAGAAGGTCATACATATTGGTGGTTAAATAACAATAATATCCATAAAGGAAGGCACATAACATATAATGAGTTTAAAACATTAGTAGCATCACTTGTTGGGAAAGGAAGTGATAAAATCGTAAAGAAATTCAATGGTAGATTTGTTTAAAACACATTTAACGATAAATGAGTTGAGTATTTTATAATGTTCAATAGAGAAAGTGGCTATGTGTAAATACTTAGCACACTGATTTCTATTTTGTAAATATTTGTACACAGTGATAAAAGTATTTTTTTAACCTTGATCAATATCCATCTGTCTGAAGGTAGGGTTGATCTTGATGAAGGTTTGATGTATTCCTTTTACATTTACTGTCATGAACTGATGTAATTGTAAAGTGCTTATATATATGGAGTTATATTCTGACTATGATGATTATGGGAAGAAACATGGTGAAGTTGTTATTTTGTCAACATGGAGTTGTCATTTGTTATTGGTAGTGTTGTTATGTTCAATCCCACAATCAGTTTTTCTACTTCAAACAAGGTGTTATGCTGGTAAGGCCACTGCACTTTCTATTTGCAGAATTCATGGAAAGAATTATTAAGTAGTTGTTATTCCTTTACTACGGGGTTGTTATTTTGTAGGGGTGGGGTTTTTATTTTTGCAGTTGTTTGTTTTTCCTTATAGGCTTGTTACTTTTATAGTTGTGGAGTTGTTCTATTTTCACTAAAAGTTGTCAATTTTTTGGACTTGTTATTTTTTTAGTTCTTTATTTTCCCTTATACTCTTGTTACTTTTACAGTTATGAGGTTGTTCTGTTTTCATTGGTTAAATTATTTATTTTCCCTTCTGGTATTGTTACTTTTATAGTTGTAGGGTTTATTTGGTTTCATTGATTAAGTTTTGATTCCTTCACGATGGGGTTGTTATTTATAAGTGCTAGAGTTGTTATTTTTGCTGTCGTGGATAAGTTATTTTTCAGTTGTCAAGTTCTTATTCCTTCACTATGAGGTTCTTATTTCCTACTCACAAAGTTGCTATTTTTGCTGTCATTGGGTAGTTGTTATTTATAAGTGGTTGTTATACTTTCACTATGAAGCTCTACTCAAGTCTTGTCCATGTAAAAAATATATGACTGAGGTGTGAGAATAACTTCTTTGGCTCCGCATATTCATGGAATTGTTTGATATTAGGGACCAAGTTTGCGGAATTTCTATGAATTATATTCACAAGAACCGACTAACTAGTTTTTCAATACAAAGTGAAGCATTTGGGTCTTAGATTTTTCGCCCAACAAGTCTCCTAATGACAACCTGAAAGCATAAACATCAGTTTTATCAAATACTTTCCAGATGATCATGCCATTAATAATAACAACCTACACCAGAAAAAAATTATTAACAACTCCATCACTTATATTAACAACTATCGTGTAACATAATGAAAACTCAACCACTCATACTAACTCCTCGTCTGAATTTGCCTGCAAAACTCAACAATTTCAAAAAATAGAAGAAAGGAAGCAATATAACTGTAACATAATAATGTTAGAATCTGGTGTAGAATATATTAGGGCAATAATATTTTTTGGATATGCAATGAATATAACATCTAAATTGAAAGGAAATCTTGCATCTTTTCAGATGCAATTGTGGCTTCCTTTTCTCTTTTATGACATTCAATTGCTTCCTAATTATTAAGCAAATGGATCATCATGAAATAGAAAATTTAAATGATCATTCAATCTCTTATGTTCTTATACAACTCTTCCCTTACAATGCTTTGTATTGAAATTCTAAGATAGCAAGCCACTTAAGTGCAGTAAAGTTTTGCTGGATGCTCCTTGCTCTAGACTTGGTGTTCTTTCCAAGGTATTATATTAAACATATGCCATATTCATCATCCAAGTAAGGCCAAAAATTTTCTTAAATGTCCTCTATTTGTGTATCAATTCATGAGGGGTGCACGAATTTTTAAATATATGATTTCTTTGTCTTAGATATCAACTATATTGAACTTCTTATAAGGTGTTTATAATTTTTTCAGATGCAATGGCAAAGAATCTTGATTTACATGTTATGACTTCATATTTGGTTTACAAAATCAGTTTAAGTTGTTATTTGCTCATCATGAGAGCCAATTCTAGTTTTGCAAATTTCCTTCTATGGATTACTGAATGAGAAGTATTAACAATAACAACCACGTAATAAAGGAATAACAACCCCACCACTACAAAATAACAACCACGTAATAAAGGAATAACAACTACTTCATAATTCTTCTCAGGAATTATACAAACAGTAAGTGCAATGGCCTCACCAGCACAACACCTTGTTTGAAGCAGAAAAAATTGTCTGCGGCATTGAACATAACAACACTACCAATATCAAATGACAATTTTATGTTGACAAAATAACTTCAACATGTTTCTTCCCATAATCATTCTAGTAATAATATAACTTGATATATATGCACTTTACAATTACATCAGTTCATGACAGCAAATATAAAAGGAATACATCAAATATAGATACCTTCATCAAGATCCACCCTACCTTTAGATAGATGGATATTGATCAAGGTTAAAAAAAATACTTTCATCAATGTGTACAAATATTTATAAAATAGAAATCAGTGTGTTACGTATTTACACATGGCCACTTTCTCTATTGAACATTATAAAAGGCTCAACTCATTTATCATTAAACATGTTAACAAATGTGTGTCAATCAAATCTAACATTGAATTTATTTACAATTTTATCGCTTCCTTTCCCATAAAGTGATGCTACTAATATTTTGAACTCGTTATATGTTATGCCTTCCTTTATAGATATTGTTGTTACTTGATCACAAACACGTATGACCTTCTCTATCATTTCCAAATTGTCTCCCCATATGAACTAACAGAATAGATGATTTCTAAACAAACTCGCCATCAATAATGGCAACCTGTACTAGACATAGAATGTTAACAATTATCATGTACTATAATAACAACTCATATTGCCCCGTATATCATATCATAATCTGTCATTTACATTTTCAAGGAACGTTTCTAATATTCATATTTTCTTACTACACTGAAATAAATACACCACAAATTCCTGTAAATTGAGCATAACTTTTAAAGAGATAAGTTTTTCCAATAAAAGGGATGTTAGAGTAGAATCCAAAGAAACATAAGTCTTCACTAATTCAAGAATAGAGACTCATGAAAACTAAGAAGAAAACTAGGCTAATGGAAGAGTTAATGAAGAATCACTACTGACAAAATTTTTACTACAATGATATATCAAAGCACAAGGAACTCAGAAACTAATAAATAGAGTGAACTAGAAAGTAAAGCAAATGAAGATACTAACCATCATTTGGATTTGTGTTCCATTGATGGCAATGGAGATTAAACCCAGAACACAGATATTGATGAACAGCACTATAAGCTTTCCATCCTCAAACATCTCTCTAGCCCTTTCTCTCTCAATCAGTCACTATACCTATAAAACTTTTGAACCTAGAAGCCAACATAGAAGGCATAAAGCCCTTTTAGCCATTCACGATGACCAGAAAATCCAGCTATGAACACACTATATGAGCTATCATACATTATCTTCCTTGTCATTCTTTCTCCTCTTTGCTCCACACCAAAGTTTGCCAAGTCTCATTTCCTCTTTACTATTTTTTATTTCACAAGGGTAATTATATCTTTTCACAATTGGAAAAAATTCATATAAGGTCCCATGGGACTTGAAATTAATTATGCCATTTATTGGGACTTTTTTGTCATTTAATTGCTTACGTGGGACTAAAGTGTCATTTTTACAATAATTTATGAGATTTATAAAAGAAAGTCAAATGGTCAAAATGTAGGTTCTGAAGTAGTTCTATTGTGACTCTAGTTTGACCTAGCAAATTAAGGAATTAATTCACGAAATTTTATGAATATATAGTGCACATCTATAGCTTTAAATGCATAGGTAATATGCCTCATTTAGATGTGTATATCAAGATAAATGAATTTTTAAAGTTACAATACAACATCTAGACTTTTCAGAATTTACCTTATAAACAATAAAAAATAATGATTTAACTGTATTAATTGCCAAGGTATATATCTAGATTTATATTTTTTTCTTTAAAAGGATATGAAAAGCTTCAATTAGAAATTTGGAATACCTCCATATGAGTTTTCTAGAATTAGTTATAAATTTTAAAGTTTGACTCTTAATCTAGAATTTACCAAATAAACAGTACCTGATAAGCAATTTTTAAAAATTTTAATTTTTAAGTGAAAGTAATGCTTCTGATAGTTAAATACGCTTCCAAATATTTACTCTAAGGGGTGAAAAGTAGAATGTTTCAGGATAGGATTTAGAGCCATATTTAAGGCTACCCTATTATCACAGTATAGTTTTAGAGGAGAATCAAACTGAAAGTATGCTTCTTGTGCTACTCTTTTCAAGTGCAGTCCTTCCATAATGCCTCAGCTAGGACCCTTAGTTTAGATTCTACACTACTTTTGGCTGCAACTCTCTATTTTTGACTTTGCAAGGTCACCAAAGTGTCCCATACAAAAGTGCAATAACCTGATGTAAACCTAATCTCTTGCCCAATTTACATTTGTAAAGTTTTCAACATTCCTAACCTTGCATTTTTTAAAAAATAGTCCCTTGTCAAGTGTATCTAAGGTACTTTAGAATTTTATAGGTTGTATCCAAATGCTTCTTCTTCAGAGCATGCATATGTTGACTAGCCACACTTACTACAAAGGCAATATCTAGCCTAGTATGTGAGAGATATATAAGCTTACTAACTAGTCGTTGATATTACTCCTTATCTGTTGCTACCTCATTTTCCTCTTGTTTCCTTTTTTGTGCTGCTTCATTTTTTGTCTTTGTTGGTTTCTTCTTTTTGGTACACACAAGTACTCTACTAGGATGACACACAAGCATTCCTATTTCTTTGAGGATATCAAGTATATACTTCCTTTAAGAGACATAGAGCACCATTTTAACTTATTTTCGCTACTTTTATTCTTGGAAATATTTTAGTTCTCCGAGTTCTTTTACTTATTGAGCACCATTTTAACTCTCTCTATCTCCTTGATGTTATTTGTAACATCCCAATTTTATCCTTATATTTAAGTAAAATAAAAAATATTATTTATTAATAACTTAAATTATTATCTAATTAAATTATTATTGTTTAGTATTTTTATTATTTTTAATAAAACAGGATACATGGATTATCCTACCATTATCTTTACTTAGATTCTATGATATGATTGTTATTATTAGTTAGGGATTTATTAGGATTTGAGTTTAGATCTAGATATAGATATCAATATTATATATTAGATTAAAAATAATATAATAAAATAAGAGGAAGCTTCAGGAATTTTGGAATTAAAAAGACCTAACGCCATTCTCTGTCTTCATCCTTATCGTTCTTTATTCTTACTGCCACTATTGTTGTTAGCACATGATCAAGAAGTTTGCCTTCTTCTCCCCCAAAACCCACCTTCCTACACTTTGATCTCCGATGAGGCAATGATATTGTAGGGTGTATGTTAAGTATCACCAAGAGTTTTGCTTTGTTGATAACACATAATATAATGGAAGAGATAGAGGGTATATACAGTAAAGTCAACATGACAAACTTATTTCAACCATGGACATGTATAAGGCCTTGTAAGACTTGTCATTTGTAACTAAGCCACCTACACTTTGAAAATTGAAACAACACAATACAACCACTATAGAGTCTTGAAAAAAGATAAGTTCTTACTTATAGTAATTATTTTTGATTTTGGGAAGAGATTGTTGGAAAATGTGCCCTAGGGGCCAATCATTATCTTATAAACATTATTGATTTATGAGTTTATCAATTGTGTTATCATATTATTCGCATGTTTACTGTGATGACCATCCTTGGTTAATTCATGATCTTATCCTAAATGTCCCTGGTCGATCATCTGTGCGGGAGCAGAGATGAAATAAGACCAGTATGACTTTGAAGATGTATAGAGATATAAATCAAAGTCATAGGCACATGTAATAGTACAAGGTGTTGGACTGACTCGCTATGAGAGAGTTGCATGGGTTACGTCATAAGCTTCTCTCATATACAAACCATGTCACTATGCCCTTTGACCTGAGATCATCATGGATTCCTACATGACAAACGCTCAGCTTTGACCTAGTCAAAAGTCACTTTTGACCGAGTGATCATAAAGACTATGTTCGGGCTTAGTGGTTTTTCATACGGAGGAATATGAGTGGTCAAGATGGAATTTGTCCCTCACATTCGTAGAGAAATATTACTAGGCCCCTCGATGAGTGAGTCTGAGAAATGTATGGCCATACTGTAATGGAAAGGTAGTTCCATTTCTATAGTCATACTACTCAGGGATTGAGAAAGTAACGGTCAGAAATAGGAGGATGACATTATCCATGCCTCATCCATGACTAAAATATGGCGTGACAGAAGGGACATGATATGGCTGTATAAAAGGTTACATCGTTTATCGATCCTCATATGATTTGGGTAGTCGTTATGTCTTGTTAGAGACCGCTTGCGACTTGTGGACCAGTATAGCAAATGGCCTACTACCAACTTCATATGGGCCTACAGGGTCGAACAAAAAATAGCCCAACACGAGCTATGATGTCCAGATTCATTGAATATAAGACGTGTCTAGATTCAATGAATGATCTAGGGTTGATGTATATATTTATTTATATTTATATTCGTATATATATAAATTCGTATATATATATATATTATATATAAGGGATATATAGGATTTAATTTATAAGGATAAATTAAATCTCTATCACGTTTGAATTTGAAATTCAAATTGATAGGATATCTCGTATAAGAGATATTTACAAGATTTAATTTATAAGGATAAATTAAATCTCTATCACGTTTAAATTTGAAATTCAAATTGATAGGATATCTCATATAAGAGATATTTATAAGATTTAATTTATAAGGATAAACTAAATCTCTATCACGTTTGAATTTGAAATTCAAATTGATAGGATATCTCATATAAGAGATATTTACAAGATTTAATTTATAAGGATAAATTAAATCTCTATCACGTTTGAATTTAAAATTCAAATTGATAGGATATCTCAAATTTGATTTATGAGAATAAATCAAATTTAGTCCAATCTTATCTTTATTTAAATTAAATAAATAGGTGAATTAAATCTGTGGTACGGATTTAATATAAACATTATTTATTTAATTAGTTTCTTATCAAATTATACAATATGTGATATTGTATTAATTTTGGAATTAATATAGATTAATTCCAAGATCCAATTCGGTTGAGGAAAACGCATAGCATCCTATATATCTGATTTTAGGAGCTACATTTTTTATACACAACACACAACACAAAAGGCCGAACGGAATCTACAAAAGCTTTGCAGATAAGAAACTGCTGAAGTAGAGACGGAGAGGACGAATTCTTGAGAGATCCTTAGAGGGACAGGAGATGCTAGCACGTCGTTCGTGGTGAAATATTGTTTGTGTGGATACCAGTAGAGGAAGCCTACCTGAGGCGTCGACTTCTTGTGATCTGAAAGAGAGCACGAGCCGCGGAGAGAAGCTTTGGACATCTTCTTGCGATCGGAAAGAGATCACCAGTCGTGGAAAGAAGCTGTGGAAGTCGTTGAGGAACACCACGTGTAATGCTTCTTTCCACTTGACTTATACACATACGGTAGATCCTGGCAAGGAATGGGAAAAAAAATTTTAAATTAATTTCCGCTGCGTGTCTTGCAATTCCTTACAGTGGTATCAGAGCCATGCCATTTTGTGTTTAAGTTAGGCTTGATTGTTGATTAATATGATGTGTTAGTCGTAGCCGTTCATATAATATGCTTTTTATGTATGACATATAAGGAATCCGTGTTATGTATGACATAAAAGGAATCTAAAAGTTAATTGAAATCGGTGGTGATGCGTTTTGATTTGATCAATTAACATAAAAGGAATCTAAAAGTTAATTGAAAGCGGGACCGCCGTGGCTACCTGTTCGTAGTGCAACTTAATCGTAACATATGTTATTTGATGAATGTTTTAGATATGAAACATTAATTGACCTTGAATTAAATCTGAATATTGATTCTTGAATGTTTGGGTATGGTGAACAATATGGCTCTAGATTGCAAGTATTGTAATTTTTAAATACGGCCTGCGTGTCGTGCCTTCCTCTATATACTCTCAATGTACCTTCTCTTCTCATCTCACTCCCCTCGAATGTTAAAAGAGGTTTCTATATGTAATTTCCCTTTTTCTTCATAGAGAGCTCCTCTCATTGGCTTGAGGGGACTTAGGATAGGTGAGCCATATTGTATCACATTTAGATTATGCGTATTATGATTATATCAGAAACATGTATATACTTGTATGAGATACAAACTGAGAAACATGCATTCTTATAAACCATATAGTTAAATTAAGCCCTCTAAATGAAATCTTAAGTCATAATATTGTCAATTTATGAACACTTGTCAAAACCTCGATCGCTCAATTGTGGACTTCACCAAAGTGAGTGCTTTTGAGTTATCTTGGGGAGATAAGCAAGAGTAATAGTGCTACTCTCACATGTTTATTATTGTTTGACTTAATTGAGATTAACAAAACGGTTTTGAGTCTCAAGGCATTGGATGGGATTAAAAACATGCCAGATCATATGATGATAGAATCCCATGAACATCTAAGAGTTACATTTGATGTAATTGGTAAAGGTGTTACCTACCTAAATAACTTAATTTAAGCGTCCTGCCAAAGCGGACTTAAGTTTCAGCCAAATATGGATCTTAGCCCACTAACTATTGCATTGAGGGTTGTTTCTTTAGTGGGAGATTGCTAATTGAATTGCATATTTTTAATTGTAGAATCATGACGACTAGTAATACTGCTACATTATCGTTGCGATCTGTCCTTGAGAAGGACAAACTTAATAGGACAAACTTTCTTGACTGGTTTAGGAACTTGAGAATTGTTCTCAAGCAGGAAAGAAAGGCGCATGTCCTAGATTAACCCATTCTTGAGGAGCCAGAGGCCAATGCTCCTAGAGCTTAGAGAGATGCTTACACGAAGCATAAGGAAGACTCTGTCGATGTGGGGTGCTTGATGCTAGCCACCATGGTTTCGGAGCTTCAAAGAGATCTGGAACACATGGAGGCTTACGAGATGATTGTGCATCTCAAGGAAATGTTCTAGTAACAGGCAAGGCAAGAGAGGTATGAGACCACTAAGGCCTTATATTCCTGCAAGATGTCTGAAGGTGCATCAATCAGTACTCATGTCTTAAAGATGAAAAGGTACATTGATCACCTTGAGAGGCTTGGATTTCCTATGAGCCAGGAGCTAGCTATAGATTTGATCTTAAACTCACTCCTAGAAAGTTATGACCAGTTTTTCATGAACTACAACATGAACAACATGGAGAAATCTATTTCTGAACTGCATGGGATGCTTAAAACTACTGAGCTGAGTCTTAAGAAGAAGCCCAGTGCTGTTTTGATGGTTCAGAAAGGAAAGGGTATGAAAAAGAAAGGCAAAGGCAAGGGGAAGGGTCATGGCTCATCAGGTAAGACCAAAGAGTCAGGCAAGCCCAAAACCAAGCCTGTACCAAAGAAGGCAAAGCCTTCGAAGGAAGGAGTTTGCTTCTTCTACAATGAACCTGGTCATTGGAAGAGGAATTGCAAACTCTACCTCGAAGATCTGAAAAAGAACAAGAAGGATAGCGGGGCTATCGCTTCAGGTATTTATGTTATAGACATTCATCTTTCTACTTCCACTTCATTGGTATTAGATACTGCATGTGGTTCTCACATTTGTACAAATGTGCAGGGACTAAAGGACAGTAGGAAGCTGAAAAAGGGCGAGGTTGACCTACGAGTTGGAAACAGAGCAAGGGTTGCTGCGTTAGCTGTAGGCACTTATGAATTAGTTCTGCCCACTGGGCTTTTGTTAGTTTTGAACAATTGCTATTATGTTCCTGCTTTAAGTAGTAACATTGTTTCACTTTCTTATTTGGATAAGGAAGGTTTCACTTCCATTACTGGGAATAGTAGATGTTCTATTTATCATAATGATGTTTTCTATGCTCATGGTGATTTGCATGTTGATCATTACATATTAAATTTGGAATAACCCAATCATGGAAATATCTATAACATAACCACCAAAAGGGTCAAATCGAACGATTTGAATCTGACATACCTCTGGCACTGTCGTCTGGGCCACATAAATGAGAAACGCATTTTCAAACTCCATCAAGATGGATTTCTAAACTCATTTGATTTTGAATCATATGACACTTGCGAGTCTTACTTGTTAGGAAAGATGACAAAGTCACCCTTCACTGGGCACAGTAAGAGGGCCACTGATTTATTGGGTCTCATACATACAGATGTGTGTGGACCGATGAACACAAATGCCAGAGGAGGTTATTCGTACTTCATAATATTCATAGATGATTTCAGCAGATATGGGTACATATATCTGATGAAACATAAATCTGAATCTTTTGAAAAGTTCAAGATATTTCAAAATGAAGTACAAAACTAGCTTGGCAAAACAATTAAAGCGCTTTGATCTGATCGGGGTGGTGAATATTTGAGCCAAGAGTTCATAGATCATCTCAGGAGTTGTGGGATAGTCTCACAATTGACTCCTCCAGGGACACCACAATAGAATGGCATTTTTGAACGGAGGAATCGAACACTATTAGATATGGTTTGATCCATGATGAGTCGAACAGATCTTCCGCCCTCCTTTTGGGGCCATGCCCTAGAGACAGCTGCATTCACACTCAATCGTGTTCCATCTAAGGCAATTGAAAAGACTCCGTATGAGATATGGACTGGGAGGATGCCTAGTTTGTCTTTCCTCAAGATTTGGGGATGCGAGGTCTATATTAAGCAACAAGCCTCAGACAAATTAGCACCCAAATCCTCAAAGTGCCTTTTTGTGGGATATCCTAAGGAAACCAAGGGATATTATGTCTACAACCCTACTGATAACAAAGTGTTTGTTGTCAGAAATGGTATCTTTCTCAAATGAGAATTTATCTCTAAAAGAACCAGTGGGAGTAAGGTACACCTCGAAGAAGTTTGAGAGCCATAAAACACCACAGAACTGTAGATGGAAAATAGAGAAGACTCACAACAAGTTGTTGAGACTCCTCAAGTCATGCAAGGTCCACGGAAGTCTAATAGGACACGACTTCAGCCTCAGAGATATGGATTTCTGATTTCTGACAGTCGTGATATGTTGCTCATTGAGCATAATGAGCCGACTACCTATCGAGAAGCTATAGTGGAACCAAACTCTGAAAAGTGGCTTAATGCCATGAAGTCTGAAATGTAATCCATGTACGTCAATTAGGTTTGGACCTTAGTCGACCCACCTAAAGGTGTAAAAACCGTCGGGTACAAGTGGGTTTTTAAGGAGAAAACTGACATGGATGGCAATGTAAATGTCTTCAAGGCACGAATGGTTATAAAAGGATTCACTCAAACTCATAGTATAGACTATGATGAGACCTTTTCCCCAGTTACAATGGCCAAATCAATCAGAATCCTCTTTGCCATAGCAGCATATTATGACTATGAATTATGGTAGATGGACGTCAAGACAGCCTTCTTTAATGGAAAGCTCCTTGAGGATGTGTACATGACACAACCTGAAGGGTGTGTGCATTCTGAGGACTCTGGTAAAGTGTGCAAGCTTCAAATATCCATTTATGGACTGAAGCAAGCCTCTCGGAGTTGGAATCATCATTTTGATGAAGTAGTCAAAGAGTTTGGATTTCTTCAAAACATTGATGAACCTTGTGTGTACAAGGTTAGTGGGAGCACAGTTGTGTTTTTGGGGCTCTATGTCGATGACATCCTACTTATTGGGAATGACATTCCTACCTTACAGATTGTCAAGTCTTGGTTAGGAAAGTCTTTCTCGATGAAAGATTTGGGTGAAGCCACCTACATCCTAGGAATCAGGATCTATAAAGATAGATCTAAAAGACTTCTAGGACTCAGTTAGAGTACATATATAGACAAAATACTGTATAGGTTCAGTATGCACGAATCAAAGAGGGGTTTCATACCCATGTCTCATGGTAGTCACCTCAGCAAAGATCTATGTCCTAGTACATCTGATCAGCGAGGTCGCATGAGTAAAGTTCTATATGCCTCGGCCATAGGATCTATCATGTACGCCATGTTATGTACTCGACCGGATGTCTCGTTTGCCTTAAGTATGACTAGCAGATATCAACAGGACCCTGGTGAGGCCCATTGGACTGCTGTCAAGAATATCCTTAAGTACTTAAGAAGGACTAAGGACTTATTCTTAGTCTATGGTGGATTGGATGATGAACTATGTGTAACTGGTTACATAGACGCGATTTTCCAAACTGACCAGGATGACCAAAAATCGTAGTCTGGATATATATTCCTCCTCAATAATAGAGCAGTAAGCTGGAAGAGCTCTAAGTAGGGCACTGTAGCAGATTCTGCAATGGAAGCTGAGTATATAGCAGCATCTGATGTAGCTAAGGAAGCCATTTGGATCAGGAAGTTCATCACAAAACTAGGGGTGATACCTACTATCTCAGATCCAATAACTTTGCTCTATGATAATAGCGGTGCCATTGCACAGGCCAAAAAGCCTAGGTCACATCAAAGGACCAAGCACATACTCAGGCGATTTCATCTCATTAGAGAAATCAACGATAGAGGTGATATAAAAATATGCAAGGTAGCAGGAGAAGACAATGTTGCTTATCCTCTAACAAAGACGCTTGTGTAGGCAAAGCATGAGTGTCATGTTAGGTGAATGGGAATTAGTCAAATTAATGATTGTACCTAGTGCAAGTGGAAGGTTTGTTGGAAAATGTGCCCTAGGGGCCAATCATTATCTTATAAACATTATTGATTTATGAGTTTATCAATTGTGTTATCATATTATTCGCATGTTTACTGTGATGACCATCCTTGGTTAATTCATGATCTTATCCTAAATGTCCCTGGTCGATCATCTGTGCGGGAGCAGAGATGAAATAAGACCAGTATGACTTTGAAGATGTATAGAGATATAAATCAAAGTCATAGACACATGTAAGAGTACAAGGTGTTGGACCGACCCTCTATGAGAGAGTTGTATGGGTTACGTCATAAGCTTCTCTCATATACAAACCATATCACTATGCCCTTTGACTTGAGATCATCATGGATTCCTACATGACAAACGCTCAGCTTTGACCTAGTCAAAAGTCACTTTTGACCGAGTGATCATAAAGACTATGTTCGGGCTTAGTGGTTTTTCATGCGGAGGAATGTGAGTGGTCAAGATGGAATTTGTCCCTCACATTCATAGAGAGATATTACTGGGCCCCTCGATGAGTGAGTCTGAGAAATGTATGGCCATACTGTAATGGAAAGGTAGTTCCATTTCTATAGTCAGACTATTCAGGGATCGAGAAAGTAACGGTCAGAAATAGGAGGATGACATTATCCATACCTCATCCATGACTAAAATATCGCGTGACAGAAGGGACATGATATGGTTGTATAAAAGGTTATATCGTTTATCGATCCTCATATGATTTGGGTAGTCGTTATGTCTTGCTAGAGATCGCTTGTGACTTGTGGGCCAGTATAGCAAATGGCCCACTGCCAACTTCATATGGGCCTACAGGGTCACACACAAAATAGCCCAATAGGAGCTATGATGTCCAAATTCATTGAATCTAAGACGTGTCTAGATTCAATGAATGATCTAGGGTTGATGTATATATTTATTTATATTTATATTCGTATATATATAAATTCGTATATATATATTATATATAAGGGATATATAGGATTTAATTTATAAGGATAAATTAAATCTCTATTACGTTTGAATTTAAAATTCAAATTGATAGGATATCTCATATAAGAGATATTTACAAGATTTAATTTATAAGGATAAATTAAATCTCTATCACGTTTGAATTTGAAATTGAAATTGATAGGATATCTCATATAAGAGATATTTATAAGATTTAATTTATAAGGATAAATTAAATCTCTATCACGTTTGAATTTGAAATTCAAATTGATAGGATATCTCATATAAGAGATATTTACAAGATTTAATTTATAAGGATAAATTTAATCTTTATCACATTTGAATTTAAAATTCAAATTGATAGGATATCTCAAATTTGATTTATGAGAATAAATCAAATATAGTACAGTCTTATCTTTATTTAAATTAAATAAATAGGTGAATTAAATCTGTGGGACGGATTTAATATAAACATTATTTATTTAATTAATTTCTTATCAAATTATACAATATGTGATATTGTATTAATTTTGGAATTAATATAGATTAATTCCAAGATCGAATTCGGTTGAGGAAAACGCAGAGCATCCTATATATCTGATTTTAGGAGGTACATTTTTGATACACAACACACAACACAAAAGGCCGAACGGAATCTGCAAAAGGTTTGCAGATAAGAAACTGCTGAAATAGAGACGGAGAGGACGAGTTCTTGAGAGAGCCTTGGAGGGACAGGAGACGCTAGCACGTCGTTCGTGGTTGGAACGCTGTTCGTGTGGATACCAGTAGAGGAAGCCGACCTGAGGTGTCGACTTCTTGCAATCAAAAAGAGAGCACGAGCCGCGGAGAGAAGCTGTGGACATCTTCTTGCGATCGGAAAGAGATCACCAGTCGCGGAAAGAAGCTGTGGAAGTCATTGAGGAACACCAAGGGTAATGCTTCTTTCCACTTGACTTAAACACATACGGTAGATCTTGACAAGGAATAGGAAAAAAAATTTTAAATTAATTTCCGCTGCGTGTCTTCCAATTCCTTACAGAGATAATCACTTTCTACTCATTGTGTGTGCTAATGTGATATTTATGAGTGATTTTATGTATATAAAGCTATTGATATTGATATGATTGTATTGAGAAAACTTGTTTGATTATTTTTAATAAAACTAGTCTTATGGGACAGAAAGTTTAATTTAGAAAGTTTGATTTGAGATTATAAACTTGTTATATCTTGATATTGGAACTTGAAGAAAGTTATTATCTTGAGAAAAACCCTTTTGTGATATTTATTAAGCTATTGAGATTTTAATTAATATGCTTATTTTAAGAATTATGCATTGGGGATGGGTGAAGATAGAGTTGTATTTCTACCACATGGTATAGCCTCCATTGGAACTTGATGGTTAGCTTTTGTCTCACCAATTTATTGAGGGATGTGCCCCACTTGTTTACCCAGAGTCTGTGACACCCTTACCTATTTGACGAGGGGAAATAGACCCATGGTCCGATTAAGGGTTATGTAGATTTTGGCCTACCCATACCACTTGATCGATTATTATTAATATTTTTTAGGTGATAGTCTCATTTTAGGACCCCAGGGAAAACTTTAAAGGATTGATTAAAGCTATATTAATTGTATAGCCTTTCCCTTTGAAGGTATGTATAGAATATTTGTATAGAATATTTAGAGAGTGGATGATGTTGATGGATAAAGATAGGACAACCAAAGATGCGAAGAGGTAAGGTATAGTCAAGGTGAGTGATAGTATGGGTCTCACTAAGTTTATCCAAAAGAGTAACAATGTTGTATCCCTATTTTCTCCATCAGTTATACTTAACTGAAAGTAACTTGAATCAATTAAATACATCTTTGCTTTAGGAACATGAATTTTAAAAAAAAATGCTTCTTGGGTACTGTTTATTGGTATTGTTCATTTGGTAATCTAGAATATATACCTAACTTTGAAAATTCAAAATTAAATCTAGAAAAATCAAAATAGAGTAGTTCCAATTTCTAGATATTTTATTGCAATTTGAATGAAAAATATAAAAATATGGTTTCATTGTCCGAATGAAATCAGTTTATTCATTGAAAAATACTATTTATTTAATAAATCTTGAAATTCCTGTTTCTTTGCCTTATCTTAAAAAATTCATTTCTCCTTACTTACTCATCCAAATGCAACATATTACCTATGGATTTAAATCCCAAGATGTGCTCTTTAAGTTCATAAACTTTCGTAGAAAAATTTGTTCATTTACTAAGTGAAATTTGCGCTTGAATCTTACTACCTCTGGATGTTCATTTTATCCTATTCCAGATTTTATCTTCAACTTTGAAAAATCATAACAAATCAAAAACTTAACCAATTGAAGCGTTCTTAGTTTCCAATTGAAGCTCTGTATCTTAGCTACGTTCATATAAAATTTCACATCAAAACTCATTGGTTAAGTCATCATAATTACCATCACAAGGTTACTGCTTTATAATACAAACACACTGTAATATACTATGCATCCCATCATATCATCCTATAGTTTCAAGTAGTTAACATAACTTATTATAAAAGTTCAAACATCCCCATTTACCCTTTTTTTTCTTGGGAGGTTCTAGCATCTATAACATGGTTATGCATATAGAAAGAATGAGATTTCATGGAAATATCAATATCAAGTCATACAAACTATAATATCATGTATAATTAATTAAATGCCTAACATGTTATCATGAGATGGGAGCTATTTCATAGTCATATATAAGCAAACTCTAACATGGATATTGTCATGACATTAGTTGTAAGGAGTTGCAATCATTCATACTTCATCATCATCATTATAGTATTATCTTAAGCTCAACCAAACATTATAACTAACAAGCAAGCATACAATCAAACAAACATAAAATTATAGTTAGGTATTCTTGCTACCTCTTGGGTTATCCTTGACAAACTCTTCTTGAGATAGTCTTCTTTACACACAAATGTCAAAACCTAGCCATTACAAAGTAACATCAAGTTACAACTCAACTTCACAACAATTCTAAGACTAGGTTCTTACTAACTTCCATTCTTTTTCTATTTTATATCTTATTCTTTCATCTTTCTAAAATAAATTCTCATAATTCATTTTCACACAATTTTTCATTTAGAATCCAAATATGAAATCAGAATTTCAAAAATCAAATTACTTCCTTAGCTACTATACAAAACCGAAATGCCTCCTCTTGTTTCCAAAAATTTTCATTTTGACTCTAATACTTCCACTATATGTTTCTCTACCTGATCCCCACACAATTTTTCATTTTAAACCCATTGGAAGCATCAACATAATGAAATTCTAACATATAAATAGTGATTTGTATAGTAGCAGCCAAGAAAACAAAACCCTAACTACATGTATACTTGAATTTCTAAGCCCATACAACTTGATTCTAGCTTATTTAAGCTTGTCTAAACTATCCATAACATAAAAATCATATTTTCATCACATATGAACAGTATGTATAGTAGCAACATCAAGGGATAAATGCCATAAAAATCTCTTAAAACTAAGAGCAAACTTGCTAGAACAAAGTCCAAGATTAAAGGAACTAGTTACCTTTCTTGTTGCTCTAAGGTGTATTCTTCTTTCTTCCTTTAAAATAAATTTTGGCATAGATTCCCTAAGGTTTCTAAGCTTCCAAATCAAGTCAAAAAGTGGGGGTATATAAAGAAAAAGTTGGGTGGAAATGGAAGGTCAAGATTAGTTTGGTTGCTATTTGATCTAATGGTCAATAATCCACCTTCCATCAGACTTGCCCTAGAAGTTTCATTAATGACATCATCCATGGCATCATTTAGGGCTATGTTTGGCTGAAGAAAAGTAGAAATACTAATAGAAAATATTTCAGTCAAGTTCGATACTGATCTAAGCAGTTTCACAAAAATCAGACTATTTTATGTTCCCAATTTTTATATTCCAGAATATGTATTATATCATGAAAACTAGTGTTTAGATTTTTCCTACCATTGTTAGAATGAGTATTTATCTGTCAACCATCTCTTGAGAAATGACCAAAATACCCTTACTGCACTTTCTTGCACTAAATTAACCTAAGGGCATAATTGTCATTTCACACTTCTTTATACTTCATCAGGGCATATACTGTCTCTAACTAATCATCCATATACTTACTTGGATGTTTTTGTCCTATCCAAAATGATCAAAATGATCTCCTCCTATCTCTTGTTCATTATTACAACATAAGGGCATTTTCGTAATTTTATACTTTTCTGGGTTACTTTGGATATTGGCCCATTTGACTGTTCAAATATATTATTGGGCCTTTTGATGCCATTTTGGATCTCTACATGGATATAATACCTCTATGGCTCAATTCTCACAACCCTCACCCGAAAGTATTTATTGGGTATATAATTCTACTATAAATGCCATTAAAAATTCTACATAACTCATTTTTTTAGCTCTGTCAATTTTATAAATTTCTATATTAATTATGGGAATTTTCTGCCAAATCTCATCTGATGAGGAAATCTAGAAGGTCCTATAATAATATCCATACTTTAAAAATTAATATCAATTATTTGGGGTATCGAATTAAAATTCTGAAAAATATGCCCGGCCCAATTTTCATTATCTATTTACTGATAAAATTAGGACTAAAACATTTCTGGGCAATTCTGGGCCTTTTCTGGCATAACTTCCTCATAATTACAATTTTGCCCCTTAAACTTTTACATAATTACATTTAGGTCCTCAAACTTTTTTGAAATTACACTTATTGGCTCAACTTTTTTCTCTACTTATTTTGGCCCATATACTTTTCTAAATTTCACTTAGGTCCTTGAACTTCCTATCATTTTCAATTTAATCCCTTTTTTTCTTGAATTGCAAAATTTTTCTTAGAGAATCTCATGGATATTACGTACAAATTGTATATACATATCAAATAAGAAAATTAGGGATATGATAAACAAAGGACAGAACACGACTAGGGAGACGAATAATTAAATAAGTAGCAGTGAATATGGTATCCCCAAGAAAAATTTTGTAGTATAACAGGTATACAAGAGTACACGGGCAACTTCAAGGAGTTTGTTTTTCTGTTCGGCAATCCCACTTTAATGAGGACTATACGGGCAACTATTTTTGTGCATAATACCATTGATTTTAAGAAAACTGTCAAGTGATTGGTTAAAATATTATGACCCATTATCTGTGTAAAGGACTTGGGTTATGGTGTTAAACTGATTTTTGACATGAAGAAAAAAGCTCAATAAACACGAAAGAAACAATGGAGTTATCTTTTAATAGATAGACCCAACACATACGAGTGTGATCATCAATAAACGTAATAAAGTACTTGGATTGAGTATAATTTGGAATATGAGAGGGACCCTAAGTATCACTGTGAATAATTGAAAAAAAGCGAGTGGACTTATAGGCAAAATGCAAGAAAGTAGGAAGATGGTGTTTGGCTAACTTAAAAACATCACAACGGGAAATAGTACTTTTACTCAAAGGTAAATGTGGCAACAATTTTTGTAAATATGAAAAATTAGGATGAGCCATCATTTTATGCCATAATAAAAATTCATTGTCATTAGGAGTCGAGACTAAGCCATTTATTCTACAAGATAAAGAACTCATTGTAGAAGCATCAAGGTAGTAAAGCCCCTCATATTCCTTAAATGTGCTAATTGTCATCTCCAATGAGAGATCCTGAAAAACACAATAAGATGGAAATAAATTAGCAGAGCAATTGATTTGTGTAATCAGCTTACTAATAGATAGTAGATTACAAGTTAAGTATGGAACATGTGAAACAGAGTTAAGATGCAATTTGTTTGACAGATGGATTGTCCCGGTGCCTGTTATAGGAGCAGAAGATCTTGTAACTATCTTAATTGATTCACTTCCAGTTAGAAGAAGATAGAGATCAAACATTTTGACGTCTAAAGTCATATGGTCGGGAGCTCCTATATCAACAATCCACTTTGTAGGAACAAAGGTATGTAAGGCAGTATCATGATTACTGGCAAAAAACAAGGTTTCCATCACTCACAAAAAGAAAAAAAGGCTTATTGGTACCAAATAGAGGCTTGATGGCGCATTGGACTTGCTGGGCTTGATGATGTCACTGTTGCTTGCACATGCTGTCAAAACAAAATTAGACCTGTTACTCGTTGAACCAGAAGCTCACTGACCGAGAAAGCTTGCTCACTGAACCAAAAACGCACGTTGGCTAGACCAGAAGAGTCTAGACGATGCTAGGTTGTCACAGCACGATGCTTGTATCTATCTAACATAGGCTTTTCTCCATCACTTGTCACACGTCGCACGTCACTACTAGATTTAGAGAATAAAAAAGGCTTCTCGAAGACTATCACTTGCTGAACCAGAAGGCTTCCTGTCGCACACACATTGGACACTGTGGGCTTCCCGTTGCTTATTGGACATTGATCCTGGATAATATTTGACCTGTCATAACAGTTAACGCCGTCTCTCATTGGACCCAACGATTCATCGTCGCTTAGTTAGGCTCTGTCAGACTCTGGTGGCAATATTTTGGCCGTCGGGCTCTAATACCATGTGGAGTTATAAGATTTGAATAGTCTGACTTTTAGTTTTGGGTGTACCTTGGATCTTCTCTTATTCACTGAGATAGCCATGCGAAACTGGAGTACCTTATGTAGGCTAACAGTCTGTTTACACAGCAAATGCACTAAGGAAGCAGAGAACTTTGGACAATGTTCTGAGAGAGAATCACTAATGAAAATATGAACCAGGGTGATGTTATGCTTCTGTCTCCCTCTCTTATGCATGTATTCATGAAAGGGGGAGGGAAGTACAAATAAAAAAGCTGCTCTACTCCCCTACATTCTCCTCTGCATAACTGGTCCATTTTTATCATAAGGGGTATATTACACATATATACCCCACTCTCTCCCTTATTCCTACAATGGCTCCGATGCCTATTAGGTTTAGGTATAATCCACCAAAGGTAGATTAGCCCACTTTTCAACATCTTCCACTCACATTTGGTGACTTAGATGTCATATGTCCAATCTCATTATCCTCCTTCTTTCATACTAGGTGCTTTGCCGTGACCACATAGGTATGATGTCTCCGTTCAGGCGTTTGTACTAGAAATCCCTTTTAAAGAGACCAGCATAAAATAACCCTATAGTAAAGCTCGATCAAAATAAATTATAGTGCCTTAAATGTCCTAGATTTAACCATATACACTTTTCTTATGGCTAATCTAATCTCTCTTGAGTTAGCATATACCTCCACTTATGCATAATATCTATACTTATGAAATTAACAAAATAATATCACAAGGAGCCAGCCACAGACACTAGTATGGATGTGTATATTATAGCAATCTTTCTTTTGCCCATATATCATTTTGATATGAATCAACTACTTTCCTATCATAATACCTTTGGTTCATATATAATTTGACTATAATTTGATCATAGGACATATACTTAAGTAGCAATCGCTAAAACATACCTCCATAATACTGTCAAAGTCAAAGGATATTAATGAAAGGATGATATATTTCTAGAACTCACACAACAATAAAGCAGTAATTGATTCACTTGCTTTCCATTTGCGGTTCTTTAGCACATGTTGTATGAATCACATGTTACAGTGTTCCTCTTATCCGATAAGAATGTATGTCATTTTGATTCTATTAATCACACCATACAGACTTAAATCTAGACACTTATAGTATCTAAACACAAACTCTTCAATTCTATTAACATAATATGATGTCAATTTTGAAGAATTTGTTATTTGGCAATAGGTTTCATGGACGTGGGTATCTATAGTTTGATCCATGTTCATACTTACGGATCTCATCTCAACTTACTGTACTTTTTAAGCCAAGGCAATATTTGTTGTGTTTCTTCTCTACCATATCAGCACTCTTGCTGCTTTACTAATGAATATGTCTCATCTTTGAATACTTCTCTAGCATCAAAGGTAGTTGCTCGTGTGAGAGAGCCAACCTTTTAACTTGTACGACATACTAGACATTGTATACTTTTACTTATACATATGACTAATAATAAATGACATGATATCATTAATGAAAATAAAATATAACATACAGTCTGTAATTTTACACTTTACATATACAAATGGCTTGTACATGTTTCTCAAATATTTCTTTACCTATTGGCTTAGTTAGGAAATCTGCAACCATACATTTGGTTGAAATATATTATACAATTATAATTTTCTATGCTATATAATCCCTCACAAAGTTATACTTGATATCAATGTGTTTGGTCTTGCTGTCATACTTAGGGTCTTTGGTATAAGCTATGGTTACATTATTGTCACAATGTATCAATACTGGATTGGTACTCTCGTTCCCAAATCCTATATGTTCAATAAATCTTTTTAGCCCAATAGCCTCTGTACTACTACTGTGCATGCTACAAACTCAACTTCCATGGAGTGTAAATTAATGCACGTCTTCTTCTTGCTACTCCAACATATAGCGCTATTGTTAAGCAAGAAGATATTTTGAAGTCGATCTTCTTTCTTCTTTATCATCGCCTACATTAGCATAAGAATATTCGACTAGACGCATATCGCTTCCTTGATAACATAACGCATAGTCAATTATGCCCTTTAATTATCTCAAGATCTTCTTCACTACTTTCCAGTGTGTCTCACCAGGGTTGGATTGGAATATGCTAACCAGCCTTATGACATAACAAATATATGGTCTTGTACACATTATTACATATATTAGGCTACTAACAGCACTGACATATAAAACCATTTCTATTTGCTTTTTGTCTAATTCAGTTTTGAGACATGTGTCAGGACTCATGGCCACTTCAGCGGCTACAGGAATATCCATGGTATTACAGTCACTCATATTAAATCGCTCAAGTATCTTCTTGATATAATTCTCTTGTGAAAGAGTGAGGATTCTCTTAGAGCTATTCTTTTGAATCTTGACTCTAAATATGTATTCTGCTTCACCCATATCTTTCATCTCGAAATTTGATGAAAGCTATTATTTAATAGCTATCACTGAGTCAAAACTATTTCTGGCTAAGAGTAAGTCGTCTAAGTATAAGGATAATATTACAAAGTTACCCTTAAACTACTTAACCCAGACGTAGTGGTCTTCCTCTATCATTTATAAGTTATATGAGGTTATCACATTGTGAAACCTTAAGTACCTTTGTCTAGATGACTGTTTTAATCTATAAATTGATCTTTTGAGTTTATACTTCTTGTGTTCAAACCATTTTTCAATAAAAACCTATTGGTGTTTTAATATAGATTTCTTTATCCAGATCACCATTTAGGAATATAGTGTTTACATCCATCTGATGTAACTCTAAGTTTAAATTGTTCACTATTGCCAGAATAAGTCTTATAAAATTAAAGCGCACAACATGTGAAAAAGTATCTTCATATTCTATATCTTCCTGTTGTGTATATCCCTTTGCAACCAATCAGGCTTTAAATTTGTCAATTGATCCATCTACCTTTCTCTTGATTTTGAGAACCCACTTGTTTCCAATGTATTTACGCCTTTTTGGCAGATCAACCAATTCCTAAACTTAGTTTTTCATCATCGAGTACATCTCCTCTTTCATTGCTTAGTTTTTCATCATTCCATTTCTTTCTTCCATTCCTCCTCGGTAGGACCTGCCAAAGTCTGATGAATAGTGCAAGGTTCATCATCCCCTTGTGGAGTAACTAAGAATACTTCCCCATCTATTTGGAAGTGTCTCTTTGGAACACTTTCCTATTACTCCTTCTTATTGGAGCAACTAGCTTATCTTTTCTTATTTATCTCGATCTTTGTGTTAATCGTTCTTAGCTCCCACTCAGATTAACATACCTAGAGGATTTTAGTTTGTCAATTTGTTCAACACTATCCTATTCCTGAGTCTCATAAAGAGATACAGTACAGTCAATATCTCCCCTACTAGAAAATTCTATTTCAATGAATACAACATCTCTTGAATATATTTCAGTCACTGTTCCATTTTCAATTTCACTTATAAATACATATCCTTTTTAGGGTCTATAGTACCTTATGAAAATATATTTCTTCCCTTCAGGACCTAGTTTCCTATGTCTATGAGATTGTCATGGATATAGGTTGTCGAATCCAAGGCCTATACTTAGATCTAGTGGGCTTTTAGTCCATAACTCGTAAGGTGTGAAAACAACTGACTTGGAGGGCACACGATTAAGTATGAAGGTTGTCATCAATAAAGCATCACCTCAATGTGAAACTGGAAGGTTTACTTAAGTCATAATAGACCTAACCATGTCTATAAGAGTTCTATTTCTTCTTTTAGTAACCCTATTTTATTAAGGTGTGCCAAGGATAGTTAGTTTCCTAATAATCCCTTTTTCTTCACAGTGATGTTTGAATTGATTCGAAGGTATTCACGACATCGATCAATACATAATGCCTTAATTTTATTGTCAATTTGATTTTCTACTTTATTTATGTATCGTTTAAAGCACTCTAGTGCCTTAGACTTATGTGAAATCAAATAGACATAACCATATTGTAAAAAATTATCAATAAAGGTAATAAAATACCAAGTTCCGTGTATCACCCTCACACTCATTAGACCACGAATACCGTAATAGATTAATTGCAATGGATTTTTAGCTCGTGTTTCCTTACCAAATGGTTTTCTAGTAGCCTTACCAGTTAGACTACTTTCACATAATGACATATCTATGTTAGGGATTACCCCAACAAGTCTTCTTTTTCCAGTTTAATCATTTTATTCTTATTAATATATCCTAGTCTAGAATACCACTAGGAAAGCTGAACCATAAAATATTGAGTTGCATAAATGTTAGCAACTTTACCATGAAAGTTTACATTGAACCCAAAGTCTAATAGGCAAATTATATAAATTAAATTACGTAAGATGTTAGGAGCATGAAGCACATCATGCAGCATCAAGGTATTTCCACCATGCAAAATAAATTTGTAGGTGCCAATGCCTCAAACCTCAATTCTTACATTATTGCCAACATAAAGCCACTTGCTTTGAAATGGCAACCTACGATATTCCACGAACGATCATCAATCTTGACTTACATGGTCTGTGGAGCCTAAGTCAATAATACAAGAAAAGGAAATAAGTTCTGTCAAAAAACAATACTAAAAACAAATGAAAAATGTGAATTCACATAATTCACTGTTACCTTTCTGCTCTCGATTTGTTTAGAACAGTCACGTGTGTAATATCCCATGTTGTGGCAGGCAAAGCATGTGACCTTCTTTAAGTCTAGTTTTTTCTTGCTGCCTTTCTTTCCCTTCTTCTTGTATTATTGCTTGCCTTTCTTAGGTAGAGGACTAACGTTCTTCCTATTTTTTTTAAAATTTATTGCCCTTTTTTAATTTAAGATTTGATTGAGAAAGATCAGCACCTTCAGTCAAATAGACTTGTCTAGTGGCCTTATAAGCCTCCAGACGTTCATCCTCTAGCTCTAACTGATTTGCTACATCATTGAAAGTAATGATAATTTCACTGTGGGTCATATTAACTTTCATCTGCTCCCAATTGGCAGGGAGCGACCTAATAACAGCTTGCATTTGCTGCTCGTCAGATAGATTATATCCAACCTCCTTCAGTTCTCAAATCATGTTCAACATTTCTCTTAGATGTTACCTCATAGGATTATTTGGCTTTAGCTTATATGTATCGAATTTAATCAGCAACCTTCTAAGCTTAGTAGCAGAAATTTCGCCAAACTTATCCTTCAAGGCAATCCACATAGCTTGTGCTGTTCTGTGTGTCTCAAACTCACATTAAGTTATCAGCTATTGCACTCAATAGTGTGGTTCTTGCTATGCTATTCTTCCTTTTCCAAGACATGTATACCTTTTGGTTTCTCCTGTGTTAGACCATATTTTCGTCCTCAGGCTCTACCATTGTCATTGTTAATAGCTTAATTGCATCATGTTCTTCTAGAATATATTGGACCTTTCGGTGCCAAATATCCCAGTTGTCCCCATTGATTTTTTCTCCTTATTTAATTCAGCAATAATGTTCTTTGATGCCATTGTTCAATATCGGTTATGTGACAAACCTATCTCACATTAATTTATTGAACCATAGAACATTTAAGTGAATTTATATATATAGCACGTGTAAAATATATAATGTCATGTACTTTTATCATTTTTATTAAAAAATAATATCACTAGACTAATGATAAGAAGAATACATTTGTACCTCTCATCACATAGGCACTAGCAACGCCATTACTTCCTATCAAAATTAATATAATCACTATTCTCATCAAATTTTGCTTTTAGAATACTCACTATCTAAAAGGCTCCTACTTATAAAAATTATACATGAATCATAACTAAGATAAAGAAATAAAATAAAACATGTTTCTCTTACATATAAGGTATGTAATAAATGGCAAGTCTTTACAAAGAAAGAGTAATAAAATATATCCTTAACAAAGCAAATCAGTAGAAGTCAAATATAAATATACATAATTTGATATGAGCATTACATTATTCTAACATTGCATTTCTTAGCTTCTTAAGCTTTTTAGGCGACTTGTGAATGTTTGATATAAATTCTATTGTTTTAAGCAAATATGCTTTGCTTATGAATCCTCGTATAGGCTTGCCTTTAAACCTAGTTGCTTTTATATACTCTATTATGACTTTTAGATAGAATTCAGTATTCTCTTTGTCTGTCATGAATCTAATGTAATTGTTAATCATACCATTCATACATTTTATATTTGTCAGTTTGGTTGCATCTCTTTTAACTATGCTCATAGCCAAAATAGGGGTAAGAAGTTAGTTCACTTCCTCTTCGTCCTCAAATGGAGATTGATCGTGAAGAGTATGCACTATCTTGGAGTTTAAGTCTGAAAAAACCATGAAAGACTGCTCAAGAAATGGTTTGATAGGGAATAAAATTTCTTACCTCAGTCTGGAATCATATATTACTTTTGGTTCCTCTTGTGAAACTTCCTCCACCAACTCCTCTAAGTCTTATTTAGAAAGTTTATCAACTTCTTGTTCTAGATTCTCTTCAAGTTCCCCCCACGGGGTCCTCTTGAAGGTTTTTCTCTGGGTTATTGACATCATCCAAGAATGAGATGTCATCAAATAGGCTATATCACAGGTATTCAATGCTAAATGAAGTCATTTATACCTAAATAATAAAAAATATTAATTATTATATTTTTTTAAAATTTTTAAAACACTAAGAAAATACCAAAAAATGCAATGAATATTCATAAATATGTCCAAAATTGCCTCTAAAATTAGGAAAATTATATATCAAAATAATATTGATTTTAAAGATTTTTAAAGACAAATCGTACATCAATTAGAGGTATCACACTGTCACATGCCCCAAGAAGAAAAAATTCAAAAAAATTAAAAAATTGAACAATGCCTACTCTCGGCCACTTGAATTTATTTTTATATCGATTTTTTTTAATTGTGGGTCTGGGTTGGATCCACTGATCTGACCTGGCCATACCCTTACTGTAAAATAATAAAAAAATAATTTTTTTTGATAATAGGCTTGGCCTAGTCGTAGCCAAAAATATTTTTTTAAATAGGCTTAACACAACCAATTTTTGTTTTGCTGGACTGGACTGGATATAGCACAGTCCGCAGAAATAGAGTCTCCTCTTTTTTTTTGTTCTTTATATGGTGTCTCAAAATGATGATGTTTTGAGATGATTAAAATGCACCGTTTTGATCATCCCTGACCTCTAATCGGGGTCGTACAGACCCGATTGGAAAACGGGTCGTGTCCGACAAACCTGATGCATCTCTTAGTTATAACTTCTCCGTCCGACATCTGATTTTGATGTTCTTGGTGTTGTTTTCTTCATTATTTTTGTGCTCTACACAATGGGACTAATTTCAAAGCCTAAAAATGCATATTTCTCTTGACCCAATTTTGAAAACGAAGAAGATATATATAGTTTATGGTGAGTTTGCTTACGTTTATAGTTTAAATGCATGCACCATACATATTATCACTAAATAAACATTTAAAATAGAAATAAGGACATGAACAGTGCAAGCATAGTAACTAAGCTCTGATACCACTGTTAGTTTTCAGGCATATATTGGATCTTCTCTTGTTCACCGAGATAATCGCACAAAACTGGAGCACCTTTTGTAAGCTCACAGTCTATTTAAACAGCAAATGCACCAAGGAAACAGAGAACTTTTGACACTATTTTGAGAAAGAATCACCTGTGAAAATATGAATCGGGGTGATGTTATGCTTCTATCTCCCTCTCTTATGCATGTACGCATGAAAGAGGGAAGGAAGTGGGAATAAAAAAAACTGCTCCACTCCCCCACATTCTCCTTTACAAAACTGTCCATTTTAATCATAAGGGGTATATTACACATATATACCCCCTCTCACCTTTATTCCCACAATAGCTCAAATGCCTATTGGGTTTAGGTCTAACCTACCAAAGGTAAATCAGCCCACTTTCCAATGCTGATAATATTATTCACTAAGATCAATCAAATATATAGAGTACAAGATGTAATCTCTTAATCAAGTTGGAGATTTGGAGGAGATATGCTAGAATCTTCTCTGCTATCTTAACTGACTATCCTAACTGAGATATACTCTGCATATTACTCTTATATCTTAATTATATCCAATAATTACTTATTTACATAATTACCACAATATTGCTATGCTTTCAGTACCAAAATTAACATCAAGGGACCATCTTTCATTTAGTACAAACCCATAAAATAAAGCAAGCACTCTAAATGGTTGCCAAATGATCACACATATCATAATTAACAAAATGATAATGTATGTCTACATTTTTTACCAAAACTTTCCTCTATATTAAGAGATCTTCATGAGAGATGGATCGATAATTTTCTAATTCAAGGAAAGGTGGAAATGTCTAATACCTAATTGTAATTAGGAACAACTTTCATGTCACAACCTATCAACCTAGTGTTCCTTTGGAGCTAGATCAAGTATAGTTGTAACATATCCTTAGAGAATTTCAGAGCAGAGGATCATAAAGCAAAAGACAAAATGATGATAAACACAAAGAAAAAGAGGAACCTTGGGAAGAGAATAGAATGCTGATTTGATTTGCTTCACCCTGCAGCATCAATATTTTAAATTATACAAGAATATTTAGAGTGACTGGACAGCATTTTCCAAATACATACCCATGTGCACGCATAAGTGGATCCTCAAAGGAAGCATCTGGGGCATAGATTTTGAAGTCAACAGCTGTTGCACAGGATCCATACCTGGAAAGACCAAAACAATTTGCTGGAAATAAGAACACAAAAGAAATTGCAAGCTTTGTGAAAAATCCTACAATTAGACTTGGCGAGAGACCTTGTCTAGAAAAATGAAGTGTACCTATCGAATGATTTGAAACATATGAAATATTGAAAGAAATTAAAATAAAAAGGTGAGCCTATTGATAAGAATACTTCAATTTAGGAAGGTATGGTAGGCAGAACGTAGAGGTAGAAGTGACAACACTCTACACTCCAGTCTTTTAGACAAGTCTTCAGCCTTCACATTTATACTTAACCTAGTTTCAAGTTGGTTGTTTGTTAGTTGTTCAGATGTTTTTTTACTTATTATTTCCAATGTATTTACTGCTTTGTTTATTCTTTTTGACTTTAGGAGTGGATCATTTATTGCTAGGTGCTGTGATCCTCCTTATATGTACTCATCTCTTTTTCTTCAAAAAACATAGAGAAATACAGAAAAATATTTTTCCACACAGCCACTATACTTCGTTCATAATATTCTCATTATGAGGTTAACTGCAAGCTAAATTCCTACAGATGGTGATAAAAGATGACAAAAAGAATCCTTGATAATTATAAACTCCTAACCTATTTCAGTATTTCTAATGTGTCAAAGATTGGACATCTCCCACTCCTCGATTAATTCTTTGTTTAGGACTTTTCATATATATAGTTATGGTTAATTTGATTTCGTTGTTTCAGAATTTCTTGTCTTCCAACTTTCAGTCTCTTATCTTCTGAATAAAACTTATTTTAGTCACAAGAAAATAAATGACAGATGGCCTATTGATAATGGAGAAGCTAAGAAGAGAAGTTTCCAAAGTTATTTTTAATCTTTGCGCACTCCTACTTAATTTGCAAGAATCTTAAAATATTCACGTGTTTTTAACATTTAAGTCAGACATATGGGAGAGATTACCGGAAGCTTATGATAAAGCTGCTGTCATATAATTAAAACAAGCAGCCACAGGTTCATCTCAAAACTTAGACTCTCCTCGAAGGTTGATTCTTGCTTGAAAAAGATGCCTAATTCTGTCTGAATGAAGACAACTCTTACTAATTCAGCCAACATAATGGAGTTATGTAAAATCTTGCGGCTAATTTACCAACATAGAGCTGTTTCATAGCAAATATTCTACATTGCATCTTGATATGCATCAAAAATTGATTTAACTATTAAATTTCAAAGCACAATCAATTACGATCCTTTAGTTCTCTTGTATTCTAAAATAAGGGGGGGAACAAGGTCCAATAGAAAGAGAATGACAGGGAAAAGATAAGGTGGTCCTAAAACACAAAGCATAGACAGGAAAGAAAAAAGAAAACAAAAAAGCACCAACCTCTTATTTTGAATTCTAACAATTATTGCTCCCCATAATTCTCCCTCACATTTGCGACCACAGGAACACTTTCTTATGCAACTTTATAATCCCAATAACATATCCATTTATATTTATTATCAGAAAACATTGTTAATGTTGGGCTGGCTATTCACCTTATTGCTATTAACTTCATAATAATTTATTAAAATACTCAACAGTAATTATAGAGGTCAAGTTGTATATAATACCCATGTTTGCATGAGTGGTATATAATACCCATGTTTGCATGATAAACTCTTAAGAAAACTTTCTGTTGTTAGCTAATTTTACCCAGATAGAATACTTAGAAATTGAAATGTCAATGCTTTATAAAAGGTTAAATGACCTGTGACTAATACTGAGTACATGAAACATGATATTATATTCCAAAGGAAATAAAAGAGCTGGCAAGTTTTAAGTCAACTTCTCAATCCCCAATCTGCACCCACTATTATAATATGATTGACAGAAATCCTGAACAAAGAACATAAATCCAAACTGACTAGAACTTGTTACTTCCTTGAATAAATTAAGGAAAAAAATAATATTTTTATTTTTATAATTTTGACTTAATTGTAACTCAATATCTAAACTTTAACTTAGTACTACTCAACTCAGAGCTACTTAGTTTTGTCAATATTGTAACTTAGTCCCTAAACTTTGATTAGATGTAACTTGGTTCTTATAATTTACCTATATAAAATATCAGTCCCTATATTTTAGAAAATAAAATTATATATTTCATGAAGTTTAAGAACTAAATTTTCAAATGGTTAAAAATATAGAGACAATAAGTTAAACTGAGTGAAAATTTAAAGATTGTTTTACAACTAAATTAAAACAATAATGATCAAAATATTAATTTTCGCTTAAATTAATCATGTGCTTCCCTCTATGAAGCAAGGAATTCACAGCTGTTAAAAAATACTACCTCCACGCCTATTTATAAGAAAACAGTTATTGGAGGTAGCATACAACAGTTTCCTTCACCACCTTTTTAGGCTAAATATTCGTGATAATTATGATTAATAGACTGGAATTAGAGGGTAATGTTAGAATTCGGTTCATTTGACTGTCGGAAGTTTAAAGAGATATACTTACAGATGAAGAATGTGAGGTATTATGTCATCAAATATCCGTTTCTTTGAATCATAATCGCCCGCTTCTTTAAAATTTGCCTCTGTCATCGGGTTGAATCCATTCACCCCTGAGAGGCAAAACAAAGCCCAGTCAAAGTACATGACACAGAAAGAAGCTAGTTCAGTTAAGCATCTTTCAATAACACCATCAGCTCAATTCCCCTCACGATTACTCTAAGATTGAATATTGCACAAAAGAGGAGAGGAACCTGACCTTAGATAGGTCGAATTGGGTAACGGTGATTTAAAAATGCAATACAAAACCAATGATATTTGAAGTGAGAATGATGAAGTCTAAGGTTTTAAGCAATAAATACAGCGAAAATGAGCGAACTCAGATACATTCAACCACAAAAACAATAATAAAATTCGTACATTAGAAAACCCAGATATGAATATGATGACTGATTACCCGCTGAAACTTTCTCCATTATTGAGGATGAAGAAATTCTGCTGCAAGCCAATCGGCTTAAGTTTAGGCGGTAGAAGAAGAATTGAGAAATTGAATTTCTCATGAGTAGAGAAAATTCAGAAGGCGCGATATGTAAAGAAGATAATGCCCATGGCTGCTTCGGCCTCTACGTGGCCTTTCCTCATCCATTACCATATTCAAATTCAAAGGCAGTGGTGAGTCACGTTGTCCCGTTTGACAGTTCCTCGAGCTCATCTTCTCGGGGACATAAGGATCCACGGTCCTTCTAACAGTGTACACAAGTCTAGTTGAAAAATACAACCAAAGAAATTGATATATAAAGGAGGGAATTTGCTTATATTCATTATATTTAATTCTTCAATCAAATTGTGACATGTGTACGCTTATAAAATACATACGGTTGAACTATTACAAATAATAAAAATTATATATTTTTATAAAAATGAGAGAAAAATAAAGAAGTTAGAGAGCGAAAAAATAATAAAATAAGATATTAAGAAGGGAGACAATGAAGTATTCTTTATTTACTTGTATATTTATACTTATCTAAATACCTTATGTATATCCTCTATTTATAGACCCTAACTATTAAAGACTAAACCTAAGGTTATAAAAGAATAAAGATAAATGTAATGATATTAACAATAAGAAACTCCTCTCAAGTCATCCATTAAGGAGGTTATAAGTTTGTGACATTAAGAGAAGAATGAATCCTAAGAGTAATCCCAAGAGCTAAGGATTATGGACATCCACACATACATGCAATATTTATAACACTCTCCTTGGATGTCCATAATAAGTATTGTGTCTCATTAAAACTTTACTAAGAAAACACCTAGTGGGACAAAACCTACTGAAGAAAAAAGCGTACAAAATACATATTGAAGCTCCATTGTTAAAAGTCTTACCAAGAAAACCCAGTGAGATAAAACCTTAGTTAAAGAAAAAAGAGTACATCATAATCTTTACTCTCGATATGATAATATCACATGTACCTCTCCTTATTACCACATCATTTTTATCCCCTAGTGATATCATGGGCTTTTCAACATCACTTTCTCAATAGTCTACTATTTTCTCAAATAGATTATTTCTAATACCTTTTGAGCATATCTTTCTTTTAGCTAAACTATGCATGATGCATTGTCATCATATAATATTTATACGCATATTTCTCCAACATATCTTCTGTATATGTTGAATTATCAACGTATTCTTCACATGCCTTATGCACCCAAGTCTCAATTTCATTATCCATTGTATACTTGCAAGAACTTAATTTTGCCAATAAAATTATAACAAGTAATACCAACACAATAAGTAAATATAATAAAATATATAGGACTTTTGGTCCACTAAATTTAATATATTTTTATAGACAAAATAAATATTCAAGATCATTGGGTATTAAACTTAGATATTTCCTTTATATGCTTCAATCGTTTTAAGTCCTTAGAAGATTATCATGTAAATTAAACTATTTAGTGAAACATATGCATATGCTATAACAATATCTATTGGACCCATATTTTGTGTTCTTATACTGCCAAACTAGTAATACATGCAAAAATTATTGCATCCACCATATAATACTATTTCTCATCATAACCTTTATAAAAATATTTATTTTCACATAAATGTGTATGTTGTTGGAAATTGTGCCCTAGGGGCTAATCATTGTCTTATGAACATTGTTGATTTATGAATTTATTAATTTTGTTATCATATTATTTGCATGTTTACTGTGATGACCATCATTGGATAACTCATGATCTTATCTTAAATGTCCCTGGTCGGTCATCTATGTGGGAGCAGAAATGAAATAAGACTAGTATGAATTTGAAGATATATAGAGATATAAATCAAAGTCATAGGCACATGTAAGAGTACAAGGTGTTGGATCGACCCGCTATGAGAGAGTTGCATGGGTTAAGTCATAAGCTTCTCTCATATATAAACCATGTCACTATGCCCTTTGACCTGAGATCATCATGGATTCCTATATGCCAAACACTCAGCTTTGACCTAGTCAAAAGTCACTTTTGACCGAGTGATCATAAAGACTATGTTCAGGCTTAGTGGTTTTCCGTGCGGAGGAATGTGAATGGTCAAGATGGAATTTGTCCCTTACATTCATAGAGAGATATTACTGGGCCCCTCGATGAGTGAGTCTGAGAAATGTATGGTCATACTGTAATGGAAAGGTAGTTCTATTTCTATAGTCAGACTACTCAGGGATCGAGAAAGTAACGGTCAGGAATAGGAGGATAACATTCTCCATGCCTCATCCATAACCAAAATATCGTGTGACAAAAGGGACATGATATGGTTGTATAAAAGGTTACATCATTCATCGATCCTCATATGATTTGGGTAGTCGTGATGTCTTGCTAGAGACCGTTTGCGACTTGTGAGTCAATATAGTAAATGGCCCACTACCAACTTCATATGGGCCTATAGGGTCGCACACAAAATAGCCCAACATGAGCTATGATGTCCAGATTCATTGAATCTAAGACATGTCCAGATTCAATGAATGATATATATTTATTTATATTTATATTCGTATATATATATATATATTATATATAAGAGATATTTACAAGATTTAATTTATAAGGATAAATTAAATCTCTATCACATTTAGATTTGAAATTCAAATTGATATGATATCTCATATAAGAGATATTTACAAAATTTAATTTATAAGGATAAAATTAAATCTCTCACGTTTGAATTTAAAATTTAAATTGATATGATATCTCAAATTTGATTTATGAGAATAAAATCAAATGTAATAATAAATCAAATGTAATTCTGTCTTATCTTTATTTTAAATTAAATAAATGGGTGAATTAAATCTGTGGAACGGATTTAATACAAACACTATTTATTTAATTAGTTTCTTATCAAATTATACAATATATAATATTGTATTAATTTTATAATTAATATAGGATTAATTCCAAAAATCCAAGTCTATGGTAACACGCATAGCATCCTATATATCTGATATTTAGGAGCTACGATTAGGACAGAAAAAAAGTATGAATGGGAATCCGCAAAAGGTTTACAGATAAGAAACTGCTGAAATAGAGATGAAGAGGATGAATTCTTGAGTAAGCCCTGGAGGGACAGGAGGCGCTAGCATGTCGTTTGTGGTTAAAACGTTGTTCGTGTGGATACCAGTAGAGGAAGCTGACCTGAGTCATCGACTTCTTGTGATCAAAAAGAGATCACGAGCCACGGAGGGAAGCTGTGGACGTCGCAACCTGAAGCTGAGAAAGTCGCGACTGAATACTGAGGGTAATACTTCTTTCCACTTGACTTAAACACATACGGTAGATTCTGGTAGGGAATGGAAAATTTTTTAAGTTAATTTATGCTGCATGTCTTCCAATTCCTTACAGTGGTATCAGAACCATGCCGTTTTGTGTTTAAGTTAAAATTGATTCTTGATTCATATGATATGTGTTAGTCATAGCCAATCATATGATAACATGCGTTTTATGTGTGACATATAAGGAATCTGTTTTATGTATGACATATAAAAAATCTGAAAGGGAATTGAAATTGGTGGTGCATGCGTTTTGATTTGATCAATTAATATTGATGGGGTCTAAGAAAAATAAATTTAGATTCATGATTATTTATAAAACAAAAAAAATTCCCAGGCCGCTCCCCCAGACCCCACCCGCTAACCGGCTAGCGGGACCACCGTGGCTATCTGTTCGTAGTGTAACATAACCGTAACATATATTATTTTGTGAATGTTTTAGTTTTGAAACATTAATTGCCCTTCAATTAAATCTAAATATTGATTCTTGAATGTTTGGGTATGGTGAACAATATGGCTCTAGATTACAAGTGTTGTAATTTTTAAATACAGCCTGCGTGTCGTGCCTTCCTCTATATACTCTTAATGTCCCTTCTCTTCTCATCTCACTCCCCTCGAAGGTTACAAGAGGTTTCTATATGTAATTTCCCTTTTCTTGCTAGAGAGTTCCTCTCATTGGCTTGAGTAGACTTAGGATAGGTGAGCCAAATTGTATCACGTTTAAATTATGCATCTTATGATTATATCAGCACATGCATATTACTTGTATGAAATACAAACTGAGAAACATGCATTCTTATAAACCAGATAGTTAAATTAAGCCCTCTAAATAAAATCTTAAGTCATAATGCCATCAATTTATAAGCAATTGTCAAAACCTCAATCGCTCAATTGTGGACTCTGCCAAAGTAGGTGCATTTGAGTTATCTTGTGGAGATAGCCAAGAGTAATGGTGCTACTCTCACATGTTTATTATTGTTTGACTTAATTGAGATTAATAAAATAGTTTTGGGTCTCAAGGCATTAGATGGGATTAAAAATATACCAGATCATATGATGATAGAATCCCATGAACATCTAAGAGTTATATTTGATGTAATTGGTAAAGGTGGTACCTACCTAAATAACTTAATTTAAGAGTCCTACCAAAGCAAACTTAAGTTTGAGCCAAATATGGATCTTAGCCCACTAACTATTGCATTGAGGGTTGTTTATTTAGTGGGAGATTGCTAATTCAATTGCATATTTTAATTGTAGAATCATGACGACTAGTAATACTGCTACATTATCGCTGCGATCTATCCTTAAGAAGGACAAACTTTCTTAACTTGTTTAGGAACTTGAGAATTGTTCTCAAGCAGGAAAGAAAGGCACATGTCCTAGATCAACCCATTCCTGAGGAGCCAGCAGCCAATGCTCCTAGAGCTCAGAGAGATGCTTACACGAAGCATAAGGAAGACCCTGTCGATATGGGATGCTTAATGCTAGCCACCATGGTTCTAGAGCTCTAAAGAGATCTAGAACATATGGAGGCTTATGAGATAATTGTGCATCTCAAGGAAATATTCCAGCAACAGGCAAGGCAAGAGAGGTATGAGACCACTAAGGCCTTATATTCCTACAAGATGGCTGAAGGTGCATCAGTTAGTACTCATGTCTTAAAGATGAAAGGGTACATTGATCACCTTGAGAGGCTTGGATTTCCCATGAGCCAGGAGTTAGCTACGGATTTGGTCTTGAACTCACTCCCAGAAAGTTATGACCAGTTTATCATGAACTACAACATGAACAACATGGAGAAATCTATTTCTGAACTGCATGGGATGCTTAAAACTACTGAGCCGAGTCTTAAGAAGAAGCCCAGTACTATTTTAATGGTTCAGAAAGGAAAAGGTATGAAAAAGAAAGGCAAAGGCAAGGGGAAGGGTCATGACTCATCAGATAAGACCAAATAGTCAGGCAAGCCCGAAACCAAGCCTACATCAAAGAAGGCAAAGCCTTCGAAGGAAGGAGTCTGCTTCTTCTACAATGAACATGGTCATTGGAAGAGGAATTGTAAACTCTACCTTGAAGATCTAAAAAAGAACAAGAAGGATAGCGGGGCTATCGCTTCAAATATTTATGTTATATACATTCATCTTTCTACTTCCACCACATGGGTATTAGATACTTCATGTGGTTCTCACATTTGTACAAATGTGCAGGGACTAAAGGATAGTAGGAAGCTGAAAAAGGGTGAAGTTGACCTACGAGTTGGAAACAGAGCAAGGGTTGCTGCTTTAGCTATAGGCACTTATGAATTAGTTCTGCCCACTGGGCTTTTATTAGTTTTGAACAATTGCTATTATGTTCCTGCTTTAAGTAGTAACATAGTTTCACTTTCTTATTTGGATAAGGAAGGTTTCACTTCCATTGCTGGGAATAGTAGATGTTCTATTTATCGTAATGATGTTTTCTATGCTCATGGTGATTTGCATGTTGATCATTAAATATTAAATTTGGAATAACCCAATCATGGAAATATCTATAACATAACTGCCAAAAGGGTCAAACCAAACGATTTGAATCTGACATACCTCTGGCACTGTCGTCTGGGCCACATAAATGAGAAACGTATTTCCAAACTCCATCAAGATGGATTTCTCAACTCATTTGATTTTAAATCATATGACACTTGTGAGTCTTGCTTGTTAGGAAAGATGACAAAGTCACCTTTCACTGGGCACAGTGGGAGGGCCACTGATTTATTGGGCCTCATACATACAGATGTGTGTGGACCGATGAACACAAATGCTAGAGGAGGTTATTTGTACTTCATAACATTCATAGATGATTTTAGCATATATGGGTACATCTATCTGATAAAGCATAAATCTGAATCTTTTGAAATGTTCAAAATATTTCAAAATAAAGTAGAAAACCAGCTTGGCAAAAGAATTAAAACCCTTTTGATCTGATAAGGGTGGTGAATATTTGAGCCAACAGTTCATTGATCATCTTAGGAGTTGTGGGATAGTCTCACAATTGACTCTTCCAGGGACACCACAATAGAATGGCATTTCTGAATGGAGGAATCGAATACTATTAGATATGGTTCGATCTATGATGAGTCAAATAGACATTCCACCCTCCTTTTGGGGCCATGCCCTAGAGACAGCTGCGTTCACACTCAATCGTGTTCTATCTAAGGCAATTGAAAAGACTCCGTATGAGATATGGACTGGGAGGACACCTAGTTTGTCTTTCCTCAAGATTTGGGGATGCGAGGTCTATGTTAAGCAACAAGCCTTAGACAAATTAGTACCCAAATCCTCAAAGTACCTTTTTGTTGGATATCTTAAGGAAACCAAGGGATACTATGTCTACAACCCTACTGATAACAAAGTGTTTGTTGTCAGAAATGGTATATTTCTCGAACGAGAATTTATCTCTAAAAGAACCAGTGGGAGAAAGGTACACCTCGAAGAAGTTCGAGAGCCACAAGACACCACAAAACTGCAGATGGAAAATAAAGAAGACTCACAACAAGTTGTTGAGACTCCTCAAGTCACGCAAGGTCCACAGAAATATAATAGGACACAACTTCAACCTCAGAGATATGGATTTCTGATTTCTGATAGTCGTGATGTGTTGCTCATTGAGCATAATGAGCTGACTACCTATCGAGAAGCTATAGTGGGACCAAACTCTAAAAAATGGCTTAATGCCATGAAGTCAGAAATGTAATCTATGTACGACAATCAGGTTTAGACCTTAGTTGACCCACCTGAAGGTATAAAAATTGTCAGGTACAAGTGGGTTTTTAAGGAGAAAACTGACATGGATGACAATGTAAATGTCTTCAAGGCATGACTGGTTGCAAAAGGATTTACTCAAACTCATGGTGTGGACTATGATGAGACCTTTTCCCCAGTTGCAATGGCTAAATCAATCAGAATCCTCTTTACCATAGCAGCATATTATAACTATGAAATATGGCAGATGGATGTCAAGACAGCCTTCCTTAATGGAAAGCTCCTTGAGGATGTGTACATGACACAACCTAAAGGGTTTGTGTGTTCTGAGGACTCTGGTAAAGTGTGCAATCTTCAAAGGTCCATTTATGGACTGAAGCAAGCCTCTTGGAGTTGGAATCATCGTTTTGATTAAGTAGTCAAAGAGTTTGGATTTCTTCAAAATATTGATGAACCTTGTGTGTACAAGAAGGTTAGTGGGAGCACAGTTGTGTTTTTGGTATTCTATGTTGATGATATCCTACTTATTAGAAATGACATTCCTACCTTGCAGATTGTCAAGTCTTAGTTAGGAAAATCTTTCTCGATGAAAGACTTGGGTGAAGCCACGTACATCCTAGGAATCAGGATCTATAGAGATAGATCTAAAAGACTTATAGGACTCAGTCAGAGTACAAATATAGACAAAATACTGCATAGGTTCAGTATGCACGAATCAAATAGGGGTTTCATACCCATGTCTCATGGTATTCACCTTAGCAAAGATCTTTGTCCTAGTATATCTGATCAGCAAGGTCACATGAGTAAAGTTTCATATGCCTTGCCCATAGGATCTATCATGTACGCCTTGTTATGTACTCGACCGGATGTCTTGTTTTCCTTAAGTATGACTAGCAAATATCAATAGGACCCTGGTGAGGGCTATTGGACTACTGTCAAGAATATCCTTAAGTACTTAAGAAGGACTAAGGACTTATTTTTGGTCTATGGTAGATTGGATGACAAACTCTGTGTAACTGGTTACACAGATACGAGTTTCCAAACTGACCAAGACGACCAAAAATTGCAGTCTAGATATATATTCCTCCTCAATAATAGAGCAATAAGCTGGAAGAGCTCTAAGTAGGGTACTGTAGTAGATTATGCAATAGAAGCTGAGTATATAGCAGCATTTGATGCAGCTAAGGAAGCCGTTTGGATCAGGAAGTTCATCACGAAACTAGGGGTGATGATATCTACCATCTCAGATCTAATAACTTTGCTCTGTGACAATAGCAGTGCCATTGCACAGGCCAAAGAGCCTAGGTCACATCAAAGGACCAAGCATATACTCAGGCGATTTCATCTCATCAGAGAAATCAACGATAGAGGTGATATAAAAACATGCAAAGTAGCAAGCGAAGATAATGTTGTTGATCCTCTAACAAAGCCCCTTCTGTAGGCAAAGCATGAGCGTCATGTTAGGTCAATGGGAATTAGTCGAATTAATGATTGTACCTAGTACAAGTGGGAGGTTGTTGGAAATTGTGCCTTAGGGGCCAATCATTGTCTTATGAACATTGTTGATTTATGAATTTATTAATTATGTTATCATATTATTTGCATGTTTACTGTGATGAATCATATATTTACTTTTAATTACATTTGTTTCTAAATATAAATATGATAACATTGTAAATATAAATATTTTCTAATTTGCTTTTAGGTCCTTGAACTTTTTGTAGTTAATAATCCCTTTCTTTCATATCTCAATCTGATACAGTTTATTTCAAGAATCTCATGTCCATCTCATATAAATTGTACAGTTATATCAGGTAAGAAAATTGGGGATATGATAATTGTGATGATAATCAGAAGAAAAGATAATGATTAGATAAGTTTTAAGTCAAAGAAAGAGATAAGATTAAAAGTTATAAAACCAGAGGGACTAAATTATACTTAATGAAAGTTTAGGGATTACACTATAAATAATGAAAGTCTAGGGACTAAATTGTAAATTGTGAAAAATTCAAGGGACTTAAATGGAGTTTTGAGATTTCAAGTACCAACTTGGAATTTCAAATTTGGTAGAAAGGGACTAAAATAGAATTTGGCAATTTTAGAAACTAAAGTGCAATTTTGCCAAATTTAGGGGCAAAAGTGTAATTATGGAATATTGAGCCAGAAGAGGCCCAAATTTTACCATTAAATAAGAATAGAATTCAGGTTAGGTATATCTCTCATAATTTTGATTTAAGGTCCTAATAAATTGATATTAATTTCTGAAGTTTTGAGATTAGTACAATATCTTCCAAACTTCAAAATCGATGAAATTGTGTAGTAAATTCTTACAATTAATATAAGAATTTATAAATTAACAAAATAAAAAAGAAGTCCTGTAGAATTAATTATAAAATTTAAGGTGAAGATAGACATTGATAAACGATTTAAGGAAAACATATAGAATTTTTATCAAAACTTTTGAGTCTCAGAAAATTATGAGACTTTGTAAAAAAATTATTTTATATTAGAATAAATTTATAAAAATATTATAACTATTAAAATATATGTTTAGAATTTATCTAAAAAATCAAGGTGATTTAAGAATACCAGTATAGGGAATTCCTTAGGATTTGTGTCAATTAGCTAAATGGACCTAAAAGAGGCCCAATATGGCATTAAACTAGGCAACCCTATGATCCAAGGAAGTGTGTTTGAACACAAGTTGTTTTTTTAGATATTTTAGAAATTTTAAAAAATAGAAAATTAAAGAAAATTATCAAGAATGCAAGGTGGCATGTGAGGTGTCCCTTGTGGGTCCCACTTTGCACCACATGGAAGCTAGATAAGGAAGGATAGATTATGCCATGTGCTATATTATATTAAAATAATATAATAATTAAGTTAATGAAGATTAAGGTTAAAGGGAGGGTAAAATGGTCCCAAGATGCCAAAGATTTTCTATAAATACCCCCTATTCCTTTACAAAATCGTGATGCATGATAGAGCATTAGAGAAACTCTTGTCAAATGAAAACTTGACCTATTCAATGGCAATTCAAGAGGAAAGTTCAAGGCACTTTGATCTAAGATAGTTAAGGCATAAGGTAAGCAATCTGTAACATCCTTCCTTTCATATATCTTAGGGACCATTTGATAGCATTTATAACCACTTACATGACCCTTGAAGTCCATTAGCTAAATCTAAAATTTTTACTCTTCACGAGTTACTGTTTATATAGTATTCTAGATTTGGTGATGAACTTCAAAAAATTATAATTAATTCTAAAAAAATAAAAATGATGTGGTTCAAAAAGCTATATGAAGCTAGCATCTTGAGTTTTAAGGGACAAATAAGTTCTTGACCAAATGCTTAGTCAATTAATATAGTTTAATCGTCAAAGATTACTATTCATTTGGTCAAAAATTCTGAAAATATATTATGGTTTCTGACTTTGGAAAATTAATTCCTTTTGTACATACATCAAAATATGGCATTATTGATGTTAAAATGAAGCTTGACATGTTAACTAAATGTCTATAAAATTTCATACATTTATTCTATAATTTACTATTTTTTATTACATCATGAGCATCACTGCTCCAATTGGTCATATAACATCATTACATATAACAATCTTCGTACAACATTTATACTATCCAATCTATAATTTCTCTTTATACTTCTTTATCTTCTTTCATCATTCATGAACCTGTTGGGCTTTAGCATGAGCTACATTGTCCATTTTCTTGGCTCTATCTGAAGAGTAATTTGGCTTTATTATAAGAGTAATCTATCTCCATTACAAGTGTTAACTTTTATCATATAGACGCTGCTCCCTCTTATAGCTGAATCATCTTTGATAATTTTGTCTCATTGCATTTTGATGTTCATGGTATATCATTCATACATCTCATCCTTATAGAAGGGATTTATCCTGAGTAAGGTAACTATATGTCTATAGGTTTACCGCTAACATTTATCTCTAATCTCATTGTCTGTCTAACTGATTATCGTTGGTTGTCTTATATTCTCATTCTAAACTTTTGAGATTAACTGGCTAATTATCTCATTTATCACTTTTCTATTACTTTATTATCATTACCAAGTTAAATTATCTAATTTCATGTTGTATGGTATGGTAGCAACATAACTTTCTTATCATATATACTCTACCCTACATGTAATATGAAAGGGGAGTATTCATTCATCATAACATCCTCTAACTTACATAATATGAAAGGAGATGCAATCATTTAAGTATATTCTAACATGTGTGTCATCATATGATAACTACAAGGAGATGCAACTGTTCATCGTAAGTTATGGGAACATAAGCCATATCATTATTACATAATTTGCTCAACCATCCATCATACATACACTACAATTAAATAATTAACTAGGTAAACTTTAAAGCATTCTTTCCTTTGTCACATTATATGTAGATCCTGATCATTCATTCAGGAACCTGAGATAACTACTTATTTACTTAGGCTGTCACGTTATCCTTTTACCAGGGTATAGACTCAACCCTTCACTACTATATCTAACTCTCGATCATTACTCTTTCTTACATAGGGGAGTCTCTTTTTCTTTTAAATAATGGCTACCTTTCTCTCTTTAGACATCATAAAATTTTCTTTTTCTAATATTGCATGCATCTTCTACTCTGTTGAACTTTTGCAACTACTTGAGAAAATTCTTTCTTTGTAACATGGAATTCAAGCCGTTAATTAACTTATCAATCATTCAACTCTTGGTATTCATATGGATGAACTTAGCTAAGTATTCATCAAAGGGGTTCTCTTTCCCTGCTTTAACCCTTAGCCTCATACTCATCTCTATCTAACTAAAAGGAACACTTCTCATAAAACTACTGAAGGAAAACTTCTCTGGTGAGTGGATCAATCTCCATCTCTATAGAGTAATTATGCATCTATGTACTATCTCTTAACTTCTTCTGTCTATATATCAATCCTAGTCTACTCTTGACCAGACTGTGGTTCCTTTCTAGTTTTTTGTCTTGATCCTGGAAAACTTGAGTCGCATGGATCTCATTCATCATCTACTACTATTACTTCTTCTTTCTAGGGTGTTTAAAATTAGGTCTACTAGGTTACTATTTCTTTGTGATGGAGTTTCCTCTATTTCAAGAACATTAGCTCTCTATCTATTAACCATCTCGTCTTTAACCTTAAGCCATATGTTAGACTTATTTTTAGGTAAATCTCAATCTAACTTCTAATTATTTTGTTAAGTTAAGACTAGATGAAAAAGTCTTTCGCAATGTAGATCGACTCCTGGTGATCACACGGAGGATCTACTTATGAGCATCTTAAACTAATCTTCTATATCTCAGTACCTCATACTATTTGGCTTGCCTATACCTTATGCTAAACCTCTAACTGATAAACTTTAGTGAAGTTGGCATCTTCATTCTTGTCATAAGGTCTTTGTTCATCCTAGTAGCAACTTGAGTCTTACCTAGTTGCGACTTATATTCTCTTGAACTTTAGTCACGACTATCTCAATCTACTCATCACAACTTGACAGCTCTATGTCCTTTAGTTACAACAAAAGGTCTTATATTGTTGCGACCTAAACTTCTCTGTGCACATTAGTCTCGTCCTATGACCTAGCTCATCGTGACTTGATATCTATGTGACTTTCGATCGAGGTCCATAGTCTTTACTCATCATGACCAAAACACCTCTATGAATATTCATCATGGCCCAAACACCTTCACTTGTGACTTGGACATAGCTTTCTCTAAATATTCTCTTATAATGTTCTTTGCCCATTCTTTACTCTAGCAATGGTTGATTCTTATTCTTGACTTTGATGAGCTTGAGTCACTTGAAACTTATCCATATATATCTACCATAATTAAATTAAATAAGGAACATATTCATATAGATGTTCAATCAACTATCATTTCATTATATCATATCAAAACTCATATTTCATGTTATCACAGTATTTGTACATACATTACATATATATGTCAACTACATGTACGGGATATGTCATAACTATTATACATCTATGTAATTACTTTACTTTATACTATTTACATATTTATATTACCCTTCAACTCAAGTACTTATGTATACGGAAATGTCACCCTTGTATATCAATTGACAGATCATTTGTCAAAATCTCACTTAGCTTTACGTGGCACGTAGGTGTATATGGTAGTATCTGACTTACTACCATCTCATACCAGTCTTCTAAAATGTAAACCTAATTTAGATCTATACCCTCCATTGAATATCTTTCTATCATCCCTACTACAACATTAAGAAAATGCAAGTAGACTGACTGCTCTTGATCTCTACTTCTATCCATCCCTTAACCTAGACTGAGTGATTCACTCTCCACAGCTTTATTGAGACTGATATAGTCAATATTATCTACCTTTAACAATAAAGGTTAGGGTTGACTTGGATCAGGAACATCCCATTGATATTTATCTATAAAGTCATATACTCTTGGACTGTAAGAGTATGAGGGGTTATCATTTATTGTAGCTGGGTCTCTGGTGGAAGAGCAAAAATATCTAGTCTACCTGTAATCTAGTACTAGTACTCAGCTTCTTCAGTTGTAATCTATCCTCTCATCAGAGGAATAAAGTGTACATCAGGGTCAGAGGACACTCCCATAAACACATACCGTATAGAGTTACTAGACTCAACATCACCTGGTGCATGCACAACTTCAAGATAAATCTCTACATAATCTTCAGACTGTATGTTTGAAAAAAAGAAATATCTATAGAATATTTTACTGTAGACCTTCCTAACTGATCCCCTATACTATTATCTAAACTCTCTCTTTACTGTTTGAAGGAGGATCAAAGTCTAAATATACATCATCTTCATAAATAATTACTGGCCGGGGATCTCCCTTATTAACTGATAACTCTGACTTAACTTTATGAAATTCCATATCTACTCCTGCAGGGCTAGCTTAAATAAGCAATGCTAATTGTTTCAACAAATATTCTAACTTAACAAAGTACTTATTACTTAGAGTTATAGTCTAGGGACTGTCTTATCTACTATTAGAAATTTTTGCTCTGATACCAAAATGTAACATCATTACTTTTATATGTCTTAGGGACCATTTGATAACATTTAGAGCCAATTACATGACCCTTGAAGTCCATTAGCTAAATATAGATTTTTTACTCTTCACACATTATTGTTCATATAGCATTTCAAATTCGGTGATGAACTTCAAAAAATCATACTTAATTTTAGAAAAATCTAAACAAAGTGATTCAAAAATCTAAACGAAGCTAACATCTTTAATTTTAAGGAAATAATAAGTTCCTGATCAAATACTTAGTTACTTAATACAGTTTAATCGTCAAATAGTACTGTTCATTTGGTCAAAAATTCTCAAAACAGATTATGGTCCCTAAATTTGAAAAATTCGTTCTTTTTGTACATATATTGAAATAAGGTGTTTTTGGTGTTAAAACAAAACTTGACATATTAACTAAATTTCTATAAAATTTCAAAGATTTATTCCATTATTTACTATTTTCATTGCATCATGGGCATCACTGCTCCAATTAGTCATATAACATCATTACATATAACAATTCTTCATATAACATTTATACTATCTAATCCCTAACTTATCTTCATGCTTTTTCATCTTCTTTCATCATTCATGAACCTGTTGGGATTATGATTACATGGATTGGGTGATATTTCTAGGGAAAGTTTAGTAGCAAATGGTACTAAACAATGCATGCATTAATGTAAATACTTGTGTTTGCTTGTGAAAGTGTTAACAATGCATAATGTGCATGCATCCATGTAACATGAAATAGAATTTGCCAAAGTAATCATAGAAATAGAGCTTCAATCATAAACACATATGCAACATAATTCAACATAGCCATAGCACAACCAAGCATAACATCCAATACATACAAGTTAGGATAGTTTACTACCTCATAAGCTTAACCTTCCTTTACTTTATCTTTGGTTCTTCCTTCTTACTTCTTCTTGATATGTGGTTTCCCTCTTTTGCGCACACCAATCAATTCCTAACATATAATTATCATCCATTCATTACAATCTAAGTTTCTTAAACATTGAACTTACTTTAACTAACAAAAAATTCTTTAATTTTTACTAATTAATTTGGCCTTTGAATCAATTGATGTCTTGACCTTCCCTGCACAATTTGGCCTTCTAAATCCATTTATGAACTAAGAATTCCCAAATTGTAGCAACTATACATTGTTCTGGATAGAATTACATAACTCCTATTTTTCTTTCAAAAATTCTCATTTTGATTCTAATGCTTCCCATATTTGTTTCTCTACTTTACCCCACACAAATTTTCATTTTAAAACTATTGGAAGCATCAAAATCCTAAAATTCTAACCTCTATTCATGCTATGAACAGTAATAGAGAAGACTTCTAAAAATTATAACTTTCAATTCCAATGCTTTCAAGGTTTAAAACCTATCCAATCCTACCCAAAATCATCCAATGGAAGCATTAGATCATTGTAATTCTATCTCCCTCAATCATGAATAGTATAGACCAAAAGGTATCTTCCATGGCAAAGTCAAGAATATCAACTTGATTCAATAACCAATCATCTAACTAGCCTGTTTAAGCATTAATCACATAGCTCTAACTTTAATTTCTTATTTCTCCTTTCATCTATGGTTTTGGACAGCACATATAACCTAGGTAAAACTCAACTTTCTTCCAAAAAAATCCAAAGTTTAAGCCCTCAAATTAATAGAAAATAAGTTAGGATAGATTGCTTACCTTAATCCTTAACTAGCTTGAACTTTGGACCTTAGATTCTTCTTTGTCTTGGCTTGGATTTTGACTTGGGCAGCACCTCCACAAGGCCTCCTCATTTTATGGTTTTGGGAAGAAAAAAGGAGGTATTTATAGCTTTAAGGCATGGAAATGGATGACTAATATCACTCTGTGCACTATTTGATGTAATAGCTCATATTTGCTCTTGATCTTGGCTTGCCCTATAAGCCAAAAGATGACATCATCCATGAAATCATCAAGGGACACCTAATAGCCAAATGTGAAAAATTCTAAGTGGAAGAAGCATCTAGAAAAATTTTAGTCTAATTCATCACCGGCTCAGTCCAATTTTCTAAAAACCAGACTGCTTTATAAATCTAATTTTTCCGAGATTCCATAATTTGTTTTCTTATCTTAAATCTAGTATTTGGATTCTTTCTACAATTGACATTCTTGGACTGGGTCTAAACTTAATTACTGGTCCCTTGGCAAATTACCAAGATACCCCTTGGCTCTTTTTTATTTACTTTAATATCTCTAGGGCATTATTATTTTTCACACATCATCAGAGTATTCTTTGACCTTGGTCAACTGTTATGGGAACTTTCCTTGATCGTCTAACCTTATTAAAATGACCAAAATATCCTCTGTCTATCTCTTGTTTAATGGAACAACACAGTGACATACTCAGTAGCATTTTTATAATTTTATATTTTTCTGGGTCTTTATTAGCACTGCCCACATACTTATCTAAAAATATTATTGGGCCTATAAGGCACCATTTTGGGCCTTCTACGTGGTACCCTACCTTCATGGGGTCAACTCTTAAGAAATTCCCCCAAAAAGCACTTTCAAGTGTTTTAATCCACCTAAATTGTATTAAAAATTATACATAACTCTTTTTTAAATTCTGTTAGTTTCATAAATTCTCATATTAATTATAAAAATTTATTGCCACATTTTATCTGATTACGAGGTCCAGATAATACTGTACTAATTTCTCATTCTTCAGAAATTCATATTAATTTATCAGGACCTCAAACCAAAATTATGTGTTGCATTACATTGATCAAAATAATTTTCTCTATTTATTGGTAAAATTTGGGTCTGAAATGTTTATGGGCAATTTTGGGCATTTTTTGGTTTAACTTTCTATAATTACCATTTTCCCCTAAACTTTAAAAATTACACTTTAGGCCCTTAATTTTCATAATTATACTGAATGGCCAAAAGCTTATGTCTACTTCATTTTTCACTATGGAATTTTTAGACTTTTCAATTTAGTCCATCTCTTTCTTTAAAATGACCATTATGCCTCTAGGGACTTTCACTATTTATAATTTAGTTCATATACTTTAATTGTTTGTAGTTTAGTTTTTGAACATCATCTATATACTTATGGCACTTCTACTCAATAGGACCTAGTAGCCTACCTATTTCAGGCTACATACTGGCTTCTAGGGCTAAAGCTTTATCTAATCATTATCTTTCTTTCTATTTATCGTCACAATCCTTTCTAAACCTCTTTTCTCTATCAATTTTATACAAATAGAACAAAAATTAGGATATGACACAATCTTCTTAGCTTTTTTATATATGTTTTAGAAGATTGAAACCTAGGTTTTAATGGTTAGAAAATAGATTTCACTATTGATCCACTTGCTGGCCAAAAAACAAGAATAAGGGAAGAAAAGGAAGAGTAAGCTAGAACTATATAAAATACATTAAGATAAGTTAGTTTGAATGGTTGGGTTATGGAATTCAATTATGTTCTTGACTTTGCTCTTTATTAAGGCCTTTTTCCCAAGGGTTTTTCTAGATAGTGGAGATTGATTCTCAATGATCTAATGCTTTTATTGAATTTAAATGATGATTTTGTGTAGGATTGAATATGATTGGAACATTGGAAGCCTTGGAATTGGTAAAGGGAAGTTTTGAAACTTTTTTGTTACTATTCATATGCATGAATAGAGATGAGAATTTTATGATTTTGATTCTTTCAATGGTTTTAAAATGAAAAATTGTGTGGGATTCAGTAGAGAAAGAAGTATTGGAATCAAAATGAGACTTTTTGGAAATAAAGATGGCATATTTAGGTTCTATCCAGATCAGAGGCAGCAGTTGGATTTTTGAAATTATGAGTTCATAAATGAATTTAAAATGCAAAATGGTGTGGGGTAAAGTCAAGATACAAATTAATTTAAAGGCCAAACTAATTAATAAAAATTATAGAAAAATAGAGACTTAATGGGTTAAGGATTAGTGAGTAAAATAAGTTGGCTTAGAAATGGATTGTAATGAGTATGATGTTATGCTTTATTAGGCCTTGAGTAATGTGGTAAAGAAGACCACAAAGCAAGGACAATGGAGAAAGGAAAAGAGTAAGGACAAGCAAGGAATAGAGGCAGTGAACTTACCTACTTGTATATTTATGTGATGTTTACTTATTTTGATTATGTGAACCATATACGATTAAGTGATACTCTGTTTCTTTTTATGCTATGGACATATGTTATATAATTAAGGGACATGGAAGCATGTAAGTTATCATTATACAAGCATGATCATTAAGTGCACACATATTAACATCAAGCATGTAGTGGCATACATTGTATGGTTTTCATTTGCTATTGAGATTTCCCCTAAAATATGTAATATCTCAATTTTTATTCTTATATTTAAGTAAAATAAAAAATATGATTTATTAATAACTTAAAAATATTATATAATTAAATTATTATAGTTTAGTATTTTTATTATTTTTAATAAAAGAGGATACATGGATTATCCTACCATTATCTTTACTTAAGATTTTATGATAGGATTGTTATTATTAGTTAGGGATTTATTAGGATTTGGGTTCAGATATAGATATAAATATCAATATTATATATTAGATTAAAAATAGGATAATAAAATAAGGGGATGCTTTAGGAATTTTGTAATTGAAAAGACCCAACGCCATTCTCCGTCTTCATCCTTGTCGTTCTTCATTCTTACTGCCACTATCACTGTTAGTACGTGCTTAAGAAGTTTGCCTTCTTCCCCCCAAATCCACCTTCCTAAACTTTGATCTTTGACGAGGCAGTTATATCTAGGGTGTATTTTAAGTATTACCAGGCGTTTTGCTTTGTTAATAACACATAATATAATGGAAGAAAGAGAGAGAGAATATCTAGTAAAGTCAGCATGACAAACTTATTTCAACCATGGACACGTAGAAGGCCTTGTAAGACTTGCCATTTGTAACTAAGCTACTCTTAAAATTGACACAACATAGTACAACCACTATGGAGTCTTGACAAAAGTGAAGTTCTTACTTATAGTAATTATTCTTTATTTTGGTGAGAGTTAACCACTTTCTACTTGTTGTGTGTGCTACTGTGATGTTTGTGAGTGATTTTATGTATATAAAGCTATTGATATTGATATAATTGTATTGAGAAAACTTGTTTGATTATTTTTATTGAAAATAGTCTTGTGGGACTTAAAGTTTAATTTAGAAAGTTTGAGTTGAGATTATAAACTTGTTATATCTTGATATTGGAACTTAAAGAAAATTATTATCTTGGGAAAAGCCATTTTGTGATATTTATTAAGCTATTGAGATTTTGATTAATATGCTTATTTGAGAATGGTAGAGTTCTTTTAAATTTTAGCTAAACTCTTTTCTACCCTATTTAACTCTCTTGAAATAAACTAAATTCATTTATAATATTATTTTTAAATTATATTGGGTACAAAATAAGTCTAAATAATTAATAATAGTTATATTTTAGGAGAATTTTATAAAATCTCACCCCCTTCATGTCATCCCAACACTAGTAAGTTATGAAAGATAGAGGAAGATAAAGATGCATGAAGAAATTTAGTAGATAGATAGCTTGACTGACATATATATGTATGTTAGTAAAGTTAGTTGTTGAAATTTATCAATATGAATAGTAACTTATAATGAGGCAATGACCTTTATGATGTAAAAAAAAAAGTAAATGATAGAATAAATATATAAAATTTTACCAACGTTTAGTTAACATATCAAGCTTCATTTTGACACTAAGAATTCCTTATTTGAATATCTATACAAAGAGAACAAAGTTTTAAAAGTTGAGGACTAGAAACTATTTTTAGAATTTTTGACCAAATGAATAGTGACCTTTGACGCCAATATTGTACTGATTGGCTGAGCATTTGTTCTAAGACTTATTTTTCCCTTAAAGTTCAGTGTGTTAGCTTCGTGTTTCCTTTTGAACTATTACATTTTAATTTTTCTTGAATTAATTATAAATTTTTGAATTTCATTGCTTAATCTAGAAATACCACATGAATAGTGCCTGAGTAGGAAATTTCTAGTTTTTGAATTTGAACTTGAATGATCATATAAGTGGATCTAATGCTGTTTGAATAGTCCCTAAGATGTACGAAAGTAAGGTGTTACAGATGAGCTGAAGGCAAAATTCAAAGCACTAAGGGATAGTAATTGTTACACTATCTCTATCAATTCTAATCCTTTTGAAAATTATTTTATAGAAAAAACAGACGAAAGTTGGCTTTGGTATAAAATATTAGCTCATGTAAATATGAGTAATTTTTCATAATTTATTAGAAAAAATTTAGTAGTCTGTTTGCCAAAAATAACTTATCAAAATAATATTGTACGTGATGCTTGCCAATAGGGGAACAAACAAAATCTTCTTTCAAATCAAAGAAGGCAGTCTCAACTAAAAGACTACTTCAAATGCTTCATATAGATTTGATTGGTCCAGTAAGAGTCAAACTTTTTGGGTGAAACTTATATACTCATGTTATAGTCTATGACTATTCTAGATATACTTGGACTTTGTTTCTTTCTTCTAAATACAAAACATTTGAAGCCTTTGTTAATTTTGCCAAAAACATCTAACATGAAAAAGGTATTTCTATAGAGTCTATTAGGACGTATCATGGAGGAGAGTTTGAAAACCATGGATTTTCTAACTTTTGCGAAGAATATGGAATAAACCACAACTTCTCAGCTCCATGAATACCTTAATAGAATAGAGTAGTGGAAAGAAAGAATAGAATCCTCACTTACATGGCAAGAGTTATGCTCAATGAAAAAGGGATTTCTTAAGTATTATGGGCTGAGGTGATTAGCACAACATGTTACATCTCAAGCAGAGCCTATGTCAGAAGCTTGCTTAAGAAGACACCTTACTAGCTGTACAAAGGAAGGAAACCAATCATTGCTTATGTCAGGATCTTTGGCAGCAAATATTTCATACACAACAACAATGACAACTTGGGTAAATTTGATCATAAATCTAATGGGGCTATATTTTCAGGTTACTCCAATTATAGCAAGGTATATAGAGTTTTCAATAATAGAACTTTTACTATAGAAGAGTCAATACACATTGTCTTTGCTAAAACTGTCACATCCTTACTTTTAACCTCAATTATACTCCATTAGAAGTGATTGGAACCAATTACATGATCATTTGCTTTGAAAACATCCATTTCCAAAAGAAATACTCTCGGATACTGTTCACTATTACTGTTCATTTGGTAATTTTAGAACATGTACCCTACTTTGAAAATTCATAATTAATTGTAAAAAAATTGAAATAATGTGATTCCAATTTCTAATGAAATATCTTTCATAGATATTTGAGGTAAAAATATAAAAATGAGGTCTTATTGTCCAAATGAAATCAGTTTATTGGTTAAATATCACTGTTTAGTTGGTAAAATCTGGAAGTTCCAGTTTCTTTGTCTTAACTTCAAAAATTCATTTCTCTTTGGTTACTTATTCAAATGAATTGTGTTACATATGGATTTGAATCTCTAGACGTCCTCTTTAAGCTCATAAAATTTCATAGAAAAACTCATTCATTTGATATATAAAATCATTGCATGAACATCACTGCCTCTCAGTACTCGTTTTATCTCAATTCCAGATCTTACTTCCAACTTTGGAAACTCATAACAATTCAGATAATTATCCAAATGAGGCGTTCTTAGTGTTCATTTAAATCTCTGTATCTTAAATTTCCTCATACCCAATTTTAGACTAAAACTCATTGATTTAAGCATCAAAATTATCGTCACATCACCACAGCCTCAGAATAGGGTTATAAAAATATACACCATGCATACTAGCATATCATTCCATAGTGTCATGTAAGTCATGTAGCTTATTATATAACTTAATCATCAACATTAAATCTATTCCCTTGAGAGGATCTAGCACCTAAAACATAGTTATGTATGTGGAAGGAATGAAATTTCATGGAAATCCCAATAGCAAGTTACACAAACTATAATATCATGCATGAATAATTGGATGCTGAACATGTTATCATGAGATGGGAGCTACTTCATAATGGTCCATAAGCAAACTCTAACATGCATATTGTCATGACATAACTTGCAAGGAGTTACAATCATTCATACTTCATCATAACATGATGACATAAGTTCAAGCTCAACCAAACACCATAATTAACCAGCAAGCAAATAATTAAACAAACATGAGTGATAGTTAGGTATCCTTGCTACCTCTTAGTTATCCTTGTCAAGGTCTTCTTGAGGTTCTTTTCTTCCTTCAAAACTATCAAAACCTAGCCATTACACAATAATATCAAGTTACAACTCAACTTGAACACAAAACCAATTAGCTCCCTTTTTTCTCTAATTTATGTTTCTTACTTCCATCTTTTCAAAATAAATTATCATGGTTCATTCCCACATAATTTTTCATATAGAATCCAAATATGAAACTAGAATTTCTAAAATCAAAACACTTCAGTCGCTACAGTATCAAACCAAAATGAAGCCCTTGATTCCAAAAAAATTACATTTTGATTCTAATGCTTCCAATACTTGTTCTCCTACTTTATCACCACATAATTTTCCATTTCAAACTCATTGGAAGCACAAAAATCATGATATTCCATCATATGAACAGTTCCACATACAATACTAGCAAGAACATAAAACCCTAAATTCAAACATACTTGAATTTTGAAACTTATACCACTTGATTCTAGCTTGTTTAAGCTTATCTAAACTATCCATAACATAAAACTCATATTTTTAACCATATATTAGCAGCACTTACATCAGCAACCATAAGAGAAATATAGCATAAAAACCCTTAAAACTATGAGCTAACTTGGTAGAACAAAGCTTAAGATCAAGGGAGATGATTACCTTGATTGTTGCTTCACTTTGTGTGCTTCTTTCTTAGTTGAATGAAAATTTTGCAAGATTTTTCCTATAGTTCACCATGCATACCAAATCCATCTGAATAGGGAGGGTATTTATAGAGAAATTTGGGTTGAAATGGATGGCCAAGATTGATTTGTGTACTATTTGATCTAAGGGTTCACATTTAATCTTGAATTTAACTTTTTCCAAAAAGAATAATTATGAAATCATGTGGAAAATCTCAAGGGACACCTCATGGGGGTATGTGGCACCATTTTCATGCAAGGAACCTTCTAGAAAAATTTCAGTCCAATCCGGTACCAATCGGAGCAATTTCACAACAATCGGACTGTGTTCTGTTCCTAATTTTCTATAATATATGAAGATATGTATTCTATCCTGAAAATTAATGTCTAGGCCTCTCATACCATTTACAATGTTATATTGAGTATTTATCTGCCATCCATTATCATATCTTAGTTTTTTCCTATCGATATACTACTAATAGTGGAAAAATGTTTGGAAAGGATTATGACAAAGAACAGAAGATTAGATGATTCTTTAAGGAAGAGAAGGACTAAAATAAAAAGTAGAAAAGGTTAAAGGCCAAAAGTTAAAGTAGAAACAAAAGTTGGGTCAAAAGTGGTAATTTTCAAAAGTTAAGGGACTTAAATGTAATTAAGTAAAAAGTTCAAGGGCAAAATTGTAATTATGGAAAGGTTAGCCTAGAAAGGGTTAGAATTGCCCAGGAATTTTTTCAGTCCTATATTCCATCAGTAAATAGAGAAAGTTACGATGGTTAATCTGGCATGATACATAAATTTTATTAGGGCTCCAAACAATAGAAAATTATCTGATAGTCTAAAAGTTATCTGAATTTCTATCAGATTCCATGGACATCAGATATAAGTGGGGGAATTATAGGAAAGTGTACCCTACAGTGTAAGATGTTATGAATCTGACAGAACCCCGAAAGAAGTCATGTACAAAAAGTTATTTCCATAACAGTGAATTTTGACGGGAGTTTGAAGCTACCCGTGATCTGATAATAGAATTTATCAGTAAATAAGCCTAGATGAAATGAGACCAGATGACCTCATATATGGGCCTATGATGACGCTAAGGAGGGCCCAAAACCCAGGGTACCAGTTCATCAGCAGAAGAGGCCAGTGTCCAGAAAAAGTGCAAAATTATGAAAATACCCCTAGATGCCCATATTATACTAGTGATGGATGGAGGGTATTTTGGTCATCTAGGATAGGCTAAAAATGTGGCATATAGTATAAATATAATTAGTTAGAGCAAGTATAGTCCCTAAGGCAGTACAAAGAGGGGTAAAAAGACTATTTTACCCTTAGGATTAATATAGTGTAAGAAAGGATACCAAGGGTATTTTGGTCATTTTTCAAGGGATGGATGGCAGATAAATTTTCAGTATAACCATTTCAAGGGTATGAGAAGCCTAGACATTGATTTCTAGGATAGAATACATATCCTGGAATATTATAAAAAATTAGGAACAGAAAATAGTCCGGTTGTTATGAAACTGTTCCGATCCGTACCAGATTGGACTAGAATTTTTCTAGAAGCTTCTTGGCATGGTGAGCATGCCACATACCCCCATGAGGTGTCCCTTTATCTGTACCACATGATGCCATAATTATTCTTTTTAGAAAAAATTAAATCCAAGATTAAATGTGAGCCCTTGGATCAAATAGTAACCAAATCAATATTGGCCATTGATTTTTCATAAAATTTTCTATAAATACCCCCTCAATTCTGCAGTAAAACCATGGCTTCATGGACCCTTGGGGAAACTCTTGCAAAATGAAAACTCAAGCCAAGACAAAGAAGATTCAAGGTACTAAAGTTCAAGCAAGCTAAAGATTAAAGGTAAGCAATCTCTCCTAGCTTATTTTTCTTAGATTTGGGAGCTTGAACTTAGGGTTTTCATGGGAGAAAAGTTGAGTTTTCTATAAGGGGTGGTGCTGCCCAAAAACCTTATATGAAAGGGAAAAGAAGAAATTAAAGTTACAAGTGTATGATTGAAGCTTAAACAAGCTAGTTAAGAGATTGGTTGTTGAATCAAGTTGATATTCTTGACTTTGCCATGGTGTACCCTGTTTAGTATGCACTGTTCATGAGGAAGAAAATGGAATTTCAATGATTTAATGCTTCCATTGAATTTAGATGATGATTTTGTGTAGGATTGGAAAGGTTTTGAACCTTGAAAGCATTGAAATTCTAAGGTTATAGTTTTTGAAACCCTTCTCTGTTACTGTTTACACGCATGAACAGTGATTATAATTTCATGATTTTGATATTTCCAATGGTTTTAAAATGAAAAATTGTGTGGGATAAAGTAGAGAAACAAGTATGGAAAGCATTGGAATCAAAATGAGATTTTTTGAAAGAATTGAGTGCAGTTTGGGTTCTGTACAGCATGTGATGAAGGAGCTGGAATTTCATTATTCTAAGCTCATAAATGAATTTAAAAGATGAAATTGTGTAGGTTAAAGTCGAGACATCAATTGATTCAAAGACCAAGTCCATTAGTTAAGGTCAAGGAAAGTTAATGGGCTTAATGTTCAAGAAGAAGTTATGTTAGTTAAAGTGAGTTTAATGCTCAAGGAAGTTAGATTGTGATGAATAAATGATTATGTGATGTTAGGAATTTATTGGTATGCTCCAAGAGAGGCAGCCACATGTTCAAGAAAAGTGAGAAGGAAGAAGCAAGATAAGGAGAAAGAAAGTCAAGTGCTCAAGGTAGTAAACTTATCCTAAACTTGTATGCATTGAATGTTATGCTTGATTGTGCTATGGCTTTGGTGAATTGTGTTGCAATTGTGCTTATGTATGAAGCTCTATTTATATGATTACTTTGTCCAATTGTATTTCATATGTTACATGGAATCATGCACATCACACAATGATAACACTTTCACAAGCAAGCACAAGTAGTTATATTAACGCATGCATTGTTTAGTAATGTTTGCTACTGAGATTTCCCCAGAAATCTCATCCCTTTTGATGTAATCCCAATCCCACAGGTTTATGAATGATGAAAGAAGATAATGAAGCATGAAGAAAAGCTAGGGATTGAATAGTATATGTGTGTTATGTGAAGAATTGTTAAATGTATTATTGTTGTATGACCAATATGAGCAGTGAGGGTCATGATGTAATGAAAAATAGTAAATGATATAATAAATGTATAAATGATGGAATAAATGTATGAGATTTTACATAAATTTAGATGAAATACCAAGATTCATTTTGACACCAAGAACGCTTTATTTTGATGTCTGTACAAAGAGAACTGAATTTCCAAAGTAAGAGACCAGAATTTGTTTCCAGGATTTTTGACCAAATGAATAGTAAATTTGATAAATAAACTATATTGATTGACGCATCATTTGGTCTGGAGATTATTTTTTCCTTAAATTTTAAGATTTTATCTTCACGTAGCTTTTTGGACCACTTCATTTCAATTTTTCTAGAATTAATTATGATTTTTTGAAGTTCGTTGCGTAATCTGGAATACCATATAAAAGTAACTCGAGAAATAGTAAAATTCTAGATTTGGCTAATGGACTTCCAAGGTCTTGTAAGTGGTTCTAAATGCTACTGAATGGTCCTTAAGACGTATAAAAGTAAGGATGTTACATCCATCCCTTGCAAAATGACCAAAATACCCTTAATGTCCTTTCTTGCACTGTATTAGCCCTAAGGGCATAATTGTCATTTTATCCCTATTTACACTACCTTAGGGCATATACTAGCTCTAATTAATCATATTTATACTATGTGATACATTTTTGGCCTATCTAGAATGACCAAAATGACCTCCATCCATTATTGATATAGTATGTACATATAGGGGCATTTTCATAATTTTGCACTTTTCCTAGACTGCTCTGGACTTTGGCCCATTTAACTATCTCATTACCTTATTGGGCTCATGGTGGTGTCATTTGGGCCTTGATATGGGCTCATTGCCTGTATTGCCTTTATAGCCCAATTCACAATACAACTCTCCTGATCCTATTTATTGGGTATTTTATTTCATTGTAAAATCCTGTATGGATTCTACAGGATTCCTTTTTTAACTCTGTCAATTTTATAAATTCTTATATTAAATATATGAATTTCCTATAAGGTCTCATCTGATTCTAAGATAAAAAAATACTATAATAATTCCTTCCGACTTCAGGAATTTATATCAATTAATCGGGGACCTCAAATCAAAATTTTGTTACATTAAACTGAACAGAATTTTTTTGTCTATCTACTGGTAAAATTTGGGTCTGATATGATTCTGGACATTTTTAGCCTGTTTTGGCCCAACTTTTTCATATTTATATTTAGGTCCCTCAACTTTTGAATAATTGCACTTTAGTCCCTAAACTTTTCATTAATTGCATTTAGGTCCCTCCTTTTTCTTCTACTTTCACTTTTTGCCTTCAAGCTTTTCTAATTTGTGTTTTGGTCCCTATTCTTTCCTTAGTTATTAATCCTTCCCTTCCCTTTCCTTTCTCAATCTGATACAATTTATTCCAAGAATCTCATATCTATTGCAGATAAACTGTGTACACATATCAGATAAGAAAATTAGGGATATGACAAAAATAGAGTCATTTTCAGAACCTTCTTTTGAATATGATGCTAAAATTATACAAAAATTCAAAATTTAAATCTTAACAAAAATCAAGGATCCTCATATTCTAGAAAGCTTTGTGAAACGATTTCCCAAGGAGATGATAATCAACCTAAAGCCTAGCATCATATAAAGAATCACCCTTTAGATTGGGTCATTAGTGAAGTCAATGAAGGAGTAAAGACCCAGAGACAAGTGTTCAGAAAAGTGTGATTTGTTGTATTTATCTCAAACATTGAACTGACCAATGTTGATGAGGCTCTTTCATATACCTTCTTGATAGAAGCCATGCAAGAAGATCTAAACCAAATTGAAAGAAATCTTGTTTGGGACTTGGTACCCAGGCCTACTAATTATCCAGTTATAGGTAATAAATGAATATTCAAGAATAAGCTCAATGAATAGGTAGTCATCATAAGAAATAAAGCTAAATAGTTGCAAAAAGCTATAATCAAGAAGAAGGTATTGATTATGAGAAAATGTATGCTCCAGTGGCCATATTGGAAGCTATACGAGTACTTTTAGCTTTTGCTTGTATCAAATATTTTAAAATATATCAAATTGATGCAGCCTCCTAGTTTTGAAAGTTTTAATCATCTTGATTATGTTTATAAATTGAAAAAGACATTATATAGTTTGAAACAAGCTCTAAGAGCTTGGTATGAATTGCTAAGCAATTTTCTTTTAAACAAGAATTTTGAAAGAGGCAAAGTAGACACTACTCTTTTCATTAAAAGACATAAATATAGTTTGCTAGTAGTATAAATATATGTTGATAATATTATTTTTAGATCTACTAACAAATATCTTTACCAAGAGTTTGCTAAGATGATGCAGGGAGAATTTGAAATGTAAATGATGGGTGATCTCAATTTCTTTATTGGAGTACAAATCAAATAGAAAAAGGATGGCATATTCATCACTCAGACAAAATATTTAAAGGAACTTCTGAAGAAGTTGAAGATAGAGAAAGTTAAGAGTATGGAAATGCCAATGAGTTCAACCATCCAGCTAGATGTAGATGACAAAGGAATATGATTAGCTTACTATTGTATTTGACAGCAAGTGAACCAAATATCTAGTAAGTGTTGGCATGTGTGCAAGATATCAAGCTACACACAAGGAATCACATGCTAAAGCTATCACAAGTACTTGCTGACATCTTTTTGGAACCATCAACTTTTGGAATATGGTTTCCAAAAGGAGGTGGAGAGTTACTAGCTTCCTACTCAAATTCAGACCATGCTAGATGTAAGATTGATAGGAAAAGTACCAGTAGACAATGCCAATTTCTTGGTGATTGTCTTGTTTATTGGTTCAGTAAGAAACAATACATTGTGGCAATCTCCTTGATTGAAGCTGAGTATGTAGTTGTGGAGAGTTATAGTGCACAAGTTTTATGGTTGAAGCAACATCTACAAGACATAAAAATTCATCTAAAGGATATTCTTTTCTTTGTGACAATACAAGTACTATCAACTTCTCAAGAAAATCTAGTACTCCATTCTAGAACAAAGCACATTGATATAAGACATCATTTCATAAGAGATCATGTGCTAAAGAAGGATATTCATGTGGAGTTTTTTCCTACTCAATTGTAGCTCATTGACATTTTCACCAAACCCTGGAAAAAGAACAATTCATCTACACCATAAGAGAATTGAGAATGGTGAATCTCAATAAGTTGTAAAGATCTCTCTAACCTTAAAATCTTTTGATTACATTTTAAATTTAATGTTTTGAACTTTAACTAAGTTAAGAATAAGAGTATTTATAATATATTTTGAAGGAAAGTTGAATATAATCCATAGAAACTTTGATAAGATGACTATTCGAAGAAGACTTAGAAGAATAAGAAAACAATTGATAGAGGAAGTCAAACATTGATTAGGAAGTCACCAATAAAGGGTCTTATCAATAAGATCTATGAAGAATAAAAAATTCTTGCAAAAAGGTAAATGGTAAAATTTATCGATATTATTATCGATAAATGTATTTGTCGATAAAATATTCGATAAATAAGAGGTAAAAGTTCAATGTTGATGTATTCTATGATTTGAATCTTATCAATAATGGTATTTATCAAATAGTTAATTGACAAATTGATGAATTAGTAAAGTTGTTTTTAATGACATTTATCAAACACCTCTTCGATAAGAATACTTATCGAATAACTATTCGATAATGTTAGTTTAAGCAGAAACACCCAAGAGAAGGGTGAATTGGGTGTTTTAGATATTTTAAATGAAATCTAAACTCCAATGGAAAGAAAAATATATACTTGATAAATAAGTCTTAAGATAAGAGAGATTTCATTAAGCAAATCAATTTATAAGAGTTTGGACTAAACTCTTGTCTTACGTCTAGTCCTTAGACACCTTATAAGATTTTCAATATCTCCAAGATTACAATGGGCTCTTAGTGCCTTCAATACAACAATTGACTTCCTCAATTACTACCCTTACTTCCCATAAGGTTATGATCCCAACTTAAGTGAATCGATCTCTTAAGCTAACAAAATAATAGAAAAAATTTTAAAATCTCTCTCAAAGTGTAAATATGATGTTACACACTGAAGCTTAATGAATGTGGAATTGCACAGGGAATGAAGAATAACTGAGAATGTAATAAATTCAAAAGTTGTTGTATCAGTTTGTTGATTGTTGTCTACATTCAATACTGAGTCCTTAAATAGCATTTACTTCAGTTGTAGCCATTTGACTCATATTAGTAACTGTTGAAGTGAAGGCATAGTTGTTAGCTGATGGGTATATAGCATTTAATGCGTTACTGAAAGTAGAAAGTTTCTGTTATGTGTAGCCTTTATCATTTCAAATTCGTAGCCTTTTCTAAATACACTCAATAAAAAAGGATAAGTTTTTTCAAACCATTAATTGAGTATATAAATTGTTAATAAATAACCTATTTGAAGGATTGAGTTCATAATTAAATCTAGATAGCTTTTTAGAAACAATATGTTGTATTAATCTATTACCCAATCGATTAATGCATAGTTAGTGTGTAAGATAGAAAAACATAGCATCAGACTAATCATTTTATTCAAGCATAACAATGTTAGCTTGTGAAGATAAGTTTTTCCAAGGAATTATTATAAATAATAATGAGAAACATAAACAAATTATTACTTGAATCAATCATATGAATTAAGAAATCAATTTGCACTTCAAAATAGAGATATATATGAAGTTTATGATGTTAATCGATTAACATAAATTAATCGAATGCCTAGTCTATTAATGTGTCTGGAAGAATTGAAATGGAAAATATTCAACACACATTAATCGAACAATTAATATGTTAATGCAAATTAATCAATTAACCAATCGATTAATTGGTTTATATTTGAATTTCACAAAATTGATGCTTCACCAGTTAATCGAATAGTTAACAGATTAATATAAATTAATCAATTAATCAATCGATTAATAGCAATATTTTTGTTCTAGAGAAAACTATTTTTAATAGATTAATCTATTACTCATTCGATTATTTTAATTAATCGATTAACCAATTGATTAATTGGCTCATTAACTTACTTCCAGAAGGCTAGCTCTCAACAATAACTAATTAACTAATTGATTAATTTGTTTTTCTTTGTAAAACAAAATGCTATATTTACATTAATCTAACATCTAATTGATTAATTGATATTAATCGATTAACTAATCGATTAATTGATATTAATCAATTAATTCAACTATCTTTTACTTTTAACACTATTTAGTCACATACTCATCTTGAAAAGTACATTTTGATAATATTTGAGCAAATAAAAGAACCTATTACTCTGTTTTTCAAAAAATATACAAAACATATTTATGATCAAACTTAGTCTAGTATCTTTAAATTATTCTTAGTATCACTGAAGACTTTTTGCTATTTGGCATAATCAAAATATATTTAATCTAACATTCACTAGTATAAAATAGACTTTTTAAAGCCCTATTTTTAAATCGGTTCTCGCGGAAACGATTTAAAAAAATGACCGATGATATTTTTGTAAATAAGGGTAAAATATTTACACATAATGTAAACATGACTGGTGTAAAAGAAATTAGTGGTGGCATTTTTATAAATAAGGGTAAAATATTTACACCTAATGTATACATGACCGGTGTAAAAGAAATGAGCGGTGGTATTTTTGTAAATAAGGGTAAAATATTCTGCACTTTATGGAATGACATTCGGTGTAGAATGTCCTTGTGTAAATATTCTACACCTGATGTAATGACATCTAGTGTAGAATGTCCTTGCTATTAAAAATTTGATAAAATGCCTTAGTGTTTTGCGCTTCCTTATCTTCACAAATCACATCATCGTCAATAGAGAAAACCAAACAAGGGATAACACATGGTGATAGGAAGCTTCACCTTCCTAACACATTATTTAAAGCTCACTAAAGAAGACCTAGATATGTGATGACTTATACATGTGCTCGTCATTCTCTATTGTTAAAATCTGTCATTCTCACCTCTAAAGTTCACAAAAAAAGAAGACCTAAATCTGCAATAGTGGGTGTCTATTTTTTTGTTTGTTTCTTTCTAAGTCTTGTTTAAATATATTTTCATTCAATTTTGACTAGGTAAGTAGGAGGAATTGTAACGTTTCTGTGATATCTTCAATTAGGTGATGACATTTCTAGGTTTTTTGTTTTTGTGTATATATTTGGATTTTCATTTCATTCATTTCTTGGTTCTATTTAAATATATTTCTATTTATATTTGAATAGCTAACCCGAAGGAATTGTGACGATGTTTTTGTGATATCTTCAATTAGGTGATAGTGTTTGTGGGTTTTCATTTATGTTTACATATCTGAGTTTTTGTTTCTTTCGTTTATGGATTCTCTAGCTTTTTCTTTCTTCCTATTTTTTGTTCATTACTTGTGTTTTATAGGTACTTATTCTTCTTCATCATTTTCCTCCTCCTTCAGATTTATGATGAAGAAGGAAAGAATTTTGGTGCTTTAGTGGAGAAACTGGTTTAGAAGCTTATCTGATTTAAATCTAGAGTTTTTCGATTATGGATTTTTTTTATTTTTACATTACTTTTTAAATCGGTTGTATGAAATAACCAGTGTAAAAAAGTTAATTTTCTACACCAGTTGTATACAATGTAGAATATTAGATTTTCTACACGGGTTATTTTTACACCAAACCTAGTCCGATATAGGAGCCTATTTTCAACCAGTTTAGAAATCCTATTTTTCTACCAGTGATTCTCCCCCTTTTTTATGATGGAAAATCATTGAATAGAAGTAATATTATTTTTCTCACCCTATTTGTCATTAGCAAAAAATTAGAAGTACAAAGACGCATGACATAAAATGTGAAGCATGATTTGAAGGAAGAGTTGCAAATAAATAGAGAAAGTGTAGGGATGCTCATTTGATTTCAACACTATGCTGTAATGATTTTCTTTTCTTGCTTCTAGTCAGTAACAGAGATTTTAGCATCATTTGACTTAAAGCCCTTCATTGGTTGCCTTGAGTTTAGAATAGATTAGTCGATTAGTTGTTCGATTAATCCATCCTTTGTTTGGTCTATTTTTCAATTTTGTAATAGAGCATCCTAGAAAAATTTAACTATACACTCCTATGCTTAAGTTAGTAACCTTAATCATAAAAACATATTAAATATAATTTATTTTGAGAAGATGGATGTTGAATATAGTTTAAAAGAAAACTTTGTACGTAAAGTATAATCCTTACAGTTCATTGGGATTTACAATTCCCAATTCTCTCGTGTTATAGTTGCATTGATCTTGAAGAAGTAGTTTGGTAACTTATGAAGTGGTGTATGATATCATGAATTCAACTTTTATATCTTTCTTTTGCACGTGGTCTCTTATGAAGTGGTGTCTGATATCAATGTGCTTTGTTGAGGAATGAAGCATTGGATTCTTTGACAGACTAATTGTACTTGTATTGTCTCAAAGAATAGGAATTTCTTTCAAATTTATTCCTAGATCTTGAAGTTGTTGTTTGAGCTATAGTACTTGTGCACAATAACTACCAACTGCTACATACTTACCTTCCGTTGATGAGATAGCCACTGTGTACTGCTACTTATTGAACCATGAGACTAAACATTCACATTATCTACTGGTACTTTTCCTATCAATTTTGTATCCTCCATTGTCAGAGTCTGAGTATGCTACCAAGTATTATGCTCCTCCCTTGGGAAACCATATACCAAGATCAATGGTTCCTACCAGTTATTTGAATATTCTTTTCACAGCTTCGGCATGGGATTCCTTTAGAGCAGCTTGATATCTAGCACATATTCCCATACTAAAGTGAATGTCTAGTATGCTTGTAGTGAGGGAAAAAAGAGATCTGATCATTCATCGATATTTTGTAATGTTGAAGTCTTGCCCTTTCTCATCTTTATCTAACATAACATTTTTGCTAATTAGAGTTGATAAACTTTTAGCTTGATTCATTTCAAACTCCTTTAGTAGATCCTTCAGGTACTTAGACTGTGAGATAAAGATGCCATTTGCTCGTTGTCTGATTTGTAGTCTGAGAAAGAAATTCAGTTATCCCATCATGGACATGTCAAATTCTTGACAAAGATCCTCATTAGTAGCACCAAAGATAAAATCATCAACATAAATTTGAACTACTAAAAAGTTCATATTTGTTTCTTCTGATAAATAACGTATTATCTACATTTTCTCTTTCAAAGCCTTTTTTATCAGGAATTTGCTAAGATGATTGTATCAAGCTCTAGGAGCTTGTTTTAACCCGTAAAATGACTTCTTAAGTTTATACACATGATTTGAAAAATGGTGATCTTCAAATCTAGGGGTTGTTCTATGTATACCTCTTCCATTCTTAAACCACTAAGAAAATCACTTTTGACATCCATTTGATAAAGTTTAAAATCGTTGATGCAAGCAAAGGCTAAAAGTACTCGTATAGCTTCAATTTGGCAGTGGAGCATAAGTTTCCTCATAATATAGAACTTCTTCTTGGTTATAGCCTTTTGCCACTAATCTAACCTTATTTCTAATTATTACAACATATTTATCAAGTTTGTTCTTGAATACCCATTTAGTTTTGATGATTGGATAGTCATTGGGTCTAGGTACCATTCCTAAACTTGATTTCATTCAAATTAATTAAATTCTTCTTGCATTACAGTTATCCATAACTTATCTGTTGATGCTTCAACTATGTTGGTGGGTTTAATGTTAGAAATAAATGCAGAGAAATGCATTTCATTAAACACTTGTCTTCAGGTTTTTACTCTTCATCGACTTCACCAATAAGCTAGTTTAAAGGATGATTTCTATTGTGTTTCTAGGCTCTAGGTTGATCCTTTTCATATTCATTAGATTGATTACTTGATTGATCAACTATGGGTTCTTTGTTTAATTTTAGTATTTCAAGATTCTGTATTATCTCAGCTTTATCATCTAAAGGTTTTAAAATTGGTTCTCTTTTAGAAAATACTACATGCACACACTCTTCTATTATAAGTGTTCATTTGTTAAAAAGTCTATATGCTCTACTATGATTTGAATAACCAAGAAAAATACACTAATTAAATTTAGGATTGAATTTAGCCAAGTTATCTTTGTTGTTGTTGTGAATAAAACATTTTCTACTGAAGATCTTTAAGTGAGTGAGATTTGGTTTGCGTCATTTATAGAGTTCATATGGTGTCTTATTGAGTATTAGCCTGATGTAGGCTCGATTGCATATATAACATGGTGTGTTCATAGCCTCTACCCAGAATAATTGTGAGACACCCTTGTCATTGAGCATTGCTCTAGCCATGTCTGTGAGAACTCTATTCTTTCTTTCAACAACTCTATTTTGTTGTGGTATTCTTGGCGTAGAGAAGTTGTGATCAATTCCATAATTGTTACAAAACTCAGCAAAATCATTGTTCATAAATTATATTCCATGATTAGTCCTAATAAACACAATAGATATACATTTCTTATTTTGCACCTTTTTGGCAAACACAACAAATGCATTAAAAGTTTCAACTTTAGAGGAAAGATATAAAGTCCAAGTAAATCTTGAATAGTCATAAACTATTACTAAAGTATATAAGTTTTCCCCAAAACTTTTAACTCCTGATAGACCAACCAAATCCATATGAGGTAATTAGAGTGGTCTTTCAGTTGAAACTTCCTTCTTTGATTTGAAGGAGGAACTTACTTGTTTCTATCGTATCCTCATTTTTAACCTCAATTATACTTAATTGGAAGTCATTTGAACCAATTACAAAACCTTTTGCTTTAAAAACATGCATTTTCAAAAGATTGCTTCTTGGGGTACTGTTTATTGTTACTGTTTATTTAGTAATCAAGAACATGTGCCTAACTTTGAAAATTTATAATTAAATGTAAAAAAAATTGAAATAGGGTGATTTCAATTTATAATGAAAGATCTTTCATATAAATTTGAAGGAAAAATGTAAAACTGAGGTTTCATTGTCCTAATAAAATCAGTTTATTCGTTGAAAATACTATTCATTTGGTAAATCTGGAAGTTCCATTTTCTTTGCCTTAATTTCAAAAAATTATTTCGCTTTGGTTACTTGTCAAAATGAAACTTCTTAAATATGTATTTAAAGCTCCAGACGTGTTCTTTAAACCCATAAAGTTTCATAGAAAAACTCATTCATTTACTATATTAAATTAACGTTGGAATGTCATTGCCTCTAGTTGCTCACTTTATCTCAATTCCAGATTTTATCTCCAAATTAGTAAAATCATAGTAAATCGAATACTTAACCAATTAAGGCATTCTTGGTATCCATTTAAAGCTTTGTATCTTAGCTATTAGAATACCAAATTTCAAGTCCAAAATAGTGGGTTAAGGTATTGTAAACATGGTCATAAAGCTATGGCCTCATAATACAACCACATGATAACACACTATGCATCCCATCATATCCTTCCATGGTGTCAAGTAACCAGTGTGACTTATTATACAAGTTCAACCATCTATATTTAACCTTTTTCCTTGAGATGTTGTAGCACCTATAACATGGTTATGCATATGGAAAGAATGAGATTTCATGGAAATCTCAATAGCAAGTCATACAAACTATAATATCATTCATGATTGATTAAATACCTAACATGTTATCATGAGATGGGAGCTACTTCATAATAATACATAAGCAAACTCTAACATGCTTATTGTCATGACATTAGTTGCAAGGAGTTGCACTCATTCATACAATCAAACAAACATGAAATTATAGTTAGGTATTCTTGCTACCTCTTAAGATATCCTTGCCCCACACTTCTTGAAATGGTCTTCTATCCATACTAATATCAAAACCTAGCCATTACAAAGTAACATCAAGTTATAACTCAACTTTAAAAAAAATTCAAAACTAGGTTTCCCACTAAGTTCCATTTTCTTTCCATTTTATGTTCTATACTTTCATCTTTCTAAAATAAATTCTCATGGTTCAACCCCACACAATTTTTCTTGTAGAATCCAAATATGAAACTAGAATTTCCAAATTCAAAACATACTATTAGCTGCTGTACAGAACCGAAATGACACCCTTATTTTCCAAAAATTCACATTTTGATTCTATTGCTTTCAATACTTGTTCTCCTACTATATTCCCACACAATTTTCCATTTTAAACTCATTAGAAGCATCAAAATCATGAAATTCCAACATATGAACAATGTTTCATACAGTAGCAGCCAAGAACACAAAACCCTAACTACATCATATTTGAATTTCTAATCATATACACTTGATTCTAGCTTGTTTAAGCTTGTCTAAACTATCCATAACATAAAAATCATATTCTTATCATACATGGATAACACTTACAGAAGCACCCACAAGGGAGATATGTTACAAAAACCTCTAAATCCAAGAGCTAACTTGCCATATTAAAGTTCAAGAACAAAGGAGCTAGTTACCTTACTTGTTGCTCCAAGTTGTGTGCTTCTTTCTTGTTACAAGAAAATTTGACCATAGGTTCCCTAAGATACTCCAAGGTGCCGCACAAGTCTGGTTTGGTGGGTATTTATATAAAATTTTGGGTGGAATTGAAAGGTCAAGATTAGTTTGGTTACTATTTAATCTAATCGTCCATATTCTACCTTAAATCAAGCTTGCCTTAGAAGCCTTGGAATGACACCATGCATGACATCATTTAGGGACATGTTTGGCTGGAAAAAGGTAGATATACTGATAGGAAAAATTTCAGTCTAGTTCAGTACCGATCAGAGCAGTTTCACAAAAACTAGATTATCTTATGTTCTTAATTATTATAATATTCCAGAATATGTATTCTATCATGAAAACCAATGTCTAGGTTTTTCCTACTATTGACATTATTATACTAAGTATTTATATGCTAACTATTTCTTAGGAAATGACCAAAATACCCTTGTTGCACTTTCTTCTATATTAACCCTAAGGGCATAATTGTTATTTCACACCACTTTATACTGTATTAGGGTATATACTGGCTCTAACTAATCATCTTTATACTAGTTTGCACATTTTTGGCCTATCTAGAATGATCAAAATGCCCTCCATTCATCTCTTGTCTAATCTGGCTATATAGGGGCATTTTTATAATTTTACACTTTTTCTGTATTGCTCTGGACTCTAACCCACTTAACTATCCAATCACCTTATTGGGTCTCATGGGACGCAATTTGGGCCTTAGTATTGGTCTTTTACCTTTATGGCACTATCATATCCTTATTTCTAACCTCAATTATACTCATTTGAAAGTCATTGGAACCAATTACATGATCATTTGCCTTATAAACAAGCATTTTGAAAAGAATTGCTCTCAGTTACTGTTCATGCTACTGTTCATTTGGTAATTATAGAACATGTACCCAACTTTAGAAATTCATAATTAAATGTATAAAAATCAAAATAGGTTGGTTCTAATTTATAATGAAAGCTCTTTCACTAAACTTTGAAGGAAAAATGTAAAACTGAGGTTCCATTGTTCCAATGAAATCAATTCATTCGTTGAAAAATATTATTTATTTGTTAAAATCTGGATGTTCCAATTTCTTTACCTTAATTTCAAAAATTTATTTCTCTTTGGTTTCTTATCCAATGAACCGTGTTATCTATGGATTTAAAGTTCCAAATGTTATATTTAAGCTCAAAAAAATTCACAGAAAAACTCGTTTATTTACTATACAAAATTAATGTCAGAACATTACTGGCTCTAGTTGTTTACTTTCTCTTAGTTCCAAATTTTAACTTCAACTTAGAAAAATCATGACAAATCAAATACTTAACCAATTGAGGCGTTCTTGGTGTTCATTTAAAGCTCTATAGCTTAGCTATTATCATACCAAATCTCAAGTTCAAATTTGTTAGTTTAGGCATCATAACCATCATCACACTATCACGGCCTCATAACACAATTACAGAATCATACATCATATATCCACCATATCCATTCACAGTAACATGCAACTCATGTAATTGGTTATACAAGTTCAACCATCTATGTTTACCTTCTTTCCTTATGAAAGGAATGAGATTTTATGGAAATCCCAATAGCAAGTTACACAAACCGTAATATCATGCATGATTAATTGGATGCTTAATATGTTATTATGAGATGGGAGCTACTTCATAATGGTATATAAGCAAACTCTAACATGCATATTGTCATGACATAAGTTGCAAGGAGTTACAATCATTCATACTTCATCATCAACATGATGACACAATCTCATGCTCAACCAAATATCTTAATCAACAAGCAAGCAAACAACTAAGCAAACATGAAACTATAGTTAGGTATTCTTGCTACCTCTTAACTATCCTTGTCAAAGTCTTCTTGAGATGATTTCCTTCCTTCACAAATGTCAAAACCTAGCCATTACAAAGTAATATCAAGTTACAACTCAACTTGAAAGCAATTCCAAGACTAGGTTTACACTAACTTCTTTTCTTTCTCTATTTTATGTTTCATACTTCCATCTTTTCAAAATAAATTCTCATAGTTCATTTTCATATAATTTTTCATGTAGAATCCAAATATGGAACCACAATTTCTAAAATCAAAACACATCAAAACCTCCTGCTCTTGATCGAAGTCAATGCTCTTGTTTTCCAAAATTCACATTTTGATTCCAATGCTTCCAATACTTGTTCTCCTACTTTATCCCCACACAATTTTCCATTTTAAACTCATTGGAAGCATAAAAATAATGAAATTCCAACATATGAACAGGTCACACACAATAGCAGCCATGAACACAAAACCCTAACTTCATGCATACTTGAATTTCCAAGCTTAAACCACTTGGTTATAGCTTGTTTAAGCTTTTCTAAAATATCTATAACATAAAATTCATATTCTAACCACATATGGACAAAACTTCCAGTAGCAAACACAAAGTAAATATGGCACCAAAACCCCTTAAAATAAAGAGCTAGCTTGCTAGAATAAAGCTCAAGATCAAGGGAGATGATTACCTTGCTTGTTGCTTCAAGTTGTGTGATTCTTTCTTGGTTGAATGGAAATTTTGCAAGAGTTTCCCCTATGGTTCCCAAGGCTTCCGAATGAGGTCTGAAATGAGGGGGTATTTATAGTTAAATTTGGGTGGAAATGGATAGCCAAGATTAATTTGGTTACTATTTGATATAATGGTCCATATTCATTCTTGAACAAACTTACCCTAGAAGCCATGCCTTTTGATGCGATGCATGACATCATTTAAGGCTGTGTGTTGCTAGAAAAAGTAAAATATACTGATAGGAAAAATTCCAGTCCGGTACCGATCGGAGCAATTTCACAAAAACCATACTGTTTTCTGTTCCTAACTTCTATAATATTTCAGGATATGTATTCTGTCCTGGAAACTAGTGTCTAGGTTTCATACCATTGAAATTGTTAGACTAAGTATTTATCTACCATCCATCCCTTGGGAAATGACTAAAATACCCTTGGTGTCCTTTCTTGCATTATATTAACCCTAAGGGCATAATTATCATTTTACCCCTATTTGTACTGCCTTCGAGTATATACTGGCTCTAACTAATCATATTTATACTATATGGGATGTTTCTAGCCTATAAAAAATGACCAAAATACCCTCCATCTATCACTGGTACAATCTAGTAATCTAGGGGTATTTTCGTAATTTCACACTTTTTCTGGACTACTCTAGACTCTGTCCTACTTAACTGTCCAATCACCTTATTGGGCCTATGGTGGCGCCATTTGGGCCTTGGTATGGGCTCATTGCCTTTATTGTACAAATCCCAATGAATCTCTTCTAACCATATTTATTGGGTATTTTATTCCACCGTAAAATCTCATAAGAATTCTATAGGATTCGTTTTCTGACTCTGTCAGTTTTATAAATTCTTATATTAAATATAGGAATTTACTGTAAGGTTTCATTTGACTATGAGGTCTATAAAATACTATAATAACTCCTTTTAACTTCATGAATTTATATCAATTAATCAGGACCTCAAATCAAAATTATGTGTTGCGTTAAACTAATCGGAATAATTTTTTCTACTATTGGTAAAATTTGGGTCTAATATGATTCTGGGCATTTTTTAGCCTTGTTCAATTCAACTTTCTCATAATTATATTTAGGTCCCTTAACCTTTGAAAATTACCACTTTTGGCCCAACTTTTGTTTCTACTTTAACTTTTTGTCTTCAGCCTTTTCTAATTTATGTTAAGGCCCATAAACTTTCCTTAGTTAATAATCCCTTTCTTTCCTATCTCAATCTGATACAGTTTATTCCAAGAATCTCATGTCCATTTCATATAAACTTTACAGTTATACCAGGTAAGAAAATTGGATATATAACAGGAACAAATCTCAAGGAACTACTCCCAACTATAGTTATCGGGTATTCTATTGCACTGTAAAATCCCATAAGAATTCAACAAGATTCCTTTTCTGACTTGGTCAATTTTATAAATTCTTATATTAAATATAGGAATTTACTGTAAAGTTTTATATGATTCTGAGATCTGAAAAAATACTATAATAATTCTTCCTGACTTCAAGAATTCATATCAATTAATCGGGACTTCAAATCAAAATTATGTATTGCGTTAAACTGATCATAATAATTTTGTCAATCTACTGGTAAAATTTGGGACTAAATTGCTTCCAGGCAGTTTTTGGCATTTTTTGGTTCAACTTTCTCATAATTATATTTTTGTCCTTGAACTTTTGGTTAATTACATTTAGGTCCCTAAACTTATGATAATTACACCTTTTCACCCAACTTTTATTTTTGGCCTTCAACCTTTTCTAATTTTTATTTAAGTCTTTGAACTTTCCTTAGTTAATAATCCCTCTCTTTCCTTCCTCAATCTGATACAGTATATTCCAAGAATCTCATGTCTATTACATATAAACTGTACAGATACATCATACAAGAAAATTGGGGATATGACAATTTCCCTTTTTGACAAGCATCACAGACAATATCAATTTTAGTTTTAACTTCAGCTAAACCAATTACTAAATCCTTTTTAACCAATTTTAAGAGCTAATGTATGTTCACATGAGCTAGTCTCTTGTGCCATAACCAGCTTTCTTCAGATTTACTTAGAAAATAATTTTCAAGTGAATTAGAATTAATAGAGATGGTATAACAGTTACCTTCCCTTGGAGCACGAAGTTTTACCTTCAAATTTGCTTTGTTGATTATGAGATATTTCTTACTTACTATTACACATTCTTCTAAATAAAAGATAATCCAGTTGTCTTTGTCAGCAATTTGACTTACACTGAAGAGATTATGACATAATCCCTCTATGTAGTATACCTCTTCCTCCTTCACTCCTTCTTTACTTCCTATGTCTCCAATTCTAGCAATCTTTCTAGATTGATTTACTCCAAAACTTTGCCTCTTTCCTTATAAGAACGCTTGAGGAACTTCTCTACATCTCCTATCATGTGTCTCCTCTATCTCTGATTCATGTTCTTCTTGAGAAACTAGACATATCTTTGCCTTTTCTTCGTTATAATTGTCTTCACTTTCTAATGAGCTCTCTCCCTAGATTGATGAGACAAATATTTTCCTTTTCTAGAATTTTTCTTTCTTTTTCTCTTTGTCTCTTCTGGAAAGTTGAGAACATTATGCCTTGAAGTGACCTAACTTCTTACATTCAAACTAGATGATATATTCTTTTTGTTCTTTTGATGAAGAATCTCCCTTTGGCTGGAATCTCCTTGTTACTTGATTATAATAGAATTTTTTAAATCTCTGTACTATAAGACCCATCTCATACTCTTCTAGTTTTCATCAAAGTTGATGTCTTCATCTTTTAGAGCAATCCCTTTTCTGATCTTTTCTTTTTCTTTGATGTCTTTCTTATACTTTGGTTTTCTCTCATATTTGGTTAGACTTCCAAATAGAGTAGTGATAGACTTCATAGAATCTCCTTTAGCTTCCTCGATTGTAATGACCTTTGGTTCTCATTCTTTCATAATATCATTGAGAATCTTATATACTTGATCTTTTGGGCTATATAATTGCCTAAGTACTCTTAGATGATTGGTTAAATGTTAAAAGCGTACTTCCATATCCTGGATGCTCTCCCCATCAACCTTAATTCCATTTTAAATATATTAACTTTGCTTTCTTTTATGCCAGAGGTTTCTTCATGAGATACTTCAAGTGCTTCCTATATCACCTTGGCCATTTCCAGACTAGATACTAAGAAGTACTCCTTCTTACTCAAGGCACATGTTATAATGTTGTTTGCCTTGTCGTTGAGCAGTATCATCTTTTTATCATCGTCATTGAATTCACTTTAGTGCTTTAGGGTTTTGACTTCATCAACAATTTTGGTGGGAATGTAATTCCCTTATTCAATCATATCCCATAGCCCATACTCAGAAGTTTTGATAAAAGTTTTCATTATCATTTTCCAGAATGTAAAATTTTTTCCGTTGAATCCTGGAGGTTTTATTGTAGAGCTTCCTTCTGGTAATACACTGTCTCTAAATCCTACTATAGATTTAGGATCTTTCTTGAGATTGTTTAATCTTTTCCAAGAGACCTGCACTGATACCAAATGTTAGTTTAGACAGAAGCACCCAAGAGAGGGTGAATTTGGTATTTTAGAAATTTTAAATGAAATATAAACTCTAATGGAAAGAAAAATGTATGCTTAATAAATAAGACTAAAGATAAGAAAGATTTTATCGAGGGGAAGCAAATCAATTTATACTGGTGATATGACACAAATTGTGTATGGTTTCTATAATGTTTTGAGGCTTTTGTGATAACTTTACCATTCATTTTATGCTTACAATTATGCTTTTGTGGTAATACATGATTATGCTTAGCAATATGCTAATTTAAGGGTAAAATGGTAAATTAACTCCTAAAACTGCGTATATGTTATTCTTTAGTAACTGGTTGGACTTTTACATTGAGCTATGATGTTGAATTACACGTATTTTGGAGGAGAACCAAGTATTAAAGTGAGCAGAAATGAGATCACAAGACAAAGAGAACTAAATCAAGGATAGTAGCCTATGTACACTTTGGTTGTGACCAAAGTGTCCACAGGTTGTGACCTTACTTCTTCTAAGAAGTTTTTCTACGTTCATAGGTCGTGACCAAAAATAGGATCTAGTCGCAACCAAAGAAGAAAATTATTAAAGATGCACATTTTTTATTAGGTTATCCTAGCTTTAAAAGGAGAAGGAAGCAACAGGAGTAGGGAGGCTGGTTTTTACCTGATATGGCTAAGAAGCAATTATGAATATTCTCTCCATACTCTCTCCATAACCTACCCACATATCTTCCATCATTCATATTTCCATCACTATTTTTCTACTATCTTCATGGCATCATATCTGAGTAACGATTGCAGCACATTAGGAGTCATGATAGGCTAAATCTTTAGTCTCTTGGTGATGGATCGCATATCTTGAGCTCATGGATTGCACTGCACTGGCAGTTTTCTATTCTAATCTCACCTTTTTCATATTTTTGAATTCCTAGATCTAGGGTTTTCATTGTATGAGTAAGGATTGAATATCGATCGATTATTTTGAGTTTAGGTTTTGTAATTGAATTTGGATGATTTGAATGTTAATTTTAATATGAATATTTTAGTTTTGATTTCTGGATAATTGGACTTTTATCAACGATTGTTGCGAATTGATTCAATTACTTGAAATCTATGGTTATCGATCGATGATCATTTGAGGGCATTTTTATTATCTGATTTAACATCTCATTAGTGGTCTTTGAACTAGCTTTGATCAAAGGAGTTTAAGGAATATTAATGTTCTGGACTCAATCGATCGATTGATGTTTTATTTAAGACTTAGTGATTTTAAAATTTTCATGTCATATTAAGCGCAAGGATAGATAGGTTTTCATCATCAAGAGTTTTTCTTAACATACTTTTTTCACAATCCACATATTTTCCATCTTCATCAAAAATACAAAAATATTTACTTTATTACACCCTTATTTTATTGCATAAAAAATCAATCAAACACAAATCCCATTTTACTTTCACTCTAGTTTTCAATGATTTTGTCACTGATCTGCTATGGTTTCAATAAAAAGGGCTCATTGAGAAGAACGATAGGGTTGTGCCTTATACTACATTAATAAGGTACAAATATTTTATTTTCATAAACCAGACGATGACAATCCATACGAATTAATGGTGCCATTGTCGGGGAGCCAAGTAATTGGTTCATTAGCAATTGGTCATCAATATCATTACTTAACTGAGTCATATTTTTTGTTTGAATTTAGTTTTTTTTTTGTTTTGATTACATAGCATTCTATATTTTTTCAAGTTTCTATGAATTTGCACTCTATACCTTTGAGTCGTGACCAAACATAATTGTGTCACGACCATATTGCTTTTCTGTAGTGCTTGATTACTCTTTGTGAACTCCAGTCGCGACATTAATAACTTCGCATCGTGACTATGTTGGAAAATTTACTCTCTATGATTATTGGTCACGACCATAACATATTTTAGTCTTAACACTAAATCAAATTTTTAGAACTTTTATTGTCTGTATAATTGGGTCATGACCTAAACACCCCTGTGTCGCGACTAGTTGAATTTTTCTCCTATGAAACTTCTATGTCTAATTCTGATTGTTTACCTAGTTATTCTTTATTGTTCTTGTGTTGCATACATAGAAGAACTAAACTATTAGTGCCTTTTGAACCTAAAATTGAGAGACAACTTAGGAAACTAAGGAAAGAATTTAGAGAAGATATCACCCTATAGTGATCTAGGATCTCAAATTAAACCCAATTTAGAGATTCCATTAGAAATTTCTAACATAACTGAGATTAATCCTAATAGGCATAATAAACAAGAAGAAAATAAAATACCAATGAATGTAGAAGAGAAATCATTCTTATGTGAATTATGATCTTTATGGTTTTTACATTGAAGAGGCCAATTTTTAAATTAAAGGAGCTTTGATTGTAGCTTTACCTAAATTTCATGGTTTTATGGGAGAATGTCCACATTGGCACTTACAAACCATGCATATGATCTGCTCCTCGATTAAGCCTCCAATTACTGCATTGGATGATGTCTTAAGGAGGTGTTTCCATTTCACCTTGGAAGAAAAGGCTTAGGAGTGGTTATACAATCTACCACCAATTTATTTCTCTATTCTTACATGGGATCAATTGAAGTCAACATATTTAGAACAGTTCTTCCCAGTCTCTAAGATAACTCAAATGAAAAAGGAAATTACAAATATTCTACAACAGGATGGAGAGTCATTACAAGAATATTGAACAAGATTTATTAACTTGTTGGCTCAATGCCCACACCACAACATGACAAAGGCTTATCTAGTAAGACATTTTCTTTGATAGTATACTCACTCATAATTAGGTATCCTTGAATACAGGAGCAAATAGATCTTTGAGAGATAAGACTCCACAAGCAAGTTGGGATTTATTCCAAAAAATAAATAATAATGACTATCAGACTGAGGATCTAAGGAGAATGCCCTTATCATCTTTGGGTAATTCAAATGAGATCTTAGCAGAAATAGCAACTTTAGGAAACTGAATAGAAAAGAGGATGATTTAATTGAAAGATAATTGTATTCCATAAAGCAAGTTCATCTAGTGGGAACCTCACAAGCATTAGTTAAAGGATATGAGTCATGGGGTTCAATGATACATATTACAAGTACACATGACAGACAGTATGAAGAGGTAGCAATACTGTATCAAGGGAGAGACAATCAATACTAGAAGAGAGACTTATACTCTAACACATACAACCTTGGTTGGAGAGACCACCTAAATTTTATGTGGGGAGTGGGGAAAATAGGCCAAACAAATTCTAAGGAGGTGATGCTTCCTCAAGCAACAACCAAAATAATGCAAGGTTTATGGTTTTAACTCGCCCTAATACTTTAGTGGCATCAAGACCATATGAGAATTCTCAGTTGTTGAAATGTATGGCTACATAGATAATGAACATAGACGATAGAATGACCAATATAGACCACAAGCTCAAAGAGAATGATGGCCAATTCACCTCTATAGCTTCAATCCTTCAAAGTATGCAGAAGGATAATGTTGGTGTACAGGAAACTCAAGGAGTTAAGTTCCAATAGTGCAGATATTACAAGTCATTTAACTCAAGTTCCTAATATAGTGAGTGACATCCAAATGAAGAGCAGTGTCAACATACCTTCGAATACTGTCATTAATCTGAAGGGTCTACATGCCATTTCACTCATAAATGGGAGAAAAGTCTGATATAAGAAAGATGAAATAGCAAGGGAGGATATGGAAGATTCTAAAGTTGAAAATTCAGCAATGTCACAAATAAAGATTGGGAAATCAGCGAGTATTAAAGAACTATAGCTTATGATCAAGAAGGCAACTCAAGAGGAGAACTCACATTCACAAGAGGAAATACAAGAAAGCAAGAAGAGGAAGTGATAATGCCAAGTCCAGTATACAAGGGAAAGTAAATTGAGGAGAAGGCAGAGTCGAGCAAACAAGAAACCTAGGTATACAGGTAAGGAGGTAAGTATAAAGGATCTCCTTTTCAAAAAGCTTATTTTGCTAGAAAGAAAAAGATTGATTCAAAATTTGCAAAAGATGCTTTCAATCTCTTCAATAAGTTAGAAATAAACATCCCTATGGTTGAATTCCTCAAGAGAAATCCTAAATATGCTAATTTTTTAAAAGAGTTGTGTGCTGATAAGAAAAAATTTAGGCCTCTTGAGAGAATTCAAGTGAGTGCTAATGTGTCATCACTTTTTAAGGCTGAATTACTAGTTAAGTGCTAAGACCCAGGATCTTACACAATCCCATGCACTATAGGCAAAGTTCATATTAAGGGAGCGTTATTAGATTTAGGGGAAGAGTTGTTTGGACGCGTACAAAGAAGGCCAAGGGATGTGCCAGTGAAGAGGGTGGATCAAACAGTATGGACACCGGTTAAAAGGACTAGAGGAAGGCCAAAGAGAACGCTCAAAGAGGTCATTGAGCGGGATCTCCTGGTTAATAACCTATCCAAGGATTTAGTTTTTGATAGAGCACAATGGCGTCGTATGATCCATGTAGCCGACCCCATTTAATGGGATAAGGCTTATTGTTGTTGTTGTTGTATTAGATCTAGGGGCTACCATTAATGTAATGCCATGGTCAGTATACTTAGCCTTAGGTATTAACAATCTTATAAACACAAGTGTAGTACTCCAATTAGCTAATAGATCAATTAGGTATCCTAAGATAATTCTTGAGGATGTTCTAGTGCAAGTTAAGGATTTAGTGTTCTCGGCTGATTTTTATGTTCTGGACATATCCAGTGAACTATTAAATAAGAGCACTTTGATGCTAGGCATACCCTTTCTTCAAAATTCCAAGACAATCATTATTATGAAGCATAGTTCCATTACAATGGAGGTTAAAGGACATATAGTAACTTTCAATATGAACGAAGCAATGAAATATCCTTTTGATAATTCTACTTTTGTTGTGATGAATGCCATTGAATATGCTATAGAAGAAACTAGGGATAAACATGAATTGAGTTTGCATGATGGGTATGATCTTATGTTACATAATTCCCAAAATTCCCATGAAGTATTTCAAGAGCATATGGATTCAAATTCATCTTTGAGTGCTTATGATAATTATTTTGAATATATTTCTTTTATTTATTCTTTTTCTTGCTCTTGTGAAGGAAATGCATCATGTTTTAATTGTTTTGATGTAAATAGCATGCTTTCAGCCTCTAAAGATTTCTCATTCCTATTTAACTTTGTACAATTTCATCCTCCTCTAATGATAATGTTTTTGGAAAGGAATTTGTGAGTGATTTTACAGGAATACAAGGCATTGTGAAATATGGAAGTATAATGAACAAAGAGAGGTCGAGTTTATGTGATCCCAAGTCGCGACCTAAAGGCCTCAAAGTCATAACTATATATAAACTTGCTGAAGGAGAGTCTCTCTGTGCAATAGAGTCACAACAAGATGATTATTTGGTCATGAATAGAAACTCCTAAAATATTTAGTCGTGGCACGAAGATGATAAAGTCATGATGGCAATCAGGGTACTGAGGGTAGCTTCTCTATGATCCCAAGTCGTGACTAAATGACAATCATGTCATGACTAAATGTTCCAGAGACTCACTGTCAGGTTGAGTTGTGACAAGGAGTTAAAGATAAGCCTGAGAGATCACAACTAGAAATGGCATACATAACGAGTGAATTTCAATTTCCTTCAACTCCACAGTCCGCTGTTTTGGTTAAAGGCCCAATATTCTGACTCTATTTATCCTCATCATATTCAATAATTACCTCTCACACTTTAAGATTCTTGAATGATTTGATTTCAAATAATGATGCAGGAACAAAGGAGACTGATCTTAACTATGTTACAGCTGTAGACGAACTTAAGCTTAGTTCAACACCTGAGGATTGAAAGCAAGATGGAGAATCTGAATGAATCGAAATAGAGTGATCTTAAGTATGTTGAAGTGGTATACCAACCTCAACTGGGTAAAGCACTTAAGGAAGTGGAATATACAAAGGATATAAAGGGAACACACCTAAGTTTGTTGCTAATATATACCAGCCACAGTTGGGCAAGTTCAAGTTTAAATAGGGAAAATTCATGACAAGCTTGAATAGACTTTGCAATGTAATTAAAGTGCATAATTTTGGGATGCTATGGTGGAGAGAGAAGGTAATGGGGAAGATTTTTCAATCAAACAACCATCTCTCAAAATTCTAAGTTCCCACCACCACCTTGATACTAGGTTGTCCCTTTCCTATCTCTTACTTTTTATATGTTTGACATATTGGTTTGATGATTAGAAAGGGATGAACCAGTAGAGGTAGGATTTAATTTTTTTCTACTTGATGATTAAATAGGACAGTGTTTAATTTTAGTTTGCTTCTATTTTGAATAATACCCCTATGTTGCCATGTGTTGTTTACTTATTATTGGTTCTCTGAGTTAAACCCACACTTAATTGCATAATTTTAGCTTAACCATCTTGTCATCTTTGCTTTCCTTGTATTGCGACGTATGATTTGAATGTGAATGCTAGCTTTATTGTGAATTTGCATTAAGTGATGTATTTAACTACTGTGCTAAAGCTGGATTTAAATTGATCTTATATAGTGTTGTGGTGTCTATAATTATGCTGATAGTGAGGGCACTGTCAAGTTTAAGTATGGGGGAGATGTTCTTGTTTCTGTGCTAATTAATGTGAAACTCTTCGATTAATCTAATCTTTCATCATAAAGTTTCTGGTTTTTGATCTTAATGTGTGATAAATTGTTGAAAATTGGATCCCTACTTTAAATTGTTTTGTTGTTAGCTAAAACTTTAGTGTAAAAGATGTTTTGGGCTTTGAAAAGCATCAATTGGTAGTCTTTATGGTTTTTCGTCGTGACCTATGCATTGTATTGTCGTGACTAGTTGTTGTAAGTTCATGGTAAGCACTCATTTGAAATTTGGTCGCGACTTGAGTGTGAAAATGCCCAATTACCTTCTCTTTGCTCTATGCAATACTGTATAAAAGGATTCCTTTTGGCTACTAAAGTTTTATAAATGGTTCATTGCCCTCTTATTTTTAACCTTTTGAATGAAATAGTTTATAGAAACCATGGTCACACTTGAATTTTTGGAAATGGAAATTGAACTGGAAACACTCAAGTTTTTACTGTTAAATTTTGGATTATTACATGATTATGAGTTATTACTTTGGAACTTGTAATCCATCATTCAAGAGGGTTTTCAATTGTGATAAGTGTTTTAATGCCTAGTGAATGATGAACATTGTCTAAGACCTTAGCTTATGAGCAATTTAGATGAAAACCTCAGTTTGAAAGATTCTCAGCCTAAACTTCTATATTGAGTGATTATTTAATTGGTTTATATCCTCTAGATCTTGTATAACATCCTTACTTTTATACGTGTTAGGGACCATTCAGTAGCATTTGGAACCACTTACAAGACCTTGAAAGTCCATTAGCCAAATCTGGAATTTTACTCTTTCAAGGGTTACTGTTCATATGGTATTCCAGATTACGCAACAAACTTTAAAAAATCATAACTAATTCTAGGAATATCGAAATGAAGTGGTTAAAAAATATACATGAATATAACATCTTGAAATTTAAGAGAAAAATAATTTCCAGACCAAATGATTATCCAATTAATACAGTTTATTTGTTGAAATTTACTATTTATTTGGTCAAAAACACTGGAAACATATTTTGGTACCTTATTTTGGAAATTCATTTCTCTTGATATACAAATCCAAATGAAACGTTCTACCTATGTACTTAAACCTATAGATGTGTACTACATGCTTGTAAAATTTCATGAAATAATTCCTTCATTTTCTAGGTCAAACTGAAGCCACAACCAAACTGCTTTAGGACCTACGTTTTTACCATTTCAGTTTCCTTTCTTTTACTTCTAATAATTGTTCCAGCATGCATAAGCCATCAAATAAGCTTCTCAATATTCATATACATCATGTACATATGGAATAAGTATTACCATTTCAGTTTCCTTATATGGCATTTACATACATAGATAATCCACAGCATATGGTAGGATCTCAATTACTTCCATTCCTTTCTTCCATTCTTTAGCTCTTCTCCATGCATACATTTTCCATCATGCTTGACCTAAATTGATTGGTTATAGGAGAGTGAGATTCTAGGGAATCTCAGTAGCAAACATTACTACTTAAATATGCAAGATGGATGCTAATGCATGATATGTAATTTCATTAAACTTTTTTTGATTAGTGACATGCCATCATGCTATATACTCTTACATAAAGTGCATAGCCATGGAAACATGTTATTCACAATACATTCAACATCATTTATCATGTCACAACATCATTCAAATATCATATACATGTCAACACATAAGCATACCACATCAAGCACATAAAGAAGTAAGTTCACTACCTTGCACTTAAGCTTTCCTCTTGATCTTTTGCACTTGCTCCCTAGCTTTACAACCATAAAGCCTTTATGTCAATCACTTCCCAATATCTTCTTAGATGTTTCGAGGTCCTAACACATTCATATTCATCACATAATTCATTAGGACTCATGAACTCTAACTATGTTCAAAACTAACCTTGTTACATTCTTTGTTATCATAACTTTCTCTAATCTTCACTAATCCACTTGGCTCTTGAACCAATTGATGTCTTGACTTTACCATATACAATTTCATCTTTTGAATCCATTTATGGGCTTATAATCATGAAATTCCAGCTCCTTCATGGCCTGTTGTACAGAATGGAACACATGCACACAATTCTTTCAAAAATTCTCATTTTGATTCTAACGCTTCCACACTTGTTTCTCCACTTTACCCCACACAACTTTTCATTTTAAAACCATTGGAAGCATCAAAATCATGAAATTCCAATCACTATTCATGTGAATGAACAGTAACCATGAAGAATTTCAAAAACTACAACCTTGAGATTTTAATGTTTCCAAGGTTCAAAACCTTTTCAATCCTACACAAAATCATCATATAAATTCAATGGAAGCATTAAATCATTGAAATTCCATTTCCTTCCCTCATGAACAGTGTATACCGAATAGGGTACACCATGGCAAAGTCAAGAATATCAACTTGATTCAATAACCAATCTCTTAACTAGCTTGTTTAAGCTTCAATCATTTGTCCCTAACTTTAATTTCTTCTTTCCCCTTTCATCTAAGGTTTTTGGGCAGCACTAAACCTTAGAGAAAACTCAAATTTTTCCCCATGAAAACCCTAAGTTCAAGATCCCAAATCAAAGGAAAATAAGTTAGGAGAGATTGCTTACCTTTAATCTCTAGCTTGCTTGAACTTTGGAACATTGAATCTTCTTTGTCTTGGCTTGAGTTTTTATTTTGCAATACTTTCCCCAAGGGTTCATGAGGCCACGGTTTGGATGCAGATTTGAGGGGGTATTTATAGCCAAAATCCATGGAAAATCAATAGCCAAGATTGATTTGGTTACTATTTGATCTAAAGGCCCACATTTAATCTTAGATTTTACTTTTCAAAGAATAATAATCATGACATCATGTGGGACAGCTCAAGGGACACATCATGGGGGTTAGGTGGCAAAATTCTAATGGGGGAACCTTCTGGAAAAATTCCAGTCAAATCCGGCACCGATCAGAGCAGTTTCATAGCAACCGGACTATTTTCTGTTTCTAATTTTTTATAATATAGCATGTTATATATTCTATCCTAGAAATCAGTGTCTAGGCTTCTCATACTATTAAAAATGATATACTAAATATTTATCTTCCATCCATCCCTTAGGAAATAACCAAAATACCCTTAGTGTCCTTTCTTACACTCTACTAACCTTAAGAGCGTAATCGTCATTTTACCCCTCTTTGCACTATCTTAGAGTATATACTGGCTCTGACTAATCATATTTATACTATATGACATGTTTTTGGCTTGTCCAAAATGACCAAAATACCCTCCATCCATCACTGGTACAATATGGGCATCTAAGGGCATTTTCATAATTTCGCATTCTTCCTAGACTGCTCTGGACTTTGATCCACTTAACTGTCCAGTCTCCATACTAGGCTCATGATGGTGCCATTTGGGCCTTGATATGGGATCATTACCTTTATGCCCTTTATGGCACAAATCCCAAGACAACTCTCCTGACCTTATTTATCAGGTATTTTATCTCACTGTAAAATCCCGTAAGAATTCTAAAGGAATCCTTTTTTGACTCTGTCAGTTTTATAAATTATTATATTAAATATAGAAATTTTCTATAAAGTTTCATATGATTCTGAAGTATGAAAAATAATGCAATAATTCCTTCTGACTTCAGGAATTTATATCAATTAATCGGAACCTCAAATCAAAATTCTGTTACTCCTTAAACTGACCGGAATCACTTTGTCTATCTACTGGTAAAATTGGAGTCTAATATGATTTTGGGCATTTTTGGCCTGTTTCGGCTCAACTTTCTCATATTTATATTTAGGTCCCTGAACTTTTGAATAATTGCATTTTAGTCCCTTAACTTTTGAAAATTACACTTAAGGGCCTAACTTTTGTTTCTACTTTCACTTTTTGCCTTTAACCTTTTCTACTTTGTATTTTAGTCATTCTCTTCCCCCAAGACTCATCTAACCTTTATCTTTTCTTCTGATCTTCGTCATAATTCTTTCCAAACCTCTTTCCACTATCAGTACTATACAGATAAGGATAAATTAGGATATGACATCTTGTCTTAGCTCTAAGTTAAAAATTACTTACGCATTTATGTTATTGAGTATGATAGAGGCAATCATTTCTAAACCTTTTTATCCCAAACACAAGCCAGCACATATTATATCCATAGTCACCCCCTTGAGCCCATCATTTTTCTTTTTCCATAATAGAAAGTCATACATGAACATCCTTTTGAAATAAATTTATTATTTATGTAAGAAAATCATTGTTATTGTGAAATTATGCTACATCTTTTATATACAAGGTGCAAAATAGAGGAGATAAAAAGCATATTGCACACAAAAAGGGAGATAGTGCAAGAAAAATTGAAGAAAGAAAAGAACAATGAATGAGGCACTACTATCAACTCTTATTAGTATAATTACCACCTCTACATCTCAAAAGACATGAATTCATGCTATATATTCATTATCAAAAGCATATGGTACTTTATATCCTTTATATTCTATACCACGTGGCCTATCTCCATCATTGCACCCTTAAAAGATCTCTTGAATCTTTGCATAAGTGTTGTATAGATGATGAGATTTTAAGCCATTACAAGCATATGGTAGCATATTTTCCAATTTGAATCTGAGTGAGAGAACCCTAATAATGAGAGGATATAGAGAGCTAAACACTTACACCCCTAGAGAGAATCTATTGTGCTAATATATTTAAGGTTGATTTCATTTAGTAGTTGATAACTTGGCATTGTTCATATTATTACTTTTGCATTCCCAAAAGATGGTGTATTAATTGTCTTAAGGTTTCACTGTGGATTATGTTATTACCTCAGATTTAATAGCTTTGGCTTAGGTGTACTTCATGTCTTTTTTCAGGAGTACAACGGTTCTAGTGTGGGGAAATTGGTAGGACACAAATTGTATATGGTTTCTGTAACATTTTAAGGGTTTTGTGACAATTTTACCATTCATGTTATGCTTGCAATTGTGCTTTTGTTGTAATACATGATTCTTGTCATATCAACAATTTTCTTATCTGATATATATATGTACAGTTTATATGTAATCGACATGAGATTCTTTAAGTAAACTGTATTAGATTGAGGAAGGAAAGAGAATGACTTGTAACTAAGAAAAGTTCAAGGATTTAAATGAAATTTAGAAAAGGTTTAAGGTCAAAACTAAAGGTAGAAGTAAAAGTTGGGTCAAAAGGTGTAATTATCAAAATTTAAGGGACTTAAATGCAATTTATAAAAAGTTTAAGGGCAAAAATGTAATTATGAGAAAGTTGAGCCGGAAAAGGCCTAAAACTGCCAGGAAATAGTTTAGTAGCAAATTTTACCAATAAGTAGAGAAAATTATTCTAACCAGTTTAATGCAACATAGATTTTTGATTTAAGGTCCTGATTAATTGATATAAATTCCTGAAGCCATAACAAATTATTATAGCAGTTTTCAGACCTCAAAATCATATGAAATTTTACAATAATTTCCTATAATTAATATGAGAATTTATAAAATTAATAGAGTCAAAAAAAGAATCTTGTATAATTTTTAAGGGAATTTATAGTGTAATAAAGTACCCGATAAATACCTTCAGGAGAAGTTTATCGGTATTTGTGCTATAAAGGCAATATACCCATATAAAAGGCCTAAAATGGCATCTTAAAGGCCCAATGAGATGGTTGAACAATTAAGTGGGCCAGAATCCAGAGCAATCCCATAAAAATGTGAAATTACAAAAATGCCCCTGAGTTGTAAGATTGTACCAGAGAAGGATGGAGGGCATTTTGGCCATTTTAGATAGGTACAAAATGTCCAAGCAAGTATAGGGGTGATTAGTTAGAGCCAGTATATACTCTCTGAAGTATAAAGAGGTGTGAAATAACAATATACCTTTAGGGTTAATATATTGCAATAAAGTGCAATAAGGGTATTTTGGTCATTTGTCAAGGGATGGTCGGCAGATAAATACTTAGTCTAACAATGTCAATAGTGTCAAAAACCTAGACAATGGTTTTCATGACATAATACATATTCTAGAATAGTATAAAAATTGGGAACATAAAATAGTCTAGTTTTTGTGAAACTGCCTAGATCGGTACCGGACTGGACTAAACTTTTTTCTATCAGTATTTTTACTTTTCTTTATCCAAACACAGCCCTAAATGAGGTCATGCATGGTGTAATTAATGAGGCTTCTAGGGCAAGCTTGATGGAAGGTGAATTATGGACCCTTAGATCAAATAATAACCAAACTAATCTTGGCCATCCATTTCCACCCAATTTTGTCTATAAATACCATACCATTTTAGAACTTATTTGGCAGATTAGACAACTTAGGGAACCTCTGCCTTAGGGAACCTCTGCCAAAATTTCCTTTGAAGCAAGAAAGAAGCATACAACTTAAAGCAACAAGAAAGGTAACTAGTTCCTTTGTTCTTGGACTTTAATCTAGCAAGTTGGCTCTTGGTTTTAAGAGGTTTTTGTGACATATTTCCCTTGATGGTGCTTCTGGGAATTCTGTCCATATGTGATAATAATATGAGTTTTATGTTATGGATATTTTAGATAAGCTTAAACAAGTTAGAATCAAGTGGTATGGGCTTGGAAATTCAAGTATGCATGTAGTTAGGGTTTTGTGTTATTGGGTGCTACTATATGAATCATTTTTCATGTGTTAGAATTTCATGATTTTGATTCTTCCAATGTGTTTAAAATGGAAAATTGTGTGGGGATAAAGTAGAGAAACAAGTATTGGAAGCATTGGAATCAAAATGTGAATTTTTGAAAAATGTTAGAGGCATTTCGGTTCTGTACGACAGCCAAGGATGTGTTTTGATTTTGAAAAGTTTGGTTTCATATTTGGATTCTAAATGAAAAATTGTGTGGGAATGAACCATGAGAATTTATTTTAGAAAGATGGAAGTATAGAACATAAAATGAAAAACGAATGGAAGTTAGTGAAAACCTAGTCTTGAAATTGTTTTAAAGTTAAGTTGTAACTTGATGTTACTTTGTAATGGCTAGGTTTTGATATTTGTGTGGATAGAAGACCATTTGAAGAAGAGTGTGGCAAGGATATCTTAAGAGGTAGCAAGAATACCTAACTATAATTTCATGTTTGTTTGATTGTATGCTCGCTTGTTAGTTATGATGTTTGGTTCAGCTTAAGATTATATCATCATGATAATGATAAAGTATGAATGATTACAACTCCTTGCAACTAATGTCATGACAATATGTATGTTAGATTTTGCTTATGTATTGTTATGAAGTAGCTCCCATCTCATGATAACATGTTAGGCATTTAATCAATAATGCATGATATTATAGTTTGTATGACTTGCTATTGAGATTTTCATAAAATCTCATTCTTTCCATATGCAGAACCATGTTATAGGTGCTGAAACATCTCAAAGAAAAAGGATAAATATAGATGGTTGAACTTGTATAGTAAGTCATGTTCATTACTTGACACTATGGGAAGATATGATGGGATGCATAGTACATTATAATGTGGTTATATTATGAGACAGTAACATTGTGACGTTAATTACAATGACTTAACCAATGATTTTGGACTTGAAATATGGGATGAAAATAGCTAAGATACATAGCTTTAAATGGACACCAAAAATGTCTCAATTGGTTAAGTTTTCGATTTACTATGAACTTTCTAATTTGGAGATAAAATCTGAAATTGAGATAAAGTGAGCGACTAGAGGAAGTGATGTTCGATCACTAATTTTATATAGTAAACGAACACATTTCTCTACAAAATTTTATGGACGTAAATAATACATCTGGAGCTTTAAATTCATTAGTAACATGTTTTATTTGGACAAGTAACCAAAGAGAAATAAATTTTTGAATTTAAGGCAAAGAAGCTGGAACTTCCATATTTACCAAATGAACAGAGTTTTTCAACAAATAAACTGATTTCATTGGGAAAAGGAAACCTTAGTTTTATATTTTTTTCTTCATAGATAAATGAAATATCTTCTATTAGAAATTAGAACCACTCCATTTTGATATTTCTATATTTAATTATGAATTTTCAAAATTAGGTATGTATTTTGGATTACCAAATGAACAATACCCATGAACAATACTCGATAAGAAATTTCTTGAAAATACATATTTCTAAAGCAAAGGGATATGTAATTGGTTCAAGTTACCTCTAATTGAGTATAATTGAGATTGAAAATAAGGATATGACATTTGGGCATCATAGCAAAGGATTCTGGTTTAAGAAATGCTCTGAATAGATTAGTTATAGACATATTCATAATTGAAAATTTTCATAATTGACGCTAAGTTAGTTGTTGTAGGACAAAGATGACTAAACATAAGACCGGGTCAGAAACTATAGTGAATCAAGGAGACCCTATGCCAAAGGTTTTTAGTTCAGATAATTCTGGGTTAAACTCATAAGAGGTGTTTATGATAGAGAATAACCCTGATTATTAGCTCCCTTCAGTAATACATGTTCCAGATTCTTGTAACTCAGAGTTAGATAGATCAGATCTAATAATATGGATATTGCATTATATGGTAGTATATAAGAGGAACCTATCCTAGCTTCTCCTTTAAATGTTGTACCTCCAGAGGTAGTAGACCCTAATGTAGAAGTTGATACAGTTCAGAGGGATGAAGGAGATATAGTATACCCTTAGTTAGTACAATATGATGAATTCCACTCTTATGTTGTGGGTACCATAGAACCTACACCTACACAGCCTGTTAGCATAGATATTCCAGGACCTAGACAAGTACCAAATCAAATAGATGTTTTTTGTCCTAGTAAATCAAAGACACCAAATGTGGTGATACAACTAGACACCCAAAGCATAAAACTAGTACCAGGAAGAAATATGAATGAGGAGCAGTTTCAGGAAGCTATGCAATTGGCTAGACAGTTATATAATTTAGGATGACTTTTGGTTAGGGAGGTAGACCAAGACTACAGGATCTACCAAGATATTATAACCAGAGTATAGGAGACTTATCAAGCTTTTGATCCAAATACTATTACCCTTAAAGATTGGACCAATATTATGGATGATATCTTACCTCTCACTGAGACTTAGAGAGTGGGATTGGATCATTATTTTGAGGAAGAACCATATGACAACATCCCAGATTGGATCTTTATGGTAGAAGAGTTCATCAGAAACACTTTTAAGAAATTGTAATGTAATGTTATACTTATGAATGATAATGTTATCTATGTACTTATGAATGATAATGTTGTCTATGTACTTAAATTATGTATAAAAGATATGTGTGATGTTACTAAACTTGTTGTATACAATATTTTGGATGAAATATAAATTATGTTATTTATTATATTCCTCTCCTATTTAGCTATTTAGATAGTAAATAAAATGGTATGAACAAGAAGAATTGTTTCATCAAAAGAACCACAAAACCCTATGGATATTAATCAGATAATTCTAGGACATCAAGAGCAACATCAAAAGATGATTGAGGAGATGCAAGTAGCTCAAGCATGAAGTGATCAGGAGAAAGATGCTACTATAGCAGTAGCAGTAGCAGTAGCAGAGGCTGTAGATAATTTAAGGCATCCAGAGTCTATAGGAGTAGCTAATATAGAACCAGAGATAGTGCAGCAGCTGACAAAGCCACCTAGACAGGCTGGACAGGTGGTTGATTCCATTAATATTCAGCAATGGATGACAAAGTTTTGTAAGCACAATCCTCCAACATTTGTAGGGACATTTGATACTCAAATGGTGGAGAATTAGATTAGTCAGTTAAAGAAGATTTTCAAAGTGCTCAACTATCCATTTGAAAGTAAAGCTCAGATGGCCATATATCATCTAGAAAAAGATGCAGATTAGTAGTGGAAGAACACTGAACTACTGCTACAAGCTAGGAACATTCCTATTACATGGGGAGTATTTCTTGAACAATTCTATGAGAAATATTTTCCTCAGTCAGTATGTGATGAGCGGGAAGCTGAATTCCTTGTACTGAGGCAAGGAGAGAAGGAGCCCTTTGATGAATATCTAGCTAAGTTTATTAGTCTTTCTCAATACTCCACTTATCTTTGGCAAGTGGACAATTAATGCTAGATGACAAAAAGAATGATTAGAGGACTAAATGTTACCCTGAAAGAGAAGATGACTCCTCAACAATATAGTCAATTCAACAAAGTAGTTGAGGCATGTTAAATAATTGAAAATAGTCTAAATCATTGAATGTTATTTAAACTAGTGAACAAAGGGAATGTTATGCCTAAAAATACTAGTTAAAGTCAAGATGTTGCTAGTGGTAGTGGTTATAAGAAAAGGAAGATGCAGTGGCAGAATAGAAGGCCTAATCGAGGAAACTTTTGAGGCAATACAAGCAATAAGAACTCAAGTTTTTGAGTGTGTTACAAGTATGGAAAGAATAATGGTGATAGGCCATTTTTTATGGGACAGAATGTCTATTATACATGTGGAAAACTTGAACATTTTTCTAAGGACTGTCCTTAAATAATGACTAATCAAAGTCTACAAACTCAAGGTTGAGTGTTTGCACTTACAAGAGAAGATGCTCGAAGTCACCCGAGATGATATAAGGTACAATCTATCACAATAATTACTCTATGATTGTTATGTTTGATTTGGGTGCAAGTCATTCCTTTGTTTCTTATGAATGTACTGAACATTTAGGCCTTACAATTAGCAAGTTACATTATGCCATATGTGTGACAACCCCTACAAATGCTAGAGTAGTTACATCTGATGTTTGCCTAAATAATGTGATTCAGTATGAATATTGTTACACTACTCTAGACTTGATATGTGAAACATCCTCATTTTATTATGTCTTAGGGACAAAATGGTAGCATCTTGAACTACTTTTAAGGCTATTGAAGTCAAATTACTCAATCTAGAATTTTACTCTTAGTGAGTACTATTCACTGTGTAAATTCCAGAGGAGTGACCTGACTTCAAAAAATCATAACTAATTATAGAAAAATTGAAATGAAGTGGTTCAAATTGCTACACGAAGCTAACTTAATTATATTTTAGGGAAAAATAACTCATTGACCACGCCTTGACCAGGTCAATATCGGTAAATATATGAAGTTTACTGTTCATCCTATGTTTTTCCCTGATTCCAGCATTTTGGTCCCAACATTGCACTATCCAATCCCTAGCTTCTCTTCATGCTTCTTCATTCTTTCCTCATCTTAAACCTGTAGGATTAGGATTACATGGAAGGGGGTGAGATTTCTGGGGAAATCTCAGTAGCAAATGGAAACCATACAATGTATGCAACTATATGCTTGATTTTACTATATGTGTACTTAATGATCATGCTTGCATCATGATAACATACATGCTTCCATGTTACTTAATTATAACATATGGCTATAGTATAAAAATAAATAGAGCATTACTTAATCATACATGCTTCACATCATCAACGTAAGAAAACATCATATAAAACATCCAAGCAGTATAAGCATACAAGTAGGTAAGTCTACTACCTGGCGTGTAGCCTTTCCTTCCTGCTCTTAGCTTTGCCTCTAAGGTCCCTTCTTTTCATAAGTCAGATCCTATACATAGCATAATAATATCTTTATTATTATCTAGTATAGCTTTACTTAACTCATGCTTAACTAGGGGTAATATTCTTAATCTGACATTCCCCTGCTTTCTTTCTACCTTTAGCTACCTTTATTAATAGAGATATTTCTCTATTCTAATCATTAAGAGCAATCCTATACTTTATTACAGAAATTACTAGAATAACTTACTTACCTCATTCCTAAACTCTGTCCAGTCTTTAAGCTCCTTAGACTGCTCCTGGCTCCACCAGAACTCCTCCTTTCTTTCTCTTCCTTCCTTTCTTTCTCTCTTTCTCTTTTCTCTCTTCTTTCTCCTCTTTCTCTTGACCAAGCCGTGAATGAAATGGAGGGAGGGGAGTGTCTATTTATAGGTGAGTGGAGGTGGAATGAATGGGTCAGATTGAATCACGATGAATGGCTAAGATCGCTTAGCTTCCTCAAGAAGATTCGTCTGCATCATCACGATGACATCACCCTCCTCAATGACTCACCAACATGACATCATCCATGGGACACCTCACATGCAAGGTGGTGAAATGGTGGGGTCCTTGGGATACCTCACCAGCTGACTCAGCCTTTTCAGAGAATTCCAGAGTCTTTGCCTAGAATGAATAGCCGAGATTGTACCACGTGTCCTTTTGCTTTTTCTCCTTTTTCTATACTCATGCCATGTGTCCTTAAGTTTTCTTCTTTTCCTATAATCATGCCATGTGGCACCTTGTGGGTCCTACGAGGACACCTTTCATGCCACCTCATGGTCTAAAGTCATATCTGATCACTTTTTCCAATTCTATCATTAACCGGGTAACTTTACTTGATGGAAAAGCACTAAAATATTATTTTAATGCCTCTTAAACTCCATAATCCTTTAGCCTACGTTTTTGGGCTCTTGGATTGCTATCTTGGGTTTCTAACTAAGCCCAAGCACTCTGGTGGCTTGGTTCCCAAGAAACACCTCTTACTTCTTCTTTATGCCTACAGGGACTTTTACTATTTACACTTTAGTCCCTGAATTTTCACTTTCTTGTAGTTTAGTCCCTGAACATCATCTGTACACTTCTGGGACTCCTGCACAATAGGTTCTAGTAGCCTTCCTTTTTCATGCTACATACTAGGCTTCTAGGCCTAAAAATTGGGATATGACATTTCTCCTCCCCTTAAAATAAATTTCATCCTCGAAATTTCAGGGTCAAATTTCTACTCATACTTTGATGAATAGTTTCCTCTGAGGAGAATGTCCCTTTCATTTCATAATATTTTCTTAACTTTCTTAGCTCTTCTTAACTTTTCTGACTATCCCACATAACTTTGTGTATTTATGCCAAACTTTTGTGGCATTTATACCCTTTCTCACATAACTGCGTTCTATTCTTATTCTATCTTAAACCCTCTTCTCTGGGTCATTACTAGCCTCTTCATCTCTTGATCCTTATCTGAAGGATCTATCTACTCTTACTTTTCCATTCTCAAACCATATGGGGTTATCTTCTCTATTCCTCTGACATACTTCTATAAAACTTTTTGAATATCAGCACTCAAACTTGAACTTAGACTCCATCTTCATAAGGGTAAACTAAGTTCAATCTATATAATATAGGCTATAAATAAGTTTTCTAGATGAGTTAATCAACTCATGAAGCTTCTTACCTTAACTTCATTTTTGGTACTCATCTTTCCAGAGAGATACTGTATTGTTCTCATTTCTTCATGGCTCCTTACTTTCCTTAGGCTAGGTCTAACTGTGACCTCAAGATCTAACTGTGATCAACAGTAAGCCTCTTCAGAATATAACTGCAACTCTAAAGCTGTTAAGATCTAACTGTGACCCTTGAGCCATGTTGGGATCTAACTGTGACCCTCCAGAATCCTCTGTGATTCTATTGTACTGTATCATCATCTCTGAAAGATCTCATCCAACAGACTAAGTTATAAGGTTAACTGCTTCCACTTGTTGATAACTCAATAAAAAATTTTAAAATATATTCAGTAGCCCATATTATTTATCAAGACTTTACTTATTTTCCTTCTTACTCAGGAGTTCATTCTCATCTTTCTTACTCTGTTGTGGCTTACCAATTATGGTTTAACCACCTGCCATTGCATTCTGTTGCTATGGCCTCATCATAACTTATCATTTCAATCTGTGCTCTAACTGTGAGCCATTTGAACTATGCTCTAACTACGAGCAATCTGTATCAGATCTAACTCTTATCTAAAGAGTGATTTAAACTCATCTGAATCTAGCTCTATCTGAGAGTCATCTGTTTCAAATTTAACTCTTATTTGAAGAGTAATATGAAAACAATCTTTTTACCGTTATCTTTTGCTCTTTCTGTATACCATTTCTTTTGATAGAGTTATAACACTACAACCTTCTTGGTACTTACTGTAACCTTAACATAAGAAATAGCCCTGAGTACTGTATTCACAAGTATGTAGAAATACCTGAGTAACCCCAATCATACTGTAACAACTGTTCCACTTACTGAGACTGTCTATCATCCTGGGAATATTCTCATTGCATGTCGTATGGTATGGGAGCAACATAACTTTCTTATCATAAACTCAACCCTGCATGTATTGCATGAGGGGAGTATTCATAGCATACTCTAACATGCATGTCATCATATGACAACTGCAAGGAGATGCAACTATTTCTCATAACTTCTGGCAACACAAGCCATATCATCATCACATAAATTTGCTCAACCATCCATCATACGTACACTACAATTGAACATTCTTTCCTCTATCACCTTATGTTCCAGATCCCAAACATTCATTTAGGAATCTGAAATAACTACTCATTTAACTTAGGCTGCCACATTACCCTCTTACTAGGGTATAGACTCAACCCTTCATTACTTTATCTTACTCTTGCTCATTACTCTTTCTTAAATTGGGGAATCTCTTTATCTTTGAAACTATGGCTACCTTTCTCTCTTTATACATTATAAACTTCTTTTTCTTGATCCTAACGAACTTATGTCATATGGATCTCATTTATCATTTATTACTTATGTTCTCTAGGGTACTCTACCTTAGGTCTACTAGATTACTATTCTTTCATGATGTAATCCCTTTGTCTTGGGAACATCAGCTCTATATCTATCAATCATCTCATCTCTAACTATTGATTCTTTTGTTCATAAAACACTAGCTGAACAAATTCACAATGTAGATCTACTCACATAGAGGATCTACTTCTAAACATTGTCTAATCTTTCATATCTCCTTACTTTATACTATTTGACTTGATTATACTTTGTACCAATCCTCTACTTGATTAACTTTAACCAGGTTTGTACCTTCATTATCATCATCACTATAATGTCTAACAGCTTCCCTTGACTTGGGAATGGTCAGCTTCTATCTCTATCCATAAAGAAAACTGCTCCCCAGATGCTATCTTGCTTAGTCCAGCCACATCGTGCTAAGAAACACGAGATCTCAATGGTAACGGCTGACTAAGACTAACTACTTCTTTGAATATTACCCCGTACTGCTATAAGGTATTGGGTACTATTCTATCTATCTGGGTATAACTGCCTCTAAGTAGTGACCACCATCCCTATATCTTCTACTAGGGGGAGAACCTCTTAGTTCAAATCTCTAACTACACCAGAGCATTACTGAGCAAGAACCTTCTTTTCTGTGCCATAATCTTATGCTCTGTGCTAGAACCCTTTGCTCTGTACTAGAACCCTCTCGATTCTATACTAGAACCTTATGCTCTGAGCCAGAATCCTCTACTCTGATACCAAAATGAAATATCCTCATTTTCTTATGTCTTAGGAACTAAATGGTAGCATCTTCAACCACTTTTAAGGCTATTGAAGTCAAATTACTCAATCTAGAATGTTACTCTTAGTGAGTACTATTCACGATGTAAATTCCAGAGGAGTGACCTGACTTCAAAAAATCATAACTAATTATAAAAAATTGAAATGAAGTGATTCAAATTGCTACAAGAAGCTAACTTAATGCTCTTTCAGGGAAAAATAACTCAATGACCACACCTTGACCAAGTCAACGTCAGTAAACATCTGAAGTTTACTGTTTATCCTAAGTTTTTCCCTTATTCCAGCATTTTGGCCCCAACTTTGCACTATCTAATGGTGGGCTCTTGGGACACCTCACCAGCTGACTAAACCTTTTCAGAGAATTCTAGAGTCTTTCCTAGAATGAATGGCCGATATTGTGCCACATGTCCTTTTGCTTTTTCTCCTTTTTCTAACTCATGCCATGTGTCCTTAACTTTTCTTCTTTTCCTATAATCATGCCATGTGATACCTTGTGGGTCCCATGAGGACACCTTTCATGCCACCTCATGGTCTAAAGTCATATCTGATCATTTTTCCCAGTTTTATCTTTAACCGGGTAACTTCACTTTACAGAAAAGTACTAAAATATTATTTTAATGCCTCTTAAACTCCATAATCCTTTAGCCTACGTTTTTGGGCTCTTGGATTGCTATCTTGGATTTCTAACTAAGCCCAAGCACTCTGGTGGCTCGGTTCCCAAGAAATACCTCTTCCTTCTTCTTTATGCCTATAGGGACTTTCACTATTTATGCTTTAGTCCCTGAATTTTTACTTTCTTGCAGTTTAGTCCCTGAATATCATCTGTAAACTTCTGAGACTCTTACACAATAGGGACTAGTAGCCTTCCTTTTTCAGGCTATATACTAGGTTTCTAGGCCTAAAAATTAGGATATGACAATATGCATGCCTTTCTGCGAGATCAATGTCATCATTGGATTAAACTGGTTATCTGTCAATAATGTGATGCTGGATTGTAAGAACAAGGCCCTAGTTCTTTGTCTAAAAGCCACATATATGAATTCATAAGTGAGACTAGATTTTATAACAGAGGCTCAGGCAAATAAATATTTGTGAAAGGGATGTCAAGGGTATATGATCTTCTTTTATGTTCAAATAGAAGTAGAAGAAGGGATTGAGACAATTCCAGTAGTTAAGGAATTTCCTGAAGTTTTTTGAAAAAAGATTCAAGGATTACCCCTGAACGAGAAGTGGAGTTTGCAATTGACATTGTACCTAGAGTTGGACCAGTGTCCAAAGCCCCATATCGTATGGCTCCTAATTAGATGATTGAATTAAAGAAGCGAATTAGGGAGCTTTAGAGAAGAGTTTCATTTGACCCAGTATTTCGCCCTAAGGTGCTCCAGCATTAATTGTTAAGAAGAAGGATGGTAGTTTAAGGCTATGTATTGATTATAGGAGTTGAATAAGATCACTGTTAAAAATAAATACCCTCTTCCCTAGATTGATGATCTGTTAGAACAGTTGGCTGGAGCAAGTTTATTCTCTAAGATTGATTTGAGATCAGGCTATCACCAACTTAAGATTAAAGTAGATGACATTTCAAAGATCACTTTTAGGACTCATTATGGTCATTTTGAATTTCTAGTAAAGCCATTTAGTCTGACGAATGTGCCTGCAATTTTTATGGATTTTATGAATAGAATCTTCAGGCCCTACCTGGGTCAATTTATTGTGGTCTTCATTGATGATATTCTGGTGTACACCACACCTACAAAAGAGCATGAAAAGTACTTGAGAATTATTCTTAGTACTCTTAAAGAAAAATAACTCTATGCTAAGCTTAGTAAATGTGAGCTTTGGCTTCAAGAAGTCAAATTTCTTGGTCATGTCATATCCTGTGAAGGGGTAGCTGTATATCCTAGCAAAGTTGAAGTAGTATTAAGTTGGGAGCAGCCAAGAACAGTGACTGAGATTAGAAGTTTTTTGGGCTTAGTAGGGTATTATAGAAGATTTATTAAGGAATTTTATCTAATTGCTTTGTTGTTAACCAAGTTGACTAGAAAGAACCAACAGTTAAGTGGGATGAGAAGTGTGAGGCTAATTTTCAAGAATTGAAATAGAGATTAACCACAACTCCCGTGCTGATTATTTCAGACCCAACTCATACCTTTATAGTCTATACTTATGCTAGCAAGTAGGGGTTAGGATGTGTATTAATGTAGCAGGGTCAAGTAGTAGTTTACGCCTCACAGTTGAAGCCATATGAAGAAAATTATCCCACACATGATCTGGAACTTGTAGCGGTAGCTTATGCTCTCAAGATCTGGAGATATTATTTGTGTGGAGCTACCATAGAATTGTATTGTGACCACAAAAGCCTGAAGTATCTACAAGATTAAAAAGAATTGAATATGAGACAAAGAAGATGGATGGAATTTTTAAAGGATTATGATTTCCAGATTAAGTACCATCTAGGAAAAGCAAATATTGTAGTTGATGCCCTAAGTAGACAAGTAGTACAGGTGGCAAGCCTCATAATCAAAGAGTTAAAATTAATAGAAGATGTTAGAGATTAGAGTCCTTTATACCAGGTACAGATAGCAAAAAATCCTTATGGAGGAATGCAGGTTAGAGCTTTCATTAAATATGAGATAAAAGAAGCTCAAAAGCATGATAAGCTTGCAACAAATTTTAAGGACAAGCTGGAGAAAGGGGAAACTAAAAATTTTGAAATCTCCCATGATGGATTACTACAGTTTAGGGGAAGACCATATATTCCAAATGCAATGGGATTAAAAGAGAAGATTTTAGATGAAGCACATAAAAGCTGGTATACAGTACATCCAGGTATGACCAAGATGTATCATGATATTAAAAGTTTATTTTGGTGGCCTGGATTAAAGAAGGATGTTGTGGCGTATATATCTAAGTGCTTAACATGTCAAAAAGTAAAGTTTGAATATCAGAAGCTAGCAGGAAAATTACAACTACTAGATATACCTGAGTAAAAATGGGATAGTATTGCTATGGATTTTATAGAATGACTGCCCATGACTCCCACTAAGCGTAATGCTATATAGGTAGTAATTGACCGATTGATAAAGTTAGCCCATTTCCTGTCAATCAATAAGAAAAATTCTCTTGAGAAACTAGCAAAGTTGTATGTAAAAGAGATTGTTAGATTGCATCGTGTTCCAAGTATTATTATGTATGATAGAGATCCTCGATTTACATCTAATTTTTGGCGAGCTTTGCATAAAGAAATGGACACTGCTCTTAGATTTAGTACATCTTATCATCCTCAAACAGATGGTCAGTTTAAGAGGATAATCTAGACATTAGAGGATATGTTGAGAGCTTGTGTTATGGATTTCAAAGGGAGTTAGGATGTTCATCTACCATTAATAGAATTTGCATATAATAATAGTTTCAGGATAGTATTCAAATGGCCCCATTTGAAGTACTTTATAGACATAAGTGTAGATCTCCCTTATGCTGGTTAGAGTTGAGCGAAAGAAGGATATTTGGTCATGATATAGTAGATCAAACAGCAGCACAAATTGATAAGATTAAGAAAAGATTATAGACAACTCAAAGCAGACAGAAAAGTTATGTTGATGTTAGAAGAAAACTATTAGAGTTTGAAGAAGGAGAACATGTGTTTCTTAAGTTAACTCTAACTACAAGAGCCGGATAATCAATCAAGGTAAAAAAGTTACATCCCAGATACATCGGGCCAATTTAGATCCTTATAAGAATAGGATCGGTGGCTTACAAGTTAGCTCTTCCTCTATATCTCAGTAAGATACATGATGTATTTCATGTTTCCCAGTTGAAGAAGTATGTTCCAGACCCATCACATGTGATTGAACAGGATGATGTTGCATTGCGGGATGACCTAACCTACGAAGTTGGACCAGTACGAATTGTTGATTAAAAGGTTAAGCAGCTCCAAAATAAACAAATCTCTTTAGTTAAGGTGGTTTGGAAAGGATTAATTGAGAATGAAGCTACATGGGCAGCAGTGGAAAGAATGAAGGAGACATATCCTGAGTTATTTCCTTAGTATATATGTAAAGTAAATTTCGGGGACAAAATTTATTTTAAGGAGAGAGAAATGTCATATCCCCAATTGTTTTATCTGATATATATGTACAGTTTATATGTAATCTACATGAGATTTTTTAAGTAAGCTGTATCAGATTGAGTAAGGAAAGAGAGTGACTTGTAACTAATGAAAGTTCAAGGACCTAAATAAAATTTAAAAAAGGTTTAAGGCCAAAACTAAAAGTAGAAGTAAAAGTGGGGCCAAAAGGTGTAATTGCCAAAAGTTAAGGGACTTAAATGTAATTTATCAAAAGTTCAAGGGCAAAAATATAATTATGAGAATGTTGAGCTGGAAAAGGCCTAAAATTGCTCAGAAATAGCTTAGTCTCAAACTTTACTAGTAAGTAGAGAAAATTATTCTGATCAGTTTAACACAACACAGATTTTTGATTTGAGGTCCCGATTACTTGATATGAATTCCTGAATCCATAAAAAATTATTACAGTATTTTTCAGATCTCAAAATTAGATAAAACTTTACAATAAATTCCTATAATTAATATGAGAATTTATAAAATTGACAGAATCAGAAAAGAAATCTTGTAGAATTTTTAAGGGAATTTGCAATATAATAAAGTAACCGATAAATACCTTCAGGATATGTTTCTCAGGATTTGTGCCATAAAGTCAATGGACCCATATAAAAGCCCAAAATGGCATCCCAAAGGCTCTGTGAGATGGTTGAACAGTTAATTGGGCAAGAGTCCATAGCAACCCTAAAAAAGTGTAAAATTACAAAAATGCCCCTAGGTTGTAATATTGTAATAGAGAAGGATGGAGTATTTTGAACATTTTGGATAGGTAAAAAATGTCCAATTAAGTACAAGGGTGATTATTTAGAGCCAGTATATACTCTGATGAAGTATCAAGAGGTGTGAAATGATAATTATGCCTTTAGGGTTAATATAATGCAAGAAAGTTCAATAAGGATATTTTAGTCATTTGTCAAGGGATGGTTGGCAGATAAATACTCAGTCTAATAATGTTAATGGTAGGAAAAACCTAGACACTAGTTTTCATAACAGAATACATATTCTAGAATATTATAAAAATTAGGAACATAAAACAGTCTGGTTTTTGTGAAACTGCTTAGATCGATATAGGATTGGACTAAAATTTTTCCTGTCAGTATTGCTACTTTTCTTCAGCCAAATACAACCCTAAATGAGGTCATTCATGGCATCATTAATGAGGCTTCTAGGGCAAGTTTGATGGAAGGTGAATTATGAACCCTTAGATCAAATAGTAACCAAACTAATCTTGGCCTTCCATTTCCACCCAATTTTGTCTATAAATACCACACCATTTCAGACCTTATTTGGACGCTTAGACACCTTAGGGAACCTCTACCAAAATTTCCATTGAAGTAAGAAAGATGCATACAACTTAGAGCAACAAGAAAGGTAACTAGTTCCTTTGTTCTTGGACTTTAATCTAGCAAGTTGGCTCTTGGTTTTAATAGATTTCTGTGACATATTTCCCTTGATGGTGCTGCTAGGAATGCTGTCCATATGTGATAAGAATATGAGTTTTATGTTATGGATATTTTAGACAAGCTTAAACAAGTAGAATCAAGTTGTATGGGCTTGGAAATTCAAGTATGCATGTAGTTAGGGTTTTATGTTTTTGGGTGCCACTATATGAATCATTGTTAATGTGTTAGAATTTCATGATTTTGATGCTTCCAATGAGTTTAAAATGGAAAATTGTGTGGGGGATAAAGTAGAGAAACAAGTATTGGAAGCACTGGAATCAAAATGTGAATTTTTGAAAAATGTTAGAGGCATTTCGGTTCTATACAACAGCCAAGGATGTGTTTTGATTTTGAAAATTCTGGTTTTATATTTGGATTCTACATGAAAAATTGTGTGGGAATGAACCATGAGAATTTATTTTAGAAAGATGGAAGTATAGAACATAAAATGGAAAACGAATGGAAGTTAGTGAAAACCTAGTCTTGAAATTGTTTTAAAGTTGAGTTGTAACTTGATGTTACTTTGTAATGGCTAGGTTTTGACATTTGTGTGGATAGAAGACAATTTGAAGAAGAGTGTGGCAAGGATATCTTAAGAGGTAGCAAGAATACCTAACTATAATTTCATATTTGTTTGATTGTATGCTCGCTTGTTAGTTATGATGTTTGGTTGAGCTTAAGATTATATCATCATGATGATGATAAAGTATGAATGATTGCAACTCCTTGCAACTAATGTCATGATAATATGCATGTTAGATTTTGCTTATGTATTATTATGAAGTAGCTCACATCTCATGATAACATGTTAGGCATTTAATCAATAATGCATGATATTATAGTTTGTATGACTTGCTATTGAGATTTCCATGAAATCTTATTCTTTCCATATGCAGAACCACATTATAGGTACTGGAACATTTCAAAGAAAAAGGATAAATATAGATGGTTGAACTTGTATAATAAGTCATGTTGATCACTTGACACTATGGGAGGATATGATGGGATGCATAGTACATTATAGTGTGGTTATATTATGAGGTAGTAACATTATGACATTAATTACAATGACTTAACCAACGATTTTGGACTTGAAATTTGGGATGAAAATAGCTAAGATACATAGATTTAAATGGACACCAAAAATGTCTTAATTGGTTAAGTTTCAATTTACTATAAACTTTCTAATTTGGAGATAAAATCTGAAATTGAGATAAAGTGAGTGACTGGAGGTAGTGACGTTCAATCACTAATTTTATATAGTAAATGAACACATTTCTCTACAAAATTTTATGGACATAAAGAATACATCTGGAGCTTTAAATTCATTGGTAACACATTTTATTTGGACAAGTAACCAAAGAGAAACAAATTTTTGAATTTAAGGCAAAGAAGCTGGAACTTCCAGATTTACCAAATGAACAGTATTTTTCAACAAATAAACTAATTTCATTGGGAAAAGGAAACCTTAGTTTTATATTTTTTTTTCTTCATAGATAAATGAAATATATTCCATTAGAAATTGGAACCACTCCATTTTGATATTTCTATATTTAATTATGAATTTTCAAAATTAGGTATGTATTCTGGATTACCAAATGAACAATACCCATAATAGTACTCGATAATAAATTTCTTGAAAATACATATTTCTAAAGCAAAGGGATATGTAATTGGTTCAAGTTAGCTCCAATTGAGTATAATTGAGATTGAAAATAAGGATACGACAATTATGCTTGACAATATGCTAATTCAAGGGTAAAATGGTAAATTAACTCCTTAAAATTGCATATATGTTGTTCTTTAGTAACTGGTTGGACTTTTATAATGAGCTTCGATATTCAATTGCAGGTATTTTGGAGGAGAACCAAGGATTAACGTGAGCTAAAAAGAGATCAGAAGACAAAAAGAACCAAATCAAGGATGATAACCTCTGTGCTCTTTAGTCATGGCCAAATTGTCCACAGATCATGACCTTACTTCTTCTAGGAAGTTTTCCTGCATTCACAGGTCATGACCAAAAATAGGATCTGGTCACGACCAAACAAGAAAATAAGTGAAACTGCTCATTTTTTATTAGGTTATCCTAGCTTTAAAAGGAGAAGGAAGCAGCAGGAGTAGGGGAGGCTAGTTTTTACCTGATACGGCTAAGAAGCAGTCCTCGAACATTCTCTCATACTCTTTCCACAACCTACCCACATATCTCCATCATTCATCTTTCTATCACCATTTTTCTGCTTTCTTCATGGCATCATATCTGAGCAGCGATTGTAGTACAGTAGGAGTCATGAGAGGCTAAATCTTTAGTCTCTTGGTGATGGATCGCATATCTTGAGCTTATGGACTGTACTGTAATGGGGAGCTTTTTGTTTTAATCTCACCTTTTTCATGTTTTGGAATTCCTAAACCTAGAGTTTTCATTGTATGAGTAGAGTTTAAATATCGATCGAATATTTTGAGATTAGGTTTTATAATTGAATTTGGATGATTTGAACGTTGATATTTAATATGAATATTTTAGTTTTGATTTATGGATAATTGGGCTTTTATCAACGATCGTTGCTAACTAATTCAATTGCTTGAAATCTATGGTTATTGATCGATGATCATTTGAGGGCATTTTTATTATCTGATTTAATTACATGCTATGTGGTTTTTAACATCGCATTAGTGGTCTTTGAACTAGCTTTGATCAAAGGAATTTAAGGAATATTAGTATTCTGGACTCAATCGATTGATTAGGGTTTTATTTAAGACTTAGTAAATTTAAAATTCCCATGTCGTATTAAGCACAAGGATAGATAAGTTTCCATCAAAAAGAGTATTTCTCAACATATTTTTTTCACAATTAACTCACTTTCCATCTTAATCAAAAATACAAAAATATTTACTTTATTGCACCCTTATTTTATTGCATATAAAATCAATCAAACCCAAAACCTATTTTACTTTCACTCTAGTTTCAATTATTTTGGCACCGATCTGCTAGGGTTCCAATAAAATGGGCTCCTTGAGAAGAACGATAGGGTTGTGCCTTATACTGCATTAATAAAGTGCAATTATTTTATTTTGATGAACCAAAAGATGACAATCCGTGCGAATAAACTAGTTCAGACTAAACTCTTGTCTATGTCTAGTCCTCAAACACCTTCTGAGATTTTCACTCTCTAAAATCATATTGGGCTTTTAGAGCCTTCAGTACAACAATTTATTTCCTCAATTACTCCTCCTTACTTCCTAGAAGGTTATGTTCCTAACTTAAGAGAACTGATCTCTTAAGCTAACAAAATAAAAGAAAAGTTTTTATTATCTCTCTCAAAGAATAAATATGATGTTACACACTGAAGCTCAATGAATGTGGAATTGTATAATAAATGAAGAATAACTGAGAATGTAATAAATTTTGAATTTGTTGTATCAATTTGTTAGTTGTTGTCTTCATTCAATACCAAGTCCTTAAATAGCTTTTACTTTGGTTGTACCCATGAGACTCAGATTTGTAAATATTGAAGTGAAGACATGGTTGTTAGTTGATGAGTAGGTAAGCATTTAATGCGTTATAGTAGAAAGTTTCTGTTATGTGTAACCTTCATCATTTTGAATTCGTAGCCTTTTATAGATACACAATTAAAAAGGATTAGTTTGTTTAAAGCATTAATTGAGTATATAAACTGTTAATAAATAACTTGTTTGAAAGATTGATTTCATAATTAAATTGAGATGGGTTTTAAGAAATGATATGTCATATTAATCGATTACCCAATCGATTAATGTACAGTTAGTGTGTAAGACAGAAAAACATAGCATCACACCAATCAATTTATTCAAGCATTTACAATGTAAGCTTGTGAAGATAAGTTTTTTAAATGAATTATTATGAAGAATAATGAGAAATATAGACAAATTATTACTTGAATCAATTATATGAATTAGTAAATCATTTTGCACTTCAAAACATAGATATATTTGAGGTTTCTAAAGTTAATCGATTAATATAAATTAATCAAAAGCCTAGTTGATTAATGCATTTGCAAGAATTGAATTGGAAAATATTCAACACAAATTAATCGAACAGTTAATCTGTTAATGCAAATTAATCAATTAACCAATCGATTAATTGGTTTAATTTGAATTTCACAAAATTGATGCTTCAACAGTTAATCGAACAGTTAACAGATTAATATAAATTAATTGATTAGCAATATCTCTATTCAGGACAAAACTATTTTCAATAGATTAATCGATTAGAAATCGATTAATTTTAATTAATTGATTAACCAATCGATTAATTGACTCATTAACTTACTTCCAAAAGGCCAGCTCTTGACATTAATTGATTAACTATCGATTAATTGGTTTTTCTTTGTAAAACAGAATGCTGCATTTACATTAATCTAACATCCAATCGATTAATTGATATTAATCGATGAATTCAACTATCTTTTACTTTTAACATTATTTAGTCACATAATCATCTTAAGAAGTACTTTTTGATAATATTTGAGAACATAAAAGAACCTATTACTCTATTTTTCAAAAACATCTACAAAACATATTTTTGATCAAACTTAGTCCAGTATCTTTAATTATTCTTAGTATCACTGGAGACTTTTTGCTATTTGGCATCATCAAAACATATTTAATCTAACAGTACTCAATAATATTGTACTCATTTTGAAAAATTATGAAGTGGTAAGACTTGTGTTTTTTGAACACCTTATTGATAAGATTATTTATGAATAAGCCAATTGATAAATTATCTTGTTTGAAGTAGTATTCTATGGGGATTTTCATCGATTAACTCTTTGAAAATAATGCTTATAAAAAGATTCTTTGATAAATTATGTGTATATTAAAAATTATGAATTTTATCAAACAACCCTTCTATAAGAGGGATTTTCGAGAAGCTATTCAATAGATTTTTAATCGTTGATAAACACTTCAAACAGGGGTCTTATCGAAGTATTTATCAATAAGTTATCAGTTATTTAGGAAAAAATTGATCATTACTTTCATTGAAACCCTATTCGAGGAAAACTTTGATTCTTTGAAACCAGTCTCCGTAACCATTTCCAAAACTTCAATTCTTTCATTAAAACTATTAGAAATATTCTCCCCAATGTCTCCAAGCTTTCTAATCAGAAATTTCAAATTCTCACCATCATTTTTACTGTTCACATCAGCATTCCTCTTTTCTCTTCAACAAGCAATGACCATAAATAAAGTTCCTGGGGGGACCAGATGATGATCAAGGGAAGAATAATTCTTTCTACTTGAAGCTAAAGTATAAATCAAAGGTGAGAAAGGACAAGAGTCCTCCTAAGGAAAAGCTACAACAGCAGCAGTTCAAGCAGAAGCCCAAACCCAAGAATCACTGAGCCCAGTTAGACAGGCAAGCTTCAAAGAGAAAGAGACATCTCTTAGCCATGATGTATGAAGAATCATATAACACATACTCTAACAACAACCTCAACTAAGTTGTCTAAATGGACATCAATAGTGCTATTGTTTCCTCTGGCCAGAGGGTCAAACAGACAGCAAGGAGAGGAAGAATTAATTCTTCCTAAGGTATTTTAGATTCCCCATCTCTTTCTCCTTCTGCTAATCATCCTTTTATTCCTACACCATTGCATCACCTAAGCATGTGAGGTGTCCCTTGATGATGTCAATTTTGATGAGTCATTGAGGATGATGATGTCATCATGATGATGCAAGCAAGGCTTCTTGAGGAAACTAAGCGATCTGATCTGTTCATTGCGATTCGATCTGAGCCATCCACTCCACCTCCACTCAACTATAAATACCTCCACTATAACATCCTTAATTTTATATGTCTTAGGGACCATTCAATAGCATTTAGAACCACTTACAAGACCTTGGAAGTCCATTAGCCAAATATGAAATTTTACTCTTTCTTGGGTTATTGTTCATATGGTATTTCAAATTAAGCAACGACTTTAAAAAATTATAATTAATTCTAGAAAAATATAAATGAATTGATTCAAAAAACTACGTGAAGATAACATCTTAAAATTTAAGGGAAAAATAATTTTAGAACCAAATGATGTGTCAATCAATACAGTTTATTCGCCAAATTTTACTGTTCATTTGGTAAAAAATCCTAGAAACATATTCTGGTCCCTTAGTTTGGAAAATTAGTTCTCTTTGTACAGAGATATAAATAAAGCATTCTTGGTGTCAAAATGAAGCTTGGCATGTCAACTAAATGTATGTAAAATTTCATACATTTATTTCATCATTTACTATTTTTCATTACATCTTGACCATCACTACTTACATTGGTCATACAACAACATTATACATTCACATAACATATATACCATCCAATCCCTAGCTTTTCTTCATGCTTCATCATCCTCTTTCATTATTCACAAACCTGTAGGATTGGGTTTACATGAAAAGGGATGAGAGTTTTGGGAAAATCTCAGTAGCAAACATTACTAGACAATGCATATATTAATGTAGATACTTGTGCTTGCTTGTGAAAGTGTTAACATTGTGTAATATGCATGCTTCCATATAACATATGAAATACAATTGGCCAAAGTAATCATAACAACATAGCTTCATACATAAGCACATATGCAACACAATTCAACAAAGCCATAGCACATTCAAGTATAACATTCAATACATACAAGTTTAGGATAAGTTTACTACCATATACACTTGACTTTCTTTCACATTATCTTGCCTCTTTCTTCTAACTTTTCTTGAACACGTGACTGCCTCTTTTGGAGTATAAAAACAAATTTCTAATGTCACATAACCATTTATCCATTACCATCTAACTTCCTTGAGTATTAAATTGACTTTAACTAATATAACTTTCTTTTGAACATCAAGCTCATTAACTTTCCTTAATCTTAAAATGGACTTGGCCTTTGAATCAATTGATGTCTTGACTTTACCCTACACAATTTCTTCTTTTGAACCCATTTATAATCTTAGAATTATAAAATTCTAGCTCCTTCATGGCCTGCAGTACAGAACTGAACATATGCATATAATTCTTTCAAAAATTCTCATTTTGATTCTAATGCTTCCCATAATTGTTTCTCCACTTTACCCCACACAACTTTTCATTTTAAAACCATTGGAAGCATCAAAATCATGAAATTCCAATCACTGTTCATGCAAGTGAACAATAACCGTGAAGAGTTTCAAAAACTACAATTTTAGAATTTCAATGCTTCCAAGGTTCAAAACCTTTTCAATCCTTCACAACATCATCATATAAATTCAATGGAAGCATTAAATAATTGAAATTCCATTTCCTTCCCTCATGAATAGTGCATACTGAATAGCTTTAACCATGGCAAAGTCAAGAATATCAACTTCGTTTAACAACCAACCACTTAACTAGCTTGTTTAAGCTTCGATCATATGTCTCTAACTTTAATTTCTTGTTTTCCCTTTCATATTAACATTTTTGGACAGCAAAAAACCTTAGAGAGAACTGTAAGGAATTGGAAGACACGCAGCGGAAATAAACTTTAAAAATTTTCCATTCCTTGCCAGGATCTGCCGTATGTGTTTAAGTCAAGTGGAAAGAATCATTACCCTTAGTGTTGCTCAGCGAATTTCACAGCTTCTCTACGTGGGTGGTGATCTCTTTCTGATCGCAAGAAATCGATGGAGTGTTCCTCAGCGACCTTCACAGATTCTCTCCGCGGACGGTGGTCTCTTTCCGATCACAAGAAGTCGACGCCTCAGGTCGGCTTCCTCTACTGGTATCCACACGAACAGCGTTCCAACCACGAACGACGTGCTAGCGTCTCCTGTCCCTCCAAGGCTTTCACAAGTCTCCGTCTCTATTTCGGCAGTTTCTTGTCTGCAAACCTTTTGCAGATTCCATTCGGCCTTTTGTGTTCTGTGTTATTTTCAAACGTAGCTCCTCCAATCAGATATAGAGGATGCTATGCGTTTTTCCACTTAACCTAATTGGATTTTGGAGTTAATCTTATATTAATTCCGAATTGATACAATATCATATATTGTATAATTTTATAAGAAACTAATTAAATAAAATAATATTAAATCCGTCCCACAGATTTAATTACTTATTTATTTAACTTTAAATAAAGATGAGACTGAGTTATATTTGATTTATTCCCATAAATCAAATTTGAGATATCCTATCAATTTAAATTTCGAATTTCAAACGTGATAGAGATTTAATTTATCCTTATAAATTAAATCTTATAAATATCTCTTATATGAGATATCCTATCAATTTGAATTTCGAATTTCAAACGTGATAGAGATTTAATTTATCCTTATAAATTAAATCTTATAAATATCTCTTATATGAGATATCCTATCAATTTGAATTTCGAATTTCAAACGTGATAGAGATTTAATTTATCCTTATAAATTAAATCTTATAAATATCTCTTATATGAGATATCCTATCAATTTGAATTTTGAATTCAAACGTGATAGGGATTTAATTTATCCTTATAAATTAAATCTCATATATCTCATATATATAATATATATATATATATATACGAATTTATATATATACGAATATAAATAAATATATATACATTCACCTGGATCTTTCATTGAATCTGGACATGTCTTAGATTCAATGAATCTGGACATCATAGCTCGTGTTGGGCTATTTTGTGTGCGACCCTGTAGGCCCATATGAAGTTGGCAGTGGGCCATTTGCTATACTAGCCCACAAGTCGCAAGCGGTCTCTAGCAAGACATAACGACTACCCAAATCATATGAGGATCGATAAACGATGTAACCTTTTATACAACCATATCATGTCCCTTCTGTCACGCGATATTTTGGTCATGGATGAGGCATGGATAATGTCATCCTCCTATTCCCGACCGTTACTTTCTCGATCCCTGAGTAGTCTGACTATAGAAATGGAACTACCTTTCCATTACAGTATGGCCATACATTTCTCAGACTCACTCATCGAGGGGCCCAGTAATATCTCTCCACGAATGTGAGGGACAAATTCCATCTTGACCATTCACATTCCTCCGCATGAAAAACCACTAAGCCCGAACATAGTCTTTATGATCACTCGGTCAAAAGTGACTTTTGACTAGGTCAAAGCTGAGCGTTTTGTCATGTAGGAATCCATGATGATCTCAGGTCAAAGGGCATATTGACATGGTTTGTATATGAGAGAAGCTTATGACGTTACCCATGCAGTTCTCTCATAGCGGGTCGGTCCAACACCCTGTACTCTTACATGTGCTTATGACTTTGATTTATATCTCTATACATCTTCAAAGTCATACTGGTCTTATTTCATCTGTGCTCCCACATAGATGATCGACCAGGGACATTTAGGATAATATCATGAATTATCCAAGGATGGTCATCATAGTAAACATGCAAATAATATGATAACTCAATTAATAAATTCATAAATCAATAATGTTCATAAGACAATGATTGGCCCCTAGGGCACGATTTCCAACAACCTCCCACTTGCACTAGGTACAATCATTAATTTGACTAATTCCCATTGACCTAACATGACGCTCATGCTTTGCCTGCACAAGCGGCTTTGTTAGAGGATCAGCAACATTATCTTCTCCTGCTACTTTGCATATTTTTATATCACCTCTATCGTTGATTTCTCTGATGAGATGAAATCGCCTGAGTATATGCTTGGTCCTTTGATGTGACCTAGGCTCTTTGGCCTGTGCAATAGCACCGCTATTGTCACAGAGCAAAGTTATTGGATCTGAGATGGTAGGTATCACCCCTAGTTCTGTGATGAACTTCCTGATCCAAACGGCTTCCTTAGCTGCATCAGATGCTGCTATATACTCAGCTTCCGTTGCAGAATCTGCTACAGTGCCCTGCTTAGAGCTCTTCCAGCTTACTGCTCCATTATTGAGGAGGAATATGTATCCAGACTGCGATTTTTGGTCGTCCTGGTCAGTTTGGAAACTCGCATCTGTGTAACCAGTTACACAGAGCTCATCATCCAATCCACCATAGACCAAGAATAAGTCCTTAGTCCTTCTTAAGTACTTAAGGATATTCTTGACAGCAGTCCAATGGCCCTCACCAGGGTCCTGTTGGTATCTGCTAGTCATACTTAAGGCAAACGAGACATCCGGTCGAGTACATAACATGGCGTACATGATAGATCCTATGGCCGAGGCATATGGAACCTTACTCATGCGACCTCGCTGATCAGATGTACTAGGACACAGATCTTTGCTGAGGTGAGTACCATGAGACATGGGTATGAAACCCCTCTTTGATTCGTGCATACTGAACCTATGCAGTATTTTGTCTATGTATGTACTCTGACTGAGTCCTAGAAGTCTTTTAGATCTATCTCTATAGATCCTGATTCCTAGGATGTAGGTGGCTTCACCCAAGTCTTTCATCGAGAAAGACTTTCCTAACCAAGACTTGACAATCTGCAAGGTAGGAATGTCATTCCCAATAAGTAGGATGTCATCGACATAGAGTACCAAAAACACAACTGTGCTCCCACTAACCTTCTTGTACACACAAGGTTCATCAATGTTTTGAAGAAATCCAAACTCTTTGATTACTTCATCAAAACGATGATTCCAACTCCGAGAGGCTTGCTTGAGTCCATAAATGGACTTTTGAAGCTTGCACACTTTACCAGAGTCCTCGGAACGCACAAACCCTTCAGGTTGTGTCATGTACACATCCTCAAGGAGCTTTCCATTAAGGAAGGCTGTCTTGACGTCCATCTGCCATATTTCATAGTCATAATATGCTGCAATAGCAAAGAGGATTCTGATTGATTTGGCCATTGCTACTGGGGAAAAGGTCTCATCATAGTCCACACCATGAGTTTGAGTAAAACCTTTTGCAACCAGTCGTGCCTTGAAGACATTTACATTGCCATCCATGTCAGTTTTCTCTTTGAAAACCCACTTGCACCCGACGGTTTTTACACCTTCAGGCGGGTCGACTAAGGTCCAAACCTTATTGTCGTACATGGATTGCATCTCAGACTTCATGGCACTAAGCCATTTTTCGGAGTTTGGTCCCACTATAGCTTCTCGATAGGTAGTCGGCTCATTATGCTCAATGAGCAACACATCACGACTATCAGAAATCAGAAATCCATATCTCTGAGGCTGAAGTCGTATCCTATTAGACTTTCGTGGACCTTGCGTGACTTGAGGAGTCTCAACAACTTGTTGTGAGTCTTCTCTATTTTCCATCTGCAGTTCTGTGGTGTCTTGTAGCTCTCGAACTTCTTCGAGTTGTACCTTACTTCCACTGGTTCTTTTAGAGATAAATTCTCGTTCAAGAAAGATACCATTTCTGACAACAAACACTTTGTTATCAGCAGGGTTGTAGACGTAATATCCCTTGGTTTCCTTAGGATATCCCACAAAAAGGCATTTTGAGGATTTGGGCGCTAATTTGTCTGAGGCTTGTTGCTTAACATAGACCTCGCATCCCCAAATCTTGAGGAAAGACAAACTAGGCGTCCTCCCAGTCCATATCTCATACGGAGTCTTTTCGATTGCCTTAGATGGAACACGATTGAGTGTGAACGCAGCTGTCTCTAGGGCATAGCCCCAAAAGGAGGGCGGAAGATCTGTTCGACTCATCATGGATCGAACCATATCTAATAGTGTTCGATTTCTCCGTTCAGAAACGCCATTCCATTGTGGTGTCCCTGGAGGAGTCAATTGTGAGAGTGTCCCACAATTCCTAAGATGATCTATGAACTCTTGGCTCAAATATTCACCACCCCGATCAGATCGAAGGGCTTTAATTGTTTTGCCAAGCTGGTTTTGTACTTCATTTTGAAATATCTTGAACTTTTCAAAAGATTCAGATTTATGTTTCATTAGATAGATGTACCCATATCTGCTGAAATCATCTATGAATGTTATAAAGTACGAATAACCTCCTCTGGCATTTGTGTTCATCGGTCCACACACATCTGTATGTATGAGGCCCAATAAATCAGTGGCCCTCTCACTGTGCCCAGTGAAAGGTGACTTTGTCATCTTTCCTAACAAGCAAGACTCGCAAGTGTCATATGATTCAAAATCAAATGAGTTTAGAAATCCATCTTGATGGAGTTTGGAAATGCGTTTCTCATTTATGTGGCCCAGACGACAGTGCCAGAGGTATGTGGGATTCAAATCGTTTGGTTTGACCCTTTTGGCGGTTATGTTATAGATATTTCCATGATTGGGTTGTTCCAAATTTAATATGTAATGATCAACATGCAAATCACCATGAGCATATAAAACATCATTACGATAAATAGAACATCTACTATTCCCAGCAATGGAAGTGAAACCTTCCTTATCCAAATAAGAAAGTGAAACAATGTTGCTACTTAAAGCAGGAACATAATGGCAATTGTTCAAAACTAACAAAAGCCCAGTGGGCAGAACTAATTCATAAGTGCCTACAGCTAACGCAGCAACCCTTGCTCTGTTTCCAACTCGTAGGTCAACTTCACCCCTTTTCAGCTTCCTACTGTCCTTTAGTCCCTGCACATTCGTACAAATGTGAGAACCACATGCAGTATCTAATACCCATGAGGTGGAAGTAGAAAGATGAATGTCTATAACATAAATACCTGAAGCGATAGCCCCGCTATCCTTCTTGTTCTTTTTCAGATCTTCGAGGTAGAGTTTGCAATTCCTCTTCCAATGACCCGGTTCATTGCAGAAGAAGCAGACTCCTTCCTTCGGAGGCTTTGCCTTCTTTGGTGCAGGCTTGGTTTCGGGCTTGCCTGACTCTTTGGTCTTACCTGATGAGCCATGACCCTTCCCCTTGCCTTTGCCTTTCTTTTTCGTACCCTTTCCTTTCTGAACCATCAAAACACTACTGGGTTTCTTCTTAAGACTCGGCTCAGCAGTTTTAAGCATCCCATGCAGTTCAGAAATAGATTTCTCCATGTTGTTCATGTTGTAGTTCATAACAAACTGGTCATAACTTTCCGGGAGTGAGTTTAAGATCAAATCTGTAGCTAACTCCTGGCTCATGGGAAATCCAAGCCGTTCAAGGTGATCAATGTACCCTTTCATCTTTAAGACATGAGCACTGACTGATGCACCTTCAGCCATCTTGCAGGAATGTAAGGCCTTAGTGGTCTCATACCTCTCTTGCCTTGCCTGTTGCTGGAACATTTCCTTGAGATGCACAATCATCTCATAAGCCTCCATGTGTTCCAGATCTCTTTGGAGCTCCGGAACCATGGTGGCTAGCATCAAGCATCCCACATCGACAGAGTCTTCCTTATGCTTCATATAAGCATCTCTCTGAGCTCTGGGAGCATTGGCGGCTGGCTCCTCAGGAATGGGTTGATCTAGGACATGCGCCTTTCTTTCCTGCTTGAGAACAATTCTCAAGTTCCTAAACCAGTCAAGAAAGTTTGTCCCATTGAGTTTGTCCTTCTCAAGGACAGATCGCAGCGATAATGTAGCAGTATTACTAGTCGTCATGATTCTACAATTAAAATATGCAATGTAATTAGTAATCTCCCACTAAATAAACAACCCTCAATGCAATAGTTAGTGGGCTAAGATCCATATTTGGCTCAAACTTAAGTCCGCTTTGGCAGGACGCTTAGATTAAGTTATTTAGGTAGGTAACACCTTTACCAATTACATCAAATGTAACTCTTAGATATTCATGGGATCCTATCATCATATGATCTGGCATGTTCTAATCCCATCTAATGCCTTGAGATCCAAAACCGTTTTGTTAATCTCAATTAAGTCAAACAATAATGAACCTATGAGAGTAGCACCATTACTCTTTGCTTATCTCCCCAAGATAACTCAAAAGCACCCACTTTGGTGGAGTCCACAATTGAGCGATCAAGGTTTTGACAAGTGTTCATAAATTGACAGCATTATGACTTAAGATTTCTTTTAGAGGGCTTAATTAACTATATGTTTTTATGAGGATGCATGTATCCCAGTTTGTAACTCATACAAGTAATATGCATGTGCTGATCTAATCATAAGATGCATAATTCAAACGTGATACAATATGGCTCACCTATCCTAAGTCCCCTCAAGCCAATGAGAGGAGCTCTCTAGTAAGAAAAGAGAAATTACATATAGAAACCTCTTTTAACATTCGAGGGGAGTGAGATGAGAGGAGAAGGTACATTGAGAGTATATAGAGGAAGGCACGACACGCAGGCCGTATTTTTTTAAAAATTACAACACTTGCAATCTAGAGCCATATTGTTCACCATACCCAAACATTCAAGAATCAATATTCAGATCTAATCGAAGGGCAAAAAACATTTACAAAGTAACATTTGTTACGGTTATGTTGCGCTACGAACAGGTAGCTACGGCGGTCCCGCTAGCCGGTTAGCGGGCGGCTGTCCCGCTAGCCGGTTAGCGGGCGGGGTCTCTGGGGCAGCGCCCCGGAAGAAATTTTTTTTTTGTTTTTGTTTCATAAATAATCACGAATCTGAATTCGGTTTTCACAAATAATCACAAATTCGAATTCGGTTTTCTTAGACCCCATCTATGCGGATTGATCAAATCAAAAAGCATCACCACCGATTCCAATTTCCTTTTAGATTCCTTTTATGTCATACACAACAAGGATTCCATATATGTCACACATACAACGCTTATTATATGATCGGCTACTACTAACATATATCATATAAATCACAAATCAAGCCTAACTTAAACACAAAACAGCATGGCTCTGATACCACTGTAAGGAATTGGAAGACACGCAGCGGAAATAAACTTTAAAAATTTTCCATTCCTTGCCAGGATCTGCCGTATGTGTTTAAGTCAAGTGGAAAGAATCATTACCCTTAGTGTTGCTCAGCGAATTTCACAGCTTCTCTACGTGGGTGGTGATCTCTTTCTGATCGCAAGAAATCGATGGAGTGTTCCTCAGCGACCTTCACAGATTCTCTCCGCGGACGGTGGTCTCTTTCCGATCACAAGAAGTCGACGCCTCAGGTCGGCTTCCTCTACTGGTATCCACACGAACAGCGTTCCAACCACGAACGACGTGCTAGCGTCTCCTGTCCCTCCAAGGCTTTCACAAGTCTCCGTCTCTATTTCGGCAGTTTCTTGTCTGCAAACCTTTTGCAGATTCCATTCGGCCTTTTGTGTTCTGTGTTATTTTCAAACGTAGCTCCTCCAATCAGATATAGAGGATGCTATGCGTTTTTCCACTTAACCTAATTGGATTTTGGAGTTAATCTTATATTAATTCCGAATTGATACAATATCATATATTGTATAATTTTATAAGAAACTAATTAAATAAAATAATATTAAATCCGTCCCACAGATTTAATTACTTATTTATTTAACTTTAAATAAAGATGAGACTGAGTTATATTTGATTTATTCCCATAAATCAAATTTGAGATATCCTATCAATTTAAATTTCGAATTTCAAACGTGATAGAGATTTAATTTATCCTTATAAATTAAATCTTATAAATATCTCTTATATGAGATATCCTATCAATTTGAATTTCGAATTTCAAACGTGATAGAGATTTAATTTATCCTTATAAATTAAATCTTATAAATATCTCTTATATGAGATATCCTATCAATTTGAATTTCGAATTTCAAACGTGATAGAGATTTAATTTATCCTTATAAATTAAATCTTATAAATATCTCTTATATGAGATATCCTATCAATTTGAATTTTGAATTCAAACGTGATAGGGATTTAATTTATCCTTATAAATTAAATCTCATATATCTCATATATATAATATATATATATATATACGAATTTATATATATACGAATATAAATAAATATATATACATTCACCTGGATCTTTCATTGAATCTGGACATGTCTTAGATTCAATGAATCTGGACATCATAGCTCGTGTTGGGCTATTTTGTGTGCGACCCTGTAGGCCCATATGAAGTTGGCAGTGGGCCATTTGCTATACTAGCCCACAAGTCGCAAGCGGTCTCTAGCAAGACATAACGACTACCCAAATCATATGAGGATCGATAAACGATGTAACCTTTTATACAACCATATCATGTCCCTTCTGTCACGCGATATTTTGGTCATGGATGAGGCATGGATAATGTCATCCTCCTATTCCCGACCGTTACTTTCTCGATCCCTGAGTAGTCTGACTATAGAAATGGAACTACCTTTCCATTACAGTATGGCCATACATTTCTCAGACTCACTCATCGAGGGGCCCAGTAATATCTCTCCACGAATGTGAGGGACAAATTCCATCTTGACCATTCACATTCCTCCGCATGAAAAACCACTAAGCCCGAACATAGTCTTTATGATCACTCGGTCAAAAGTGACTTTTGACTAGGTCAAAGCTGAGCGTTTTGTCATGTAGGAATCCATGATGATCTCAGGTCAAAGGGCATATTGACATGGTTTGTATATGAGAGAAGCTTATGACGTTACCCATGCAGTTCTCTCATAGCGGGTCGGTCCAACACCCTGTACTCTTACATGTGCTTATGACTTTGATTTATATCTCTATACATCTTCAAAGTCATACTGGTCTTATTTCATCTGTGCTCCCACATAGATGATCGACCAGGGACATTTAGGATAATATCATGAATTATCCAAGGATGGTCATCATAGTAAACATGCAAATAATATGATAACTCAATTAATAAATTCATAAATCAATAATGTTCATAAGACAATGATTGGCCCCTAGGGCACGATTTCCAACAAGAACTCAATTTTTTTCCATGAAAACCCTAAGTTCAAGCTCCCAAATCAAAGGAAAATAAGTTAGGATAGATTGCTTACCTTTAATCTCTAGCTTGCTTTGAATCTTCTTTGTAATGGCTTGAGTTTCCATTTTGCAAGAGTTTCCCCAAGGTATCACAAGCTCACAGTTTGGACCAGATTTGAGGGGGTATTTATAGAAAAATTCGTGAAAAATCAATGGCTAAGATTCCTTTGTGGACTATTTGATCTAAAGGCTCACATTTAATCTTGAATTTAACTTTTTCCAAAAGAATAATTATGACATCATAAAGGACGGATCAAGGGACACTTCATGGGGGTATGTGGCAAAATTCTCATGTAAGGAAGCTTCTGAAAAAATTCTTGTCCAATCCGGTACCGATCGGAGCAGTTTCACTAAAAACCGAACTGTTTTCTGTTCCTAATTTTTATAATATACCAGGATATGTATTATGTCTTAGAAATCAATGTTTAGGCTTCTCATACCATTGACATACTTGTACTTGGCCAATACTTAATTACAGATCCCTTGAAAAATGACCAAAATACCCTTGGTGTCCTTTCTTGCATTATATTGACCCTAAGGGTAAAATCGTCCTTTCACTCTTCTTTGTACTGCCTTAGGGCCTATAATGGCTTTAAATAATCATACTTAGGCTATATCCCACATTTTTAGCCTATCCTAGATGACCAAAATGCCCTCCATCCTTCTCTAGTACAATCTGGGCATATAGGGGCATTTTTGTAATTTTGCATTTTTCTGGACACTGGCCCCTTCTACTGATAAACTAGTACCCTGGGTTTTGGGCCCTTCTAGGCATCATCATGGGCCTATATATGAGGTCATCTGATCTCATTCTATCCAGACTTACATACTGATAAGTTTTATTATTGGATCACAGGTATTATCAAACTCTCGTCAAAATTCACTAATATATGAATAACTTTTTATACATAATTTCTTCCAGGGTTCTGTCAGATCCAGGACATCTGACACTGTAGGGCACACTTTCCTATAACTCTCTCACTTATATCTGAAGTTTATGAAATTTGATAAAATTTCAGATAATTTTCAGACTATTAGATAAATATCTGATGTCTAGAGAGCCCTAATAAAATTTTTGTATCATGCAAGATTAACTATCATATCTTCCTCTATTTACTGATGGAATATGGGACTGAAATACTTCTGTGCAGTTCTAACCCTTTTTAGGCTGACATTTCTATAATTACAATTTTGCCCTTGAACTTTTTACTTAATTATATTTAAGTCCCTTAACTTCTAGAAATTATAACTTTTGGCCCAACTTTTGTTTCTACTTTAACTTTTGGCCTTTAAACTTTTCTAATTTTTGTTTAAATCCCTTTCTTCCTTCAAGACTCATTTAACCTCTATTATTTCTTATGATCATCGTCATAATCCTTTATAAACCTCTTTCCTCTATTAGTATTATATAGATAGGGAAAAATTAGGATATGCCACCCACCCCCTCATGGTGATCACGTCCAAAAGCAAGAAAGAAGAGAAAAGAAGAGAGAGAAAGAGAAAGAGAGAAAGAAAGGAAGGAAAAAGGAGTTCTGGCAGAGTTAGGAGCAATCCAAGGAGTTTAGGGACTTGGCAAGCTTAGGAATAAGGTAAGTAAGTTATTCTAGTCCCTGCTTTAATAAATTATAGGATTTTTCTTATAAAGTTAATAGTTAGAATAGAGAAATATCTCTCTTGATAAGGTTAGCTGTGCATAGAAAGAAAGTTAGGAGATTGTCAGATTAAGGGTATTACCTCAAGTTAAGCTTGAGATAAGTAAAGCTATATTGAATAGGAAAATAATTAAGATATTATTATGCTATGTATAAGCTATGACCTATGAAAAGAAGAAACCTTATAGACAAGGCTAAGAGCTAGAGGAAAAAGCTGCATGTCAGGTAGTAAATTTATCCTAAACTTGTATGCATTAAATGTTATACTTGATTATGCTATGGATTTATTGAATTGTGTTGCATATATGCTTATGTATGAAGCTATGTTTCTATGATTACTTTGGCCAATTGTATTTCATATGTAACATGGAAGCATGCACATTACATAATGTTAACACTTCCGCAAGCAAGCACCAGTATTTACATTAATGCATGCATTGTTTAGTACCGTTTGCTATTGATATTTTCCCAGAAATCTCATCCCCTTCCATGTAATCCCAATCCCACAGGTTTTTTAATGATGAAAGAGGATTGAAGAAGTATGGAGAGAAGCTAGGGATTGGATAGTACAAATGTTATGTAAGGTTGAGACCAAAATGCTGGAATTAGGGGAAAATGCTGGATAAACGGTGAAATTAGAGCGTTGACTGATGTTGACCTGGTCAAGGAGTGTCAACAATTTTCCCCCTGAAAGATCATTAAGTTAGCTTCATGTAACAATTTGAACCACTTCATTTTTTTATTTTTCTAGATTTAGTTATGATTTTTTGAAGTCAGATCACTCCTCTAGAATTTACACAGTAAACAGTACTCGATAGAGTAAAATTTCAGATTATGTAATTTGACTTTAATGACCTTAAAAGTGGTTCCAGATGCTACCATTTGTTCCCTGAGATATAAGAAAAGAAGGATGTTTCATTGAGATTTCTAAAAGACACACAACTAATCACTTAGAATAAATATGTTCTAAGATCGAAGGATTTGGAAGTAGGAAGATTCTAAATCGGTTCATCTGAAGAGCTGAGGTAAAAAGTTATCATTACATCAGTTTCACAGGGAGCCAATGTAAACATATAAATCGTGCTCTTGTGAAGCTTGTGTAAATAGTTTATTTAGACCGTATATAGGCACATCTGGTATAAAGAGTTGTACATATTTACACAAATGTCACCAGTCACATTTTTCACTTCATTCTCGCATGTTCCAATGTAGAAGAAGTGGGGTTAAAGATATTTTTTTCAGTATTGCTAGTTTCAATTATTGTTTTGACTTCTAACTTTAACATATGCACAAGATGTTAACTAGTTTCAAAACATCATTTAAGACTATATACTTTACACGTTAAACACACACCGAACATGTTAACTAACTTTCTAATAAGTATTAAATGAGGTTGGTGAAAAACACTTTCCATATAATGTCTCTAGTATTTCCAACAGTTCTAAACTTGTTTCTAAAGATTAGTTACTAGAAGAAAAATATAAATACCACTACATTTAAAATGGTAGGTACAAGATTAACACGAGAACTCACTGTTTCATTAAGTTTCTACATTAGAGCTCTCTTGCTTTATTGTGAACTTCATTGTTTGTATCTAGTCATTTGAGAGTTTTATGATAACGAACTTATTTCATCATTGTGAGTAAAACTTAAGGTGTGGTATCTGTGTAGAATCGTGGAATGTACAGTCGTCTATAAAGGGATAAAAGTTTTTAGAAGACTTTCCGATCAAATTCGGTCAACAAAAACATGGTTTTGCCAAGTTGCATTTCAACCTACTACTGTCTTGAGAATAAAAATCAAATACAGTAATTTTATTCTCATGGGTGTTTGGATACAAAAAAAGAAAAACCAGACATTGCATAACATTATTCACAATGTAATTGTTATCATTAGATAGAGAATTAAACTTTGCTTCTAAGACTTGGACATGAAATCCATAACATCTTTTTATTTGGTAAACTAGAATAGCGAACTAGAACTATTGCGTATTGATATAAAATATTTAATATTAATTACAATAAATAATTACCTAAATTATAAAGTTTGCATCATGTGGCCAATAAAAGTTTAGAAATAGTGGGACTACGCACTCTCATTCTAAATATAAAAATTAGATAACTAATTTATAAAAATAACATTAGATTACATTAATTATTTGTAAAAAAAATATGTTGACTTTCTTAAAACACCATAATTAATCATCTATATTAAAATTATTTTTGATGAAAACCTTTTAACATATACAATCAATAAACAATTTGAAAAAAATTATAAATACAGAAAAAAAATAAATTGAAATATTACATTTAAAATAAAAATAAACTCTTAACTAGAAGAATAATTTTTTATGTATCTAAATAAAATGTGTAGACTTGCTGAAATGGAAGGAAACAAATGTAATGCAATCCATGATTTTTCAATCTCATCCTCCGAAGAGATTTCCTCTTCCTGTTTTAATCCTTTGTCTGTCATCATACTACGTCATTATCTGCACTAAAAGAACGGTATCACCCGTTTCAATCTACCATTGTAATTTGGTATATAATCAATCAAAAAGCAAATGGTACTTCCATGAATTTTCATTTTTCTTTTTGCAGCATAATTTTCCGCTATTACCTCCGAAGTACTGACTTAAATTCTCACACCGAAGTCCCCTCATTGATAACTCGAGGTATCCATAACAACTCTGACACGACAATTACTTCAAGATGCCATCAACCGAAAATTTGAGACAATAATTATTAAGACCAAAAAAGTTTGTCTAACGTTCATCTCAAATACCTCTTTTTCATGTAGTGAATCCAATGTTACCCGCGCATTCTCAGAAACATAAGTACAATTTCATACCTCAAACAACTATACGCTAATTTTATAACTAGGCAACTATAACCGCAATCTAAGGAAGCACGGACATTCTTCCTTTTCAAAGGATCAATGGGCCATATAGATACAAACGGTAACTCATTTTTATTTGCTTCGCTCTGCCACATAAGTGAAAAGATATGCATTCAGCCATTGAATACTACTATAAGGAATTGGAAGACACGCAGCAGAAATTAATTTAAAAATTTTTCCATTCCCTGCCAGGATCTACCATATGTATATTTAAGTAAAGTGGAAAGAAGTATTACCCTCAGTATTCAGACGCGACTTTCTCAGCTTCTGGTTGCAACGTCCACAGCTTCTCTCCGCGGCTCGTGATCTCTTTTCGATCGCAAGAAGTCGACGACTCAGGTCGGCTTCCTCTACTGGTATCCACACGAACAGCATTCTAACCACAAATGACGTACTAGTGCCTCCTGTCCCTCTAGGGCTTACTCAAGAATTCGTCCTCTCTATCTCTATTTCGGCAGTTTCTTATGTGCAAACCTTTTGCAGATTCCCATTCACACCTTGTTTCTATCCCAACCGTAGCTCCTAAATATCAGATATATAGGATGCTATGCGTGTTACCACAGACTTTGATTTTTGGAATTAATCTTATATTAATTCTAAAATTAATAAAATATCATATATTATATAATTTGATAAGAAACTAATTAAATAAATAGTGTTTGTATTAAATCCATCCCACAGATTTAATTCATCCATTTATTTAATTTAAAATAAAGATAAGACGAAATTACATTTGATTTATTCTTATAAATCAAATTTGAGATATCATATCAATTTTAATTTCAAATCCAAATGTGATAGAGATTTAATTTTATCCTTATAAATTAAATATTGTAAATATCTCTTATATGAGATATCATATCAATTTGAATTTCAAATTCAAACGTGATGTAGATTTAATTTATCCTTATAAATTAAATCTTATAAATATCTCTTATATATATAATATATATATATACTAATTTATATATATATGAATATAAATATAAATAAATATATACATCCACCCTGGATCATTCATTGAATCTGGACATGTCTTAGATTCAATGAATTTGGACATCATAGCTCGTGTTGGGCTATTTTTGTGTGCGATCCTATAGGCCCACATGAAGTTGGCAGTGGGCCATTTACTATACTGACTCACAAGTTGCAAGCAGTCTCTAGCAAGACATCACAAGTACCCAAATCATATGAGGATCGATGAAAGATGTAACCTTTTATACAACCATATCATGTCCCTTTTGTCACACGATATGTTGGTCATGGATGAGGCATGGAGAATGTCATCCTCCTATTCCTAACTGTTACTTTCTCGATCCCTGAGTAGTCTGACTATAGAAATGGAACTACCTTTCCATTACAGTATGGCCATACATTTCTCAAACTCACTCATCGAGGGGCCCAGTAATATCTTTCTACGAATGTGAGGGACAAATTCCATCTTGACTATTCACATTCCTCCGCACGGAAAACCACTAAGCTTGAACATAGTCTTTATGATCACTTGGTCAAAAGTGACTTTTGTCTAGGTCAAAGCTGAGTGTTTATCATGTAGGAATCCATGATGATCTCAGGTCAAAGGGCATAGTGACATGGTTTGTATATGAGAGAAGCTTATTATTTAACCCATCTAGCTCTCTCATAGCAGGTCGGTCCAACACCTTATACTCTTACATGTGCCTATGACTTTAATTTATATCTCTATACATCTTCAAAGTCATACTGGTCTTATTTCATCTCTGCTCCCGCATAGATGACCGACCAGGGACATTTAAGATAAGATCATGAGTTATTCAAGGATGGTCATCACAGTAAACATGCAAATAATATGATAACATAATTAATAAATTCATAAATCAATAATATTCATAAGACAATGATTGGCCCCTAGGGCACAATTTCCAACAAATGCCACTGCTTTTTATATGAATGATGAAAACACAAAATAAACATGGCCTACCTTATCAATTCTTCATTTGCGGTTTCATTTCATTTATGCTTTTTCCTTCAAAAAATTCACCAAGCATTCTTTCTAGATCTTCTGGTGTATATTTGATGATTCTCTAAGCATTCTTTACATTCTGTACAAGAGGCCTATTACACGCCAGGTTTCATATATATACAAGCGGGAAGCATTAGTTCATCACACAAAAAACAAACAACAAAGATCAAATGGAAACAAAATCAACCAGAGTTCTTAAAATCAATAAACAAGAAACCATATAGAACTGGCAAAGATTGCTTAGGCAATAACAAAAAAGTTAATGAAACACTGGATAATCAAATGCTTTTTTGGCCCAAAAAAAAAGATAATCAAATTCTTTTGATAGGATAATCAAAATGCTTGTCGTCTATTAGGGTGTGCTTAAATTAGCTTTTGGAGAAAAGCGATTTTAGATAATAATAGCTTATGAAAAAGTAGAAATTTTGGGTTTCTAGAAAACCATAGTTTTCCACCCTCAACCATTATTTTCAATGTAAAAGTACTTTTGTAAAACAAAAACAAAAGTTGTTTGGCATCTCTTTCTCAAAACTATGGTTTTGAAGGCCAAAAATGCTTTTTCATCTACCCAAAAGCATTTACTATAGAGCCCGATAGGTGCAAGATGTCTTGTGTATTTAGTTGTCAAGAATTAGAAAACCCACCCAAAACGTTTTACAAATGATCTATAAGCAGGCAACAAGACTTCAGCAACAGCAAGCCTAAGAGACTCTCGCAACTCTGTGTCAGGAACTGCCCACTGAGATTGTTTCTGATGTATTTCCTCAAACATCATATTGAAAGTCTTGAATCTGTCAGAGAGTGAGTACCAATGAAATTGTAAAAAGATAGATAATGAAAACTTCACTTGGAAGAAAGTCTCCAGAGATGCAATTGACGGGAAATCCACCTGTCTTTAACAATTGCTCTTGAAGCACCACTGCTACTAGTTCCTCCATCGCCACCTGCAGCACTCCCTCCACCACCTGATGAGGTAAGGCCTTGGATAGGGAGGCATTGAAGTACCTGCAAATGAAAGAATCAAAATTCAGTAACAGTATAGTTTCTTTGCACAAAAGCAAAAAACAAAAATAAAAGTTACAGAGGACGACGTTTTGTGTTTTGCCAATGATGTCATGAAGGGATCAAAATAAAATCACGATAGTAAACTATAACAAGTATCAGAAAGGAGAGATCACTTCTTGACCAAAAGAAAAAGAAGAAAGAGCATATCTGACAGTAAAATAACCAGTGGATCTGTGCTTATCATCAAAGAATGAGATTTCAAAAAAAAAATTAAAAATAAAAAATAAAAAAGAGGAATCTACATGGGATCGCACACATGCTCAAAGCCGGGAGGAAGGAATAATTGCAATCTGAAAATTCAATTCTTCAAAGTCTAGTCTGTCGTAACTGACAAACTCTAAACTATTTATAAGCCCTAAAATAAAATACTAATCCTAATTAAATTAGAGGCTTAAATAAACAAAATAACAATAAATCAGAAATATCCTAGAAAATAATAAAATGAAAATATTTAATAATTTCTCATTCCATATTCCACCAGTAAAAGTAGTACAATTCCAGCCCACTTGACTAGTATATATATACTTGTGTGTGCATGCATATGTGATGCCCACACATGAACATAATATCAACACTCAATCAGCTTTTTATGGTGACTAATTGACAGTTTAATTTCCTTCCATTTTACTGGAATCAACATGATAGACAAAATTAAATTATGCCAGTATTTTCTTCAGATTCAACAATAACTTTTCTCTTCATCTCAGCTACTTATACTCACTGACCAGCTCCCCAATCTTTTACACTCTTAACTACCTCTAACTATTCCCTTTCTAACAGATTCAGTTTTAACTAATTCTTCACACAATTAACACATGAAAGTTACCTTTTGAATGCGTTTGTATAGATGGATTTGGATTGTAAATTTAAAATCTCACATTTAAAATCCCCGTATTTAAAATCCTTTGTTTGGGTAGTATAAAAAATTTCAAAGTCTAATACTTTAAAATCCCTTAGGGTTCCACATTTAAAATCCTGTTTGTAATAATAAAATTTACTTGGATTTTGATCCAATCCAAATCCACAAATTTTTATCTACCCAAATATTGGGTTTGGCTTGAATCCGAGTCAAAATCCAAGCATAACATTACTGATCCATTCAAGCATAATTTCAAACAATTTATAGCCAGTATGCCAATGTCAATAGCAGCTTAAACTCAAGACCTGCTGTTGTTTATAGACCTTTTCACAAATCTTAACAACCTAATATGTTTTTTTTCAGTAAATAGAATCTATACTGAAAGAGGAAGGGAAACTCATCTGTTGTTCCCACATAGACATACACATAACTCAAAAGATAATATCAGATTTCTTGAAGTGAAATAAACCACGTTATACAAGTAAATTTATTAAAAATCCATTTCACATCAAATTATAGAGGACAACATTTTAAAATCAGCACAACATATTACTTACACATCTTAGTCCTCCATTAGATCATCCATACCAAGTTGTATGCACTCATTACTTATTTTCTCTCCCACATACACATGGTCACTTTTTCCATTAAACATTATTAAATGCTCAATTCCTTTATCATTAAACATGTCAACAAATCTGTATCGATCAAACCTAACAGTGAATTTTATCACAATTTCATCACTTCCTTTCCCAACAAGTGATGCTAATAATATTCTGAACTTATCATATAGGGTGCCTTCCTTTATGGATATTGTTCTTACTTGATCCCCAACATATGTATGACCTTCTACATCATTTCCAAATTGTCCCCCATGTGAACATAACAGAATATGTGCTTTGCAGATAAACTCGTCATCAATACTGACAATTGCACCAAACATATAATATTAACAACTCGAGCACCTATATTAACAATTATTATGTATTATAATAACAACTCGTCTTGCCCTCGCATATCAAATTATGATTTGTCATTCTCACTTCACAGGAATCTTTTTAATGTTCATACTTTCTTACTAACTCAAGTAAACATGCCACAAATTCTTGCAAACTGGACATAACTTTTAAAATCCTACATAAATACAGTTCACCCACAACTCAAATGATCAAAAAAGTCATGCTACGAACACAATGTCCATATTTATATAGGTCACTTTTTATACCTCACACTTCAACCACACACTATCATAGGTACCAGGACGATGAAGCAGTAATGGACTTCACTAGGTTTGATAGCAATATACTTCACTTTTTCATATTATAGTTAGAAGCGACGACATTTACAGCAATTCTTCCTCAACTTCCACTCACGATGACGACAAAATCCAGCTGCGAACACACCATGCATGTCATCGTATATTGTCTTCCTCGTCATGCTTTGTACTCTTATTTACACAATAGAGCACGCCAATTCATATTTGCTCTGTATTGTGATTTTATTTCCCAAGGACAGATACATCTTTTGACAATTACAAAAAAATCATATAAGGTCCCATGGGACTTGAAATTAAGGAATTTCTTGGGATTTTTCTGTCATATAATTGATTCCATGGGACCCAGATGTCATTTTTCATTAATTTAGGAGTAGATACAAGAGGTAAAAGAGATAAATAAAGGGATGCAAGAGATATTTTTTATTTAGTTTAAGAGAGATGAGGAGGGGAATTTATTATAAATTGATAAATATATTTCTATTATTTTGTTTAATTTTTTTTTATTATTTTATTTTTATAGTTTATTGAATTTGTTATATTTTATTCCTATTTTTTTTAAGAAAATACGATTTAAATTTTTTTAAAGAAAAATGTAATTTATATTTAAAAAAATTGGAGAGAAAAAATGACAAAAATGTTTGATTTTTGAAGAAAAAACTAATGCAACAAACGCAATAGTGAAAAAATAATAAAAAGTAAAAATAGAATTTATTTTGTATTATTCTGCTAGCGTCAAAATTAAGCATGGAACCTAAAGAGAAAAAATAGTTTTATTATTTTAATTGTTATAAGTGGAATTAGAATATTTTCAAAAGTAGCAGGTATTTTAGATAATATGTTACTAAAATTTTTTCATAACTCTAAAAAAATCCCAATTTTAGAGGATAGAGAAAAAAGGGAAACATTAGAAAACAAAAATTTTAACCTCTTCTCCATTTTAGTTTTCTAACCAAATACACTTATCCTTACTTAACTATCCCCTCCCTTATAAAAACCTCAAACTAAACAATGTATAAGTTCTTTAGAACTTTTTAATTATTTAAAAATTTTAATGACTTTTTAATAGTTAGTTGGGAGAAAGACAAAAAAAGTCTATTTGAATTTCAAAAGAACAAATTGGGCCTCTGAATATTAAAAATGACAGATTGGGCAGGAGGCCCAATCTGTCATTTACAAATTTGTGTGCAAAGACCAAATTACCCTTCACTTTCCTAATATTTTGACAATACGATTTACAAGTTTGCCAATGATATTTACAACTCTGACAATGATATTTGCAACTCCTATAATAATATTTATAACTTTGAGAATAGTATTTGTAATTTTGACAATGGTGTTTGTAACTTTGCCAATGGTATTTGTAACTCCTATAGTGGTATTTACAATTTCAACAATGATATTTGTAACTCCCACAATAGAGAAGAAGCAACTTTGACAATACGATTTACAACTTTACCAATGGTTTTTATAACTCTGACAATAGTATTTGCAACTGGGAGAAATCTAATTTTGGCAATTGGGAGAAACACTGTAGCTGACACTATAGCTTCTTTGACAATACGATTTATAACTTTTTCAATGGTATTTACAACTCTGACAATGGTATTTGCAACTGGGAGAAATCCAATTTTGGCAATTGGGGAAAACATTGTAGCTCACACTATAGCTTACTTGACAATATGATTTATAATGTTGCCAATAGTATTTACAACTCTGACAATGGTATTTGCAACTGGGAGAAATCCAATTTTGGCAATTGGGAGAAACATTGTAACTTATTTGACAATACGATGTACAACTTTGCCAATGGTATTTACAATTGGGAGAAATTCAATTTTGGCAATTGGGAGAACCATTGTAGCTAACACTGTAGCTTATTTGACAATATGATTTACAACTATGACAATGGTATTTGCAACTGGGAGAAATCCAATTTTGGCAATTGGGATAAACATTGTAGCTTGTTTGACAATATGATTTACAACTTTGTCAATGGTATTTACAATTCTGACAATAGTATTTGTAATTGGGAGAAATCCAATTTTGATAATTGGGGAAAATATTTTAGCTGACACTGTAGCTTATTTGACAATATGATTTATAATTTTTCTAATATTATTTACAACTCCGACAATGGTATTTGCAACTGGGAGAAATCCAATTTTGGCAATTGGGAGAAATATTGTAGCTTCTTTGACAATACGATTTATAACTTTTCCAATAGGATTTGCAACTTTATCAATGGGATTTACAACTTTTCCTAGGGGATTTTCAACTTCACCAAATGGGTTTGTAACTTCACCTACAAGATTTACAACTTCTTATAATGGGAGTTGTAAATATCATTGTTGAAATTGCAAATACTACTATGGGAGTTATAATAACATTGGCAAAGTTGTAAACACCATTGTCAAAGTTACAAATACTATTGTCAAAGTTACAAACACAATTGTCAAAATTGTAAATACTATTGTCAAAGTTATAAATATTATTATAGGAGTTGCAAATATCATTGTCAGAGTTATAAATATCATTGACAAACTTGTAAATTGTATTCTCAAAATATTGGAAAAGTGAATGGTAATTTCGTCTTTACACACAAATTTATAAATGACAGATTGGGCCTTCTGCCCAATCTGTCATTTTTAATATTCAGAAACCCAATTTATCCTTTTGAAATTCAAATGGGTTTTTTTTATCTTTTTCCCTAGTTAGTTCTCTTACATAGACTCTTAAGTGATTTCCCTATTTTCTTTTAAACAGTTTATATAACTAAGCCCAATATGATCCCGACCTTGCAAATGGCCTTCCTTTTCTAACATTTTTACTCAATAAATACATTAATTGAATAATTAAAAGAAAAAATCTCAATTAAAACTAGCTAAAATAAAAATTTAAATTTAGGCCTATACTTTTAATAAATTCCTAATCATGCTAAGAGGTTTTTTAGAGATTTTTTATTAGTGTTAAAAGACCACAATACCATTCATGGTTAAGAAGGTCAAAACAATTGGTAAAAAATTAAAATAAAATTGAGAAACTAAAATTACTTGACATTATTTAAAAAAATAAATGAAATTAATATAGTTTTACAATTTAAGACTTTAAAAAGTGAAAACCTATGATTTATAAATAGTTAATTTAATGACAAACAAGAGTTTGGGCAATAAAAATCTAACATATTCTTATCTTTAGAATAAATATAATTTAAAAAAAATTATTTCTTATTTTTTCTTATTAAAATATCAATGGTTTGAAAAAAGTTAAGCACATAATCCCAAAAGAAAACTTCAATATCTTAATTTTGTTAGAAATGCAATGTTTAATTTGCACACAGTTAATCCAATACTTTTATTTTCAGATCAACTTTTTGTTAAGTGAATATTGAAAACAAATAACAATTACTATTAGAAAAAAAATTAACACAAGTTAAAATGAGTTTTTAAAATCGAATTTGGGTTCGGTGTATATACAGCCATGTATAAAGTCAGAGATTTTTTACACCAGATTTACGTCCAGTGTAAAGTTCACATCAATTGTTCTTATAACTAGTGTAAAGAGTAGGTGCCTAATAAAAAAATTGTCTGCCTTTTAGACTAGTTATTACTATAATCAATTTAAATAGTATATATTTTTTAATTAAATTTTATAATTAACAGTTTTATCCACTTAATATGTAATGGTTTTGGAAATTTCACAGATATAAATCAAATTTAACAATGTATATATATTATGGCAAATAAATTACAATGGGACTGGAGTAGCCGAGTGGTGGAAAGCGGAGCCGATTGTAGGGACTCATGTTCGACTCCTAGGAGTTGCAGATGGTGGAGTTTTATTTTTCTTAGCGTATGAAATTACGAAACTACCCTTCTCCGCTTTTACTCTGTAACACCATACTTCTTCCATTCCTTCTGACTTCACGAGGCGCCACAGCGGGAGGGAGCAGCAACGACGCTTCATGCCAAGGAAAATTCAATGCCTTATGACCTGACTTTGCTTCTGTCAATTTCTCCGCCTGAGTTGTCGCACTGGAGGAGTCGCCTCACCTACAGTGTCCGTCTGTATGATAAATAGAGCAAGAAGGGAAAACAGAGGAGTGTCGCGGGAGGTAGGAAGGGGTGCTTGGCGGTTGACGTTGTTGAAGCACTTTGATGTTGGGTTCAGCCATCCTCGTTGCCGTCGTACTATTCAGATTCACGGCTGCTGCCATCGCATTTCATCAAGAGGTATACTATAGCAAATCCTATAGTTTCCACTGCTTCTTTTCGGTTTGCTTGATATGGTGACTGCATTGACATTCACCTGCTCATACATCCACCGCTGTTCTGTTCTATAACTGAGCCGCCAGGAGTAAGCTGTTGTCATGGAGGTTCAAAGGTTTGCTTCTTCACTTTTCACTTGTTCTTCTGCGATGTGGGGGCTCTGAGATGAAATCACTGATAAATAAGTAATAATGCTTAAGAACTCAAAATCTAGCTTTCATATGGAAATGTGGTTGCTGCGAGTCTTTCTTTGTCGCTGTGTAAGGTTGGCCGAGATAGGGGTTCAATCTGTTAAATCTGAAACTATGGTGTTTAGAAATTCAATGATGGTTAATACTTGGGGTGTTCAACTCTGTCTGTTACTTATTAGAAAGGGACATGGGTCTTGGGTGATGCATACGTTTCCTCTGAGTGCTCTGTTCTTAGAATGTGTGTGTTTAAAGCCGTGAGGAATGAGGGTGAATATTGAATGGGTATATGCTGTGGTTTTGGAGAGGATACATATATATATATGTATATATGCTTTGTGTGCGCTGTGTATGTGTATGTATATGTGGGTGAATCAGATTTTTGCTGTTAGGTATACTATTTAAAATTGAAATTCAGGGGGAGAAGACACTGCTATTCTAGTTTTGAAACTGAAAAGGATATATATGTGTGTGTGTGTGTGTGTGTATATAAATTCTGTTAAGGTGCTGCTATATAGTGTTATTTTGAAAAGAAAAAAATAAGAGAAGAGGAAGAAGGACGTTGCTACTGCTGAATGTGAGTTGTTGTTGTGGGTGTGTTGAGTATATGTAGAATGACTAGAATGATATTTTGAAGCTGAGATATTGAAGCTGAAATGGAAAACGTTGGCTGTTTGTGATATGTGTGTGTGTGTGTGTGTGTGTGTGTGTGTGAATGAGATTGTAGTGTTGTGTACCCTATATTCGTTTTAAGCTTTGGGAGTTGTACGGGACAATGCTTATTTTAAAGACTTGGAGTTTCTGAAATAGTGAATAAAGGCCTAATGAAGGATGAAGGATAGTGGGAGATAATTAAAGCCTTCTACACACATATCTGTACGTGTATGTTATTAAACTAGTGGGGTTTAAAGAGCAAAATATAATAAGTTGTTTTAGAATGATGTTTAGAACAATAATGTAATTGAAGTTAGTATACTCAGGTTTAAAATGAAAGGAGATTATGTAACAAAGTGGTTTGGGTTTGAAGTTATGATTAATAGTGAATATTATGTTGTTTATAACTATGTTAGAGTGATTTTAAAACTGAAAAGTCTTATATACATAACTCCTAGAGGCCACTAAAGGATGATGTAATAGGATAGAGTTGGAAATCATGAGAGTGTACCTTTGTTCCCTATTTGGGCAGCCTAGATATGTATATATATATACACACACACACACACATAAGTGCTTGAATCATATTGTACTTTGTGTGGGAAGTTAAAGGAGGCATAAGGCAACATGTATTTTATGGACACAAGATTGGGAATTGTCAAAGTTAACTAATGGTTAGGGATTTTTCTTCTCTAAACATAGCTTTTGGTGAATAGTTATGATTATTCTAAATATTAAATATGTTTGAATTATGGTTTTCGAATGTAAGCTTACAGAATTTCTTATTTATGGAAATTTAGGAAAATCAAGGGAGAATGATATTCTGAAGCTTATAGCAAGAGCAAGTTATGGTACAGCATTACAGGTGCTTGAATAACATCCCTTAAAAATAGTATTTTTAATCTTGTTATGTGATGTATTTCATTTAAAGTGTTAAATTTTTAAATATGATTTACGAAAAGCAAGTTTTACGAAATTATGGATTTAATTGTTAAAAATGGTTTTCTTTCAATTGGTTTATAAAATGATTATGGTTATATATGAAAATGGATGAGGAAGTTTTAGAAAAAGACTTTGGCAAATATTATATTGAATTGATTTTCTTCATGAAATATACTTATGTGAATTTCATAATTTAGAAAATTGTTCCATATGCTTCTAATAAATCTCTGGATATTTGATTTTAAATGTTTATACTGGGGTTTTGAAATTCGAAGTATTCTTGTTGAAGATTATTGCATTAGAAATTATGGAAATCATTACATGTCAAATGGACCCCACACATATTGGAAGGTTTTTTTAGAAAGGACAGAATATAGAACGCTGGTTTCTAACAATATTACAGTTAATCCTTCATGCAATATGGTTAAACCTGAGCTCGATGGATATTTGTGAGTCTCATGCTACTGCTAGTTATTCGTGGGATTTATTCTTGCGCTTGTTATTCGTAGGTCTCGTACTTGTGCCTGCTATTCGTGGGTCTCGTACTTGTGTCTGTTATTCGTGGGTCTCGTACCTACACCTGTTTTTGTGACTTCAGGCCACGCCATATTAGTTAGTTACCCTCGTGGACTGTGTATCCACACCTGTTTTGTGGCCTCGTGCTACGCATGGTTATTTACCCTTGTGAACTTTATGTCAATGCCTATTTTCGTGCCTTCGAGCTACGCCATATTGGTTAGTTATCCTCGTAGATTGTGTGTCCACGCCTGTCTTCGTTCTGTTGAAGTCCTACAGAAAAATGAATGTTTGAAATGATTATTTTAAACAGTTTTCATGAAATTAAATGTTTACCAAAATATTTATATCGAATTATAAAATGTTATAATTTACATTTAAATATGTTGATGCATTGTTTATTTCCGCATTTTTAAATTATATTTTTGGGATGTTATTAATAAGTAGATTTTTTGGCTTCAGATAATACAGTTTACCCTATTCCTCTAGTTGAGCAATGAAGAGCCTAACGTTCGATCCAAAGCGCTAATTTTGACATATCTCCTTTTTGATATAATTATCATTTATGAAATACTTGTATTATTTTAATGAAAGAATAGATACTCCACATAGTCTATAGATAAAATTATGATTAATTTGGAAATATGTTATATATGATTTGAAACATTTGCAATTTGTTGTAGGATTGTCGGGAGATCAGTTGTACAACGACGATCCTACCAAAATTCCTACAGAGGACTTGCCTTTCTATTTAAAATTGTAATATATTATGATTTTTATTTCAAAAGTTTTATTTAAGGTTTTAAGCTTAAGGAATATAAATTTATTCATATTTTGTGCCGGTCATGGTTCAAATTTCGGGACCTGACATAAAATGTTCTAAAAACCCCATTACAAGCTAATTATGTTGCACTATAAATTCAAAGGTCAACCCATATATTTCAAAATGCAATTAAAAATTCAATGTAGGCTTCAATTAACAAAGTAATCAAACAATAACTCATCAATCTAATAAGGGGATATATATCAAACTTATTAAAAAATACAGTCACAAGTCAATTGTATTGTCTTGTGCTAATTCCTTCCCCGACCTTCAGTACTCTTTCTTCGTATATACTCATTAAATCTTGCACCAATTGTTTCTTCATAATATATTTTTTCTTGCTTGTTTTATCTTTAACGCCTCTAAAGGAGTTAGATGATTCTTGAATGTTGGATCTTGATGTAATTTAACTACTGATGCCTTCTTGATGCCGATAGCTGGTTCCTCTAGTGAGCATAGCTAATGTCAATGCCACATTCATCAATCTTTAACATTTCAATCATTCTAACACTCAAAATGGAACATGGTTCCACCATACCACTTGATCCATATGGCTAGGAGGAAGATTCCTATTCAATAAAGCTAATTATAACATAATTGATTTCAAATTTATGAACCGTATCTTGTATGGTTATTTTATAATCTAGTGAAATGATATTGGATGGCCAAAAACCAAACTGAAGGCCAATATTAAGGAACTATATGAGAAAATGGAAATAGTCTTGGTGAGTTGAGAATTAAGACCACTAAATTAGATAATGAAAAACATAGGGTTGAAGAGTTTTATAAGGAGAAATTTGTAGAGCTAAATGAATGGCTTTTCATATATAGTACAATTCAGTTACCATTTGAATGATTAAGCATATATATGGGTAAAGGCTACATGATCTATTTTAAAGGCTTCTAACGTAAATATTATATATATACATATATGTACTTAATTAAAGCCTTTAAAATCAATGAGATAACCTTTGCATGTATCTACCTTTCTCTCATCTAAACCCTTGCTAATTTTTCCAATGAAAAACAATTTAATAGCTCAACAAATTTCTCCTTCTAAGCCTCTGAGCCTTACATTTTTCCTCCTCCAACTCAGTGGTCTCATTCCTCAACTTACCATTACTATTTTCACTTGCTTAAATAAAACCTTAATATCAGCCTTCAGTTTGGTTTCTTGTCAACCAAGAACACCTCACTTGATTATAATTAACCTTATAGAATACATTCTTCGTAAATTGGAGGCCAACTAACTTATACTCATATTCATTAAATAAAAAACTTCCCCCAGGAATATGAACCAAATGGTATGGCATCTTCATGTTCTATTTTCAGAAAAGATCAAAATGACTAAGTTTAGTGAACTTAGTACCCAATTCAAGAGTTGTGGCCTTCAACTTTAGCAATACTCACAAAAGGAATTGGGCATCACCAGCAAACAGTTATCGTGGTTGAAACTATCATCGTTAGATATCCAATACTCAACAATCATCTAAGTCCTCTCAAAGTGCGGAAATAAAGCATTAGACCAAAAATAATGGAAAAATACAAAAGGAGGAAGGTCCGATAAGTATATAAATATTTATATGAATATATATATATGTGTGTGTGGGGTTCATCAAATTGACTAGCTAGAAATGAAATAAATAGAGAAATAATAAGTTTGAGATAAAATAGCATTCGGAAGTAAGGAAACTATACTTCCGACCATTAAGCCAAACCCTAGCAACTTAAACAACATAATACAAGAAAACTCATACCACTAGCATGGATCAAAAGAAACAAACATAAGACCAAACCCTAGAAACTTCAACAAACACAATGCAAGCAAGAAAGAGAACGAGAAAAGAGGGTGACCACTTACAAAAAAAGATAGATCATAACGGCATCGATAGGAGGGGTGTCGTCAAGGTAGAATGATAGAGTGAGAGGACCCTGTGAAAGTGAGAACGCGAACATCGTTAGAAAATGAGAAGTGAAGTGGCCATTATTAAGTAGGTTATAAATTAGTTCATAATATACATCAAACATACCCACAAACTTGGGTATATAAAATTTAATTAAATTAAACCAACTATTATTAATTAATAATCTTTCCTAGTGGACATGCCATTATTATTAGTATTATCATTATTGTTTCATTATTATTATTATTTGGCTAGATTAATTAACATTTAAATTTTTGATCAAGAGACAATAATAATTTATATTATATATATTAATGTGGCACATGAGGGGCCACCAAAAATTACATATATATATTTACATCAGACGTACCCACAAACTGATATATATAAAATTTAATTAAACTAGCATTATTAATTAATAATTTTTTCTGGTGGCCATGCGTATGATTATTATTGTTTCATTATTACTACTACTTGGCCAAATTAATTAACATTCAAATTATTCCTCCTCATCGTCGGACGAGTAGGAGGTTATGGAGCTCGAAGGTTTATCCTAGCCATCATTTGTCATTTCCTCATCATTATCATCAGGCAGTCTGTTTATGTGCCTCAGGAGCCTATCAAGCTTGGCCTCTATATGGCTAAAATCCCATCTTATAGTGTTCACATTATCAGCGATGCAAATTCAGTCCTTTATCAGTTCAGCGATTGAAACCTAAAGGTAGACGATAGCCTCTAGTAAGTCATTATTGGTGGTTGGGTCAATGGTAGGTGGTGGTGATGGTTATAGAGATAGTGGCAGGGGAGGGGTGGGCCAAGATGAAGTGGATCTAGAGTGTAGACGTTGCCCTTTTTTTGCCATATGGAATTGCAGGAGAAATAGAAGGAGAGAGAGAGATTTGAGACTTTAGAATTCTACCAGCCTACTTATAGCCAAAAATGCCAGAGTTAAATGATGCATTGAGATTTCTAAGAGATGCATTGATCACTCTTAATCAGAAGCGTCAGAGAGAAAGGCATTTTGATGAAGCGTGAAGGTTCTAGACCGGTTCAACTAAAGACTTGATGTAAAGAGTAATGTTTAGAGCCGATGTAAAAATATAGACTGGGTTCTCGTAAAGATGGTGTAAAGAGATTTTTTTTACACTGTGCATAGGCATGTCTTGGGTAAAGAATTGTCTATATTTAAAAAAATTGTCACCGGTCACATTTTTTTACTTCGTCCCACTTGTTATGGTGTAAATGAAGCAGTGTTAAAAACATTTTTTTCTACTAGTGAATATAAAATACATTCAAAAGAACTTGGAAACTCATCATATTTAACTTTAGAAAAATATTTTGAAGTTACAAAAATTTACATAATTAAGATTTTAACATATTATCAGCATTCAAGAAAAAAATTACATTATATCTTATCATAATATAATTTAATTATTTAATAAAAACTAAAACCATACTTATCATAGCTTCAATTTTCATCTATTATATATCTTGAAATCTTATAGTAGCAGTTTTATTAAATGGATTTTGTTATTGGTCCAGTTATTTTTAACAAATCTTTAAACTCATATATTGAATCAAGTTGGGTTTTTTAAACGGAAGGGTTTGGTTTTTTCAACCGATTATATATAATTAATTTCTTCAAGCATTTAATATTTGTTCTTGAAATCTATTCTTTTTCATCTTCTATGTCCCTTTTTGTTAAACATATATTATTATTCATATGCTTGAGTATTTATTTAATATTTGTTATTGAAATCCGTGCTTCATCTTCTAGGTCCTTTTTCTAAAACTGATATTATTATTCATATATTCAAGCATTTAATATTAGTTCTTGAAATCAATTCTTCTTCATCTTCCATTTTTTTCATCTCTTCATGCTTGGTATTCTTTTTTTATCTCTTAAGTGCTCCCTAAATGAATCACTACTAGAAAAAGCACTTAGCATAGCGCTAATTCACAACAGTTAAAAGGAAAAATATTGTAAAAAAAGGCATAGCACATTCATAAATAAGTTTACATTTTAGAAATTTTTAACGATGTTTTTTCATACAACCATCGTTTTAAGTCAATTGTTCTACCTTCTCGCATTTGCTTCTTCATGCTCTATTTATAGAAAGAAAGAGTATGTCTCTTACCTCTTCAGTTCCCAATATCTCTAGCCATTACATCTCTTGTCTCTTTGGTTCCCAATGTTTATAGCCATCATGAGGGAAGGCTAACAGATAGCTCTTACGAACCATCTTTTTCTGAATCTTAAATACCCTTCCATTGTACTTTTTGTTCAATCTATTTCCTTGTATCGCCTGTCTTACTCTCTTTTTCATTTTCATTTAAATGACGTCCTCTTCAGGCTCTTCCTTTCTGTTAAAAAAAAAAGAACTCATGATTTTGATTACAAGTATCATCTCCCTGACCCAATGTCTACTTCGCAGTTTCTAGACCTCCTCAAATATCTGAAAGAATTGATAAATCAAATGGATAGTTTAGAGAACTCGGTTGAAGAGCTCTCCCTTCAAGTAGAGAACTTTCAATAAATATTCGATAGTCTCCATTCAGATCTCCGCTGCCAATGTAACCAGCGGCACTTCCACCATGCTTTAGATGATCCAGATGACTCCTAAAACTCAAATGACTCTAATTTATCTAATTGAAATGCTTCACCTTTCTTTCATCTCTTTTTTTTGTTGTAAGTTACAAAATGTAATGAATAGTCTAACTAGTTAGAATATTTTCTAAAGTCAATTATTGTTATAAGTTCATTAGTTTCAGTTTGCTAATTAATTGCTTTCTCCTTATAATTGTCAAAATATATAGCTCAAAACTAAACAAATATATGTAAAGAACTTTTTTCTTTATGGGACCTACATCAATTTTACCTTGTTCTAGCTACGCGTTTGGCAATAAGTATTTTAAAGGAAATTGAAAATGTGTATATTTTGAGAAAAAATAATCAAGAAGTCAAATTTATTCTATAAATTAATAATGCAACAATTTACTAAATACCATTGGCATATGTGTCTAATTTATTGGATTCAAGATTATATGATATATCTTCAAATAATAGGATTAATGTAAACAAGTACTTTAATGAATTAATAATACAACAAATACTTGTAATAGTGGGTTTAATAAAACTGCCGTATAAAGTAGTGTTAGACTTTTTACCATGGTTTTATTAAAATTAGCTGCAACAAGTATGTGTAAAGACAATTTTTAATAACCGCCATAAAAATCCATGAAATGTTCAAAAACCTAATCCGCAATTAGCTTTAGATTTACTTTTTATATAGCCGCTTGTAGTTCTGTTTGTCCCATCATCACAAACTTGGACGAAAGGCATTTTTTGTCATTTCCACCTGTTTTCAGTGCACTCCATTGTTGTTCACTGTCTCAGTCGTCGTTAACTCCCTCCGTTGTCATTGTCATCTTCAAAGATGTAAGTCACAGTTTAACTTCTTCATTATTTATGTCAATATTAGTATACTTAGTATACTAAGGCAAGAGTTTTGTGAGGCGTTTTGGTTGTGCAAGTATGTTGGTTCTTGTGAGTGCCTTTTTGGACGGGCTTTAAGAGTTGAGTTACATAGTTGTATCTCTGATGAAATTTTTGAGGTTGTTCTTCTCAGTGTGTTATACTTAGATTATCAACACTAACTCTATTGTATTTCTTGGTCAAGAATGACAGAGAAGAGAGAAAGTATAGGGAATTCAGAGGAGAAGAGAGAGAAAGAGGGAGATGATAGATAGAGAATTCTTGGAATAGAGGCATAGTCACTATAATGTCATTCTTAGTCTGCCTTACATCTGGTTTGTTTGATTATTTATAGGTTGTGGGTGTCAATGGTAATTACTTAGGTGTAACAGTAAAACTAAATAGTCATTCCTATGTTAATTCATAATAGACTCACCTAGAGGTTTATGTATTAGGGTTATGGCTTTAGCTGGAATTATTCAGTTTATAATTTACTTGTTTGAAATTTGAATCCAGTACATCATTGAAAACTTATAATTTGGGAGCATGGATGATTTATGCGTTAGTTTATGATTTAGTTGTTTGAATTATTCAAAGGTTTATGCATGAGTGTTGTGGTTATATCAAATACTATTTTCTATTGCTTGTTAGTTGTATCATATTCTTAACTTTATTTGTTTTAACAGAGTATGGATAGTTCAGGTTCAAGTTCTAGTTAGCAAGGGAAGAAAAGAGGAAAAGGACCTACCATATAAAATGGGTCTTTAAGATTGATGAGGGGTCACATCCCACAAGGTTGCCAATTGAGTTTGATCCTGACATGAAAGCAACTTGTCAAAATGGGCCAGCGTTTAACAACTATATCGGCCATATAGTATGTGCTAAGATTAGCATCGCATACCCTAACTAGAAGGAGGTCTACCCTAAAGACAAGGATATGATTTAGGAGGATATTTTGGTACATTTCTAATTCTATGTTCCACCTATCTACTTTAGTTATTCAAGATTTTTGTCCCTTATTGTAGCTTCATCTTAATTGTTTATTATACTTTCACGTAGTAAAATTTTGATATTCTCACCACTTCAAGCATGAAGCATTGCATCTTAAAGCAATGGGATGAATGAAAGAGGGACTTTAAGTCGAACCTTGTAAAGGACTACCTCTAAGGCAGTAAGATAGGGGAATATCCAAAGGACACATACCCCAATATTAGTGACAAAGCTTGGACATTATTTCATCAATAGCGAGAAGAGGCTACATATAAGGTTTGATGTGTGCTGTAAATTTGCATTTTAATTAACTTAGTAATGAATGTACATTTTAATCAACTAATCTAACTTCATTTCATTTTCATAGGCTATTTGTAAGAGGAATCAAGAAATAGCCAAAAAGAATGTGTGCCACCACTATATGTCTTGAGGGGATACAGTGTCTTTGAGAGGAAAATGATGCAAGAGTAGTTGCAGGCTGTGCAACAAGAAATTGCATCAAACCCTAGTACCTCATAACCTTCTTCATCCATCAACATCCATCGTCCATCTCGCCAACAAAAATGGAAGGCTACGAGGGTGAAGAAGGGACAATATATCACTCCAGATATTGCTATAATTGTTGAGAGGATTGTAAGTACTTAATTTAAATACTAAGAATTTATATGTTATTACTTGCTCTTCATTTATTTTAACTCGATAACTTGTATATGTTATAAGATGCACTAGAGCAGTAAGCATCCTAAGGGTATTTCATTCCTAAAAAATGAATGGATATCATGGAGACATCTATTAGGACCTTGAACACATAGGTTGAGTGAGAGGAGCCCCCAAAGGAGTGAAACACAAAGACTTTTTTGGCTTCACCTCTTGAAGAAGAAGCGCACCCTCCATAGACATGCTTTGAGATGAGTTGCAAAAGGTTCAAGATGAACTTAAAGTACAACATCAAGCGGAGTTGGAAAAGATGCGCTTTGATATGGATGCTAGAGTCTATGAGGTTATGGATGTCAAGCTCCAGTAGGGCATGATGATGATGGGCTTCCCCACATATGGCCAAAGTACAAACACATATTTATTTACTTCTTTTTAAGGGACGTTTAATATGTATTTTGTCTTGACTAATTTTGTTTATATTTTTAGGATTCTCCTACGGTGACAAGTGGGAAGGGTAGCACCAATAAGGATAAGTTTGTCTCCCAACCATCAAATCCTGACCCTACCCCTAAGCACACTGAGGATGATGGGGAAGAGTATGGTGTTTACATTGTGACAAACCAAGGGACTACCTTTGTCACTCATGGTACCATGTACCTGGACCCACAATAATTCACCAGAAAATAATTCCTGATAGTAAATCAAGGTCATCGTATACCTCATAAAGAAATATTTAGGCACTGCACTGGTTCCCTGCCCTATTGACGGGTCAAAATAGTGGACCAAACTCCAGGATAGTTTATTATGTGGTCAACACATTTAATTAAATTGAGAAAGCAGGTCACATTGGAGCATGTGCTAGAGAAGGTACCTCAGAAGAAAACCCTAAAGGGCCCATAACCAAAAAAAGGCACCGCTGAAGCCCAAGGTTAAGAGGGCAAAATGAGATAAGCTCAAACCTTTTCCTAAGAACATATTATTGTGATATTTTGCTATAGCAACTCTTCACACTATGGTAGTAGGATTGGATGAAACATTTAGTTTAACAATTCTGTCTAGGGTTTTGACCACACATGAGCTTTACAAATTCACCCTGGACAAGAATGACATAGTGCAATTCTTGAATTTTGAGAAGCTGGATTCAACTGTCATCCAGTATATCATATTGTAAGTTACAAATTTATTTTAATACTTTATGTTTAACCATTAGTGTAGCACTGACTCCTTTCTTTATTAACAATAGCTATTTCTATCAGAGATGCCTAGATGAAGTAAAAGGAGAAACATATAATTTCATGTGTCCTCAATGTATCCAAGAGATAGGCACCAATAGGGACTTGAGGATTATGTACATGGTCAACATTATGACCAGCATTAGGAGAAAGATATATTTTGCACCTTATATTAAAGAGTAAGTATACTCTTATACTTGGCATACTCATATACATATTATAATACATGCATATATAATGTTGTTCATATTTTATAGTACGTATTAGACTCTACTTGTCATAGCCCCTGAAAAAAATTTGTACTAGTTTAAATCATTGTTTGGATGGCCAGATACCGAGATTGTTTCTATCGTCAACATGTAAGTTTTTCTTCATAGATTCGTTAACATACAAATTTAGTAAGTTATATGATATCTTTCTTTTTTTTCAATTGGAGATAGGGCTGTACAAGGCTTCAACTTCTTTAGAGATCATTCAGTTAGTACTAATTCTTCATGGATTTATCCTCAAGTAAGTACTTTTTAAATAATTAAGTTTCAGTTTTCATAAATTTATTAGGTATAAAGTTTGTCACTAATATGCTCTGTATTTTTCCATTTTGTTAGTACTACCGTCAACTTGGCAGTGTTGAATTTTGATATTTTATAATCTGATATATGCATGAGATCATTGATATAGGGATCACGGATAGTTTACATGAGGTATAAATTGATCAATATTTAGCGACTTTTTCAATTTATTCACATCTTGAATATTTACCTATTACTTCTAACTTGCATTTGTTTGAGGAGAACGATATGAGCTTTGAAGATGAGCAAATCCACTAAATGATAGATGAGTTGGTAAAAACCATCCTTGAGAACTTGCCTTAATCAATCATCCATTTTTGTGTATATATGATTGTATAATATCTGTGTATATATAATTGTATTATATTTTGTTTCATTGCATGCATTAATAATAATTGGAATACTTTATTACTATATATTAACATTTAATTTGGATTTTTTGCATTGCTTATTTCATACTTTATTACTATATATATTATAGTATATCTTCATTATAGCAAATACAGAGCGGTATTGGTGGAAAAAATAAAAGAAACTTCAGAAAAATTAAACCTTTAACGGTAGTTAAAAAATCGCTGTTAAAAGATAAACTTATAATAGCGGTATAATTTACGCCTATCAAAAAATTGCTATAAAATGTCATTTTTAACTGTTGTTATATACCTTTTTTCTAGTCGTTAATGAGGCTTCCTCTCTCTTTCTCCCATGCACTCCACTCTAGCTCACTCAAGCTTCTTCATAGTACTAGAGGTGAAATTTTGAGTACTACATATTTATTTTATGTTATATTTAATCATAATATTATTATTTAATTATGTTTAAGAAGAGTCGAAGTGAACTGTCTGTTATGACGTAGGTTTTTGGTTTCTTAAGGGCTTGTTTGGGAAACTTCAAAATCTAGGTTTTAAAAGGGTTTATGGCCCAAACTTCGATTTAGAGAAATTTTAAAATAAACAGTTATATTTGTCTAAAAGGGCTTTTGGACCAAACCATAGTTTAAAATCATGGTTTCAGATAAGCTTGTCATAGTAGTTTTTGGAACAGTAAAAGAGTTTATGGACTACTCAATTGCTATTTTACCCTTACTTTTTCTTACACCCTCTCTCCTCTCTCCTCTATCTTTTCTACTATCTCTCCTCTCTCCTCTCTCTTCTATCTTTTCAACTATCTCTCCTCTCTCCTCTATTTTCTATCTTTTCCACTATCTCTCTTCTCTCTTCTCTACCTTCTCGCCTCTCTCCTCTCTTTTTTAATCTCTCTCCTCTCTCATACTTTTAATAAAATTATACCCTTTTTAGAAATTTTCCAATTACAAAAGTCCTTTTGGTAATAATTATCCAAACACTCATTTATCCATAACCACTTTTCTTTTATAAGCTTTTTTTTTACAAACCCTTTTCTAAAAGTTACCCAAAAGCCCTTTTCTAAAATTTTATCTAAACATACACTAAATATTGATGTGACTTCAAGAATCTTCTTGACCCTTTTCAAGACATTGTAAGGACTTTCAAGTCGAGGGTAGCTGCTCCAACCTATATTTAAATTCTTGAAACAATTTCCTTCATCCTAATTTTGAATCTTTGGATTTCTTATGAGTCATGTTTATACATGTGGATATTATTAACAATGAAAATCGTGCTAAGCCCTTCCTAACTTACTTGGTCTAGAGGAATCCAAACATAAAGTGGTTAGTTTACATGATAGAAACAAGTATTTGTTAAGCTACTGTTACTATTTTAGATAACTCTCAAGACTTCAAATTTTTGCAATATGTTTCTTGGTCCCAATAAATTGCTACATTTGAAAATGAAGGGACTTCCTAAATATAGATATCAATCCTGTATTGTTGATACTTTTTTCAACGATGATAATTTCATATAGTTTCTATCTCAAATAGACAAATGTGGTTCTACTGCTAAGGAAAAACAAAATAAGCTGTATTAATTTTTTTCCCATTCAATTTTCATTAGCATACCATATTTTAATCTTGCTTAGTTTTGTACACTACAAAAAAACAAGGATTTAGCTATGACTTTTTAGCGGCGACAAAAAATATTGCCACTGAAAATAGATTTTTAGCGGCGACTATATTTGTCGCCGCTAAAAGTCCTGATTTTCTACAGCGACATTAATATGGCCGCTGAAAGTAAGGCTTTTAGAGGTGACATTCATTTGTCACCGTTGAAAGTAAGGTTTTCAGTGGTGACTTTCCTTTGTCACCACAGAAGCTAAAAAATTAAATTTTAGCACCACTTTTTTGCGACGATACTAATTATCGCCTCAAAAGGTCAAAGAATTCTGTGGCGACAATTTTTTGTCACCGCAAATGGTCACAGAATTCTAACGCGACAATTTTTTGTCGCCACAAAAGGATGTATTCAGCGGCGACTTTTATATCCTATCACCGCTAAAAGTCTTGATACAATTGTTTCCCATTTGTATAGGTTTTAAACAACTATTTAATATATATAATTAAATTATTAAATAATTTCATTTTTTAAATAACAAATAAATAAATTTTACATGTTATTATAGTAAATAAAGATTATAGAGAGAATAGTGTTATGTCTATGAAAGAAGGAAATGAAACAGGGATATATACATAAAAGAGATATTACCAATGTGTGTTAATGAGTGTGAGAGTTAGCATGTGTGTGTTAGAGACAATGTGGAGAGGAGAGAGATAGAGGGAGATGTATGTGTGAGAGAGATAAGGAGAAAGAATATACTTTAAATACATATGAACATACATAAATTTTTAGTTGATGTTGCATAAGCCCTTTGTTGCTATATTTCATATAACTTGCAGACTTTTATAGAAATAATTTATACGGTGTTATTGAGTTTAATAGTATTTGTCTGAAATTAAAAAGTGTCAAAAGTGAAATTTTAGAAAAATAATGAAGAAAATAATTATCATTAAAAATATATTAGGGTTAAGAAAAAATAATAAAATGATTATTTTGGGGGCTTAGAAAATTATAAAAGAATTTTTGTCAAAAAAGAGATTCAAATGATTTAGTAGCTATTTTTCGAGAATTAAAGACCTATTTTCTTATAAAATTCAAGAAAAATAGTTAGAGGTCATTATTTGTCCAAATAATTTTATAAAAATTCCCTAATGAGTTGAAAAAGCTATTGGAGAAAAAAAGCTCATTTTTTAAAAATATTTTGTAAAAGTTGAGACTTTTAGCTGTGACAGAATATAGTCGCCGCTGAAAGTCCCCTTTCAGCGGCGACTTTATTCTATCGCCACTGAAAGAGTAGTATCAGCAGCGACTTTAATTTGTCGCTGATGAAATGTGTTTATATCTTAGGGTTCCCCTTATGTTCCTTATTTCTCTTAGCATCGATGGGAAAAAGAGAACCGAGAGCGAGAGATAGAGGCAGAGCACGAGCGAGCTTGTGACCGGATTGTGACGTTAGAGGAGTGACTGGAGCTACGATAGCGAGCGTGTGACATTGTCTGCCATATCTGAGGTGAGTTCTCTGACTTTTTCTCTAATGTGTTTGCAATTTTTCAATTATCGTTTGGGTCACCGGGGAATCTGTCCCTGACTGCTTCTTCTACTCCTGCCTGCTCGTTTTCTTCAGTCTGTGTCAACTTCAATTTGAGTTTTCTGATTTCAAACTGAACCAAGAACATTCGACGTTGGGTTATCGGTATGCTTTGTGGTTTGAAGTGTTTGTCATCGTTTAAATTTAGGGTTTTGAGGTTGAATGAGTGCTTAAGTAATTAATGAGGCTTGAAAATGTGGAATCAAAGCTTTAATCTCAAGCTATATAGCTTCATGGACAGAACTGAGGATTTGGCACTGCAATTCCTACATCAGTATTCTTTTTCCCTGTTTAGCTTTAGGAAATAACATAAATTCTGATTATTTTGTTTGGACAAAAATATGAATTATTAATCGAGTGTCCCAAATGTCATGCCTCACGCTCATGTATCTTCTTTTTCCTCTGCAATTCCTATGAATTTGTTCTCTGAGTCCCACCCTATATGTATTTGATATATATTGTAATGAGTGTGGTAGAGAGGAAAAAAAAGATACATGAGTGTGTGTATTCAGGTATACCCTTTGCACAAGTGTGTATATTCAGGTATAGTCAGGTGCAATAGGACACAAGAGGACAAGGTTCAGTCACAAGAGATAACTTTGTGACTCTTATAATTCAGCTTTACGTTATCACTTACTCATTTGATGATCACATTTTCCACGTTAGTTTATTTGTTTAACTAGTGATAAAGCATGGCATTCCTTTGTTTATTACAAATTCATTGACACTAAAGTAGCATTTTAGAGATAAATTGACCTGACAGTCACCAATGAGCATATATATGTAGAGAAAGTTGAATATGTCTTTTAGTATTGGAATGAAAATTTAATAATATTAAAAGTAAATCATTGTATGATTTTTTTTGGTACAAGTATAAATTGTTTTTTGGATTACAAAAAGTTCAATAAATTCGACACTTGTTCCCAATTAAGGTTAGGAGACAATTCAAAGGCTTAAAAAACGTTTATAAGAAAAATTTATAATATCACTTAGTAAATGAATCCCCATAAATGTAACCAGAATTAAAGTTATATTTTTATAAGATATGAATATATATTTTATTATTTATACTAACTCTTATTGTTCATAGAAGTATGACTTGTTTACACAATGTTTTGTACATTAAGATAAATTTCGTATGATTGGGTATTTCTATCAAAATAGATTTCTCTTATTGTGAACTTACTCTTATTTCTATCAAACGTTATCACTTACTCTTATTGTGAACTTTTGTCTTGTTGACACTTTAACCAATTTTTTCATACAAAGTGAGAGAAATTTAGTATGATCAGGTATTTCTATCAAAATAGATTAAGATAAAGCATATTAATATATATACTACTCATATACTGATATATTTGTTGGATTTTCTTGTTGTATCCTAGGTTTAACTGTGTAGGGAATATAAATGGATAAAAGTTGGCTACATATTAGAGACAGAGGCAATCTATCATATATTAGAGAAGTGGATGGTTTTCTAGAATAGGCATTTAGTCAACCTGACGTGGTAAATCAAATATGTTACCCTTGTAAAAGATGCATGAATGTGATATTTAAAGCGAGAAGAGATGTTAGGACGGACTTATTGAGCAAGGGATTCTGGAATAGTTATACAGTATGGGAGTTGCATAGGGAAATTAGAAGATTTCAGACAGATTGCAGAACTTCTAATAATGACATAGAAAATGCTACTGATAATGAAAATTTTGTAAGGATGGTATGCGATACATATGGAGTTCCATGTGTGGATTATACAAATACTAGTGACTATGAGACCGAAGAGTCTAATTTACAGGCTAACAGGTTCTTTGACTTGTTAAAAGATGCTAAAACTGAACTTTATCCAGGTTGTGTCAAGATATCCAAACTTTCTTTCATTGTAAAGTTGTTTCAAGTGAAATACCTTAACCATTGGAGTAATAAATCTATGGATGTGTTGTTGGGCTTGTTGAAAGAAGTTCTCCCAGAGGGGGTTTTAGTACCAAACTCATTATATGAAGCTAAGAAGATAATTCGTGATCTGGGTGTAGATTACCATAAAATTGATGCTTGTGAGAATGATTGCATATTGTATTGGGGGAGCACACAAATGCAGAATCATGTCCTAAGTGTAATATGCCTAGATGGAATTTAAACAAACAGAAAGAGAAGAATGTTCCACATAAAGTCTTAAGGCATTTTCCCATAACACCAAGGCTACAAAGATTGTATATGTTAAGAGATACAGCTAAAGGAATGAGGTGGCACAAGGAGAAATACTCAAATGATGATGTACTGAGGCATCCAGATAATTCTTTAGCTTGGAAACACTTTGACAACCAATACCCTAACTTCTCTGCTAATCCAAGAAGTGTTCGACTGGGTTTAGCAAGTGATGGATTTTAACCTTTCAGGAATATGAGTGCCAATCATAATATCTGGCATGTTATCTTAGTGCCATATAACTTGCCACCATGGCTTTGTATGAAAAGACCATACTTTATGATGACACTTCTTATTCCAGGTCCAAAGTGTCCAGGTGATGAAATAGATATTTACCTCCAACCAATGATTCAGGAATTGAAGTAATTATGGGAAGTAGGGGTACAAACGTATGATGCATATGTTCAATCAAATTTTATCATGCATGCAGCAATATTGTGGACTATAAATGATTTTCTAGCATATGGAAACCTTTCAGGGTGGTCAACTAAAGGTAAACTTGCATGTCCATGTTGCCACAAAGACACGCATTGTACTTTGATAAGAAGCAAGTTGTCTTATATGGGGCATCGGCGCTTTCTTCCACAAAACCACCCATGGCATAAAAATAAGGTCTCATTTGATGGTAAAGAAGAGCATATGGATCCACCAGTTCCATTGACAGGAGATGAAGTGCTTAAGCAACTACAACACTTAGGTGATGTGTCATTTGGGAAAGGTACAAAATGAAAGCTTCATACACATAATAATGCTTACAATTGGAGGAAAAGAAGTATTTTTTTTCAATTGCCTTATTGGAAGAACTTCATCTTGATGTGATGCATATAGAAAGAAATATTTCTCATAACATTGTTTGCACGGTAATGGACTTGGTTGGAAAGACGAAGGACACAATTAAAAGTAGGTATGACTTGATGGGCTTAGGTATTAGGCGTGACATGCACCTAGTTGAAGACGGTAATAATGTTTCTATTCCTCTTGCTCCTTACACATTGTCTCCTGAGAACAAACAATCCCTTTTAAAATTCTTGGCTAACTTAAGAGTGCCTGATACTTTTTCATCTAACATTTCAAGATGTGTCAACATTCAGGAGCAAAAATTGTTTGGTTTGAAGTGTCATGATCATCATGTGTTATTGCAAGAGATATTTCCAATTGCAATGCATGGGTTATTACCTTTTGAGGTGTGTAAACCAATTATAGAGTTGGGAAGATTTTTCAAATATCTTTGTTTAAAGTCTTTGTCTTCTGAAGTACTTGACAAACTCCAAAGTCAGATAATATTGACATTATGCAAGTTGGAGACGATATTCCCACCTGCTTTCTTTGATGTGATGGTTCACTTGCTAATACACTTGGCAGGGGAGGCAAAAGTTGTAGGACTAGTTCAATATCGTTGGATATATCCAATAGAAAGGTAACATTCGTCAATTGCATTATATATTTATAATTCATAATAATATAATGTTAATTACTTTTAATGCATTAGGTATTTGTGGATACTCAAATCGTATGTTCATAATAAAGCTCAGCCTGAAGGATCAATTGCAGAAAGATACTTGGCAGATGAAAGTCTCACATTCTGTTCAAGATATTTGAAAGATTTTCCTACAAAATTTAATGTGCCACGTAGGAATGATGACACTAATGATGATATGAACCCTGAGTTTACAATATTTAAGAAAAATGGTCAAGCTAGAGGCATTTTGAGTCAATCTCTCTTCCATATGAAGAATATTGTCAAGCAAGAATGTATGTGCTACAAAATTGTGAACAAGTTTGGCCATTTATGGAGTAAGTTGCTTGACTCGAGCAAAAATGTACTTGTCATATTGCATTTTTATCTTATTGCTATCATATATTGTAGGGAATATGCAACAAAGCTTGAAACCCATGGATCAAGGAGTGAGCAAAGCCAACATGAGTTTCCTCAATAGTTTCGTTCACTAGTAAGTTCTAACATCTTGAGCCTTAGTATTTCTGGCAATTACAGTTATATAAAATATCTAACACATGACTTTTGTCCTAAAAGATGACATCATTGTCTACACAGAGCCATATCAGTGATGAACTCATAAGTTTATCAATTGGTCCATTGACGATGGCGAATCGTTATTCCATGTTCATAGGCAATGGATTTTGTTTTCACACAAAAGACCGTGCAACAGGAAAAAAAATCCAAAATAATGGTATTCTAGCTAAGGGTGATGACACTAATGCTGACAAAGAATATTATGGTGTGTTAAAGCATATTTATGAGTTGTCTTACATAGGCAACAGAAAAGTATATTTGTTTAAGTGCCATTGGTGGGATGTGGCTCATTATGACAAAGGATATAAGGTTGATAAGTATAGGTTCATAAGTATCAATATGCGATACTCATTACAAACAAATGAACTATTTATTCTAGCATCTCAAGTTGAGCAAGTTTTCTATGTGGATGACATTGTTGCACCCGGTTGGCTCGTTGTTATCAAAACAAACCCACGCGACTTGTTTAATGTCCCAACTAACAATGCTATTGATGATAGTGGGGTCTATAATCCTATGGTTGATACAGACCCTTATCAACAATTGGTGGTAGACTTAAATGTTTATCGTGTGAGTCCTACACAACTTGATGATATTATCATTAACTTATATGGAGAAGATGGACAAACGCAGACCTTAGCTCAAGGAGAACCATCCCAAATACATCAAAATAATGCCATTAATACTGGATTTAGTGATGAAGTGGATTTTCTTGACGACTTTGATAGTGATACTGAAGAAGAAAGTGACACAAAAACTGAAATAGAAGAAACAAATGAATCAGAAGACATTGATGGAAGTGATAGTACGACGGAAGATTCAAATGAATATAATTAATTGATATGGTACATTTTATCTACATTGATTATTGTTTGATTGATTGCTTTGTTCTAAATGAAATGCATATTTTTATAGGATATGTCAGGATTAAAGAGAGGTCGAGGTGGGAAAAGTCTTTTTGTTACATCTAATGACAACACAAATAGTTGAGGTACATGCTCTACACCTCAATTAAGACCTATTATTTCACCTCTATTACTGCAACAGCAACTTTAGGAAATGCCTGTCAACTCTCCTCCTACTCCCCATACTCAAAATAGTAGTGCAGGTAAGTTTGTTTCAATTTTTGAATAATTGATTTACATCGCTTGTAACATTTAATTGTTCTAATTCAACTTCAATGATATGCTCTTCTACTGGAATCAACAAGTGTTAATGTGAATTTAAGGACTGCACAAGGAGCAAAGATTCGAGTCAAATTTTTAGATTCCATGTCAAGAGCAATTGGTTCAGAAGCAAGAGACTTTTCTAATTATTGTGGTTTAACTCTTATAACCACAGTCTCTTTCAGGGAAAGTGGAGGTAGTTGGAAGAATATTTTTGAAAAATATAGTCATGATATGATTTTAAAAATAAAGGTATTTATGTCAAATTTATATACTTGTTTTAGTTTATTTATATTATTATATAAAGTATTTATATTTATTTATTTCAGGATAAATTTGAACATGCTGATGAAATTACTGAAGAAAAGTTTCATATAGCTATATCAATTATTTAACAAAATGCATTCAGAAATTGGAAGAATAATCTGCACTCTCACTACAAGAAATATGAGACTGATGAGGATATGTTGGTTGATTCTCCTCAAACTATTAGTTTTCAAGATTGGGAGTGGTTATTAATATATTTTAAGTCTGACATGTTTAAGGTATCTCACTATCCTTCTAAGTAAATTATATTTTTTTAATTATTAAATTCTTATTAGTTACTATATTTTGTTGTAGAACAAAAGTGTAAGGAACATGATAAATCGAGAAAAAGAAATGACTAAACATACTTGTGGTCATCGATCATTTGCAGAGATTGAATATGCTACAGTAAGTTCAATCTATCATCACTATAATTTAAATGCTCAATCTTTCTTTTTTAAATCTAATCTTTGTATTTTCTTGTATGTTATTATTTTGTAGAGAGATCCTACTATTGGACGACCTATACCTCCTGACCAGCTGTGGGAGATAACACATACTAGGAAGACATTAGATGGACAAGTAGTATGGGTTGACCCATACTCTGAACAGCTTCATGTACGGGTTGTTATTTAATATCTTATTTTGATTTAGTTTGATTTTTAATCTAATAGTTTTATGTTTTTATTATAGAGTCGTATGCACGAACTTTCTCAACAATAAGACCAAGATTTAGAGAGTGATGCTCGAATGACGTCAGAGGAAATTTTGGCGACAGTTCTTGGTGAGAGGTCAGGGTATGTAAGAGGAAAAGGGTATGGAGCGGAACCTTCAAGGAAGAGAAATCGCCCTCAATCTATTGAGTTCAGTTGTGGAGAGTGCGTGCCCAATTGCAGGAAGAGTTTGATAAAAAAATTCAAGAGGAGAGAGAAAAAATGGAGGCTGAGCGTGCAGTAGAACGTGCAAAGATGGAAGAAGAGCTTGAAAAGATACAACAAGAGCGTGTGCAATTCGACCAAAGACTAATGGAATAAAGAATACAAGCGCAATTCGTTGCCTTGATGCAAAAGGGTCAACCACATGCGGCTACTTCTAGTCATAGTATTGGTTATTCTATATAAAATTTATGTATAAAATTTTAAATATGTTTAAATAATTGAACTAATTTCATATTTTATATGATAATCAAAATATTTATTAATATTATTAGATTATGGTTTATTTAGTTATTTATCATTATTAAAGAAATTATAGAAAAAAATTAAAAATAATATTAACTTTAGGCGGCTACATTTCTGTCGCCGCAGAATTAGCTTTAGGCGGCGACATTTCTTTCGCCGCAAAATCATCTTTAGGAGACGACAGAAGAATCAGCTTTAGAAATGTCACAAAATCCTCTTTAGGCAGCAACAAGTTTGTTCTCGTGAATTCAACTTTAGGTGGCGACTTTCAATTGTCGCCACCAATATATATAGGCGATAGTCTCATAGGTGGTGACTTAACGGTGACAAAATATCGTCACTATAGGGATTTAGCGGCGACTTGTTTATCTCAAGAATTTTTTTGTAGTGGTAACCTATCCTGTTATGGCCAATATGTTTATCTCAGGAAAGCATGTCTCTGGAAGTCACACGAGCCATCCTAATCAGCTTATGGACTCGCCAAACAAGCCTAGTACTCTGAGAAGTGCCGAATGCCTTCAACACCAAAGATTCCCTAGCAACAGATAAAACATTGGATGCAAGTTACTGAAATGTTGCAGCAGCAAGTTCAACACCAAACTTTCTTCACGATTTTTTGAAAGGACATCTGATGGTTATTATTGCACGTGTATGAGAAAGTTTATTTCATGCGAGAGAGAAAGTTTATTATTGCACGTGTATGAGAAAGTCTAAAAATACTCTTATTTATTCGTAGAGAGAATATGTGGTGGAAAGTGTGGTGAAGATGTAAAAATTAAGACAAATTTAGAAATTAAATACATGATATATGCTTAATTAAATGTGGGGTAGAATGATAAATTCACAATGTAAGGAAACGGGCGATCCACCCATGGTGGATCAGACCCGACCGATGGGAAACATAGAGCCGTTTACATGCAAACCGAGGGAATATTTGAATTTGAAATGAGGGAGTTAGATACGGTTATCTAACTCCCCTCCCACTGGCTATATATATGTACATACACGGACAGAAATAAAGTGTGTGACGGAATATATACTTCTCTTTTTTTGACACTCTATTTCTGTATTTTATTCTAGTGCATTTGTTGTGAAAATGAACCAGAGTCTATACAGGGTGCTCCGGTTACTTGTGGGTATCTAGTGTGTCAAGCAAATGATTCTAAGTACGCCCAAAAACCTTCAGTGGCATCAGAGCATGGTTATTCGCTTCCGCATGCTTCTCTGTATTTTCATTTTTTTCTGGTTATGCACTGTTTTGTTGTATATATATGTCTTAAAGTGTTTGTTTAGTGATAATATGAATAGAACATGCATTTAAACGATAAAGAGAAGCATTTTCAACGTAAACCGAATTGAAAATTTTCATTTCTTGAAATTGGGTCATTAGAAAATAGAGTTTTTAGGCCTTTAAAATGATCCCATTGCATAGAGCACGAAAAAACGAAGAAAATGACACCAAGAACATCAAAATTAGACGTCGGACGGAGAAGTTACGAGTGAAAAACGAGTCGGGTCGTCAGACCCGACTCGTTTTCCAGTCGGGTCTGTGCAGACCCGGCTGGAGGTAGGGGATGACACTGTTTATCCCCAAAATGACGCCGTTTTGCCTCTTTCATAAAAAAAAATTATTATAAACACTATTCACGGCAGACTAGGCTGCGTCCAGCCCAGTCACAAAAAAAAAAGGAGTTTGGGCAGCAAGAGGCCCAGAAGAAAAAAAAACATTTTTTTAATTAAATAATAAAAAATTGTTCTTTTTATTTTAAAAAAAATATTTGGGGAAATTCTGGTGGCGACACGTGGCAGTGACACGTGGCAGCACCAGACTGGCGCGTGCAGTACATGCGCCAGCAACCGAGAGTGGGTTTTGTTCAGTTTTTTTTATTTTTTCTGAATTTTTCCTTCTTGGGGCGTGTGAGGGAGCGTCGGACCTTCGATTGAGGTGCAGTTTGTTCCTAAAATTCCCTAAAATCAAGATCTTTATTTTGACATATAATTTGCCTAATTTGGGAGGCAATTCTAGATCTATTTATTAATATTCAGTGTATTTTCTGGTATTTTTTAGTGTTTAAAAATTCCAGAAAATTATGATAATTAATATGTGTTATTATTTAGGTGAAAATGAGTTCATCTAACACTGAATCTCTGGGATATACTATAAATGATGACATCTCATTTTTAGATGAGGTAAATAACCTAGAGGAAAACCTTCAAGAGGATCCCGAGGTGGAACCTGAAGAGGATCTAGAGCAAGATCTTGATAATCTTTCTGAAGAAGACCCAGAGGAGTTGATGGAGGAAGTTCCACAAGAGGAACCAGAAGAAAGAGATGATTCCGGACCGTGTTCAGAAACATTATTCCCTATCGAACCACTTCCTCTACAGCCTTTAATGATGTCTTCAGATTTAAACTCCAAGAGGGTGCCTACTCTTAACGGTGAACCTCAAGTTGAGGATGGAGAAGAAGTGAATCAATCTCTTACCCCTATTTTAGCCATGAACATAGCTGAAAGAGATGCAGCTATGTTAACAAACATGAAAGGCATTAATAGCTTCATTGGTAAATACGTTAAAGGCATGACAGATAAGAAGCATACTGAATTCTATTTGAAAGTTATAATGGAATTTATAAGAGCTACAAGAGTTAGAGGAAAGCCCAATTCAGGATACATCAGAAAGAAAAATTGGCTTACAAAAATAGAATTTGTATCTAACCTTAAAAAGCCACCTCGTGAGCTTAAGAAGCTAAGAAAAGCAATGTTAGAATATTGTAAAACTCATATCGAATGATGTATATTTTTACTTTGATTTCCATTGCTTTACTTTGTTAAAGACATACTTTTATACTCTTTCTTTGTAAAGACTTATTATTATTACATGCCTTGTATGCAAGAGAAACATGTTTCATTTTAATTCTTTATATGTTATGATTCATGTATATTTTTTATAAGTGGAAGGTTTTTTAGATGATGAGTATTCTGAAAAGCAATATTTCATAAGAAAAGTACTTATATTAATTTTGATAGAGAATGATGGCGTTGCTAGTGCTTGTGTGATGAGAGGTACAAATGTATTCTCCTGATCATGGGTCTAGTGATATTATTATTTTCCGATCAAAAATTAATAAAAGTACATGACATTGTATACTTTACATGTGCTATATATATATATATGTAAATTCACTTAAATGTTCTATGGTTCAATAAATTAATGTGGGAAAGGTTTGTCACAGAACTGATATTGAACAATGGCATCAAAGAACATTATTGCTGAATTAAACAAGGGGGAAAAACTCAACGGGGACAACTGGGATATTTGACACCGAAAGGTCCAATATATTCTAGAAGAATAGGATGCTATTGAGCCATTAACAATGGCCATGGTAGAACCTGAGGCTGGCAATACGACCCAGCACAGGAGAGACCAGGAAGCTTACCAATCCTGGAAAAAGAAGAATAGCATTGCAAGAATCACTCTATTGAGTGCAATGGCTGATGACTTAATGTGTGAGTTTGAGACACACAGAACGGCACAGGCAATGTGGATTGCCTTAAAGGATAAGTTTGGAGGAGTGTCCACGACTAAGCTTAAAAGGTTGACGATTAAATTCGATACCTATAAGCTAAAACCAAATAATCCTATGAGGCAACATCTAAGAGAGATGTCCACAATGATCTATGAACTGAAGGAAGTCAGACATAATCTATCTGACGAACAGCAAGTGCAGGCTGTCATCAGATCACTCCCTGCCAGTTGGGAGCACATGAAAGTTAATCTGACCCATAATGAAAATATCATTACTTTCAGTGATGTAGCTAAGCATTTGGAGCTAGAGGATGAACGTCTGGAGGCTTATAAAGCCACTGGACAAGCCTATTTGACCGAAGGTGCGGGTCCTTCCCAATCAAAGCCTGAATCCAAAAAGGGCAAGAAATCTCATAAAAATGGGAAGAAAGGCGATCCTCCACCCAAGAAGGGCAAGCAACAGTTCAAGAAAAAGGGAAAGAAAGGAGGAAAGAAAAAGCTAGACCTAAAGAAGGTCAAATGCTTTGCCTGCCAGAAAATGGGACATTTCGCACGTGACTGTTCTAAACAGGCCGAGAACGAAAAGGTAACAGTGAATTATGTGAATTCACATATCTCATTTGTTTCTAGCATTGTTTTTTTGACAGAACCTATTTCTTTTTCTTGGATTATTGACTCAGGCTCCACAGACCACGTAAGTCGAGATCGAGGATCTTTCGTGGAATACTGTCGGTTGCCATATCAAAGCAAGTGGGTTTTCCTTGGCAATAATGCAAGGATCGAGGTTCGAGGCATTGGCATTTTCAAACTTGTTTTGTTTAGTGGAAAGACCTTGATACTGCATGATGTGCTTCATTCTCCTGACATCTGACAGAATTTAATTTCTGTAATTTGCTTACTAGACTTTGGGTTTAATGTAAACTTTTATGGTAAAGTTGCAGACATTTGTAACAACTCAATATTTTATAGTTCAGCTTTTCGTTTTCAAAGCTTCTTTATTTTGGATCTTGCTAATGATTTTAATGTTCATGATTGCTTTGCTATTACTTCAAATAATCCTGATATGAATATTTGGCATGCTAGACTAGGACATATTAATCAAAATAGAATGATTAAACTGGCTAAAGAAGGCATGTTGGGGGTGATCCCTAACATGGATATGTCATTATGCGAAAGCTGTCTAGCTGGTAAGGCTACCAGGAAACCATTCGGTAAGGGAATACGAGCTGAAAACCCATTGTAATTAATCTATTCTAACATTTGCGGTCCAATGAGTGTGAGGGCAAGACACGGAGCTTGGTATTTCATTACCTTTATTGATGATTTTTCACGATATGATCATGTCTATTTGATTTCACATAAGTCCGAGGCACTAGAGTGTTTTAGACGATACGTGAATGAAGTAGAGAATCAAATGGACAAAAGAATCAAGGCATTACGTACTGATCGAGGTCGTGAATACCTTTCAGATCAATTCAAATAGCTCTGTGAAGAAAAAGGGATTATTAGGTAACTAACTATCCCTAGCACACCTCAACAGAATGAGGTTGCCAAAAGAAGAAATAGAACTCTTCTAGACATGGTTAGATCTATGATGGCTTAGGCAAACCTTCCAATTTCACATTGAGGTGATGCTTTATTGACAACAACCTTTATACTTAACCGTGTGCCCTCAAAATCAGTCATTTCCACACCCTACGAGTTATGGACCAAACGTCAGCCAGATCTAAGCATACTTAGACCTTGGGGTTCGTCGTCATACATCCATGACAATTCTCATAGACATGGGAAACTGGGTCCTAGAGGGAAGAAATGTATTTTTATAAGGTACTCTGAACCCTCAAAAGGATATGTATTCATAAGTGAAATTGAAGATGGAACAGTGACTAAAATAGAATCAAGAGATGCTGTATTTATTGAGACGGAGTTTCCCAGTAGGGGAGATGTTGACCGCACTGTATCTCTTTATGAGACTCAGGAACAGGACAGTGCAGAACAAATTGACAAACCAGAATCGTCTAGGCATGTCAATCTGAGTGGGAGCCAAGAACGGTCAACACAAAGACCGAAACAAATGAGAAAAGATAAGCAAATTGCTCCTACCAGAAAGAGTAACAGGGAAAGTGTTCCAAAGAGACGCTTCCAAATAGAAGGAGAAGCACTCTTAGTTACTCCAGAAGGGGATGATAAACCCCGCACTATTCATGAGGCCTTAGCAAGTCCTGCAAAGGAGGAATGGAAGAAAGCAATGAAAGAGGAAATGGACTCAATGATGAAAAACTAAGTTTGGGAATTGGTTGATCTGCCAAAAGGGCGTAAAGCAATTGGGAACAAGTGGGTTCTCAAAATCAAAAGAAAGGTAGATGGATCAATTGACAAATTCAAAGCTCGATTGGTTGCAAAGGGATATACACAACAGGGAGGTATAGATTTTGAGCATACTTTTTCACCTGTTGTGCGCTTCAATTCAATAAGACTTATTCTGACAATAGTAAACAGTTTAAACTTAGAGTTACATCATATGGATGTAAAAACCGCATTCCTGAATGGTGATTTGGATGAAGAAATCTATATGGAACAACCAATAGGTTTTATTGAAAAAGGGTTTGAACACAAGAAGTGTAAACTCAAAAGATCTATTTATGGATTAAAACAGTCATCCAGATAGTGGTACTTGAGGTTTCATAAGACGATTACCTCATATAACTTCTAGATGATAGAGGAAGATCACTGTGTCTACGTTAAGCGGTTTAAGGGTAACTTTGTGATATTATCCTTATACGTAGACGATATACTATTAGCTGGAAATATCTTGACTCTGTGATAGCTATTAAAGAATGGCTTTCATCAAATTTCGAGATGAAAGACATAGGTGAAGCAGAATACATACTTGGAGTCAAGATTCGAAGGAATCGTTCCAAGAGAATCCTCACTCTTTCACAAGAGAATTATATCAATAAGATACTTGAGCGATTCCATATGAGTGAATGCAAACCCATGGATATCCTTGTGGCTACTGAAGTGGCCTTGAGTTCTGACATGTGTCCCAAAACTGAATCAGAGAAAAGGCAAATGGAAAGAGTTCCATATGCCAGTGCCGTTGGTAGCCTGATGTATGCAATGATGTGTACAAGACCAGATATTTGTTATGCCATGGGGCTGGTTAGCAGATTCCAGTCCAACCCTGATGAGAAACACTGGAAAGCAGTGAAAAGGATCTTGAGATACTTAAAGGGCACAGCTGACTATGCATTATGTTATCAAGGAAGTGATCTACGCCTAATCGGATATTCCGATGCTGATGTAGGCAGTGATGAAGAAGAACGAAGATCGACTTCAGGATACACCTTCTTGCTTAACAACGGCGCCATATGTTGGAGTAGCAAGAAGCAAACGTGTATTGCTTTACACTCTATGGAAGCTGAGTTTGTGGCATGCACTGCAGTAGTGCAAGAGGCTGTTTGGCTGAAGAGATTTATTGAGCACCTAGGATTGGGGAACGAGAGTACCAATCCGGTGTTGATACATTGTGACATTACTACAGCTATAGCCTACACAAAAGACCCTAAGTATCACAGCAAGACCAAATACATTGATATAAAGTATAACTTTGTGAGGGATTATATAGTACAGAAAATTATAAATGTACAATACATTTCAACAAAATGTATGGTTGCAGATCCCCTAACTAAGCCAATAGGCAAAGAAACATTCGAGAAACATGTAAAAGCCATTGGCATGTTAAAAATATAAAGTTACAGACTTTATGTAATACTTTTATTTTTATTAACGATATCATGTCATTTATTATTACTTATATGTCTGGGTAAAAGTATACAATGTCTAGTATGTCGTACAGGTTGAAAGAGGTAGCTCTCTCACACGAGCAACCGCCTTTGATGCTATAGAAGCGTTCAAAGATGAGACATGTGTTCACCAATAAAACAGCAAGATTGCTGATATGGTAGAGAAGAAACACAATAAGTGTCGCCTTGGCTTAAAAGTGCAGTGAGTCAAGATGAGATCCATGAGTAAGGGTATGGATCGAACAATGGATTCTCACATCCATAAAACCTATTGCCAGATGACAAATTCTTCAAAAAATTGACGTCATATTATGTGAATATAATTGAAGAGTTTGGGTTTAGATACTATGAGTATCTAGACTTAAATCTGTACGGTGTGATTAATAGAATCAAAATGACGTACACTCTTTAAGGATAAGAGGAACACCGTAACATGTGATTCATACCACATGTGCTAAAGAACTGCAAATGGAAAGCAAGAGAATCAATCCCTGCTTTATTGTTGTGTGAGTTCTAGAAAGGTATAATCCTTTCATAAATGTCCTTTGACTTTGACAATATTATGGAGGTATTTTTCAGCGATTGCTACTTTGGTATATGTCCTATGGTCAAATTATATATGAACTGAAGGTATTATGCTAGGAAAGCGGCTGATTTATATCAAAATAATATATGGGTGAAAGAAAGATTGCCAAAATATACATATCCATGCTAGTGTCTGTGACTGGTCCCTTATGATATTATTTTGTTAATTTCATAAGTGTGGATACTATGCATAAGTGGAGGCTATCTGAGTTATATACTGACTCAAGAGGGATTAGATTAGCCATGAGAAAAGTGTATATGGGCAAATCTAGGACATTCAAGGCACTATAATTTATTTGATCGAGCTGCACTAAAGGGTTGCTTTGTGCTGGTCTCTGTAAAGGGGATTTCTAGTACAAACGCCCGAAAAGAGATGTCATGCCTACGCGGTCACGGCAAAGCACCTAGTATGAAAGAAGGAAGAAAATGAGATTTGATCCATAATATCTAATCCACCATGTGTGAGTGGGAGATGTAAGGAAACGGGCGATCTACCCATGGTGGATCAGACCCGACCGATGGAAAACAGAGAGCCGTTTACATTCGAACCGAGGGAATATTTGAATTTGAAATAAGGGAGTTAGATACGGTTATCTAACTCCCCTCCCACAGGCTATATATATGTACATACACGGACAGAAATGAAATGTGTGGCAGAACATATACTTCTCTGTTTTCGACGCTCTGTTTCTGCATTTTCTTCCAGTGCATTTGTTGTGAAAATGAACCAGAGTCCATACAGGGTGCTCCAGTTACGTGTGGGTATCTAGTGTGTCAAGCAAACGATTCCAAGTACGCCCGAAAACCTTCACACACAAAAAATAATTTGAAACAACTTCTGAATATTTTTTATAAAAATGAACATGTCCTAACAAGAAATTGTCTCTTATAAAAGGAATAGAAGGATTATAAATGAGAAAAATTGTATACAATAATAAATAAAAGATAAAAGATAAAATTATAAATTTATGTAAATAATTTAATTATGTAAATTATAAATATGATAAAATAAATTTTATCCCTACCTTAAAAAATAGGATCAGAGGAGTAATGATTAATAATTAATATTTATAAAAAAAATGCCAAAAGGAATGGACAATGAACCGACGCAACCATGTTTCACTTTGCCCCACTAACAATTAATAGTTAACAATTAAAATTAATATAATTAATAACTATTGATGGTTATTCGGATTGCAAAGAGATCAATTGGTTTATTTAAATTTAAAATAGTTGATGCATGGTACTCAAATTGATCCTCAAAATAATTGTTGATTGATTCCAGACATAATACTTGGTTGCACTCTATGACAATCATCCAAGATCCAAGACATACCCCAAAAGTCACTTTGTTCATCTCCAACGTATGTTTAGGCTTCCAGAATGTGGATCCAAACATAGCCATAGTTGGGGAGACACTTACTGTGTGTTTGATAAGTATCTAAACTATGGTTTTAAACGGGTTTTTTTTGCCTAAATTTTAGTTTAAAAAAATATTAAAACAAACAGCCATATTTATGCAAAATGGCTTTTAAATTAAATCATGGTTTAAAACTAAAGTTTTAAATAAGCTACTGACTAGCTTCTAGAATAGTAAAAGAGTTTATAAACTACCCAATTACTGTTTTATCCTTACTTTTCTTATACACTTTCTCCTCTCTCCTTTCTCTTTTTTCTTCTTCACTATCTCTCTTCTCTCCTCTCTCCCCTCTATCTTCTCTCATATTTTTAATAAAATCATACTCTTACTTTTTCAAAACTACTTTTTTCCATAAACTCTTTTCCAAAAGCTATTTTCTCAAAACTGTCCAAAATTTTTTTTTTTCATAAATCTTTTTACAAACTCTTATTTAAATAGGCCCTTAATATAACATGGTGGACATGGCATCCCATAATAATTTAATTAAAGTTGGATATATCATCCAAACAAAATTATGCCCCCAAATACCAACTTCTTTAGAGAACTCTGCTAATTTAACGCGTACTTACATTAATATTGACTTTATTCTTCCTACCACCCATAAAATATAATACATACACTTTATGCTTCATTATACATTTGTACATCAAACAACCAAATAATTCATTAATAATGGCAGAAGGATAAATAAAATCCCCATGCTTACTAAAACTGACCATGCCCATTACAGATACATCAAAACACATGAAATACATTTACTTACTCTCTTAAAAAAAACTACAATTTCATTCAATACCATGCCTTAATTATAATAAATGACATAGATCTCCAAGTTCAAATTTTGGATATATTATTGTGCAATAGATAAAACCTTTACAAACGAGGAAAAATATTTAGTTTTTAACTATACTAGGAAATTCTAGTCTTTTATTAACATTCATAAGCCCTTAATGAGAAGACTGATTAGAAAATTGTTAAAAATATAAAGCTAAATTTAAATTTTACTATTTTAACTAAATTTAATTAGAATATTTTTTTCATACGCTATCCTTTCATTATAAGTGCTTAAACTGGAAAAAAAAAAGAACGTCAAAGTACCGCAGCCCCTTGAAATGATATATAGTGGAAGGAAGCACCGGGGAAGGGTCATAAATGAAACTCACAAGCACACAAGTCAACATGAAAGTGACAAATATGACCCACAACCTAATATAATACTAATACAATCTTATCCCTCGCATTACTTTATTCTTTCCCTCATCTACACATAGACAAGAGAAGCTTCCTCTCACCCTCTAGGAACCTGTCTCGAAACCTCATCATTTCTTACACTACATCATCATTCATTCTCTATATATTCTCTCTCACACTTCACTATCCTCTCAACCAAATCTCCTTCTCTGTCCTCAAAAACCAAACTTCTCACTCTAAGTTCTTAAACCTATCCGTATCATCAGTAACTTGGGATCTTCAGTTCTGCAGAATAAAAAAGTATGCAAAACTTTGCATCCACCTGCTTCAGTCAAGAACATAGCCCTATCAATGGAGATCTTTGCTTTCATACTACCAACCAATCCTTATTCTCTGGGTCTCTTCCTGCTTATTACCAGACGCCATCAAGTAGTACTGTGGGTTCATCAAAATCACCTAAGTCATCAAATTTAAGCAATAGGAAGCCATCTATAAATATTACCATCCCTCCGATGGGCTTAAGGATAAGCTCCTCATCATCATCATCATCGTCGGATGTTACAGAGGACAAGCACTACCGAGGGGTTCGACAGCGGCCGTGGGGGAAGTTCGCGGCGGAGATTCGTGACCCGAATCGAAAGGGATCGAGGGTGTGGCTTGGAACCTTCGATACAGCCATGGAAGCAGCAAAAGCATATGATAGAGCTGCGTTTAAGATGAGAGGAAGCAAAGCTATACTGAATTTCCCTCTTGAGATTGGAGCAACAATAAGTTCTGAAGAATCAAATTCATCAACAGTGGAAAAAGTTGTTGGTGAGAAAAGGGGAAGAGAGGAAGAAGAGAGTGATGAACAGGACAATAATGAAGAATTTAAGAAGATGAAGAAGGAGAAGGAAGAGGCACTGTCACCCACAGGTGGGGTTGTTTCTTCTTCGTTTTCTTCTACTGCAACAGTTGGTCCGTTAACGCCGTCATGTTGGAAGGGGTTTTGGGATTCTGAAGTTGCCAACACTATTTTCAGTGTTCCTCCGTTATCGCCGTTATCTCCTCCCATGATGATTGTGACGTAGAAGCAAAAAGGAGAAAAACTAAATATTATGATGAGTGATGACGCAAATGCTTATCCTCTTCAAAAATATTTTAATTAGTAGGTATACATATAATTGAGTGTGATTCGTTCATATGTTGAGAGATAGACCTATACATACATTTATATATATACATATATATATATATATATAGGAAGACGTGGTAATTAACAGGTTTGGAGTATGGAGAGTTTTATTTTTTCTCAAATTAATTGATTCATGATTGTAGTGCGTAAATTTTTAAAAATTAAATTTATTTATTAATTATTTAGAAAAAGTATGTAAAGTTTATCCATTTTCATTTATATATATATATGCACTCATCCTTTGAGAGGGTTTAAACTTACAACCCTATACTTAAAAAAGACCTAAATAAGACCCTATATGTCCAATTACCCGACTTTTACATTTATAGATATATAAATTTGAAGAGAATGTAACACAAAAATATAGTTGTATATAAAATTTTACATATTTGATGTGCAAAATGACTCCCATTAAAATTATGTTATCCATTCATGGAACACTGAAAAGTATAACCAAATATTGTTTGCTTAAGCTTACCCTAACATTTGAACAAGCTTTGTTTAAGATCAACTTTGCAACAAGCATAATACTACCCTAAAATGAAAAAATAATGCTGAAATAGAGGGTTGAAAAGCAAAACACTTCAAAGCTAAACAAGGAGAAACAGAAAAAAATGAAAATTAAAGAATTATAATACAAAATATGCTTTTTATGTTGCCTATCGAGGTGAGGAACCGACATTAAAATCACATTTTGACCAATATTAAAAGCCCTTCTACTACGAATGAAAATAAAAGAAAAGAAATCTTACTATTTAATAACTCCAATAATATACATTTTTTGTGGGGTGAAAGTATAAATTTATGTTGTAAGTTTTTATTTAAGAAAAATATTTTTCTAGAAATTTTGTTAAGTTTAATGTCGTCCCAAAAGTTTTAAAATTTAGTAATATTACTCTACCTAGTTAAAAAAATAATAATTTTGATTATTAAAATATTAACATAAACTATTAACATTTTTAATAAGATGGGTATCATTGTTACTTTTTAAACTTTAAGGCGATATTGAATCTAAAAAATTGTTTAAGATTGAAAACATTCAGGACAAACTTATAACTTGATCGTTTTTTTGCACCCTTTGTATCTCCCTCTTGCTGTGCTATATTAAGAAAGTTATTTTTTAAAAAAACATTATATTAACAGTAAAAAGATTAAAATACAAAGTTAGTGTTTGTAATTTAAGGTGAATTAAATTGAAAGAAGAAAAATTAAAATAATCCTTAATTAAGAAGAATACATTAAACTGAGAAAATAGGCTTAGCAGTTAGCATGCAGTTATGGTCTTGCTCAACTTGTGTGTAAAACTTTGTCAAAATACCGATTCTATGTAATTACAAAAGTTTGATAGTGCTATGGTGCCTTAAATAGTTGAGTATCCGCCATATACTACCTCCTATCCTCTCTCTCTCTCTCTCTCTATATATATATATATAAACAACATAGAATAATTTATATTTGTCTAAAACTTTAATGGATTCTTTTTATTTTGATCCCAAATTAATTATATATATATATATATATCTCATCTATATTTCTCACTTATTCTCTTTTATATATTTTTTCATTCGTTCTCTCTCACCCATCATCTTAATAAGCAAAAGTATATTTAAAAAAAATATATCTATTACATATTTATTATTTTTAATTTATATTAATTAGTATTTTAATCTAAGGAATTTGGTTAGTTATCGCTTATATATAGGCCGGGAGAGTAACATATTTGAAACATGCCATGAAAAATGGGAGTTGTCTTCCATTTTCTTTTCTCATATGATACTGGGCATTATCTCATAATCAGATTGAATAGGTATCTAGTAATGCCTATTGTTAGACTCTATATTTTGATGATACCAAACTGATTAAATGTTAAATTCTAATTTAAAAACTTATATTTTATATAACTTTATCGATAAGGTGTTTATCAATAATTTTTTCGATAAATAAAAATAAAATTTAGTTTATAAAATATGTTTCTAAGTGACATTTATTGATAAGAATGTTTATCGATAAACTCTTCGATAAATGAGAACAAAATCTATTTATGAAATCAGTTTCTAAATAAAATTTATTGAAGCATTAATCAATAAGGTAGTTTATCGATAAACACTTTGATAAATAGAGAATTTTTTGTTATTAAACTAATTTATGAAACTAGTTAAGTAATATTTAAATCTACAATTATTAAACACTTTGATAATCGATCTTATGATTATTTTAGAAAATAATCTTATAGAAGTTTTGAAAAAAAATGATTTGAAATAACTTGCATAGCATTTGTGATTAAGTTAGAAGAATTAAAGAAAGTCTCTAACATTGTTCTAAAACATTAAATCTTATCGATTAGTTATTTAATAAAGCCACTTATCAAATAACACTTCGATAATATATCTCTTATGGTCTATGAAATAAAGACTTTGAATAAACTTATTTTCAATAAGTACTAAAATAAGTATGAATAATGCCTATGTAACTAAAAATTTATTTTTCGATAAGTTTGATTTTTGAAATAGTATTCGATAATAGTCATTTTGGTTTAAATACCTATTGTTTGAATATTCATCAAAGCTATTTTCAATTAACACGTCGATAAATGTACTTGTTCTTCAAGATGATTTTCCAGACTTAGCTATTTCAATTCAAAACGTTGGAAACCAATTGATCTTTATTTAAATACTTATTATATCATTTATACAATGTATTTCAAAATTAATTGCAGGCATAAATAAGATCAAATAAACAAAACCATCAAAAAGCAATTTTGTGTTAGATGCATTAAATGCTTCAACTGTCACACATCAATGGCTCTATTCTTCAACGAGTCTAACAACTACTCAACGAATTGATCTTCATACTCAACTATAAAAAGAAGCTATAGTAAATGTAAACGAACAATGAACAATGAACGAACATTTATTAAGTATTAATTGTTAACCTTCTGTATTTATTTTTGTACTCTATTTTTATTCTGTTTTTCATATTATGAACATAGCATCTTTGATCTTTAATATTTATTACTATTACTCTATTTGAGAAAGAGATTTAAAAAATTGTATGTTTTAATTTGAGATACTTAAGAGTGAGTCTCTTGAGTTGGTATATTATAACTTTACAGGAAGTAAGAGGAGTGAGGGAGAATATATCTTGTTGAAGTACTAAGGCACTGAGAGTCATGTAAATATTGGGGAATAGTAAGAGGAGCTATGAGGATTAGATATAAATCAAGTGATTAGGTTTAATTAGTATAAACTCTCGATGCATCATCTTATTTATCTACTTCATTTCACTTCGGTGGTATCCTTCTTAACTTAATCTATATGTTTATGTTTTGATTTAAGTTTAAATTTTTTAATATTAACAAATTCACTCCCTCTTAGATAAAATTGTCGTTCTAACACCTACATCTCATGAATTTGATATTTTTCATCAAAATAGTACAGCCTAAAAAGCCAGAAGAATTTTAAATAATTTTTTTTAAAAAAAATAGAAACTCAAATTAATTTTAACAAATTTTCTTAATTTGTGTTAAGTGAATTATGCCCAAGGAAGCGTGGTACGGAAAAAACTCTGCAGAAGTAGGATAATACAATGAAAAAAAATAGATACATGAAATGGGTAAGCTAAAAATATTGAGTAAAACCCCATTAGACATTGCATGATGAAAGTAGAAATAGTTAGTCTTTCATAAGATGATAAACTAATATTTAAATCTATAATTAAAAAAATATTCACATTTAGTGCTCAATAATATTTTAAACAAAATTGCATATGGCTAATAAAAAAAACCCATTGCAGGTATTGATCTCTCTCATTGTAATACTTACTACATCAAAAAACCAAAGCACAAACCAATATTACCTTTGGACATTTTAATCGAATATAGTTATGTTATTGAAATGTTTTCTGAAAAAATTAATTATTTGAACCCTATAATCTCATCGAGTTTATATTTCAGTCCTTATATGTAAGTCTCTATATTTTTTTCTTTCTTTCTTTTCCATCCATCCGTACTGTTCATAGTCCATTGTAACTCGTCTGACGCGGTACTAATAGTTCTTAACAACGTTAGCTTTGCTTAGTTAATCAAATAATTAATTTTCCCTCATTTGTATTTCTAATCAATTCCAGCAGATCGTAAAGTCCGAATTCACTTTAGTTCGTGGTAAAGTTTTCAATTTTTGATGAAGCCCTATTAATATAATAGAAATGAGAATATAATAGAATAGTATTAAAAAATAAGTTTGGTATACACATAAATGAAAAAAAACTATTTTTTGACAGCTGTATGGTAAAATAAAAATGAAAATGAAAAAAAGACAAGGTTTACAAAATTGGACTGATTATTAAAGTAAACGAGACAATAGTTCAATGATTAATAATTTAACCGTTACTGGACCAGTTATGGTTAATTTATTATATTTTTAATTTTATATGTTAGATTCTACATTAGAGATATATTTTTTGTTTAAATAAGGTTCATGAAATTTAAAGGTAAAGAGGGAAGAAAGTTTCTTCTCTTTAATTTAAAGAAGCTCATGTGGGTATTCAAGAACTTTGTTTTTTTTTTTTAAAAAAATCACACATCCATAAAGTAACAAAGTATGAGGCGCTTTTAGGAGGCTTACTAAGACTAAATTGAAAATATAAAATTTGAAAAACATATAACGAAAAATAAAATTTGTAAAACAAAATATAGAAATAATTTGAACAACTCAGATTATATATATGTGTGTGTACATGTATGCGCGCGCTTACATTAAAAAAATTCCAAGCTTTAAGAAAATAATTCAATACAGTTGAAGGGGATTAAAAAGCTACAAGAAGAGCAACCAAACGAAGATACTGATAAAGAATAAAATCTACGTCTAAATTAGTAAAGTGTAGGATGAGAGATACTTAAATTATTAATATAAGAATTAAATAATTAATTTAAAAAAATTTAAAAAATTAATTATATTAATTTTTATAATAAATATAATTCAATTTTCTTAATAGTTATATTAATTTTTATAATAAATATAATTTAATTTTTTTAATATGCCATTTTTTTTATTATAACTATAGATAGAATCCTTTTACTATGTTTAATCAATACATATATCTTGAAAAAATGTATAAATTATTTTTTTAAAAAAATAATATACTATATTTAAAACTAAATACAAACCGTCAATTACTAATCTAACCAATTGAATACTACTGCGATGCAGAACGTCGGAAAAGAGGATTGGATATACAATTATATCAAAAAGGCTAAACTACATCTCGCCAACAAATCATAAAATATTTTGGCAGACATTTTCAACTTTGTCATGGGAATTCCACTATTCACATTATTTTCCTGAAAACAACTATGCATTTGAAATTGTGCCAAAATCCCACAATGCCTCCTTCCTCGGGTTCAGATCTCTCATCTTTTCATAATGCACAGTAACTGTCATTTATCAATTAGAGCCTTAAATGATATAACTGCGCTCTAGCCATTCATCAAGTCTCAATAGACAATTTTAAAAGGAAAACATCAATGAAAAAGAATCACATGAAACCTGATTTTCTCTCCCTTTCTTCATTCACTTGGAGTCTCTACATTTTCATTTTTACTTATTTTCATCCAGTTTAACAAGAGAACTTCAGATCATGTTACATCCACAGCATTTTAAACACAATTGAGCAACGGCTTCTCGTACTAATTTACTGAATGGAAGTTTCTGTCTTTCCCCTTCTAAATTCATAAATTAATATATACATTATGAATTCTTCATAGATAAAACAAAAATTTCAAAATCTATTTCACCTTGATTTATGGATAACTCTATATTGGTCAGGGAGCAAATTGCTCATACCCCTGCAATTTTTTTTTTTGTTAGATACATTTGAATATAGTATCAAGTAGGCCTATGTTGAAAGTGTAGCCATTCTAGACTACCTTAGAGAAAGCTTATATAGCTAGGAAGTACAAAATCCAAGGAATCATCAGCTTTTAGGTCAGAAAATGATCAATCATATGGCGTATGACATCTACACCTTCTAGATGCCAGGTTTGGTCTTTTACCTGTAAAAGAAAGATTTATTAAAGATGCCTGAGAAAGGAAACAGGGTAAAGAAGCAGCCTAAGAAACACGTCATATATGATGATTTATTGAGAAGACTGCTGTATTTGTATTTTAAATAGGGGATATTACTCTGAGGTTCTAAATAAGGGATTTAATTGCAAAAAAATCTCAAGCATTATAAAAGTTTTGTTACTCCTATACTAGAACTTGTCATTGTTAGCTCCTTAGTTGTCATTAGGACATTTGGGTAATTAAATTTCTTGTTTGAGACCTCATTGTAATAGCAATATTAGTACCACACTATAATTTAGAAGAAACTTACAATTTGGTCTGAGAGTACCATTTGAATGTAGTCTCGGAAAATGTAACGGCACAAATTCATCCATGTAAATAACAAACTTATGGCATATTAATTTTACTCTTCCAATCTTTAATATAAGACCTCATTGCAGGGTTGATGTTAATCCTGAATATAAGACCTATATCATATATTTATGAATGTTTTCCCACGTTACCCATATTAATACTCCTTCAACAATAATCAAGTAAAAAAGTAAGGAAAGGAATTAAGGAAAATGATTAGGGTGTTTTAAAAAAAGCATGTGATATTAACTAACTAAACTAACTTACTTAATTTAATCAAATTAGTTAAATAGATTTATATTAAGGACTGGAGGATTATTTTATTTTGGAGATGTCAAGTAGTGCAGGGACATTGAAAGAATCAATTTATAACAATTTTTTAAAAACCGTTGGTGTTTTCATTGATTTCATGGCCTAAGTTAGATAAAAATTGCTAGTTTACTCTATCACTCATCATGGGTTAGTGGTTACACAAAACAATGTGATGTGAGAGTGAGCCACGGACCTGAATGATACTATGAGCAGCAAACCTCTGTCTGCTGCTGTGAAAACTAACATCCACTTTTTCCCATGACACGCGAGATAAGCCTGTTACCAGCTCCTCTGCAAGAAACATTCCTGTGAAAAATCAGACAATCTGCAGATAGGAGGATCAAATAAAGAAAGATCCTACGCATATCCCTTTTACAAATTCAGGCAACAGTTGAATCTTATAGGTAAAGATTAATTACATGAAAGTTGATGACTCCAACTCAATGAAAAATAGCAGATACTAGTATTTTAGAAAGAAAATGTAAATATTGGGAGTATTTCTTCCAGATTTGACAGTCGTCCATTTTCCCAGGGTGGAGCCTTAACTTCAAAAGATCATTCCTTTGATTTTAAAATTTCAACATCACCATTTTGGAAATACACGTTTAGAGTGAAATGTTCCAAAATTGCCATGATCAAAAGTTGAAACAGCAGAGAGGCAAGGTTTAGAAATGCTTGCTTTTTTATGCTTTATATTTTATATTTTACTTTTTGGTTTAACTTGTTTTCTTAAAAATAAGTTTCTCCAAAAGCAATATGACAGTTAATATGATATTTAAGGTCCAAATGAAAATGGACTAAGAAAATAGGAACAAGTCAAAAAGTAATATCCTTGCGTTCTAGCTAGAAGTAACTGATTGGAAAAGGCTATCATGACATAAAAAATTCATATAAGCAAGAGAAGCCAAGTACATAAAACATGGATAAAGCAAACTAGTGCAGGCTCAAAATAACAACACTCAAGATTAAAGTGGGGAACACAAGGTACAAACCTTCAATCTTATCAGGGCTGTCATCTAATAAATCACACTGCTCAGCTTCACATGCCTTGCAGTGTTCTTCATATACAACATGTGGATATTTTTCATTTACTGTATTCTCCCACTGTCGACCAAAAGATATATCAAACTAAAATGCAACTGAAGATCAACTAAATCATTCAAGAGCTTATAAGGCATGCAAATAACCAAACCTTTGGAAGTTCATTATTTCGTCTGATGGATGATGTTCTCCAGCCAACGATATCTTGAATGTGAAATATAAAGGAAGGCATATAAATATACACAATGTAGACTGACATATGTATAACAAAAAGCAGAAAGTAGTGTATACAAAGGATACGATCATAGCCCACATTTGAATACACAATTCGGCGTTTGAAAGTACGCAATGCAGACCTGCATAAAGTAAGTCAGGGTCTTTGAGATACAAATCTTCTTTAAAGACAACAATATGAGATATGCAACAATCATACATGAAATGAAGTTCCTCAAAATCTTCTAGCATGCGTTTGAGCATTGGTGGCTTTCCTTCATCATCATCAGTGAGGAAAAGATGACGACCAGTTCTCCTAAAAATCAAGTGAATAACACAGCTTGCAAGTTTCTCAATCGCAGTTACACCAAAAAGAAATGGAACCTGAATGTCAAGACCCAGTCAACATGTTTAATACTGGAACAGAAGAAATTAATTTAACTATTTCATGTGTATGATACCCTCAACAAAAAACCAAGAACTTAAATTGATCCCAAACTGATTCGGAGAAACATTCACACATATGGGTAACCTATGAGTTGGTAAGATATACAAATTTTGATGAAAATCAATCATCTGCAGAAGCTAGAAGAATGTCTTTATACATCAAACAAATAAAACGAGTCCAATTATCATAATTATGTTAAACTTACAAGTTTCACATGTAACAATGCACTGAATGACACAAGGGACCATTTGGCACACAATCTAAGGCCTGGTTGTATGACATTATACAACACAGTCCCCGTTAATCACATGTTTGGTGCACAAACTATACCATATAAGCTTACAGAGTCAACTCCAATCCACTCCACTTAATACCATGATCATTATATATAATCTATTCGGGCCTCATTCACCTTGGCCAGACCTGACTGTGTGAAGAATGGAATAAAACATCTATAAATCATCACAATAATCCTGTTTCCTTTTTCTCTGACAGTGTCTCAGCCCATAGTTTTATTTTCATAAATTTATTAACTATCAGATGTAGATTCAAATTTTTCAATATCAGTAAATGTTGACAACATAAAGAAAATTTAAATATCAGATGCTGATACCTGCTTATTGCCCCTAGATCCCAGGTGAGGTGTAGCAACAGTAATGAAATTAATTGCCTCTAAGCCACATATGGTACCACTTGAGTCGTCTTTACTTTCTCTAGCGCATGAGTCATCCATGCATTCTCTTTCAGATGGCCTATACAGTCTCCCAATTGCATACCTTGCCACTAGTCCTCCCACAGAGTGTGCAACAATGGAGATCTTACGCATGTTGGGCTTTCTCCGAATAACATCAATAATCTAAAAGTTGGATTATGAGTTAACAGCAATAAAGATTATGTATTTAAAGCCATGGTGTATAAAGATAGCAAAGATTTCTAATGTCATATTTATATGGCCAATGAAAGAATGCATTCAAAGTTAAAATGTTATATATTAAATGAGCAATGTTCATTTTAGCACATATTAGAAGTTCATAACTCATCATCTTTCTTAACAGGTTCGTTTTCTTATAGACAAAGTCTTGGGAACCCTTCCCAAAGCCATATGGGTTTTCTACCCCAAGAGTTGGAAACTTACATCACTCTAAGCATAGAGAAATGGTAAGGCTTCTGTTTTGTCGTACATACATCAAAATTTCATGCAGAATACATATAAAAAACTTTAAACTGACCATCTTTAGTAGTATAGATTATGTGTAGATACATATAGTGGTGAGAAAATTTATTCAATAAGCTTGCTGTAGTTAGATACATAACTTCAACAAAAATTATGAATATATCATGTTTAATTTGCAATTCTTTCAATCTTAATAACTCAGATATTCTTCATCTTTATTCAACAACATTTAAAGGTATATATAGTAAAATAAGATTAGAAAGATAATCAATAGTCAATGCCTCATTAGAAATTACGGGGTCATCTCAATTTCAGTTTCATGCAGGAAAATTCAACAAAATCTTGTATCTATTCAGACACTGACCTCCTCTGCCAACCTCTCCCCCATTACATCCACACCATCCAGTGTCAACCTAGACACATTTCGTTCACTACCTGGATGAAAGAAAATGGGGAAAAAATTAAAGACCAAAATAAGCAACATATAAAGAAATTTGTGAAGGCCCTCTCAGCTTAATTGATGAATTTCTTAAGATGCCAAGGAAAGAGTTAATAGTACCACAAGTATTGGATGTGGGGATATGGATAAAGTTGAACAACTAAAATCCATTGAATCAACAATCAATAATCAATTATGCATTTGTTTTAAGAAGGCCGTGAAATATTAAGTACTTTCTTCAGGACTAGTCTGCATATATGTGAGACATAGAAAGGAAGATGTTCAGCAGCCTTTAAGAATTTAAGTAGCAGCAGTTACTATAACTGACAATTGGGAATCATGGCAAGTAAAAGGGCTGGCCAAGTTCTGAGAGTCTCAAGACTTCACATGGAAAGTTAACAAATTCAAAAGGGATAATTTGAATGATGCTAAAAACAGAACAATTCCATGTTAGAGAACTTTTCTAAGATTAGAAAAAAAAAATGTTGAAATGGAAAAGCATCAGAGAAAAAGTCAGTGAGAGGAGAATTGGGTTAAAATATTTGAAAATTCAAGTGGTCAAACTATAGCAGGGTGGCCTTATGATTAAAAAATGTTTGATCAGAGAACAAACCCTAAGAGGCAGAGACTCAAGGTTAGTCTAACTCAAACCTATATATTCAATTACGTTATGTCAGATGATGAGCTTAGAATGGCTACCCCTACTGACTATGAACAGTAAATGGACTTACTCAAAGTCTGACCTTACCAATTACCAACCATATTATTCGATTTGATGAAGGAACCATCACTGAACTAATTGAGTTTTAGCCACATTTAACAGTGAAGTTATAGGCTTCATTTTCTAAATAAAGCATGATAGAGAACATTTAGAATAACAGAAATATTTTGATGTCGCTTTTATTGGAGAAGAGCCTTTTTCGAACTTCTCATAACATTCTCAAATCAAAGAAGGTCTGGAAAAGAAGAATGGTTATTTATTCTTCAATTTAACATCTCACAAGTTAGTCTAGAAGCTGACTTCCCAACTGGGATTCAGGACACGATTAGTAGCAGAATATTTATTTTTCATTCAAATCTCAGCCTACTAAGACTAAAATTCCAGGATTACATGCAAACTATATAATTCCCAGGATCAGATGCTGCTGCAGAGCTCTAGGAGCTGATAAGTAAGCATAAACTTGTAATATGACCAAATATAGACATGATATTGGCCAATCGCAACAACTTACTAAAAAGGTGAAAGAAGGATCACATCATTCTTTAAATTAAAAGAGAAAAGAATCTCTTATATTACGTTGAATTGTAGAATCAATCAGGATTAGTAGTTAGTCAGTAATCTGTTAGCTGTTAGCTCCATATGGATGGGAAGACTAAAATCTCTGTTGGCTAGTTAAGGAGGTGATTGAATTGAATTCATGTGTTTTCTTTTATACAATATTATCACCAGCTCTTCCAAATGGAACCATCATCAAAGGTTTAAATGAGAAGTTTGACGAATGATCCTTACAGTGAACAAACACCTTATCGGGATGTTCTTGAACAAATTGCTCTGCAGCAAACTTCCAATCTGTTGCACTGCAGGAACAGTTAAAACCTCAATCAGCCGCCTTTTGTCAACAAATTTTCAACTAGGAAATATGTCTAAGTTGCTAAGAAGAAATAACCATATAATAAGATTTCAAATTCAATCGTCTTTGCAACCTCGGCAAGAGATCTTTTACAGATATTAAGCAACATATATATACACATTTATACAAAAATGGTAAAAACACTACCAAATGTTCTGCTTATTAATTCAGAACTGTTGTCCAAGTCCGGTGCTAAAATATGCTCCTTCGACTTTACAAGAAATATCAGTTTTCTATAGCAAAGGTAAGCAGTAAACATAAATTGAGGGGAGGACAGAAAAGAAGTAGAAAAGAAGGCCAAAAGGTAAACAAATTAACAAAAATAACACATTACAACCAACAAACATGAGGCAAGATCAATCATCAAACACCAGTTTGATAAAGTAACATAGGATAAAATGAATCAAGATTTAATGTCCTTTCATCCCTCTCGCATTGTAACTAATTTGCAAGATTAAGCTACTGGTTAAAAATTAAGAATAACAATATAGATCGACACCTAAATTTATAACTGTACATGAATACATGATTATTAAATAGGAAGGCACAAGACACCTCAGATATTTCAGTAGCTAAATAAGAACAAGAGAGGAAAAAAATCTATATTTTTTTTTGGCAAGCTAGATAATAGAGAACGCAACAAACTGATGACACTGAAACATCAGAAGAAAAAGAACCCACTAAGAATTTCATGAGACTCATTCGATTGAAGAGAACACAACTATGCCACAAGGCGGTTAAATGTATAGACGTATTTATAAATGAATATCTGTGCACACTCAAGCACATAACGATGAAAAATCAGCATTCATGAAACCCAGATAAGGTAGGGAGAAATAACTGAACCTTCCCAGAATTCCATGGACCATGACAACGAGATGGTCGGCCGAGGAAGAATCAGATACCCTGGAGCTCCACACATCGCGACTTCCGTCAACAGACTCCGAGGTACAAACCTCGTTCTGTTGCACGCCCTTTTCCATGGGTGATTACGCGTTTACAATTACAAGGCTCCACCAAAAACCGAATTGCAATGGTAAATTAAAAAGACAAAAACCCGAACGTCACAAAAGCATAAGTGAAGATCACGGGCAAAAAAGAAGTGCAATTAACGATATTTCCAGAATAAATTGAAGAGATAGGGAGAGCAAACGTTAGGAATGAAGATTGAAGGAATGGGACTGAGTAGGTGAGAGAGAGAGATAGGTGGTTAGATGGAAGGCAACATAAATGAAGAGAGTAGAATAATAAAGGAAATGAAGAGAGTAGAATAATAAAAGGGGACATGAGAGAACACGCGGCTAGATGCTTACGATTTTGGGTATGATGATTGATGACAATACGTGATTAAGTGTAGACGGTAACTTCCCAAAACAAACTTTCAAAATACGGCTTTCTGGTATACAAAGGCTGTCCTCGCTCTATACTTATAATACTTATAATTCATTTATCAAAGAAAAATACTTGTAATTTAGTTTGATTTACTTATATACGGTTATCACTCTATGCCAAAACAAAAAAAGAAAATTCATGAGACATATTATTATAATTGGATTGCCAATAATATTCTAGTATCATTTAAATATATTTTATTGATCATTTCAAAAAATATATAGTAAAAAGTAGTCTACTTTTTATTATTAATATAAAAACTACATAATTAATTTGAGTAAATTAAATAAGTTAATTATATTAATTTTTTATAATAAATATGATTTGGATTTCCTAAAATGTCATCTTTTCATATTACTACCATTATATATAAACTTTTTCACATATACAATCAATAGGGTTATTTTAATAAAAAATTATAAATATGGAGGATAAAGTAGATTAAGGTTTATATTTAAAATCAAATTGAACCCCTTAATTATTAGCTCTTATATTAAGAATGAGATGGAGTAATTTTTTGTCATTATAATTTTGATTCAATTGAAATTTAGTTTATAAACTTTAATTTGGTATAATTCAATTAATCTCCATAATATGAACTCAATTGTAATTCAGTTTTAAAACTTTGACTTTACGCAACTCAGTATTTAAAATATTAGTCCCTATATTTTAAAAAATAAAATTATATATTACATAAAATTTAGAACTAAAGTTATAAGTGGTTAAAGAATATAGGGCCTAAGTTTTAGTGAGTTAGTTTAAAAACTAAGTTTAAGGTGAAGCTGACTTCATTAAAGATGAAAAATGGCAAAAAAAAGAAAGCATTCATTCCCCTCCATCTTACATATATGCCAGTTTTGCCCTGGTAGATCTCTTTCTCATTTAAGTTAAATACTAGGCAATATGAAATTTTCTTGAATGATATTCAAGAAAAGAGTATTCTTAAAAAAAAATCATAGAATTAGAAGAAACGTTACTCTTGGATGAAATGATAAAGGAATACCCATAAACAGGCCTACAAAACCTTCATATTGGAATCTACAAAGTAAGAACTAACATTCTTATTGATACTATAACTCATAGGGAAGAAAACATATTTATGGATGGAATCAAATATGCAATATTTACATACAGACAAAAAGTATTGAGTTAGTAGGGGAAAATCAATATACATCTAATGTCGAATATAGATCAACTAGGATAGAAATAAAGCATTAGGTGGAACACTTCTTTGGTGTCTAGGTAATAGCTATGAATAGTCATAGACTCCCGATAAAGATTACAAGAATGGGACCTATTATGGGACATACAATACATTACAAACGTATGATCATTACACTTCAATCAGGTGATTCTATTCTGCCTTTTAGAAAGAAAATAACTTATATCAAAATACTTAATAACATAGTGACACATTTATACAAAACTTTTACCCCAAGTACACACAATGGAATCGTAGGCAGTCAAGTGAAATCCAATCCATGTAATAATTTGATCTATGGACAACACCGTTATGGTAAAGGTCGTAATGCCAGAGGAACTATAATAACTAAGTTATATTAAGTCAAAGTTTAATGATTAAGTTATAATTGAATCAAAACTATAGGAATTAAGAGATTAATTTTTTTCATATATATATTATTGAATCACAAATGTAATAAAAAATATTTAATGACTAAAAAAATGACTTATCACTACAAAAAATAAGTATTTTGTAGTGGTTATTTTATGGTATTCTAGCGGTTATAACCGCTAGAATAATACTTTTTAGCGGTTAGGTAGACCGCTAGAAACTCAGGCTATAGAAATAGTTTTCTAGAGGTTATCCATAACTGATACGTGCTATGGTCAAAATGCTAAACCTTTCTAACGGTTCAAGTAAATGCTAGAAAGAAACGTGGCAAGAGAAAGCCAATTGGACGACGTTAGTAGTGGTTCACAACCGCTGAAAAATAATTAGGCGAGAATTAAAATTTTAAAACTATTTGCAGTAGTCAAGGAACCGCAAAAAAGTTTTTGCACAACATTTTCGTTGGCGGGAAACAAAATTTTCATAATGGCGTCATAATATCTAGCAGTTAGAAACCGCTAGAAATGTGATGCCACTGTGAATGAAATTTGAATTTGGATAAAATTTTCTAATGGTTTCCTAACCGCTAAAAAGTGCATTCTAGCTAAAAAATAAAATTCCAATTTTTTTATTATTATAAAATATAATATTATTAATTAAGAAATTATTAAATAGATTATATCAGATGATTGTGTTGATATGTATAATTAGCAATGTATTACATGTTATATATTAAAATATTATTGTAATAAATAATAAGTAATTAAATTATGATTGTATCAATATAAAGGAAGTGAAGGAAGGGAGAGATACCTCAATTTAGAGTAGAACAAATATATAGGATGAGGATTACTCTGCCATTGACTAATGGAGGCAAGCAAGCTCAAAAAGGGAAGCAACCAATGTTCACTTCACAGTAGCTAGATGAGGAACATTCTTCAGCAGGTCCTACTCAACCTTCATCTGTTCCTTCATTTGTCCAAAATGCTATCCAACATCTTGTACAGCAAGAACTCAAGAGTTCTTGAGAGAATTTGATTATTCAAGTTAAAGAAAGCATGCAATCTTATGTTCATAATTTCTCTCAGATGATTAATAAATTTGGACACTCTTTTGGAGCACAAGATTGTCTCTAAGTTTGAAAAAGGCAATGAATCTAACAAGGATTAAGTGGCTATTCTTCTAAAGATTATTGATCTATAGAGGCAAGCAATTAGGTTTCTGAGACAAGTGACAGATTTGAAGAAATCAATTGCCATTATGCTCTACTTGACCTTGCACTCATTGTAACACTTTACTTTTGTACATCTGAAGGACAATTCGATGGTATTTAGAACCACTTAAACAACCATTGAAGTTCATTTACTAAATCTAGAATTTCCAAGTTTGTAGTTATTGTTCATGTGGTATTTTCAAATTTGGCAATGAATTTTAAAAAAATCATAATTAATTCTAGAAAACTCAAAATGAAGTGGTTCAAAAGAATATATGAAGCTAACATAATGAATTTTAAGAGAAAAATAATTCTCAAACCAAATGCTCAGCCAACCAATATAGTTTTGGCATCAAAGACCACTGTTCATTTGGTCAAAATTTTTTAAAACAGTTCTGGTCTCAAACTTTAAAAATTTTCATTCTCTTTGTAGACACATAGAAATAAGGCATTCTTGGCTTCGTTTATGTTAAATAAATTCTAGTAAAATCTCATACATTTATTTTATCATTTACTATTTTTAATTACATCTTAAGGGTCACTGCCCCATCACGAGTTACTATTCATAGTGACAAATTCCAGCAAGTAACTTTACATACATATACATATAGATCATGCAATTAATTCTTAACTTTTCTCCATGAAACTTCCTCTTCTCCTTCACATGAATACCCTACTATAATGGTTGTAACATGGAGGGGTGAGATTTTTGGAAAATTCTCAGTAGCAAATGGTACATTATATGCAACTAATTAAATGCTTATTGTTAAATATGCTTACTATGATCAGGCTTGCATAATGACATGCTTCCATGCTTCATAATTATAACATATAGCTATAGCATAAAAAGAAATAGAGCATCATATAATCATACATGCTTCACATAATCCAGTCAAGCCATGAGAATATTAACAACATTCAAGCATCAAGCATACATGTTTAGGTATAAGTTCACTACCTCTATTCCTTGCTTTTCCTTATCTTTTCCTTTTTCACTTCTCCTTGATGTGTGGCTACCTTCTTGAGCACACAAATTAGAGCCTAAACATTGAATATTCATCCATTTATTACAATCCAATTCAACTAACATTTTAAAAACATTAAACTCAATTAATCACTTAACTCCTAACTTTATTTATTTGTAGTTAATTGCCTTGTCTTTTGAATTAATTTATGTCTAGATAGAACCGAACAGCACCTTCAAGAATTTCTAAAAATTCTTATTTTAATTCCAATGCTTCTAATACTTGTTTCTCTACTTAATCTCACAAAATTTTTAATTTTAAATCTATTAGAAGCATAAAAACATGAAATTATCATTACTTTTCATTCATATGAACAGTAACATAGAGGGTTTCAAAATTTCCCTTTTCTATGAAAATAATAACAATAAGAATGATATGAAAATAATGTATACTTAGTCTTATGAATTAATATTTATTAGCCCAAACATTGATCAAGTGTATAAATATTAATCCTATTATGAACAGTTTAAGATCATATAATGATTTTGCTTGTTTTCAAAGATTATTCTATATTAATCAATTACCCAATCAATTAATTAGAATTAACAAGTGAAATAGAAAATAGAGTATCATACTGATTGATCTATTCAACCCTATATAACATAAATTTATAAAGATAAGTTTCTCAAAAGTTTTATCATGAAGAATGATGAGAAACATAAGCATTCTTTAATTTAAATCAATCATATGTAATTTTAAAATAGATGAAGTCAGTTTCAGTGTAAACATAGAAGGATATTTGAGATTTATAATGTTAATTGATTAATGTAAGTTAATTGAATACATAGTCATTTAATATCTCTGGAAGAATTGAATCATAAAGTATTTCAAAACAAATTAATTGAACAATTAATATGTTAATGTAAATTAATCGATTAACCAATCGATTAATGGATTCATATTTGAATTTCACAAAATTGATACTTCACTTATTAATCGAATAGTTAATAGATTAATATAAATTAAACAATTAAACAATCGATTAATAGAGTAATTGTTGTTCAATTAAAAAACTGTTCTTAATAGATTAATTGAATAACTAATCGATTAATTATAATTAATCGATTAATTGACTTTTCTATTCAATTCCAAAAGGTAAGCTTTCGACATTAATCAAATACTTAATCAATTAATATATACTTATTAATCGATTAACTAATCGATTAATTGATGTTCATGTATTGGAACATAACACTGCCCTTACATTAATGACTAACTCGATTAACTTCTTCTTTTAACAAAATTTAAACACATAAATACTTTTTTATTATTTTAAAGATCATTTGACAATACACAATATCAATAAAATACTATCAATCAAACCTGTCATAGATTTAATAAATTTGGTATCATATAATCTGATAGATGAAAGGAATTGGAAGACACGCAGCGGAAATTAATTTAAAATTTTTTCCATTCCTTGCCAGGATCTACTGTATGTGTTTAAATCAAGTGGGAAGAAGCATTACCCTTAGTGTTCCTCAGCGACTTCCACAGCTTCTGGTCACGACATTCACAGCTTCTCTCTGTGACTCGTGCTCCCTTTCCGATCGCAAGAAGTCGACGACTCAGGTCGGCTTCCTCTACTAGTATCCACACAAACAGCGTTCTAACCACGAACGACGTGCTAGCGTCTCTTGTCCCTCCAGGGCTTTCTCAAGAATTCATCCTCTCTACCTCTATTTCGATAGTTTCTTATCTGCAAACCTTTTGCAGATTCCCTTTCGGCCTTTCTGTGTTCTCTGTGTGTATTGCTCAAAATGCAGCTACTAAAATTAGATATATAGGATGCTATGCATTTTTCTCTCTACCGAATTGGATTTTGGAGTTAATCTTATATTAAATCTAAAATTAATACAATATCATATATTGTATAATTTTGTAATAAACTAATTAAACAAATAATATTAAATCCGTCCCACAGATTTAATTACCTATTTATTTAACTTTAAATAAAGATGAGACTGAACTATATTTGATTTATTCTCATAAATCAAATTTGAGATATCCTATCAATTTGAATTTCAAATTCAAACGTGATAGGGATTTAATTTATCCCTATAAATTAAATCTTATAAATATCTCTTATATGAGATATCCTATCAATTTGAATTTCAAATTCAAACGTGATAGGGATTTAATTTATCTTTATAAATTAAATCTCATATATCTCTTATATAATATATATATATACGAATTTATATATATATATGAATATAAATATAAATAAATATATACATCCACCCTAGATCTTTCATTGAATCTGGACATGTCTTAGATTCAATGAATCTGGATATCATAGCTCGTGTTGGGCTATTTTGTGTGCGACCCTGTAGGCCCATATGAAGTTGGCAGTGGGCCATTTGCTATACTGGCCTATAAGTCATAAGCGGTCTCTAGCAAGACATAACGACTACCCAAATTATATGAGGATCGTTAAACGATGTAACCTTTTATACAACCATATTATGTCCCTTCTGTCACGCGATATTTTGGTCATAGTTGAGGTATGGATAATGTCATCCTCCTATTCCTGACCATTACTTTCTCGATCCCAGAGTAGTTTGACTGTAGAAATGGAACTACCTTTCCATTACAGTATGGCCATACATTACTCAGACTCACTCATCGAGGGGCCCAGTAATATCTCTCTATGAATGTGAGGGACAAATTCCATCTTGACCATTCACATTCCTCCGCATGAAAATCCACTAAACTCGAACATAGTCTTTATAATTACTCGGTCAAAAGTGATTTTTGACTAGGTCAAAGCTGAGCGTTTGTCATATAGGAATCCATGATGATCTCATGTCAAAGGGCATATTGACATGGTTTGTATATGAGAGAAAGTTATGACGTTACCCATGCAGTTCTCTCATAGCGGGTCAGTCCAACACCTTGTACTCTTACATGTGCCTATGACTCTGATTTATATCTCTATATATCTTCAAAGTCATACTGGTCTTATTTCATCTGTGCTCCCGCAGAGATGACTGACTAGGGACATTTAGGATAAGATCATGAATTATCCAAGGATGGTCATCATAGTAAACATGCAAATAATATGATAACACAATTAATAAATTCATAAATCAATAATGTTTATAAGACAATGATTGGCCCCTAGGGCATGATTTCCAACAATAGAAGTAACTTGAATCTCATTTGATATGATTAAAACATGTAATTTAACAATCTTGTATAAAACACTTCATTTGACATTTTACTAAAAACTTTTTGCTATTTTGTCATTATAAAAACATACTTTCGAACATAATTTTCTCTTTTTGAATGATGTCAAAAAGGGGGAGAAGTGAATTGAATGTTGGTCTTTTTTTCAATCTGGTCAATTTCTCTTTTGTTTGATTGTACTGGCAATATTCTAAGCTTTAGCAATATTCTAAGTTTCAATGAAATTGATATTTACTGTTATGATGCATTACTTACTGTCATTCTTGTTGTTATACGTTGATTTTGCCATTTCATTAATTTCAATTGTTCTAATCTTATTATATAAATGGTGTTTTGTCATCATAAAAAAAGGAGAGAAATGTTAGACTTCAATGTTTTGATGATGACAATTGATAAAAGTATGAAACAGAGTTTTTAAATATAGGCATTTATCGATAAGCTTATCGAGAAATGAGAAAGAATTTTGTGAAAAAAATCTATTTTTTGAAAACCATTTATTGAAACTCTATTCAATAAGGCTACTTATCAATAAAACTTTTGATAAATGAACACTAGAATATATTTTAGAAAAGTCTGAGTCTTGGTTTGAAACCTAATTTTTTGAAGACTTATTCAATAAGAACGTTTATCGAAGAAGCCTTTAATAAATAAGAAAGTGACTTAGTGATTTATATGAATAAAATTATCAAAGTATTTATTGAAGAAGGGTTTGATCGATAAAGACTTTGATCAAAAAGAGTTTGAGAAAATAGTTTTCATAAATGAATTTTTCAAAGCATTAATCAAAAAATGGATTTATCAAGGCTTTTACTAAATAAATTAAGTCAAATGTTTTCTCTATTTTTAAAGAACTTAACAACTTATTGATAAGATATTCAATAAACATTGAGTCTTTTGTTTGAACCATATTTTAATACTCATTTATCAAAGTATTATTGGCTAAGGGGATTTATCAAAGAATACTTCGATAAATAGAGAAATTTTTTTGTTTATAAAGAGCACTGAAGTGTTGATTTGATAAATGATTTATTGCTTATAATGTTGTTGATTTTTCTTGAATCATCTATTTCTCAAAAAAACATTAAGAAAACTTGCAAAAAGAAGAGAGATTAATCATGAAAGAAGAAAATCTAATTTATTGCTCTTTAGTATTCAAAAAGACTATTTATTGAAGAACACTTCGATAAATTGGATATTCTGCTTTGAAATCTAAAATAAATTGTTATTTTTTGAAGAGCTATTCGATCAGACTATTTATCGAAGTCCTTTTTGATGAAGTCTTACTTCGATAAATACTTCAATAAATGAAAGAAATAATCTCTGAATGCTAAATTTGCTGAAGATTTAATGAATAATTCTTTGTATGATCTTTATAAGCTTATGACTTGCTTTGATTTGTTAAATGATCTTATGAATTCTTGTTTCCACAAATATTACATGGTTTAAAGATCAACTAATGCCTAAAAGTCTGTTTGAAAGTTTGAAAGAATGTTCTTTAGGCATTTATCAATAAACTATTCTATAAGCCTATTTATCGAAGAATACTTTGATATATTAGATATTGTGAAATATTTTAAAATATGATGTTTTAGAAAAGGATATTTTTTGAAGAGTTTTTTGATAAGGCTATCTATTAAAGTTATATTCGATAAATCTATAACTATTTCAATGCAATTCATTTGATATTTATCGAAGTCTTTTTCGATAAAGCTGTTTATTGAAGTCCTATTCGATAAATCCAAAACTGTTTTAATGATTTTTTTTAGATTTATTGAAGTCCTTTTCGATAAGGTATATTTTCAATAAATATTTGATAAATTGAAATGATCTTGTTATATCAGACTTTTAGAACTTGATGCTTCAATCTAAATAATTTGGAACTAATTTCTATATGGTTAAACTCTTTATATATATCTCTTATGTAGCATATTTCATATCATTTTCAGGCATAAAGAAGATCAAACGAAGTTAATAAAAAGTGAAATACATTATAATGCATACGTCAGCAATAACAGATATATTCTTCAAATGGCTACTCTAACGGCTATGTAACGGATATATGAAGAACTCAACTATAAAAGAAGAAGAAGAAGAAGAAGCCAAATAGAGAAAGAGAATGATGGAATGAAGCTAAGAGACGTAAGAGCCAAAAAGAGATACACAAAAATGCATTATGATCATAAGAAGCCTTAGTTACTGATAGTGTCTGTTTCTTTGAGAGAAAAATATAAAGAGTTTGTACTTTAGTGTTTATCACAATAACTCTATTGAGAGAGTGTTGTATCTTATTAATCATTTTTTTGAGTCGCTTAAGAGTATAGATCTCTTGAGTGGATTATTACCTTACAGGTTGTAAAGGGGAGTGAGAGGGATTCTCATATTGATATACTAAGCCGCCAAGAGCCAGACTAATCTTGAAAGATAGTGGAACACTTAAAGGACCTCTAAAGACTGGACGTAACCCAAGTGGTTGGGCTGAACTAGTATAAATTGCTGGTGTTCAATTTCTCATTTATTTGCTTCATTCGTCTTTCTACAATCAGTGATATCCTTCTAACTTAATCTTTTGATTTTATTTCAAAGTTCTTAAAGTCTTCAAATTTTTCAAAATCACCCTGTCATATCCTGATTTTTAGGCCTAGAAGCCCAATATGTAGCCTGAAAGAGATAGGCTGACAATCCCTATTGAGCAGAAGTCCCAGAAGTATACATATGATGTTCAGGGACTAAACTACAAGTACGTGAAAGACAACGGACTAAATTATAAATAGTGAAAGTCCCTGGGGTATAATTATCATTTTGAAGAAAGAGAGGGACTAAACTAAAAAGTCTAAAAGGTTTAATGGTGCCAAAGGAAGTAGACATAAAGTTTAAGCCATTATGTGAATTATGAAAAGTTGAGGGACTAAAGTGTAATTTTTAAAAGTTTGTAAGGGCAAAATTATAATTATAGAAAGTTCAACCAGAAAAGGCTTAGAACTGCCCAGAAGCATTTTAATCCCAAAATTCATCAGTAAATAGAGAAAGTTATGCTGGTTAATCTAGAATGATATAAAAATTTTATTAGAGTTCCAGATAGTCGGTATTTATCTGATAATCTAAAAGTTATCTAATATTTTATTAGATCTTATGGACCCAGATATAAGTAAAAAGTTATAGGAAGGTGTTCCCTATGACGCCAGATGTAATGGATCTGACAGAACCTCAAAAGGAGTTCTGTAGAAAAAGTTATTCCCATATTAGTGAATTTTGACGGGAGTTTGAGAATGCCCGCGATCCGATTATGAAAATTAGTAGTAAGTAAGCTTGGATAGAATAAGCTCAGATGATTTCATAGAGAGGCCCATGATGATGCCAAGTGAGGCCAAACCCATGGTATCAATTCATCGATCAAAGGGGTCAGTGTCCAAAAAAAGTGCGAAATGAAGAAAATGCTCTTATGTTATGAAATGATAAAAGAATGGGTGAAGGGTATTTTGGTCAATTGACTATGATTAGACAATTAAGGAAGGTTATCTTGATAGTTAACCAAGGTCAGGAGATACTCTAGAAAGGTGTGAAAAGACAATAATGCCCCTATAATTATTGAAGAGTAACCAAGGGCATTTTGGTTATTTGCTAAGGGATGTTTCTTGAAAATTGAGCTACCAGAGTGCTTGGCTTTTGATGATGGTATTCCCAAGGGCCCCACCTCCACCTAAGCATGTGAGGTATCCCATGGATGATGTCACTTTTGATGAGTCATGGAGGAGGATGATGTCATCGTGATGATGCAGGCAAGGCTTCTTGAGGAAGCTAAGCGATCTAAGCCATTCATTGCGATTCGATCTGGACCATCCATTCCACCTCCACTCAACTATAAATACCTCACCCCTCCCTCCATTCCATTCACGGAAAGGAGCAAAGGAAGAAGAGAAAAAGGAGAGAGAGAAAGAAAGAAAGAGAAAGGAAGGAAGGAAAAAGGAGTTCTAGTGAATCTAGGAGCAATCTAAGGAGTTTAGGGACTTGGCAAGCTTAGGAATAAGGTAAATAATTTATTCTAGTCACTGCTATAATAAATTAGAGGATTGTTCTTATGAATTTAATAGTTAGAATAGAGAAATATCTCTCTTAACAAGGTTAACCGTGGATAGAAAGAAAATTAGGGGGTTGTCAGATTAAGAGTATTACCTTAAGTTAATCATAAGTTAAGTAAAGCTATACTGGATAGGATAATAATGAATATATTATTATGCTATGTATAGGCTCTTACCTATAAAAAGAAGGAACCTTAAGAGCAAAGGCTAAGAGCTAGAGGAAAGGCTAAACGTCAGGTAGTAAACTTACCTACTTGTATGCTTATACTGCTTAGATGTTTTATGTGATGTTTGGTTACCTTAATAATATGAAGCATGTATGATTAAGTAATTCTCTATTTTTTTATGCTATGGCCATATGTTATAATTAGGTAACATGGAAGCATGTATGTTACCATTATGCAAGCATGATCATTAAGTGCACACATAGTAACATCAATCATATAGTTGCATACATTGTATGGTTTCCATTTGCTACTGAGATTTCCCTAGAAATCTTACCCCTTCCATATCAATCCAATTACAGCAAGTCTTCTCAGGATGGAGGAGATAAAGATGTATGAAGATAAGTTAATAATTATTTAGCATGATTGATATGTGATTGATGTATGTATAATTAGTTGCTGGAAATTGTCACTATGAATAGTAACTCGTGATGAGGTAATGATATTTGAGCTGTAATTAGAAACAGTAAATGGTTAAATAAATATATGATATTTTACCAGTAAATAGTAGACATACCAAGCTTCAATTTGATATATATAACGTCTTATTTGGATGTTTACACATAAAGATATGATTTTTCAAAGTTGGGACAAAAATGCTGTAATCAGGGGAAGGACGCTAGATGAATAGTAAACTTTGGGCATTGACTGACTCAAGGCATGGTCAACAAGTTAATTTTCCCTGAAAGAGCATTAAGTTAGCTTTGTGTATCAATTTGAACTACTTCATTTCAATTTTTCTATATTTAATTATGATTTTTTGAAGTTATGTCACTTCTCTGGAATTTACACATTGAACAGTACTCAATAGAGTAAAATTCTAAATTGTGTAATTTGACTTCAATAACCTTAAAGGTGGTTCTAGATACTACCATTTGGTCCCTAAGAAGTAAGAAAATAAGGATATTTCACACCCAATTCACCCCCTCTTGGGTGAAATAACCATTATAACACTTTGAAATGTTGCTAGAATATCCATTAACTTTTATGTTCTTTAGCTTTAAAAGGAAGATATCATTGTTTTGCTTCTTCAAGGAGAATTTAGCTAGCTAAACCTTGTTGTTTTCATCAGGCCAACCCTCTTAATGAATTCTCTAGGCCCGTAAATATTTTCTAGCTACAAGATGGTCTTTGGACTTTCTAACTTTGTTGAGCAACGTATATATCACATTATTACACATATTTTTCTTAATGTTCATAACATCTAAATTGTGGCATATCAAATTATATTTCTATAAGGATGAGTAAAACATATGCTTCTCTTTCACCACTACATAGGCTAAGCATAAGATGTTCTATGAGATTGTTGTCCCAATTGTTTAGGATCCTCATTCTTGCAAAATTTGGCATTAATAACTTGTAACTGCCTAGGATATCCCTACCAAACAAAGTAACAAGAGGATATCTCTTTTCTTGTTTTCCATCAAAGTGAATCTGTTGCAATCTAAATCTTTGCTTGAAATTGAGGAACCATCGATGTCTCATGAAGTACCACTTGCGATTATGCAGAAGGCGACATGCTACAAGTCAAAGTTGTACTTAGGACAAGCCAACCCAATATGCACGTTATAGTCAAATAAAGTTACCAAATTGGGGAAATAACTTATCGTCCACATTAAGGCTACACAAACGATAAATAGTCACTTCTCATATGAGTTGTATATCTCAACACCATTTGTCCATAGCTTGATCAATTCTTGTATCAACTACTGTAGGTACACGTCTATATCATTTTTCGGTGTTTTCTTGCTAGGAATAATCATGGAAAGCAAAATTGAGCATTGTTTCATGCACATCCAAGGTAGAAGATTGTACAAAATTAGCACCACTAGCCAGATACTGTAGCTTTTGCTTATGTTTATGAAGGGATTAAAACTATTGGTTGCCAATGCAATATTGAGTTCTACGATCACTGGTAAAGTCTGGAAATTTCCCGTCAAATGCTTTACAATCCTCTGAATCTCGTGGGTATCTTAATTTGCTATCTAGATTCTGCTCAATTACGTGCTACCTCATGTGTTCAACCATTTTTTATGACATATACATTCTTTGTAACCACAATTTCAAAGGAAAGTACCTAACAATTCAATATATTGAGAACTGTATTAAATTTTATTTAGAGAAATAATAAGTAACACATTGTAATAAATTATACTTCAGAATTTTGGTTGGTTTCTTCTTCTGCTTTTCCCTTTCCATACCAAATTATAGCGAGATGTCTTATATTGCTTATAAATCTCCTTGTTTGCATAATCTCCCCAATTCGACATACAGTCATTTGGGCATGCATATATCTTCTTGTAGGTCAAATCAAGTTTTTTAATAATCTTTTTTGCTTCATAAAAAGATGGAGGGAATTTAGCTTGAGGGAAAGATCTCCTAGTAATTCCAATAGCATGAATATCACCTTTACAATCATACCACACAAGCATTTGATATAATACAACTTTACCAAGAATAACAACTTAGAATACTTTGTATCCCTAGAATATAGAGGTTTATCGACTTTATTCATGAGGTCAAAAAACTCCCAGCTAGTTTTATTTCTAAGAACTCTGGATGAGACCCCTATACTTCATCGAGCTCCTCACTTTCATGATTGTCAAAAGCATCACCCATAGCATCATTTATGGCAACAAATTCTTTTGTTCGAACTCTTATTTGAGAAATTATGAGAATTGACTCAACAATCATATATGGTCGTTTCCTATGTAGTTGCCAAAATACATACTCTTGTGGGAAGTGTTTAAATATCAAATGCTCTCTAACAACATCTTTTGAATGCCACTTCTTGAAACTACATTTAGGACATGGACATTGAATCTTGCCATTTACAGAGGCATTGGCAGAAGCAAAATCTAATAAATTGTTTAGTCAGGCCAAATTTGCGAAGTCGACTGATGCAAGTTAATCCACAACCTATCCATCGCTAGTATTGCTCAAAACTCATTAATTATAACACCTTACTTTCATATATCTTAGGGATCATTTTGTAGTATTTAGAACCACTTACATGACCATCGGAGTTCATACACAATCTGGAATTTTAAAGTTCATGTTACTGTTCATATGATAATTCTAGATTGAGCGACAAACTTCAAAAAATTATAATTAATTATAGAAAAATTAAAATGAAGTGGCTCAAAAGGATACGAAAAGATAACATAATGTAATTTAAGGAAAAAATGATTCTCAAACCAAATGCTCAGTCAATCAGTATAGACCTGGCGTCAAAGTTTACTGTTCATTTGGTCAAAAATTTTGGAAAACAGTTTCTAGTCCCTAACTTTCAAAATTTTGTTCTATTTGTACAAATATCAAAATAAGGCTTTCTTGGTGTCAAAATGAAGCTTTACATGTTAAATAATTGCTGCTAAAATATTGTACATTTATTCAATCATTAACTAGTTTTAATTACAACTAAAATGTAACTGCCTCCTCACGAGTTACTATTTACAGTGACAAATTCCAACTACTAACTTTACATACATATAACATAAATCATGCAACTAATTCCTATCTCTTCTTCATGAATCTTCATCTTTTTTCTCATGTAAAATTCCTGCTGTGATGGTGATATGGAGGGGGTTAGATTTTGGGAGAAATTTCAGTAGTGAACGGTACTAAACAATGTATGCATTAATGTTTGGAATTTGTGCTTGCTTGTGATTACGTTAACATAATGTATTTTGCATGCTTCCATGTAATATATAAAATAAAATTGGCTAAAGTAATTATAGCATAGAGTTACAACTAATATATATGAACAACATTTATCAACAAAGCCATAACACAATCATCCATACAATCAACACTACATACAAATTTAGATAAGCTTACTACTCTATTCCTTGCTTTTCTTTACTCTTTTCCTTTCACCATCATCCTTGCTCTGTGGTCCTCTTTACCACATTACTCAAGCCCTAATAAAGCATAGCCTCATACTCATTACAATCCATTTCTAAGCCAACATAATCTCTACTCACTAATCCTTTAGCCCATTAAGTCTCTATCTTTATCTAGCTTTTATTAATTGGTTTGGACTTTGAATTAATTAATGTCTTAACTTTACCCTATACAATTTGTCCTTTTAAATCTATTTATGAGTTTAGAATTATAAAATTCTAGCTCCTTCATGAAATCTGAACAGAACCGAAAAAGAATATATTTTCTTTCAAAATTTCTCATTTTGATTCCAATACTTCTACTAATTGCTTCTCTACTTAATCCCACACAATTTTTCATTTTAAAACTATTGGAAATATCAAAATCATAAAATTTCCATAACTATTTATGCATATGAACAGTAACAAAAAGGGTTTAAAACTTCCCCTTTTCCAATTCCAATGCTTCAAATGTTCCAATCCTATACAAAATCATAATTTAAATTCAATAGAAGAATTAGATCATTGAAATTCCATTTTCTTCTATCTAGAATAGTATAGGACAAAAGCATCAAAATAATACAAAGTTAAGAATATCAATTAAATTCAATAACCAACCATCCAAACTAACTTATCTAAGTGTCATTTACATACTTCTAACTTCATTTAACTCTTAGTTCTTTATTATAGAATTTCTGGTAGCAAGGGATCCAAGTGAGGAATGAAATTTCTAACTATTAAAACCTAGGTTTTATCCTTCCAAAGAATTTATAAATAAACTAGGCAGGATTGCTTACCTTAGGTACTTGCTTGGGTGACTTCTCCTTGATCTTATTTTGAGTTCTCTTTTCATTTTGGCATAGTTTTCCCAAGGGTCCTCTAGATGCACGAAATTGTGAAGGAGGAAGGGGTATTTATAGTGAAATTTCAAGGCTCACGGGACTATTTTACCCTTCAAGTTCCTAATTATTACAATCCCCTAATCTCTCTCATTGGTTACTTCCCTTGACTAATTATCCTTAATCATCATTGACTTAATTCTTATATTATTTTAATATAAAACAACATGTACCAAAATTTCTCTTCTCTTGCTTGGCTTCCATGTGTCATTTTTGCATATGGTGTGGGGAATCCCAAGGATACCTCAAATGCCACCTTGCATTATCTCTTAATTTCTTTCTTTAGAAATTCATAAAATATCCTAAAAAATTCATTTGTCCATATGATACATTCTTTGACATCTTGGACTCTTACTTGATGCCACTTTGGGCTGGTTTAGGCCCAAACCATTAATTTGACATACATCCTAAGGCATTTTCTTTACAGGGTACCTTAAACCATACTAATTTTTGAGATAAATTCTATACAATTGTTTTAAGGGTTTTGATATTTTATAAATTCATTCTAATATTAAATGAATTGCTTAAAAAGTCTCATAATTTTTTGAGACCTATAAGTCCTAATAAAAATTTTATATGTTTCTTTAAATCCTTTATCTAGTGTCTAATTTTACCTTAAATTTTATAATTAATTATACAGAACTCCTTTTTAGCTTTTGTAAGTTTTATAAATTCTTTTATTAATTATAAGAATTTAACATAAAATTTCATTTGATTTTGAGGTCCAAAAGATACTATACTAATCTTTAGACTTCAAAAATTAATATTAATTTATCGGGATCTTATATCAAAATTATGAGAGATAAGCCTGACCCAAATTCTATCATCTTTTATTGGCAAAATTTGTGACTAAAATATTTTTGGGTAATTTTGGGCATTTTCTGGCTCAACTTCCTATAATTACGCTTTTGCCCCTTATTTAGCAAAATTGCACTTTTGTCCTTAAAATTGCCAAATTCTATTTTAGTCCCTCTCAATCAAATTTAAAATTCCAATTTCGTCCCTGAATTCTCAATTTTATTTAGGTCCTTAAACTTTCCACTATTTGTAATTTAGTCCATGGACTTGTACTATTTACAGTTTAGTCTTTGAACTTTCCTTAATTGCAATTCAGCCCCTCTGGCTTTATAATGTTTTATCTTCTCTCTTTATTTGACTTAAAACTTATCTAACCATTGCCTTTTATTCTGGTTATCATCCCAGTCCCTTCATAACATTTTTCCTCTATCAGTCTTATACAGATAGCGAAAATTTGAGATGTTACATTAACACTTCAAAGGGAAAGCTCAAATAGAAGTTAAACTAAACTTAAGATGAAGTTTTTCAACTTTTAAAGAAGGGATCCAATGGTCAGATAATTGTCAACATTTTCTATCAGTTACTAACCGCTACAAAATGATGAATAACAGTCAAATATTTCTAGTGGTTCCTAACTGTTAGAAAATATCCAAAAATGGTAAGGAAATTTGAATTTAAAATTGTACATTTAGTAACCTCTAGAAATGTTTAGCGTGGAGGAAATTTGAATTTCAAATTTTAGAATGTAACGGTAAAACTTTTGTAGCAATTAGAAACTGCTAAAAATGTTCAAGTTGGAGGAAAATTTAACTTTCAAACATCAAAATTTGTGGAAAACTTTGTAGTGGTTAATAACCATTAGAAAAGTCCATGTGAGAGGAAAATTTATTTTGGAACTTTTAAACATTTCCTACGAGCATTTGTAATGGTTCTTAACCGCTAGAATTTCAATATATTGCCATCTATTTCATATTAATATTAAATAGTTACAAATAATATTAAACAATATTAACTTTAAATTTGCATAAGCAAAAAGTTGAGAAATTAAAATTGTAACCACATCCATTTCTATTTTAAATAAATTTAATTAAAATTTTCAACAACATTAATATATGTCAGGGATAAGGGGTAAGGCCAGAATCAACATCATCTTGATCGTTAGTTTGCTGGGCCTCATGCTGGTTCTTGGGGTTGAATAGGATGCTAGGGTTGGGCCAACTGCATGTTCTCCTGGGGTTAGAACAATAGTAGCAAGCATATGTCAGGAATCAGTGGCATTTAGACATATGGAACTAGTGTGATCACTATCTCTCTCATGGCTATAATAGTTTCTTTGAACTTATCGAGCTGCATCTACATGGCACAATCATGTTCCTCCAATTGGGCCACCGTCTCTCATCTAATCTCCTCTAGCAGCTCCTTTATGGATGAGGAAATTGCCCGCTTCCATCCCACGCTAGTCTGATTGGATGTCGCTATTAATTGAGGAGTCCCATAGTGTTTGAAAGGCTAGTACCACCTAGGCTTGTAAGAATGGCAGTCTCACTCAAAAAGGGGTGAATTTGGTGATATTAAAAATTTTAAACTTAAATTGTAAAACAAAAATTTAGTACAAAAAGGTATCATCGGTGAAAAAAGCAGATAAAAGAGAAGATGTACACAGAAGATTTATACTGGTTTAGCCCAACTACTTGGCCTACATCTAGTCCCTAAAATTCTTCTAAGTATTACACTATTCTCCAATATTTATGGTCTCTTAATACCTCAATACATCAATAAGAGATTGCCTCTCTCACTCTCCTTACTTCCTGTAAGGTTACAATCCTACTCATGAGTCTACTCTTGAGTATCTTAGATAAAGAATAAAAAATTCTAGCTATCTCTCAAGTAGATTGATGATAATAAACACTGAAGATCAAGATCTTTAAGTTTCTCTCTCAAAGATTAAAATGCTCTATTTAGAGAATGAGAAACAGAGTAATAATGTATGCTTCAATAAAATGTTGTTTGTACATGTTCATTTCCTAGTTTCTTCAAATTCACACCCCAACTCGGTGCCTATTCTTCTTGATGAATCTCTAGTTAAGGACAGAGAGGAAGTGAACCAACCTTGTACCCCTGCTATGGCTATAAATATAACTGAAAGAGATACAATCGAACTAGCAAATATAAAAGGCATTAATAGAATGCTCACCAAATACATTGGGTTTATGACATATAAGCAAGATACTGAATTCTACCTAAAAGTCATTATGGAATATATAATAGCAACTAGGGTTAGAGGCAAGCCAAAAGGAGGACCCATAAGGAAGGTGTATTTGCTTAAGATTATAGAGTTTGTATCCAGCTACGTCAAAGCACCTCGTAAACTTAAGAAATTGAGAAAAGTGATACTTATGTACTATCTTGCTCATATCAAATTATGTACATTTGTGTTTGATTTCTTTTGCTTTTCTTTGTTAAAGACATGTTTATTACCCTTTAGTTGTAAAGACTTACAATTTATTACATGACTTATATGTTAAAGGAATATATTTCATTTCTCTTAGTTATGATTCATATATACTTTTTGTAAGTGGGAGCCTTTTAGATAATGAGTCTTCTAAAAGCAAAACTTAATGTGTATAGTGCTTATATTAATTTTGATAGGAAGTGATGGCCATTGCTAATGCCTATGTGATAGGAGGTACAAATGTAGTCTCTTGATTATGGATCTAGTGATGTTATCATTTTTTGATAAAAATGATGTAAGTACATGACATTATATATTTTCCATGTGCTATATACATAAATTTACTTAAATATTCTATAGTTATATAAATTAATGTGAGATAGATTTGTCACAATCAAAACTGAAAAAGTGGCAACCAAGAATATTATTGCTGAATTGAATAAGGGGAAAAACTCAATAGGAATAATTAGGATATTTGGTATCGAAAGATACAATATATTTTGGAAGAACAGGATGCCATTGAGCTATTAAAAATGACCCTAGTGGAACCAAACCTGAGGCTAGAAATACGGTTTAGCCCAAAGAGACCAAGAGGCATACATAAAATGGAAGAAGAAGAATATCATTGCAAGAATAACACTACTGAGTACCATGGCTGACAACCTGATGTGTGAATTTGAGACACACAGAACTGCATAAGCTATGTGGATAGGCCTGAAGGACAAGTTTGAAGGAGTCTCCCCGATCAAGTTTAGAAGGTTGACAATTAAATTCGATACTTATAAGTTAAATCCAAATAACCCTATAAGGCAATATCTGATAGAGATTGCCAACATGATTTGTCAATTGAAGGAGGCTGGATATAATCTATCTAATAAGCAGTAAATGTAGGTTGTCATCAGGTAGCTCCCCGCCAATTGGGAGCACATGAAAGTTAATCTGACCTACAATAAAAATATCATCATTTGTAAAGATGTAGCTAAGTATTTAGAGTTAGAGGTTGAATTTTTGGAGGCTTACAAGGCCACTGGACAAGACTATTTGACTGCAGGTGCTGGTCTTTTCCATTCAAAGCCTGCACTAAGAAGGGCAAGAAATTCAAGAAGAATGTGAAGAAATGCAGTCTTCTACCTAAGAAAGACAAGCAACAATACAAGAAAAGCGGCAAGAAAAGCAAGACCTAAAGAATGTTAAATACTTTACTTACCACAACATGAGGCATTTCATACTCGACTATTCTAAACTAACTGAGAGTATAAAATTATCAGCAAATTATGTGAATTCATATGTCTCACTTGTTTTCAGTACTATGTTTATAATAAAACATATTTCTTCTTCTCGGATTATTGACTCAGCCTACACATACCATGTAAGTTGAGATCGAGGATCTTTTGTAGAATACCGTCGGTTGCCATATCAAAGCAAGTGGCTTTACGTTAGGAATAATGTAATGATAGAGGTTCAAGACATTGGCACTTGTAAACTTATTTTGCGTTGAAGAAAGACCTTGATGCTGCATGATATGCTTTATGCTCCCAATATCTGATGGAATTTAATTTCTATTAATTGGTTATTAGACTTTGAGTTTAATGTAAACTTTCATGGTAAAGTTGTAGACATTTATATCAACTCAATGTTTTATGGTTCAGCTTTTTATTTTTAAAAGTTCTTTATTATAGATCTTACTAGTATTTTAATGCTTACCATTGATTTGCTATTACTTTGAATAATCCTGACATGAATATCTGGCATGCTAGACTAGGACATATTGATCCAAATAGTATGACTAAACTAGAAAATGAAGGCATGTTGGAAGGGTAATCCCCAACATAAATATGTTATTATATAAAAGTTGTCTAGCTGGTAAGGCAACTAGAAAGCCATTTGATAAGGGAACACGAGCCAAAAATTTATTGCAATTAATCAGTTTTGATATTTGTTATCCAATGTATGTGAGGGTGAGACATAGAGTTTGATATTTTATTACCTTTATTGATAATTTTTCATGACATGGTCATGTATATTTGATCTCACATAAGTTTGAGATACTGGAGTGCTTTAGATGATATATAAATGAAGTAGAGAATCAAATATACAATAAAACCAAAGCACCACTGATCGAGGTTGTGAATACTTGTCAGATCAATTCAATTAGCTCTGTTAAAAAATAGATTATTAGGCAGCTAACTATCCTAAGAACACCTCAACAGAATGGCGTTACCAAAATAAGAAATAGAACTCTTTTAGACATGATTAGGTCTATGATGGCTTAGGCAAACCTTCCAATTTTACATTGGGGTGATGCTCTATTAACGGTAACATTCATACTTAACTATGTGCCCTCAAAGCCAGTCGCTTCTATGCCCTACAAGTTATAGACTAAAATGCCAGCCAAATCTAAGCACCCTTAGATCTTGGGGATCAACAGAATATATTCATGATGGTTCTTATATACATGGGAAACTGGGTCATAGAGAGAAGAAATATATCATCATAAGGTACTCTAAACCCTCAAAAGGATATGTATTCATAAGTCAAATTAAATATGGAATAGTGACTAAAATAGAATCACGATGTATTCATTGAGACTGAATTTTCTAGTAAGTGAGATGTGAGATATTGACCGCACTATATCTCTATGATATTCAGGAACAGGACAGTACCTAAAAAATTGATAGACCAAAATCCTCTAGGTATGTCAATATAAGCGATGAAAGAAGAGATAGACTCAATGATTAAAAATCAAGTTTGGGAGTTGGTTGATATGCTAAAAAGGCAAAAAGCCATTAGAACCAAATGGGTTCTCAAACTCAAGAGAAAGGTGGATGCATCAATTGATAAATATAAAGTCCAGTTGGTTACAAAGAGTTATACACTATGAGGATACCTATTCACCTGTTGTGCAGTTTAACTCGATAAGACTCATTCTAGAAATAATAAACTATTTAAACTTGGAGTTACATTAGATAAATGTAAAAATAATATTCCTGAATAGTGATATGGATGAAAAAATCTATATGGAACAACCTTTAGATTTTATTAAAAAAGGATTTTAGCACAAGTATAAACTCAAAAGATCAATTTATGGACTAAAACAGTCATCCAGACAGTAGTACTTGAGATTTCATAAGGTTTGAGTGTAAATTTATAATATTATCTTTATACATAGACGACATACTTTTAGCAGGAAATAGTTTTGACTCGGTGATAATTATTAAAGAATTACTCTCGTCAAATTTTGAGTTGAAAGACATAAGTGAGGCGTAATATGTCATATCCCCAATTTTCTTACATGATGTAAATGTACAGTTTATATAAAATGAACATGAGATTCTTGGAATAAACTGTATCAGATTGAGAAAGGAAAGAGAAGGATTATTACCTAAAGAAAACATAGGGACCTAAACGCAAAGTATAAAAGGTTAAAAGGCCAAAAGTTAAAGCAGAAATAAGATTTGAGCCAAAAGTGATAATTTCTAAAAGTTTAGGGACCTAAATATAATTAAACAAAAAGTCAGGGACCCAAATGTAATTATAGAAAAGTCAGTTAGAAAAGGCTTAGAACTGCCTGGAAGTATTCCAGTCCCATTTCATCAGTAAATAGAGAAAGTTATGCTAGTTAATCTAGCATAATACAAAAATTTTATTAGGGTTCCAGATAGTGAATATCTATCTGATAGTCTAAAAGTTATCTAAAATTTTATCATATCTCATAGAAATCATGTATAAGTGGAAAGGTTGCAGGAAGGTGTGCCCCATGACATTAGATGTTATGAATCTGACAGAACCCCAGAAGGAGCTCTGTATAAAAAGTTATCCCCATATTAGTGAATTTTGATGAGTGTTTGAGGACACCCTGATCCGATTATAGAACTTAGCAGTAAGTAAGCCTGGATATAATGAACTCAAATGAACTTATATATAGGCCTATGATAATGCCAAGGAAGGCCCAAAACCCAAGATACCAGTTCATTAGTAGAAGGGGCCAGTGTCCAGGAAAAATGTGAAATTATGAAAATGACCTTGGATGCCCATATTGTACCAGTAATAGATGGAGGGAATTTTGGTCATTCTGGATAGGCTAAAAAAGTGGAATACAGTATAAATATAATTAGTTAGAGTCAGTATAAGCCCTGAGGCAATACAAAGAGGGGTAAAATGACAATTATGCCCTTAGGATTAATATAGTGCAAGAAAGGATACTAAGGGTATTTTGGTCATTTTCTAATGGATGGATGGAAAATAAATGCTCAGTCTAACAATGTCAATGGTATGAGGAACATAGACATTGATTTACAGTATAGAATACATATCCTGGAATATTATAAAAAATTAGGAACAGAAAATAGTCTAATTTTTGGGGAATCAGACCAAGCTGATACCAGATTAGATTGGAATTTTTCCAGAAGCTTCCTACCTATGAAAATTGTGCCACATACCCCATAAGGTGTCCCCTTGATTTGTCCCTTGTGATGTCATAATTCTCCTTTTTGAGAAAAAAGAAATCTAAGATTAAATATGAGTCCTTAGATCAAATAGTAACTAAATCAATCTTAGCCACTCATTTGCACTCAAGCTTATCTATAAATACTCCCACTTTCAGCTCACTTTTGGCATGCTTAAATAACCATAGGTAACCTCTTGTAAAATTTTCATTTAACCAAGAAAGAAGCACACAAAGTGAAGCAACAATTAAAATAATCATCTCCCTTGATCTTGAACTTTGTTCTAGTAAGTTAGCTCATGGTTTTAAGGGGTTTATGTGCTATATTTATCTTATGATTGCTATTGGAAGTGCTGCCCAAATATGGTTAGACTATGAGTTTTATGTTATAGATAGTTTAGATAAGCTTAAACAGCTAGAATCAAGTGGTATAAATTTAGAAATCCAAGTATATTTGGAATTAGGGTTTTGTGTTCTTGCTGGTACTGTACGTGTTACTGTTTATATTTTGGAATTTCATGATTTTGATGCCTCCAATGAGTTTAAAATGGAAAATTGTGTGGGGATAAAGTAGCATAACAAGTATTGGAAGCATTGGAATCAAAATGTGAATTTTTAGAAAATAAGAGGGTTGCTTCAGTTTGGTACTATAGCAAGTGGTATGTTTTGATTTTGGAAATTCTAGTTTCATATTTGGATTAAACTTGAAAAATTATGTGAAAATGAACCATGAGAATTTATTTTGGAAAGATGGAAGTATGAAGTATAAAATAGAGAAAGAATAGAAACTAGTAAAAACCTAGTCTTGGATTTATGTTTAAGTTGATTTGTAACTTGATATTACTTTGTAATGGCTAGGTTTTGACATTTGTGAAGGAAGGAAAGCATCTCAAGAAGACCTTGACAAAGATAGTTAAGAGGTAGCAAGAATACCTAACTATAGTTTTATGTTTGCTTAATTGTTTGCTTACTTGTTGATTGTGGTGTTTCATTGAGCATGAGAATGTGTCATCATGTTGATGATAAAGTATGAATAATTGCAACTCTTTGCAAGTTATGTCATGACAATATGCATATTAGAGTTTGCTTATTTACCATTATGAAATAGCTCCCATCACATGATAACATGTTAAGCATTCAATTATTCATGCATGATATTATAGTTTGTACGCTTTGCTATTGGGATTTTCATGAAATATCATTCCTTCAACATGCATAATTATGTTTTAGGTGCTGGATCCTCTCCTGGGAAAAGAGTAAATGTTGATGATTAAGTTTGTATAATAAGTTATATGAGTTACTTGACTTTATGGATGCATATACTAAGATGTATATTATATGTTCATGTGTTGGTGCTCTGAGGCAGTGATCTTGTGATGCTATTCTCAGTACCACAACATAATCGCGGTAGATTCCAAAGGATTACAGTTAGATCCTAACATGGTTCACAGAGAATATAATTACAAGGTCATAGTTACATTCTGAAGAGGCTTACGATTGATCGCAGTAGATCACGAGGGTCACAGTAGACCTAACCTAGAGAAAGAAAGTAATGAGCCATAAATACAGTATTTCTTTGGAAGGACGAATATTAAGAAAAAGGTTATGATAGAGAAGCGTCACAAGTTGGTTAACTCATAACAGAGAGAATACCCATGATGTTAATTCCATATAGCCTTATTACTATTAGGGACTGAACTCAGAATCTTCTTACACGCAACAAGAACTAAGTAATCGAAGTTAAAGTTTTTAGTCCTGAGTAACAGATATTTATGAATTTGTACATAATATGCCTAAGAAAGAGAAAAAGACTATCTCATAAGATATGATAAGGGGTCAAATAAAAATAAAGAGATCCCTAAGATGAGATTATAAAGAATAAGAATGAGAGATAAATAGATCCTCCAGATGAGGATAAAGAGATTAGAAGGTCAAATAGACCCAAGAGAGACAGTATGAGAAGAGTCTAAGATAGTAAAGTACCAAGGTTGGAGCCTGTTAGCATCAGTGCTTCATATTTTTTCAGCGCTTTTCAGTTAAGCATGCTCAGGCAAGAGTAACCCTATGATGGGTGACCCCCTGAGAAGTGATAAAAATGGGTATAAATGCCATAGAAATTTGTCATATATGCAGAGAGTTATGTAAAATGGTAGAAATAACTATGAAAAGTTAGAAAGGGTTATGAATGGTAAGAGACTATAACCCTTATGTCAAGTCCAAATAAAATGGATTTGAAAGAAAATATTTAGAAGAGTTTTCTCAAAAACTAGCAAAATTATAAGTTAAAGAGAATGCTAGACTTCTGATATTTTAAGATACATCATGATAAGGAAAAATAAGTCATGAAAGGGTGAGATACGCCAGATATAGCCAGATTTGTCCAGATATGCTATGATATGGCATGAAAAATATGTAATGAGATATGCTATGAGAAACATGTAATGTGATACATAATGAGAAATATGTATCAAGAAGTACAATACGAAGTGGCTTTATAGCTAACTTTTTAAAAGGGATAAGATGTTTGTATATTATGTTATAGATGAAATAGCAAGTGAGAGCTTTCACTCCTTGCATGAAATGCCAGATATTATGCTATGATTGTAAAATATGCTAAAGCTCCCGATGTTAGAGCACTGCAAGATCTAAGTGTTAAAGATGTGCATATTAAGTAAAAAAATGCTTGAGCTCTAATGTTATATCATTGCATTCATGAGTAGGTATATATTCCTACAATATGTTGGCCAGGCATTATGTATGTTAGAGTATGTGCCCCTACCTAATAGTAAAGTAAAGAAAGAATAATGACATAAGTTCTCTCTCTATATTATGATGAATTATTAAAAATGATAAGAGCAATTGAAGGGTGATAAATTTTCTAAGGTAAAAGAAGTATGATGATACGAAAATGAGATATAAAGCTTTGCGGATGTTAAGAAAAATCTGTTAAATACTCAGAAATAATAAGAGATTCGTTTTAAAGGTATAATGAGTAGTTAATGAAAACTCCATAATATAACAGTATTCAAGAGAGTTTTATATGAAAGAAATGAACACTACTCACAAGTCCAGTATAGTGAGTTGTTCATATACAAATAGGTGCATAGCAAGTAATCAAGCAACATAATGAAGTAAATTTCAACTTGATTAAGTTGATTTAGAAAAGAAAAGTAACAACAACAAAGATATGAAGATCTGTGGATATGAGAAATACTCTACTAGATGTCAAGATAGAATATAAGAGATAGATACCCCAATCCTTAGTTATAAAGCAAGAAGGAATATAAAGAGGATGTATATCCAAGATAATTTACTAAGGTGCTAAGTAAATTTTGAGGACGAAATTTATTTTAAGGGGGGTAGAAATGTCATATCTTACTTTTTTCCTATCTGTATAAGACTGATAGAGGAAAGATATATGTAAAAGATTGTGATGATAAATAGAGAGGAAAAGTGATTATTAGACAAAGGTATAAAGAAAATGAACTAAATTGAAAAGTCTAAGAGTTCTATGGTACAAAAATGAAATTAGAAATAAATATATTTTGAAAGAAGCAATAGTCCCTCAATTTGCATATTTTGCGTGAAAATTGCCTGTGAACTCAACTAAATCATTAAATGCAAAATTGAATGGTTATCATAACGAGCTTTAAACACTTACATTATCAATCACTAGACACATGACACAGGTATTAATATCAACAATATTTTCAAAGGATGACTAATTCACAAGCATAAACCTAAATGCTGTTCTATAAGAGCACCATCAGCATTGAAGAACAGAAATTAAAACTCCCACACTTCACTGAAACTTGACAAAGGAAAGTATGCCCTTATGTCAATCCCCTTGATAGGCAGTTTGGTATCTATAAAAACATCATATAATTATTTATTCAGAATTGCAAGGATTCATGGGTACAAAAATATTGAAACCGTGATTTTTTGTATCACCACTGACAACTAATTTGAACAATCTAATCACAAATTTTAGCATTTTTAGTGGTTCGTACTATGACCATGATACAATTTAGGATTCAAGCAAGATAAGAAACCTTCATATCAATCTTAATATAGTCAAAATGTTCCTGATAAATCCTTGAAAACCCAACACACAGCTAAATGATAAACCAAATTCAATAATCTAAGGGTAACATTAAACGAATTGCGATGCACAAATCATCCATATACCACATGCCATGACCATGATACGTAAACAAGATTCAGACATAATAAGACACCTCCATCTCAATATTCATAATTCCCCATAACAACTCGAAAACCCAATATGCAGCCAAATCAAGCACAACAAAAAAGGGCGAGAATTGGGGAATGAAATTGAAAACTTGAAAATTTCAAACAAGCAACCGAATTAAGCGTCCCATGAATAGCAAAAAGTGGGACCCACCTAACACCACCACCGCTTAAGAGAGAATTGGAATCCTTGGAGGAAATCACAGGTTTTGGCGCCGGTGGTTGTGAGGCCAGATCAACATTGGCGGGAGGTGGAGCGGAGGCATAATAGGATAAAGAATCCGTGGCACTGGAAGATGAGGAAGGTGAGGTAGAATCTGTGGAGACCGAAACAGTGGGAGGAGGGTCCGTGTCTATAATCATTCTGCCATTTCAGTGTCAGCGAGAGTACCTTTCCTTTGAATTCTTCGGCCTTCCCATTTTGCTTTGTTCTTCAGAACACCCCCTATGGTTTTGGTCTCCTCATTTATTTCGCTCATTTTGTCTCCCTTGTCATTTTTTGCAGAGTTTAAATTACACTATACTTGTAATTTAGCACTTTTTATTAGGTTAAAAATAAATTTTCCCTTAAAAATTTGCCTATAGAAAGTATCTGAAGATCTTTTGGGATCTATATATTATATTGAAAGGGTTTAGAAAATAACCAAAATCAATGTAATAACCAAAAAATTAATATTAATGATTAAAAATTTAATATTAATTATTAATCATTTTAACTATACATGATTCTTTTTATATTTTTGAGACAATATTAATATAAAAAAATCAAATCCATATAACTACTATGCAAAAAATTTTGAAACAAAATTGGAGTTTGATTATTTTTCTCCTTGGAATATCAATTTTTACCATTTTTCCATAATAAAAAATTATTTTATTCTAGTAATTTAATAAAATTACATTAAAGTAAATTTAATTTTTTTTAACTTTTTAGCAATAGAATATTACAATTTAGCACATAATATTTGATGGTGAGTAAATAGATAGAGGAAAACAAAGAGAATATTTAAAGATATTATTGAGGAGAATGTTTTGATTAATAATTTATACAAATATTTGATTGTTTGCTTATATAGCTATCTAATCAAATTAAATTTAAATATTATTGGGTTTAATTAGGAGTAGTTCTCCCATAGATAATTTATGTATTCTCATGTACTCAAACTCAAAATATTGTGCTTGAACACTAAAGCTCCTTTTATTATAATCAATATTTATTAGTTATTCAAAGATTAAAGTATTGATAGAACACAATAATATTAGACAATCTATGTAACCTAATTTATCTTGTTTAATAGAATAAGACTTGTTATATTACGTACCAACAAATTTTTCTTTTATAAAAATAAATTATTTACAAATCATAATTTTCTTTGATTTCTAATAAAAAATAAATAGCAATTCACACTAATTACTCCTCCAATATTTAATATATGACATATTTAACTAATTTGATTAGATTAAATAAATTAGTTAACATATTAATTTTTTAAAATATCTACTTATTTTTTTAACTCTCTCCCTTCCTGCTTTAGTTGATTATTGTTGAGAAAATATCAAGACGAATAATTTTAAAAAAAAAAAGTTGATCAAAAAAGAAATATATTTTATATTTAAGATTAAAATTAAATCTTTAATTAAGTTATATATTAAGGATCAAAGTAGTATAATTTATGGATGACTTATTTCTCCTAGAGTCATCCATTATATTTGATCAAAAAATTCCATTATAATTTGTGGATTGGAATGATCAAATGATTGCAAAACCAAGTTATAATTTTACAACATATTTTAAATAACAATTAATATTATAAAAAATATTGTGCAGCCAAATTATCAAAATATCATACAATACAGTGCCACATTTTAATTTAGAGATATTAAATAATATAAACTAGAAAATATAGTGAAATTGAAATTGCAAATTTTTAGAAAAACAAAAAGAAATAGAGAACGCATGGTGTAGACTCAATACTATTTTATGATAGTTTTCATTAAAATTGTGTTATATATTAAAAAAGAGGAAAATAATAAATTAGATTATTAGAAATGAGAATATAGCCCCCAAAGTAGAATAGCAAAAATGAGAATATAAGATTATTTAAATATAAATGAAAAAAATGAGTTAGAGGTGATAAGAGATAAAATGAAGTAGGCTTTGACCGTTACAAAGATAATATGAAGTTTTAAAATTTTTATATTAAAACTTTTACAAAAAATATAATGTAGCTTTCTATCATTGAGATATTTTCCTATAAAAAGATCAGCGCATCATACTCAAATAATACATTTTTACTTAATCACAATTTTTTCATAAAAAAATAATTTATATAGCTAACAATAAATTATATATTTTTAATTAATATATAATTATCTCATATATAATTATGTATTTGTAATGATAAATTATTATTAATCAATATAAAATATAAATTTTTTTATTAAATTGAATTATCTACAAACCATGAATATTGCCATTCTTTTCAAGCTTTACTTATTATATTTTTTATTCATTAAATTCTTTTCACATGTTTTATTAGTTTTTATCAAAATTTCTTTTTCCTCAATAATTTTGTTTTTATAACGGATTGATATAGCAATTATTGAAAATATTATTATTGGGCCCATATTTATCTATTACAATATCTAGATGAAATATATTTATATAATTATATACATCTTTAATAATAAACCAATATCATATCAATGTAAAATCTAAAGTTTATAAAATTATACTTTATTAAATATATAACTCACAAACATCTGTTTTTAATTATGTTATTCTGTTTTTATATATTTAATTGGATTTTGTACAACTTTTTTTTCTTAATATTTTTTTTAGATATTTTCATAGTTGTGATTGTATAATAAATATTAGAAAGATCATGTAATTCATGTTTAGCATTTTATCTATAAGAAATAAAGATTTTTATACAATATGGTTACATATTGATTATTTTATATTCCAAGTATTTTTACCAATAATCACTTTTAAGATTATATATTTAATTATTATAAGTCATTAACTTTATGTAAAAGTTTAAAATATGTTAGTTAAATAATTTATATGAGATAAGATATCAATTCCAATAATATAGGGAAAATGACATATGGGTCACGTGGAAGCAATTAAATACCAAAAAAGTCTAAAGAAATGGCATAATTAATTTAAAGTCCCATGGGACTTCAAATGAATTTTTTTCAATTGTAAAAAGACGTAACTACCCTTTTAGTTAACTGAAAATATGACTCCCCTATCACCTCACCCAAAACCGAAGCCCTAGCATATTCTTAAGATTGCTTGTATTCCTCTTGGTCTCTACACTTTGCTCTTCGTCTATGCTTGATCTATGTACTCTGGTCCTTCATTACCACCTCTGCTATCGCATTTCTTCCGTCTTTCCTCCTCTGGTCACTCGCCCTTACTGCGAGCATTGTCGCTGCCAGCCGCCCTTCCTACTGTCGCAACTTGCTTCATCATCTAAATTATCATCTCCTTTCCTCCTCCAGTAACCTGCCCGTACTCCGGGTAATATATTTACATTGCTTTAAAAGGAATGACAATCTGTGGGCAATGTACATAATTGCACACAATCTGTTAATTCATCATATGTTATGCCTTCATTTCTCCCTTAGCTATATTGGCCGGTCTCCACTATGTAGCAATAACAGACATTGCATAGTAAATGTTTTAGTGGCTAACAGTTCCCATTTTCATGTTTTGTTTTAAAGAATTAATGCAATCGCATGCCTTTGGAGAAGTTTTTAACTGCTTTCAGCATTGTTCAAAATGTTACCTGATGCTGATTATTTGGCATTATCCTCTCAAGATGGTTTATATATTTTGGTGGAATTTGAAAATAATGAATTAAGCACAACTATCTCTTCATTAGGTACCCACCTTTTCTTGTTGCTTTATCATATCTTCACTACTCTAAGGTTTCTAATATTTTTGTAACATACTAGTCTAGGAGAAAAGAAAGTTTCTGACAAAGATAAGACACAACCAAAGGCATCTGACAATTTGGTCATTGAAGCTACCAGGAATATTAGTGCAGCAGTAAGAAAGGTTGATGACATGATCATTGAATCAACTGGGGATGTTGGTGTAAGTAATGAAGGAATCAAGAAAGCTGAAGTAGAAAAGCAAGGGAACGACATGTCACGAAAGTAACTGGAAATGTTGGGGCAGTTGTAGCAGGAAGAGGGAAGCATAAGAGAAAGTTGATTTCATGGTCATTGAGGAAACCAGCACACATTTGTTGGGAAAGAAGTGATACAATTATAATAAAATTCACTGTTAGATTTGATAAACACACATTTGTTGACATGTTTAATGATGAAGGAGTTGAGCATTTTATAACGTTCAATGGAGAAAGTGGCAATGCATAAATACGTAGCACACTGATTTTTGCTTTGCAAATATCTATATATAGTGATGAAATTAATTTTTTGTAATCTTGATCAATATCCATATGTCTGGAAGGTAAGGTGGATCTTAATGAATGTGACTATATTTGATGTACTCCTTTTACATTTGCTGTCAAGAACTGATGTAATTGTAAAGTGTATATATATGAAGTTATATTCTAACTAGAATGATTATGGGAAGAAATGTACTGAAGTTGTCATTTGTTATTGGTGGTGTTGTTATGTTCAATCCTGCAAGCTAATTTTTCTGCTTCAATCAAGGTGTTATGCTGGTGAAGCCACTGCACTTTTTATTTGCGGAATTCCTAGAAAAAATTATGAAGTAGTTGTTATTATTTCACTATGGGGTTATTATTTTGTAGTAGTGGGGTTGTTATTTTTCCAGTTGTTTATTTTCCCTTATGGACTAGTTACTTTTCTAGTTGTAGGGTTGTTCTGTTTTTATTGAAAGTTGTTAATCCTTCAATACCTGTTATTTTTCTAATTCTTTATTTTCCTTCCTGGTCTTGTTACTTTTACAGTTATGGGGTTGTTCTGTTTTCATTGGTTAAGTTATTTATTTTCCATTATAGTGTTATTACTTTTTCAATTGTGGGGTTATTCTGTTTTCATTGCTTAACTTGTTATCATTCACTATGGGATTGTTATTTATAAGTGCTAAAGTTGTTATTTTTACTGTCATCAATAAGTTATTTTTTAGTTGTCAAATTCTTATTCCTTCATTATGGGGTTCTTATTTCCTACTGATAGAGTTGTTATTTTTGTTGTCATTGGGTAGTTGTTATGTACAAATGATTGTTATGCCTTCACTTTGGGGTTTTATTTCTATTGTTGAAGTTGTTATTCCTTCAATAGTTAGTTTAATATTCCTAAAGTATAAGCTTTTTTACTTAGAATTTCTACTATATTTGAGAGATGACTTTGTTATATATGGATAGATTTTAAAATTAATTAAAGTCGCAAATGTATCTTCTCTAAGGTCATTTAGAACTAAATCATTCTGACACTAACCGTCATTTTTTTTTGTAATTGTCCTACTTCTTTTATGCTATCATATGTTGCAACTATATGATAAATGAATAACAACTTAATCATATTTATTCTTATATATTTAGAGGACCCAAAAGGCATTGGCCCCGTCATCCCAACACATATAATGAACCAAATAAACATGAATTTGGTTAGAAAAATAACAACTCTACCACTAAATAATAACAAATTCATAGTAAAGGAATAACAATTTGGGCACATTTGTACCCCTGGAATGAGAGAAAAAAATAGGACTTTGTATAGGAAAATAATAACTCTAACAACAACAAATAACAATTCCCTAAAGAAAAAATAACAACTTATATACATTTATTTAAAACACTATTCAAATGAGAATATAACTTCATATATATATGTGTACTTTACAATTCACAAAATAAAAAAGAGAGTGCGCAATGCATTTACACAAGTATGATTGAATTGTGTATGATATTGTATACATGATTATGAGATATAAGTATGATTGCATGGTGTATGATATTATATACATGCTTATGAGATACAAGTATGATTGCATTAGACTAAAATTTCCATCTTTATATTTCCCTTTTGCATAAAGCACCAATATGACAACAACTAAAATGGGCTTCAAGATCACAAGCTTTCCAAATGATTATGCCATCAGTAATGACAACCTGCATTAAACACAAATTATTAACAACTCAACTACTCATATTAACAACTATCACGTACTATAATAACAACTCATGTTCTCCTCCCATATCAGACCATATTCTATCATTCATATTTTATAGTAACTTTTCCAAGCTTATTCTTTCTTTATACACTCAAGTAAAATAACTCCAGCTAGTTATAGATTCTAATAAAACAACTCCGAAAGCATAAACATCAATCTTATCAAATATTTTTCCCTGCTAGATATCTTTTTATCTTACAATAACAATCACTTTCATCAATAAAATAAATTATTACTCAATCTTTAAATCCATATAAAAATAGATGAATTAGCATATTGTGTGCAATTATGTACATTGCCCACAAATTGTAAATTGCAATCAAGATAAAGCTTGTACTATAGCTCAAAGCTACATTTTTAGAAGAAAAATCCCCCTTGAAAGTTTGCTATTAAGGTGGGAAGTAATAGCCATAATAATATGCATAAAAACTCAATAGAAACTAGACATAAAAAAATATATCTCCATCATCAAGAAAATATATCACGATAACTCTAACTGGTTATTACAAATAAAAGAACCAACTTATCAAACTACTTGTTAGTCTCATTCCATCAATCTAATAAGCTAATAAAATTTCCAATTCCATGCATGCATGAATACAAGAAAAAGGTAAGAAAGGCCTCCATAAATAATTCAAATCTTAAAAAATGATATAAATACTAGTCAAATATGACAAGATTTCTCAGTGGACACCAAAATCTTACAAATTGTAAAAACAAATCATCAATGTCCATCCAAATTAAAAAAGTAAAATCAATGCTTTGGTGCTTACAGTTAGTGCAAGAAGTTAAACTTTTGAATTCTTACTTCCAATCCACTTCTTTATACCTTTAACAACATCCTTTGCTTGCCTAACAAATCATAAGCAGATTGAGTTCTCAAACTCTGAGAGAATAAATGAGGAGCAAAACTTGAACTCATACACACAAATCCAATTATCACCCCTCAAAAAAACAAAAAGGAAAAAAAGAACAAAGCAAAAAAAATGATGAATCAAGTATAGCCAATAGCAAGCTAGTAGCACTAATTAATCAACACCATATAGTTTGTCAAGTAATAAACATAGATTACTCAAATATAAAATCTGAAGACATAAGTCTACAATTCATAAATGCCAGATCAAAGAGGGGGATGACTGTAGCTAATGGTAAGATGATTAGTTGCCATATCAAAAGCCAGGTCTAACCTCTAGTTCACAAGACAAAATTCTTAAGACAAAAATTTGACATTTCATTACTTTTAAAGTAATGTAAATTATTACTCATAGTAAGGGTGGGTTACTGGAGGAGGAAAGGAAATGATGATTTGGACGATGAAGCAAGTGGCGATGGTAAGAAGGGTGGTTGGCATGACAATGACCACAACAAGGGCGAGTGACCGGAGGAAGAAAGACAATAATGATTGAAGGAAGAAATTCGACAGCGGGGGTAACAACAAAGGACCAGAGTATACAGACTAAGCAAAGATGAGGAGCAGAGTGTAGAGACCAAGAGGAATGCAAGTAATCTTAAGAAAATGCTAGGGCTTCAGTTTTGGATAGGGTGATAGGGGAGTCATGTTTTCAGTTAACTAAAGGCGTAGTTACGTCTTTTCACAATTGAAAAAAATTCATCTGAAGTCCCATAGGACTTTATATTAATTATGTCATTTCTTAGAACTTTTTTGGCATTTAATTGCTTCCGTAGGACCCATATATCATTTTCCCAATAATATATGGGATAATTCATAACTTATCTTTATGAATATTATATTATTTTAATTTTTTTTGCCAATCATTTCACTTTAGTTGATCTGAAGAGGTCTATAAATAAGGTTTTATAAAAAAAAGTCACATCATACCTAAATCATAGAGTGAAGACTTAGATTTTCTGTAACGTTGGTAAGTTTCAAAACATAATTTATTGCGTTCATCTTCTTACTTTACAAACCTAAAAGATTTTGTCGTAATATTTCAGACTATTTTCTCTTATATGAATTTTAAATATTTTTAAATATTTTTTATAATATACCTTGATAAATGGACAATTCAAAAATATAATCAAATTTATTTGAACATAAAAGAATTATACGAAGTTAGGTTAGCATAGCGTAAGTGGTAGAGATTTCGTTACTTGTCAGAGAACCATGTGCCCTTATTATGTCTCCAAGTTGTTGAATCGATTGCATGTATGTTGAGATATTTAAAAATTGATAAAATATACATCATGTACTTTTTATTGGCATATATGCTAGAGTTAATAGAGGCTATATTCAAGGTTTTGTAAAATGTAATTCATATTCACTAATTTCATTTTTGGCATCATAAATTTTCAAGATAAATGATTTATTTTTTTCAATGTACCTAAATATTTTTATAAATTAGATCATTGTATATTCTATTTTCTTAATTATATCGTTTCTTGAAGTAAAATCGAATCACCTATATGTTGAAATATTTACAAAATTAATAAATTATGCATCATGTAATTTTTATTTGCAAATGTGCTATATCCAAGGCAGGTATATTCAAGGTTTAATAACAAAAAAATAATACTCACTAGTTTGAGTGAATTCAAGATAAAATATTTATCATGTTTTTTTTTCAATTTACATAAGTAATTTTTGTGAATTTGATGGTTATATATTATATTCCTTAATTATCTAATTTCTTGTTTATATTATTGAATTATTCATTCCTATGTATAAATTTATCTTTTACAGGATAAAATAATATTTTCTCCACAACAAGCATTTGAATTTCAAACTTATACTGAAATCATGACATCCATTTAAGAAAATACTTAAGATTATTTTAACATCAATTTTAGAGTTATTTCGATTTTGATTTTGCCTGATATAGAACTTTATAGATATTCAAGATCTTTTCTTGTGTTTGAGCCTCCTTTCTTTATACCTTGTGAAGAATTACTACAAGATGTTATAGGATTTCTTCACAGAAACTTATCCAACTATCTCAATGAGGATGACTTTCAATCATTAGCATCCCAAATCGTATCTTATTATTGAGAGACACTCCAACATACTAGGTTTGAATCTACCAATCCTCACATAATACCTTTGCTTATAGATCTACCAATAATCTATGAAGAAAATCAAAATATAATTGAGATTGGTGATGAGAATCCTGTGTTGTCAGAAGTCATAGATCAAACCATGCAATAGTTTTCTATAGTTCCAACTTTAGAGAAGGCTATGGCATCACTCAAGAAATTTGAATTTTCTAATGAAGAAATAGGGACAAACATGTGTAGCATTTGCTTAGAAAAGTTTGAAGAAGATGGTGAATGTTTCAGCAATGTCATGTGACCACTTTTATCACCATAACTATATTGTAACATGGCTCAAAACAAATCATACATGTCCATTGTGTCACTTTGAAATGTTTATAGAATAATTTTATGTATTGTATATTTTCTTATTATGAAATTCCATTCACTCAGATGTTCATTGCTACAATATTCTTATTATGAAAACTAAAGTAATTATTATTAGGTAACTGGTTGTGAAGAACTGTTTCTGTGTGTGTTTCTATATATATATAAGAACTGTTCCATTTGATGATAGGTAAGAAAAAGAAAGTAGGTGACTAGTGTGTGGATTTAGTAAGGGAATTGTTAAAACTGAAAAGTTTAGCAAGTGGTTCTGTGATTTTTGGGGCAAGTCTCAAGGCAATAGAGCTGCAAATCATTTGGCAGCATGTTTACTTTGCTTTATGAACATTATTAATTGATTTATGAATTTATTAATTGTGTTATCATATTATTTGCATGTTTACTGTGATGACCATCCTTGGATAATTCATGATCTTATCCTAAATGTCCTTAGTCGGTCATCTGTGCGGGAGCAGAGATGAAATAAGACCAGTATGACTTTGAAGATGTATAGAGATATAAATCAAAGTCATATGCACATGTAAGAGTACAAGGTGTTGGACTGACCTGCTATGAGAGAGTTGCATGGGTTACGTCATAATCTTCTCTCATATACAAACCATGTCACTATGCCCTTTGACCTGAGATCATCATGGATTCCTACATGACAAACGCTCAGGTTTGGCCTAGTCAAAAGTCACTTTTGACCGAGTGATCATAAAGACTATGTTCGGGCTTAGTGGTTTTTCATGCGGAGGAATGTGAATGGTCAAGATGGAATTTGTCCCTCACATTCGTAGAGAGATATTACTGGGCCCCTCGATGAGTGAGTCTGAGAAATGTATGGCCATACTGTAATGGAAAGGTAGTTCTATTTCTATAGTCAGACTACTCAGGGATCGAGAAAGTAACGGTCAGGAATAGGAGGATGACATTATCCATGCCTCATCCATGACCAAAATATCGCGTGACAGAAGGGACATGATATGGTTGTATAAAAGGTTACATCGTTTATCGATTCTCATATGATTTGGGTAGTCGTTATATCTTGCTAGAGACCGCTTGCGACTTGTGGGCCAGTATAGCAAATGGCCCACTGCCAACCTCATATGGGCCTACAGGGTCGCACACAAAATAGCCCAACACGAGCTATGATGTCCAGATTCATTGAATCTAAGACGTGTCTAGATTCAATGAATGATCCAGGGTTGATGTATATATTTATTTATATTTATATTCGTATATATATATATATTATATATAAGGGATATATAGGATTTAATTTATAAGGATAAATTAAATCTCTATCACGTTTAAATTTGAAATTTAAATTGATAGGATATCTCATATAAGAGATATTTACAAGATTTAATTTATAAGGATAAATTAAATCTCTATCACGTTTGAATTTGAAATTCAAATTGATAGGATATCTCAAATTTGATTTATGAGAATAAATCAAATACAGTCCAATCTTATCTTTATTTAAATTAAATAAATAGGTAAATTAAATCTGTGGGACGGATTTAATATAAATATTATTTATTTAATTAGTTTCTTATCAAATTATACAATATGTGATATTGTATTCGAAATTAATACAGATTAATTCCAAAATCCAATTCGGTTGAGAAAAACGCAGAGCATCCTATATATCCGATTTTAGGAGCTACATTTTAAAAACAACACATAACACAAAAGGGGCCAAACGGAATCTGCAAAAGGTTTGCAGATAAGAAACTGCTGAAGTAGAGACGGAGAGGACAAACTCTTGAGAAAGCCTTAGAAGGACAGGAGACGCTAGCACGTCGTTCATGGTTGGAACGCTGTTCGTGTGGATACCAGTAGAGGAAGACGACCTGAGGAGTCGACTTCTTGCGATCAAAAAGAGAGCACGAGCCGCGGAGAGAAGCTGTGGAAGTCGCTGAGAAACACTAAGGATAATGCTTCTTCCCACTTGACTTAAACACATATGGTAGATCCTGGCAAGGAATAGAAATTTTTTTTAAATTAATTTTCGCTGCGTGTCTTCCAATTCCTTACAATTAGTATATAATTATAATATATATAATTATGCATTTCTAATAATAAATTATTAATCAGTATAAAATATCATTTTTTAGTAAATTAAATTATCTAAAAATAATGAGTATTACCATCCTTTTCAAGCTTTACTTATTATATTTTTTATTCTTTGAATTCTTCTCACATATTTTATTAGGTTTTGTCAAATTTTATTTTGCCTCAATAATTTTGTTTTTATTGTCTCAATTTTTTTTCATATTTCAAAAATTTATAAATGTTATAAAAATGAATATAATATTCGATAAAATTTTAAGTTGTTATCTCATAACGGATTCATATAGCAATTATTGAAAATATTATTGTTGGTCCCATATTTATCTATTACAATACCTAGACGTAATATATTTCTATAATTATATATATCTATAATAATATACCAATATCTTTTTTAAAAAACACAATAAACCAATATTATATCAATATAAAATATAAAGTTTATAAAATTCTACATTATTAAATATATAGCTCACAAACATCTATTTTTAATTATGTTATTTTGTTTCTGTAAATTTAATTGGATCATGTACAACTTTTCTTTCTTAACATTTTTTTAGATATTTCTATAGTTGTGATTGTATAATAGGTTACACATACTTAAAAAATAAGATTATGTATAAAATGGTACTAAATTAAAAATATTATGAATAAAATTGAATAACAAATAAGATTAGGATATTAGACGTATATGAGAAATAAGATTAAGATATGATATGCTATATAACCCTAATATATATTAAAAAGATAATGTAATTCATGTTTACCATGTAATCTATAAGGAATAAAGATTTGTATGCAACATGGTTATAGATTGATTGTTTTATATTCTAAATATTTTTACCAATAATCACTTTTAAGATTATATATTTAATTAATTTAAATCATTAATTTTAAGTAAGGGTTTCAAAAATGTTAGTGAAATAATTTATATGAGATAAGATATCAATTCCAATATATGGGATAATTCACAACTCATCTTATGAATATCATATTACTTTAGGTTTTTTATACCAATTATATCACTTTAGTTAATCTTGAGAAGTCTATAAATAAAAGGTTATATAGAAGAGAAGTCACACCATACCTAAAGCATAGAGTGAATGCTTGGACTTTGTACAATGTTGGGTAAGTTTCTTATTTTATGCTTATTAATTAACACAACTCAATACGTTTATCTTCCTTCCTTGTAAATCTAAAAGATTTCATGTAATATTTCTGACTAATTTTGTTTATCTTCCTACCTTATAAATGGACAATTCAAAAATATAATCAAGTTTATTTGTAAACAAAAGAATTATATCAAGTCAAGTTAGCGTAAGTAGTAGAGATTCTTGTTATTTATCTCCAACTTATTATATTAGAACCATGTGTCCTTAATATCTCCAAGTTATTGTTGAATCAATCACATGTATGTTGAGATATTTGAAAATTTGATAAATGCACTTTTTATTTGCATATATGCTAGAGTCAAATGAGTCTAATAAAAATTAGTTCTTACTCTTTAATTTGAGTGACATAAATTTTCAATTAAAATATTTACTTTTATTTTTTTCAATATACGTAAATAAGTTTGTGAATTAGGACATTATATATTTTATTCTCTAATTATCTAATTTCCATCCGTAAAATAGAATCACATGTATGTTGAGATATTTAAAATATACGTCATGTAATTTTTATTTGCAAATGTGCTTAGATTAAAGGAGGATATATTCAAGGTTTTAATAAAATTAATTCATGTTAAATAATTTCAATTTGAGCGCCATAAATTTTCAAGATAAATGATTTATTTTCTTTTCAATATGCCTAAATATTTTTATGAATTAGATCATTGTATATTATATTATTTAATTATCTCATTTCTTGTAGTAAAATCGAATAACATATATGTTGAAATATTTACAAAATTAATAAATTATGCATCATGTAATTTTTTATCTGCAAATGTGCTAGATCCAAGGCGGCTATATTCAAGGTTTAATAAAAAAAATCATACTCACTAGTTTGAATGAATTCAAGATAAAATATTTATTATTTTTTCAATTTAGTTACATAAGTAATTTTAGTGAATTAGATGGTTATATATTCTACTCCTTAATTATCCAATTGAATTATTCATTCCAAAGTATAAATTCATCTTTTGCAAGGACAAACTAACATTTTCTCCACAAGCATCATAATTTTAAATTTAAATTGAAATCATGATATCTATCTAAGAAGACACAGAAGATTATTTTAATATTAATTTTATAATTATTTCCATTGTATTTTGCCTGATATGGAATTTTATGGATTTTAAAGATCTTTTCTCATATTTGAACCTCATTTCTTCATATCTTGTGAAGAACTTTTACAAGATGTTTTAAGTTTTTTTGGCATAAATTTATCCAACTATCTCAACAAGAATAACTTTCAACCCTTGGCATCTTGATAATCAAATCTTATTATCGAGTGACACTCCGACATACTACTTTTGAATTTATCAATCCTCACACAATAACTATACTTATAGATCTACCAATAATCTATGAAGAAAATCAACATATAATTGAGATTGGTGATGACAATCTTGTGTTAATGGAAGCCATAGATCAATCTATGCAACATTTATCTATAGTTCTAACTTTAGAGAAGGCTATGGCATCATTCAATAAATTGGAAAAATCTAATGAAGAAATAAAGACAAACATGTGTATCATTTGTTTAGAAAATTTTGAAGAAGATGGTGCATATGTTTTAGCAATGCCATGTGACCACTTTTATCACTATAACTGTATTGTAACATGGCTCAAAACACATCATACATGTCTATCGCTTTGAAATGTCAATGGAATAATTTTATGTATTATACATATTACATTGTTCTGTTAATATTCTTATTATAAAATTCATCATTCAGATATTTGTTGCTAAAATCTTCTTTTAGTGGCACGTATACAATTTCATTGTAGTTTAATGATAGATATTCTTTCCAATCCTCCCAACTTTTTTTTAATTTAATCAAGTGTATTTTTTAGCCACTTTAGACTTGATACTAATCCATTTTAAAACTTACAGCACAAAGAATTTTTATCTCCAACAATAAATAAATTTCCTAAAATTTGAATTTATATTCTCTTCTTATGTTGGTAAGCCTGCTTATTATCTCAACTCAACATCTTGTTGGTCATTTTCTGAATTCTCAATCTCATGTTTTCCAAAAGATGGGACCCTTCAATTCCCTTGCATTACAAAATTATTGATTTTAATAACAATCTTTATATATAAAATAGCAGGGCTTAAAGCTGATAATACAGTGCGCCACGTGAACAAGCCTTCCTTTAAACGTTATTAATAATATTAATGTTAATTAATTAATGGTGGTATTTCCCCGTGCTTTCCCCGCGGCACATTGCTGTGGGGGGTGGCGAGTATGTTGGCCAAGGGCCCACGTAACCTGGATCGTGTTAGGGGCAATGAGTTTGACGGCAGTTATCTTTGTGAGGGCCAATTGTGACAGTGCTAATGGGCGCAAGTTGGTTATGGGATGTGGGTGGGGCTAGCGGGCATGGGTGTTGGGTGTATACACACACACACACACAAAAGAAAGTCTTCTCTGGAGACTCTTGTGAATCCCCCTGCATCCAAGGCATGAAGAAACTTTCTTTTCCTCTTGAAAATGTAGTTTAATTTTGGAGGAAGCTCCCCAAGTTCTAAAGTTTTCATATTTTGTTCATTTTAGCAGCACTTGTCGTTGGCTCTCTACATACGCTTCTGGTTTATAATATATTTAGGATCTCAAAGCATTCACAAACTGACAATATATAATGCGGTTGGAGAGTGAAATGGGCCTTAAATGCATTTTCAGCTGTTTTAGAGTCATTTTCTCTTTTTCCCTTCTGATCAATCACAAGCCTAAGTTCTCCATTACGAATAATTTGCAGTGACGTTTAAATCTATGATGCATGACTGATGTAGATGTATGGATTAGATCAAATTGTTTTTTTAGGAAAATTACTCATAGGTCTCGCGAAGAGAATTTATTATAAAAAATTATATGAAATCATCAAATAATTAAATATATTAGAGGATTTAAGGATAATAAATTCAATTTATACAATTCCCAACTATACTTATATACAAATGATAAGCTATTGGAAACGTGAAGACAACTTGAAATATCATAAATGATAATTGGGGAGGCATGGAATAATAACTTGGAGTGACACAAATTATGATTTGGAGAATTCGATAACAACCTTTAATTATTATTTATGTCACATTAAGTTGTTACCATGCATTTCCTCAATTGTCATTTGTGTTATTTCAAATTGTCATCGCTTGCTCTTAGTTGTTATTTGTGCCCCTTTAAATTGTTATCATATGCCCAAAGACTTATCATTTTTACATAAGGGTAACTTAGTAATTATACAAATTGAATTTATTATTTTCAAATCTTTTGAGATTATTTAATTATTTTATAATCTTAGGGGACTGTTTTTTTATAATAAATTCTCTTCCATACGACCTCAAAGTATATTCCCTTTTATTCCTTCTTTAATAACATGTTTCTGTAGACTATAGACTTCAAGAGGCAATCCGGAAGAAACTTTGTTAGATAAAATGAAGGTATTACATGCTTGAAAATGCTTTATTAAGTGAGAAATACTACTCCTAGCTAGCTTCAAGGAAAACATATAAGCAAAGTCTGTTTGTCTTCTGCTTTGTATGAACTTATGTGCTTGATTTCTTTTACAAGTTCTCTATTTCATTGAGATTATCCCCTTTGGTGAATTAAATACATTTGTTTTTTCTTTTCCTATTAAGTTTGCTACTATGATGCAGTACTTGTCATGAATCTGCAGCTATTTCTAAATGCATTATTGCATCACAATGCATGCACCTCTCAGTTGCCTACTTGTATTACTCCTTCAATCCTTAATATAAGATCTAATTGTAGAGTTAATATTTATTTTAAGTATAAAAAATATTTCTCATATTTATTATTTTTTTCTAAATTACCCTTATTGATACTCTATTGATAATAATCAAATAAGAGAATAATAAAAAAATTTAATAAAAATGATTATGGTAGTTTAGGAAAAAACATGCTATAATAAATAACTTAACTAACTTTTTTAATCTAATCAAATTAATTAAATAGATATTATATTTACAATTAGAAAAGTGTATATATTGATGTTGGTGGTGTTGTGAGCTGTGAGTGATGGGAGATTGGGACGACAAGAAAAATGGTGAGGAGCTAACAAACGTACGGGCAGTTACCATGTTGAAGGATGGCCCACTTTTTGAATTTGGCGCACAAAACCAGCCATTTGAATGTTTTACAAGCTTCCTTCACACAATGTTAAGTTTACCTGCCATATATATTTGAATTATAGGTTTTCCTCTGATTTGGAAATTCAGTGGCCTCAACTCGCTTTATATTGCAAGATGAATTTAACATCCAAACTAGACAATGTGACAATTCCATTATTGAAATCTCTCTCTCACATGCGCGCACACACCCACACACATTAAATCTTTTGGCTATATCCTATTAGTGATATTCTGTCAGGTTTCACTTTCTTTATATATTTTGTGTCGGATTTCATACTCGTTCTTCATTGCGTATAAAGGAGTACTATGTAATTTAATAAATCAACTTATCTCCTAAAATGTAGTCCGCCAAGACACTCCAAATAAAACCAGCTCTAATGAAAACGTCCACTTCAACATCTCAGTAAACCTTTTGCATGCATATAAACCTCATTGCCATGAAGGCTTCATCTCATTCTTTCTACTCACGATCAAATATCACTTCCTTCTCATCACGGACTCAAGCTCCAAAACAACCCTTGCCAGCCTCCACCCCTCTATAACCAACTCCAGAATCACTTTTCTTCCTAGGGTATTAAGGGTTATTGGTAAAACGTAAAGTCTTTCATTTGTTAAACGCCCTTTTCCTTAACGATCTCCTCATCTTAATTTTTTACATTGATCTTGTGTAAGTTCTAAGTGATCCCTAGAAGAAAGCAATCTATGATCAGTAAGAAGTGTTCAAAGGGAAGGTGGGGATTGACTAATCCTAGTAAACTGTGCTTGGGGAAGTATTTACTCATTCTGAATAGTTTTTTTCTACCATCTACCACTTTAATGGTTATATATATGACATGTTGTTTTTTTGTTTTGCCATCTCCAGCTTCAGTCATTACATCAGTGCAAACCAATGATTTTGCTTCCGGAGGCATATTATGTTATCCAACCCAAATCCTCCCATATTATTTTTCTGACTCTTACCTTTTAGATACTTACTATCTGCATTTTTCGGTTATGAATCAGGTTCTAGTGCAGGTTATGAATGTCATAAGGTAGATATTGATCAAAGCTGTATTTTCCCCACATTCAGTATGGTTTTTTCATCTCACTCCTACAGGATCCAATAGTGTAACATTCCTGCTGTCTTGATAGCTATCCTTGACAAAGCCACGATTGAATAAAGGCATCATACTTGAAGTAGGCAGAACCCTTATCTGTATGCTGATGGATCATTCTGTGGAGGAATTCAATGACTTTTGCGTAGGTCAATAGATCATATTGTGCAACTCTTGCAGTAGATTAGGATATGATAAAGTTGCAATTAAATATAGTTTATTAATAATGGTAAGACAAAATAACACAAGTCTATTTTAATATAGGGCAAAATTCTGCTTTGTGATCTTGTAATGGAATTGAATTTATAATGTGTCATTATGATAATAGATCAACTGGCTTTATCTATACTTTGAACCAATGAATTTCACTGCTAAAATGGAAGAAATGTCTAGCAACAAAAAAGAATATTATCATAATTCTACATAATGCACAACGAAGAACAACGTCTATGCTGTACCTAAAATATTCAAACATAACAGATGAAGACATTTATTTGATTGCTTCACCATAAGGTTTGTGGAATCTCTCTTACCACCTTCCCAGCTGAAAGGCATCCATTAACATAATGAAAAGCACATTTTCATGTTTCACACTTGAAAATTTATTTTCGCAGGAACTATTTCTTGGTAGGCAGTAAGTTCTATGCTAAATCCTTATCCTTTTTTTATAATGAATAACTGCTTTACTAAAGTACAATATGCAAACTACACACACAGTGAGGTCATCCCGATGGTTATATAATCTAATAGTTGCCTCCTTCTTGTAGACCTATGCAACGTCTGCACCATCCTTCTTATAGAGCATATGATTCAATATTCGCATAATGACAAACCCAGCATTTCAAAATTTCACTTTACCAGGTCTTAAGTCAATGGTCCAAAACAAAACCCAATGTAAAATTGACTAAATCCCTCATTCTTATATATTGCACTGAAACTATTAGTTTCTTTTTTGCTACTAACTTGATATTCTTGAACCAGAAAATATTAAATATCATGTTATGATTGTAAGGAATTAGAAGACACGCAGCGGAAATAAACTTTAAAAATTTTCCATTCCTTGCCAGGATCTGCCGTATGTGTTTAAGTCAAGTGGAAAGAATCATTACCCTTAGTGTTGCTCAGCGAATTTCACAGCTTCTCTACGTGGGTGGTGATCTCTTTCTGATCGCAAGAAATCGACGGAGTGTTCCTCAGCGACCTTCACAGATTCTCTCCGCGGACGGTGGTCTCTTTCCGATCACAAGAAGTCGACGCCTCAGGTCGGCTTCCTCTACTGGTATCCACACGAACAGCGTTCCAACCACGAACGACGTGCTAGCGTCTCCTGTCCCTCCAAGGCTTTCACAAGTCTCCGTCTCTATTTCAGCAGTTTCTTGTCTGCAAACCTTTTGCAGATTCCGTTCGGCCTTTTGTGTTCTGTGTTATTTTCAAACGTAGCTCCTCCAATCAGATATAGAGGATGCTATGCGTTTTTCCACTTAACCTAATTGGATTTTGGAGTTAATCTTATATTAATTCCGAATTGATACAATATCATATATTGTATAATTTTATAAGAAACTAATTAAATAAAATAATATTAAATCCGTCCCACAGATTTAATTACCTATTTATTTAACTTTAAATAAAGATGAGACTGAGTTATATTTGATTTATTCCCATAAATCAAATTTGAGATATCCTATCAATTTAAATTTCGAATTTCAAACGTGATAGAGATTTAATTTATCCTTATAAATTAAATCTTATAAATATCTCTTATATGAGATATCCTATCAATTTGAATTTCGAATTTCAAACGTGATAGAGATTTAATTTATCCTTATAAATTAAATCTTATAAATATCTCTTATATGAGATATCCTATCAATTTGAATTTCGAATTCAAACGTGATAGGGATTTAATTTATCCTTATAAATTAAATCTTATAAATATCTCTTATATGAGATATCCTATCAATTTGAATTTCGAATTCAAACGTGATAGGGATTTAATTTATCCTTATAAATTAAATCTCATATATCTCATATATATAATATATATATATACGAATTTATATATATACGAATATAAATATAAATAAATATATATACATTCACCTGGATCTTTCATTGAATCTGGACATGTCTTAGATTCAATGAATCTGGACATCATAGCTCGTGTTGGGCTATTTTGTGTGCGACCCTGTAGGCCCATATGAAGTTGGCAGTGGGCCATTTACTATACTAGCCCACAAGTCGCAAGCGGTCTCTAGCAAGACATAACAACTACCCAAATCATATGAGGATCGATAAACGATGTAACCTTTTATACAACCATATCATGTCCCTTCTGTCACGTGATATTTTGGTCATGGATGAGGCATGGATAATGTCATCCTCCTATTCCCGACCGTTACTTTCTCGATCCCTGAGTAGTCTGACTATAGAAATGGAACTACCTTTCCATTACAGTATGGCCATACATTTCTCAGACTCACTCATCGAGGGGCCCAGTAATATCTCTCCACGAATGTGAGGGACAAATTCCATCTTGACCATTCACATTCCTCCGCATGAAAAACCACTAAGCCCGAACATAGTCTTTATGATCACTCGGTCAAAAGTGACTTTTGACTAGGTCAAAGCTGAGCGTTTTGTCATGTAGGAATCCATGATGATCTCAGGTCAAAGGGCATATTGACATGGTTTGTATATGAGAGAAGCTTATGACGTTACCCATGCAGTTCTCTCATAGCGGGTCGGTCCAACACCCTGTACTCTTACATGTGCTTATGACTTTGATTTATATCTCTATACATCTTCAAAGTCATACTGGTCTTATTTCATCTGTGCTCCCACATAGATGATCGACCAGGGACATTTAGGATAATATCATGAATTATCTAAGGATGGTCATCATAGTAAACATGCAAATAATATGATAACTCAATTAATAAATTCATAAATCAATAATGTTCATAAGACAATGATTGGCCCCTAGGGCACGATTTCCAACAATGATCATATTTTTTGTTAATAATACTATGACTACTAAATGATTTTCTATCTTCAGATAATTTATTTTCTTGGTTGCATTTATGTATGCAGGGACCTAGACGCAATTTATTAATTGGAGAGGAATTAGTAAAAGAACCGAAGGACAAGAATTATTATTTCTAAAGGACTAAGGACATTGCCACTTAAGGATCTGAATTGGAATAATAACAAAAAAGGGCCAAAGAACACTAAACCGATTGTTTTGGAGAGAGAAACAGATCTGATTTTGGGGTGTCTTCGAGTGATCATCGTTTCACTTACCTTCTTCGTTCTCTCATCTTGCGATCGCTCGTCTCTTCCTCCTCTCTTCATCTCTCTTCTGTTCGAATCTCCAATTCTGCTCACTTCCCTCCGATTCCGGAGACTTCCACCAATATTCTCTGACATTTCTCATTTCGACGTTGCTGCTATGGGTGTGAAGGTCCAGGAGCTTTTAGGATCTAATATTCTCACCATGAGTGGCTAAATGGCGAATCTTGGTGTCTAGCTCGAGTTCTATCCAATTATTAATGAGTTACTTCATCCTTCTTCTTAGTTTCACTCTTTATTCTCAAAGTCTGTGATTGTGATTTATGATTGTATTGAAATATGAGGAATTCAAGTGTAACAAATATGAGATTGGATTTTCTAATAGCCACGTCATAACCCGATCATTTTGATGCATCCACGTATTCAAACACAACAAATACACTATCAAGAAAGAAAACCGAGATAGGAGAGTTTTCTGTTGAGAGAAATTATATTTGTTATATTAAAAAGAGACTCTTCTTATCTCAATAATAATAATAAAGATTATCCAAAAAATATTATATTATCTCTCTTTCAAATCCTATATCAGTATCCTGTGGATATCCCTTTCAAAATTTTAAATTTTGAACTAAAGGGAAAATCTTTTTAGATAATAGTCTAGACTTTTGGTTATTATTTCCTAAGCATCTAATTTAGACTTTTGGTTATTATTTCTTAATACTCCAACATATGGTGACATTGTTTAGCAAGGAGGTATAACCTGAAGTCGATCTCTGCTCTTCCTTATCTATGCCTACATCGATATCGGAGTATCCCACAAGGCGTAGGTTGCTTCCTTCATAACACAGTACATAATCAAATATACTTTACAAGTATCACAAGATCCTTTTTGTAACATCCTTAATTTTCTATATCTTAGGGATCAAAAGGTAGCATCTAGAACCACTTTTAAAGTCATTGAAGTCAAATTACACAATCTAAAAATTTATTCTCTATGGTATTGTTCACTATTCATATTTCAGACAGGCGACCTGACTTTGAAAAATCATAATTAATTTTAGAAAAATTAAAACGAAGTGGTTCAAGTTGCTATGTAAAGCTAACTTACACCTATTTCAGGAAAAAAATAACTTGTTGACAACGCTCTCATGGAGTCAACGTCAATCACTTTTCCCTATTTCCATATTCGGTCCTCTAACTTTAGAAATTTATTTCTTCGTGTATAGACATCCAAACACATAATTCTTTATGTCACATTAAAGCTTAGGATGTCTACTTTCAATCCATAATTTCATATATTTATTTGATAATTTACTATTTTTTCTAAGCATATACATTTCACTGCCAGCAACTGAAAACTGTATAATCATACACATTACAAGTAATAACATAAATTACATATCATTCATTCTATCAATTTCCTAATTCCTTTTCATGCATCTTCATCTTCTCCACCATAGAATGAACCTACTAGAATGGTGGTGACATGGGAAAGGGATGAGATTTAGGGAAACTTTTAGTAGTAAACGTACTACATACAATGTATACAAATACATACGTAGTGTTAAACACGCTTGCTTACTATGATTATGCTTACATAATGACGTGCTTCCATGCTTCTTACGTATAACATATGGCTATAGCATAAAAAGACATAGAGCTTTCTCAATCATACATGTTTTAGACAATCCAGTTAAGCCAACAACATATCAACAACACTTAAACATTAAGCATACAAGTTTAGGTATAAGTTCACTACCTCTTTATCGCTTTTACATAACCATTCTCTTTACTTCTTTGCTTCCTACTTGCTTCCCTCTTGACCACAAATGTCCAATCCTAAATATAGGACCACCACATATATATATTACAATCTAATCAAACAAATTTCTAAGCTTGGTTAAACATCAGAATCGATAAACTCCTAAAATTATTTAATTTTAGTCAATTGTCTTACCCTTTAAATTAAATTATTTCTTGACCATATCCTAGACAATTTTGCCAAGGAATCCAAATATGAAGTTAGAATTAACAAATTATAATCTTCCTTGAGCTCTGGATAGAACAAAACTGAAATACACAAGGGGATTTTTCAAAATTTTCTCTTTTGATTTTAATGCTTTCAACTCTTGTCCCTTGGCTCAATCCTATACTATTCTTGGCCAAAAGGCCTATCTAAATGGGAAGTCAAAGATTACACAATTAGTTCAAGGTATAAGCATCAATCTAAGAAAATCTAAGTCCTAATTTCATGTTTCTAACTTCAATTTCATTTCCCCCCTTTCTTCTTCACTTTCAGCTAGCAGCATAACCAACAAGATATCTCTTTTTTTATTATTAAAACCCTAGGTTCAAGCCTCTAAATTGAAGAAAAAAAAGTTATGATAGATTACTTACTTTAATTCCTGACTACCTTAAAATTTGTGACCTTGGATTCTTCTTGGATTGCTTGAGTTTCCATTTGGCCAGAGCTTCCCCATGGTGTCTTGTTCTTGGGGCAAATGCAAGGGAAAAGGGGGGTATTTATAGACTTGAATAATGAGAATAAATGACCAAGATTGCTTTGAAATGTAAGGCCAAGATTCAATCTCACTAACTTGCATCATTCTTACATCATCTTTGCATCATCCATGACTTCATCATGACATCATCAAGGGACACCTAAGAATGTGAGGTGGCACAATTCCAAGGGAAGAAGAGTTTAGAAAATTTTCAGTCAAATCCGGTACCGACTTAGTACAATTTTCCAAAAATCATACTATTTTATGATTATAATTTTTTTAGATTATATAATATGTTTTCTAACCTTAAATCTAGTATCCAAATTTTTCCTACCATTGATATTCTTAAACTGGGCCTAAACTTAACTACTGATCCTTTAGAAAATTACCAAAATTCCCTTAACTTATCTCTATTCACTTAAATAACTCTAGGGGATTATTGTATTTTCATGCTTTACCTGGGTATTCCCCAGCTCTAGTCAACTATTCCTATAACCTTCTTTGACTCTTGACCTGGGTTAACTGATTAAATTGTCTTTGTCTCTTCATCTGGCTCTTAATTGATTTCTTTATAACTTAATCTTACTTTATATCTTTCTTAATATTATTTTATTATTAAATTCATGATCTAAAATACTTCTCCCTTATCCTCTCTGCACTTGGCTCTATTGTGGGTCCCTCTAGGATACTTTACATGGTGACTCAATGCTTCTAGAGAATTCTAGAGCTTCCAGTGTCTTATCTATAGTGAATGACTAAGATCGTACCACGTGTATTTGCTTTAAATATATGTGTGGCTAAGATTGCTTAGACATTTCTTCTTCTTCAAGACAAGCAACATGTCATGCCTTCAATCATGAGTGTGGATCCTATATGTGACACCTCACTTTGTTGAGTTATCGCTAGTCATTACTTTGATTCCTTACATTATTTTAATGTTAAAATTATTAAAATATTATCTTAATTGTATTAGGACTCATGTAACTACTGGAGAACGTTTTTAGCCTCTTGGAATGCCATCTTATGTATCAGATCAAGCCCAACTCCTCTAATAGCTCAAATCCTAAGAAATTTTCCCAAAAACCTTTATTAAGTGCCCTATTTCACCTTAAATTCTAGTTTAAATTCTATAGAGCTTTTTTTTAGTTTTGTCACTTTTATAAATTTTTATAATTAATATAAGATTTTTGTATAAAATTTCATCTGGTTTTGAGGTCTAAAAGGTCCTATAATAATTTTTAAACTTCAAAAATTAATAAATTGAAATTCTAAAAAAATATGGGTAACCCAAATATTGTTCCCTATTTACTAGTAAAATTTAGAACTGAAATGCTTCCAGGTAGTTTTGGGCCATTTCTAGCTCAACTTCCTTATAATTATGATTTTCTCATGAATTTGACAAAATACACTTTAGTCCTTGAATTTACCAAATTTTATTTTTGTCCCTTACTACAGTTTTTGAAATTCAGTTTAGTACCTGAAATCTCAAAACTTCATGTAGGTTATTTTCTATTTTTCTTTGAAATTTCTATTTAACTTTTATTCAAATAACATTTACGTCATTTTTCTTTATAACTTTACATCTTCATTTCTTTATATAACTTAACCTAATCTAAATGTTATATTTTATTCCCATCATCATCACGATCATTTCCTAATAGCCTACTGCATAACATATATATGGTTTTGTACATATCATTACATACATTAAACTGCCAACATCACTGGCATATGGAACTCTTTCTATCTTATTCTTATATGACTCAATTTTGGGACACATATCAGAACTTAATGCTACTTCGATAGCCATAAGGATTGTAGTCTCTCCTATTGAATCATTCAGTTATCTTCTTGATATAACTCTTTAGTAAAAGCGAGATGAACCTTCTTGAACGATCTCTTTGGATTTTAACTCCAAGTATGTGTTATACTCCACTCATGTCTTTATCTTAATGCACAATGATAGCCATTATTTAATAGCTGCTACTGAATCTAGACTATTTCTGATCACTAGTATATCATCTACATATAAGGATAATATAACAAAAGTATCCTCAAAGTGCTTAATTTAGATGCGGTGGTCTTCTTCTATCATCTGGAAGTTATATGAGGTTATCACTTTATGAAATCTCAAATACCATTATCTAGATTATTGTTTCAGTCTATAAATGGACCTTTTGAGTCTACAGACCTTGTCCATTCCTTTCTCAATGAAATCTAATAGTTGTTACATATAGATTTCTTCATCCAGATCACTATTCAAAATAGGGGTATGCATGGGCAAGGCTGGGCAGGGCAACCCCCTGCCCGGTACTCTGCCCAAAAAAAGCATGGGCTATATTTTGTACCCTGATGCCCCAGCCTTGCCCTGTAAGAGCCTAACTATTTTGGGCTTGTCATAGATGGGCTGGATATGGGCAGGCTGGGCATCCCAAGTCATGATGCCATGCCCATATTATGGGAAAAAAAATTGTAATTATGAACTTCTAAAATAATGCCATATTCATATGTCTTCAAAAATTAAATAATATCCATAATCCACTAAGAATAAGGAAACAAAAAGATAATAATTAAAGTATTGAAACACATTGCATATAAAAAATAGCCTTGAAGTCTAAATAGTTTGTAATTATAACTTTGTATCAATCTCCCCAATATTAATAAGGATGAAACATCTGAAAAAAATAAAATAAACAATTATAATTTGTAATGTAATCATATGATGATTAGTAAAGTTAAAAATATATATCAATATAGTTATAAATATTTAAAGATATAACTTATATACTTAACTACTCATATTTCTAAAGTAACATTTTAGTCACCAGTAGTTATCATATTTTCCTTTCCAAGTGTAGCATCTAGAGAAAAAGTAAAAAAAATAAAAGAAGGGTACTCATGGGCAGGGTTGGGCAGGGCAGCCTCGCTGTCTGGTGCCCAGCCTGAAAAATGTATGGGATATATTTTATAGCCCGTACCCAGCCCTGCCCTATATTTATTTGGCTAGGCAGGGCTATTTTATTGCTGGCTCGGGTAGGCATACTAGGTCGCGGGCTTTTTGCACAACCCTAATTCAAAAAAATATGATTTTTAAATTAATCTGATGTAATTCTATGTCTAAACTATTTACTATTGCTATAATAAATCTTATAGAATTGAAGTACACAATAGGTAAGAATGTATCCTCATAAGCTATCCCTTCCTATTGTGTATATCCCTTTTGTAACATCCCAATTTTTATCCTTATATTTAAGTAAAATTAAAAATATTATTTATCAATAACTTAAAAAATATTATCTAATTAAATTATTATGGTTTAGTATTTTTATTAGTTTTAATAAAATATGATATCTAGATTTTCTTAACTTAAGATTTTATTATTTGATTGTTATTATTAGTTAGAGAATTATTAGGATTCGAGTTCAGATTTAGATATGGATTTGAATTTAAATTATTATTATGGCTTTATAAATAGAGTTAAGACCCTGAGTTATTCCTCAGACTTGATTATTGAGGCGGCTCTTCTCTTTTTAGTCATTTTTCTCATTCCCTTTCCTATGCTCAAAGAAGGTAACCACATTCTACTCATTGTGTGTGTTAATATGATATTTGTGAGTGATTGGATATATATATAAATATATAATTCTATTGATATTGATATAATTATATTGAGAAAACTTGTTTGATTATTTTTATTGAAAATAGTCTTGTAAGATTTAAAGTTTAATCTGAAAAGTTTGAATTGAGATTATAAACTTGTTATATATTGAGATTATAATTTGAATAAAGTTATTATCTTGAGAAAAACCCTTTTGTGATATTTATCAAGCTATTTATATTTTGATTAATATGATTATTTTAAAAATTATGAATTGAGGATGGGTGATAATATAGTTGTATTTCTACCACGTGGTATACCTCTATTGGAGCTTGATGTTTACTTTTGTCTCACAAATTTATCAAGGCATGTGTCCTACCTGTTTATCAAGGGTGAATGCATCTATGGACCGATCACATGCTTTATGGATTTTGGCCTAACTATACCATTTGGTCGGTTAGCTTTTGAGTGGTTAATTACTACTAGCCCATGAGTTCGGTCGGCGGGAATAAGACAGTTCAGTTGGTTTGAGGGAAGGAACCTAAGTGGGTTATTTATTTGATTTTATTATAATAATATGTTATTTTGGATATATTATATTTTGTGAGGTTCCACTTGACACCTCATGAGCACATGTTAGAATGTATAATGAGTAGGATTTATGGTTATTGAGACGTTTGTCTTACCCTATCTTGATTAACATTTTTCAGGGTATATTCTCATCTTAAGACCTCAAGAAAAACTTCATAGGCTTGAGTAGAGCTATATTAATTGCATAGCCTTTTCCTTTGAAGGCATATGTAGAATATTTGTAAATTGCCATAATAGGTTTTATTTTACATACTCATATATCCTATTTAAGAAAAGTCTTTTTATAACTATAGTAGAGTTCATTTAAATTTTAGTTAAACTCTTTTCTACCATGGTTAACTCTTTTGAGATAAACTAAATTCATTTATAATATTAACTTTAAATTATATTTTATACAAAATAGGTCTAAATAATTAATAATAGTTATATTTTAGGAGGATTTTACACCTTTGTTACTAATAAAGCTCTATATTTGTCAATTGATCTATCCACTTTTCTCTTAATTTTAAGAGCCTAGTTGTTCTCTTAATAGCTTTACGCCCTTTTGTTAGATCAAATAACTCCCAGACTTGATTCTTTTTTATTGAGTTAATTTCTTCTTCTATTGATTTCTTACACTCATCCTTAGCCAGACTTGACAAGGACTCTTATATAGAATGGGGTTATTCGTCCCTTTCAAGAGTAACTAGGGTGATTCTCCTTCTATTTGAAACTTGGCCTAATGGTCCAACCTAACCACCATTTCTTTTTAAACCTAGATCGAGTTAGTTCCTGTCCAACACGACCCAATATATATTTTTTATTTTGGGTTGGATCCTCATGATATGGCCTAGTCCACATAAAGCCAAATTTTTTTATTACAAATTGGATCAGGTGGGCCTAGGCCAACCTAACCTAGAATTATTTTTTATTTATGGTAGCTTTCACCCTTTTTTTCACGATGATCCAGCTAAGTCCACAGTAGCCTTTTTTTTTTAATGTTTACAAAATGACGACTTTTTGGGCTAGAGATTGTCTTCAACCTGCAGTCAGGTCACGATGAACCCAGTTCCCTAGCAGGTCAGGTCTGTCGACCCAAAACCTTCTCTCCTTTATTCGTCATCTGAGGTTCATTGTACAATGTCATTGGAGTCATTTTCTATCGTTTTTGTTAGATTTACACAATAGGACTATTCTTGAAGCCTAAATTGGAGGTTTTTAGATGACCTAATTTTAATATGAAACTTCTCTCCTCCATTACTTCATCGTTGGTGCTCCGTTTGACTCGTTCTTGGTGTCATCATAATCATCTCTTCAAGCTCTACATGTTAATAGTGTTTGGTTGCATGAAAGCCTTTATTTTCGAAGACCCAAATTTTTTAAATTTTCAGTCATCCATCAGTGACGTGTTTAGTTTGAGTTTTATGGATTCTTATTTATTCCAAATTCAAGTTCTATGTTTCAGGGTCTATGTTCATATGTATGTTAAGGTACTTGCCTTTTAAATAAATAACAGAAGGGGAAGCATGATATATGAACATTAAACACCATAGGAGCAAATGCATTCAGCCAACATGTATATGTAACATATTAGTTATCATATATTCACATTTATATGAGATCATGCTTTAATAGAATGATTTAAGAAAATAAAATTCACAAATCTTCAACATAACAACACATATATGTACATATATATTCATGCTCTCATGATTTAAACATCATGTATATGCATATCTATACAGATTATAACATGCTTGTTCATGTTCGCAGCGAAAGAAAAATAAGAGAGAGCATATGTACGTGGCACGTCAAATAGAGACAAGATATATAAACAAATATCTATTATGCTTATTCATAAATAATATATAGTATCACAGCCACAATACCAACCATGCTCTGATACTAATGAAGGGATTTGGGCATACCTGAGATGTAGATCAGGTTCTTTGGTAGCCACACGATAACCCAATCACTTTGATAGATTTGGGTATTCAAACATGGTTGGTATCTATAATAATAATAATGAAAATTATCCAAAAAAAAATTCTATTATATCTCTCTCAAATCCAATTTAGTATCCTGCGGATATTTCATTCAAAATTTAAAATTTTGAACCAAAAGGAAAATCTGTTTAGATAATAATCCATACTTTTGGTTATCATCCCCTAAGCTCTAGATTATATGGGTTCGGGGCCCAATCCACAAGGGTGATCTGATCCTAAATTCTAACAAGATACATTTCGGTTCTTGTGTATTAAGACTAAGAATTAGACCATTGTATTACACTCTAATTGATTGATTGAGTTGATATGTATGACCTAATATTGTTTTGATTCTCTCAATTCAAGTGTTTAAATCTTTTAATTGATTGATTAGGTTGCTAATATTGTTGATTAGGAGTGGATAATGCCTCTTGTAATTCATGATTCATATTAGGCAGAAATGGATTTGATTGATTAGAGTTATTCTAGGTGGCTAGATAATTCTATTTGATTATATTCATTGTTAGCTTAATAAAGGAATGAAACTCTATTAAAATTGGAACTAGGAGAGCTTGTGGATTTAGCCATCAAGGATGTTCATTACCATTGCATTTGTCTATTCACTCATTTATACTTATAATTTGGAAAAGATACAAATACATAGCTTAGTTCATAGTTATAGATGCTTTATTCACATTTCTAAACTCTTAGTGAAATTGTTAATTTGCACTTGATTCTTGAGTAGTGTAATTGGTTCCTTCAAGAGATCGACACCTAGGTTAGTTGGCCTACATTGAATTATATCTTAGTTATTTGTTTGAATTTGCCGCCATGACATGGCTCTTTCACTTAGTAATCTAAACTATAATATGGAAATTTTTCTGCATGCATTTTCGGATCAAGTTGTATGGAATACTAACCTATCTTTTACTATCAGTAAATTGGTTAAAGATTTTAAGACAAGCTGTTGAAAACATGATTTGGGCACATAATAGTTGTGAAAAATTTGAAAAGTAAGGGTGTACATGGGCAAGGCTAAGCAAGGCAGCCCCTGCCCAAAAAAACTTGGGCTATATTTTGCAACCCGATGCCTGGCCTGGCCCGGTAAAAGCCTTAACTATTTTGGTCTGGGCATGGGTAAGCTAGGCATGTCCAAATAGTGATGTCCTACTCATATTGTGGAAAAAAATCTGTAATCATAAATTTTTAAAATAATACTATATTTATATCTTAAAGATTTAAAAAATATCCATAATAAACTAAAAATAAGGTGACAATAAGATAATAATTAAAGTCTTGAAGTCCATTGCAATTAAAATGATCTTCAGTCATCAGTAGTCATCATATTCTCCCTTCCAAGCGTAGCATCTAGAGGAAAAAATAAAAGAAAACCACGTTATGTATTATAAAGTAAAATATATAATAGAATTTATGAGCTTCAAAATAAAAAATTACTTGCAAGCTGAATGACATTTTCTATTTCATCAAAATTATCGAACTCCCAAAGCTTGTCAGCTAAATCATTGATAAATTGGCCAACTTGTAGCCAATTTTGGCTACAAATCAATGATTCTATCATTTTATAGGACAAAGAGCTCCTGTAATAATCAAATATATGTCTTCTAGTGCTAAACGCGGACTCAGAAGCAACTATAGAAACCAGAATAGCCAATACATCTTGTGCCATGTGGGAGAGAATTTTATATTTTTTAGAATTAGCTTTCCACCATAATAGTATGTCAAACTCAGATGTAGAAGGGATTTCATCTCTTGAGTCGGTTACAATATATCTATCTAACTCAGTTTGAGGATCTGTAGAAGTTCTTATTTTTGTAGGTTTTAACCACTTATGACTTGAATCCTCAGTATCATCATCATCATCATCAAAAGAAGGCAATGAAGTTGCACCTATTATACCTATTGAAATAGTCCCTAATTCAATAGAAACCCTCGTAGAGTACTCATCAAACAACTGATACAAACAGTCTTTGACCCTCTCCTTCATAAGTGAACATACTTCAGGGTCAATGTAAAGGACCTCAAACATATGATTGATATAGGCTAGTTTATAAAGAGGATACAAAATTATAGCCATAAATAGTAACAAATTCATATTATCTACTTAACCCTAAAACTTGTCATATTTTGCCTACATACTGATGCTCATGTCTCCTAGAAAATTATTAACTCTATTCATAATATTCTTTTGCAATATTTTGTGAACACGTGCAATCTGGTGGAAACATTCATTTGATGTTATAGAAAGGGAGCTCAAAAATTTCAATGTAATGTCATAATTCAAGAATTTGATGAAGATCTTAGCATTATCCCAATCATCACTAATAGGACCAGAGAAGTCATATAGGCCATGCCTAGCACCACGCCTAGAGCTTGAAGTGCTTGAGCTGAAGTGAGAAATATAGTCATTATTTTCATCATGCATCCGCTCAAATACTTTTTGAAACTTCATCACAACTTCCAATATCAAGTATGATGAGTTCTATTGAGTATTTACATCAAGGCAAACAAGGCTTTTAGTGTCTATTTTTTTAGCTTCAGCCCAAGTTTTGAATTTCAAGAAGCGTGAAAGAGAAGAACAAACATATCTAACAGCACTTTGAATGGCTTCAAAGCTATCCTTCATTTCTTTGATACCTTTATTAACCACCAAATTAAGGACATGGGCATAACACCTTAATTGTATATAATCCCCATCACAAAGTAACCCCTTCTAACTCCTTAAATGCCTCTTCAGATATACCAAAGATGTGTCATTAGCCAAGGCATTATCTATAGTTATGATGAAGATATTTTCAATCCCCTACTACAACAAGCATTGCTCAATTGTCTTCCTTATAGTATCACCTCTATGATTTTGAATCATAACAAAATTTAAGATCCTCTTGTGAAATTATCAATCCTCATCAATAAAATGTGTTGTTAAACACATATAATTGAAATTTTGGCATGATATCCAGCAGTCTATGGTAAGGCAAACACGCGTAGCACTTTGCTGTAAGAATTTCTTCAATAATTTAACTTCTCCAAGATATAACTGCCACACATCCGTTCCAATTGTTGTTTGTCATATCCTAATTTTTAGGCCTAGAAGCCCAGTTTGTAGCCTGAAAAAGGTAGGCTACTGGGCCCTGTTGAGCAGAAGTTCTAGAAGTATACATATGATATTTAGGGACTAAACTGCAAGAAAGTGAAAGTTCAAGGACTAAATTATAAATAGTGAAAGTCCCTGGGGCCATAATGGTCATTTTAGAAAAGAAAGTGATATTTCTTGGGAATTGAGCCACTAGAGTACTTGAGCTTGATTAGAGGCCAAGATAGCATCCCAGATGTTAAAAAACGTAGCCCAAGAGGGATGTGGTCCCAAGTGGCATTAAAATATTAGTTTAGTACTTTTTCAATAAAGTAAAGTAACCCGGTCAAAGATAGAACTGGGGAAAGTGATCTGGAATCATGAGGTGGCATAAAAGAGACCCACAAGGTGCCACATGGCATGATTCTAAGAAAAGAAGAAAAGTTAAGGACACATGGCATGATTCTAGAAAAAGAAGAAAAAGCTAAAAGACACGTGGCACAATCTCAGTCATTCATTACAGGAAAAGACTCTGGAATTCTCTGGAAATGCTGAGTCAGCTAGTGAGGTATCCCAAGGGCCCCACCATTGCGCCACCTAGCATGTGAGGTGTCCCATGGATGATGTCACTTTGATGAGTCATCTAGGATGATGATGTCATCGTGATGATGCAGGCAAAGCTTCTTGAATAAGCTACGCGATCTGAGCCATTCATCGTGATTCAATCTGGACCATCCATTCCACCTCCCTCCACCTATAAATAGACCCTTTCCCCTCACTTCATTCCACACCCATGACAAGTCAAGAAAATGAGAGAAAGAATAGAGAAAAAGAGAAAGAGAGAAAGAAAGGAAGGAAGGAAGAGAAAGAAAGGAGGAGTTCTGGTGGAGCTACGAACAGTCCAAGGAGCTTATGGACATAACAAGCTAAGGAATAAGGTTCTGACTTATGAAAAGAAGGAACCTTAGAGTAAAGGTTAAGGACTAGAGGAAAGGCTCCATGTTAGGTAGTAAACTTACCTACTTGTATGCTTATGTTACTTGGATGTTTTATGTGATGTTTACTTACCTTGATAATGTGAAGCATGTATGATTAAGTAATGCTCTATTTCTTTTTATGCTATGCCCATATGTTATAATTAAGGGACATGGAAGCATGTAAGTTATCATTATACAAGCATGATCATTAAGTGCACACATAATAACATCAAGCATATAGTTGTATACATTGTATGGTTTCCATTTGCTACTGAGATTTCCCTAAAAATCTCACCCCTTCCATATCAATCAAATTACAGCAGGTCTTCTCAAGATGGAGGAGATAAATATGCATGAAGACAATTTAATGATTGTTTAGTATGATTGATATGTGATTGATGTATGTAATATTGATTGCTGGAAATTGTCACTGTGAACAGTAACTCTTGGTGAGGCAGTGACATTTGAGCTGTAATTATAAATAGTAAATAATTGAATAAATGTATGATATTTTTTCAATAAATAATAGACATTCCAAGTTTCAATTTTATATATAGAACATCTAATTTTGATGTCTACACATAAAGATACGATTTATCAAAGTTGGGACCATAAATGCTGGAATTAGGGACAGGACGCTGGATGAACAGTAAAATTGAAACATTGATTGAGTCAAGGCTTGGTCAACAAGTTATTTTTTCCTGAAAGAGCATTAAGTTAGCTTCATGTATCAAATTGAACCACTTCATTTTGATTTTTGTAGAATTAGTTATGATTTTTTGAAGTCAGATCACTTCTCTGGAATTTGCACCATGAATAGTTCTCGCTAAGAGTAAAATTCTAGATTGTGTAATTTGACTTCAATAGCCTTAAAAGTGGTTCCAGATGCTACCTTTTGGTCCCTAAGACATAAGAAAATGAGGATGATACATTGTTCTTGAAGGGATTAGAAAGCGACGCTCAAAATCATTTAGTAAATGCAGGTTTCTTAACAATTCTAAATGGTTGCTCATCTGATATAATAAATTCAACTAAAGCTCTTCTATATTGCTTCTCATTATATAAATGTGCCACCACCGATCTTCCTTGACCACTTGAGCCCCAGACAAGAGAGTTAACATAGATTGCCTTTTATCTGTAGTGGCCTTGTTTGGGTTCTCTTTACACTTTGGGATATGCCTCAACAATGAATGTGTCTTATGGGAATTTGGATTAGCCTTATAAGTCACATGGTAATGCTTGCAAGCTACTAAGTGCTCCCCATTAGTTTCTTCTAATGGAAATCTAATAAGTGCTCCCCATTAGCCTTATAGGAGTATTAATACCTTCACTTGGTGATGCATTAGAATTTTTGAAAGAGATTGAAGTTGAGGTATCTTCAAGAGACAATGGCAAAACATTAGAGTTTGATCATCCATTTAACCTAACATTCACCCAAATAAGAATATCAAACTGGGTTTTATTTGTTTTTTAATCCTGGTTTAAGATTCAAGAAACTAGTTTTAAGGCTGGTAAGTGTACTGGGCCTAAGCTAGTCAAATATGTTATGCTTTGTTACTATGACTTTCTTCACAATGCTCAAGTCTTCACACAACATAAATATTGAACCACATAAATATCATTCTATTAAGAATATGCATGGCTCAGTCAGATTCATAGAGGGCATAATATATATATATATATGAACTTCCCTAGTTTTTTACAGTTAATATATCCGCCTAGTTTTGGTTTGTTCATCGTGCCATCTTTAAATCCTTGTTTAGGTTAGCATTAAAGTCAAGGTCACTACAGGTTTTCCAGTAAGCACACTATAATGCATATTGGATAATACTCTATAGGTATTAGTTTTGTCTAGCATATGTAAATGAAAACTTCCTTGTACATTTGATTGATTAGTTTTACATATGATAATCAATCTCCTCCCTTTTTAGTTCTCTTTTGCATTCTTCCCCTAGTGGTGTCATACATATTTAACAAGGCATAGATTTGAATGGGAACCTTCGATGAGATTTGAGATACGATCATTTGAACAAGATATCTTGTAAGGTTGCATTAGCTAGGGATGATTTCACTATGGCTTGGAGATCTTACCATTCTTGTCAAATAGATGTCACAGATCTAGTTCTATTCATATTTGAAAACCATTGATACAATGACTTAAATTTATGTACCCGGTAACTTCAATTCTATTGCCTTGCATGTCAGAATTATGTTCAAGCGTTCATTAAGGCCTTACTAACCCCATGGGTATGTCATGTGTGTGGTGAAGAACATGTTTGAAAATATTTTACTGTGATATATGAGGATTGAATCCTCGTGCAATAGAGTGAAAACTATATAATTTATATCAAATTTGGGGGAGTAGGGATATAGTACCTGAAAAAGCATTCCGCGATTAGAAGGAAATGTTAGTAAAGAGTGCGAAGAGAGAACAAAACCATCACAAAGCCAAAACCAATGATTCAGTCATAAAACCAATGATCTACTGACCGAAAGATGAGGTTTTGGCAGAGCTTGAGTGTGGGTCAAGTGTTGAACTGGAAGGAGCAAAACCATGAACTCAGGGAAAGGAATTGATAGCCGATAGGAGAGAACAATAAACCCTAATTAAAGCCCTCTTTCATACAATATCATATCATAACTGATATGTGTGTATTATTAACTTAATAACCGGGCAGGGCCAAATGGGTAGGGCAGTAACCCCTGCCTAATGCCTGACCCTACCTGAACATTAGCCCTGCCTAAAATTACCTATTTTTTAGTGGGCTATTTTTTATCGGGCTGGGCAGGGTAGGGCATTTTTTGGGCATCACGGATGAGCTTATTGAGCTATGGGCATCTTGCACACCTCTATTGAAAAGTATCACATTATAATGGATATCGATTAGGCATTCAAATAGGTGATACTGTGATAGAGATGGTTTCAAAATGGATATTATATATGGGTTACATTTGAAGTTCAAAATATCTTAGAGTTATACCTTAAACTATGCTTACTAAAGTAAAAAAAACGTGCATCTACATTTTAGTTGGCAATAACAGCTAAAAAATAAATAAGATGACAGTAAATGACAGGAAAATGGCGGTTGTGCAAAAAGTTATTGATTTTGGCAGAACTATTTTGTAAGATATTAATGTGTTATGCATTTCACCTGTTACAGATAAAGAAAGACAAAGTAATGCATGAGTCACTCAATGCATCATTAATGTAGTTGCTACAATTCAAAATTCATAATCATATATGGCAGAATGCATATTAAAAATTCTCTTCTTGGGATAAGAGTTATTGTTCTTCTATATGCTCTTGTGAATATATTTATATATAGTATAAATGTATAGTCAATGTAAACATGCTACTAGCATCAATATTTTTCATTAGAAAATTGATGTTGCTTTTAATAGAACATTGGGCTTGAAATGATAATTATGACAATACATGCTTTTGAACTAGACAGAATATGGTGGTGTTCTCTATTCTGATTTCTCTAAAAAGAGGTAGTTTCCAACCACTTTGAACAAGTTATATTTATAAAATATGGAGGATAAAAAGTTGAATAGCATAGTGCCCCATTACTTGTTTCTCTTTTCTATATCATTATATTTGGGGTTTTACATGTTAAACAATAGATTATAAAAGGATTTTAATTATTTATTATATGGGTAATTAGGTGGAGAAGATGGTACAGTAACTGACATATGAGAGTGTGTCAGGAAGCTTATAAATATAACATGTAGACTTCTGTGTATGTATAGATTTTATTTTTCTGGAATGGATTAATATTTTTCATCCAGTTGCTTCACATAGTATTAGAGCTAATAGATGCCTGGGCCTTTCCTCTTTCACCAAAGACCACATGAAGGCTTACCATTCATAGAGGCATATTGCCTCTCAAACCCAAGTAGGTTTGAAACTCAGTCCAAGGTTCATAATCCTTGCATTAGGGGAGGTGGTGATTGCAGCACATACTTTGTGTTTAGGGCTCCCACACATAACATATTTCTTGTTCAAGATTGCCACCGCAAGGAGTTTTGTAAGGCCATGAATCAGTGAGTCTCATTGCAATCTTGTTTAATCCTATTCCAGTTGAGTCTTACGCGACCATGACCCACCAAGACCGTTTGTGCATTCTAACTCGATCAAGTTGAGTTGGGTTCCTATTAGAGAAGAAGCTTTTATGATCCAGTTTACTAACTTATTTAACATTACCACTAGAGACAGTCTTGCGATGCCACAACTTGGTGAAACTAAGTGAGAAGAATCTCACCGATTCTATTCTAGACCACAATGTGAACCTTTATGATCTGACATTTTCACCACAACTTGTTAAAGATCACAGTTGGAGACAATCTTACGATGCCATAACTCGATGAGAATCCATGAGAAGAATCTCACCCATTTTGTTCCAAACCATGACGTAAGCCCCACATACAGTTGTGTGATTCCAACTCAATCATTTGAGCACAGTTCTTCTTGCGACTCAAAGAGGCCTCAGTGAGAAGAATCTCATATAATCAGTTCAAGACTGTGATGTCATTGAGAAACTTATTTGGCCATATTTTCACTATAAGAAGCTTGTTCTTGCCAACATATCACGAATCTCATGGCAATCATTAGGTCTAGGAGACCACTACAATGGGAAAAGAGGATCACCTTGCCCCAATTTTTGCTATAGATTTTTCTCATCCTTTGTACTTGCATCCATCAGATACTCAAATAGCAACTCTTGTCCCACAATTGTTGTGTGGGTCAGACAACTATGAGGTATGGAGCAGGACAAAGCAGTTAGGGCTTCACGGCAAGAACAAGCTGGGCTTCACATATGGGACTTATAATTGTATGATGTAGGACCCTACCCTTCAAGGTATATAGGGTAGTAAAATTTTATTGTTCTTTCTTGGCTAATCAATTCAGTTGAAAGGCATATCTCCATTGGATTGGTGTTCTAACTAGCACACATATAGTATGGGTGGACTTAAAAGAGTGATTCCATAAGACTTATGGAACTAGGATATATTGTTTACATAAGTCCATTACTTCTCAGACTCAAGGAACTATGAGTATACAATGTGTTACACAAAATTGAGGGATCTTTGGGATAAGTATGACAGTTTGGTCCCTTTCCCATCCTATCAATGTTCATCAACACAAAAATACTCTAGAGCACTCCAACAACAGAGACTCCTACAGTTCCTTCTTAGGCTTAATGATAGTTTTGACAATACCATGACTCAACTCCTTATGGAAACACCTATTCTTTCACTTAACCAGGCTTTTTTCCTCATTTCACAAGATTAATACTAGAGGAAAATGTCTGCCTGACCAACTAGTAATCTATTAGAGGGAACTGCCATAGTGACTCAGGGAGGATAACAAGGAAGAGGAAGAGGTCGTGGATGTTCCCAAGATGCTCTCATTGTTATAGAAAAGTTCACAAGAAAGATACATGTTATCATTTGGTTTGTTTTCCTCCTAACTTTTGGGGTAGACAAACCACAAACATTTTTACCAACCAAAATCTTCAACATAATAATACTGGGTCATCCTCACATAATCAAATTTCACCAATCGTTGTTGTATGGCCTATCTCGCAATCTCATTATGATCAAATACTTCAATCTTAAGAAAGAAGACCGATAATGCTATTATAGGAATGACGATTGATTAGATTGATGAGGTCATTTCAGGTATTGTATGTGCTCTACATAATTCCTCCTTTGAAACTAATTGGATTATTGACTTAGGGATAACTTGTCATGTTTCCTATAGTATCACTATGTTTAATACTAGTCACATATATGTTTCCCCTCATAGTAGAATCATAATGCCAAATAGTGATGCAATGCTAGTCACACACACTGGGATGTCAATATTACATATGAGATTGTCCTTACAAATGTTTACTTTGCTCCTGTATGTTATTTTAATCTTATTTATTTCTCACAATTAACTGCTGATATGTATAGTATGTTTTCATCTTAAATATTATGTTTTATAGGGAACTTTAAGTGGGAAGGAAAGAGTAATTGGTAGAAAGAATTATAGATTGTATGTAATAAATAGGAATAGGAAAGCTGACACCATTATACCCATTGAATAGCAGGAACCTATTAGTTTCACATAAGACATTTAGAACAAGAGAATAGGTCATGCACCAATAGACAAGTTAAAACAATTAGATTTAATTAGGACTGAAGTTCCTATTATTTGTCAAGATAAATGTGATATTTGTACACGTTGCAAACAGACACATTAATCGTTTACTTCTAACTCCTCTAGGACAAGTCATTGTTTTGAATTACCTCATGTTGATCTATGGGGACCATATAGAAAATCCACCTATAAGGGATTTCATCATTTCCTTAATATTGTTGATGATTTCTCACAATGTACATGGACATTCTTCATTATCACTAAAAATGAAGATGTTTTCCATTTGAAAAGTCTCTTTGCCTTTGCTTCCACTAAATTTCCTACTTCAATTAAATGAATGCGTATTGATAATGGGCTTGATTTGTTTAATCATGGTTTATAGTCTTACTTAGTTGCTAAAGGGGTCATTCATGAAACTTCCTATCCATATACTCCTAAACAAAATGGGGTGATTGAACAAAAGCATAGGCATTTGCTAGATGTTGCACAGAGTCTATTTTTTCAATCTAGAGTACCATTAAAATTTTAGGGGAGAATGCATAGCCACTGCTACTTTTCTTATTAATAGAACTCCATCTCATACTCTAGTGTATAAGACCCCTATGAACTTTTGTATGGTTAGCAATCAAATTTGTCCTTAATTAGAGTCTTTAGGTATCTTGCATATGCCACTAATTTGCATGCACATGACAAGTTTGGTCCTCGGTCAGACCCTAATATTTTTATGTGTTATTTGGATGCACAAAAGGGTTTTTTATTGTACAACATTAAAATTGCATCTATATGTGTTAGTCATCATGTTGTCTTCATTGAGTCTAAATATCCTTTCGAGATTCTACATGCATTAATCAAGGGAGATCTTTATGATAATCTCATGATTGATCTATTTACATGTGACTCTCATCTTTTAATGACCACCCACACAATTCAGATATTAGAACTAAATTAGATACCACACACTACACATACCTTCCACTTCATACAAGAGTAAATTCAACTGAACCAAGTAATGAAAATAACATGGGACCTCCAAGTGTTGGTAGACCAGTATGTGAGAAGAAGTCACTTGCATAGATACAGGATTATCACTATGCAGCACGATCATAGAGAAAAGTTGTATTTGGATATGCATGTGTAACAAATCTGCAAGAGCACCTTGCCACATGTAAAAGGAAGGTAAAATACCCTTTGGAGTCATATTTATGTTATTCAAATATTTCTCCTAATTATAAATTGTTTTTATCCAAAGTTGATAGTATTGTTGAGCCCCGTAGCTTTGAAGAAGCTGCTCAAAACTCAAGATGGGTTAATGCTATGCAGAAAGATACAAGCGTTGGAAGAAAATGGTATGTGGCAGTTAGTTAATCTACTTGAAAGCAAAACACCACTTGGGTGTAGGTGACTATTTAAGGAAAAGTATGATTCTAAATAGAATGTTGATAGATTTAAGGTTAGATTGGTATCTAAGAGTTATAGTCAACAAGAGGGAATAGATTATTTTGAGACATTTTCCCATGAGATTAAAATGGTTACAATTAGGATTGTGCTTGCTCTTGTCGTAACGAATGATTAGGCTTTTTTCCAAATAGATGTGTATAATGCTTTTCTTCAAGGTGACTTAGAGGAAGAGGTATATATGCAGATACCATAAGGTTTTTGGGACTTGGCAAGAAACAAAATCTACAAGTTATCAAAATCACTGTATAGGCTTAAACAAGCATCATGGCAATGGAACATTAAACTCACTAATGTATTGTTAGAAGTAGGATTTAAGCAAAATAAGTATGATTATTCCCTATGTATTAGAAAGGGTGAATATGAAATCACCTTAGTGTTAGCTTTTGTTGATGATTTAAATGTGACTGAAAATAGACTTGACAAAATAAATGAAGTGAAACAGTTTCTTCACAGTAGATTTAGAATAAATGATTTAGGAAAGCTTAAATATTTCTTAAGGATAGAGGTGGAAAGGTCAAGTAAAGGTATAATACTTAATCAGAGAAAATATACTTTGGCATTATTACTAACATGGGATTCTCTGTTGATAAGCCTCTTACAGTTATAAAGGTGAAGAACATAAGATTGAGAACAACTCCTAAGTGAGAGGTTGATGATCTATTACTACCTCAACCGTCTATATATAGGAGATTGGAAGGAAGATTGTCTTATTTGTCTATGACCACACCTAATCTATGTTTTGTGGTACAAGGGCTTAGTCAGTTCATGAAAGCTCCTAGGAAGTCTCACTACAATGCAGCTATAAGAGCGATTAGATACCTCAAGCTTCAACTGGGGCTTGGAATATTATTGGTAGTAGGATAATCTAGCAAGTTAGAAAACTTTATGGATTTAGATTGGGGAGCATGTCTTGACACCTATAGATCAGTAATAGGTTACTTGGTTAAGCTTTCAGGATCACCAATATGCTGGAAGTCAAAGAAGTAATCAATTGTTTTGAAGTCTTCAGTGGAGTCCAAGTATAAAGCGCTGAGTCAGGTGGTATCTGAAGTAGTGTGGATCACTAGATTCTTAAAGAACCTACATGTGCAGAATTTGGAGCCTGTGCAGGTGTTTTGTCACAGTCAATCTACTATATACATTGCAATAGATATGGTGTTTCATGAGTGCATAAAGCATATAGAGGTGGAATATCATTTTTTTGGAGAGAAAATATAGGAGGGTATAATCAAACTTGAGCATGTGAGGAGCAAAGATCAGCAAGAAGATATTTTGACTAAAACTCTTGGAAAATAAGATAATAGTATAATTTTGTGCAAGTTAGGGATTATAAATCTTTATAGTCAAAAACTTACTGGGAGTGTTAAACAATAATTTGTAAAAGGATATTAATTATTTATTATATGGGTTATTAGGTGGAGTAGATGGTATAGTGACCTGGCAAATATGAGTGTGTAAGGAAGCTTATAAATATAACATATGGACCTCTGTATAAAGGGTGATTAGTTTAACATTCAGAAAGCAAGCATAAGAAGAAAGTTGAGAAAGGAAACTAGGCATATTTGATTGCATAGTTGCACGGGTAGCAAAAACTTTTTTACTTATGTTGTCATTATTTTTAATGGTGAATATGAGCACCATCTCTATTGACTTTTTAATTATGTTAAAGTATAAGTTGGAAAATATTTCTATATATTTGATATGATATGTAATTCCACTGTAAGGTTTGATGTGTACTTATGTGTTCAACTATGGCTTCCTTCAACTTGTGATTGAAATTTTTAGCTAAATCAATATATGACTTTGCTCAACCTGACGCATATTTTTCAGTGGATAAGAATCTAGTCAGTATCAGGGAGACATCCAAAAGCTCATGTATTATGAATCTCGTCTCATTGTTTAGCATAATTTGGTCTATTTTGAGTCTTTAAGGGAATATAGATTATTCAAAGCAATGTTATCAATCTTCTATCCCCAAATGGTGGTGTTTGTTCTTTGCTCATGATAGTTTGCTGCTTATATAGGTCAACTGTATTTGCCATTATGAACTATAATATATAGACTAATATATTGTATCCTAACACACATTTTGTTTAAATGTATCCAAAATCAAAGGGTTGATAAGTTAAGTTTAAGGGGGAAATTGGTTAATATATCAATCTCCCTTAAAGAAAACGGTTGAATATATCAAAACTTAAGGTTTTATTTAATAAATATGTTTCATGGCAGCCTTAAAATGTTACTACATCTAGTCCTAATTATTGAGCTAGTTGACTTTTTTTTAATAGATATAAGAAGTCGAATAAATCAGTTAATTATAACTAATATAAGAGTTAATTAACTAATTTAGATATATTAAAGTGTATATAATATGAATTCATCTCGAAGGGTTAAATTTAGTCATAATTACCTAACTTATATGGCTTCCTTAATTTCCTCATTATAATTAGGACCGGAGGCAGTAATAAGTTCTAAATAATCCTAGGACAAAACAAAGTTCTAAATAACCTATTTTAAATTTAAATTATGCTTTTCATGATAATCATTTGAAATATGGAATTTAAGTTAGATCACATCTAAATCAATAGAAATGCATCTTTGTATATCTAATATAAATATTATATTTGGTAGCAATTTAAAAATCTAAATTTGTTATTAGCACATGTTTGTGAGTGTTGTACAGGTTAGGGTTGGTCATTTTGTTCCTATCTTTAGTGACCCATCTTAGTCCCAATGAGTTTGGGATGGATCCGTCCAGTCCTGAGAATAATTGGGACAGGATAATATATGTATCGGTAAGGGACAGGTCTTGGTACGACCTTCAGGTCATCCTGTCCCGTCCTAGTATATATATATTTTATTCATTAATAAAGTATGATGCAACAAGGAAGATGGCAGAAACAGATATCACTCTTTACTCTCATAGTCACACTTTCATGTTTTATCGTTTTAGCCAGCCCTAGTAGCAAGCACTATATAGAACACTCATACCCTCACTGCCTCACGCCCTTGTCTCAGCCACTATGGTCGCCGCCACTCACCCTGTCGACCAATGGCCAGTCCCCTTCACAGCCTCACAATCTCAATCGATCCTCCTAGGCATTTAGCACCTAGTTTTGTCTCAAACCCATGTGACGGTGTTGCTTATCCTCGATCACTCCTCGACTGCAACCTGCTGCTACCCAAAGACTATTGCTATCATTCAAGGTAAGTGACCTTCCTTCTGTTGCTTATATGCTTCAGTTGTGCCTTTTTTTTTGCCTTTGGAAAAGTGATTGCAATTGGATAAAATAGTGGTGTGGATATTTATTTTCTTCACAATTTGGAAGTAGTTAAGTTTATCTATATGGAAGTTTTTTGTGTACTTGAAACTTAATATGAAGTACATATATGATTCCACCCAAAGAATTATAAATTTATAAGAGAACCTAGATCTTGAAACTGAATATAATAAGCTAATTGAGAATCTTATCAAGAATGGAAAATTCGTCTGGCAAACTTCAGAACAAGCTAAACATTAGGAATGAAAAGTTAGATAGACTACACAACTTGGAGGATGAGAATGAATCCCTAAGAAATAAGGTGGAAATTTTTAAGATTGGTAGCGGCTTAGTTCTTCAATCCTTGGACAAACGAATTTCTGGTTTTAAACCAATGTCATGGTGCCAGGATCTCTTTGATAAGGAAAATTATTTGTTGAATGATTTTATAAGTTCTTTAGAGCTTCACATTGACAGCCTATAGAACAATCTGGAGACAGAAACTATAAAGTTGAGTGATATCCTAGATCCTCAATCTATCATGATTGAAGAATTAATCTTCAAATGCCAGGAATCTCATAACTATATTGGGAGTGTAAACGAATTGACGGAAGAAAATGCTTCTTTGCAAAAAAGAACTATGATGTATGAGAACATCTTGTTGAGTTTGGAAGTTGTCAGATCAATTGATTTGGTGAAAACTATTGAGACGAAGGTTGGCAGATTATCTGACACATTGAAAGAAGAAAGTCTAATAAGGATGGACACTATGATTTGTGGCCTTTGTGAAAATGTGGATATGGCATCTAGTCTACATTTATTAAACAATTTGAATACTTGTAGTTCAATGCTAAAGAACTGGCAGCAACTAGCTCAACTCTCCAGGCTGAGTTATCCAGAAAGGATGATGTAATTAAAGGGTTACTGTATGATATAAGCTTGCTGCAAGAATCTGTATCTGAATGTAAAGCAAGAAGAAGTAAGGAATCTCAAAGAAAGAAACACAGCTTACGATACAATTAATGGTGAACAATTCTTATATGCCAAGCAAGGAGAAGGTTGTTACATGTATCATAAAGCATGTGCTGCCGTCTATGTTCTGTCAAGTGGTGTATGTATTCTATCATCAATGTTCTATCATCAATATTTTGTCATTAATATTCTGTCATTAAACAAACAGTTCTGTCATCAATGTTCTATCAGTTTGTCATCACATGTTCGCTAATTTCAGTTTGTAGCCTATGATTGAATTGAAGTTTACTTTGATCCAACAGCATTTTTATAATTTTATTCTTACTTTGTTCAAATGTTCTGTCATCACAGGTTCTGTCATCAATAACTGATACAAATTTTTTCCCTATTTTACAGGGAGCAATATTGGTATTTAGTGAAAGTTATTGTGGCATTTTATATGGAATGATTTACTTTGTTCTTACTTTTATTGGTATCTTATAATTTTATTCTTACTTTGTTCACATGTTCTATCATCACAGGTTATGTCATCAATAACTGATACAAACTTTTTTCCTATTTTACAAGGAGTAATATTGGTATTCAGAGAAAGTTGTTGTGACATTTTATATGGAATGATTTACTGAGATGATTTTATTATAGTATGTTAAAAAAATAGGATCCAGGAATTCCTTTCTTGTCCCGAACTCGTCCTAGTCCCGTTCAATACTGGGACATGTTCGGTATGGGATGGTTCACTAGATGAATTTTACGTCCCATGTACTGTATTGGGATAAGATAAGGGATAGGGTTATCTTAGTACCGACCAGTCTCGTGCCCACCCCTAGCACAAGTACTAGTCTAGTTATTAAAATATCAGACAATATAGTGCAACATTAAAATTTGTAAAATATTAAATAATCTACGGTACTATAAAGAATTATCTAATAACAAATTATATTATTAGAAATGAAAATAAGAAGATAAGGGAGAAGATTTAAAGATTTGTTTTTTTAAAAAAAAAAGGAGTTAAGATAATCAAAGATAAAGTGAGGTAGAGTTTGACTGTTACACCAATAATATAAAATTTTAAAATCATAGAAAAGTTTACCAAAATATGATATGACTTTCTAATATTGTAATATTCTACAAAATGATCAGCTTGCTATCTTCAAATAATAATTTTTTACTTAATCACAATTTTTACATAAAAGTTTAATTTATGTAACTAATGATAAATTCTATATTTGTAATGATAAATTATTATTAATCAGTATATAATATAAAATTTTTATTAAATTCAATTATCTACAAATATTTTTAAAAAGTTTAATATTTACTTATTATATTTTTTTATTGTTTCAATTCTTTTCAAAATTATTTTGGGTCAAAATATTTCTTTACACATATTTTATTAGGTTTTGTGAAATTTTCTTTTTCCTCAAATTTTTTTTTATTGTCTCAATTTTTTACATATTTCAAAAAGTTATAAATGTTATAAAAATAAGTACTCAATACTTGATAAACTTTAAGTTGTTATTTCTCTTATGTATTGTATAGTATGGGGAAAATATAACAGATTCATATAGCTTGAGAATAATGTTGTTGGCCCCATATGTATACATTACATTATCTAGATGAAATATATTTAATTATATATATGTTTAATAATAAACCAATATCCATGTAAAATCTAAATTTTATAAAATTATGCATTATTAAATTTATAACTCATAAACATCTGTTTTGATTCTTCCCCATTTTAATGAACCCCACTAGGGTTACAAGCTAGCTCTACTTAACTCGACAACATCTATTTTAATTAAGTTATTCTACTTCTATACATTTAATTGGATTCCATACAATTTTGTTTGTTTTAATTTTCTCAACATTTCTCTAGATATTTCCATAGTTGTGTTTGTATAATAAATATTAAAAATATCGTTTAATTCATGTTTAACATTTAATCTATAAGGAATAAAGATTTTTATGTCATATGGTTACAAATTGATTATTTTATGTTTCAATTATTTTTACTAATAATCACTTTTAAGATTATATTTAATTATTATAAATCATTAAGTTTAAGTAAAAGTTTAAAATATGTTAATTAAATAATTTATATGAGATAAGATATCAATCCCAATATATGAGATAATTGACAACTTATCTTTATAAATATCATATTATTTTAATTTTTTGGCCAATCATATCACTTTAGTTTATCTGGAGAGGCCTATAAATAAGAGGTTCTATAAGTCACATCATACTGAAATCATAGAGTGAAGACTTGGACTTTGTGCAATGTTTGGTAAGTTTCTTAATCCTATGCTTATTAACCCAACTTATTGAGTTCATCTTCTTACCTTGCAAATCTAAAAGATTACAGCATAATATTGTAGAATATTTTCTCTTATATGAATTTTAAATATTTTTAATTCTTTTTCATTATATACCTTGATAAATGGACAATTTAAAATTATAATCAAGTTTATTTGAGAACAAAAGAATTATACCAAGATTAGTATAACTAGTAGAGATTTCATTACTTATTAGAACCATGTGTCCTTAATATCTCCAAGATATTGTTAAATCAATGGCATGTATATTGAGATATTTAAAAAATTCATAAAATGTACATCATGTACTTTTTATCTGCATATAGCTAAAGTTAATGGAGTATATATTCAAGGTTTAATAAAATTTAATTCATATTCACTAATTTCAATTTGGGAATCATAATTTTTCAAGATAAAAGATTTATCTTTTTCAATATAACTAAATATTTTTATGAATTAGATCAAGATAAAAGATTTATCTTTTTCAATATAACTAAATATTTTTATGAATTAGATCCTTGTATATTCTATTATTTAATTATCTCATTTCTTGAAGAAAACTCGAGTATATATATGTTGAAATATTTACAAAATTAATAAATTATGTATCATGTAATTTTTATTTGCAAATTTGCTAGATCCAAGGTTTATCATGTTTTTTTTTCAATTTACATAAGTAATTTTTGTGAATTTGATGGTTATATATTCTATTCCTTAATTATCTAATCTCTTGTTTATATTATTGAATTAATCATTCATATGTATAAATTCATCTTTTATAGTATAAATTAATATTTTCTCCACAATAAACATCCTAATTTCAAATCTATATTAAAATCATGACATCCATCCAAGAAAACATCGAAAATTATTTTAACATCAATTTTAGAGTTATTCCTATTATGATTTTGCCTGATATGGAACTTTGTGGATATTTAAGATCTTTCATTGTATTTGAGCCTCCTTTCTTTATACCTTGTGAAGAATTACAGCAAGATGTTCCCAAATTTCTTTGCAGAAATTTATCCAACTATCTCAATGAGGATGACTTTCAACTATTGGCATCTCAAATCGTACCTTATTATCAAGATACACTCCAACATAATACTTTTGAATCTACCAATCCTCGCATAATACCTGTGCTTATAGATCTACCAATAATCTATGAAGAAAATCAAAATATAATTGAGATTGGTGATGAAGATCATGTGTTGACAAAAGCTATAAATCAATCTATGGAACATTTTTCTATAGTTCCAATTTTAGAAAAGGCTATGACATCACTCAAGAAATTAGAATTTCCTAATGAAGAACTAGGGGGAAACATGTGTAGCATTTGCTTATAAAATTTTGAAGAAGATGGTGCAGATGTTTTAGCAATGCTTGTGACCACTTTTATCACCATAAGTGTATTGTAACATGGCTCAAAACAAATCATACATGTCCATTGTGTCGCTTTGAAATGTATACATAATAATTTTATGTATTTTACATATTACATTGTACTGGTAATATTTTTATTATAAAATTCATCATTAAGATAATTGTTTCTGAAATCTTCTTTTAGTTTTTTTTACATTTAATTAATTTTTACTTGATTATAGTGACCTAAAATATATATATTTAATCATTTAAGTTTACATTAAGTTTTAGTTTAGTCATTTAAGTTAAAAAAGTATATTTTAGTTCCCTAGTGTTAACACCATTAATCTCATTAATAAAAAAAATGCTTAGTGAGCACAGTTACATGGTGATTATGCAATTAAATGTGGATAAAGTGTATTTAAATCTTTATTCTTTAATATAATCGTTTGTATATTTTAAAATTAAAATAAACCCACTAAACATTTAGTGAAAACAAACCCTCAAATGTTGCTATGCGTCTATAGTTGGAGTGCTATGAACAAAGTAGAATGCGAGGTCATATTTTGTCAAGCTTTTCAAAATATTAAAATTTTCTAAAATTTTATTTGCACGTATGCAATTTCGTTGTAGTTTAATGATAGCTTTTTTTTTTAATCTAATCCATTTCAAAACACTTTAACTTTAAACACAAAGAGTTTTCACTTCTTACAATAAATACGCTTCTTATAATTTGAATTTATGTTCTTTTCGTACATTGATGAGTCTGCTTATCACCTCAACTCAATAACTTGTTAGTCATTTTTTGAATTCCCAAACTCATGTTTTCCAAAAGATGGGACCCTTCAATTCCCTTGCATTACAAAATTATTGATTTTAATAACAATCTTTATATATAAAATAGCAGGGCTTAAAGCTGATCATATAGTGCCACGTGAACAAGCCTTCCTTTAAGCGGTATTAATAATATTAATGTTAATTAAGTAATGGTGGTATTTCCCCATGCTTTTATGGTGGCACATTGCTGTTTTGGAGGGGGGCAGAGTGTGTTGGCCAAGGTCCCACATAACCTCACTACAAAAAAATTGAGACCTATAGCGATTAGTCTATAGCATTAAAGGCAAATTGCTACAAAGTCTCATTTTGTAGCAGTTTTCTCATAAATCGCTAAAAAATTTCAACACTTTGACCATGAACAGTTCTTATGAAGATATTTACTATAGTTACAACTGCTTTAAAAATGCCGCCAAACTGGCACCATAAGGCGGCAACACTTTTGTAGCGATTCAAACCTCTACTAGTGTTTGTGCCATAACATGATAAGAGTTTGCACTGGTTAAACCCGTTGTAAACTTCTAAGCAGTAAGTGACTATTAGGTTGTCGGGATTTTGTAGTGGTTTATAACCGCTACAAAATTATGAGCTGATGAGTGACTGTTGGCACCCCTGAGTTTGCAACGGTTTAAACTGCTACAAATATCCCAGAGGAAAATGACCGTCATATTTGTACCGGTTAGTAACACTGCAAAATCCCATGTAGACTGATGCTTATACACATGTTAAAGACCGTTTGTTATTTACAACAGTTTGTTAGAATTAACCGCTACAAATAAACAAATTGCTACAAAAAAAGTGTCTCAAAAACCTATAAATACCCCATATGCCTTCATTTTTAAAGTTTTGCTATTTTCCAGTAGCGAAGCACTGCCGAATTGTGATCAGAAGTCGTAGTTTGAGCGAAGACCGACATCTTAGTCCATTTTTGAGGTACGAATAGAAATTTTATATAAGTAGTTTACTTATTTAAAAATTTGAGTTATTTATTTAATTTAGTTATATATTAATTATAAATTCTTATTTAGCATCATTTAACTGTTTTTTTAGCAAAATTTAGATGGCTAGGTGGATTAAATATACCTATTTGACTAGGAATATTTTTATTATGGTGGACTTTATTTTTATTTGTTAATTAGGAATATAAATTTGATTACATATACCTGTTTGACTAGGAATACCTGTTAGACTTTATTTTTTAAATGTGGACTTAAGAGTATTGTTTGATTAGGAATATTTTTATACGTTAATTAGAATTGTGATTATGAATATTTCACAAAGTTTAATATTTTGATTCTTGAATTATAATTTTTTTCAATAAACTGAAATTTATTTATATATTGATTATTTTTTATTGATTAGTAATATAGATTAGAAGATTTTTTTATTTACATTTATTTAATATTTTTTCATTTTTTTCATTTTAAATAGGATAAGTCATCAACGTGGTAAAAAGCCTATGGACCAACCATATAGACCTACCCCTAGCCAAATTGGTGGAGATAGGGATTCAAAGCTAGACATCAATGTGGATGATTATGAGCCCTACCAATTGCTCCATAAGGCTCTCATATTGTCACTATTTGAGGGAGGAACTCCTCAGACTGGAGAGTCTTCACACCAGCATGATTCAGGCAAGGGAGGAGAGGGAGTAGGCGGGGAGGAGAGGAGGGTAGGGATACTCACGAGGGAATGAGGGGTGTGCTGTAGCCAAGAAGATGAGCAGCCTCATCTTTGAAGATGGCAAACGGGGGCAATTGGTAGAAGTCATAGGTAAGATTTTTTTAAATTGTACTTTACAATTTATAATTTGAATCTTATGAGTTTGAATAACATAATTATTTTTAAATTTAACTTTGTAGATAAGCAGGGGATTAGGTCAACTAGTAGGATGATAGCTATAGACATCTCGATGATGACAAGGGGACATGTGATTGTGCCAATTAACCATATGGACTAGCCGATCTATCAAGAAGGCAAGATGTACAACAAGTACTTGTGGTTGCTAGCGAAGGAGTAGACCTATTTCCCCATCAACAAGAAGGATTGGGATGCACCGATCAAGGACAGAGTGTGGGAACTAATAAAGGTAATTAATTTTAATCCTAAATTGGTTATTTGAATGAATAAATGTTTTCTTAAAAATTAATATTTAAGTTACTTAATTACATACTAAGTTTGTGGAGGCAGAGCGTGTGAGGGGAATATGATGAAGAAGCTGGTAAAGGACTAGAGGAATGCAAGGCTAGTCCTCTTTCATCAAGCATGTGGTGATGAGATGGGGAGTAAGGGGACAGAGCGAACGATGTGTATGATAGTGTCCCCATGCAAGATTATAGGGAGTTCGTAAGATCGTGGTTTACACCATAGGTGAGGGTATGAATTTAGTTACTTAAGTTCAAAATATTTAATTTTTTGCCCAATTGACTGACCATGTATGTAATTTGTTTCAGTAAGCATCCTAGAGAGGCACTGCCAGCATCCGTCACTAGACCATGTGACACAGGAGTGACTCGAGACTCTTCTCGATTGCTTAGAATGAGATCGTAAGTAAAGCAATTAAATTATTAATTAGATGTTATTAAATATTTATAAACTAATTTAATATTTATATATTTATTTGTAATTAACTTCCAGGAGAGAAGGGTCATGATGGAATAGGGATACACACCTACTATAGTGAGATGTGGCATGAGCTGTATAGACCTCGAGATGGACTCCTGCATCGGAGGGGTTGAAGAAGTTGATGGACGTATTTAATTGCTATAATTTATTATTTTATGAATAATTAACATTATTTAATTTGTTTACTTTTTCCAATTGTTTTGGCAGGCACAGATGACTCAGCTAGATGTAGAGCTATAGGAGTCATAGGGGTCTACCTCAGATCCCACCTTATAATCCTAAAGGCCTATGGCCTACCTCAACACCCTGGTAGGATCATAGGACTCAGTCTTGGTCCCACATGAATGAGACTGAGACCTTCTTTGATTGCTTGCAGCGCATCTCACGACCTATCGTGCTCTCAGTCACAAGTTGCCCTAACCCATACAAGGTTAAGAGCCCGACGCCAAAATAAAGTATCAATGGATGAGCTTCAGGATTTGGTCAGATGCAGGAGTAGGTGTAAACCATGCACACATAGATATAGGAGCAACTAAAGTAGCAGGTGGCAAGTGCGATGTAGTCCATTCATACCCAGGGGAGGCGTTACTAAGTATCTTCTTCACTCTTCCTTATTGGAAACATAATTTGCAATGCCATAGTTTGGATGTTATTCTTATTGAGAAAAATATGTGTGACAATCTGTTGTATATGTTGCTCAACGAGCCAAGAAAGTCCAAAGATCATCTCACAACTAGGAAAGATTTAACCACCTGGGGAATTCATGAATAGGCTTGACCAGATGACAACGACAAATTTCATCTAGCTAAGTTAACCTTAACTAAGCATAACAAGGCTATATTCCTTTCGACACTAAAGAACATCAAAGTTCCTGATGGATACTCCAGTAATATATCAAGATGTATCGATCTCTAGTCTTAAAAGGTTTATGGGTTAAAGAGCCATAACTCACATGTTTTGATGCAGCAGCTCCTCTATCTGGCTTTGGGACACACACTTCCTCCTAACATATATGTGGTATTATTGGAGCTGTGTTATTTTTTCAGGAAGTTGTGTGAGAAGGTCTTGATACCTCAGGAACTTGATCAACTACAGGAAAAAATTATTCTTACACTGTGTCACTTGGAGATATATTTCCTCTATCATTTTTCATTATTATGGTTAACTTGATGGTCCACCTTGTTCAAGAAGCAAAGCTTGCTAGCCTAATTCAATATCGTTAGATGTACCCTATTGAGAGGCATGAGAAACTTTTTCTCTACATATTTTATTTGATACTAGTGATTCCATAACACGCACAATTGTTAATCGAATGTGACACTATATATTTTTTGGAAAATTGAAAACCTATGTTCACAATAAGCCATGGGTTAATAGCATAAGGTTATTCAGGGGACGAGGCCCTAATATTTTGTTCAAGGTACTTTGATGACATGGAGACGTCTTTTAACCACCCATGTCGTGTTAACGATTCTCCTCCTCGTCTTACCCTATCAAGTAATTTGTTCTTTCCTATTGGGAAACCCCATTTAAGAATCTGATTTCTTCAAACTCACTCCCATAAAGAAACAACAGGCACACAGACATATTCTAATAAATTGCAGCCAAGTTGAACCTTTCCTCCTATAAGTATATATACATAAATTAAATACACTATTTTTTATACTTGTAATTCAATTTATTCATCTCTAACGCTTATAAAACAAACTACACTTTATTATATATGGAGTACATAAGTCATGTTAGGCACTAGCTATGAGTACGTGGTCGAACTTCTATTAAGGCTTATAAAAGAGTCCACCGAGAGTTTCCTGATTGGTTTACATGAAGAATTCACAATGACAATAGATCTTGCATAGCCAAATTCAAAAATCTACCACTAGGTCCACTAGACCATTCAAGAAGGTATACCGCGTACAATGTTAACGTGTTTAAGTTCTGCACAGTTGCACCTGACCAGAGATTTGTGGCATATTTGGGATGAGGAGTTACGCTAGCAATAATGACAGTGACATACGAGGAAGCACTTATTACAAAAAGCTTATTGACAACGTTGAGTTAAATTACCAGCTTTTTACCATAACTTTCTTCAAGTGCTCCTGGGCAAACATGACATCTTCACAGGGACTTATTGTTGATGACTTAGGCATCACATCTATCAACTTTTCTAAGCTCATTCATACAGGTGAATCTGAAGATGATGAGCCATTCATTCTAGCCTGAGGCACAGACGATAAACATAAAGATTGGAATATAGTGGTTCACGTCAAGTCACGAGATATTTTTGATATGGGTGATGGTAACATCACCACTTACAATAGCAAGCCCTTTCAACCAATGAATTTTGAAAACTTCTCTCAAGGTGATGACAATTTATCCATTATCAGGTATGTTACATATTCATTCTAGTATTTATTTACAATTATCGTTATTAAATTAATTAAATACTCATTTACTTCAATTTGTAATTTCATTCCATTATAATCTGATTACAAATAAAACCTAAAAAAATTGTTATAAAAAATCCCTTTTAAGGCAGGGTGATGATGATGATGAATAACTTTTACTACACTTTGAATGATTAATGTAATTATTTCTTCTTGTACAAAATAATTACAAATAAAAATTAAATATTTTTAAAAAAATAAAGAAACACACTTTTGTAGTGGTTTCCATAATCGCTACAAATTCTATGGGAAGTAAACTGGTACAAAACTCGATAAACCGCTGCAAAATGCATAAAACTACTATAAAATGACACCTAGCATATATAAATACCTCCCTTCCTCCCATTCTTCCTTTGTTGTTATGCTTCTTCCTCTCCTCGTTCGTTGTTCTTCCTTCAATCTTTATCTTGGTTCTTTCTTTACATGGTAAGATCACTTTAATTTATAAGTTTATTTTTCTTTTTTGTTTGTACATTTATTTTTATTAACTTGTGTATTTATTATTTTTAAGTCATTCTTACACAAATTATTGGATCTATTCAATCAATTCTATATCATATTTCCTACAATTTCTTCACTTTTCAACTCTTTTCTACACCTTCATTCATCTCATTCCATAACTTTCTACCAATATAATAATATCAATTTTTACACTTTCTATATCTTGAATATTTCTCATAAAATAAAATATATCAAATTAAATTATATACTACTTTAACCTATCAAATATCAAATAAATTATATGAATATATTTATACATATAATTATAAGTATCAGGACACGAATTTTTTATTTTTTTATAAAGGCTGCAACATTTTTATCAGTTTCAACTGTCACAAACTCTTAATATGGGAAAAATCCGATTGGTAATGGTGCCAATATCAAATTTTTCTATTTCCCGCCTAAATTTTTTGTTGCCTTTCCTTTTTCTACAAACCTGTGACGATATTGTAACGATTCAGTAAACTACTACAAATTTATTCCTTAGATTGACATGCACATTTATAGCAATTTATTTACTTGACTGCTACTAAATTATTAAAACCGCTAAAAAAGGTTTGTAGCAATTTGATCGCGATACGTAGCGGTTACATAAACCGTTACAAAAATGCTTATAGCGCACGATTTTACAGTGGTTTAGCTAACCGCTACAAAAAGTCATACTAGCAATCCAAAGGGTTAAAAAGGCAAAAAATTGACTGTTACAAATTGCATTTTTTTTTAAGTGCCTAGATTGCGTTGGGGGCAATGAGTTTGGTGGCGGTTACCTTTGCGAGTGCCGCAGGTTGGTTATGGGAAATAGGTAAGGCTAGCGGGCGTGGGTGTTGGGTGTGTATATATATACACACATACACACACACACACAAAAATGAAAGTCTTCTCTGGAGACTCGTGAATCCCCCTGCATCCAAGGTATGAAACTTCCTTTTCTTCATGAAAATGGAGTTCATTTTTGGAGGAAGATCCCCAAGTTCTAAAGTTTTCATTTTTAGTTCATTTTATCAGCACTTGTCGTTGGCTTCTCTACGTACGCTTCTAGTTTATAATATATTTAGGACATCAAAGCATTCATAAACTGACGTTATATAATGTGATTGGAGAATGAAATGGGCCTTCAATGTATTTTCAGCTGTTTTAGAGTCATTTTCTCTTTTCCCTTTCTGATCAATCACAAGCCTAAGCTCTCCATTATGAATAATTTGCAGGGACATTGATTCATGGATGATGTAGATGTATGGATTTGATCAAATGTTTTTTTGGGAGTGAAAGAGAATACATTATAAAAAATTATGTGAAATCATCAAATAATTAAATATTCCCAGAGAATTTGAGATAATAAATTCAATTTGTACAATTATCTAGTTACCCTTATATACAAATGACAAGTTATTAAAAATATAATGACAACTTAAAATATTACAAATGACAATTTGGATGTATTCAATGACAACTGAAGTTGCACAAATCATAACTGGGGGCATGCGATAACAACCCTAAGTTATTTGTGCTATTTCAAGTTGTCATCGCTTGCCCAAAGACTTGTCATATGTGCATAAAGTAACTTCATAAATTACACAACTTAAATTTATTTTCTCCATAATTCTTTGGGACTATTTAATTATTTAATAATTTTACAAGATTTTTTTATAATAAACTATCTTCCATGGGATCTCTGATAATTCTCCCCTTTTTTTCTTGTTCAATGTCGCATCCTTACTTTTAACCTCAATTATACTCTATTAGAAGTGATTTGAACCAATTACATGATCATTTGCTTTGAAAATATTCATTTTCAAAAGAATTGCTCTCGGGGGTACTGTTCACTTTTACTGTTCATTTGGTAATTTTAGAACATGTACCCTACTTTGAAAATTCATAATCAATTGTATAAAAATTGAAATAATGTGGTTCCAATTTCTAATGAAACCTCTTTCATAGATCTTTGAGAAACAAAATATGAAACTAATGTTTTCTTGTCCACATGCAATCAGTTTATTGGTTAAAAGTCACTGTTCATTTGGTAAAATTTGGAAGTTCCAGTTTCTTTGCTTAACTTCAAAAATTCATTTCTCTTTGGTCACTTATCCAAATGAATTGTGTTACCTATGGATTTGAAGCTCTAGACGTCCTCTTTAAGCTCATAAAATTTTATAGAAAAAATCGTTCATTTGATATATAAAATTATTGCGTGAACATCACTGCCTCTCAGCACTCGTTTTATCTCAATTCCAGATCTTACTTCCAACTTTAGAAAATCATAACAATTCGGATACTTATCCAAATGAGGCATTCTTGGTGTTAATTTAAAGCTATGTATCTTAAATTTAATCATTCCAAGTTTCAGACTAAAACTAGTTGCTTTAGATGTTATAACCATCATCACAAAGTGTCAACCTCAAAACATAGTTACAGAAACATACACCATACATGCTAGCATATCATCCAATAGTGTTATGTAAGTCATGTAACTTATTATACAAACTTAATCATCAACATTTAATCTCTTCCCTTGAGAGGATCCAGCACCTAAAATATAGTTATGTATGTGGAAGGAATGAGATTTCATGGAGATCCTAATAGCAAGTTACACAAACTATAATATCATGCATGAATAATTGGATGCTTAACATGTTATCATGAGATGGGAGCTACTTCATAAAAGTACATAAGTAGACTCTAACATGCATATTGTCATGACATAACTTGTAAAGAGTTGCAATCATTCATACTTTATCATAACATGATGACATAAGCTCAAGCTCAAGCTCAACCAAATACCATAATCAACAAGCAAGCAAAACAATTAAACAAACATGAGTTATAGTTAGGTATCCTTGCTACCTCTTAGTTATCCTTGTCAAGGTCTTCTTGAAGTGCTTTCCTTCCTTCAAAAATGTCAAAACCTAACCATTACACAATAATATCAAGTTACAACTCAACTTGAATACAAAACCAAGACTAAGTTTTCACTAGCTCCCTTTCTTTCTCTACTTCTTGTTTCTTACTTCCATCTTTCTAAAATAAATTCTCATGATTCATTTCCACATAATTTTTTATGTAGAATCCAAATATGAAATTAGAATTTCTAAAATCAAAACACTTCAGTTGCTACAGTACCAAACCGAAGTGAAGCCCTTGATTCCCAAAAATTCATATTTTGATTCCAATACTTCCAATACTTGTTCTCATACTTTATCCCCATACAATTTTCCATTTTAAACTCATTGGAAGCATCAAAATCATGAAATTCCATCATATAAATAGCACCACATATAGTACCAGTAAGAACACAAAACCCTAAATCCAAACATACTCGAATTTCCAAGCTTATACCACTTGATTCTAGCTTGTTTAAGCTTCCATAACATAAAACTCATATTTTAACCACATATGAGCAGCACTTCCAGTAGCAACCATAAGGGAAATATAGAATGAAAACCCCGTAAAACCATGAGCTAGCTTACTAGAACAAAGCTCAAGATCAAGGGAGATGATTACCTTGATTGTTGCTTCACTTTGTATGCTTCTTTCTTGGTTGAATGGAAATTTTGCAAGAGTTTCCCTATGGTTCACCATGCATGCCGAATGGGTTCTGATTTGGGGCTATTTATAGAGAAATTTGGGTTAAAATGGATGGCCAAGATTAATTTAGTTACTATTTGATCCAAGGGCTCACATTTAATCTTGGATTTAACTTTTTCTAAAAAGAATAATTATGACATCATGTGGGACAGCTCATGGGACACTTAAGAGGGGTATGTGGCGTGCTGTCCATGTAAGAAAGTTTCTGGAAAAATTCCAGTTCAATCGGGTACCGATCAGAGAAGTTTCACAACAACCGGACTGTGTTATGTTCCTAATTTTTTTATAATATACCAGGATATGTATTATGTCCTAAAAATTAATGTCTAGGCTTTTCATACCATTGACAATGATATACTGAAGATTTATCTGCCATCCATCCCTTGGAAAATGACCAAAATACCCTTGGCGTCCTTTCTTGCACTGTACTAACCCTAAGGGATTAATTGTCATTTCACCCCTCTTTGTACTGCCTCAGGGCATATACTGGCTCAACTAATCATATTTATTCTATGTGCCACATTTTTAGCCTATCTCATATAACCAATATGCCCTCCATCCATCTCTAGTACAATCTGGGCATCCAAGGGTATTTTCATAATTTCAAACTTTTTCTAGACACTAGCCCCTTCTACTGATGAACTGGTACCCTGGGTTTTGGGCCCTCCTTGGCATCATCATGGGCCTATATATGAGGTCATCTGCTCTCATTCTATCCAGGCTTACATACCGATAAGTTCCATTATCGGATCACGGGTGTTATCAAACTCTCGTCAAAATTCACTAATATGTGAATAACTTTTTATACATAACTTCTTCCAGGTTTCTGTCAGATCTAGGACATCTAACACTGTAGGGCACACTTTTTTGTAATTCACCCACTTATATCTGAAGTCCATGAAATCTGATAAAATTTTAGATAATTTTTAAACTATCAAATAAATATCTGTTGTTTGGAGCCCTAATAAAATTCCTGTATCATGTCAAATTAACCAGCATATCTTCTTCTATTTACTGATGGAATATGGGACTAAAATACTTCCGGGCAGTTCTAACCCTTTATGAGCTAATCTTTCTATAATTATAATTTTGCCCTTGAACTTTTTATTTAATTATATTTAAGTCCCTTAACTTTTGAAAATTACCACTTTTAGCCCAAATCTTGCTTCTACTTTAACTTTTGACCTTTAACATTTTCTACTTTACGTTTAGGTCCTTCTCTTTCTTCAATACTCCTCTAACCTTTATCATTTCTTTTAATCTTCGTCATGATCCTTTCTAAATCTCTTTCTACTTTCAATATTATACATATAGAAAAAATTAGGATATGACATTCAATAATATGTTTCTAGTGTAGAGTACAAGAGGCAATCTAGAAGAAAATTTGTTAGATAAAACTAAAGTACTACATGCTTGAAAATGCTATTACGTGAGAAATACTACTCTTAGCTAGCCTCAAGGAAAAACATATAGCAAAGTCTGTTTTGTCTCCTGCTTTTTATGAACTTATGTGCTTGCTTTCTTTTACAAGTTATCTATTTCATTGAGATTATCCCCTTTGGTTAATTAATTACATTTGTTCTATCTCTTCTTGTTAAAGTTTGCTACTACGATGCAGTACTTGTCACGAATCTGTAGCTATTTTTAAATTCATTCTAGCATCACAATGCATGTGCCTCTCAATTCTCTATCTATATTACACCTCAATTACTTAATTAAGAAGTTAATTTTAATCTTAAATATAAAACATATTTATAATATTTATTAAATTGTTCCTAAATTATCCCTATTAATATTCTCTTAACAATAATAAAATAAAAAAATGATGGAAGAAATTAATGAAGATGATTAAAGTTTAGGATTAAATTATTTATTAATAAAAATAACTTAACTAACTTTATTAATTTCCCTAATGTAACAACCTATAAGACCTATTTTTTTGTTGCACAAAAGTTTAGGTAGATTCGGCACTAGTTCCATACTAAGGTCAGGGCATAATCTTAGGACTCAGAGAGCACTTACAGGAAACTTTTGATATTGCCTACCAAAAGAACCCTCACGATGACAACAACAATCAAATTTATGTCCTTATGGAATACGAGAATGTTCCTTACCATTTGTAACAATTTTTATTGACCTATAAGACCCATTTATTATAGCAACTTATCTTCAAAAATGTAGTCTTCCAAGACACTCCAAAAAAAATTGCATCGGGCTTTGTTTAAGACAATTTTTATAGCTCTATTTGGATAAGATTTTAGAAAATGACTTATAAAAAAAATAGTTTTTGAACAGTTTTTAGAAAAAGGTTTTTGGATAAGAGTTTATAAAAAAAATAATTATGAATAAATGAGTGTTTGGATAATTATTACCAAAAAGACTTTATGATTTATAAATTACCATAAATGATATGAAATAAAAAAATATCATCACTATAGCATCGTCTTCCACTGTGCAGTATCTCCTCCTTCTCTCTCACTTACGTCTTATCACCTTCTCTCTCTCATCTTCTCCTTCCCCTTCTCTCTCTCATCTTCCTCTTCACTTTTGGTGACATACCTCTTGTTCCTCTTCATTTTCGGTGATGGACCAGTGACTCCTGCTTCCTCCTCTGGTGACGACCAAAAATGGTGGTGGAGAGCGTGCATAGAGAGCAGAGAGAGGGAAGAGAAGAGAGGAGAGAGAATATAAGAAAAAGTAAGGATAAAATAGTAATTAGATAATCCATAAGCTCTTTTACTATTCTAGAAACTAGTCCCAGTAGCTTATCCAAAACTATAGTTTTAAACCATAATTTGATCCAAAAACCCTCTTAGACAAATATACCAATTTATTTTAAAATTTCTCTAAATTAAGATTTAGGCCAAAAGCTATTTTAAAACTATAATTTTCATGGTTTCCAAGCACGGACTATATCAATGAAGCCTAAGGCTCCGTGTGAGCTAATGCATCCCTTTCCAGACACTTTTTGAATTTCAAAATCTCCTCCCTTCAAGCAAATTTTTGAATTCCGCTCTTCCCCCGTGAAAACGTCCACTTCAACATCTCAGTAAACCTTTTGCCTATAAACCTGATTGTCATGAAGGCTTCATCTCATTCTTTCTACTCACGATCAAATATCAATTCCTTCTCATCATGGACTCAAGCTCCAAAACAACCCTTGCCAGCCTCCACCCCTCTATAACCAACTCCACAACCACTTTTCTTCTTGGGGTATTAAGGAAGATTATGGGTTTATTGGTATAACGTAAAGTCTTTCATTTGTTAAACGCCCTTTTTCCTTAACGATCTCCTCATCTTAATTTTTTACATTGATCTTGTGTAGGTTCTAAGCGATCCCTAGAAGAAACCAATCTATGATCAGTATGAACAAGTGTTCAAAGGGAAGGTGGGGAATGATTAATCTTGGGGTAGTATTTACTCATTCTGAATAGTTTTTTTTAACCATCTACCACTTTAATGGTTATATGTATGACGTGTTTTTATTTTTTATTTTTTTTTTTGCCATCTCCAGCTTCGGTCACTACATCTGTGCAAACCAATGAGTTTGTTTCCAGAGGCATATTATGTTATCCAACCCACCCAAATATTGTAACCCATCTTATAGGAAGTCTATTTTGTGAACCTTTTTGACCAGTTCTGATTTATGCTTTTATAAGATTTTTTGTTTTGTTTTGCTTATGGTGATCAATATAAGCTATTGTATGGTTTTATCGACACACTCCTACAACATCTAAGCCTGCATCATTAAAGCTTCCTCCTCCCATATTATTTTTCTGACTCTTACCTTTTAGCTACTCATTATCTGCATTTTTCGGTTAATAATCAGGCTCTATTGCAGGTTGTGAATGTCACAAGGTAGATATTAATCAAAGCTGTATTTTCCCCACATTCAGTATGGTTTTTTCATCTCACTCCTACAAGATCCAATAGTATAACATCCCCGCTGTATTGATAGCAATCCTTGACAAAGCCATGATTGAATAAGGGCATCATATTTGAAGTAGGCAGAACCCTTATCTATATGCTGATGGATCATTCTGTGTAGGACTTCAATGAATTTTGCGTAGGTCAATAGATCATACTGTGCAAATCTTGCAGTAGATAGGGATATGACAAAGTTACAATTAAATGTAGTTTGTTAATAATAGTAAGACAAAACGACATAAGTCTATTTTAACATGGGGCAAAAGTCTGCTTTTTGCTCTTGTAATGGAATTTAATTTATAATGTGGCATTATTATAATAGATCAACTGGCTTCATCTATACTTTGAACCAATGAATTTCACTGCTAAAATGGAAGAAATGTCTCGCGACAAAAAAGAATATTATCATAATGCCACATAATGTCCAACGAAGAACAACGTCTATGCTATACCTAAAATATTCAAACATAATAGATGAAGACATTTGTTTGATTGCTTCACCATAAGGTTTATGGAATCTCTCTTACCGCCGTCCTAGATGAAAGGCATCCATTAACATAATGAAATGCACATTTTCATGGTTCACACTTGAAAATTTATTTTCACATGAACTATTTCTTGGTAGGCAGTAAGTTCTATGCCAAATCTTTATCCTTTTTTATCATGAAACATGATTCCATAATACTTATAATACGCATGATCAATTTAGAACTTACAAAGTCAACGTAATTAGCAGTTACACAGCACAAATAGTTAAGTGTTTTACTAAAGTACAATATGCAAACTACACACAAGTGAAGTCATCCCGATGGTTATACAGTCTAATGGCTGCATCCTTCTTGCAGACCTGTGGAACGTCTGCACCATCCTTCTTGCAGAGCATCTGATTGAATATTCGCATAACGACAAACCCAGCATTTCAAATTTTCACTTTACCAGGTCTTAAGTCAATGGTCCGAACGAAACCCAATGTAAAATTGACTAAATCCCTCATTCTTATATATTGCACTGCAACTATGAGTTTTTTTTTGTTACTGACTTAATATTCTTGAGCCAGAAAATATTAAATTTCATGTTCTGATCATATTTGTTGTTACTAATACTATGACTCCTAAATGATTTTCTATCTTGAGATAGTTTATTTTCTTGGTTGCATTTATGTATGCAGGGACCTAGACGCAATTTATTAATTGGAGAGGAATTAGTAAAAGGAACCAAAGGACAAGAATTATTGTCTCATAGATTGTGATCTCGAGAGTTCTAGGATTGTGATTTATGATTGTATTGAGATATATTTCGGTTGTTGTGTATTGAGACTAAAACTTGGATCATTGTATTGCACTCTAATTGATTGATTGAATTGATATGACTTACTGTTATTTTGATTCTCTCAATTCAAGAGTTTGAATCTCTTAATTGACCAATTAGGTTGCTAATATTGTTGATTAGGAGTGGATAATACCTTTTATAATTTATGATTCATATTAGGAAGAGATGGATTTGATTGATTAGAGTTATTCTAGGTGGCTATATAATTCTAGTTGATTATATCCATTGTTAGCTTAATAAAGGAATGAAACTCTCTTAAAATTAGAACTAGGAGAGCTTGTGGATTTGGCCATCAAGGATGTTCATTACCATTGCATTTGTCCATTCACTATTTGACACTTATAATTTGGAAAAGATACAAATATATAGCTTAGTTCATAGTCATAGATGCTTCATTCACACCCCTAAACTCTTAGTTAACTTGTTAATTTGCACTTGATTGTTGAGTAGTGTAATCATTTCCTTGACGAAATTGACACCAGGTTTGTTGCCCTACATTGCATTATAGCTTAGTTATTTGTTTGAATTTGCCCCCATGACATGGCTCTTTCAAATCCCTTAGTAGGCTAAACCATAATATGGAAATTTGTCTGCATGCATATTTGGATAAAGTTTGCATATTTGGATAAAGTTGTATGGAATGCAAACCTATCTTTTACTGCGAGTAAATTGGTTAAAGATTTTAAATCAAGCTGTTGCAAACAAGATTTGGGCACATAATGGCTGTGAATAAGTTGAAAAGTATCATGTTATAGTGGATGTTGATTAGGTGTTGAAATAGGTAATCCTGTGATAGAGATAGTTTCAAAAAGGATATTATATATAGGTTACATTTGAGGTTCACAATTTCTTAGAATTATACCTAAATTATGTTTACTAAAGTGAGAAAAAAAAAAGTGCATCGGTTAAAAAGTTGTTGATTTTGGCAGAACTTTTTTGTAAGGTATTAATGTATTATGCATTTCACCTGTTACAGACAAAGAAAGGCAAAGTAATGCATGAGTCACTCAATGCATCAGTAATGTAGCTGCTACAATTCAACATTCATAATCATATCTGGCAAAATGCATATTAAAAGTTCTCTCATCTTGGGATGAGTTATTGTTCTTCTATCTGCTCTTGTGTATATATATAGTCTTGTGTGTGTGTGTGTGTGTATAGTATCAATGTATAACGTCAATGTAAACATGCTGTTAACATCTATGCTTTTTATTAGGAAATTGATGTTGTTTTTAAGAGAAAATTTGGCTTGAAATGATCATTATGGCAATACATGCTTTTTGAACTAGACAGAGAATGTGTTGGTGTTCTCCATTATGATTTGTCTCAAAAGGAGGTAGTTTCCAACCGCTTTGAACAAGTTACATTTATAAAATATGGCGGATAAAAAGGTGAAGAGGATAGTCCCCCATTACTTTTTTCTCTTTTTTGTATTGTCACATATTTAGATTATATAGTATGGGGAAAATATATAAGATTCATATAGCTTGAAAATAATGTTGTTGGTCCCATATGTATCACATTATCTAGATAAAATATATTTAATTATATGTTTAATAATAAACCAATATCAATGTAAAATCTAAATTTTCTAAAATTATGCATTATTAAACTTATAGCTCATAAACATCTATTTTAATTCTCCACTGGTGCAATGCCCCCACTTGGGTTACAAGTTGGCGCTACTCAACTCGGCAATATCTATTTTAATTCTGTTATTCGATTTCTAAACATTTAATTAGATTCTGTACAACTTTATTTTTTTAAAATTTTCTCAACATTTCTCTAGATATTTCCATAGTTGCGATTGTATAATAAATATTAAAAAGATCATGTAATTAATGTTTAGCATTTAATCTATAAGGAATAAATATTTTTATGCAATATGGTGACAGATTGATAAATGGACAATTCAAAAATATAATCAAGTTTATTTGAAAACAAAAGAATTATACCCTGTCAGGTTAACGTATAGTAAGTAGTAGAGATTTCATTACTTATCAGGAACCATGTGCCCTTAATATCTCTAAGTTTGAATGTTGAGATATTTAAAAAATTGATAAATGTGCTTTCCCCCTCAGATCTCCCCTTCATTCTTCTGTTCTACACTGCTATAAGCCGAGGATGACAGGAAAGGGAACACAAACATTTCAGAAAGAAAAAGTAACACCTTTTTCTCAATTTCATGCCACAAAATATTAAAACTAATATCATAAAAGAACTAGATAACAAACTGCTTTTTACCTTTTTACCAAAAATAAATAAATAAATGAAGATGAAGCCTGTGGGCTGGAAAACAGGAACTTTGAACATACCATAAAAAACAGCAAAAAAGACAACCATCTGACCATCAACCTCTGACATCCTTGTCTCATAGAAATCCTCCATTGAAGTCCTTTTACCCTTGAAACTGGAATATCCATAGCTGAATCTTCCATTTCGACTTCTAGAGAAACAGCCAACAAAAGATAAACTACTTTAGTCTATTACATAGTTGATTGGTTTGAGGCCAATAACAACGTAAACAAAATATTGAAGGAAATCCCACAAATCCATGGTGCTTTTATCAGTCTTAGGAACTTCCAAACTCCTAGTAAAATAATACTCATGGAATTGCTAGAGTATTGAAACCCTTAAGCCTATCAACAAGAAATGTATCATTTATCAAATAGGGGTAAAAAAAAGAAATATATCGTGCCATCACGCTTTAACATGATATCCTTTTTCTGTTCAGACAAATCATTTCAAATAGCACATAAAAGGGTAAGAACAGCTAAAAGTAACTAGTATCCGGTAAATTTTAAGATAACAATAGCAAAAATATATTTAGAACCCCCTCAAAAGTTAAAAACCAGTTTCTATTTCAAAACTTAGTTTCTTCTAAGACAAATTGTTCTGTTGCCACATTCCATCAGTGGATTAATGAAAGGCAAAATTAACTATTAGGGTGGTAGTCAAAAGTTCAAAGCAAGTCAGCCAGAAGACAGGTAAAAAGCAGTAAACAACACAAATTCTCAAAGGAAACTCCTCTTGAAAGGCCATTTGTTGACTGGACAGCTAGAGGGAGGCCAGGTTCCTTCATGAATAACATTTTCTGAGAGAACTTTCTTTAAAGTTTCTAGCTTTCTACTCCAACTACAGACACTACGACCCTGCAGACACAGTACCCAGCCAAAAGACTTTTTGCTCCTCATGACTCCCAAAAACCTTGAACACAATAGCTTAAAAAGGTCTACATCCACTGGTGGCTTAATTGAAAAATACTACAAAATCAATAGATAATATATTTTGAAAGAAGCAATAGTCCCTCAATTTGCATATTTTGCGTGAAAATTGCCTGTGAACTCAACCAAGCCATTAAATGCAAAATTGAATGGTTATCATGACGAGCTTCAAACACTTACATTATAAATCACTAGACACAGGACACAGGTATTAACATCGAAAATATTTTCAAAGGATGAATAATTCACAAGCATAAACCTAAATGTTGTTCTATAAGAGCACCATCAGCATTGAGGAACAGAACAAAAAAACTCCCACACTTCACTGAAACTTGACAAAGTAAAGTATTCCCTTATGTCAATCCCCTTGATAGGCCGTTTGGTATGTATAAAAACATCATATAATTATTTATTCAGAATTGCAAGGATTCATGGGTACAAAAATATTGAAACCGTGATTTTTTTATCACCACTGAACTGATTTCAACAATCTAATCACAAATTTTAACGAATGTCTGTGGTTCTTACTACGACCATGATACAATTTAAGATTCAAGCAAGATAAGAAACCTTCATATCAATCTTAATATATTCAAAATGTTCCTGATAAATCCTTGAAAACCCAACATACAGCTAAATGATAAACCGAATTCAATAATCTAGGGGCAACATTAAACGAATTGCGATGCACAAATCATCCATATACCACATGCCATGACCATGATATGTAAACAAGATTCAGGCATAATAAGACACCTCCATCTCAATATTCATAATTCCCCATAACAACTCGAAAACCCAATATGCAGCCAACTCAAGCACAACAAAAAAGGGGGAGAAGTGGGGAATGAAATTGAAAATTTGAAAATTTCAAACAAGCAACCGAATTCAGCGTCCCATGAATAGCGGAAAGTGGGACCCACCGGACGCCACCACCGCTGAAGAGCGAATTGGAATCCTTGGAGGAAATCACAGGTTTTGCCGCCGGTGGCTGTGCGGCCTGATCAGCATAGGCGGGAGGCGGAGCGGAGGCAGAATGGGATGAAGAATCCGTGGGGTATTGGAAGAGGAGGAAGGTGAGGCAGAATATGTGGGGGCCGAAACAGTGGGAGGAGCAGTAGGAGGGTCCATGTGATCGTTCTGCCATTTCAGTGTCAGCTAGAGAACCTTTCCTGTGAATTCGTCGGCCTTCCCGTTTTGCTTTGTTCTTCGGACCTCTCTGGAGTTTTGGTCTCCTCCTTTATTTCGCTCATTTTGCCTCCCTTGTCGTTTTTGTTAAAGTGTAAATTCCACTATACTTGTAATTTAGTTCTTTTTATTAGGTTAAAGATAAATTTTCCCTTCAAAAATTTCCTATAGAAAGTATCTGAAGATCTTTTTGGGATCTATATATTATATTGAAAGGGTTTAAAAAATAGCCAAAATCACTGTAATAACCAAAAAATTAATATTAACAATTAAACAATTAATGTTAATTATTAATATTTTTAATAATTAAGTGTGACATTACTCTTTTTTTTATTTTTGAGTCAATATTAATATAAGAAAAATTTTCAGATACATATAACTATTATACAAAAACTTTTTAAACAAAATTGGAGTTTGATTATTTTTCTCCTTGGAATATCAATTTTTACCCTTTTTCCATAATAAAAAATTATTTAATTCTAGTAATTTAATAAAATTACATTAAAGTAAATTTAAATTTCTTTTAAGTTTTTAGCAATAGAATATTACAATTTATCACATAATATTTTATGGTGAATAGATAGAGGAAAATTTAAAGATATTATTGAGGAGAATATTTTGATTAATAATTTATACAAATATTTAATTATTTGTTTATATAACTATCTAATCGAATTAAAGTTAAATACCATTGGATTTAATTAGGAATAGTTCTCCCATAAATATTTTATGTATTCTCATGTAGTCCAACTCAAAATATTAGACTTGAGCACTAAAGCTCCTTTTATTATAATTAATATTTATTGGTTATTTAAATATTTAAGTATTGATAGAATATAATAACATTAGACAATATATGCAGCCTATTTTATTTTATTTAATAGAATAAAATTTATTATATTACCTACTAACAACTTTTGCTTTTATAAAAATAAATTATTTACAAATCATAAATTTCTTTGACTTTTAATAAAAAATAAATAGCAATTCACACTAATTACTCCTTCAATCTTTAATATATGATAAATTTAATTAATTAAATTAAATTAAATTAATTAATTAAATTAGTTAATATAGTATTTTTTTAAAATATCCTAATTATTTTTTTAACTCTCCCCTTCTTCCCTTAGTTAATTATTTTTTAGTAAATATCAAGACAGATAATTTAAAAAAATTGATCAAAAAGAAATATATTTTATATTTATAATTAAAATTAATTTTTTAATTATATTATATATTAAGGATCAAAATATTATAATTTATGGATGACTTATTTCTCCTAGAGTCATCCATTATATTAGATCAAAAAATTCCATTATAATTTATTGATTGGAATGATCAAAATATTGTAAAACCAAGCTATAATTTTACAACATATTTTAAATAACAATTAATATTATAAAAAATACTATGCAGACAAATTATCAAAACATCATACAATACAGGGTCATGTTTTAGTTTGGAAGATATTAAATAATATAAACTGCAAATTATAATGAAATTGCAAATTTTTAGAAAAATGAAAAAAAATAGAGAACACGCATTGCGTAGACTCAACACTATTTTATGATGGTTTTTTATTAAAATTGTGTTATATATTAAAAAAGAGGAAAATAATAAAATAGATTATTAGAAATGAGAATATATCCCCCAAAGTAGACTAAGAATATAAGATTATTTAAATATAAATGAAAAATAGGACTTAAAGGTGATAAGAGATAAAATGAAGTAGGCTTTGACTGTTATAAAGATAATGTAAAGTTTTAAAATTTTTAAATTGAAGAAATTTTATAGAAAATATAATTTAGCTTTCTAACTTTGAGATATTATCCTACAATAAGATTAGCTCATCATAATCAAATAATATATTTTTACTTAATCACAATTTTTTTATAAAAAATTAATTTATATACCTAAAGATAAATTATATATTTTTAATTAATATATAATTATCACATATATAATTATGTATTTATAATGATAAATTATTATTAGTCAGTATAAAATATAATTTTTTTAGTAAATTGAATTATCTACAAATCATGAATATTACCATCTTTCCAAGCTTTACTTATTATATCTTTTATTCCTTGAATTCTTTTCACCTGTTTTATTAGGTTTTATAAAATTTTCTTTTTCCTCAACAATTTTGTTTTTATTATCTCAATTTTTTCATATTTCAAAACGTTATAAATGTTATAAAAATGAGTATAATACTTGATCAAATTTTAAATTGTTATCTCTCTTAGTCTTAAGTTGTATAGTATAAGGAAAATATAACGGATTGATATAGCAATTATAGAAAATACTACTATTGTTGGACCCATATTTATCTATTACAATATCTAGATAAAATATATTTATATAATTATATCTTTAATAATAAACCAATATCATATCAATGTAAAATCTAAAGTTTATAAAATTTTACCTTACTAAATATATAATTCACAAACATCTATTTTTAATTATATTATTCTATTTCTATACATTTAATTGGATTTTCTACAACTTTTTTTCTTAATATTCTTTTAGATATTTTTATAGTTGTGATTATATAATAAATATTAGAAAGATCGTGTAATTCATGTTTAGAATTTTATCTATGAGAAATAAAGATTTTTATATAATATGGTTACATATTGATTATTTTATATTTCAATTATTTTTATCAATAATCACTTTTAAGATTATATATTTAATTATTATAAATCATTAAGTTTAAGTAAAAGTTTCAAATTCGTTAGTTAAATAATTTATATGAGATAAGATATAAATTCTAGTAATATATGGAATAATTCACAACTTATCTTTATAAATATCATATTATTTTAATTTTTTTAGCCAATCATATTTGATTTGGAAAGGTCTATAAATAAGGTTTTTATAAGAGAAGTCATATCATACATAAATCATAGAGTGAAGACTTAGATTTTGTGCCAGTTGGTGAGTTGGGGAGTTGGTGAATTTCAAAACATAATTTATTGCGTTAATCTTCCTACCTTACAAACCTATAAAAGATTTCATTGTAATATTTTAGACTATTTTCTCTTATATAGATTTTAAATATTTTTAATTATTTTTTATAATATACCTTGATAAATGGACAATTCAAAAATATAAAGAAGCTTATTTGAACATAAAAGAATTATACAAAGTTAGGTTAGCATAGTGTAGGTGGTAGAGATTTCGTTACTTGTTATAACCATGTGCTCTTAATATGTCTCCAAGTTGTTGAATCAATCGCATATATGTTGAGATATTTAAAAATTGGTAAAAGATACATCATGTACTTTTTATGCTAGACTTAATGGAGGCTATATTCAAGGTTTAATAAAATTTAATTCATATTCACTAATTTTAATTTTGACGTCATAAATTTTCAAGATAAATGATTTATTTTTTTAAAATACCTAAATATTTTTATAAATTAGATAATTGTATATTCTATTTTTTTTAATTTTCTCGTTTCTTGAAGTAAAATCAAATCACCTATATGTTGAAATATTTACAAAATTAATAAATTATACATCATGTAATTTTTATTTGTAAATGTTCTAGATCCAAGGCTGCTATATTCAAGGTTTAATATAAAAAAAAAATCGTACTCACTACTTTGAGTGAATTCAAGATAAAATATTTATCATGTTTTTTTTTCAATTTAGATAAGAAATTTTTGTGAATTTGATGGTTATATATTCTATTCCTTAATTATGTGATTTTTTGTTTATATTATTGAATTAATCATTCTTTTATAGGATAAACTGATATTCTCTCCACAATTAGCATTCTAATTTTAAATTTATATTAAAATCATGATATCCATCTAAGAAAACGTTGAAGATTATTTTAACGTCAATTTTAGAGTTATTCCCATTGTGATTTTGCCTGACATCAATTTTGAATTAAAGAAAATATCTGCCAAGATATAATTTATTTTTTTAAGATCGATAAGTTATTAATTACGACTCTATAGAATTAGAAAGGCGATAAAATAATTATGCTAAGGGCTTTTTTCTCCAACGGATTTGGAGGGAAGGAGAGGAAGAAAAATTTATGAACTAAATTTAAAAAATTTAGAAAAGTGGAGCTAGAATTTTTTAATTATTATCTTATATTTTGTTTTACTAAAATTTAATAATTAGAGTTATCTAATTTTTCAAAATTGAACTCAGAATTTAGTCGTAATTAACTGATTAATTTATTTGACTTCCTTAATCTTCTCATTATTATTAGGATATGAGGCAATAATAAGTTATAAGTAATCCTGGGATAAATCAGAGTTCTAAATAATCTATTTTAAATTTAAATTATGACTGTCATGATAACCATTTAAAATATGGAATTTAAGTTAGAGCACATATAAATCAATGAAAATGCACCTTGTTATATCTAATATAAATATTATATTTGGTAGCAATTTAAAAATCTAAATTTGTTATTATCACATGTGTGTGAGTGTTGCACAGGTGCTAGTGTAGTTAAGAAAATATCATACAATATATAACATTAAAATTTGGAAAATATTAAATAATCTATAGTATTAGAAAGTATAGTGAGATTGAATCGGTATTTCTTTTAGAAAAACGAAAAGAAGTAAATAACACAAATTGTGTAAACTCAACCTTATTATACGATGATTTTTCATTAAAATTGTATTAGATATTAAAAACGGAGAAAAATAACGAAGGATAATAATGAAATCAAATATTTAAAACCACATGAAACAAATAAGAAAAATGATTATGCAGGATCGAAAAACTTATATAATATGGATATAAGAAACTTAACTTTAAGTTTTATCCAATAACAAATTATATTATTAGAAATAAAAATAATTGTATTATTAGAAATGAAAATAAGAAGATAAGGGAGAAGATTTAAATATTTTTTATTTTTTTAAAAAAAAGAGGGTTAAGATTATAAGAGATAAAGTGAGGTAGAATTTGACCGCTAGAACAATAATATCAAGTTTTAAAGTATTTAAATCATAAAAAAGTTTGCCACAGTATGATGTGGCTTTCCAACATTTATGTAACTAATGATAAGTTATTATTAATCAGTATAAAATATAATTTTTTTATCAAATTGAATTATATACAAATATTTTTAAAAAGTTTAATTTTTACTTATTATAATATTTTATTCTTTCAATTCTTTTCCCAAATATTTGGGGTCAAAAAAATTCTTTACACGTATTTTATTAGATTTTTTGAAATTTTCTTTCTCCTCAAATTTTTTTTATTGTCTCAATTTTTTTCATATTTCAAAAAGTTATAAATGTTATAAAAAGAAGGACTCAATACTTGATAAACTTTAAGTTGTTATTTCTCTTATGTATTATATAGTATGGGGAAAATATAACAGTTCATATAGCTGGAAAATAATGATGTTGGCCCCATGTGTATATATTACATTATCTAGATGAAATATATTTAATTATATATATGTTTAATAATAAACCAAAATCAATGTAAAATCTAAATTTTATAAAATTATGCATTATTGAATTTATAACTCATAAATATCTATTTTAATTCTTCACCGTTTCAATGCCCCACTCGAGTTACAAGCTGGCTCCACTCAACTTGGCAACATCTATTTTAATTATGTTATTATCCTTCTATACATTTAGTTGGATTCCACACAATTTTTTGTTTTAATTTTCTCAACATTTCTCTAGATATTTCCATAGTCGTGTTTGTATAATAAATATTAAAAAGATGGTGTAATTCATGTTTAGCATTTAATCTATAAGGAATAAAGATTTTTTATGTAATATAGTTACAACTTGATTATTTTTTATTCCAATTATTTTTACAAATAATCACTTTTAAGATTATATATTTAATTATTATAAATCATTAAGTTTAAGCACAAGTTTAAAATACGTTAATTAAATAATTTATATGAGATAAGATATCAATTCTAATAATATATGGGATAATTAACCACTTATCTTTATGGATATCATATTATCTTAATTTTTTGGCCAACCATATCACTTTAGTTGATCTGAAGAGGCCTATAAATAAGTGGTTCTATAATAGAGAAGTCACATCATACTAAAATCATAGAGTGAAGACTTGGACTTTGTGCAACGTTTGGTAAGTTTTTTAATCCTATGCTTATTAACCCAACTTATTGAGTTCATCTTCTTACCTTGCAAACCTAAAAGATTACATCGTAATATTGTAGACTATTTTCTCTTATATGAATTTTAAATATTTTTAATTATTTTTCATAATATACCTTGATAAATGGACAATTTAAAAATATAATCAAGTTTATTTGAAAACAAAAGAATTACACCAAGTCAGATTAGTGTCAGTGGTAGAGATTTGGTTGTCCTTAATATGTCCAAGATATTGTATTGTTAAATCAATGGCATGTATGTTGAGATATTTAAAAAATTCATAAAATATACGTCATGTACTTTTTATATGCGTATATGCTAGAGTGAATAGAGTCTATATTTAAGGTTTAGTAAATTTAATTCATATTCACTAATTTCAATTTTGGAATCATAAATTTTTAAGACAAATGATTTATCTCTTTCAGTATAACTAAATATTTTTATGAATTAGATAATTGTATATTCTATTCCTTAATTATCTAATTTCTTGTTTATATTGTTGAATTAATCATTCTTACGTATACATTCATCTTTTGCAGGAGAAACTGATATTCTCTCCACAATAAGCATTCTAATTTTAAATTTATATTAAAATCATGACATTCATCCAAGAAAACGCCGAAGATTATTTTAACGTCAATTTTAGAGTTATTCCCATCGTGATTTTGCCTGATATGGAACTTTACGGATATTCACGATCTTTTCTCGTGTTTGAGCCTCCTTTCTTTATACCTTGTGAAGAATTAATACAAGATGTTCCAGGATTTCTACGCAGGAATTTATCCAACTATCTCAATGAGGATGACTTTCAACCATTGGCATCCCAAATCGTATCTTATTATCGAGAGACACTCCAACATACCACTTTTGAATCTGCCAATCCTCGCATAATACCTTTGCTTATAGACCTACCGATAATCTATGAAGAAAATCAAAATATAATTGAGATTGGTGATAACGATCCTGTGTTGACAGAAGCCATAGATCAATCTATGCAACAATTTTCTATAGTTCCAACTTCAGAGAAGGCTATTACATCACTCAAGAAATTAAAATTTTCTAATGAAGAACTAGGGACAAACGTGTGTAGCATTTGCTTAGAAAATTTTGAAGAGGATGGTGCAGATGTTTCAGCAATGCCATGTGACCACTTTTATCACTATAACTGTATTGTAACATGGCTCAAAATAAATCATACGTGTCCATTGTGTCGCTTTAAAATGTCTATAGAATAATTTTATGTATTGTACGCTTCCTTGTTATGAAATTCCATTCATTCATAGATTCACTGCTGCAATTTTCTTATTTTTTTTTTGGGTAATTATGCTCTTTCATGTCTAAAGTCAATATTGTGTTTTACAGCTTGAAGACTTTCGGGAAAAAAAAACTAAAAAGCTTAATATATTTAGCTCAATTAAATAATGAAAAATATTAATTTTGAATTAAAGAAAATATCCGCCAAGATATAATTTATTTTTTTAAGATCGATAAGTTATTAATTACGACTCTATAGAATTAGAAAGGCGATAAAATAATTATGCTAAGGGCTTTTTTCTCCAACGGATTTGGAGGGAAGGAGAGGAAGAGAAATTTATGAACTAAATTTAAAAAATTTAGAAAAGTGGAGCTAGAATTTTTTAATTATTATCTTATATTTTGTTTTACTAAAATTTAATAATTAGAGTTATCTAATTTTTCAAAATTGAACTCAGAATTTAGTCGTAATTAACTGATTAATTTATTTGACTTCCTTAATCTTCTCATTATTATTAGGATATGAGGCAATAATAAGTTATAAGTAATCCTGGGATAAATCAGAGTTCTAAATAATCTATTTTAAATTTAAATTATGACTGTCATGATAACCATTTAAAATATGGAATTTAAGTTAGAGCACATATAAATCAATGAAAATGCACCTTGTTATATCTAATATAAATATTATATTTGATAGCAATTTAAAAATCTAAATTTGTTATTATCACATGTGTGTGAGTGTTGCACAGGTGCTAGTGTAGTTAAGAAAATATCATACAATATATAACATTAAAATTTGGAAAATATTAAATAATCTATAGTATTAGAAAGTATAGTGAAATTGAATCGGTATTTTTTTTAGAAAAACGAAAAGAAGTAAATAACACAAATTTTGTAAACTCAACCTTATTATGTGATGATTTTTCATTAAAATTGTATTAGATATTAAAAACGGAGAAAAATAACGAAGGATAATAATGAAATCAAATATTTAAAACCACATGAAACAAATAAGAAAAATGATTATGCAGGATCGAAAAACTTGTATAATATGGACATAAGAAACTTAACTTTAAGTTTTATCCAATAACAAATTATATTATTAGAAATAAAAATAATTGTATTATTAGAAATGAAAATAAGAAGATAAGGGAGAAGATTTAAATATTTTTTATTTTTTTAAAAAAAGAGAGTTAAGATTATAAGAGATAAAGTGAGGTAGAATTTGACCGCTAGAACAATAATATCAAGTTTTAAAGTATTTAAATCATAAAAAAGTTTGCCACAGTATGATGTGGCTTTCCAACATTTATGTAACTAATGATAAGTTATTATTAATCAGTATAAAATATAATTTTTTTATCAAATTGAATTATATACAAATATTTTTAAAAAGTTTAATTTTTACTTATTATAATATTTTATTCTTTCAATTCTTTTCCCAAATATTTGGGGTCAAAAAAATTCTTTACACGTATTTTATTAGATTTTTTGAAATTTTCTTTCTCCTCAAATTTTTTTTATTGTCTCAATTTTTTTCATATTTCAAAAAGTTATAAATGTTATAAAAAGAAGGACTCAATACTTGATAAACTTTAAGTTGTTATTTCTCTTATGTATTATATAGTATGGGGAAAATATAACAGTTCATATAGCTGGAAAATAATGATGTTGGCCCCATGTGTATATATTACATTATCTAGATGAAATATATTTAATTATATATATGTTTAATAATAAACCAATATCAATGTAAAATCTAAATTTTATAAAATTATGCATTATTGAATTTATAACTCATAAATATCTATTTTAATTCTTCACCGTTTCAATGCCCCACTCGAGTTACAAGCTGGCTCCACTCAACTTGGCAACATCTATTTTAATTATGTTATTATCCTTCTATACATTTAGTTGGATTCCACACAATTTTTTGTTTTAATTTTCTCAACATTTCTCTAGATATTTCCATAGTCGTGTTTGTATAATAAATATTAAAAAGATGGTTTAATTCATGTTTAGCATTTAATCTATAAGGAATAAAGATTTTTTTTGTAATATAGTTACAACTTGATTATTTTTTATTCCAATTATTTTTACAAATAATCACTTTTAAGATTATATATTTAATTATTATAAATCATTAAGTTTAAGCACAAGTTTAAAATACGTTAATTAAATAATTTATATGAGATAAGATATCAATTCTAATAATATATGGGATAATTAACCACTTATCTTTATGGATATCATATTATCTTAATTTTTTGGCCAACCATATCACTTTAGTTGATCTGAAGAGGCCTATAAATAAGTGGTTCTATAATAGAGAAGTCACATCATACTAAAATCATAGAGTGAAGACTTGGACTTTGTGCAACGTTTGGTAAGTTTTTTAATCCTATGCTTATTAACCCAACTTATTGAGTTCATCTTCTTACCTTGCAAACCTAAAAGATTACATCGTAATATTGTAGACTATTTTCTCTTATATGAATTTTAAATATTTTTAATTATTTTTCATAATATACCTTGATAAATGGACAATTTAAAAATATAATCAAGTTTATTTGAAAACAAAAGAATTACACCAAGTCAGATTAGTGTCAGTGGTAGAGATTTGGTTGTCCTTAATATGTCCAAGATATTGTATTGTTAAATCAATGGCATGTATGTTGAGATATTTAAAAAATTCATAAAATATACGTCATGTACTTTTTATATGCGTATATGCTAGAGTGAATAGAGTCTATATTTAAGGTTTAGTAAATTTAATTCATATTCACTAATTTCAATTTTGGAATCATAAATTTTTAAGACAAATGATTTATCTTTTTCAATATAACTAAATATTTTTATGAATTAGATAATTGTATATTCTATTCCTTAATTATCTGATTTCTTGTTTCTATTGTTGATTTAATGATTCTTACGTATACATTCATCTTTTGCAGGACAAACTGATATTCTCTCCACAATAAGCATTCTAATTTTAAATTTATATTAAAATCATGACATCCATCCAAGAAAACGCCGAAGATTATTTTAACGTCAATTTTAGAGTTATTCCCATCGTGATTTTGCCTGATATGGAACTTTACGGATATTCACGATCTTTTCTCGTGTTTGAGCCTCCTTTCTTTATACCTTGTGAAGAATTACTACAAGATGTTCTAGGATTTCTACGCAGGAATTTATCCAACTATCTCAATGAGGATGACTTTCAACCATTGGCGTCCCAAATCGTATCTTATTATCGAGAGACACTCCAACATACCACTTTTGAATCTGCCAATCCTCGCATAATACCTTTGCTTATAGACCTACCGATAATCTATGAAGAAAATCAAAATATAATTGAGATTGGTGATAACGATCCTGTGTTGACAGAAGCCATAGATCAATCTATGCAACAATTTTCTATAGTTCCAACTTCAGAGAAGGCTATTACATCACTCAAGAAATTAAAATTTTCTAATGAAGAACTAGGGACAAACGTGTGTAGCATTTGCTTAGAAAATTTTGAAGAGGATGGTGCAGATGTTTCAGCAATGCCATGTGACCACTTTTATCACTATAACTGTATTGTAACATGGCTCAAAACAAATCATACGTGTCCATTGTGTCGCTTTGAAATGTCTATAGAATAATTTTATGTATTGTACGTTTCCTTGTTATGAAATTCCATTCATTCATAGATTCACTGCTGCAATTTTCTTATTTTCTTTTTTGGGTAATTATGCTCTTTCATGTCTAAAGTCAATATTGTGTTTTACAGCTTGAAGACTTCCGGAAAAAAATTAAAAAGCTTAATATATTTAGCTCAATTAAATAATGAATAATATCAATTTTGAATTAAAGAAAATATCCGCCAAGATATAATTTATTTTTTTAAGATCGATAAGTTATTAATTACGACTCTATAGAATTAGAAAGGTGATAAAATAATTATGCTAAGGGCTTTTTTCTCCAACGGATTTGGAGGGAAGGAGAGGAAGAAAAATTTATGAACTAAATTTAAAAAATTTAGAAAAGTGGAGCTAGAATTTTTTAATTATTATCTTATATTTTGTTTTACTAAAATTTAACAATTAGAGTTCTCTAATTTTTCAAAATTCAACTCAGAATTTAGTCGTAATTAACTGATTAATTTATTTGACTTCCTTAACCTTCTCATTATTATTAGGATATGAGGCAATAATAAGTTATAAGTAATCCTGGGATAAATCAGAGTTCTAAATAATCTATTTTAAATTTAAATTATGACTGTCATGATAATCATTTAAAATATGGAATTTAAGTTAGGGCACATATAAATCAATGAAAATGCACCTTGTTATATCTAATATAAATATTATATTTGGTAGCAATTTAAAAATCTAAATTTGTTATTATCACATGTGTGTGAGTGTTGCACAGGTGCTAGTGTAGTTAAGAAAATATCATACAATATATAACATTAAAATTTGGAAAATATTAAATAATCTATAGTATTAGAAAGTATAGTGAGATTGAATCGGTATTTCTTTTAGAAAAACGAAAAGAAGTAAATAACACAAATTGTGTAAACTCAACCTTATTATACGATGATTTTTCATTAAAATTGTATTAGATATTAAAAACGGAGAAAAATAACGAAGGATAATAATGAAATCAAATATTTAAAACCACATGAAACAAATAAGAAAAATGATTATGCAGGATCGAAAAACTTATATAATATGGATATAAGAAACTTAACTTTAAGTTTTATCCAATAACAAATTATATTATTAGAAATAAAAATAATTGTATTATTAGAAATGAAAATAAGAAGATAAGGGAGAAGATTTAAATATTTTTTATTTTTTTAAAAAAAAGAGGGTTAAGATTATAAGAGATAAAGTGAGGTAGAATTTGACCGCTAGAACAATAATATCAAGTTTTAAAGTATTTAAATCATAAAAAAGTTTGCCACAGTATGATGTGGCTTTCCAACATTTATGTAACTAATGATAAGTTATTATTAATCAGTATAAAATATAATTTTTTTATCAAATTGAATTATATACAAATATTTTTAAAAAGTTTAATTTTTACTTATTATAATATTTTATTCTTTCAATTCTTTTCCCAAATATTTGGGGTCAAAAAAAATTCTTTACACGTATTTTATTAGATTTTTTGAAATTTTCTTTCTCCTCAAATTTTTTTTATTGTCTCAATTTTTTTCATATTTCAAAAAGTTATAAATGTTATAAAAAGAAGGACTCAATACTTGATAAACTTTAAGTTGTTATTTCTCTTATGTATTATATAGTATGGGGAAAATATAACAGTTCATATAGCTGGAAAATAATGATGTTGGCCCCATGTGTATATATTGCATTACCTAGATGAAATATATTTAATTATATATATGTTTAATAATAAGCCAATATCAATGTAAAATCTAAATTTTATAAAATTATGCATTATTGAATTTATAACTCATAAATATCCATTTTAATTCTTCACCGTTTCAATGCCCCACTCGGGTTACAAGCTGGCTCTACTCAACTTGGCAACATCTATTTTAATTATGTTATTATGCTTCCATACATTTAGTTGGATTCCACACAATTTTTTGTTTTAATTTTCTCAACATTTGTCTAGATATTTCCATAGTTGTGTTTGTATAATAAATATTAAAAAGATGGTGTAATTCATGTTTAGCATTTAATCTATAAGGAATAAAGATTTTTATGTAATATAGTTACAACTTGATTATTTTTTATTCCAATTATTTTTACAAATAATCACTTTTAAGATTATATATTTAATTATTATAAATCATTAAGTTTAAGCAAAAGTTTAAAATACGTTAATTAAATAATTTATATGAGATAAGATATCAATTCTAATAATATATGGGATAATTAACCACTTATCTTTATGAATATCATATTATCTTAATTTTTTGGCCAATCATATCACTTTAGTTGATCTGAAGAGGCCTATAAATAAGTGGTTCTATAATAGAGAAGTCACATCATATTATAATCATAGAGTGAAGACTTGGACTTTGTGCAACGTTTGGTAAGTTTTTTAATCCTATGCTTATTAACCCAACTTAATTGAGTTCATCTTCTTACCTTGCAAGCCTAAAAGATTACATCGTAATATTGCAGACTATTTTCTCTCATATGAATTTTAAATATTTTTAATAATATACCTTAATAAATGGACAATTTAAAAATATAATCAAGTTTATTTGAAAACAAAAGAATTACACCAAGTCAGATTAGTGTAAGTGGTAGAGATTTGGTTGTTCTTAATATGTCCAAGATATTGTATTGTTAAATCAATGGCATGTATGTTGAGATATTTAAAAAATTCATAAAATATACATCATGTACTTTTTATATGCGTATATGCTAGAGTGAATAGAGTCTATATTGAAGGTTTAGTAAATTTAATTCATATTCACTAATTTCAATTTTGGAATCATAAATTTTCAAGACAAATGATTTATCTTTTTCAATATAACTAAATATTTTTATGAATTAGATAATTGTATATCCTATTCCTTAGTTATCTGATTTCTTGTTTATATTGTTGAATTAATCATTCTTACGTATAAATTCATCTTTTGCAGGATAAACTGATATTCTCTCCACAATAAGCATTCTAATTTTAAATTTATACAAAAATCATGACATCCATCCAAGAAAACGCCGAAGATTATTTTAACGTCAATTTTAGAGTTATTCCCATCGTGATTATGCCTGATATGGAACTTTACGGATATTCACGATCTTTTCTCGTGTTTGAGCCTCCTTTCTTTATACCTTGTGAAGAATTACTACAAGATGTTCCAGGATTTCTACGCAGGAATTTATCCAACTATCTCAATGAGGATGACTTTCAACCATTGGCATCCCAAATCGTATCTTATTATCCAGAGACACTCCAACATACCACTTTTGAATCTGCCAATCCTCGCATAATACCTTTGCTTATAGACCTACCGATAATCTATGAAGAAAATCAAAATATAATTGAGATTGGTGATAACGATCCTGTGTTGACAGAAGCCATAGATCAATCTATGCAACAATTTTCTATAGTTCCAACTTCAGAGAAGGCTATTACATCACTCAAGAAATTAAAATTTTCTAATGAAGAACTAGGGATAAACGTGTGTAGCATTTGCTTAGAAAATTTTGAAGAGGATGGTGCAGATGTTTCAGCAATGCCATGTGACCACTTTTATCACCATAACTGTATTGTAAAATGGCTCAAAACAAATCACACGTGTCCATTGTGTCGCTTTGAAATGTCTATAGAATAATTTTATGTATTGTATGTTTCCTTGTTATGAAATTCCATTCATTCATATATTCGTATTGCAATTTTCTTATTTGTTTTTGGGTAATTATGCTCTTTCATGTCTAAAGTCAATATTGTGTTTTACAGCTTGAAAACTTCCGGAAAAAAATTAAAAAGCTTAATATATTTAGCTCAATTAAATAATGAATAATATCAATTTTGAATTAAAGAAGATATTGAACTTTTCACGTTTGTGTGTATAATTTGTCACTGTAAACACTAAATTAAACTAGTTGTGTATAACTGTTTCTCTTTCTCTCTCTATAAGAACTGTTTCTTTTGATGATATGTAAGTAAAAAATATTAGGTGACTAGCTTGTGGATTTGCTAAGGGAATATATTTTTATACTAAAAAAATGAAGTGAATTCAGTATCAATTGTTTATTAAAATTAGTGTACAACTATAAGATTAAGAGAATATTTATAGAAAATTTATAAGATTTTTTATCAAATAAATTTTTATAATAATAATAGAAATCAAACTTGTAGCATGAGAATTATTAAAACTAAAAAGTTCAACATGTGATTCTGTGATTTTTGAGACTGGTGTCGAAGGCAATAGAGCTGCAAATCATTTGACAGCATTAGCTGTTAAGGGGTTTTTTGCTACAACAGATTTGGAGTTAAATTTTAAAAATTTAGAAAAGTGGAGTTAGAATCTTTTAATTATTATTTTTATTTTTTATTTTATATTTTTTTATTGAAATTTTGTAATTATAGTTCTATAATTTTAAGCCATGTAAAGAGACAAAGACAGAGATGATATTTTTTTCTAATGATAAAATGACATTTTAATTTTTATATAAGAATATATAATTACCATAAAATTATTAATTTATATAAGATATCCTATAGAATAATATGTAGGATGTCATGTATCTTCTATTAATTTGATGTGATAATTTCTATCCGTATGTTAATAATTTTAAAATCAAACATTAAAATGTTAAAGAAATTAAATTTTAACTTCATATATCATAAGGTCATATACAAAGTGACCAAAATTTCAAGTGATTTTATGGATTTTATCCATAACAAAATAAAGTTTTTCTAATATAACCAACACAAACAAGCCCAAAATCAAAAAAAAAAAAAAAAAGTTCTACCAATATTAATTGTAAATAAGAAATAATTGCTACTTCAGTTAGAAATATAGTCTCATCAACACCGTCCATTCAGTTACTATCTTGGCCGTCCATTAACACGGTTCAGATGGATTGGAAGTAAACCTAATGGCCTCTATATAAGCAAAATCTCTAGGGTTTTTGCTGAGCCTCCAAGAGTTCTGTAGAACTAGAAGGTAAGAAAGAGACCGCCGGAAGATGAAGACGATACTGTCCTCTGAAACAATGGATATCCCGGACGGCGTGACCGTCAAGATTCACGCCAAGGTCATCGAGGTAGAGGGGCCTCGCGGCAAGCTTGTCCGTGATTTCAAGCACCTGAATCTGGATTTCCAGCTGATCACCGACGAGGACGGCAAGAGGAAACTGAAGGCTGATGCCTGGTTCGGGTCTCGCAAGACCTCGGCCGCCATCAGAACTGCTCTCAGTCACGTCGGAAATCTCATCACTGGCGTCACGAAGGGCTACCGTTATAAGATGAGATTCGTTTATGCCCATTTCCCAATCAACGCATCCATAACTAACAATAACAGGTCCATTGAGATCCGTAACTTCCTTGGGGAGAAGAAGGTACTCTTCACTTTCCCTCTTCTGAGTAGGCAATTAATTATCTATTTATAAATATAATATAAAAAAAGTATTCCTCAAAGAATGGGATTTTAGTCTTTACAATTTATTATGATCAATAGAATCGATCAATTTTCTTTTTCGTGTGTGGATTCTAAGTTTGATTACTGTTAAATTTGAATTTCATTATTGGTTTTAGATTGTTTCAGTTATTCTTCACTTTGTATAGTTGTTACGAATCACCCAATCTATTTGAAGTCTTCTTCTCAAATGGAAATTCCCTTCTACTTCTGTTATATGTCTCCTTAGTTTTAAATTTTACTATCTGAACTTGTGGTTTGAGGGCTCTAATTAAGTTATAGTCTAGTATTTGTATTCTGGTCTTATTTACTGTACTATTTCTCATATTGTTTTGTTGACAGATTTATATAAGTGCAGTAATCCTGAGGAAAATTGGCGTTTCTGTATTATTCTCTACCGTTGCCCTGCTGTGTTGTTGTTTTGTGGGAAGGCCAATGCAATTGTATCATTTTATTTTAATGCATGCTCCTAAGTTCATTTATTTGATACTATTCATTAATCAACTAAGCAGAATCTCTTTTTTCCATGTTCATCGTCATAATTCTGCCTATGTAAAAGTGGCAGTTTGAACTTGTGATTTGATGCCTGTAATTTAGTGTCTAGTAGTTGTATTTCTTTTTAATTGTTTTGTTGAGACAAATATTTATATCAGTGCAGTAGTCCTTAGTAAAATTGTAGTTTCAATATTATTCTCTGCTTGTCGTTTTCCTGTTCTGTCTTAGTGTTGTAGGAAGGAAATTGCAATTGTATTTTTAAATACACGCCCTTAAGCCCATTTACGTGATCTAATTCATCAATAAACTGGTTAGAACCTTTTCCCTTCCTTTGTTGCTCATCCATTTTGATTTTCCCTGATATTGTGTGCGTAGCTTTTTATATATTTACATGATTGTATTTGATGCTGTATTGGCTTACCTTTTTCCTAGGTGAGAAAGGTGGGCATGCTTGAGGGGGTCTCTATTACTCGATCTGAAAAGGTGAAGGACGAACTTATACTGGATGGGAATGATGTGGAGCTGGTCTCTCGATCCGCAGCTCTCATTAATCAGAAGTGCCATGTCAAAAACAAGGATATCCGCAAGTTTCTTGACGGAATCTACGTGAGTGAGAAAGGCACCATAGTACACGAAGAGTAGAGAGTACTTGAATGGTTTTCCTCAGAGAATTATGAGTATAGTGCATTATTATATAATATTCTATTAGTGATAGATGAAGAATGAACATTAGTTTTCTGGGGTTTATTGATGCGTATTTAGGTTATATTTGATAAAAACTCATAAAAATACACCCTGCACTTGTTAATTTGAATTTGAAGCGGAATTTTACAATAGAGTTATGTGGTTGAGGATTGAATTCACAGGTTTTGTTCATCTTTTTGTTGTGCAATATAGTTGTTTTGGGTGGACTGATTTAGTTCACAAATTGAAGGGTTATATTTATCAGATGGTTTGATTAAATTAAAATAGGAGTTCGTCCGGGGTAGTATTATATTTTTAAGGCATGCTATATGGAAGAAGCCTTTGTTCACAAGTGGACATTGAAGTATCTTCCGTATTTGGATGGCATGTTTCTAGTGCAATGACGTTGGTTTCGTTATTTCTTCCACCTTTTTTTCACCTCGTTATGTTATGTTTCTCGTTAATTACATCTACCAGATTTTACATGGTGCACCCGGATAGAGACAGTGTGTTAATTATTAACTTTTGGAGAGTTTTGAAGGGTCTCGGGGGAATAAAATATTGTCTGCTTGGAGACATATGTAACATCTCAGGTGTATGTATTGGGAGGCCCCTAAAGAATGCAACCTTAAATATAGCAACAAAGCCACCCCTTATGAACTATGCAAAAGCTCTAGCTAATGGCCTTGTAATTTAGTTGCATGAGAGTTTTCTTATGAGGTAACAGGTCAGGTTTGATCTTGTTTGATATATTAGGTAGTTAAGTGTTTTGCCTTTTTAATTAAAAGAGCTAGAAAGAAAACCTCCACGTGTACATTATTTGCCTAAAGAAGTAAAAGGCTAGAGGTCAGGTAGGGATTTTGAAGTTGAGCAGTGAGTATTTTTAAAATTACAGCCTTATAAGCGAATATCTACTGCTACTAAGAGCTAACGAATGCTTGCCCCGAAGTATTTTTGGTCTTGAAGGAAAATATTGGTCCAATAGCATATAAGCAATAACTACTTCAAGAACCATTTCAAGAACCTTGACAGTACATGGTAATATTATATATATATATATATATATATATATATATATATATATATATATATAAAGAACTACCTCACGAATCACGAATACACCCTGTTTGGTGGTCGAAGAGAAGTCTCCAAATTTGAATGAAGTCATAAACCTCAACTGCGTTCATTACCTCTCTACTAACACAGCGAAACTGGTTGTGTGATGTGTAGCAATATTCTTGAATGAAGGAGATGGAGAAAGAACACTGAAGAAGATGATTCACAATGCAAACTGGCTGGATGATAACAAAGAGCAAAACTAAAAAGAAAGACGAGAAAGAATCAAACAGAAGTGGAGAATGATGAAGGGTGAGGGTGTAATTTTTGTTTTGCAATAATTACACTAGTGACAATAATGAAAACACTTAAATGTTACCCGCCTTTTCCTACTATTCCCAGTTAATTGCTAAGCAACTTGGATCATTGTTGGGTGACTTGCTATATTATGATTAAAGTAACCCTTCTAGGAAAACTTCGTCTTACTCATCTTCCTGTGTTTCACACTCAAGATGGGAAAATCTTGAAGCTTTCCTTCTTCGTCGAGCATGGTCCGCATCTAATGTCTCTGTGTCCACATTGATCATCTTTCGGTTCATTGTGCTCAGGTGGTGCAAAACCCGCAGTATGGTTTTTGGGCCTAGATCAGCCCATATTGACTTTGTTGGTTCTTCATATTACTTATAGGACATGTGCCTATATTTATCATTTTGTTGACTATAATTTTTTTAATAGAAAGATACATATACTTAAAAAAATAATAAAAAAATTATCTTTTCATAAAAAAAAGCATAATAAACACGATCAATTTCAAATATTTTCTATTTAGAAGCTACAAAATTGTTCTGCAAACAAGAAATAAAAAAAGTCCTCAGATTCCACCATTTTATAGCACAAAGTATTATATTCATTCTTTCTTCAAAATCAACATCACTTTGTTATAGAAAAAACAAAGGGCATCATTTCAACCAATAAATGTTGGCATAGTTGGTGGTAAATTTATTTATAATCTATAAACTCATGAATTTAAATCTACATAAATGATTGATTACAGATGGGAAGGGAACTGTTGTTGCTTAGGCCGGGTAAACTTAGGCAAGGTCAGCAAAAGTTAGTGTTGGTCACTACTCCCTGTTTGCCAACATTTCAGATAGTCGGTGTTGGGAATTGATAAATTAAATACTTACCTTTTTACTTTATTCATTTTAATGAATTTATGGAATAGATACTCATATAAATTAATCATGTGCCAGGAACTAGATTTGAACGAGTGACACAAGGTTTCAAGTGAAACAACTTCTTGTTAACGGTAAAAAGGGGGCTTATTCTTATTTTACTAGAGGTATTTGGCGAAAGGGCTCGCCCTTCGATTTCGATCAAGGTGGACTCCATTTTGTCTTGAAGAGACCACGGTTCAAATCTTAAATTGATTTTTTTTTTATAGTAGAAATGAAGTGAATTAGATTTTGATTTTTTTTATCACTGCTATTCTATTTCTTTCTTCTAAAGTCTATATGCTCTAGAAAAAGAGGATATCAAGCTGGCGTGACTTGGCATTGCAGTATTATCAGGACTTTTTAGTCCTCGCCAAGAAAGACTCAAAACAAAAAACCTGCTTGATTTTACTATACCCATTTTTTGCTGGGTAGACATCATACTATAACTCTCATAACTCTACCCTATGTCCGCGATAAATGCTATCCGACTTGAATGATCAAATCAATTCCACTTTTGATTCTTTTAAGATTGGGATGAATGAATTCAACATACAAAAATTTTGCAAAACCATTCGATTATGTGTGCCGACCCTAGTTCCAGCATTCCCCAGGTCAATTAAGTCTTCTCAATGTGAAAGTAGATAGATACTTTGAGCTCCTTTAATCTAAAAGCATATCTAAACCCTAGTGAGTTTATAAGATTTAACTCATCTAGATACTTTTTTAATAATTTATATTGAAAAATGGATAAAACTCCCTTAATAAGTGTATTCCATATAGATGCTTTAAAAAAATTATAAATTTAGAAGAGGATTATATCTAGAATTAAAACAACTAGCTTTTATATTTAGTAAATTATAGTAGTTACATATTTTTTTATTTTTTTTTGCCAAAGTAGTTATATACTATAATGTCTAAAACTAGTTTACACCAAAATTTTAATGGCCCATATTCCCTAAATTACAAACAAACTCCTAATACAGCTTTAAGGATGTGTCAATTTTTTAAATTAAAAAAATTAAAAGTTATTCTCTGACAAAATAACTTTAAAAGTTGTTTCTGACAAAATAATTTCAATTTTGTCCCTATCTAAATATTACTTCAGTGTTCCTTTCTTTCCCTATGAGATTCCTATCATTGAGTCTAATTAAACATCAATCCATGAGATTATTTCTCTTCACGTCTAAGGTTTTCCATGTGAGCTCGTGAAAGCATATTGTAAAGCTTTAGACTTAAATGATATAAGAGAAAATAGTTTATAAGAATAATAAGTAGTAGCTCAATATAAATATTGCACACTCATTTTTCCTTTCACGGTCCATTTCTCTTATTCTTTCTCATTTCCTTCATTTCTCTTTCATATTTTTTCTTTCTCAATTGCTTCTTTCCTCTTCTAATTGGATATTGGTGGTGTGCATGTATTGTGATCTACCACATTTTATTCCAACTTAAAATTTGATTATTGATCTAATTAATGTGTATTTTCTTATTTAATTTCTTTTTTAATTTTTATAGTAAAGTTATTATATTTAGTCATGAATTTTTTTGCCAGGTTGAATTTGGTATTAAAGATATAGACATGTTGCTAATGTTTTTTATAGAATATAGTGCATTTTAGTTTCTTTAAAGAAAATTAAATATATATTCATTAACATCATGGATATAATTATAAAAATTCAAATGTTTCATATTATTTTTTTATTTTTAATAAATACTTTCTACTTTGCAGTAGTACCTTGGGTAAATTTTTTTACTTTATAGTATTATGGTAAAAAAGCCAACCAAAGAAAGAGACAGAGTACAGGGAAAGAGCGAGGAGTAGGAAATAAGAGCGCCAACAATGAAGAACATTGTAACTTCCGATAGCATGGACATCCCTGACGGCGTGAACGTGAAGATTCACACGAAGGTCATCGAGGTAGAGGGGCCTTGCGGCAAGCTTGTGCGTAATTTCAAGCGCCTGAATCTGGATTTCCAGTTGATCACTTACGATGATGGCAAGAAGAAGCTCAAGGTTGATGACTGGTTTGGGTCTCGGAAGACCTCCGCCGCCATCAGAACTGCTCTCAGTCACGTCGGAAATCTAATCACCGGCGTCACGAAAGGCTACCGTTATAAGATGAGGTTCATGTATGCTCATTTCCCGATCAACGCATCCACAACTAACAACAACAGGTCCATTGAAATCCGTAACTTCCTTGGGGAGAAGAAGGTTCTATTCTCTTTCCCTCTTCTGAGTAGACAATGAATTAAGTATATTAATAAATGTGTAGTATATAAAAGTATCCGTCAAATAATGGGATTTTATTGAATCCATCAATTTGCTTTTTCGTGTCTGCATTCTAAGTTTGATTACGGGTACATTTGAATTTCATTCTGGTTTTTAGATTGTTCCAGTTGTTCTCCACCTTGTATTGTATCATTGTATTTTAACACATGCTCTCAGCTCATTTGTTTGATATGATTCATTAATCAACCTTGCAGAACCCCTTTTCTTCATTTGTTGTTCATTATCATATAATTCTTAGTGTTCTTAATCCTGGGTATGTAAATGTTGCAGTCTGAACTTGTGGTTTAAAGGCTGTAATTAAGTTTAGAGTCTAGTAGTTGTAGTTCGTTGTTATTGTCTGGGCTATTTCTCATTTTCTCGTTTTGTTCTGTTGAGACAGATTTATATCAGTTCTATAATCCCAAGGAAAATCACAGTTTCTATATTCTTATCTACCGGTTTCCTGCTCTCTGCTCTGTGTTGTCTTCTTGTTGGAAGGCCATCGCAATTGTATCATTAATAATTGGTCGGCTAAGCAGAAACTTTCTTTTGCTTTGATTTTCATCATCATGATTTGTCCTGCTGTTGTTTATATTTAGATTTGGATTACTTTGTTTTTCGTGTCTGAATTCTGTTTTCGATTACTGATACATTTGAAATCCATGCTTGGTTTTGGATTGTTCCTGTTCTTCGCTTTGTATTGTTGTTATGAATCGCCCAATCTCTGAAGTAGTCTTCTCATCTGGAAATTCCTCTTGTAGTCTGACATATTGTAATCTTCTCTACTGGTTTCCTGATCTGTGTTATTGTTTCGTAGGACCATTGTTTCTCTTTGTTGTTCATCATTGTAATTCTTAGTCTTCTTACTTCTGGCCATGTAAATGTCGCAGTCTGAACTTATTGGTTTGGAGGCTGTAACTAAGTTATATTTGAAGGCTCTAATTAAGTTATAGTATAGTATTTGTATTTCGTTATGGTCTTGTCCATTTGTTGTATTGTTCTGTTGAGACAGATTTATAATCCTTAGGAAAATTGCAGTTTCTATATCATTCTCTTCTTGTTGGTTTCTTACGTTGTTACTCACTCACCTCCGGAATAGTTAGTCAAAGGATTTATACTTTTTCTAAATATAAAATTTTAATCTATCTTACCTCTCATATTTATAAATTTTTATCTAAACTATCATATTAATTGTATATATTAAAAAAGGATTTTATCAATAGGAGAGATTATTAAATGCAGTATTTTAGAGAATAAATATATAGTTGTCATTAATTAATTTTCTTAACATTTGTAAGGGTTAATACTATTTTTTATCTTATAGGTTAGATTGAATTTTAGTTTTACTTCCTGTAATTTTAAATTGTGATTTTGGTTTCATAAGGATTTAGTTTGACTTAAAATCATTAAATATAGGGATTAAAATTAGAACTCATTAAAAGGAACCAAAATAAAAACTTATCTAGTCTTTATACTTTTAACTAATTTTAATTTTAATCATTATACTTTTAACAATTTTTTATTTTAGTCCCTATATTCAATGTCATTAACTTTTAGTGTTAACTCCATTAAATTCATGTTAAATGCTTATAAAATTTAGGATTAAAAATCACAATTTAAAATTATATAGACTAAAATTAAAATTTGATTAAAATGTAAATATCAACAATAATATTAATACTATCTATAAATTAATTATTTAATTTTTATATTTAAAAATGTGAAAATATTCTTTTTTTTTTTTGCGAAGGCCATTGCAATTGTATCATTGTATTTCGATTCATGCTCTTTATCTAGTGGGCTTGCTTACGCACAAAACTGATTGGATTTAATGTTGCATCGGCTTTCCTGTGGTAGTTTAAGTAAGTTGAGATGCTTGATGGTATCTTGTCTTTAAATTGTGGAACTCTTTTTTAAATTTTTTTATATAAAAAAAAGATGCTTGATGGTGTCTCTGTTGTAAGATCCGATGCTCTCTCTGCTGCCCTAATAAATCAGGTCTGTCACGTTAAAAATAAAGATATTAGGAAGCTTTTGGATGGCATGTACGGTAGTGATAAGCTCACCGTTTTGGAAGAAGAGTGAATTGTCCCAGCTTCTCTTGTTTTTCAGTGCTCTCTTCTCTCCTTTTTGTTGTAAGGAGAAAGTTTTAGGTATGAGCTATTCCTATTTATGAACATTTAAAAGTTATCTCTAATTTTGTTTTGTGAGTTTCCTTTTTTTTAGCTATTGTTAGTTTCCTATTTTATTCTATTTAATTACTCATTAGTCATTAATATCATCGTATTTATTATCAACTTTCCCTCTTTCACACGTATTCTCTTCTCCTAATCACCAGCTTCTCTCTCTCTTTCACACACTTTTTTTTTCAATTTTTTATTTCTCTCCTCATAAATAATGGTAGTTTTGAGGGAAAAAAATTACATTTTTCACATATTACTTGTCTCTAATTAATTTTAATAATTTTTTGATCATGTGATTCGTTAATTATTTTTTATAAAAATGAATGGACCTTCCTCTCTCTTAAACCAAACATAGCCTTATGGAGCCTTCTCAAATTGACTTTCTTCATCTATTTTAAACCCCTTCAAAGATTTCATAATATTCAGGCTATTTCTCATATATTAATATTTTGCTAAATTATACAAAATTCATTAAATTTTATATTTGGATTGGTTTTTAGAGTATTTTTAAGAGTATATTAATAACCATACAAAATATTTTTAAAATATTTTTAGAGTATATTAATAACTATACAAAATATTTTTAAAGTATTTTTAGATAATCTCTTCTTAATAAGAGTTTATAGAAAAAAAATGATTCCAAATAAATGAATATTTATATACTTATTACCAGAATAATTTTTATAATTGATAAATTACCAGAAATAGTATAAAATGAAATGATAATTATATAAAGTAAAATTTTTAATTTTTATTTTCTGTGTGATATTAAAATAGTAAATAATACATATGTTTGATTAATTGGGTAAATAATAATAAATAATTATAAATAAGTAAATAAATAAGTGCTTTTATTTATTTATTATTAATTATTAATTATTTAGTATTGATTATTAATCGGTAATTTAATATATGGGGAGTAGAAATTTAAGTTTGTATTTTATATATATACATATACGCATATTTATATCAAAATATTAAAATAATAAATAATATATGGGGAGTGAAGCTAAGAAATGAAGAGAGATAAAGACAATTAGAGAGAGAGGATAAGAGAGAGAAAATTGTCTTCTACTATAAGAACAAGTCATAGACATGCAAACCAAAACGTGTGGGTCCTGTCCCTGGAATAGTAATGCCAGAATATGGGATGGGACAGAATAAGTATATCGGGTATAGAGAGAAGAGAGAGTAAAAAAAATAGGGGTAAAATAATTTTTTGATATTCATAAACTCTTTTTCCTTTTAAAAAATATTCCCAAATGCTTACTAAAAACTATTATTTTAAACTATAGTTTGTCAAAATCAATTCAAACGGTTGATACAAAATCTTTAAAATTTTTATGAGTAAGTCAAATAGTTTTAAAACGAAAATATTTATTTGTACCTCCATAAAATTGATTTAGAAATTGCAAAATAATAGATTATGATCAGAAAATTGACATCTAGGAATAACCTTCAAAATGCAATCGATTGGCATTTAAAAATTGTGAGTTTGTTAGAGCTTGATCTAATATTTTATATAAACGAGAACAACTAGAAATCTTAAGCCCCTTCCATGTAAATTTTGGTCTCTAAAAACCCATATCCGAAAGGCCACACTCCCTTACTTTATCTTGAAATCAATTTATTCTATTATATGGACAACCTACTCCTCCAATTATGTGCATGTTTAGGAAACCCCCAAACTAAGGTTTTAAAAGGACTTCATACTCAAATATCAGTTTAGAAAAATTTCAAAATAAATATGCATATTTGTCCATAAGTGCTTTTGGGCTAAACTATACTTTCAGATAAACCGGTAAAAGTAATTTTTGGAATAGTAAAAGGGCTTATGGACTGTCTAATTACTATTTTGTCCATATTTTTCTCACATTCTCTCTCCTCCCTCTACACAGTCATCTTCTGCAATTCATTTTCCGTCATCCGTTGGTGCATCAGTTTTTTGTAGATTATTGTCCCTTGCTGCTTCCTTCAACCGTCGTCCCTTGCTAGTTCTGTGGTTTGTCGTCCATCGATAAAGAACAAGAACAAGATGAACAGTGAAAAACAAGAATGGAGCAGCTTATTCTTCCTCCTTCGTCTTCCAGCTTGATCTCCTCCGTCACTGCCACCGTAAGAAGATGAGATAAGAAGAGAAGATGAGCCTGCGGGAGAAGCATAGAGAGATGAGATGAGAGAGTGAGAAGTGATGGGATAGTGAGAGATGAAAATATTTTTTATTTAATACCTTTTATAGTAATTTACCAATTATAAAGTTATTCTGGTAATAACTATCCAAACACTCATTTATTTAGAACTATTTGTTTTTTCCCATAAGCTCTTATCCAGAAGTCCTATTCCAAAAGTTGTCCAGAAGCCATTTGTTTTCATAAGCCATTTTCTAAAAGTTTATCCAAACAGACTCTATATCCATAGGTTTAAGAATATCATTCAAGTCTCCAAGAATAACCCACAGACTAAAAATATTAACATATTTTTTTTAAATCATTCCATAGTACCTAATGAAAATTGGAATGAGGAATGTCATAGATAGCAATCATCAAGAAATGATGCTTATCTCGAATCTCACGTTGAAAATGGAAAAATTGCCGATTTTCCAATATAGCCAAAATTTTGATTGCATGACTTCTCTAGGTCGCAAGTAGTCCTCCATAATGACTTGAGTTAGGAATTATTTTGTTATGATCAAAACCCCATAAATGAAGGAATTGAAACTGAGATAATATATCACATTTAATTTCAGACAAAATAATAAGACTTGGTCTTGGACTACTCATATTGCCTTCAAATTTTTGAGGAACCCATTAACATAAGCCCCTCTAATATTTCAATATAATAAACTATCCATAAACATAAAAAAATTAGCAAAAATAAGCTCAATATCACATACCCAATTATGTTTCTGGCATGAACTGGGTTTCTGCAACCATTGAGTATCTGTCAATTTTACTCGAACTATTTCCCATTATAGTTGGGCTTGAATCCATACCTCTAGGCCCATAGTCCACCGAAACTAGCTCTTCAATTCTCATTGTCTATTTTATTTCATTTCCTATTTCCTGTTGGGATTTATCGTGATCCATTTGGTTACCTACGTCCTGCGGCCCAATTCCATTTCCCATATAATTTATTTCAACGTCATTCCCTCCCAACCCATAGTCTATGGGTTCAACTGATAAAGGGATGAGACATGCAATTATTTAGAATATATTAGATCCTTGAGGAGTACCACTTTATTGTGGTTCTAATTATAGATTTTGGGGAGACATCCTAGCTCCTAGATGTCTAGGTTTATGTTTGAGGGTAATAGATAGCTCGTCTTACCTAATATTAGTATTGTTTAGAAGGAAGGGAGCCTTCGCCTTGCCCTAGATCGTGGCAAACTCAACCCTTTTCCAAAAATTTTTATAACAAAAAAATGTCATTCCCTCCCATGTCCCCGCCTCAAATGCCTTCCTCCACTTCTACCATTTTTTTCCACACGCTTACCTCATCCTCATTTCTTGTTCTTTTCTCTTTCCTTATCAGTCCACACCTCTCTCTCACCTCATTAATTGCTCTTGACTCCGGCAGACCTACTCCCTCCATACCCATATTTCCTACAAACCTTGATCCCCAATTTGCATCGATTGAGAAACTTCTGCTCTATTGCTTTGGTTTTCTGTTGCTGACGGGGCTTCTTAACAACTCTCCATTATTATGTGCTTCCAGTGAAACTATTAACATTGCTCTCACTCTTATTTTGTTCATTTGTCTGTGCATTAACATTGATATTAACATTGTGGGCTTGCTTTGCTTTCATCGGACAAACTTCTCCTCGATGCCCATAATAGCCACAGTAAGTACACAAAGAATGGAGTCCCTTATACCCCAGGTAATAATTTTCACCATCCTGTTTAAATCCTGACATTAACTTTTTAGATCCACCAATACACATAACCGAGCATAATGCCATCTCAGTTGGCATGAAGTATTCATGTCCACTTTAAGAGTAATTCCAATCCTGTTGTCAATAATTGTCAATGCCTCCTCATTATAATACTTCAGTGGCATCTTCGGTACTCTTACCCAAATAACCACCTTATCTATTTTTGCTTTTTTTTTTTTTAGTTTAAACTCTGGCTCATAAGGTCTTACTGTTAAATAATGGTTATAGATCATCGAAGCGGACCACCTACAAGAGCAGTAAAGTAGTCCTCCTTGTTTGAAAGTTTAACAATATAAAATCCATGTCCTATCTTAATAAGATTGATAATTCCATGTTTAGCCCACAAAGCTTGTAATCTTATTTGTAAAGCTTTGAATCCAATATTTCTATCAAGCAACTTAACAATTATTGCCTTCCTCCATGCTCTAAATAGGCCTTTTTTCATTTTACCAGAGAACATAAAAGTGGGAAAATTCTTTACCGGATCATCAATAGTCTAGCACAAAGGTTTCTCCTGGTCCATTTCTGTATCTTGACCACCATCTTCAAACATTGAATCATCAGAATAAGCACTTTCCTCCTCGTCAATGTCCTCATCAGATTGAACATTATTTTTGTTGATGCCTTTCAATTTTTTAACAAAAGAAGGCCATCCGATATAATAACCATTTGACTCTATTCCTACCTTTGGCCATTGTTGCGGATATGCATTTCCTCCAGCGATCTTAGTCCCGTTCTTAACTTTCTTAACACTTCCTAGCAATTGATCATCTTCCTCCAAAGGAGGAATCAAAGTTTTCTTTTTTGCAGAGAGAACTATCGCCATATGTGAGTTCCCGATTTATTGGATATTTGAGAACATTATGTCATTTCTATTTATTTAATAAAAATAATTTAAGTTAAATAAATTAATTCTACCATTTCAACCCACAGAATAAACAATTTCAATTTTATCCTTTAGAATTTGTATATGTAATTTAATAATCCGAAGGTAATTTTTTTAGAAAAAATATTATACGACTTTTTAGGCCCAGTCTTAAGTCCAATAATAAGGGTCAGGTTTCAAAGAAATGACCGAATTTCATATAGCAGGGCTTCTATACCTAAACAAGACTGATAGATCATGCTTCCCACTTCCCCAGTCTTAGGAGGTAGGGGTGTTTATCAACCCCATAGCCCAATATATCTACCTGAGTCTACGAAAAAATAGCTCTGCCTAACTTGATAAATATAGGGCAGGGCCGAGCACTGGGCTACAACATGTCGCCTATACTTTTTTTGGGCTGGGTACCGGGCAGGGGGTTACCCTGCCCTGCCTTGCCCATGGGCACTTATTCTTTTATTTTTTTTTACTTTTCTCCCTAAATACTACATTTGGAAGGGAAAATATGATAGTTATTGATGACTAAAGGGTCATTTTAAAAATCTAAGTAGTTAAATAAATAAGTTACGTCTTTTAATATTTATAATTATATTGATTTTTTTCTTTAATTTTACTAATCATAATATTATTATATTATAAATTATAATTGTTTATTTTATTTTTTTAAATACTTCATCTTTGTCAATATTTAAAAAATTTATACAAAGTTACAATTACAAATTATTTAGATTTCAAAACTTTTTTTTATATGCAATGAATTTCAATACTTTAATTATTATCTTTTTGTTACCTTATTTTTAGTAGATTATAGATATTATTTAACTTTTGAAGACATATGAATATGGTATTATTTTAGAAGTTTATAATTACAGATTATTTTTTCCAACATAAGTAGAGCATCACAACGGGCACGCCCAGCCTGCCCATGCCCAGCCCAAAATGGTTAGGGCTTTTATCGGGCAGAGCCGGGCATCAGGCTGCAAAATGCAGCTCATGCTTTTTTTGGGCAGGGCACCGGGCAGGGGGGTTGCCTTGCCCAGCCCTACCCATGAACAGCCCTAACGGGCACGCTCAGCCCACTCACGCCTAGGACGCCCATGTCCAGCCCAAAATGGTTAGGGCTTTTATTTGGTAGGGCCAGGCATCAGGCTGTAAAATGCAACCCATGCTTTTTTTGGGCAGGGCACCGAGCAGGGGGTTGTCTTGCCCAACCCTGCTCATGAACAACCCTATAATAGGAGGACAAGACACTCATTATTATTTTTTTAATGAAAAATTGCAGTAGTTTATATTTTTTATTTTCACACACATTTATTTTTAATTTATCTATTCGGAGATATTTATCATTTTAGAAAAGATTGATTATATGTACAGGCATTATGAGCAATGTGTTTCTTCTAGCTTCCTCGTGTCTTTTTTACATATGTGGAATATAACGAGTCAGGAACAAATTATTTAATAAAAAACCTTAAATTATTGAAAGGAAGAAAACACATACATAATGTTCATTAAAAAAAAATATGGGAAAGAATCCTGCTTGCAGAAAATCTTATGTGGTGATTATTTTAAATTTTAAATTTGCCAATATTCATTTCCGGTTTACAAAAATGGCTATAAAAATATTGAATCTCCAGAGATTGAAACGATAATTGGTTATTTGGCCAACAAAATGATAATGGTTACTTTGTTTTTTTTATCTTTTAAACATGGATTTAAGATAATTATTATAATGAATTGTTTTTAAATATTAATATTATATTTGACTGAGATTTAAAATTTAAAAAATGGAGATAATTCGTAACCTATAATTTTACCTGAGTAAAAAAACTCGATAAAAAAGGTTAAAAAAAGTCATACCAGTTAAGATATAGAATTTGTGAAAAATTGTTAAATTTATTTTTTTCCACACTCACTAATTCTGGTAAAATAATTTATTAATTAAAATATACTAAGAAATAAATGTCCTTGAAGTAATTTGAAAACTTTGAAAATGATGTTACAAGTGGTGATTCTTTAATGAAAAACAAAATACTGGTTGGAAAAATCTTAAGTCGATGAGAATCTCAAATATTGTATATTTACCCATCTGACATGCTTTTTTGTTTAAGAAAAACGAAGGATATATAAATTAATATTGAATTTCTAGGAATTAAAAAATAATTATTTAATCATTTGGAATCAAATTTTATGCGTATATATTTGGATAATTAAATTAAATGTTGAATTTATCCATTTATAAATTATAAATTATAAATTCAAGCTAAAAAATCTTAAATTTAAATTTAATTTATGCCAATTAAACTCTTAATACAATTCATTCAATTTAATTTACTCATATGATTTATTAGAATAATGTTTTTTTTATACAATATGATATTTTTTTTCCAATTTGATAAACTTTATTGAATCTCTCCATTTAATAAGGGTCCGTTTGAATATACTTTTAAAAAATAATTTATAGAAAAAAAAATTTAGACAACTTTTGGAAAAAGGTTTTTGAAGAAGAGCTTATGGAAAAAATAGTTCTGAATAAATGAGTGTTTAAATAGTTATTACTAAAACGACTTTTGTAATTGATAAATTACTAGAAGGAGTATAAGATAAAAAATAATAATCATAAGCTACCGTTCATCATCTCCACGACCCGAAGACCACAGCAAGCACTAAGACAAGTGGTTCTTCTCTGACGGTTACTTCCTTTGCTTCTCCCGGCGACCCATGGTGACTTCCTCTTGTCTGATGGGGATTTCATCTCCTCCTCTTCGTGGCCCATGATGACCCTGTATGGCGACCCAAGAAGGTACAGTAGCGATGAGGCCTGGACTCCGAGACAAGAAGAGAGAGAAGAGGGAGAAGAGAAAAGAGATAATGTGAGAAAAAATAGTATTAAAATAATAATTAGATAGTCTATAAATTCTTTTACTATTTCAGAAGCTATTATTAGGAGTTTATTTAAAACTATGATTTCAAACTATAATTTGATTCATAAGTCTCTTTGAATAAATATGACTATTTATTTTAAAAAAAATTTAAATTTAAGTTTGAGCCAAAAAAACTTTTTAAAATATAAGTTTAGATTGAATCTAAACAGGCACTAAATCTCTCTTAAGAATTTATTGGATTTCTTTTAAGTTTGATGTTGAATTGACTTGAAGGTTAAAGCATTAATAAAAAATTTCAAATACTCTGGTCAAATCATTTCTATGAGAAAAAAAATAAGGCTGATTTACTTTTAAATAACTTGATTTTAAGAAAAAAAAAGATAACTTATCTCGTGGAAATATCATATTATTTTAATTTTTTAACCAATCATATCACTTTTGTTCACTGTAAGAATTCTATAAATAAGAGGATTGATACAAGTCACACCATATTGAAGCATAGATTTTTCTTTTTTAAGTAAAAATTAGGGAATATCCCTTAACTGATAAGATACTAATTTTTCTAAAGTATAAAAATTATCAAAATAAATTATGTCTATTTCAATAAAATATTTTTTTATATATATAACTTAATTCAAAATTAAAATATTATATTTAAAGAACTTAATTATTTATCAACTATTGTAAAATTTATTAGTTGAACCATAGATTTTGGAATCAGCTCAAACTGCAAATTGAAGTTCACTGCCTGCCTTCCATAGGCTTTCGTTTATAATATTCAGGCTATTTTCTCCTATATTTGATATTTTTATTTATTTTCAATAAAATAAGTAAAAATTGAAAACTAAATAATTCATAAAAATGTGAAAATTGAAAATTTTATTAGTGGGGTCTAATAATTTTTTACACACAAAAATTATTGATATTTTATTATTTTTGCATGCACATAATGCTAATACTTGATCTTTCACGTCAAAACTTTTTTTAACAGGATTTGTTTGCTGATGTTTTTTTTTTCTAAATTTTATATTGCAGAAACAAAGTAATCATTATGGTGGATTAAAATATTGATGCACATGTATGTATGTTGAAATGGTGAACAATTTTATAAAACAAATAATAATTAAAAATTTTAAAATATAAATATTGAATAAATTCATATATATTATATTTAAATGTTGAAGTGCTTGGGTGAGATGACACTCAATTAATAGTCAAATTATGAATATTTGACCGTTATATTTTTGTATATATGAAATTTACTATTTCGTTAAAATGTATGCTGCCTGTAGTTTTTATTTGCAAATGTGCTAGAGGCTAGATTCAAAGTTTTATGAAAAATAATGGTTTAATCTGAGTGATATATATATTTGGGAAAATCCAAAAAAAATACTACTTAAATTTTAAAATCCCAAATAAAAAATTCTTATAAAAATATGTTTTTATTTGCTTACAAGAGTAGCAAATATATTATAAAGTATAGTAAATAAATTGATTTAAAATTTTAAAATTTAAGTTGTATATTTTAGGATCTTTTTTATAAATTTGCAAGATAAATAATTTATTATCTTTTAAATATAAATATATTTTTTATGAATATAACGTTAAATATGATATTCTTTATCTAATTTCTTAACTATTGATTTATTCATTCTTATATATAACGTCCATTCATTCTTTCAATATTGGAGTCTCGAGTGAAGGACGTTTACACATAAACTTTAATTATAATTTATTATTAGAAAAAAAATACTTATAATAGCATTACCTCAAAGCGGTTAAAAGAAAAACTCTATAAAAAAGGCAGTAATATATTTGTAAAACTTTATAATGGCGGTATTAAAACTCAATTTTATGGTAGTGTATTGTAAAATCGCAATGTAAACTTATGTGAATTTTCAAAATCCCTTGTGCGGAGTACATTTTTAGTTCACTTTTTCACAGCCTTATGTGTTCTGTTGCTCCACTAAACGACGATAGACTTGCACAAACGTCAATTTTTGGCATTTTCCCCTATTTTTAGTACCTATCTCAGTCGATAAAATAGTTCTCTGTTGTCATTCTACATCGTTAGCGCCATAAGTCACCGTTTAATTTTGTTATTTACTCATTTTTCTTATTGTTTCAGATGTTTATTTTTTATAAGCTATACTAAATCTTATGGGCTATCATCTTGTATTGAAGACATGATCTTTGTAGTTTTAGTTTGGTTCCTATTTATTTGTGGTACATGTTTCAAATTTCCCGAATTTGTTTATATTTTTGTCAATTGTGCTGTTATTTTATTTGTCCGTTAACTGCTTATAAAAAATATTGTTTTTTATTTATTTCCTATTTGATGGATTTGGTTACCATTTGAGATTGTTTAATTTAAGGGAATAATTGATCGTAGTTAAATGAAAGTTAAGAGAACTACTAAGGAATATGAATATGTGGTAGAAAAGTTTCTTGAATTTGCTCAGAGGAATACTTTAAAGAAGAGGGATGGGTTATTTTTTTGTCCTTGTGTCAATTGTTTCAATTGTAACAAATTGTCTATTCCTGATATAAGAGAGCATCTTATATGTTATTGGATAAGTTGAAGATATACAAATTGGATTTGGCACGGTGAGATCAGGAGGGCTCTTTTAAATGAGGAAGTTGTGAATGATAACTTCGTGAATAGAATTCCGAATACGTTTCGTGATATTGGAACTTAATTCTTTCCAAAGTAATCTCTTATACATGAAAGTTTACTAAATGATGCCGAGACTCTATTGTACTCGGGGAGTAACTCACACAAGGTTAAAATTTGTGTTGCGATTGATGAATTTAAAATAAAGAAATGGTTGGACCGATTATAGTTTGACAAATTTTCTTGAGTTGTTGAGTGATGCCCTTCCTGTAGGTTATACACTACCAAGATCAATGTATGAGTCAAAGAAAATATTGTGTCAAATGGGTTTATCATATAAGAAAATACATGCAGGCCCTAACTACTGCATATTGTATAGAAATGAGTATGAAAGGTTGAATAAGTGCCATAAATGTGGCACTTCAAGATACAAAGTGAAGAAAGACAGTGATGATTGTGATGAGATTACCAAAGGTTTTACTTCGAAGGTGTTGTGATATCTTTCAATAATATCACAGTTTAAATATTTGTTTGCTAACGGCACAGATGCAAAGAACTTGAGATGGCATTTCGATGGGAAAATAAGCGATGGATAACTTAATCACTCAGTTGATTCTCCTCAATGGAAGACAATAGATAATTTTTTTTTCTGAATTTGATTATGATCCCAGAAATCTTCAGCTTGAGCTATGTACAGACAGAATCAATCTGTGGTAACCTTAATAGCACACATAGTGCTTGTCTAGTTTTCCTTCTGATTTACAACTTGTCTCCCTTATTGTGTATGAAATGAAAGTACATCATGTTGTCTTTGATGATATGGGGACTAAAATCACCATGAAACGATATAGATGTGTACTTGACACCTTTGATTGGTTATTTAAAGAAGCTATGGGAGGACGGTGTTGATATCTTTGATGCATACAAACAAGAGACCTTTAAACTCTGTGCCATGATCTTCACCACTATAAATGACTTCCCGGTGTATGAAAATTTGTCAAGCTATAGTGTTAAGGGGCATCAAGCATGTCCCATATGTGAAGAAGGCCCTAAATACATGCAACTCAAGCATAGAGGGAAGATAGTCTACCTTTCCCATAGCATGTTTCTTAGTCGACACCACCCCTACCAAATGGCTCACAGGAATATAAAATGGTTCATGTTCATCCAAGTGGAGAAGTGTATCATTGTTTACAGGGTGTTCATGTTTCCTTGGGTAAAAGTAATAAGAAGAAGGCACTTGAAAGGAATATATTGAAAAAGATATCAATCTTCTTTGATCTTCCATATTGGTGAAGTCTTAAAGTGTTACATAGTTTAGATATCATACATGTGGAGAAGAATGTGTGTGAGAGTCTTGATGGCACACTCCTGCACATAAGTGGAAAGAGTAAGTATGTGGTCAATGTTAGACGAGACTTAGCTGAAATGGGAATAAGAGCACACCTACATCCACAATAAAGAGAGAGTAATAAGAGAGTTTATTTTTACTCAGAGGCACACACGTTATCATAATATAAAAAAAAGCCTATGTGAGTATTTTCATGGTATTAAGGTGCCACAAGGGTATTCATAGAATTTTAGGAAGCTTGTATCAATGCAAGATTTGAAGGTAATTGCATAAAGTCCCATGACAGCCACATGTTGATGCAACAATTACTATCAGTGGCTATTCGAGGTATTATGAAAGTTAATGTGAGGAGAATTATTACTAGACTTTGTATGTTCTTCAATGCTGTTTGCAGCAAAGTAATTGATCCTGCTGAGTTAGATGAATTGAAGAAGGAATGTTATGTTATCCTCTCTGAGTTAGAGATGCACTTCCCTCCAATATTTTTTAACATCATGGTCCATTTGATTGCTCACCTAGTACATAAGATTAGCCTTTGTGACCCTATATGGTTGAGCCCGTTTGACAGATATATGAAAATTCTTAAAGGGTATTCTAAAATTTTTTAGCTACCAAGATATCAATAGTTGTGGAGGGAATTGAGTTTTGTAACTTATATCTTGCTAGGGTAAAGGCAGTTAGATTTTCTCAATCTCAGTATGACCAGGGGAGAAAAAGTAGGGGAACCCATGTCGTGACTTATTTTCACAAAGAGCATATTAAGTCCAAAATTCCATATAAGTTCATGACCATACAACACATAGGTCGCGACGAAACACCATAGAGATTATCACTTAATGCTTTTTAAAGCCCAAAACATCTTTTACATTAAAACCTTTTTTAGCTAACCCCAAAATAGTTTAAAGTGGGGTTCCAATTTCAGCAATTCATCATTCATTAAAATCAAAAACTAAAAATTTTATGATGAAAGATTGGATTAATAGAAGAATTTGCATTAATTAGAATAGAAACAATAACATCTCCCCCACACTTAAACTTGACAGTGTCCTCACTGTCAGCAGAATAAATTTCTCCCATAGTAAACTAACATAAAACTCAATGCAAATTTAGCAATGAAGCACGCAGTCATATTCAAATCATACATCATAATACAAAGAAAGCAAATATGACAAGATGGGTAAATTATAGATACAATTGAGTGTGTCACACCTCGTATAACCATTATTGAAGAAATAAAGGGGTATTATTCAAAAATAGAAACAAACTAAGATGAAATACTATCCTATTGAATCATCAAGCTGAAAAAAATTAACTACTACTTCTACTAGTTCATCCTTTCCAAATCATCAAACTAAAATGTCAAGCATATATCATATTAGGCAAATTTGTAAAAGGTAAGAGATAGAAAAGGGATAACCTAACCTCAGGGATGCGGTGGGAACTTATAAGACTTCAAGGGATAGTTGTGTGATCAGAAAGCCTCCCTCCATTTTAGCCTCTCAAGATCATGCACTTTGACTACATCATGAAGTCCATCTAAGCTTGTCTTGAAATTTTCCCCTTTAAACTTGAACTTTCGCAACTGTGGTTAGTATGTAGAAACAACAAGCTTGGGTGGTGTTCCCTTCACATCCTTTGTATATTTCTTGAAACCATTATCTAGCTTGTTTAGATTCTCTATTTTGCCTTCTACTTTCTCAAATGTTGCACCAAGCTGAGGTTGGTCTGCAACTGTAACATAGTTAAGATCACTTTCCTTTATAGCTATATCATTAGTAGAGATAAAATCTTTTAATAATTTTAAGGTATGAAAGGTAATTTTGGAATGTGAGGGAGGAGAAGTAGAGTTAGAACATATTAGCCCTTTAACCAAAATAATGGAGTGTGGAACTGAAGGAATATGAGATTCACTGGTTGTGTTTGCTATTCCTGGTCGAGACCTATTAGGTTCATTGTCAACTTCTAGTCGCGACTCAAACTGACAGTGAGTATTTCTAAAATTGTTGGTCTTGACGTCATGGTCTTTTAGTCACGACTGAATATCTCGATAGTTTTGTGTCACGACCATACTGACATCTTGTCATGGCTCCACTTCACAGAGATTTTCTCCCTTAACAAATTGATGTTTAGTCATGACTTAGAGGTCTTCCTATCGCGACTTGGGATCACTTATGCTCGACTATGCTTCATTTGTTCCATTTGTGGCTCCCAAATTATCTTGTGACCCTATAAAATCACTCACAAACTCCTTTCTAAAAGCATTATCACTGGCAATTGATGAAATCCAATCGAGATTTGGTGACAATGAGAAATTTATAGAAGTTGAAAGCATGCTATAATCATCAAAACAATTAACACATGATGCATTGCCTTCACAAGAGTAGGGAAAAGAATAAATAGAAGAAAGAGATTCAAAATAATCATCATAAGCACAAAAAGATGAATATGAATCTACATGCTTTTGAGATACTTCATGGGACTTATTGGAATTATGCAATGTAAAATCATACCCATAATGTAAACTCAGTTCATGCTCATCCCTAGTCTCTTCAACAACAAAATTAATAGCATTCAAACTAGCATAAGCAGAATTATCAAAAGGGTATTTTATTGCTTCATTCATATTAAAAGTCACCACATGTCCTCCCACTTCCATTGTAATAGAACTATGCTTCATACTAATGATTGTCTTAGAAGTTTGGAGAAAAGGTCTACCTAAGATCAAAGTGCTCTCATTCACTAGCTCATTGGACAAGTCCAGAACATAAAAATTAGCTGGGAACACTAAGTCCTTCACCTGCACTAGAATATCCTCCAGAACTCCCTTAAGGTACCTAATTGATCTATCAGCTAATTGGAGCACTACACTTGTATCTCTAAGTTTGTCAATAACTAAAGCTAAGTATACTAACCAAGACATTACATTAATGGCAACCCCTAGATCTAATAATACTCCCTTGGCATGAACTTTTCCTATAGTGCATGGGATTATGTAGGATCTTGGGTCTTGGAACTTAACTGGCAATTCAGTCTTAAAAAGTGATGACATATTAGGACTCACCTGAATTCTCTTAAGAGGCCTAAACTTTTTCTTATTAACACACAATTCTTTTAAAAATTTAGCATATTTAGGGTTTCTCTTTAGGAATTTAACTATAGGAATATTTATTTCTAACTTATTGCAGAGATTGAAAGCATCTTTTGCAAATTTAGAATCAATATTATTCTTTCTAGCAAAATATGATTTAGGCTCCTTGCTTGCTCGACTCTACTTTCTCCTCAGTTTGCTTTCCCTTGTATGCTGGACTTGGCATTATCACCTCCTCTTCTTGCTTTTGAGTTGCCTTCTTGAGCATAAGCTGTTGTATCATCTTCTTATTTTCCAATCTTCATCTGTGACATTGATGGATTTTCAACTTCAGGATCTTCCATATCCTCCTGTACTGTATCATCTTCCTTAAAATGCATTTTTCTTCCACTTCTAAGTGATATGGCATTCAAACCCTTTGGATTAATGACAATATTTGAAGGTATACTGCCACTACTCTTCGTTTGGATGTCACTCACTGTATTGGAGACTTGAGTTAAATGACTTGTAATATCTGCATTCTTGAAACTTAACTCCTCAAGTTTCATGTGCATGTAGCATCATCCTTCTGCATACTTTGAAGGATTAAAGCTATGAAGGTGAATTGACCGTCATTCTCTTTGAGCTTTTTATCTATATTGGTCATTCTACTGTCTATATTATTCATCTGTGCGATCATACTCTTCAACAACTCAGAAGTCTCATCTGGTCTTGATGCTACTAAGGCATTAGGGTGAGTTGAAATTATAGACCTTGTATTATTTTAGTAGTTGCTTGAGGAAGCACCACTTCCTTGGAATTAGTTTGGCCTATTTTCCTCTCTCCCCCACCTAAAATTTAGGTGGTCTCTCCAACTAGGGTTGTATGTGTTGGAGTATGGGTCTCTCTTCTGGTATTGATTGTCTCTCCCTTGATACATTGTTGCCACTTCTTCATACTGTCTGTCACATGTATTGGTAGCATGCATCATTGAACCGCATAATTTATATCTTGTAACCAGTGCTTGTGAGGTTCCCACTTCATGAACTTACTTTGTGGAATGTAGCTTTCTTTCAATTACATTCATCCTTTTTTCTATTCAATTTCCCAAAGCTACTATTTCTGCTAAGATCTCATTTGAATTACCCGAAGATGATAAGGGCATTCTCCTTGGATCCCTAGTCTGATGGTCTTCATTAGCCATTTTCTAGAATAAATCCCAACTTGCTTGTGGAGTCTTATCTCTCAAAGAGCCATTTGCTATTGCATTCAAGGACACCTGATTGTGAGGGAGTAGACCATCAAAGAAAATTTCAACTAGATCAGCTTTTGTCATATTGTGATGCGGACAACGAGCCAATAAATTAATAAATCTTGTCCAATATTCATGTAATGACTCTCCATCCTGTTGCAGCATATTTGTAATCTCCTTCTTCATCCGAGTTATCTTTGAGGCCGGGAAGAACTGTTCTAGATATGTTGACTTCAACTGATCTCACGTAAGAATTGAGAAATGAGTTGGTAGATTGTATAACCACTCCTTAGCCTTCCCTTCCAAAGTGAAATGGAAACACCTCCTTAAAACATCATCCAATGCAGTCATTAGAGGCTTTATCGAAGAGCAGATCATCTGCATGGTTTGTAAGTGCCGATGTGGACATTCTCCTATAAAACCATAAAATTTAGGTAAGGCTACAATCAAATCTCCTTTAATTTCAAAATTATCCTCTTCAGTGTAAAAGCCATAAGGATCATAATTCATATGCGAATGATTTATTTTCCTCACACTTTTATTATCTTCTACGTCCACTGCTATTCCATTTTCTCCTTGCCCATTATGCCCATTATGTCCATTAGGATTAATATCAGCCATGTTAGAAATTTCTAATGGAATATCTAAATTGAGTTCAATTTCAGATCCTTGAGCACTAGAGGATGAACTGGACTCTATTGATCTTGCCTCTTCTCTAAATTCTCTCCTTAGTTTCTTAAGTTGTCTCTCAATTTCAGGTTCAAAAGGCACTAATAGTTTACTTCTTTTACGCATGTAACACAGGAACAATCAAGAATAACAGACAAGCAATCAAATTCATACACAAAGTTTTCACAGCAGAAAAGTTCACTAGTCATGACTAAAATGTGTTATGGTCGTGACCAAATATCGCAGAGAGAAAAGGTCATGACACAAGTGATGTTTGGTCGTGACTTACAGTCACAGAGACTGATTTTGCATAAACTTCAAAAAATGCAAAGTGTAATGCAATTAAAAATAACAAACTAAAATTCAAATAAAAACTAACTCAGGTAAATAATGAAATTGACAACCAATTGCTAACGAACCAATTACTTGGTCTCCGGCAACTGTGCCATTGATTTGCATGGATTGTCGTCATCCTATGCATCAAAATAAAATTAATTGCACCCTATTAATGTAGTATAAGGCCCAACCCTATTGTTATTCTCGACGAACCTTTTTATTGGAAATCTAGCAAACTAGTGACAAAACAATTGAAAAGCTTAGTGAAAGTAAAATTTAGTTTTTGGATTTGATTGATTTTTGAAGCAATAAAATAAGGGTGCAGTAATGTAAATATTTTTGTATTTTTGATTAAGTTGGAAAATGAGTGGATTTTGAAAGGAATGTGTTGAGACAGACTCTTGATGATGGAAAAATATCTATCCTTGCTCTTAATATGATATGGGGTTTTAAAATCACTAAGTCTTAAAAGAAACCCCAATCAATCGATTGAGTTCAGAACATTAACATTCCTTAAAATCCTTTTATCAAAGCTAGTTTAAAAACTCTTAATGAACTATTAAAAGCCACTTAGCGTGGAATTTAAATCAGATGATATAGATGCCCTCAAATGATCATCGATCGATGACTATAGATTTCAAGCAATCGAATTAGTTAGCAATAATCGTTGATAAAAATCCAATCATCCAAAAATTGAAAATGAAATATTCATATTAAACCAACATCCAAATCATCCAATTCAATTACAAAACTTAATCTCAGAATAATCGATCGATATCCAATCCTTACTCATAAAATCAAAACCCTAGATCTAGGAATTCCAAAAGTATAAAAAAGGTGAGATTAAAATAGAAAACTCCCCATCTGCACTCAGTCCATGAGCTCAAGATATATGATTCATCACTAAGAGACTAAAGATTTAGCCTCTTATGACTCCTACTGTGCCGCAATCGCTGTCCAAATATGATGCTGTGAAGAAAGTGGAAAGAGGTTATGGATTAATGATGTAGAGATGTGATATTCTATGGAAAGGTGCAGAAAGATGGAAGATGAGTGTGTAGGTTATGGAGGTGTAGAGAGGATTTGAGTACTGCTTCTTAGCCTAATCAGGTGCAAAAACCAGCCTCCTCATGTCTGCAGCTTCCTCTTCCTTTTATCCCTGCATGACCTAATCCAAAATGACCAGATCCATATTTTGGTCGCGACCTATAAACACAGAGTAACTTCCCCGAAAGAAATTGGGTCGTGGCCTTTGGACACTTTGGTCGCGACTAAAAAGCACAGAAGCGTGATATGATTTTCTCTCTCTTGTGATTTCTTTTCTGATCACATTAGTTCTTGGTTCTCTTCTAAAATACCTGCAATTCAAAACCAAAACTCACTGTAAAAGTCCAAATCAGTGGAGAACAATATTTATGCAGTTTGGAAGAGTTAATTTACCATTTTATCTTTTAATTAGCACATTGCCAAGAACAATCATGTATTACCATAAAAGCACAAATACAGGCATAAAATGAATGGTAAAGTTATAATAAGACCCTAAAAATGTCATAGAAACCATACACAATTTGTGTCTTATCACTAGGGGAGAAAAAGTAGGGGAACTCGAGGTGCCAAAGTGAAGGGCATGTCTCGTGAATTGTTATGCAAACACATTTATATTTTGAACAATAAAGATGAAGTTCTGTCATACTTGGATGCTCACAAGAATATGCTGAGGAACATGAACCCAAGAAAGAGTGATAAGTAACTAGCTAATGAGCACAATAGGTCTTTAGCAAAATAGTTCAAGCAAGAAGTATTAAAGAATAACAATCCTTTGAGACATTACAAATGTTAGCTGCAGGGCCTCATTTTGAGGTTGTGTGTGGGGAAGGATATGACATAAATGACTACTCTTTTTACACAAAAGCCCAAGATGACAAAAGATAAAAGGCCAACATTGGCGTCCATGCCATATTATGGAGTGATTGAAGAAATATGAGATGTTAGTTACTCCAGGTTTAAAGTGTCAGTCTTAAAATGTAAGTGGGTTAATAGTAATGCTGTCCAAGTAGATGAGAAATTTGAATTTGTTTAAGTCAATCTTCATAAAGTTGGATACCTATATGAGCCATTCATCTTAGCAATTCAAATGTTTTGTATTACTATCTAGCAAATAAAGATATTTTCATTGTGCTCCAAGGTAAAAGGCAAACGATTGGAGATGACAGTAACTTAGGGTTCAACCTTGACAAAACCCCACTTTTCACAACTGTTTTACCTATAACGACAATAGAGTTTGATTTGGAAGATAATAAATATATTGTTAGGGATGATCATTTTGAAGGAATTTGGGTAGATACAAACTAGTAGGAAATTAGTTTATTCTGTTGTAATAAATGTCCCTTTGATTACTTAATTTATTGCATGGTTAATATTCATAGTTTTTACATTTATTATTGTTTTATAAATGTAAAGTAAATTTTTGGTTAATATTTTGATGTCTGGAATTCTCTTTCAATTTGTTTAGGATTCATCTTCAACAATTTCCTTTTTTATATATGATGTACAGATATATAGGTTCATTGAAAGTTTACTAATTCGAATGATTGTATGGCCATTTGGATTTTGGGATTGCTCATTTCATACTTTGATGCATGAAATTAATTAGTTTGTCTTGACTATACTAAATGCAGTGTGACATAAAATGATAAAAAAAATGATTCAAAAAAAAACTTTACCCGACGGTCTTAAGGAAAATCATCGTGTAAAGCTTATAAATAAAAAAAATGGCTACTAAAGGCCGTGGGAAAATTATACATTAGCACTAATTAATAATATAATCGTCATTAATGTATTACATTATAACGGTGATTTTAATATAAAAAATGCCATTGTAAGTCTACAATCTAATGCCTGTTTTTAAACTGCTGTTAAATATTAGACTTACAATGTCTATACAATTCACACTTCTTATAAAATTGTCGTAAAATATCACTTTTATCATATCATTTCGCCTTACACAGGACTTATCGAATCAGCATCTTTTATAGTCTTTGAACCGTTTTTTAACTATGCATTCCGAAGATTTACTCCAAGATATTCCCGGGTTTCTTCATAGAAATTTATCTTACTATCTTTACGAGAATAATTTTCAAACCGTTAGCATCTCCTATCATATCTTACTATCAACAAACCCTTCGTTATACTACTCTTGAACCTTCTCGTCCACGCATAATACCATTGTTTATGTATATTCTATTTACCTCCTTAGATGGAGAAAACAAGTGTTCGAGATTGTTAGAGGTCGTGAGCTAATAGAAATCTCTGAAGCTATAGAAGAATCAATACAACATATATCTACAATTCCTAAGGATGAGATGAAGGCAAAGCAACGAAACATTTGCTTAGAAAATTTTGGAGAAGAAGATGGAGATATTTTTTCAATGCCATGCGATCACTTTTATCACAGTAATTGCATTATGAGATGGTTAAAAATAAGTCATACATCTCCATTGAGTCGCTTTCAGATGCCTACGTGGTAATTTTATGAATTATATATATATAATATTATTTTAATATAGTATTTGCGTGGCTTATGAATTGATGTCAATATTGAAATTATTGTCTGAATTTTATGCTTTGAGCTTGTTGATTTTTTGAAAAAAAAACTAGATCTAATGATTTAGTTCAATTAAATATTAAATAATAATGGAAATTACGTCTAAAATAAGGAAATTAAATTACCAATAAGGATTCAGTGAAATAAAGAAATTAAATTACCAATAAAGATTCAGTGAAGTTTTCCAAGGTTAGTCAATTATCAAGTATGACATAATGTAATAATTGTATACTCAGATATATTGATATGATAATTATATTTTATGATAATTTGCATTACTTTCTATTTTTAAGTTTTACATATTTTATTATTAATTTATATATTATGATAAGTTTATCTCGTTTTAGAAGAAATTCATTTAATTTCCCTTGTTGAATTTTTACATTAATGTTTAAATATTTGATTCCAATATTATATAACAATTATATCCAAGACATTAAAAATTTAATTCCAAATTAAATAATTTTATTAAATTTTAATTAAATGACAGCTACACATTTTTAATATTTAAATTTATTCTTCATATGTTTAATTTTAGAGTTAAAAAAGGCATTTTTATCTTTAAACTATCCTCTCAAGAGTATTATGTGCTTTTTTTGGTTCCATGAGTATTACAAATTATGTAAATTAATTTAAATAAATAATAAATAAATAAAAATAAATTTAAATCTTAGATTTAATATTAAAACCAAATTCCATAATTAACTCATATTTAGTACATGAGTAGCTTTTCTAAAAAAGATATTTAGAAACAAAACCGTAAGCAATAATATAATGTTTTTTATGTTTTTTTGTTACAAATTTTTTTAGAAAATGTTAGGTTTACCCACGATTCAAAGGTAGAGTGGAATCTCCCTTATTCCTAGGCGATACTAATGTTAGGCTGCATGAGCCGTCTATTACCCTCAGATATAAATTTAGGCACCCAAAAGCTGAGATGTCTCCCCAAATGTCGTGATTAGAACTACAATAAAGTGATATTCCCCAATAATTGAGCATGCTATAAATAGTTATATATCTCATCCCTTCATCAGTTGAACCTACGGCTGATTTATGTTCACACAAAACAGAACATACACAAAAACTGTATAAGATCTTTTCAAATTTCAATCTTTTGCATTTATATACTTAGTATATATGATTCAATTGTCCCTTTCTGCAAAATAATATTAATTCCATGAAAATGTTTTGTGTGTGTGTGTGTAAACCTAGCCAATTTAATGCTCTCTTTAGTTTTTAATACTCCTCGTATTGTTAATATACAAAAAATTAATTTAAATAAATTAAAAGAATTAAATAAATTAGTTACCATGTTAAAATTCTAAATACTTTTATTCTACCCGACAGATACAATCAACCTAACATATAGTGAATAAATAACTCATTCAAGCGGGCATAAACAGAGAGGGATGCTTTGTGTCGGTCAAATCCTCGAATGTCTACTGAGCACAGTAGGAAATACATTATATCAGTAGCCAGAAACACGCCCCAGTAGACTGGGTCCCCATAACCACGCACCTTCGTCCATCTCAACATAACAAAACTCCCACAATAATACTCACAACTTCTGAATGAATTGGAAAAAATAACCCTCATGAAATTAGCAAATATCTCCTAATATTATTGGTGACACTTGTAAAAAAACAAGAAAAGTATGTGGTTCAAGTTGTATCTAAAGATATTATTCTTTAAGAGATATTTCGTGTCCTATCTCCAATTGTTTTGTCCAGCATGTATATAAAATCTATATTTAATATACAAGAGATTTTATAAGAAAAATATTTCAATTTAATAGAAGAAAAGGATTAAATTGTAATATTGAAAAGTATTAAGAAAATGAAAGAAATATGAAGGAAAGACCTTAGGGACCAAATTAGAGTTTTGAAATTAGAAGTAAGTGATTAAAATAAAATTTTATAAATTCTGGGACTAAAATGCAATTTGTTAAATTCAAGGAAAAATTGTAATTATGAGAAAATTAAGTCAAAAAATGTTCAAAACTTTTCAAAAATATTATAGTCCTAAATTTTATCAGTAAATAGATAATGATAATTGTGTCAGACGTATTTTTCAGAATTTTGATTTGAGATCTGGGATAATTGATATTAATTCTTAAAATCTACAAGTTATTACAGGACCTTCTGAACCCCTTAAGTAGATGAAATTTTATTGAAAATTCTCATAATTAATATAAAAATTTATAAAACTGACAAAAGTTAAAAAGAGTTATGTAGAATTTATAATAAAATTTATAATAAAATAAAATATCCGATAAATACTTTTAAGTGAAGTTTCTCAAGAATTGATCCCACAAAAGCATTGGACCCAGTTAAAGGCCCACGTTGGTGTCTATAGGCCCAGTATTATACTCTAACAATTATGCGGGCTAGTGTTCAAAAAGACCTTAAAAAGTACAAAATTATAAAAATACCCCTGTGTTGTAATATTGAACAAGAGATGAATGGAGGGTATTTTAGTCCTATGACACGGTCAAAAGATCAAAAGGGACAAAGGAATGATTGACCAGAGTTAGAATATATTATGATATAGTTTAAAAAGAATAAAATGACAATTATGCCCTTAGAGGTAGTATAGTGTAAAATGATGAATCAATGACATTTCAATCATTTTCCAAAGAATGGTAAGTTGATAAATACCTAGTCTAATAATGTCAGTGGTAAAAAAAATTCAGACACTGAATTTAATGACAAAATACATATTCTAAAATATTATAAATTTAGAATTATAAAACAATCTGATTTTTTTTAAATTTGATCGAGCCAATACTATATTAGACTAAAATTTTTTCTATCAAAATTTTCCTATGTGCTGTGCTAAACAAGATCTTAAATGATGTCATGGATGATATCATTTTGGACTTGGCGGGTAAGAAATGTTGGAAGAATGAATATGGACCCTTGGATTCAATAGTATTTAGATTAATCTTGGCCATCCATTTTGACCTAAACTTTTCTATAAATAACCCCTTTTGTAGTCCATTTCGATAGCCACTAGAAACCTTAGGGAAAATCTGCCAAACTTAATTTTGAGCTAGGAGAAAGCATACAACTTGGAGAAAAAAGAAAGGTAATTGGTTCCTTTGATTTTGTAATTTATTCTAAGAAGTTTGCTCTTAGTTTTAAGTAGTTTTTAAGGCAATTTCCCTTTGGTATTGCTACTAGACATGCTGCTCATATATGGATTAAATATGAATTTTATGTTATAGATAATTTAGATAAGCTCGAACAAGGTAGAATCAAATAGTATTGACTTGAAAAATTCAAGTATGCATGAAATTAGGGTTTTATGTTCTTCGCTACCACTGTATGAATCACTATTCCAATGGATTTAAAATAAAAAATTTTGTGGGGTAAAGTTGAGAAATAAGTATTGGAAGTATTAGAATAAAGAAAAGAATTTTTGGAAAGAAATGAGGTATTTTTCAGTTCTATATAATAGCCAATAAAGGAGTTTGAATTTGGAAATTCTAACTTCATATTTGGATTCTACATGAAAAATTATATGAAAATAGACCATAAGAATTTATTTTAGAAATATGAAAGTATAAGACATAAAATTGACAAAGAATTGAACTAGTAATAATTGAGTCTTGGAATTGTATTGAAACTAAGTTATAATTGGCTATTACTTTATAATGGCTAGGTTTTGACATTTGTTTAAAAAGAAAACCATCTCAAGGAAAGCTTGACAAGGGTAGCAAAAGAATTAGTAAGAATACCTAACTATAATCTTATGGTTGTTTGATTTTATGTTTGCTTGTTAGTTATGATTTTTGGTTGAGCTTAAGATGATGATATGATAATGATAATGTATGAAAGGTACAACTCCTTACAAGATATGTCATGACAATATGCATATTAGAGTTTGATTATGTATGATCATGAAGTATCTCCCATAACATTATAACATGTTAGACATTTAATCAAGCATACATGATATTATAGTTTATATGATTTGCTATTAGAATTTTAATGAAATATCATTCTTTCCATATAAATAACCATGTTATAGGTGCTAGAATCTCAAAGGGAAAAGGTTAAATGTGAATGAATGTACTTGTATTATAAGATAATTTGGTTATATGACATTATGGAATGTAATAGCACATTATGGTATGTATGTAATAGCACATTGTGACTTAAAGTATGAATTATAATGTAAAAAAAGCATAAATATATCTAAGATACAGAGATTTAAATTTGATACCAAGAACGCCTCAATTGGTTAATTTTTCAATTTATTATGATTTTTCAAAGTTAGAAATAAAATTTGGAATGAGGTAAAACAAGCGTCAAGAGGCAGTGAGGTTTAGATGATAATTTGAAATAGAAAATGAAAGAATTTTTTCATGAAATTTAATGAGATTAAAGAACACATCTTGAGATTTAAATCTATAGGTAATATGACTCATTTCGATGAGTAATCAAGGAGAAATAAATTTTTGAAATTAAACAAGAAAATAGGAATTTCCATATTTACCAAATGAACAATAGTTTTTAACGAATAAATTGTATTCATTTAGACAATAAAACCTCAGTTTTATATTATTTTCTCAAAGTTTAATGAAAGAGCTTTCACTAGAAATTTGAACCACTTTATTTCAATTTTTTTAGATTTAATTATGAATTTTTAAAGTTGAGTCTAAAATTTGGAATTATCAAATGTGTACCCTCATATTTAATTTTTGAAAATTCACTCTTTTTTTAGTTAAAGAGGTTTTAAATTGATTCAAACTACTTCTAATTGAGTATAAATGGGGGTAAAAATAAGGACATGATATTCCGCAACCCCTTAGTAAACTAAAAAGTGGCACTCCCTAAGATTAAACAAACCCTTTTTACATGAAGCAAGGTGCCATAATAGCAGTAAGATCACTGTAACTTAGGAGAAGAGAGATAAGGGGAGCTTAGGGATAAGCTCGGTGTCACCTGACCTTGATTCTCTCTAACCTCGATCTCATTGACATTGTACCTACATTACCTTTTATAGGCAAAAAACACGTGCCCATTAGGGAGTCATAATGGTAATTAAAATAGGTTTTATGACAATTAATGGAGTGAAAAATTATCTATTAATGATGGTTTAATGTAATAAAATTATTTAAGTGTCATTCAAACTGGTTAATTAAAACACATAAAAGTTCAATCAGTCATCAACAAAGGTCAGTTCAAAAACTCATCTTCTTCGCATTCTTACTAGCTCTCAAGCCCATATTTTGGTGTCTACTTGGGTATCCTCATATCTTAAACAATATGAGACTTCTTCCTTCGATACACTGACACATAAAATTTACAACATTAATTACAAAAATTAATATCAAATTCCCTTAAATAATTATGAAATTTCATTGCACCCCAAAATAAAGGTGAAAAGACATTTATACCCTTCTTTTAATACAATTGTCCATGTCTACATTAACAAGTAAAATAAGAAGTTTTACAATAAACATAAGGAAATTAATAACTCTTATAAATACAAGTGTCTGGTCTATATTAACAAGTGAAATAAGGGAATTCATAATAAAAATTAGGTGATTAACAATAAACATAGGGAGATTTAACAACTCCTATAAATATAAATATACAGCTTTGCATTAACAAGTGAAATAGTGAGATTTACAATGAAATTTAGGGGATTAAGAACAAATATAAAGGAGTTAACAACTCTCATCAATACAAGGGTCTAAGTCTATATTATCAAGTGAAATAAGATGATTTACAATAAAAATTAAGTGATTAATAGCTAACATAGGGAAATTACAATTTTTGTAAATGCAAATGTTTAGTTTTATACTAACAATTGAAATAAGAAGATTTATAATGAAAATTAGGTGATTAAAAGTAAATATAAGGGAATTAATAACTCTCATGTTAAATTGAACTAAGGGCAACAAATATCTTTTCACACATAAAATTTAATTTCATTTTAGTCATTGGGGTGCAGTGAAATTTTAGAATTATTTAGAGAATTTTATATTAATTTTTCATAGGTGTCCTTACATGAAATGTTCCCCTAAATAAAAGTCTGCAACACGCACTGGTAGAAAATAAGCTTTCTAAACAGGTTAAAAATAGACTTTTTAAACCAGTTGAAAATAGACTTCTACACCGGACTTAGTCGGGTGTAGAAATAACCCATGTAAAAAGTCTGATATTCTACACCGGTTGTATACAACCGGTATAGAAAATTAATTTTTTTAAACCGATTATTCTATACAACTAGTTTAACAAGTAATGTAAAAAAATCATAATAAAAAAACTCTGGATTCAAATCAGATAAACTTCTAAACCAGTTTCTCCATTAAAGCACTAAAATTCTTTCCTTCTTCATCATAAGTCTGAAGGAGGAGGAGAATGATGAAGAATAATATGTACCTATAAAATACAAGTAGAGAACAAAAAAGAGGAAGAAAGAAAAAGTCAAAGATTCCAGAAATGAAAGAAACAAAAATTCAGATATATAAATAGAATGAAAAGACGTAAACACTATCACCTAATTGAAGATATCACCAAAACATCGCACAATTCCTTTGGGTTACCTTCTCAAATACAAACAGAAATATATTTAAACAGAACCCATAAATGAATGAAACAAAAATCCAAATATATACACAGAAATGAAAACCTAAAAACATTGTCACCTAATTGAAGACATCGCAGAAATGTTGTCACAATTCCTCTGACTTACCTAGTCAAAAGTGAACAGAAATATATTTGAACAAAATCTAGAAAGAAACAAAAAAAAAATACACCCATTATCGCAGATCTGGGTCTTCTTCTTTTGTGAGCTTTAGAGGTGAGAATGACATACTCAAACAATAGAGAATGACGAGCACAGGTATGGCTCATCACATATCTAGGTCTTCTTCTTCAATGAGCTTTAAACAGTGTGTTACGAAGGCAGAGCTTCCTATCACCTTGTCATTACATCAGGTGTAGAATATTTCATCTTTTATACCTGTCACGTGTATATCAGTGTAGAATATTTACACAAGGATATTCTACAACGGATGTCATTCCATCAGGTGTAGAATATTTTACCTTTACTTACAAAAATGCCACTGCTTATTTCTTTTACACCGGTCAATTTTATATTAGGTATAAATATTTTACCTTTATTTACAAAAATACCATCGATCATTTTTTAAAATCGTTTCTGTGAGAATATATTTAAAAATGGGGTTTTAAAAAGTCTATTTTGTACTAGTGAAGTACACATCAAGAACTTAAGTGGGGATGGGCTGCCTGATCTATCGGCTACTTTGAATGACTTGTCTCATTTGCAAGTAAATGTGCTTTCTACATCTGAAATTCATGATCTTATGTTGCCTATTTCGGATGACGAAATTCGAAATCCTGTTTTTGGGCTTCCAAGATACAGTGCTCCTAGACCAGATGGCTTTCATGCATCTTTCTTCTAAAATCACTGGTCCTTAGTTCAGAATGATATTTTTTTTGGTACAATAAATTTTTAGAAAGGGTTTGGATTCACCCATGATCTAAGGTAGGGCGAAATCTCCCTTCCTCCTAAGCGATACTAATGAGGGCAGGGCTAGCTGTTTATTACCTTTAGACTTAAATCTAGGCACCCAGGAGTTAGGATGTCTCCCCAAGCGCTGCGACTCGAACCACAACAAAGTGGTACTCCCCAGGGATCGAACAAGCTCCAAATGGTCGCATGTATAATCCCTTCACTAGCTGAACTCACGGACGATAGGTAGTTCAAAATGATGTTATTAAAATAGTTAGGCACTTTTGATACTATGAACACTTGCTCCATTCTTTGAATAAAATGGTTATTGTTCTTATCCCAAAATCTGATAGACCTCAAGATTTTCGGACATCAGGCCTATTAGTTTGAGCAACACTGCTTACAAGATCATTTCCAAGGTTTGTGCAATATTATCCTCGAAGGGGAGATTAATCTCTGACAATATTATGCTTGCAGCTGATGCTATGTCTGAAATTCACTTGGCTGGCCATGGTAGAAGGAAACTAGCCGCTCTGAAAGTTGACTTCGGCGAAGGTTTTGATTGTTTGTCTTGGGATTTTATTGATGCTATTGTGATAAGAATGAATTTTCCTCAGGAGTGGATTAATCTGGTTATGTAGTGTGTTTCTACTGTTGAATATCAAATTCAATTCAATGGTAGACTAACTTCCACCATTCATTCGAAAAGGGATTAGACAAGGATACCCTCTATCCCCCTATATTTTCAAATTAGCTGCTAATGTGCTCTCATGCCTTATTTCTCACAAAGAAGCAAGTAGTTCTTGGAAAGGTATCAAAATTTGTCATGAGGTCAAACTCACATACCCATCTATTCTATGCTGATGATGGTCTTTTATTTTTTGAGGGAACAAAGGAATGTTTTGAATCTGTTAATGATGATGCACTATCCTCTATTTGTTATTGGTCTGGTCAACAAGTCAATAGAAACAAATCTACATTGGTGTGTAGTAAAAATATTCCTCATCAGCTCAAGCATGATTTATCCAAAATTCTTAATGTTCAGTTTGCTCAACGTCTTGGAAAATACCTTGGAACCTGGTTTGATCCTAGTAGAGGTAAATCTCAAATCTACTAGCAGATTATTCTTAACCTTGACTGCAAAATTAATTCTTGGAAAGCCAGACTTCTTTCACAAGCCTCTAGACTCAATCTCTTAAGATTAATTCTTGATCCATCAATATTCATATTATGTCTTGCGTGAAGCTGCCCCTTGCCCCTTGCCACTTGCCAGACTATTGATAGCAAATGCATTAATTTTTTCTGGGGATCTCAAGGTGAGGCGTAAGATGCATCTTCTCAGAAGGGATATCCTTTCTCTTCTTGTAAACCAAGGTGGTCTTAGTTTAAGTCCTACTAATCGTTTTAACAAGGCTCTTTTGGGTGGAGAATTATTACTTCTAAACCAGATTCCTTGATATTCTCCACCTTGAGGACTAAGTATATAGATGATACTTCCACAAGTCTCATCAAAGTCCCTTGTAATGCTTCTTGGCTGTGGAAGGGACTTGTTGATTGTGCGGATTTGATTACTAGCAGACTCAAATGGGAAGTGGGCGATGGAAAATCAATTTATCTTCGCCATTCAAAATGTTGGCCAATGCAAGTGGATCCTTCTCTTGTTTCTCACCTTAGGATGGTTTCGGATCTTTTAGTGCATGCTCTACAGTCTCTATCTCCACTCAAATGGAATAGGGATCTCCTCACTTCACTCTATTACTCATCTTTGGCTTCTTCCATTGCCCAGTAGCCAACCTCAGTCTTTTCCACTCCTGATTCGTTGCTATGGTCAGGTAACTCTTCAGGATGTTACAATATTCGTGATGGTTTCAATATTATCGCTCTTGCTCAAAACTCCAACCATGATCGACCTGATCTTTTTGGAAGTTCCTTTGGAATATCTCTCTACCTCACAGCTTTTTGCTTTTCATCTGGAAATTGATTCATGATGCTATTCCTTCGGCGGACACACTAAGAAGGCATCATTTCAATGTGCATAGCAGCTGCTTGTTTGGATGTGACGTGCATGAATCCCTGGAGCACCTTTTTAGATCTTGCTCTTTTGCAAAAGCTATCTGGTTCGGATGTTTTTCAATCCCATTTCATTCGACATCCTTCAATGATTTTAAATCATGGATTCGTAATTCTCTGCTCACTTTATTCAATGATGGTGAATTTTACCTGCTTAAGGGTATCATTATCCTTCTCAATGTTATCTGGATGAAAAAACAGGGTTCTTCATCAAGGAACGCTTGCCACACCTGAAGAGACTATTAAGGAGATACTTGGAATGATTTCTTTCACTGACCTTGCTTTTGATACAGGTTCAAGCTCTCGTCTACAGATGCGGTCCCTTCCTATGAATGTTAATCATGATTGTGATTGGTCTTTAATTCTCTATAAAATGAAGAATTCAAAAGGTTGCCATGTTTTTCTGATTTTTAAAGAGAAGATAGTTCACCAATACATCTGGAGGAAGAGAATCAGGTCTGATCAGTTATTTTACTACAAATGTTTGAGGGGATCCCTGCTCTGGATCAAAGCTAGAAGTCCTCTCAATTCCACGGTGTATAAGCTTTCTAGTGTCATCATCAAGGACATTTATGAACTTCTTAAGATGTTCAAGTTTTTTAGACTACTGTTGTAGCTCTATTAACTATCGGTACTTTGTAATATTTTGATGCATTAATGATCATTATGTCTTTCCCAAAAAAAATAAATCTCCGAGACTTGGTTTACATCAATCAAGTTCCTAGAAATGAGAATAATTGTTCAGCTAGAATTCTAGATGAAATCAGCGGCTATGGGGATTTCATTACGTAATGAATTACCATGAAGCCCCTTGTTCAATTTTGCATATCACCAAACCATGCATGAAGGGATAAAAGTCATATCATATCCTACTAAATCTTATTTATGGCTATAAAAATCCTGGAGACAATAAATACCCATGTACTAAAATTTCCTGTGTATGCAATCCTTTATTTTCCTCATACCAAAAAGCTACATAATGTATCCCACCAAATCTTATCTACCTATATATGAAGTCCCTAATAGTGAGGTCATGTCTTTGCTTTTTCCCATGTGTAAGAACCATTGTGTTTTTAGCTAACAGTAAAAATTGCATGGTCGTTGATACCTTTTCAGAAAAATAACAGATTTAATATGCTGAGAAGAAATCACATATATTATACCTCTTCAATTCTTAATATAATATATTTAATTAATTTAATTACGTTAAATAAATTATTTAAATTAATATAATATATTTTATATAAATATTCTAATTATCTTTTTTAATTTATTGATTTTTTTTCACTTAATTATTATTAGGGAGTATCAATAAGGATAATTTTAAAAAAGTTAATAAATATAGAAAATATGTCTTATATTTAGGACTAAAATAAATTTTCAATTAGGTTATATGAGGAGAATGTTATAAATTTATTAATATTTACTTTAAAAAGGTAATTGGATTATTAATATTTTATTAATTATGATGCCTGAAAAATGACGGGGGAAAAAAAAAAAAGGAAAAGCTCCCTGCATTGGAACTGCTGTCATCAAACAATAGTTTTCGAGTTTGGGTCTTTTTCTCTATGGTTAGTACAAATGAGAATGCAAGTGAACTCATTGACGCCACTGACAAAAGTGAAAATGTAAAAATATGATGGGGGTTAAATAAACCACAATAAGATATATGCTTGAAGCTTCCCTTCCAAATGCAATTCAGTAAAATTTTGCAGTTCTGTTAGCAGTCTTTCCATAGTATGAATTAGTTATCACATATTTAACTAATTTAATTAAATTAAAAAAATTAGTAAAATTAATTAATATATTATATATATTTTTTAAATACCTTAATTATTTTTCTTAACTGCTACTAAACAAACCGTTTAGAAAGTATATACTTTTTAAATCGGGTGATTCACTAGTGTAAAATTTAAACGATCCCTTTTGAAATAAGGAGTAGAATTTGCTAATATTTACACGGGGTTATGTGAATAGTATTAATCAATTTTTTTACACCGGTTGTATCTACACCCGTGTATATTAATCAATTTTCTATACCTCACTATAAAGACAACTAGTATAGATGTTATAATATTTACATATATAATTGTTTCTACACCTGTCGATGTTTTTTGTCCAGTTTAAATATATTTTTAACAAACGATCCCTTCAATATTTCATTAACTCCATCCCCTTGAAAGAGACAGCAGTAGAGACAAAGTTCAAGATGACACAGACAAATCTTCAATTGCTCATTACATTATTCATTTAATAAAATTTAATAAAAATATACAACAATTTGAATAGAAAAATAAAAAATATATATTTTGGTAATGACAAATACTATTGAGAATGAATGATTTGAACAAAAAACTCAACCCAAATATTGCGCAGGTCCTCAACATCTTATTTAGAAAATGGGACAAATTGATCAAACATCCGTAACATAAAATTAAAATAAAAGAAATTAAAGCATTATTAAGATATATTAAATTGACAAGAAATATATGAAATCATTAAAAACACAATTTACCTCCTCATTAAGTCAGTCCTATTTACTAAGATGATATTGATCATGTGTCTAACCATGTAGAAGCCGCACGAGTTACTTTCTTTGGGTTGCCTTTGACTCTGTAATATTAACATAAATAAAATTATGTGTCATCGGCAAAAAACTTCATGGAGCATAAGACTTGACACTTTTATTACTTTCGGTGTGATCCATTAGGGTCCCTCACCAAATTGACTTTCTTAAGACCCATTTCAATTGCAAATGTCCTCATAGCCCTATGACCAAAGTTATGAATTTAGTAACCGTTTTATTACAAAGACCATATTTAATTTATTACAAACACAATTGTTCTGTAAGGAAGAAAACTCACATGTTTATAATCTTCTTGGCATCAACCGATGGCTTGTAGTGGAAGGAGAATAAGAAGAAAATTTTATAAGTATGCTTACATAGTATGATCAATTGCCAATGATTGCTGTAGAAAATAATTAGATAATAATGATTATTAGTATTAAGTAAATACAAACCTAGTATGAAAAAAATTGAAATATTATTATTCTTACTCCTGCATATATGGTGCGAAGAAACAATCAATATCTGTTTCACTCAACCTCCTTGAAATGTACTGAAGTCTAGAAGATTGTGAGGTCCCTTTAGAATAAATCTAAAATAGGCAAAGGAATCTGAACCGACCTTGTTTTCCCTTAGAAACCAACTCAGCTTGCATGTACCTACAGTTAATGCAAACACAATGTTAGTTAATGCAAACACTCACCTTGAATGAATTTTGTTATTACATATATTTACATTTAAATTAGATTTACATAAAAAATACTTGGATGAACCTGGAGGTTAGTTTATTCCTAGGAGTGATAACAGACTTCATATCTGCGTGGTCAACAAAGGCAGGTGCCCTCGTGTCACCCACAACTGAATCTATAGGCAACACATCCACATGGAATGCTTTGTCAGATGCCAATTGGATCACATGTTGCATGGCACTCAAATTGGGAGGTGTGGGAAGTTCGCTTGGGGATGATGCGATGTGATCCGAAACAAGATACTTTGGCCATAATATGAAAGTCTCATTTTCTTGACTCACAGTCTTCACCTCATCAGTCAAAATTGGGACAAGAGTATCTTCAATTATCAAGTCTTCAACTCCCACCCTTAATTGATCATCCTGAATTTGGATGTGGTGGGCAGTTGCCCCTAAGATATAGATGAAACCATGTGCCACTAACCTTTTGATAGGATCCTCCACATATAGATCACAAGGTTCAGTATCCTCTGACATCGGCCTAGCCATGCAACAGCTCCCTTTAGTGCTAGGCCAGGCTGCATGTGAGAGCATTTGGGTACACTTGGCTCCTGTTGCCTTGATGTCATCATAGACAACATTTTTTCTTGATTTTTGCAAACCCCTCTTGTAATCTTGCCTCAATTGAAGCTTCTGCATGTTCCCTAGCCTCTGCCCTCATGGTGGATAACAATGATTTTAGCTCTGCCCTTGACACATATGAGGAATATCATGGAGATGCTCCAAAAAAATCTCTTATACTGATACCTCCTCCAACTCCCCTGACATAGCCCCACGCTCTTACTTGCTCGTGACAACAGTCATGATGTCATTCATACTATCTGACTTGAAGGAGCCATAGGCTTCTTGTTGTTTAAGATCAATCTATAACATAAAAAGAGTAAACATAAGAAATAATATAATTAATCTATTAAAATAAAATAATACAAGTAGTACTTACAAATTTTTCCGCAATAATGCGGCGCGATCGCTTGTAAATGATTCGCCTCTTTTTTGGTAAGCATTCAACCATTTATCTTCGTGACGTATTGGAGAAGGGGGAGCAAGAATAACACTAGAATTAGACTCAGCAGACTCTTCCAACCTCTTCCTCTTGGCCCCTAACAAGTTTCTTGCAGCCTTCGCGTAACCCCCTCGAGACATTGTGTTGGGGCAATCATTCTTGAGAGTGTGTTCAATGGCTTTTGCTCTTTTTTACTACAAGAATTGAAGTAGTTAAAATCAATACATACAAAAAGAAGAAACATGGTAAATGCAAAATTCCTTTTTCACGACATATCAACTCACCATAGCTGCTGTCGTAGTCTGAAACCTAACAAATTCTTCCCAATTAGCTTCGTCAATGAATTGATACTTGCTACATGGAGAAGGATGAAGATGATAAGCATCTTTGTCCTGACCATGCACATACTGACAAGCTAGTTGTGTCTTGAATACCCTCCAACGCTCAGCGTAATAAGACAACATCTTCTTCTTCTAGACAATGGGAACATCGTAAGTGAGCTGTAATAATTTCCATCAAAAGCAGAGTTATCAATAAATAGTTGTATTTTTTGGTATTGGTCTGCATACAATATATAATAGTCAGTTATTATACCTGGATAGAGTCCCAAATTTGATTCTTCACGCAATTATCAATAGCATCCAAAGTCTGTATGATGATGTTAGTCTTGTTGCGTGCTAGGAGGCTGACATAACTCATGTACTTTGTCTTGTGTTACCCAACTGGGTTCCAATATGTGTCAAACCCAATTGGTAGTAATTTTCCTTTCTTCCTATCTTTCAAAATGTCTTTCAATCGCATCGCACTTCTGCCCCTTCTTTACTTAGATTTGCTTGGAACATCACTAACCTCAGTCTAATGACCACTACCCCCATATTCCTATATACACAATAACAAAAAAAAATAGTAAACAGAGAAGAATGACTGACAACAGTGAAAGAAATACAAGCATTTATCGATTGAAAGAAGTGCAAGCATTTATCGCAGAAAACTACAAAACCTAGATTAAACAAACACATAAAAGGTGAAGCACATTGATAAAACACAAATTGTGTATAGTTTCTATGACATTTTTAGGGTCTTATTACAACTTTACCATTCATTTTATGCCTGTATTTTTGTTTTTATGGCAATACTTGATTGTGCTTGGCAATGTGCTAATTAAAGGGTAAAATAGTAAATTAACTCTTGCAAACTGTATAAATATTGTTCTCTATTGATTTGGACTTTTACAATGAGCTTTGGTTTTGAATCACAGGTATTTTGGAGGAGAACCAAGGACTAACGTGAGCAAAAAAGAAATTATAAGACAAAGAAAATCATATCACGCTTCTGTGCTTTTTAGTCACGACCAAAGTGTCCAAAGGTCGCGACCTACTTTCTTCTAGGAAGTTTCTCTATGTTTATAGGTCGCGACCAAAATATGGATCTGGTCGCAACTAAAAGAGATAATCGCTGAAGCTGCGCATTTTGGATTAGGTCATGCAGGAATAAAAGGAAGAGGAAGCTGCAGACGTAAGGGGAATGATTTTTGGACCTGATTAGGCTAAGAAGCAATACTCAAATCCTCTCTACACCTTCTCCACAACCTACACATTCATCTTCCATCTTTCTGCACTTTTCCAAAGAATCTCACATCTCTACATCAGTAATCCATCACCTCCTTCTGCTTCCTCATGGCATCATATGTGGACAGCGATTGCGGTATAGTAGGAGTCATGAGAGGCTAAATATTTAGTCTCTTGGTGATAGATCGCATATCTTGAGCTCATAGACTACAGTGCATATAGGGAGTTTTTTGTTTTAATCTTACCTTTCTTAAGTTTTTAGAATTCCTAGATCTAGGGTTTTGATTTTATGAGTAAGGATTGGATATTGATCGATTATTCTGAGATTAAGTTTTGTAATTGAATTTGGATGATTTGGATGTTTATTTAATATGAATATTTTAGTTTTGATTTCTGGATAACTGGGTTTTTATTAACAATCATTGTTAACTAATTCGATTGCTTGAAATCTATGGTCATCGATCGATGATCATTTGAGGGCATCTACATCGTCTGATTTAAATTGCACACTAAGTGGATTTTGACAGTTCATTAAGAGTTTTTAAACTAGCTTTGATCAAAGGAGTTTAAGGAATGTTAATGTTCTAGACTCAATCGATCGATTGAGGTTTCTTTTAAGACTTGGTGAATTTAAAACCCCATATCATATTAAGAGTAAGGATAGATAGTTTTCAATCATCAAGAGTCTGTCTCAACACATTCCTTTCAAAATCCACTCATTTTCCAACTTAATCAAAAATACAAAAATATTTACTTTACTGCGCCCTTATTTTATTACTTCAAAAATAATCAAACCCAAAAACCAAATTTTACTTTCGCTCAGGTTTTTAATGGTTTTGTCACCAGTTTGCTAATGTTTCCAATAAAAAGGTTCCTCGAGAAGAATGATAGGGATGTTCCTTATAATGCATTAATAGGGTGCAATTAATTTTATTTTGATGCATAGGATGACGACAACCAGTGCAAATCAATGGTGCAGTTGTTGGCGAACCAAGTAATTGGTTCGTTAGCAATTGGTTGTCAATTTCATTATTTACCTGAGTCAGTTTTTGTTTGAATTTTAGTTTGTTGTTTTTAATTTCATTGCACTTTGCATTTTTCTAAGTTTTTACAAAATCAGTCTCTGTGACTATAAGTCACAACCAAACATCATTTGCGTCACGACCACAACACATTTTAGTCGTGACTAGTGAACTTTTCTGTTGTGAAACTTTTGTGTCTGAAATTGAACTCAATTTAGAGATTCCATTAGAAATTTCTAACATGGCTGATATTAATCCTAATTGACATAATGGGTATAATAGGCAAGGAAAAAATGAAATACCAATGAACGTAGAAGATAATAGAAGTGTGAGGGAAATAAATCATTCACATGTGAATTATGATCTTTATGGCTTTTACACTGAAGAGGCTAATTTCGAAATTAAAGGAGCTTTGATTGCAACCTTACCTAAATTTTATGGTTTTACAGGAGAATATCCACATCGGCACTTACAAACCATGCATATGATCTGCTCTTCGATGAAGCCTCCAATGACTATTTTGGATTATGTTTTAAGGAGGTGTTTCCATTTTACTTTAGAAGGGAAGGTTAAGGAGTGGTTATACAATTTGCCAACTCATTTCTCAACTCTTACATGGGATCAGTTGAAGTCAACATATCTAGAAAAGTTCTTCCCAGCCTCAAAGACAACTCGAATGAAGAAGGAGATTACAAACATTATGCAATAGGATGAAGAGTCATTACATGAATATTGGACAAGATTTATCAATTTGTTGGCTCGTTGTCCGATCACAATATGACAAAGGCTGATCTAGTAGATATTTTCTTTAATGGTCTACTCCCTCACAATCAAGTGTCCTTGAATGTAGCAGTAAATAGCTCTTTGAGAGATAAGACTCCATAAGCAAGTTGAGATTTATTCCAGAAAATAGCTAATGAAGACCATCAGACTGGGGATCCAAGGAGAATGCCCTCATCATCTTCAGGTATTCAAATGAGATCTTAGCAGAAATAGTAGCTTTAGTAAATCGAATGGAAAAGAGGATGAATGTAATTGAAAGAGAGCTGCATTCCACAAAACAAGTTCATGCAGTGGGAATCTCACAAGCACTAGTTACAAGATGTGAATCATGCGGTTCAATGATGCATGCTACCAGTACATGTGACAGATAGTATGAAGAAGTGGTTACAATGTATCAAGGGAGAGACAATCAATACCAAAAGAGAGACCCATACTCTAACACATACAACCCTAGTTGGAAAGACCACCCAAATTTTAGGTGGGGGAGTGGGGAAAATAGGCCCAACTAATTTTAAGGAGGTAGTGCTTCCTCAAGCAACTATCAAAATAATGCAAGGTCTATAGTTTCAACTCACCCTAATGCCTTAGTGGCGTCAAGACCATATGAGACTTCTTAGTTGTTAAAGAGTATGGTTGCACAAATGAATAACATGGACGGTAGAATGACCAATATATACAACAAGCTCAAAGAGAATGACGGTCAATTCACCTTTACAGCTTCAATCCTTCAAAGTATGCAGAAGGATAATGCTGATGTGCACAGGAAACTTGAGGAGTTAAGTTCCAAGAATACAGATATTACAAGTCATTTAAGTCAAGTCTCCAATACAGTGAGTGACATCCAAACGAAGAGTAATGGTAGCATACCTTCAAATATTGTCATTAATCTGAAGGTTCTGAATGTCATATCACTCAGAAGTGGAAGAAAAGTGCATTTTAAGGAAGATGATACAGTACAGGAGGATATGAAATATCCTGAAGTAGAAAAATCATCAATGTCACATATGAAGATTGGAAAATCAGAAAGTATTAAAGAACAACAGCTTATGCTCAAGAAGGAAACCCACATACACGAGAAAATAAGTCCAAAACACGTACACGACAAAGTACAACGAGAGCGAGAACAGAGAAGAACAAGAAGAACGACTGACCACAGCAAAGCCTGACAAAAACAACAGAATACAACGACTGGCTTAATGATAGACGAAGTAAAAAATAAGACTGAATACAACCTAGGAATTGAAGAGACGACGTAAAAAATAAGACTGAATACAACCTAGGAATTGAAGAGACACGCCAATAGGCGAGCTTCGATAAAGGATTTCCATTAAGACTTTTTACACCAGTTAGCATTTAAATCCGGTGTAAAAATCATATTTTGAATATGAAATGACTAATATTTGAATTTTAAAAAACTTTCTACACCGGGTAACATGTACAACTGGTGTAAAAAAAGGTGACCTTTAGTTTTTCAGATCACTTTTTACACTGGATAACATGTACAACCAGTTTAAAGATTGGAGTTGTTTTTTCAAACCCATCCTTTTATTAACCCATCACTTGTAAGTTACAACAAAATAATATATGCAGTCACAACAATATACTTGTGCTATTATTACATCAAAATAATATATGCAATCACATACAAATCAATCAGAATCTATTTCTTCTTCATTCAATTTTGGTAAACCTATTGAAAAAGAAGGGGTTTCACAAACTGAATCATCATCATCAATAACTCTTTTTCCTTGGAGAGCGATAAACCATCTTTTATTTGCTGAATCAGTGATATAGAATGTTTGCTTTGCTTGGTCTACCATAATGAAAGGCTCATTCCCAAAACTTGTACTACTCAAATCAACCAGTATAAATCCTAACCGATCCACCATAACACTATTGTTTACATTAGCCCACTTGTATTTGAACACGGGAACTGTGAATTTGGTGTAGTCCAACTCCCAAATCTCTTCAACGACACCATAATAAGGGATGACTGCTAATTTAGAATTGTTGTCTTTTGAACTAGAGAAGTATATAACTTCAGCCATTAACATAACACCACTATTATACACGCTACTTTTATCATCTAGGGACTTTGTATAAAAGGAATACCCGTTGATATCAAATGAATTCCAACATATCACATTAAATTTAGGACCATATGTCAACCAACTATATAGTCTTGAACTTCATCAATATTATTCAAGATGTGTAAGTGTATTTGCTGCAATTCATTACGATCAACACTCTTCACTGACATTCTGTGTTGACCCCCAGTTTGGTATGGGGTTTAGCGAGACCAGTAAGTCTTACTTTAGATAGGTAGTGTTGACAAAAATTCATAACTTCTTCAGAAATATATTTTTCACCAATAGATGCCTCAAGCCGATTTAGATTCTTCATTTACCCTTTAAGGATTTTCAGGTATCTTTCAAATGGGTATATCCATCATAAGTATATAGGGTCACACAGTTTTATCTCTTGCACTAGATGAATGATGAGGTCTACCATGACGTCAAAAAAGCTTGGAAAAATAGTTTTTCAAGTTGGAACAAAATAACATAACGCTCATGCTCCAATTCATTCAACTTTTCAGTCTCAAAGACTTTGCCACACATAGCATTGAAGAAGAAGCAAAGTCAGGTTACAATGTGTCTCAAATCATCTTGAAGGATTCCTCGAACAGCTACTTGGAGTAATAGTTGTATCAAGACATCACAATCATGAGACTTTTGGCCTACTAATTTCAAATCTTTCATCGACACAATCTTCTTAAGATTAGATGAATACCCAGAGGGAATTTTGATTCCTTGTAAATATTCACAAATACTTCTTCTCTCACCATTGGACAAAATATTAATCTCTTCAACACAATAACTCCCCTTACCATCTGGCATTAGATGTAAATCCTCATGTATTCTCATTTCTTACAAATCTAATCTTGCCTTCAAATCACCTTTGAAACTACCATGTAGGTTGAAAAATATTCCAACAATGCTGTCACATATTTTTCTCCACATGCATGACATCAATACAGTGCCTTACCTGAATGTGTTGCCAATACAGATGCTCAAAGAAGACAGATCTTTTTTTCTATATATTTTTCTCATTTCTCTAGGTAGTCTTACCGAAAGTAACATTGATGTCTTTCACCTTTTCATAAACTTGTTCTCCAGTCAATGGCTCCAGAGCATTTCAAATTCTTGGCTGCCAAAATTTTTTTTCTTCAGTCAACCGTATGGGTGGCTTTGTCTTAGAAATCTCCTATACCCTAGGTAGACTATATTTCTTTCATGATAAAGTTGATAGTAGCAAGTCCCATCCTCACAAATGGGACATGCTTTATGGCCCTTAACACTATACTCTGACAAATTTCTGTATACATGGAAGTAATTAATTATACAAAAGATCATAGCTCTCATATTTCACCTCCTTCTTCAAATCTTTGATCAAGGGCATTACGTAAATGTCTATGTCATTTCCTGGTTGTTTCGGTCCTGAGATCAACATAGACAATATTACATACTTCAGTCTCATATATAACAAGGGAGATAGGTTGTAAACTATTAAGAGGATGGGCCATGAACTATGTATACTACTAAGGCTACCATAAGGGTTCATGCCATATATACTGACTCCACACCTTAGGTTTCATGGTTCCTTGCCGAACTCAGAAAATAAGTCATCAATCTTCTTCCATCGCAAAGAATCAGCCAGATGACAAAGCTTTCCATCACAAATCCTTTCATCACATGCCATTACATTTTTATGCATCATCTTCATTAGGAAAAAGCCACTTAAACCTTGGTATAATTGGAAGATACCATAACACCTTTGTAGGAGACTTGTTTGAAATGTACCTTGGTGTCTTACATATTGGACATTTCTCCTCATCTTCAAAATCTTTCCTGTACAATATGCAATCATTTGGGCATGCATGAATATTTCTATACTGCATGCTTAAAGGAAATATTATTTTCTTAGCATCATAGTAGCGTTTGGGTAACACATTTTCTTCTGAAAACATGTATTGCAACAACTCAAGAAATTTTGAAAAACCTCTATCACTTCACCCATACTGTACTTTCACACTAACCAATCTCAACACCGCATTCAACAGGTTGTAGTTTTTGCACCCTGGGTATAAAGGTTTTTCTGCATCATTGCACATAGTACCATATGCATGTGACTTCATAAAAGTATCTTCTCCAATATCACGAATTATATCTTCTACCCGATTATCAATATCCATGTCATCATCAAAGGTATGTTTTAAATATTCAGATGCACTTGACATTTTCACATTTTCACCATGTTATACCTATATTGTGTAACTCTTGCAAAACCCCTTACAAATTAGATGAGTGTACATATCTGCAAGACTTTGTTTTCTCTCATTCAAACAACCCATACAAGGATAATAAAACCTTCCGTTGTCATCATCACCATTTTGTTTAGCAAAATCCAAAAACTCCTTCACCCCCTCAGCATACTCAACACTTATTCGTTTAACATTTATCCAACTACGATCTATATTTGTGGAAGACTAAAAAACCAAGAAAATAGAAAACAAGAAAACCTAGTTTGCAGCTAATTATGGGAGAGAATATACTATGCACAAGTGGAAGAACTCACCAAATGAAACAAGTGAATGACAACAATGAATCTAGCACAAATAACGGCAAAAGGTACTGCCAGTAGTGCATAAATCTTCAGTTCTCGAGACAAGGAATTCAAAACAAAACTCACCGATTGTGAAGGGTTGAGAAGACTTAAACACGCGAACAAGTGAAAATGACATATGGGAGGTGCGAAGGGGATTTTAATTAAATTAAAGTGTATTTCATAAGTAAATCTACACCGAATAAAATGCAAGACCTGTGTAGAGATAACTTTTTTCTAAACCGAATATTATATTCTACACCGATCACTTTTATACCGGTGTAAAATATTATAAATTGAACAACTCTACACCGGATGAAGTGGAAGACCGGTGTAGAAATAATTTATTCTAAACCTATCATTATATTTTACACCTGACATTGATATGTCTGGTTTCAATCTGTTGTATTTTTTAAAAAATAAATAAAAGAACATGTCATCAGAATAAGAAACTTCATTCATTCAGCTTTACTAATAACTTTATATCAAAAGTATAAAATTTCCAAAACATCTACATAATATATAATATATTATCTCTTTTTGTCATTAAGTACAAAAAAGTTACATGCTTTCACTCCTCAGCAAACTTGGAGGTTTGGGATTCATTAGAGTCAGTAAGATCAATAGGATGATACAAGCTATCAAGATGTTGATGGTGGCGAACTTCTGAGTGAAAAGCTCTAAAATTGTCTTTCAATCTAGTAATTTTATGAGACAGTTCTTCCACTGAGTCCTTCAGGGCATTGAAGAGCATGATGAGTTCCTCAAGGCGCTCCATTAGAGTGACAACTAAGGGAGGAGGAGAAGGAACTATAGGGTGATGGTTAGGATATTTATCTTCAAAATCGTCTCTATTTCTTTTGTACGGCAGAGAAGGAGGTGTCATTGAGGAAGAAGCCATTAGAATGTTCAGAGAGAAGAAAATAAAATAAAATAGAGATAAAGTTATGAGACGAAAAGTACTGATTATAAGAATGGTATACATATGGTTGAGGAATAAGAACGATTTCAGAAAAGAATATCGAAGAATGCAATTGGCCTTCTAGCATAATGAGTACAAACGTTGGAAATTGAAGAAGTGAAATAAACGGCCTAAGAAGGTACAGAGAAAATAAGTGGGAAAGCATAGAAGGAAACTGAAGAGTTAGAATAGAAAGTATATTTAATACCAGTTATATATCTTTTACACCAGTTCAATTTAAATGTGGTCTAAATATTTCATCCGATTTACAAAAATACCACCAATCATTTGTTCTAAAACTTCTCCGCAAGGTCTAAAGAAATTATAAAGAAAAGAAGTAGGAAATCATAGGAAAAAAACTGACGAGTCAAAATATGACGCAGCTAATCTTTACATGTTGATATTAGTATCCGTGGTAGTAATTATTGTTTATACCAGTTATGTGTACATCCGGTGTAACTATTTTATCTTATTTATAAAAATACTACCAGTCATTTTTTTAAATCGTCTTTACGAGGACAGGTTTAAAAATGGGGTTGTAAAAAGCATATTTTGTACTAGTGTCCCCTCCCTCTCTTACTTAATTGTTATTGAGAAATATCAATATGAGTAATTTAAAAAAATTGATAAATATATGAAATATATCTTATAGTTAAAATTAAAATTAATTCCCTTAATTAGATTCTATATTAAGGAATTGAAGAGTATAATAATTTTTCTATAAATCACTTTCGAAAATGGTGTAAAAAATAATTACAAGCGTGAAGAACTTCGCCTGATCCATGCTATGCATGATAGAGACCATAACGGGGCATTGGAATTTAGAGGCAATTTGATATGACTATCATCTTAAAAACATTAAAAATACTATATCAATCATTAATATAAAAATTAATTAACTCTTTTTTTAAAATAAATAAATCAGTTAATTATAACTAAATATAAACTTTAAAAATAAATTTATATTATATGCTATTTAATCTACTAAAATTAATCAATTAGTTCTTATATTAATTATGATTAACATATTTATTTAGTTTTATTAACCTATATAAAAAAGTCAACTAACTCTCATACTCCTTTAAATCTTAATTATAAGAACTAGGTGACTTTTTGGATAGACTAAGAAAACTATATAAATCATTTAATTATGATCAAATTCAATCATACAAGATACATTTATATTATATATTCATCAATCCATCAAAATTAGTTAACTGACACTTATATTAGTTATAATTAATTAATTTATTTAGTTTTCTTATTCTATCTAAAAAAGTTAATTAACTCTTATAATTAATACTAGAGATAGTATAATAGCTAGTTGACTTTTTTTAGAGAAATTAAGAAACTAAATAAATCAATTAATTATAATCAAATTCAATCCATCATAATAAATTCATATTATATATTTTTTAATTGACAAAATTATTCAACTAACTCTTATATTGATGATTAAAAAGATATGATTTACTTAAAATTAATTTGCCCTGTCCTCCCAACATCCAACTGATGTACCAGAAAAAGCCTTTTGGCTTGGTGATAGGCAAACCAAACAAAGGATGTATGATGTGATTTTGGCTAGGCTAATCATTTGCTAAAACGCATTAGAATAATGTTCATAGCAAAGGTGGAAACCAGTTAACCATCCCATTACTATGATCAAAATTAGTAGACAGCGATGCAAGTGCTTCTTTACACATATCAACATGATCGGAACACATCCAAACAACAAAAAAAATTATGTTCTACCCATTAACATGGCTAAGCAGCTACCCATTCAGGCCATTCCTCCTCTATGAAGCAACGCCCTTCCAACTGGCAACATCTCATAGAAAGTATGGGTTAAGCTTTATTCAGAATTTTCTCAAGTATATCTAGTATTTTATGAAATATCTAGCATCCTGAAGTAATATTTTTAGATATGTCTAATACTTTAAAATATTTTTTTATGCATCTAGCACCTTAAAATATTTTTTTATATGCATCTAACATCCTAAATATATTTTGATACATTTAGTACTAAGGAACAAAAAATACTTTGTCACTGGACACACCTAAAAAATATTTTAGGGTGTTAGATGCATTATAAAGTACTTTTGAGTACTTGATATATCTAGAAAAATATTTGAGGATTATGTATGAATCTTAACCCTAACATATATATATATATATATATATATATATATATATATGTTATAAATCACGAGTGACAAATTTTCAGATATTCACACAAAGATATGATCACTTCATAGATTATTATATTATTATCTAGTGGACAAGTTAGAAGCATGCATACTAAGAATCCAACCAATCCAGGAACTACAACAGTGTGATAAGCTTCAATATTATTATAATTTTTATGACAATTTTGCAAGGGTTCTAGAGTTTTTAATGGGCTGAAATAGTGTCATTTGTGATATATTTGTGAGAATATGATATTATATATCATTTGTGATCAATGTAGTACATTAACGAAGAAATAAATTGAATTCTAGAATTGATAGTCAAGAACCAGAATTTTAATGGTTGGGAAGGACCAATGAATAATATTGACACTTAAGGACCATAACCAAAGCTCGGCGTTTTGTTAATATTAGAAGGAGATCCAAGAATCTATTTTCCAATCCATTATAGAAACGGAAACAACAGAATAGGAGAGAGGAAATTGGTAAGAATGTGCCTAAAAGGAGTTGTTTACAGAGTGGGCTCCCTGGGATACACTTGAAACAGGAAAGGCAGACTTCACGAAGAGATTCACACCCAGACTGGAGACAAGGGAACTACTTCTTCTCTTTCTATTTTTCTTCCATGATATATATTTCGATCACTCTGTCCAGATGATTCATTCCACCTCTGCTGTAACTACCTCCGCTTCCATAACAGAAACATCTCTGTAACTTCTTTCGCTCACTCTTTCTGCAACCTTCTACTGTTCAAGACGCGATACCAGAACCACATTCTCTTTATTCTAATCCTCCGTCTCTCTCAACTCACCATGGATTCTGCTCGTTCTCCTATTGCTTCTGCTGAGATCATAATAGATATGCAAGACTGACTCGCTGTGTTCCCGAGGAGATGATCGAGATCTGAGCTTCGTTTATACCAAGGAGCTTTCTGTACTTTGAGTTTAATGCCGGATTCCATGTGTTTATTAGTGCAAGTTGTAAGAATATATACATTTATCCAGATCTAGTACTTTACTTGGAATTAAATGCATGTTGTCCAGATGATTCATTCCACCTCTGCTGTAACTACCTCCTCTTCCATAACAGAAATTCCATCTCTATAACTACTTTCACTCGCTCTTTCTGTAACCTTCCACTGTTCACGACGCGAGACCGGTACCACCTTCTCTTCATTCTTATCCTCCGTCTCTCTCAACTCACCATGGATTCTGCTCGTTCTCCTATTGCTTCTGTTGAGATCGTAACAGATATGCAAGGCTGAGGCGCTGTGTTCCCGAGGAGATGATCGAGACTTGAGTTTCGTTTATACCAGGGAGCTTTCTTTGAGTTTAATGCTGGATTCCATGTGTTTATTAGTGAAAGTTGTAAGAATACATACATATATCCAGATCTGCTACTGTACTTGGAATTAAATGCCTGCTGTCCATATGATTCATTCCACCTCTGCTTCCATAACAGAAATTCCATTTCCGTAACTTCTTTCTCTCGCTCTTTCTGAAACCTTCCACAATTCAAGACGCGATACCAGAACCACCTTCTCTTCATTCTTATCCTCCGTCTCTCTCAACTCACCATGGATTCTACACGTTCTCCTATTGCTTCTGCTGAGATCGTAATTGATATGCAAGGCTGACTCGCTGTGTTCCCGAGGAGATGATCGAGATCTGAGCTTCGTTTATACCAAGGAGCTTTCTGTACTTTGAGTTTAATGCTGGATTCCATGTGTTTATTAGTGCAAGTTGTAAGAATATATACATGTATCCAGATCTACTACTTTACTTGGAATTAACCCCGCTGCTGTAACTACCTCCGCTTCCATAACAGAAATTCCATCTTTATAACTTCTTTCACTCGCTCTTTCTGTAACCTTCCACTGTCCATGACGCAATACCAGAACCACCTTATCTTCAATCTTATCCTCCGTCTCTCTCAACTCGCCATGGATTATGCTCGTTCTCCTATTGCTTTTGCTGAGATCGTAACAGATATGCGAGGTTGAGTCAGTGTGTTCCCGAGGAAATGATCGAGATCGAAGCTTCGTTTATACCAGGGAGCTTTCTGTACTTTGCGTTTAATGGTGGATTCCATGTGTTTATTAGTTCCAGATGTAAGAATACATACATGTATCTAGATCTACTACTTTACTTGTAATTAAATGCCTTCTGTCCAGATGATTCATTCTACCTCTGCTGTAACTACCTCCGCTTCCATAACAGAAATTCCATCTCTGTAACTTCTTTCGCTCGCTGTTTCTGCAACCTTCCACTGTTCACGACGCAAGACCAATACCAACTTCTCTTCATTCTTATCCTTCGTCTCTCTCAACTCACCATGAATTCTGCTCGTTCTCTTATTGCTTCTGCTGAGAGCGTAACAGACATGCAAGGCTGAGTCGCTGTGTTCCGGAGGAGATGATCGAGATCTGAGCTTCGTTTATACCAGGGAGCTTTCTGTACTTTGAGTTTGATGCTGGATTCCATGTGTTTATTAGTGCAAGTTGTAAGAATACATACATGTATCCAGATCTGCTACTTTACTTGGAATTAAATGCCTGCTGTCCAGATAACTATATGGAAGTTGATGATGAACTGATTAAAGTTCCTAGTTGTTGTTTCTCTATACTCTTTGATTGAATTACCCTATTAATTCTTGTCTAGTTGACAATATTAATAATCAATTTGGTAAGATTAAAAGCAATTCATAGTTGTTATTGTTAATAAGATAATTAAGTCATCATTTTCTCTCTTAACCGAATGAAGTTTCAATGGAATTAGCTTCATAAGTTGTGAGGTTAACTCTTGAGATTGACTGGTTGTTAATTTGTTCCTTGCATTCTTTATGCTCCTCATCTCAAGTAGCAATGAAGATCATAGATAATCTCTGAAAGGGAACATTCTAAATTTGTTGTTAAAACCTACGTGCCACTGCCAGCAACTTCTTTGAATCTAAAATCATTAAAAAAACAAACATTAGTTTTTAAGGTTTAAAATCAGAAATAAACCAAAAACAATCCTTCATTGATTCATTGGATTAGCTAAAAACCTTAATTACATCTAGGCTCCTTGAGAAGAATGACCTAATCTAGATTTCACTTTTACTATATTTAGCTTAGCAAATTAGTTTGATAGGTAAACAACATGCTTATGGACAGTGTAGCCATTTTACCATTCTCCATAGGATTGCCTCCACGATTTGAGGGGATGTGCAGGTCGATAATCTTCTCTAATCAGTGTTGATGTGTACATACACATATGACAATATACGATGTAAAACTCCTTTTAATGCAATGGCAAAGTTACAGGACTACAAATGATAACAAATCCATTGGTATATAAAACTACAAGTGTGGCTAGGATATTAGTCATCACTATTGCACTCATAAAATGAGGGATATGGAGAAGATCTCTAATAAGCATTTATGCATACATATATACACACAAAGGATAATATACCTGCTACCACTTGAAATAGTGGAACAAAAGATTTAAAAGCGCAGCTATCATATTACCCACAAATTGGGGGATATTTTGAACAATATCTTCTACAGTCAGTGTTGAGTAATTTAGACACAAAAGATAGTATGATAGAAGGTATGAATCAGCGAATGAATACAAACAACTCAAAGGTAAAAAGTTACCTTTTGTGTCATTCCCAACTTTTTACCTTTTAGAATTAGAACACTACTGGTTATAGTGATAAATGGACAAGGAAACTTGAAGGAACTGTGTTTACAGGAGAATCTGATTCATAAGCTGAAATGGAATTCTCTTATTTGAACTCTACTTTCCACAAATGCAACTTTGCTCTCCGCCGCTGGTTTCTTCCTTCACTAATGCATTCATCAGAAACTTGCTGAAGTATCGATGCAAATTTTAGCATATGGTGAACCATGAGCTACAATATATGAAATTAGCAGTGAAAAAGTGGGTTGCAGTAATATCATATAAATTAAATAAACTTTCTTCTTTCCTCGTTTTTGTATGTATCATTGGTTGATTCCAAGCTGTTGAGCTTTTTGGAATACTTTGGCACACCCATCTTGCCATATTCCTCTTAGGATGCAAATTATCTATAGACTTTTACTATCATTTGTTTTATCTCCTCATTTGTTTACCACTCGTTCCTCACTCTTGTTGACTTTTTTGGAATAGTTTATGCCTTCTTTTCCTCTCTCTTTAAACTTGATTTCAGTGCAAATGTACTTATATTTTTTCAGCTGTCAATCTGGGTATGTATATTTTTTTTATCTAAAAACCTATACTCTTTTCCGTTCAGTTTATATATTAATAATGATAATGGGGTAATTTGGGTTCGTCAAGGTTTATTGCTTTGGATGATGTTAAAAAGGTTCATTCATTTTAGAGAAATATAGGGTATGGGCAGAAATACGTTTCTATCAGATGGGTTTGAAATACTCATGGTTTTGTGATCTTAAATTAAAGGGACAAACTTTTAGTGAAGTATTTTAATTTTAAAAATATAGGAATATATAAATGTATAGATATAAACTATCTCCTATTATATTTGAGTGGTGTGCGGGGTATATATAATGGTGGGATGGATTAAATATTTCATTATTTATGTAAATAATATAATTTTTTACCTGTTGCAAGTGGTATTCTTAATTTGTAACAAGTGATGATATATTAATTGTATTTTCTTTAAGTTAATAGAAATTTGAATTTAATATGAATTTGATTTAATACAATTTATAAATAGCAATATAAAATATAAAATTTCTGTTAATTTTTTTATTTTTCTATAATTATTGGATTTATATATTTGTAAAAGATCGCATGCTTAAATTGTAAATACTTTTATTATTCTAATATATACTTTGAATTTATTATCTTAACTATCAACTTTCTTTCCTCTTAAAATGACCTAGTTGAGGCAATGGGTCAACTTAGAGTCAATATGTTAGTTAGATGGGTTATATTAAAATAATATAATTTAATAAAAAAATCAGATTTGAGAACAAGCTAATATTTATATAAAAGGATCACTCAAACCATAATATTTTGATGCATGCATATCACATAACTGTTTGATTAAAATAATAATAAAATATAACATTGAGAATATATATTTTTCTTTACAATTACAAAATAACAAAATAATAAAATATTAATAATAGTTAATGATAGTTTGATTTAGTAATCCAAGAAATAAAAGTAAGAAATCAACAATGGTGATAAACTAAAATAATAAATCTTGTTAATGGTAGTTTAAACCTGTTAAAATAAAAAATAAAAAAAATAGTTTTTTAAAGTAAATTTGACCCAGATTATGACCGAATTGCTCGTATTATATTGAGTCATCTTCAAGTCAAATTCACTTTGAATTGGAGCCTTGATCATATTGACTAGGTGATCGAGTCACCAATTTTTAGGTCAACTTAGCTAGTATAATATGGGTTTTAGAATATTGTTTAAAATCTTACAATACCAAATTCAATTAAAAATGAATATAATTTGACTCAATACTTTAAATTATGTTAATTAACTAGTAATCCTTTTAATTAATTATATAATATTTTAAATTTTTAACTATAATAATTATTTATAATAATCATAAAATCACTTTATTCTTTAAAAGATGTTAAGCCATGCAATCAATAATCTTATTAACTAATTCTATAATTTAAATCTTTAACAATAATAATAATTTATAATAATTATAAATAATTAATCAATTATAATATATTTTTTCTTTGATACTCTATAAGCTATTTTTTTGTACTCCCTCCAATTCATGGGAGAATCTCAATTTTATGTGACTATTTAGAAAACTCTCAAATTAAAGTTTTAAAAAAGTTTTTAGTTCAAATATTAATTTAGAAAAAATTTAAAATAAACATTTATATTTGTTCAAAAGGATATTTAGACTAAATTATAATTTAAAACAAAAGTTTTAGTGTGTGTTTGGCATGTGGGTTAGGGAATAAATTTTTCTCTCAAATCATAGTTATGTAATTTTTGTGCCAAACAGCCACTTTACCTGAAAAATCACTTCTAACTCTAAACTATGGTTTTATCCTATAAAACTATAGTTTTACATAATCTACAACTTTTAACTTTTCACTGTGAAATATGATAATTTTATATCCATTAGGCATTATTGTTCCAACAGTGATGTAGAATTATCTTATCCAAACATAAAATTATAAATAAAATTTATACCTTATGTAATTATCATATTTAGTTTATATTCTTTTTGGTAATTTACCAATATGAAAAGTGATTCTACTACTAATTATCCAAATATCTTCATTTTTAAAAATCTATTATTCCCAAAATCTATTCTTTAAGAGCTAATCTAAACAGGCCCTTAGATAAGTTATTGATATTAGTTTCTAGAACAGTAAAAGAGCTTATGGACTACCTAATTACTATTTTACAATTACTTTTTCTTACATCCTCTATCATATATTCTCTATCTTTTTCACCTTATTTTTTTATCTCATCTCTCATCTCTCATCTCTCATTTTTCTTCTCTCTTCACTCTTCTCCTCTCTTCTCCACATTCTCTCATCTCTCTTATTTTTAATACAATAATACATTTTTTTAGTAATTTTTTAACTATAAAAATCATTCCAATAATAATTATCCAAACATTCATTTATTCATAATCACTTTTTTTTTATAATTTTTTTTCTAAAAATATATTTTTAAAAATTATTTAAATTTTTTTTTCATAAACCCTTTTTAAACTCTTATCTAAACAAATCTAATATATATTTTGCGTTATTATATAATTACGTATTAGAATTTGTTTTTACTTTTATTTTTTTTCCTAGTCAGCTTTATTTTTTTTGTTTAACTTAAGCAAATAAAAGATTAAGATTCCTTTTAATTATTTGAAATGTTTTTGAAGAGGTGAGTATTGGAAAAAGAATGATTAAAAAATATTGAAAATAGATTTGAGAAATTAATTTTCTTACTTTTTTCGATAGGAAGAACTTAATTTTCGACCTAGATCAAAATTCACCCTAACTTCTTGTTCTTTGTTTCTTTTTTTGGGTCAAAACCCTAGAATTAATTATAAGACCGACAAGATCTCGTGAGCAGCGGATGCCTTTTTCTTCGTCGACGGACAAGCATTCCCCACTCTGTCCTACGCCGTACACCGTGATCAGCCCTGCGTGGTTGTTCTCGGCCAAGTTGTGGAGAAGGATCGGACCTTAGGGCTTTTTCTTTTTTACTTCCAAAATCCGGTGAGATTGATTTGTTCAATCTGGCTTTGAATCTAGATTTGAATTTCTTCCCCGCGTCTTCCCTGCGTGGTATTTCTTGCTCTGTTTTAAATTTTTCATTTTGATTAGTTTTGAATCTAGTCGTGTAATTGTTTGAATATTAACGCTTTTGAATTTGGGAACATGTGCAGATTGAGTATAATATATTTTTACTAGTTTTTTGCTTGAATGGTGTGTAATTATACTTCTTGCCCTCTTCATTCTGATTACTAGCGACTTGTATGCTTTGGACTGTGTTGTTCTGCAATGTTGGATTTGTTGTTGGCATTCTGTTTATTAATCTTTCTATATTCTCATCAATTTAGAAAATCCTCAAGGTATTTGTGAGGTATGATCTTGTAAATGACTTGGCTTGAGTTGTGTCAAAGCATCTGGAACAAAATTTAAAAGGGTATTATATCAACTATGCATATTTCAAAGATTTCAGTGGGGCACATGCCCCCACTGAGTGTAAAATTGGACTCAATTCCACCTTCAAGACATGAGTTTGATAAACTTTAAATTTGTTTTTGTTAGAATTGCTTTGCGAGGCATGGGTTGAAGAGACAATTACTAAATGAATTTCTAATTTAATTTATACAGGCACTACTTATTTATGTTTAATTAACAGTTCAATCGCTTGGTGCAAGTATACCACTTAAGAAGTAGGTATATTTATCTATTGACATTCCTTCTCATCATCATAATCATCATCAATAGCAACATCAATATAAGATATGAGAAGTATAGGAAGCCTCATCGTTCATAAGTTTTGAATAGTGCAACTCATTCTAGCTCTAAACAATTGTAAGGGGCCCACTCTAGTTGTTGTTGTTAGTAGTAGTATTAGTATCAAATTTTGATCTAAATTAATTCTATATATTGATTATGCAGGCTATCAATGTTCTTCTCACTGTCAATGGGATGATCTTTTCAAGAGCAAAAGCTATTAATCCGATCTGTTACTCCAACCAAACTCTGTCTCATCTCTTTTGCACTCTTCATACCAAAATTTTGCGAGCCAAACCTCGCCATGAACGACAACGAATTGCAAACTCAAAGAGTCACAGGCACATACCTTTCATCACCCAAGTCAAAGAGTTGCATGATCCAGAAGAAGCCCTATCTCTTTTTCATGAATACAAGAAGCAGGGAGTCAAGCATGACTACCCCTCATATGCTGCATTACTCTACAAACTGGCTCGATCAAGAAGCTTTGAAGCTGTTGAAACCGTTCTTGCTTATATTCAAGACAGAGGCATATACTGCAAAGAAACTATTTTTGTTGCTCTATTTCAGCATTACAGTGAAGCCAAACTTCCTGAAGAAGCTGTCAAACTTTTCAATAGAATGCCTCGGTTCAATTGCATCCGTACGTTGCAATCCTTCAATGCACTTCTTAATACCTTAATTGATAATGATTGCTTTACTGAAGCAAACGATACTTTCAAAGGGTCATATAAAATGGGGTTTCGTCCAAACACAGTTTCATTTAATTTAATGATCAAGGGATGGTTGGCAAAAGATGAGTTTGATAAAGCATGTGATGTGTTCGATGAAATGCTGGAGAAGAAATTACAGCCAAGTGTTGTGACATATAACAGTCTCATTGGGTTCTTGTCTAGAAAGGGTGAGATAAGTAAAGCAATGACATTACTTGAGGATATGACCAAGAAAGGAAAATACCCTAATGAAGTAACTTATGCATTGTTGATGGGGAGCTTTTGCTCCATGGACAAGTATGAGGAAGCAAAGAAATTGATGTTTGATATGGCATATCGAGGGTGCAAACCTCAGCGAATCAATTTCTCTGTTTTGATGAATGATTTGGGAAAGAGAGGGAAGATTGAGGAGGCAAAATCCTTACTTCAAGAGATGCGAAAGAGGAGGTTGAAACCAGATGTTGTAATCTACAATATATTAATAAATTATCTATGCAAGGAAGGTAAGACATTAGAAGCTTACAAAGTCTTAATTGAGATGCAGATTAAGGGTTGTGAGCCAAATGCTGCTACCTATCGGATGATGGCTGATGGTTTCTGTAGGACTGGAGATTTTGAGGGAGGTCTGAATGTTTTGAACGTAATGCTAGCAAACAAACATTATCCCCGTTCTGAAACATTTAATTGTTTGGTTGTGGGCCTATTAAACTGTGGGAAGATTGATGCTGGTTGCTTTGTCTTGGAAGAGATGGAGAAGAGAAAGGTGCAATTTGATTTAAAGAGTTGGGAAACTCTTGCGAAATTTGCTTGCGCTGAAGGTAAAATTGCTAGTGAGCTTATGGATGACCTTACATCCACTCATCATCATCTGCATTAGATAAGGGGTCAGTCGTGGCTTATATTTTGTGGCAACTCTTTTTCTGTGGTATGAACATCCTTATTGTATTAAAATGGTGGATTATTCTGGCACAGGAGCTCCTGGATGGGAATTAAAACTTTAATTTCATTTATTTGATAGGAACAAGTTGGAGGTGAGTGCAATAGGCAATGGCCGTATTTTGCTGGGCAAAGTTTAATATAGAATCATCTTGGGAGTCTACTGATAATGATGCAATTATCTCAAGTCTGAATCTGGTTCCCGCCATCTAGTTTGCTTGAAGAATGCTTTCCTGAAAATTGAAAACTCAAATCAAGCGTATTTGCAACCTGAAATTTCAATGGCCTGGATGAGTTCTCTGACTCCTTTACGTTGGCAAAATCCCCCTTATATCAAATATCTTTTGGGGCAAAAGTTACCATTGGTAAGCACAATTATCTTTTTTCTTGTTTTTTCTTTCTTTCCTTTTTCCTCTTAAACAGTTTTTTCAATTTATCAAAAAATTTTATTGTTTTAAATCTCTGCCAACAAGTCATGTCATTTTAATATGATTTGGCACTTAGTTTATAATTTATATTATGTTAATATTTCTGAGGAAAAAAATAATAATAACAATAACAACTTAATGCACCATTTACCTTTTTGTTTCTGGTACCTTTTTTCATTTTCATTGCTCTCTGTTTTTTGTACTCTATGAAACACTAATTTTTGAGCCTAACGGCTGACGCTCAGTTCTCTCTCTCCCTTCCCGTATTTTGCCACCCGAGTTCTATTTGAGCAAGACAGTTGTACATGGATTGTTGCATTAAACTCCAAAAACATGAGACAAAGTTGCATCTGGTAGATTTAAAGAAACAAACAAGGATTGATTATACAGAGTTTATTATTCAAAGCCGCTGAGTATTTTACAAAGGTTATTGCTCAAGGACATAGAGACAAGAGTTGCATATAAATATCGCACAAAGCAACACTAGAATTGCAGATCAAGGAAGAAGAGAATATATCTCCACAAGAAAAAAGTTCAAGATTTAAAAAAATAGGTATTTATAACTTCTTCTTTTTTAAAAAAAAGTACCTATGTATATTAGCACTGTTGATCTTTGGGCATATTTATTTTTGGTAAGTAGATTTTTTATTTGATAATGCATAAACATTGACATTTTTTTTTGCCAACATAAACATTGACTTATTGTTATTGGTTACTTATATACTTTATTAGTTTTGATATTATACAGAATGGATAAATGTAATAATTGACAAGTAGTAAGGTGAATCAGACACATATATACAAGAAAAAGAAAAATCAATAGCAAGTTTTGTCTTAAGAGAGAAATAATTCTAGTGTTAAGAATATTTACTTGGGTCCAAGCTATAAACAATGAAAATGAGGCTTATGCTTTATATATAGAATATGCACATCGGTTGTGTTTTTTTAGTAAGAAAATGGAAATAAACTTATATTGTTGCAACTAAAAAGATTTGTACAAGGGAGTGTGCGTGTTCAAAAGAAGGATCTAAATAGAAGGTAACAATAGTTCATTTTCTAGAATGAAAAGAAGGATCTAAATAGAAGGTAACAATAGTTCATTTTCTAGAATGAATGCAGGAACATATTGTCAAGCCATGACTTGGTTTGTTGTTTAATTAGATAGTTTGTAAAAGATTTCTAAGTTGATCGCCGAGCATAATCATGAATTGCTAAAACAATAGCATAGGCACCTTATGTGTTCTATAAGAATATTCCTATAATTAAGGGTGAGCTTGTTAGTTTTATGGTGATTGCTGGAATTAAAACTAAGGATGGGTGGAGTTATTTGGGTGTAAAAACATATGCCTTTAATAATATTTTCTGAAAAAAGATTGTTAAAATTACGTCAACAGACAAAAAGTTGGAACTAATATAAATTGGAGATGAAAAAAGTTTAGTTAATCTCTTACAAAATTATTAGGCTGGTGATTCAACGTTTTACTATTTTGTTCAATTTGACCAAAATTTACATTTGATAAATGTTTTACTGTTAGGGATGAGAGATCAACAATTGATTATGATTGTTCTAGGATTTACGGATTTTAGACGCAACTTATTGTACAAATAAGTATGATTTAATTCACAACTAAAAATTATATTTGGCTAATGATGATTTATCCCAACGAACATAATGAGGGCATGTTTGGAATAGCTTCTAGAAGAGTTTATAAAAAAAATAATAATTTGAACCTTCCTCCCTCCTAATAACAATGCCTCCTCTCTCTTCTACTATCATCATCCCTCTTCTAGGAGTACCACAGGCTCTTACTTGTTTCTTTAACTCTAGCGAACAGTGGTAGCGATAGAGGAGAGACTAGAAGCGATGAATGAGATGGCGGATGGTAGAAGAAGAAAGGCATGTGATGAAGACTATAAAAGAGAGGGAATAATGGAAAAAATATGAGTAAAATAGTTATTGGATATTCCATAAACTATTTTTTTCTTTCAGAAGTTATGCTAGAGAGTTTATCCAAAATTATAGTTTGACTATAGGTCTTTTTAGATAAATAGGACTATTTATTTTAATTTTTTTTTAAACCATAGTTCAGATCTAAAGTTTTTTTTAAACTATAGTTTAAGAAAAAATCAAACACATTTATTTGTATAAGTCATGTCCAAACATGCATTTATTTGTATAAGGCATGTCAAAAACCACTTTATCTCAAAAGTCATTATCAATTGTTGATCTCTCATCTCTCTAAAAAAACATTTGTCAAACGTAAGTGTTAGTCAAACTGAACACTAGTAAAACATTGGATCTTCAACTTGATGACTTTGTAATGCATTAACTAAACTTTTTCCATCTCCATTTTCTATTAATTTCAAATTTTGTTTGTTGACATAATTATAAGTTTTTTTTTTTAAAAATTCAATATTAGCAAAGCCATGTGCTTCTTCACCTAAATAACTCTACGCATCTTTAGTTTTGATTCTAGTAGTCACCATAGAACTAATAAGTTCATCTTTAGCTCTAAGATATTCCTAGAAGAATGTATAAGGTGTCAATACTTTTGTTTTACAAATTCATAGTTATGCTCAATATTCAACTTAGTGATCTTCCACAAACAATCCAATTGAACAATAGATTGAACCATGACTTGACAATTTGTCATTGTATTCATTCTAGTAGCAAATGAACTATGGCTACCTTCTAAATATTTAGACCCTTCTTTTGAATACACATGCTACCTTGTTTGAATCATTTTAGTTCTAGCAACATAGGTTTGTTTCAATTTTCTTATAGAAAAACCCAATTGATCTCCATATGTTGTATATAAAGTATAAGCCACATCTTCATTGTTTACAACTCAAGTAAATATTTTCAACAGTTAAGTTATTTCTCTCTTCAAAGACAAAACTTGCCATTAATTTTTTCTTCTTCTTCTACATTTAGGTTTGATTCACTTGCTAGTTGTAAATTATTGCATTTTCCATTGTATACAATGTCAAAACTAATTAAAAATAGATATAGCTAACTGATAACAGTATGCCAATGCATATACGCTATTAGATAAAAAAATTATTTACCGAAAAAATGAAACATGCCCAAAGATCAACAATATTAGTGTTAATATACGTAGGTACTATATTTTTTAAAGAAAGAAAAATTATAAATATCTATTTCTTCTATATTGAACATATTTTTGTGTGTCCTTTTGTCTGCATTTCTAACATTGCTTTGTGCAATTTTATATGGAACTATTGTTTCTCTGGCTTTGAACAATACCCTCTATACAATGCTTTTTGCCTTTAAGCAATAGCATGTATTTGGATAGATTTTTAAAAAATAGTTTATAAAAAAAAATTTAGATAGCTTTTAGAAAAGAATTTATGAAAAAAAATAATTTTAAATAAATGAGTATTTGGATATTTATTACTAAAAAGGATCTTTGTAATTGAAAAATTATCAAATAGGATATAATTTTATTCAAAGTATGAGATATGAGAGAAGGTGATACAGAGAGAGTAGAGATGGTGGAGAAGATAAAAGATAAAAGATAGAGGATAGAGGAGAGATAATTAAAAAGATAGAAGAGAGATGGGAAAAAAGAGCTAGTTGACAAGATAGAGGAGAGATGAAAGATGATGTAAGAAAAAGTAAGGGTAAAATAGTAATTGTGAAGTTTATAAGCTCTTTTACTATTTCAATAGTTACTCTAATCAACTTATCTGAAAATATATTTTGGTCTAAAAGTTTTTTAGATAAATATAACTGTTTATTTTAAAAAATAAATAAATTAAGATTTAAATCAAAAATTATTTTAAAATTTAGGTCAAGAGGTTTTTAAAAAGGCCCATAATCAATGTTTGCTTGCTAATTTAACTGTGGTGGATGTATAAAACTCAGAAATTACAGTGTTTTGCAACGTATATAAAACACAGAACGATAAAAATGAAAAGTGTGTGAAAGAAAAAGATAAATTGAATGTCGCCTTGATGTTTTGACTTTCTAAAATATTAAAATAATATAAATTATAAATTAAGTGTCAGATCAAATGAAAATGATATGACTTGGTTGAGATTAGTTAAGTGATGTGATGCTCTGAGTGTACGCATGAAGTTCTAGTTGTTTATACCTTGACATTTTTATTAGTTAACTCTAAATTAAAGGTTTATAAAAATTTTATCCCAAAATTTAATTTATTTTTTTAAAAAATAAATAATTATATTTACTTAAAAAATAAATATAAATTTACTTAAATAAATTTTTAAGAATAATTTTTAAAATAATAAAAAAATTATAAATTATAAATTATTTAATTATTATTTTATTTATATTTTTTTAATACTCTTTCTTATTTTTTTCTCTCTCCCTACATCATTTCCTTCTCTCTAGTCTCTACCGCCATTTCCTCACCTCCCTCGCCTACATGTACGATCAAAGAGTATCTATCTCTTATGTACCCTCTAATTATGACTCTCCTCCTAGTCTTTCCCCACCTTCTCGCCAAACGGAGAAGCTCTTCACTGCCACCACTCTTGGCCTTCGTCCTCTTAATCTTATCCGGATTAACCTTGATCTGCACCGTCATGGCCTTGATCATTGCCACCCCACTTCTAGTTTTGTTCAATCTGATCCTAGTCATTGCCGGTTTAGCCATATTCCTTCTAGTTGTTGTTTTTTTGTTTGTCCGGGGATGTGGTGTGGCGGCTATAGTTGCATTGTTATGGATATATATTATGTCGTCGGGAAGAACCCGCCTGAATCTGATCGGATTGACTTCGCCAGAGGTAGAGGTGGTGGAGGTCACTATTCTGGTTCTCTCTCCCATCCATCGTCCTCACCTCCGTCAATCGTCCGCTCCTCTTTCTTCTTCAGCGTCACAAAGAAGAGGAAAGAAAGAAGTGGTAGAAATTAAATTTTTTATCTCATATTTTTTAAAATAATTTATTGAGAACAAAAATATTTTTAATAATAATTATCTAAATTTTTATTTTTTTTATAATTATGTTTTTATAAATTTTTTTTAAAAAACTTTATACAAAAGCTGTATAATTTTTTTTATAAACTATTTTTTAAAAATTTATCGCCATTACTTTTCCTCCATTTTTTCCTTTTCCCCTATTACATTCATATTAACTTTTCCTATGCTTCTGTCGTGATTGTTACAAATTTCTGTACGTAATTTTTTTCTTCCCCTTTCTCTGCTGGAGATCTTCTCAAAAGGCAAAACCAAAGCAAGGCCCACGTCACAGGTAACACAACTGCTAATACCTAACCTAAAACTCTCTCATTAACCTTTAACTGTCTTTCTCAGCAAAATTCAAGTCATAAAAGAAGATCTGGTTGCGTGTGATTGTGATTCTTCGGCCCTGTTTTAGTTAACCGATAAATTTATGTGTGAGCAGTGTTCTTGAATTGCCATGAATTATCACCATGGGATTTATGAAGCACATGAAGACGCTTCTTTTTTGTTCTTCCTCCTACCACACTTTTAGTATCTATTTATAATTAAATATTTATTCAATTATGTATTAAATATTTTTATCCTTAATATAAAATATATTTAACTAATTTAATTAGATTAATAAAGTTAAGTTATTTAATATGATATATATTTTTTTAAAATATTATAATTATCTTCTTTAACTCCCTCATCCCCTTTCTTGATTATTGTTAAGGGAATCTCAATAAGGGTAATTTAAAAAAAATTAATAAATATAAAAAATATATCTTATATTTAAGATCAATAAGGGAATCTTAGTCTGGTTGTGTGGGATTATGATTCTTTGGCCCTGTTTTAGTTAACCGATAAATTTATGTGTGAGCAGTGTTCTTGAATTGACATGAATTATTACTGTGGGATTTATGAAGCACATGAAGATGCTTCTTTTTTGTTCTTCCTCCTACCACACTTTTAGTATCTATTTATAATTAAATATTTATTCAATTATGTATTAAATATTTCTATCCTTAATATAGAATATATTTAATTAAGTTAATTAGATTAATGAAGTTAAGTTACTTAATATAATATATTTTTTTCTAAAATATTATAATTATCTTCCTTAATTCCCTCATTCCTTTTCTTGATTATTGTTAAGGGAATCTCAATAAGGGTAATTTGAAAAAAAATTGATAAATATAGAAAATATGTCTTATATTTAAGATCAATAGGTGTTATGACTGCTATGTAAAGAGCAAACATTTTTTGAGTTTTCCCCCAGTTGATGCCATTTTAAGTTTAACTTTAACACAAATTAAAAATCTTTAGTTTTAATTTCTTTTAGTATTTTTACCATTTAACTTATTTTTACTTTACCCCTATGTTAGGGGTGTGCATGGGCAGGACTGGACAGGGTAACCCCTTTACCCGGTGCCTTGCCTGAAAAATACATGGGCTGCATTTTGCAACTCGATACCCGGCCTGACCCGTTAAAAGCCCTAACTATTTTGGGTGGGGCATGTGCAGGCTGGGCATATGCGGGTTAGGCATACCCAAGTCATAATACCCTTCTCATATTGTGAAAAAAAAATCTGTAATTATGAACTTATAAAATAATACTATATTCATATGTTTTCAATAATTAAATAATATACAAAATTTATTAAGAATAAGACAATAAAAAGATAGTAATTAAAGTTTTAAAATCCATAGCATATAAAAAAAATATTAAAGTCTAAATAGTTTATAATTGTAACTTTGCATAAATCTCTCTAAAATTGATAAAGATGAAGCATTTGAAAAAAATATATGACGATTACCACAGTTTAAGAAAAATAAAGAAAGAAATTAATTTAATTATAAATTTTAAATGATATATTTAACTACTTGACTACTCATATTTGTAAAATTATCCTTTAATCACTAGTATCTATCATATTTGTTCTATGTGAAATAATATAATTTATAAATTTTGATATATACAAAAATAATTAATTGGGCATATTTAGTGCAGACTTGGGCGAGCTTTGCAGGCTCTGGGTTTCTTGCACAGTCATACCCTATGCTATGAATCTACTTTTGGTATTATGGCAGCTGATAAATTCTTGCATGTTTTTGGCTTCTGCTAAAAAAGTGAAATTCATAACTTCATTATAATAATTTTATAAACATATCAAAGAAAATTTTCAGAAAAGTTTGGTATTGTTAGTGACCTAGCATTGAATCCATTCTAATCTTATTCTGGTTGGGAATTTTGTGGTATGAATTATTGTATGTTCTGGATAGTAATAATTGTGAATTTTATGTACCAATTGTGGGATTTTTTTTTAAGCAAAACAGTAGGTAATTTTTTTCTCCCAAGCTCTTGAAATGTAATCAGAGTACTGGTGTTGAATTTTCTGCATTTACAAGGTCTGCGTATTGAAGTTTATTTAAGGATAAATGTGTAATTAACACTGGACCTGAACTAATTTTAAAAATTGCAATAAACACTTAAAAAATTTAAGGTGCAATTAGAACCATAGAATATTGAAATCAGTGCAATTTTGCCCCTCTACTAATAGAAATACAAACTTCCATTAAACTCAAGCCATATTAATTTTTTATTTTGATACATTATTATTTAAATTGACATATACGTAATTTTGTTGATGAGTTCTTCTGGTGCGGGTTTCAGTTTTAGGAATCCTCAATATCTCACTCTTCACTCTTCACGTACATGGTTTCATTCGGTGGATTTTGTTAAAAACAAAATTACATATATAATATTTTAAATAATAATATAGCAAAATAAAAAATTTATTTGGCGCGGGTCTATTGGAAGTTCATGTTTCTGTTAGTAGATAGATAAAATTATATTAATTTAAATATTTTAAAGTACTAATTATATTTATAAAATTAATTCAGGTACAGGAGTAGTAGGTGTACCTTTAGTTTTTATTTAATATTTAAATTTATGGAAAAATACTAGAATATGTTTTATTTCCTTCACTATAAAATAAAGTTTAGCTTATAGTGTTTAAATTCCTTCGTCAACTTTAACTCAGGTCGATGTTGTTTATATTATTGATGACTGTTAAAAGGTCTCAACAATGGTTGTTAATTTCTATGGTTTCTGTGTAATGTGATTTGGCTGACCACTTTTATGTGACCTTCAAAGCCAATAAAATGAGCTGAAACTTCATTTGTCATGGATTTTTATAATGGTGAATATGACATTTTAAAGTCATTATCTTACAATTTGTATGCCGATTATTTAGCTGGATTAGGTCAAAGTGTTACTGAAATTTTTATGTATTGTTTTTAGTTATATATAATTCAATATCTTAATTTTATTTTTCATATATGTTCATTATCTTAATCTTATTTATAGTCTAATTTTATCTATAATATTTTTAATTTGGTATAATTTTATACATAATTTTATTTCTCAAATACAAAAAATTATATCAAATTAAAAAGATTATAGGTAAAATTGCATCAAATTAAAAATATTATGGATAAAATTATACCACAAATAAGATTAAGATACTGGACGTATATGAGAAATAAGATCAGAATATTAGGTGTTATATAACCCTATTTTTTTTATAAACTTCCCACCTCATATTGGACGTATGGTGTGGGTGATAAGCTGCTAACTAATCATTCTTGACTTTATCATGTCTTTCTATTTTTTGATATGAATATTGTAGTCGATATTCAAAAAAATAAATACATAATAAATTAAGTCATTTTCTTGATCAAGCTAAATTTATTTTTAATTTTTTTTGTTCATGCATTATTAATGAATGATTGAGTTTTTCTTTCCAAAATTCAATAAATTAAATTATTGTTCACATCCAACCTATTAAGAAGTAAACATGAAATTTGAGCCAACTTTTCATTTTTTTATAAACAAAGAAACTCTGAGAAAATTCCATATAAATACCATTACAATTTCAAAATTCTAAATCAGTGGCTCCAGTTTTACAAACGCCAAAACACTCTACAGGTATCAAATTGGGGTTTGCTAATTTTGTCAAATTACTTCACTGCTCCTGAGAGATCTACAATATGGCGCAATTTGACCTCACTGGCTTGGCACCTATTGGCTATATGCATGCTCTCTCTCTATCTCCTTTACCTCTCTGCAACCACAGCATCCCCTCCTCTTCCTCATCATATTTCTGATGCTTCCATTATTTTATTTTGGCTCTCATCTCCTCTCTTTGCATTTATTTCTTCTTCTTCTTCTTGTTTTTTTTTCCTGAATGGAGGTTGCCTTCGTTGTATATTACTGGCTCTCATCAATCTGGTAGTTCTTACCAAAATTTAGGTCTTTTCCACAATGCATTTCTAATATCTTCCTCTTTATATGAAGAATTGGCTGAAGATTTGAGATGCCCGGGTTGGTGAGAAAAATATAGCACAAGAATTGTCAGCCTGTAAATTTTTGCTTGAATTTATGGGTTTGTTATCTTGCAGTGCATCCTTCAAGATTTGAAAACCTAGGTCCTTCGGATACCTTAGGAATGTTTTATTTTTGTCTTCTAGTCTAACATGGGTATTCAATCATTTATATGTAAGCAAATGATGTTTTGAATAAAGTGGCTTATTGACTTTAAGCTGTTCGATTATACAGGACTTTGGATTACCATCCTTGCTTTCGACCTCGATGAGTTTGATAAACCGTGCTCTTCAACCCCCAAGACCCCTGAAGAGTGGGAGTAGTGTAGATTAGAGTGTATTTGGATATTCTTTTGTAGAATAAATTATGGAAAAAAGTGACTAAAAGTGATTTTGAAAGAATAGATTTTTTAATAAAATAGATTTATGAAAAAAATGATATTGAAAATTAATTATGTTTGGATGATTGTTATCAATTTTTGATAGGTAAATTACTAAAAATGATATAAACTAATATGATTATTTATATAATCACATAAAGTATAAATTTTAATTTATAGTTTTGTTTTCATGTAAATAGTTAAGAAATTTTACACACACACACACATATATATATATATAGACACACACCATAATGGAGACAGACTAGTTATATGACTATCATAATAGCCAAAATTCAATGTCTGATCAAAGATAAAATGGGTGATAGATTATCTCTATTCTCTTTTATATAGAGATATTCTTACACAGTTATTTTCTTCTAGAACTATAACTTTCCCTTTTTAGATTACTTTAACATAACTTTCCTCGTTTTTAACTGGAGTCATAGTTGTATTTCTATTATGCTCATATAACCAGCGATTGTTTTATAAGGCCATTGCCTTTTCGAATTAAGATAATACCACCCTTTTGAATTATTATGCTCCTACTAAGACTTGTAAGATGAACAAACTTGGGCACACAACGAGAGATAAAACTTTCTTATTTCTGAGAGGAATACAATATTCACTAATTACAGACTTATTGATTATAGCAATGCTTGATGATCTCTTTTGCTGTTTACAAAGCTTTATATAGAGTCGAGCATTCCCAATTGTGGTTACAAAATTCTAGTTTACTTTTACAAATTATAGTTTCTTTTTCAAAATTATTGGCGCGAATCTTCGTAATATACTCTTACTTTTCAGTCCACTCTATTCTGTCGAATATTTTTATTGTAGTGTTTGTGGTAACTTAGTGTGTCGGTAAATAATTTCTTGAAACACTTTTTTTTTTTTTTTTTTTTTTACTTTTCTAGCACATTCATATTGATAGCTGCCTCTTCATAATCCCTTCCCCTTTTTGTCTATCTTTCCAATAATTGCACTTGTAAGTAGTGTAGTCTGACAATTGCTTATTCTTCTCTTGGTTCTTTTTAAGATGTCCATTTTATTCATTTTTATTTTATCATAACTATTAATTGAAGTTTTTGGGTAACTTGCTTACTCTTACTATTGAATATATGCATGTAATTGGGCCCATAAAATATGTCTATTGACTCTCTTCACCAATTATTTTTTTAAAATATTATGTTCATTTTTTATGCTTTTACAGTTGATATTTTATACTGAAATTAATTATTTTATTTATATATTTATGTGTGTTAGAGCAATTAATTATTTAACTAATATAGAGTTGATCTATCAATCTAAAGCCCTATTCAATTTTTCTAGATCTTAAATTCGATTTATATAAGATATATTTATACTGAGAGGGGCATATATAAACTCTAAAATTAAGATACTTGATAATAGGATTTGATTAATAGTATAAAAAATATCAATTAATTATTTATATAATTATTTGTTGGCCAAAAAATTTTATATAATTATTTAAGATATATTTATATAGAAAGTAAAAATATATAATAATTTTACAAAAGTGGAGAGGGGAAGAAGAAGACGGACGCATTGAGGGTTTTTTTAGAGGGTATTTTTGGCAAAGATCCCTGACAAGTTATTATTATGCCAAACACTAAATTATTGTCTCATAAAAGGCTCGTATGCCCAGATTTTTTAAAAACATGGTTGAAGGCTCGGAAACCATAGTTTTATTATTGGTAAATTCTTATTTTACCTTAAAAGTTTATACGATAGAATTATATTGTTATGGATTTTTTTTGTATTTAATATTACTTAAAAAAATTTAAATTATAGCAATTTTAACCTAACTATTATTTAAGTTAATTTTGATTATTAGTTGTCCGAATATGTTATATTAGCAGGCTACGGGTCATTTATATTATTTTTATTTTAGGTTAAAGTGTAAATTAGCTCTAAAAATTTTTATTTAAGAGCACTGGATATCTAAAAATTTTTACATCACAGTAATTTCACCCTGTGTATTATTCAGGTTAAGTTTGACTAATAGTTAACTAAATTTAATAATTTGATATATCTATGTGTTATCCACTTTAATTTTTTTGAGCTAGATTTATATATAAATAAAGAAAAAAACTTAAAAATGAAAATTTGAAAACTTAAAAAAGGGGAAAGATTCAGAGGTGGAAGTATATTGTGCGATGAAGAGAAAATTAAAGTGATACCCATTAGGGCTCTACACAAAGCCCGTCGCCTAGTAAGTCCGCCTGAGCCCGCAATAAAAATGTCATGCCCAACCCGATAAATATATGACAGGGTTAGGCATCGGGTTATAAAATATAACCCATGCATTTTTGGGTTAGGCACTAGGCATAGGGGCTGCCCTGCCCATGAACACTCCTTTTATTTTTTTTATTTTTTTTCTCCATCTTGGAAGGGAGAATATGATAGCTACTGGTGACTAGAAGATAATTTTAAAAATATAAATAATTAAGTATGTAAGTTATATCTTTTAATATTTATAACTATACTAATTTTTTCTTTTTTTTTAACTTTGTTAATTATCATATGATTACATTACAAATTATAACTATTTATTTTATTTTTTTAGATGTCTTATCTTTGTTAATATTGGAAAAATTGATGTAAAGTTATAATTACAAACTACTTAGACTTTAACGCTCATTTTTTTATATGTAATGGATCTCAAGATTTTAATTATTGTCTTTGTTGTCTTATTCTTAGTGAATTATATATATTATTTAACTCTTGAAGACATATGAATATGGTATTATTTTAAAAATTCATAATTGCATATTTTTTTCACAACATGAGCATATCATGACTTTGGGCATGCCCAGCCTGCCCATACCCAACCCGCTCATACCTAACCCAAAATTGTTAGGGCTTTTACTGAGTAGGGCCGGGCATCGGGCTGTAAAATGGAGTCCATGTTTTTTTTGGATAGGGCACTAGGCAAGGGGACTGCCCTACCTAACTCTGATCATACATACCCCTAATACCCATCTATCTTAGAGTCAATAGGGTATGGTGATGAAGGATTTATAATGGCCTTGATTTTTAAGCAATCTCCCCCATTATGTTCTGCATCTAGTAATATAATCTTCTTCCCATTATTCTTTAGAGAACATGAGCTCATGCTTCATGTGTGACTTCTTTTTCACTGTAGTTCATTCTATAAGCTTAGTATATTTGGTCAACTAACAGTCTAATATAACATGGATAATAACTTGGTGACATTGTTATAATTTGAAAATTTCTAGGGCAACATTTCTTCTGAGGGAAAATTTTCAAAACAAATTTTCACCTTAATAAAAGTGACGTGCATGACATGTGAATCTATCAACCCAGTATATTCAGTCAACTAATGATCAAATTTAACTAGAATAATAGTCGAGGATAAATTGCTATGATTTGAAAATTTTTGGGGTAACATTGAACCCAAAAAGCCTTCTAGAACAGCATAGCTACGTTTAAACTTTCAAGAAAAAACATGATCTTAACCCTTTATTCTAAAAGGATAAAATAGGACCTTAACCCTTTTTTTTATTTTATCCAAACACAAACTTAGAAACAATAAGGAAGAGATAGAGATATTACTAGATGGAGGTTAATTGGAGAATTAATTTTTGTTGTATATAGAATTAGAGTGTGTTTGGATATTTTTTATAACCATAAGTTATTCTTTATTAAAATATTTTTTATCTATTTTTTAAAAATTATTCTTGAAAAATTAATATAAACACACTCTTAGTTTGAACCCTTCATATTTTTTTGAGAGGAGTGTGGCATATGCCTTATCCATATTGCAAGGCATGTATCAAAATGTAATGTTTTGTAAGTGACAAGCAAATGTTAAGAGGTTGTGAGAGCTTAATGTTTAATTATCATTTAATATAGTGAAATTTTTTACTCCGATATTATGCACTGTCATGAGCTTGCTAGTTTTTGATTAATGACTAATGTGAATTTGTTAATTCCTAATGAGATATTGTTATTTATAATAAATAGGGGCATTTTAAATTTGATAACAAACTTTAGAACTTGTTGGAGTAAGTTGTGAATGCTTTATTAATTGTGGCGAATACCGTTACGTAATGAATTGTTGTTAATTACTTAATTCAAATGCCTTTTAGCTATTCACCATTATCATTTAAACTTGTTTAAATAAATGAATTACCATTATTATTTAAACTCGTTTAAATTAATGAATTAGATTCTTCTTTTAGGTTATTTGTAATACTTTTTTCAAATTCTGCTCTTGGAGCATCTCCTTGAGTCGAGAAGCCTCCTCTCCAAGGGATTAACATATGTTGTTGAGTTGCTTTAAACAAAGTGTTGGTATTAACAAAGTTGTCATGGATTCTAGTAAGTCTCAAAATTTCTCCTCCTTATAACTCTAAATGTGCTCATACAGAGGTATAATTTCTCATCTTTCTCACTCCAATGTTTTCATTGTACCCATAGGCTTTATTTACCTTTTTGAACTCGCCTATCAAAACTACTAATTTACAATGACTACGGTAAAACATTTTTTTGATGAAAAATTCATCAACGGGCTCATAAGACCAAAGTTCTTTCTTTTTTCGATGAAAAATTCATCATCTGGCTTATAAGACCAAAGCTCTTTCCTTTATCTCCTACCATTTTTTAATCTCAAATTCTCTTAAATTTCTAATTGTATAATTTCTATATTTATTATATCAATTACTTCATTATCACATTTTAAAATAATATTATGACTTTTTATTAATAATAGTTTTTATAATCATTTTTTTAATTTAGTTTCCTCACTCTAATCTCATACATGTAATTGCTATATTAATATTTATATCTTTTATGTTTTGCACTGGAAAATTTTTTATAGCTTCTACATAAAATAAAAAATATTTTAAATAACTTTCAGCTCATCTTTACAAAAATATTGTTGCCCTTTAATTTTATTTGAGGAGAAATTTATATACTTAACCTTATGTCTTTTTCCAATCAAATTGGAACAAGGTTTTCAATCAAACTACAACAAGTGGAATATAAAGTTTTTTAAAAAGTTGAAAATGTTAGAAAAGAAAAAGTTGCCATAAGTTTGGGTAAAAAAACACATGTTCTAACTATTAGAAGTTAGGTCTAATAGAAGATTCTAGTTCCTTATAATATAACAAATTAAAATTTAAATCTCTATTAGAAAATATATATACATGTTAGTTCAATGGAAATTAGGATGAAAAAAAAAGTAAAATAATAAAGAAAGTTAGACTCTTATGGGAATACTATTTAAATCTCTATTAGAAAAGATGCATGTATGTTAGTTCAATGGAAATTAGGATGAAAAAAATAGTAAAATAATAAAGAAAGTTAGACTCTTATGGAAACACTATCGTACGGCTCACATTAAAATAATAAAGAAAGTTAGATTCTTATGGAAACACGAGGCGAGAAAAACTCGTACGGCTCACATTAATCTATGTAAGTTGGTTCCAATTGATTCAAATATATTATCTATATTATTACTAGAAAGGTTGTATTAATGGCTTAATTTAAAATCGTTTAACATATTTGACTATTAATCTCCCGTCTAACTATACTAAAATATTGTTTCTCTTATAAATTATTAGTATAGGGATAAATATTTATAATTGGAAAAGTTATCAAGACCCAATTAAAAAATTACAAAAACCTAATTAAAAATAGGGTTAATGTGTATATTTAGCTCGAAAGTTTCCACTTAAAAGTGTTGGGTATTCGAAAGTTTTTTAGGAGTAATGTCACCCCAAATTTTTTTAAATCATAATAGTGTTGCCTTGATTATTATATAAAATTAAGTTTGAGTATTAGTTGACTAATATGCTGACTTGGCATCTACATCGTATTTTATTTTAGGTTAAGGTGCAAATTTTTCCTGGAAGTTTTAACTCAGAAGTGTTGAGTATCCAAAAGTTTTTTTAGGTTCAATATTCCCCCAACCGTTATCTATGTTCAGTTTAATTGATAATTTGACTAAATATATTGAGTCGACAGTCCACATGCCATCCACTTCATTGTTTTAGGTCAAATTTATAAAAAAATTAAAAAAATATATTCCTCTAAACTTCATCCTTAATAGAGTAATTAATCTAGGCAGACCATACTTCATTTTAGGAATAACATATGTTATTTTTTGAGAGATTGTCAGAATATGGTCTGCTAAAAGCAATACTAATAATGATGGAGTTTGAAGGGATGCATTTTTTTTTTAATTTTTTCTTTGTTTATAAATTTAATTTAGGAAAAATATGAAATGGATGATATGTGTATGGACTAAATTAGTATATTTAGTCAAACTAATGATCAAACTGAACTTGGATAATGTTAGGGTGATATTCAACTAAAAATATTTATAGATACCCAGCGCTCCTAAGTGAAAACTTCTAAGGTAAATTTGCACTTTAATTGAAAGTAAAAGATGACATAGATGTCACTTGGCATGCCATGTAAAATTCTCCATATTATAATTACTATTAATTAATTGAACCCATTTTATTCAAAATATAAATCAATCACATTGTAACCATGGTTATAAATATATTCCTTAATTTTAGAAGAGTTAATTATGGTAGAAAAAAGTTTTACTGACATTAAAAAAAAATTACCATTGTTATAAAAGTCTTTTCTTAATCGACAAATAACTAATAGAAAAGAAAAAAATTACCCTTCCAATACTATCATGGCTAAAAGAGTTCAATTTATTTTGAAAATGTTATCCATGATTAAAAAGAGTAAAACTTAAATCAGGATACTATCATGGATATAAGAGCTTTACATAACTTTCGCATACAAAACTATGCTAGAAAGGATTTGACCCCACTAACATGATTATAGGATTCAATCTCCTAATTAACACTATTATCACAGTTATCATCACAGTCATCTCAAATAAGTCTCTGGACATCGAACCCAAGAATAATGTCACATAAGCCTACTTCACAACCAAAATCCTATATAATACTCATTTATAAATAAATTTTCAATACCACATATTCTAAAAGTAGATTCACAATTGACAAATCACAAGCAATAGCATAGGGCTCAAGCCCACTACCAGCATGCATTCCCAGTATTAAACCCAAATAGAGTATCACATCATATCAAAGTATGTAAAATGAGCCATACTGTTACAATATACAACTATTCCACACATAAATCAAAAGGAGAAGGCTATACAATTGTTATAGTACTAATCAAACCTCTGAAGTCTTCCCTAATATCCTAGTATGAGTTATCACTTGAAAACTGTTAATAACCACATGTGAAACAAACGGCTTAGTAACCAATAATCATACTCATTACATATACCAATATGTGCTCATGGGGTGCTAAGTGGGGCAAATATATAATAATATCATAATTAACAGAAAATAAGTAATTTCTAAAGTCATGATGCAAATGCAATCCCATAACTACAATCCAAGAGCCATAAAGGCCTCCCCACATAGGAGGACAAAAGGAGCCACCGGACCTGCCTTACATAGGAGGCAATAGAGCCAATCATCATGCATTAATATAGGCCTCTTAACGTGACGGTAACAAACATAATCCACACACCAATTTTTATTATATGCATCATGCTCAACACTCAACAAGTGATTAATTTCAAATTCTATATCAGTTTTCAAAATCACAGTTCTCAAAATTCCAACACGATATTATAAGTTCTAAAAATTACTTTAGGTAATGATTAAGATGATATTGTTACGATTTAAAAACTTATGTGGCAACATTGCTCCAAAAATAATTTCCAGATACCCAGCATTCCTAAGTAGAAACTTCCAAAATAAATTTGTACTTTAACTCTTAAAAATAAGATGAAATTATAAGGAGTTGCATATTAAGTTTTCCTTATACATTTTGGCAAAATGGTTTGCAATTACATCATTTATCTACTTAATTTTTTTTATTTGAAGCTTATGGTTACGCTCAACTAATGCAACAAGAACCTTGGCAATTGAAATGTGATAATACCAACTCCATCACTTTGTTCCGTAATCCACAACTCTATATAATATATATATATATATGGACACACACACACACACCATCTCATCTAATCATAGCAATATACATTACATTCCAAGTCTTCAAAGTCAATTAACCATGGCATGCCTTGCCTTTATTCCCCTCAAGAGCATACTGTTTCTCGTCTTCATATCTTTTGTTATCCCTTCCACATTATCTCGAACCCTTGTTGAGGTAGAAACTCCGGCCGCATCACCTGAGCTAGAAATTCCTGACTCAGCGGCCCCCGCGGCGCCTGAGAAGTCTGCTGCTCCAGTTTCCGATGGTGGCATCGACCACCCACTATCTTTTTTCATGCATGACATTGTCGGCGGCACAAACCCGACGGCTCGAGCGGTGACCGGAGTCGTGACGAACCCAGCTTTGAATGCGCAAGTGGCCTTCGCCAAGCCGAATGGAGCAAACATTCCTCTCAACGGCGGCCTCCCACAGAACAACCAGAACGCCGGATTCCTCAATAACAACAACCTCCCCTTCCTCACCGGCCTGAGTGGCAACACCGGCAACGTAGTCAACACCAACAACCGAAACTTCTTCGTCAACAACAACAACGTAGGAGCCGGTTTTTCAGTAACAAATGTGAACAACATTCCCGCCGGAATGACGCTTCAGAAGCTGATGTTTGGGACGATGACTGTGTTCGACGATGAGTTAACAGAAAGCCATGAAATGGGTTCAGGCATGGTGGGTAAAGCACAAGGATTTTACATAGCAAGTGCTGTGGATGGAACAAGTCAAGTGTTGGCTTTCACAGCCATGTTTGAAGAGAATGGTTATGGCGATAGTATAAGCTTGTTCGGAGTTCACAGAACTCAGGTGTCGGAGTCGCATCTTGCGGTGATGGGAGGCACAGGGAAGTATCTGAATGCTAAAGGGTATGCCATCGTGAAGACATTTCCGGTGACCGGAGATGATCTGCAACATAACGGAGATGGGGTGCAGACTCTGCTTCAGGTTACAGTGTATCTTGCATAATAAATTATAGTTTGCCTTTTAAGATGAAGTTTGTGATGCATGCTTTTCAAGCTTTCTCAGTAGTAATCCAACTGTTGTCTTATGGTAGTGATGATATAGTAAGTTGTAATGTTGTATTTACTAGAAAATGTTGTGATTTGAATAAGGAGCATCATGTGTGTGGGGGTGGCGGGAGTTGATTATGGACGGTTTGGATGATCATCATTTTGATGAGGACCTTAAAATAATAATTAATTCTTAACTGACATTTTTTGAAAAAATAGTAGTTAAGAGATTATCTCTATTTTAGATTTTTTATCCTTTGGAATAATTATTATAAAACAATAAATATAAAAAATTTAGATATGGATTGTCTACATCAAATCTAGACAATCTAGATTTGATGTTAATTATTATACTCCTGAGAAAGTAAAATTAGGTAAATGAGTCAATTATAACAAATATAACCTAATATTTCTAAAATACTCTTGTATAACATTAAATTATAGGACCAATTTAGGTGCCCATAAGCTCATCCAATCTAAACCGTTTATATTTAATCTTAACAATCCATATTTAATTTTTTTAATTCATATTTTTAAATAAAAATTTATTTTTTTAAAAAATAATAGTTTAGATATTATCTCTATTTTAAATTTTATACCATTAAAATAATTTTTTAGAAACAAATAAAAAAAATCTGGATGGTCCAAATGAGATCTAGACTGTTTAAATTGGATGAGCTTTGGGTGTTTATCTAAAAGATGAGCACTCAATACAGTTCTCTAGATTATATATCATTTTATAAATTAATTAAATTACTTAGAAAATATAAAAATATAAGAGATAAAATAAATTGAGATATTATATTTATGATTAAAATTAATCTCTTACTAACTCATATATTTAAGACAAGAGTGCATTACATAATCAAATCCTTGTGTAATTAGCCTCAGTCAATAACCTCCCCTCTCTTATCAGAGTCTTATCCCCTGATGTTTCTCCTTTATAAACGAATAGGAGTTAATGCCTTTAGTTTGAGAAAATTGTAAGATCCAATTAAAAGAAGCAAAAAAATGAATCTAATTAAAAATTAGATGAAATTATAAAGATCCACAAATTAATTATTTTAATATATAAGGACAATATCATCATTTTGACAAAAAACTTAATTTCAAATAAGTTCTTAAAAACAACTTCAGCAAAAATAAGGCATTTCCTGAGACCATTTTGTCAAATACTAATTCCAGAAGTCTTTATATATCATTCTCCCTATCAAATATGTTTCATGTGCAAAATTCTGAAGAATAGAACCAGTCATTTCTAAAGTGCAATTATGACTATAGAAGAGAATGAGAACAATTCGGCCATTTGGGGTTAAACTAAATTTTGTTACAGTCAATATATATAATTTGTGAAAATCCATATTATTCAAAAAATTTGAGTACTTGTGACTTATTTTAGTCATAAGTACTTGTGACATATTATCCATATATATATAAGATAGTAAAGATTGGTTATTGAACTAATGGAGGCAACATCTCAAAGATTAGTGGTTTAAGTGTGATTAAATTATGATCAACCCAATTATGATTGAAATATATAAAAAAAAATTAATATAACCTTAAAAAGAGTAATATTAAAATAAAAAGGCATTAATCCACAAGAATATGAAATATCCAAATTTAAAATAGACATTATCCAACAAAAATAGAGTTATTAAAGCATAAATCTAATGGACTATTATTTAATAATTTTAAACTAAAATTGGCATTCTTGCAACCTCAACAATAAAAGAAAAAATATAAAATATAAACTGACTAATTTATTTAAAACTCTTGATTCGAGTAATTACGAAACTAATTCACCAGTTTATTAATTTGATTGGCGACTAGAATTGAGTTTTCATACCATGACATCCACAATTAACTTAATTTAGTGATTGATTTTTTATAGGAATTTCCACTTACTATTTATTGTATATTGATTACTTAAAAGATTTTTTTTTCCAAAAAGAACAAATGGTCTTAAAACTAAGATAAAAAGTAAAGTTCGAGTTGACTGGTATATGGAAGCTGGATCCTATATCTTTTCATTAACCATAAAGTAAATAAATAAGAACACAAGAAAGTTTGTATATAAAGTCAAAAATAAAGTTCACACATGAAACTATAATTTGCCAAGAAAATCACGCATCTACTTATTAGCTTCACACTGAAATAAAATATATTCAAACTTCTGGTTTAACAAAATTCCAGGTTTGTGAAAGTAATTTTAGGAAATAGGGTGAAAGTATTCAAACTTCTAAGAGTGCGCCTAATGTTATAGGCTTTTTAGGAACAAAAGTACTTATAAATATTTGAAATTAGAGTAAAAATACTATAATTGTTAAAGTAAGCTAACCTCTCTCTGTTACAACATAAAACTACCAAAATATCCCTAATTCAAAAAAAATCTCTCCCTTCCAACCTCTCGATCCATCCTCATCTGCACAATCAACAAGAAATAATAAGCCTTAAACCAAGATCCTCTACAAACAATGAATCTTATATCTAAAATCATAAAAAATAATCAACCAAAAACAATCAAACTTAAAAAAAAAATCTCTTAAATAGACATATGAAGAATCGAATTAAACAAAAGTTGAACGCCTGGCTATCTAAGGTTTGCTAGAAATTGAAAAAGAAGATCGGGTAGTGGGGACTGATATGAAACAGAAGAAGTTGAAGATCTGGCCATTTCCATGTCTCAGCCATGATGACGGAGAGGATGAGTCACCGTAGAGCTTCAGCGGCTGACAAAATTGAAGGCGAGAAACGAAGGCCGAAAATCGCATTTTCAGAAACCACCATCAAAATCGTTGCCGTCATAGACCTTGGTTGTAGTTCTCCATCATGTCAATCGCAATCATAGATCTAGATCTGGAAGAACAGATATCTTCATCCTTGACAGTTACCGGTGCATGATAGATCTAGAAGAAGAAAGTGTTCGTGGCCGGCAATGGAGTCATGGGAAGTCGATGAAGTTGTCACTGAAATCGCTTCAAATTCACTGGAAATATAAACAAAATATGTTTCCGTGACAGATGAGGCAAAAGTAGTAAAGAGCATTTTAAGGAAATGACAAAAGTTATGTTCATATGTTTATATATGATTTAATTTATATGAATTAAATTTTAAATATCATATTATCATTTAAAATAATGACTCAAAATATATATGAAAATTTCATATTTATATAATCAAATGTAAATACATTAGTATTAATCTGTTACAAATATATGAATACACAAAATATTAAAGATATTATTTTGAATTTTATAATTCATAAAGATATTAGTTAAATTGTATTAAATTAAATTTATATTGAAATCAAATAAAATTAATTTTAAGATAAAAGTAAAGAAAATAAGACAATGCCAATTGTTACTAACTTATAGCGTCAACTTACCGCAAGTTTACAATATCAAATCTAAAAATTCTATAGAAGATTATTGTTCTCAAATGGTTAACTAGGGAAGATGTAGTAGGCAAAAATTAAGAGATATAAACTATAATGTGTTGGATGCCATACGTGTTGTCTACTAGTCCCCATACACTATCTCACTTTTAACAACCTTTCATCAATTCAATTGCAATATTTTATATCTATATAATGCATTAATTTAGTTAATAAAAGAATATGCAAATATTGAAGCCATTATCTTTAGAAAGGAAAATCATATTTCTTTGCCCTCCATATAACACATTGCTTGTCCAATAACTTAATATATATAAACAAGTTTTACGATGCTAAAGTTTTTTTTTTGGTCAATACCTTGCTAAAGTTGAGTATGCATTTTTTTTATAATACCATAGTATCCCTCCACTTGATAGGTGAGAGACTAATCTCTCAAGTACTACAGAGGCCTAGTTACTGGGGTGACTCTCCCAAACACGCCAGCTCTATTCTTATCCTCCAAAGATCAAATATGATGGCGATGGTTAAGGTACACATACCCTCAACCATATGTGCAACATGCATTGGTGAGTATGCAGTTTGTTTTTGTACAAGAGAGGGTTAATCCGCCCTAAATACAAGAAATTGCTTTATGAGGGGATCAAATCTTAAAAACTCCTTAACCAGCACACTCTTTAAATGAGTAGGGCATGAATATAATATTTGTGTAGTCCTTAATCCCTCATTTGCTAGGGCATCGACTAAATGATTTTGATCTCTATATACATGTTATAATTTTAGCTCCCAAGATAAATTTATAAATTTTTGTATTTGAGTAACTAATAAACTGCTTCTACATTCTGTCAAATTAATTAGCATGTCCACTACATTTTTAGCACCCGATTCAAGTATGATCCTCTTAAAAACTAACTCACATACTAGTTTTAGACCCTTGAGAATTGTCTATTGTTAAGCTTTAACCACGCTTCGTAAACCCTACCATCCAACTACCTTTTTTTTAGTTGCCTACCCGGTTCACCAGAGATTTACCCCGACTACGTCCTGATCCAATCTGTGTCGCCCACCTAATTATGGTGGGTGAGTCTCTCTACCATCCAACTACCTAAATGATATGTAGTTTCTTATACTTCTCTATTCAATTATGGTGGGTGTAAGGCCCTTTTCCTGTCGTGTGGCCCATAAGCGAAAGCCCAGTCCAACGATGGCCAGTCCACTCATTCCAGCTCAAGCCCAACACGCCTCGGGCGAAGGAGTCCCCTCCGAAATCCCGAAGAAGGAATATAGGTGCCTTGACGAACTCTTGAGAATCTCGCCCATAATGTCATAGGAGCATATGAAGTGGTAGCTAGATATAATGGAGAAGATTTAATCCAAAAAGGATTATTCATCCACACTCTTGTACTCAGGAGACTCATTGTAACTTGAGAAAATTTCCCTCTGAATAATAAGATTGTCCCTTTCCATATTTTTGGATCTCGCCATTATTTAACTATTGTATTTTCTTTATTACGTTGATCTGATTATATTCATTGTTAGTGACCCATCCAAATCTCCGTCACAGAAAATTACCTCAACAGTGGGTATAATTGTCAAACAAGAGTTATGTAACGAAGGAGGAGCATGAGGATGAGAATATAGAGTGTCACAGCTATGGCTTAAATCACTATCATTTAAATACCAAGTGTTTCAGGCAGCAATGTTAATATCGTTTAGTCCATCAATATCCTTCTAGCATTTTTTAATACGGAGACAGTAACACGTCACAAACAGTTTAAACTAAAATGAGTGGTTCAAAAGAAAAAAAAATAGTTGTAGGACCTAATTCAAAACTCACTCTAACTATAGGGACTCAAGGTAAAGTTTTTGCTAATCATAGTAAAACAAATTCATCCATGCCATTTCTATATGCAAAGAAATTAGTTAGTTAGCTTTACCAATTCCTAAGTTTCATCATTCAAAGGTTTTAGTAGCATTGTGTTGACAAAAGATGGATCGAGGATCATCCTAAACACCCCATGTGACTCCTTATATTAATTATTTTATCGTTTCTCACTACTTGTTTGACTTGAATATCAACACCTAAATGTGCCAAGTAAGGACAATCTCCACCATATGTTGTCCAACATTTAGCCAAAAAAAAAACGTTCCCTGTCGTTCCTTCTCTCTTTCTCGTCTAGCGTGGTGCAGGAGAAGGACTGTGAAGATTTTTGGGCGTACCTGAGATGATTTCTTTTCCACTAAGATACCCACACGCAACCAGAGTACCTTGTATGGACTCTGGTATGTCTAACGACAAATGCACCGAAGAAAGATGAGAACCAAGAAGCACTGACAGGAAGCAAAAAGAAGAACAAAGGAGGAGAAAAAGAAGAAGCACTCTCTTTTTCTTGTCTGCAGAGCAAAACTATACACACACGATAGAATCTTAAAACTGATCCCTCCACATTTCTTTCCTATACGTGTGTATATCTGGTGGGGGAGTGGGATAATTGTAACTCCCACTCCCTCGTTTTCCTCCCTTCAAAAGTATAAACCGTTCCCTCTATTTGCTTCTCAAATTTGGGCCTGATCCACCATGGGTGGACTAACTCATTCCCAATATCTCCCACTCATATATGGTGGATTAGTTATTGTGACTCCAATCTCATTTTCTTCCTTCTTTCATACTAGATGCTTTGCCGTGATCGCGTAGGTATGACGTCTCCTTTCGGGCATTTGTATTAGAAATCCCTTTTTCAGAAACCAGCATAAAGTAACCCTTTAGTGCAGCTCGATCAAATAAGTTATAGTGCATTGAATGTCTTAGATTTGCCTATATACACTTTTCTTAGATTTTTCTCAATCTTTGTGTTGACCATTCTTAGCTCCCACTCAGATTGACATACATAGAGAATTATGGTTTGTCAATTTGTTCGACACTGTCCTATTCCTGAGTCTCATAAAGAGATACAGTGCAGTCAACATCTCCCTTACTGGGAAATTCCATCTCAATAAATACAACATCTCTTGATTTTGTTTCAGTCACTGTTCTATCTTCAATTTCATTTATGAATACATATCCTTTTGAGGGTTCAGAGTACCTTATAAAAATACGTTTCTTCCCTCTAGGACCCAATTTCCCATGTCTTTGAGAATTGTCATAGATATATGCCGTTGAGCCCCAAGGTCTAAGGATGCTTAGATCTGGCTGATGTTTAGTCCATAACTCGTAGGGGTGTGAAAGCGACTGACTTTGAGGGCACACGGTTAAGTATAGAGGTTGCCGTCAATAAAACATCACCCTAATGTGAAATTGGAAGGTTTGCCTGAGTCATCATAGACCTAACAATGTCTAAAAGAGTTATATTTCTTCTTTCGGCAACCCCATTCTGTTGAGGTATACCAGGGATAATTAGTGGTGTAATAATCCATTTTTTTTTCACAGAGCTATTTAAATTTATATGAAAGGTATTCACAACCTTGATCAATATATAATGCCTTGATTCTATTGTCCATTTGATTCTCTACTTCATTTATGTATCGTCTAAAGTACTCTAGTCCTCGGACTTATGTGAAATCAAATAGACATAACCATATTGTGAAAAATCATCAATAAAGATAATAAAATACCAAGTTCTGTGTCTCACCCTCACACTCATTGGACTATAAATATTGTAATGGATTAATTGCAACGGGTTTTTGGCTCGTATTCCCTTACCGAATGGTTTTTCTGGTAGCCTTACCAGCTAGACAGCTTTCGCATAATGACATATCCATGTTAGGGATCACCCCCAACAAACCTTCTTTAGCTAGTTTAATCATTCTATTTTAATTAATATGTCCTAGTCTAGCATGCCAAATATTCATATCAGGATTATTCGAAGTAATAGTAAAGCAATCATGAACATTAAAATCACTAGCAAGATCTAAAATAAAGAACTTTTGAAATTGGAAAGCTGAACTATAAAATATTGAGTTGCTACAAATGTTTGCAACTTTTCCATGAAAGTTTACATTAAACCCAAAGTCTAATAAGCAAATTATAGAAATTAAATTCCGTTGGATGTCAGGAGCATAAAGCACATAATGCAGCATCAAGGTCTTTCCACCACGTAAAACAAGTTTGCAGGTGCCAATACCTCGAACCTTGATCCTTGCATTATTGCCAACGAAAAGCCACTTGCTTTAAAATGACAACTGACAGTATTCCACGAAAGATCTTCGATCTTGACTTACGTGGTCCATAGAGCCTAAGTCAATAATTCAAGAAAAAGAAATAGGTTCTGTCAGAAAAATAGTGCTAGAAACAAATGAGACATGTGAATTCACATAATTCACTGTTACCTTTTCGCTCTCAGCCTGTTTAGAATAGTCACGCGCAAAATGTCCCATATTGTGGCAGGCAAAGCATTTGACCTTCTTTAGGTCTAGCTTTTTCTTGCCTCATTTCTTTCTTTTTTTCTTGTAATGTTGCTTGCCCTTCTTGGGTAGAGGATCGCCTTTCTTCCTATTTTTCTAAAATTTCTTGCCCTTTTTGAATTCAGGCTTTGATTGGGAAGGACCAGCACCTTCGATCAAATAGGCTTATCCAGTGGCCTTATAAGCCTCCAGACGTTCATCCTCTAACTCTAAATGCTTAGCTACATCATTAAAAGTGATGATATTTTTATTATGGGTCAGATTGACTTTCATGTGCTCCCAACTGACAGGGAACGACTTGATGACAACCTGCACTTGCTATTCATCAGATAGATTATGTTCATCTTCCTTCAGTTCAAGAATCCTTGTCGACATCTCTTGTAGATGTTACCTCATAGAATTATTTGATTTTAGCTTATAGGTATCAAATTTAATCGTCACCCTTCTAAGCTTAGTCGTGGATACTACCCCAAACTTATCCTTTAAGACAATCCACATTACTTGTGTCATTCTGTGTGTCTCAAACCCACACATTAAATCATTAGTCATTGCACTCAGTAGGGTGATTCTTCCTATGCTATTCTTCCTTTTCCAGCACAGGTATGCTTCCTGGTCTCTACTGTACTAGGTCGTATTTTCAGCCTCAGGTTCTATCATTGCCATTGTTAATAGCTCAATTGCATCCTGTTCTTCTAGAATATATTGGACCTTTTGGTGCTAAATATCCCAGTTGTCCCCATTGAGTTTTTCCCCTTTATTCAATTCAGCAATAATGTTCTTTGATGCCATTGTTCAATATCAGTTCTGTGACAAACATTTCTCACATTATTTTATTGAACCATAGAACATTTAAGTGAATTTACATATATATAGCACATGTAAAGAATACAATATCACGTACTTTTATCATTTTTAATAAAAATAATAATAATATCACTAGACCCATTATCATGAGAATACGTTTGTACCTCCCATCACACAAGCACTAGCAATGCCATCGTTTTCTATCAAAAATTAATTTAAGCACTATTCTAATCAAATATTGCTTTTTAGAATACTCATCATCTAAAAAAGCTCCCACTTATAAAAAGGTATACATGAATCACAACTAAGATAAAGAAATGAAACGAAACATATTTTTCTTGCATATAAGTCATGAAATAAATGACAAGTATTTACAAAGAAAAAATAATAAAGCATGTCCTTAAAGTAAAGCAATAGAAATCAAAATACAAATATATGTCATTTGATATGAACTTTACAATATTCTAACATCGCTTTTCTTAGCTTCTTAAGCTCACGAGGCGGCTTTATAAGGTTAGATACAATTTCTATTGTTCTAAGCCAATATTTCTTGCTCGTGCATCATGGTTTGGGCTTTCCTCTAACTCTTGTTACTTTTATATATTCCATTATGACTTTCAAATAGAATTCAGTATTCTTCTTATCTGTCATACATTCAATGTAATCACCAATCACGCCATTAACGCCTTTTATGTTTGTTAATTTGGCTACATGTCTTTCAGCTATATTCATGGCTAAAGTAAAGGTTAGAGGTTAGTTTACTTCTTTATCCTCAACTTGAGATTCACCGTTAAGAGTAGGCACCATCTTGGAGTTTAAATCTGAAGACACCATGAAAAGTTGTAGAGGAAGTGGTTCGATGGGGAATAAAGTTTCCGAGTATAGTCTGAAATCATTTATTTCTTCTGGTTCCTCTTGCAGAACTTCTTCCACCAACTTCTCTGGATCTTCTTCAGAAAGTTCATCAAGATTTTGTTCTGGATCCTCTTCAGGTTTGCCCTCGGGATCCTCTTGAAGGTTTTCCTCTAGGTTATTGACCTTATCCAAGAATGAAATATCATCATTTAAAGTATATCCTAGAGGTTCAGTGCTAGATGAAGTTATTTTCATCTAAATAATAAAAAATATTAATTATCATAATTTTTTAGAATTTTTAAACACTAGAAAATATACTGAATATTCATAAATAGGTCCAAAATTGCCCCCAAAATTAGACAAATTATATATCAAAATAAAGACATTAATTTTAGGGATTTTTAGGAATAAATCACACCTCAATCGGAAGTCCCGCGCTCCCTCATGCGCCCCAAGAAGTAAAAATTCAAAAAAAAAAAAACTGAACGAAGTCCACTCTTGGCCTCTAGCGCGTGCATTACACACGCCAGTTTGGTGCTGCCACGTGTCAGCCACAATATTTTCCTCCTTTTTTTTAAAGTGGGTTTGGGTTGGATCCACTGATCCGACCCCGCCCATTACCCCTACTTCTAGAACACAAAAAAATATTTTTTTTTAGAATGGGCTTCTGTCAAGCCAATTTTTTTGTGACTTGGCTGGACGTAACCTAATCCATTAGAAAATAGAGCTCTTCTATTGTTTTACTGCAGCGTCAAAATGACGCCGTTTTGGGGATGACCGCTTTGATCATCCCCAACCTCCAGCCGAGTCACACAGACCTGACTGGAAATGAGTCAGGTCTGTTGGACCCAAATCATTTTTTGGCCGTAACTTCTCCATCTGACATCCAATTTTGATATTCTTAGTGTCGTTTTCTTCATTTTTTTCGTGCTCTACACAATTGGACTAATTTCAAAATGAAAGTTCTCTGTTGCAGTTAACATTGAATATGCTTCTGTTTATGGTTTAAATACATGCTCTATGCATATTATCACTAAATAAACACTCTAAAAATATAAATAAGCATATAAAATAGTGTATAACCAAAAAACAAAAAATCACAGAGAAGCATACGGAAGCACATGACATGGCTCTGATACCACTGAAGGTTTTTGGGCTTACCTGAGATGGTTTCTTTTCCACTAAGATACCCACACGCAATTGGAGCACCTTGTATAGACTCTGGTACATCTCATGGCAAATTCACCAAAGAAAGATGAAAACCGAGAAGCACTGACAGGAAGCAAAAAGAAGAACAGAGGAGGAGAAAAAGAAGAAGCACTCTCTTTTTCTTGTCTGCAGAGCAAAACTATACACACACAATAGAATCTTAAAATTGATCCCTCTATATTTCTTTCATGTACGTGTATATATCTGGTGGGGGAGTGAGATAACTGTAACTCTCACTCCCTCATTTTCCTCCCTTCAAAAATGTAAATTGTTCCCTCCATTTTCTTCTCAAATTTGGGCCTGATCCACCATAGGTGGACTAGCCCATTTCCCAACAAACTACTTGTGAAAGGAACGGAGGTGCGTAAGTTCTCGATCGATGGAAGAGGTACAAGTTACCTAAAACAGCTTTAACATCATATATAAGTGAAAAAGTCAGTTGAATAATTGGACATAAAAAATGACTCCAACAGAATGTATTTAGTAATTGCAATATCAAATAATCATTTGAAAGAATTGCATTTGACAAATTTAAACTGTTACTTTTGTAAATATAGCAAAGTTTTTGCAAAGATCTTTAAGAAAAATTAATGGTTATACAATTAAAAGAAACTACATACCAAAGTCAAAGTGGTAGTCACTTATATGATAATTTCAACTTCAACTCAAAAGATTGCTCATTACATCAAAACATAAGCTTTCTACATGAGGCCGCGGTTTTCTTCTTGGGTAAATGGAAATTTTACCCCAAAAATTTCTTACCAAGAGCACTAGTTGCCTAAATTTTTTTTAAGATCAATGTCGCCCCAGAAGTTCGCAAAATGTAGCAATGTCTCATTGACCATTGCCCAAAGTTAAATTTAACCATTAGTTGACCCATATGCTGACATAGTATGTCAGGTGACATCCACATAATCTTTTATTTTTAATTAAGGTGCAAATTTGCTCTAAATCACTCAAGAGCACTGGGTATCCGAAAGTTTTTTTTTTTTGAGTTCAATAGCCCAACCATTATTCAAATTCAATTTAATCATTAGTTTGACCAAATATGTTAAACTAGTCAATACACATGTCATTAACTTCATGTTTTTTTCTCAAGTCGTATTTATAAATAAGAAAAAAATTAAAAACTCTAAGCTCCACATAAGCAATAACCCTAAATGGGCTAGAACAGTTAAGAAATATTCAAGTACCTAAAAGGCCCAACTATATTCGAGTAACTATATTAGAGTTGAGTCGTATAGCTTCTCACCTACTATGGCTAGGACCTTTTTATAGCAGATATTGGTCCACAAACCCCTTCTATATTTTCAAAGAAAGAGAATTAATATATGATATATTTGAAGCTACTACAGATATGAGAATGATGCAATTTTTTACGTATGGTAGGGGTAGCGGCTGATCTACTTCATGGATGGATAGATAAATATTTGGATTTATGTGATTATTTTTAGCAAGGGTTGTTGAATATCAAGATCTTATTATGAGAAATCCTACTTTTTTATAACAGGGTTGAGGGAGTAGGCACTGTGGCATTTTTTTTAATTTTTCCTTATTTATAAATTTTACCCAAAAAAAATGAAGTGGATGGATGGCACGTGGACTGGTCAGTTCAGTATATTTGGTCAAATTATGGATAACGGTTGGAGCAATAATTGAACTACAAAAAATTCTAGATACCCAGTGCTCCCGAATGAAAACTTCCATAGTAAATTTGCACTTTAACTGAAAATAAAAGATGATGTAGATGCCACGTGAAATGCCACATCAGCATATGGATCAACTAATAGTTAAACTTAACTTTGAGTCATAATCAAGGCGACATTGCTATGTTTTGTGAATTTTTGGGGCAACATTGCTATGAAAAATTTTTCAGGCAACTAGCGCTCCCGGCGGGAAATTTTTTGGGCAAAATTGCCATTTAACCCTTTCTTCTTTAAATTTATCCAATTTTAGACATCCCCTCTTTTCTATTTTGAATACATACTGTTCAGACACTTTATTCTCTTCTTTCAAACAAATCAAAACTGGTAAATTGCAACATAGTAGCTGAAGAAATCAATCATTGTTTAATAGAATGACTCTTACTAGGAATCATATTGTCCCAAGAAAAGAACTTGCGTTACTAAGAAACTTAAAAAATCTATGCAAATTAGCCTATACCAAATCTGACAGGTGACAATCTAGAAGCTAAATATCCAACTGCAAAATCCTAACTAGAGGGGTTGGGTGGTAGGAGGCCAACCTCCCCAAGACAATCCCGTTACAGCTTCTTTGGCAAGCCAATCTGTTGTCAAGTTACAAGAACGAGGGATAAAAGATACTTATATATCCTGATTTGTTTAAAAAAATGCTGTCAGATCATCTACCAAAAATCTTGCACACCAATCTAAACAATGAGAATTTTCAGCATAGCATGCACCAATGTTTTGCTATCAGTTTCAACACGAATCTTCCCCAAATCTGTAACCACAACATTTTGAGCAGCCTCCGAGATAGCCACAAATTCACTGAGAAATGATGAATTAACGTTACATCGTTTTGCACGCATATTAAGCCACAGCTTCTCTGGCTTTGATAACCATCTTTTTTCCCAGAATCTCCAGTGGCAGTCTTATATGAGCTCATTTCCATGATAAATTAATAAACCATAATTGAAAGTAAAGATTTTCGGGCGTATTTGACTAAACTAGATACCCACACGGGAGCCGGTTACAATAACGGAGCCGGAACTTCTATACATAGCAAAAAATACCAAGAGAGGAAGAGAAAAAAGAGATAAGATGGAGGTAGTGAATGAACACAACGTTCAAGTGAGAAGAATCCACGCAAAACAGAACCTTATGCATCTCATTAAGGTTCTGTAAATTTCTCACCCAGAACCACGATCGAATAACTGGTCCCACTATGCAATTCAAATTGATTGGGGAATATTGAAATTTTTGTTTGTTACAAGAATTTTTGGAAAGGGGTTGAACTCACTTAGACAAAACAAAGTCTTCCTTCCTCCTAAGCGATATCAATGTTAAGCAGGATGAGCTGTCTTTCCAAGCGTAATTCCATGCATAAATCTAAGCACCTAGGAGCTAGGAGCTAGGATGCCTTCCCAAGCGTCGCGACTAGAACCACAATAAAGTGATACTCCTTAAGGATCGAATACGTTCCAAATAGTTATATATCTCACTCTTTCGTGAGCTGAACCTACAGAACGATAGGTAATATTAAAGTTATATACCCAAGCTTTTTCTTACTTGCATTTAGGCTTTAACTTAAATGGGTTTGAGCTAATCCACCAAAGGTAACCAATCTGCTTAATCTGTCATTTTCAATATTTAAAAGTTCAATTTATTCTTTTGAAATTCAAATGGGCTTTTTTTGTCTTTCTCCCTATTTATAACGGTAAAATATGATCCCATTAATCCTTTTTCCGCACAATTTGTTTTGGCCAATTTCTTTTTCTACATGATTTTCCGTAATAAAATAAGTGAACTAACTAAATTTTACTGAGAAAAGTAATCCACAATAGTTTATCTCAATTTTAATTCGTCATCATCATTTATTTTGTTTGAATTGAGCTTTTATTATTTAATCAGTTAATTTTAATTTATGATATTTTTACACCCATTTTATAATATTATAGTTACTTTTCCATCCAAAAAAATGTTGCGCCCCTAAAATAAAATTTTATGGGTATTTTTACATATTTACTCTTTAATTTATACACTTTATAAAAAAACTTTTTTATAGAAATACTTGCGTGTTAAAATGATACTGAATGAAATCAAGTAGATTTTATAAAGTCCATGAATTTTATAAATTCAAATTTTAAAATAATGTAATTTATTTATTAAATTTCATAATTATATGGTATGTTATTAGGATCTGTTTAGTTCAACTAGAAGAGGGGGAGAGTGAATTTAAAATTAACTCCTTTGGATTATTGATCAGTAGAGAGGATAGAGTAGATAGTAGATAGTAAAAAAAGTATTTTTATATGAAAAACTTTATTTTTGTTTTCTTTAAATTGTTTTTGTCAATTTTTGTTGAATGTTGAATAAAAATTAATATATAAAAATATAATTATTAAAATTAAATAAATATATAGTTAATAGGTAATACATATTTAATAATTATAATTATAGTTTTATATATATATATATATATACTCAAAATTATATTTTACAATTGATAGCTAATATGTTTACCACTAGATCGTACCCTTGAGTAAAACTTGACATTTATTATGCTAAATAAGGGGAATAGAGCAAAATCTCTCCCCTCCTCTTTTTTCCCGTTCAAATTACCCATATCAAACAAAGTCTCAATGTGCATGGATTGAACACGTGGCCTTCGTTTCTTCAATTTGATACTTTCTAAACTGAGCTATCCTTGTAAGTTGGTATCTATATGATGGAAAACATGATCCTATTAATCCTTTTTCCGCTTGCCAATGTCTTTTTCCACATGATTATTTATTTATCTTTCGGGGCGGTAGTAAAATAAATCTCCAAAAAAAAAATTCGTTGAGAAAAGTAATCCACAACTCCTTATAATTTATCTTAATTTTGAATGAGGTTCTCATTGATGGGTTAATTTTAATTTATACACTTTATAAAATTTTATTTATAGAAATACACCCGTGTTAAAATGGTGCCGCGTAGAAACTTCTTTTCTATTTGTTTGTTGGAATTTCTTGAATTTTTAAATACTTTTTCATAATTATATTTTTACCTAATGATTATTCTTGTTTATATTTTTGCCTCGGAACTTACTAATTTTCAACTTTTTGGCCAACTTATGTTTAGTATTTAGAAATAAATCTTATTATTATATAAATATGTAGATGTCAATCTCCATATGAATTGTATAGAATTTTTTTTAAAAAAAAATGCCATAATATGAGTGCAACCAATCTTCAGAATTATTGGTTAGGAGTTAATAGTTAATTATTTATTATTGTTATCATTATCTTTTTTATCAATCTCAATTTCTGTATCAAAGGTCTTAATTTAATCCCATGCTTGGAGAGGCTCTAGCACACTATCAGAAAGATTATGCATATCATGATGACCCACCCTAAACCCAACCTTTCGACCACACCACGCCCACACAATTCCTAAAGAAAAAGTATAAAAGACCTAACAGCATTGATGCAATCACTTTGTGGAAATCAATGACCAAACAACCCTTCAGGGCCCATCAGGTTTGACCTCTTCTCCAAAAGAAAGCAAACAAAGCAAGTATCCTCCACAGCAGGCAGGATTTTTTTTTTTTCTACAAACAGCATGCATGATATTAAAACTCATTAAGATCTTAGTTTGATTAAAAAATTTAAACGGGTCCATCGAATCCAAATTTTTCTTATGAACGTTATTTTGAGCTATAAAAAAGATTAAACAACCTATCAAATTTATCTTTAATAATTTTATTTTGTTAGATTATGTGACTTAAATACATATTTTTTTACTTTTTCAAAATGAATATTTGTGTATACTTCAAATAAATTATATTATATTAGCCATAATTAAATTAATTGAACTACTATCTTTTGAACTACTATTTCAATCAATTCAATAATCAGTCTGATTTTCAATGCCTTGACAATATGTCAATAGGTCACATGCTTTCAAGATTAGCATCTGATTTCACTGACTAGGCATGATGCTTCTCAAGATGATATTAGAGAAAACAGGAGCTCCTCAACAAATCTTTCACAAGACCATTGTGTATTTCCAATTTTCACAGCATTGGACCGGCCCCATCAGAAAACAAATCATGAGAAAAGAGCTAACAGCTAACAAGCCAACATGTATTTATTCAGTGTCACTAGGCATGGAATTACTAAATTTCCATTGAATAGCAACTTCTCCAAAGAGCTATTTGCAACCTGCTGTAAATGTAATCACAAATTGGAGCAGACTGATGAACTCTGGTAAGAAAATCTGCTAAAGGAGTTATAACAATCATTCACTGATCCCAAAAATGTACGTCACCCAGTTTCTCAGGGGCAGATTCTTTGAAAAGATTATAATCCTTAATACATTGGCATTAATTTGTGCTCCAATGAATTATAATGTTGCAACATCTTTTTTGGCACATAGTTACACTCATTTTTTTTCTTCTCTTTTTTATTTCTTGGTTGTTTTGGGATGTTAAAAAAAAATCCCCTTCAATTTGCACTCTTATATGAATTCCATAACCATCACTTCATTTGCTGGAGGCCATTCTGCCCTTTGGCTTGAAGGAGGGACACATCAAGAAGTCTTCATTCAAACATTAGATAATATTTATGAATCAAAATTAATCTAATATACTTTTCTAGACGAAAATTTGCAGTACATAGATTACCTAATTAACCTGCAGCATTAAGCAAGGGAGATTTTCTAGCTACACAATTAAAATCTTTTTCTCTTCACTCTCGAAATATCATCGAAGCCGTCATCACTCCAAACCTCTTGTCCACTATTCCTGAAATTTGCTTCCTGCTCGTCTATATTTCTTGTTCTTCTAGGTGGCATATTTCCAGGTGGCCTGTTCTTGATACACCTGTCAAAATCCCTTTCTCTCAAATTGCTTCTTTGTTGGAATTCTGAATCAGCTGCACAAAATCTGTAGTGTCTAGGCCCATCCTCTCCATCAAGATCAAAGTTCTCACCAACATTACCATTATAAGGAGGCCTAAATGATCTAACCGGTCCCCGTCTCTCGTATCTTCTCCTCTCATCACCATTTCCTTCACCGTTTAGTTCAAATTGTCTACCAGAATGCATAGGACCTCCAAAGTATTCGTCATTATCATCAGACCTATCTTGGGGATCTAGGCCATCAAATCTTCTATTTCTAAACAAAATTCGACCAGATGTGCCCCTGTTGGATATGATAGACCTTGGATGACCATGACCCCTTCGAGAATCGAAATCCCTGGAATAATTAGAAGGACGAGACATATATGAAGGAGAGACATGCCTCCTGACCACTCTCCTCTCCCCGGAGAAAATTGGACCATCAGGGGATCTCATTCTGTCAACCCTGTATCGTCGATGGGCCAATTCAGGATGTCCATTATACCCATCTGGTGATCCTCTAGGGGATCTTCTTCGAGGAGATGACCATGGACCAGGTGAGCGACTCCTTGATCTGATAGGAGACTTGCAATGAATTTGAGGTGGACCTCTTCTCTGAATAAAGTTCCTAGTTCCCCGAGTAAATCGACCATCTCCTCTCTCAAATGGTTGGGGACGTGAAAACATAGGGTCTAGATTATCCTCAGGGTAAACTCTCATAAATTTCTCACCATGCCTCATACTAACAAACTCAGAGCCATCATCTCCAACACATCTACTTGGGCTCATATTTCTAGGAATTCTATGTCCCATTTGCATGCTCTCTCTCCCCCCTGGAGACCTTCTCATTGTAATATGACGACAAACTGGCCTCTCATCATTCAAGGGCTTCCTACGTAACCGATTGTTACCAACAAAAGATTCATCATGTGCAACATTATTGTATTCTGAATCAGCATCATGAAGGGCAGATACAAATTTATGCCTAGGGCCACGAAAATGACTTGGACCATTATAAAATTCACCAGAAAAGTCACGGTCAGATTTCCATTCATCTCGACATGAGGCAATCCGACTATTAATCCTCCCTTTACCACGCACAAAACTTAGTCTTGAGTTTCTAGGTGAAATATCTTGATGCCTTTCTCTTGAAAATTTGCAAGGACCATCAATGTAAACATCATCTCTGAAAATCAAAACAGGAAGGCAAAAGTGCAAAGAAAAGAATTTAGCTATAAATAGTGTTAAGAAAAGGAGGAAGACAAGAGTGTTAGTAAAAGATTCAACTATCAATGTACAAGGAAGAAAGACAATAGGATATAAGCATATACCTTCCTCCATGTAATTTCTCATGATGAAATGCATCAGGTAATACATCCCTTCCAGCTTGTGAAGACAGTCCCCTGCCTGGTATGGACCTGGATTTAGTAGGGGATAAAGAACTAGCGGCTTGGGCCAAATTTATAATTCTTCCTTGATTACCACCATTACTAACATCCTTGCTTGCATCATCAATATTTATAGATACCTCCAACTTTGGCAAATCTGAGTCACTTTTTCTAACCATGTCCAGGTTCTTGACAACCTCATCAGCACACTGAGCAACATCTACTTCATTGCTTCCATTATTGCCTTGGTCAGATAATAATTTGCCCTCTGTGGCATTAAGGACTTTATTCCTCTCAGAATGATCTAACGACCTTATTTGAAGGCCAACAGATGGCTTTTCAGCTTCCAATGACTCTTGTAGGCACACAGTTTTGTCAGTGACATTATCAGACATATTGATTGATTCACTGTCAATACCATCTTCAACCCAATTTATTTTGTTACGAGTAACAGTTCTATAGTCATTTTCTTCTATATGAGATGATGTGGGACAGTCACCATGTAACACTTCTTTCTCAATCTGTTTGCCATCATCACAATTACTAGAAACTATACGTTCTACTTCTCTTACCTCACAAATAGATTTTTCTGCTACAGAATGCTTTAATGGTTCACGAACCTCACCATCTTCATAATCATCATCCTCTTCACCATGTTGCTCTATATCCATGGCAACAGTTAAAGAATGAGTGCCATCCGATTCATAATCATAACCATAAGAATCATCCTCTAGCATATCAGCTGATAAGGTTATCTTTTCATCCTCACTTACACCATCTTCACCACTGCACCGTGGATGTAAGGGGAGCTCATTCGTGAGCTTCAACCTGCTTCCCTCAGCATCATCTGCATTTTCCACATTACGTCTTGCACAATCCTTCATGGCAGGACCACTTGATTCTGCCTTATCAACCATAGTTGTGGCAACTGTTTCTGGAGGAACCCGCTGCTCACCTGAACAATCTCCCTGAGATGCTTTTTCATCAATCCAGGCTTCATCAGTAGAAGCATGACTTTCTAGATGGTTAACTATAATTGCACTGGTAGTCAACTGTTCTGAACATATGGCTTCCACTGGAGGAAAAGCTGTCCCTGCAGAAAATGGCAATGATTCTAAAGTCTCTGGCTTTTCAAAGGAAGAATAGTTATCTGTTCCCTGTAGCAACACTGCACCCATTTGATCTGATACACTCTCCATCATCATGGGTCTTTCCTGATTATTTGAATGACCTGGTTCAGATTTAACAAATTTAGGATCAAGTAACTTAAGATTGCTACCTTCTGAAGAAGTCTTGATAGAATCAACACTGGAACGCTCAACTAATTCATGTTTGACAATGACTCCATCTAATGATCCCACAGGACTAGGTTTAGCCTCCTTCAAATCCCGCTTCAAGTTCTCATCTAATGGCTCTGATTTTACTGTCCTAACACTGGTTTTGCTTCCATCCACAGTAGAAGCTGACACATTTGACAAGCTCAAAGTAGGAGTAGCACAGTCTGATTTTTGTTCAACAGACAATCTAGAAGGTTCTCGAGTGTATTTCTCAAGACATGAAGCAAAGCAAAGATTACGAGAGTTGACATATTTATACTGTTGGCCATACAGTCTAGATGAAGTCTTGAAAGCTTTGTTTAGATTCTCTGGAGTGGTGTACTTTAGGGTAGCACTACCAGTAGGTTCCATCCCAGTGGAACACATGACGTTATTATCATTAAGTGCAGTGCCAGCAATTTGCAGCCCAGAGCCAGAAGTAGATGTTTTACCTGAAGTGGCATCACTCCCAGGTTCTTCCCATGCATCCATTGTAGTATTCAGATCCCAGTTTGCCCTCTTAGTTTTAGCATCATCATTAAAACTCTTTGAACTACCTTCTTCCTTGCTCAGAGATAACTTCAATGAAACAGACTCTGATTTCTCAGTTTTCTGGGGACTATTACCAATATCACGGTTTGTCACAGCTGGAGGTAAGTGCTCCTTAAAACCTAAAGATAAATTAGTACTGGCACTACTTTCCTGTTTATATTTCTCTTCAACACTTTGCATGCCAATCTTGGATCCTCTATTAAGTGCAAGACTTTCTTTAGCAGCCAACAAGAGTTCGGAATTCTCCTTCTTCACTTGGGGTCCCCATTTTTCTTCATAGCTTCCACTAGTAATCAACTTCCCTTTGCTGTCCGCGTCATCCAATGCTCCATCTGGTTCCTCAATTTTGGGGCTCACGTAATTGGAATTGCTTTGGGCAAAGTTAGCATTTGTAACATCAGAAGTTGTATTCTTTTCTTCAAATGCAGGGTTTTTATTGGTATCAGATAACCCAGAAGAATTGGTAGAAAGGGTTGGATCCAGTGTTGTGCTTGAATTTTCCCTATGCGATGCATTGTTTTCTTCTGGTAGTGAAGAAGGTTCTCCCAAAGAAGATGAAGCTTGAACAGAAGGGAGCCTTCTTTTCTTGATTGGTGCATCTGCAACACTAGCATTTGATACAGTTGATCCTTGAGGAGTGCTTGAATGTTCTTTCTGTAGTGATTCAGTTTCTTCGGTGGGTGAACCTTGTTCTCCAGACAAAGGTGAAAATGTCGGAACCAAAGGGAACCTCCTTTTCTTGATAGGCACAGCTGCAATTAAACCACTCAACTGCCCATCATAGGATTTAACCCCAGTCTGTCAATAGAAGATCAAGTAATCAATATCCAAAAAAGAACAAATTGGTATGGTTCTCTAATAGTAGTTAGCTGTAAATCACAAAGGAAATAAACACCTCTTCACGTCCTGAAACAGGCATGATTCCAAAGCTTGCCAATATATCACAACCCTTCTTTCTAAGAGCAATATTATAGACAATAGCAAAAGCAACTTTCAATACAACTTTTCATGTAGATTAGTATTCTGAACTGAAGATAAAGTTGGTAGACATATCTTTCTTCCAAAGGCTCCTCCTAGACAACTAAATTTATTTTCTAGCGTTAGTCAAACTTCAAAGTGCCAAAACAGCAAATAACAAACCGGTAGTCACGAGAACCTGCAAAACACAAAACATAAAACTGATATATCAGAAAACCGCAACGCTGAAAAATCAAAACCAAACTAAACAGAGAGCAAGACAAGTACAGCACCGACAAATCTAAGAGCAGGAATGAGAGCAAAATCTATTAGATCCAAAACTAACCGACCACACAATGAAAACAGACCGTCTGATCAGTGAATACATTGAAGAATCCTAAAACCGTGCATGTAGAGTAAACTGAACACAAATTCAAGGAGACTATCAAACTGACTAAGCAAAGAGTAAAGTTTTCCTCAATAGCGAGGAGACCAAAAAGTAATTGAAAACACAAATCACCAACAAAAGGGAAAAAACGATCTGGATATCATTGGGCTCCATCAAATCTTACGAAACCACACAGAATTATAAAACCTAAGTCACAAATAAAAACCGTCGAAAGAGGAAAACAAAATCCCAAGAACAGCAGTGTGAAGACCAAGAAAACCATCTTAAAAGAGAGGAAATCAAATCTACACCTATAAACAAAAGGAGGAGAGCCAAAAAACGGCAACTCAGCTTAGTAAGAATAGTTATTCATCGGGAAAAAATACTTAAAATCACAGGCTATGAGGAACAAAACCACAGAATCGGAATTTTTTTCCGATCCCGGTTGAAGATGAAGAAAAGGGAGAAGAAGGCGACACCGACGAAGGCAAAAGAATTACCCAAGAAGAAAGAAACAGGTTGAAAGGAATTTTTGGTCAAGCTCTGCCCACTTCGAGGAAAGGAAGTGGGGGTTAATGAGAACATGCCCCCAAACAAAATATAAACAAGTGGGTGACAGAGGAGGAGCGAGAAAAGGGAATCGATCTAGAGAGAGAAAGCTAGGGTTTAATTTTTTTTAGTTGTCCATCCGGTTCATCAGAGCTTTACCCGGACTACATCCGAATTTGAACCGCGTCACGTACCTGGTTATGGTGGGTGAGTCTCCCAACGAGGATTTTCTGCATACGCCAAGACTCGAACTCGAGACCTCATTTAAGTGATATCGAGCCGTTTATCACTCGGATCAACCCCCGTTGATAATTAGGTTTAGTTTGTTAATGGATATTATTTGATTTTATTTCGCTTTTTTAATAAAGATAGATTTAATTATTTGCTGCATATTATTTCTTGGGAAAATGATATTTCAAAACCCTAGAAGAACTTTATTTAAATTTTTGCGGCATTTTTAAATTTTTTTATTTTTTAATTTTTAATTATGATTATTATTTTTATCTTATAATTAATATTTCGTAGTCCTGAAATGTCATTTTCCCTTCCGTGGTCTATGCTTAACTTCCCTATTCTATATTCTAATTCTTTTCAGCCAACATGACGGAAATCAGCTGACACGCGTACATGTGTCCCTTATCTCTAGAATCTGATGTGACGTGGATGGATATAGATCCTCTCGTAATCGCCTTCGTCAGAAGTCAGAATCACTCCTCACTCGTTGCTTCTCTTTGTTGCCTAGACGGTAAGAAAATAAAATAAAAATAAAAAAACTTTTTTAAAAAAATATTTTTAACTTTTTTAAAAAAGTTTCTTAAAATCACTTTTTTAAGATTTTTTTAAAAAAATTGTTTTTAAAAAAACACTTGTTTAAAAAAAAAATTTAAAATTTTTTTAACAGTTTGAGCAACGTAAAAAAGTAAGAAAAGAATAAAAAAGCAAAATAAATGTCTTCAAGAGTGATTCTCAATAATGAGAATGGAGGTATTTTTGAGAAGATCTGTCATGGATTACCATAATTTGTTTTAAAAAAAAAGATTAAATTAAAAATAAAATTAAAATCTCTTAAAGTCATATTATAAATTTATATGTTTATGATGAATAAATAGTTAATTGTTGTAGTCAATTGCTAAATAATTATCATAAATAACCTAAATTATACAAATGTGAAATGTTTATGAAATTGTTGTTAATTGCTAGCTGGTTATAATAAATAACTAATTCAATATAGTCAATTGCTAAATAATTGTTATAAATAATTATTTGCTAAGTATTATAATCTGAATTATGTCTTATATTTCACTTAATAGTATGGAATTGCATTATTTTCTCTAGATTGACTCAATTTATGATACTATCAGAGTGAAACGAGTAGATTTAAAGAAGAATAGGGGCTAGATTATATTAGTAATAAGTAAATCCTTTATATGTAAAGTAAAACGTTTTGATATTTTGGGGGATAAAGATAAAGGCCAATTGCAAGGTCTGAGATGACCCAGAAAGCACTATCAACTTTGTAAGCCTACTTGGCTATTGAGCATTTACTTAACTTATAAGAACATAATTTCTCGTCATGGATAGTTGTAACTCCATAAAAAAAGAGACTAAGCTAAATTATTTCAGACGTAGAATCCTCATATTCGTATATGTTATATGTGTATAACATATATATTTTTTAGTTAGATAGATACATTTAATTTGTGCTCAAACCGGATGATGAAAAATTATCATGTCTCATTCTTTTGGAGGATGGATCTATAAGAATTCACCTATACCAATAACAAAAAACCTGATTTGAATGATCCTGTATTAAGAGCTAAATTAGCTAAAGGAATAGGTCATAATTATTACGGAGACCCTGCATTGCTGAACGATCTTTTATATTTTTTCCAGTAGTAATTCTAGGTACTATTGCTTGTAACATAGGCTTAGCGGTTCTAGAACCATCAATGATTGGGGAACCCACGGATCCATTTGCAACTCTTTGGAAATATTGTCTGAATGGTATTTCTTTCTTGTATTTCAAATACTTTGTACAATGCCCAATAAGTTATTGGGTGTTCTTTTAATAGTTTTGGTACCGACGGGGATTATTAATAGTACCTTTTTTGGAGAATATTAATAAATTCCAAAACCCATTTTGTCGTCTAATAGAAACAAACGTTTTTTTGATTGGTACCGTAGTGGCCCTTTGGTTGGGTATTGGAGCAACATTACCTATTGAGAAATCTCTAACTTTAGGTGTTTTTTAAACTGATTCAATTCTAAAATAAAATATCATGATATGTGTATTATGTATTTAAGGAGAATTCACTTTGAAACAGCTAATCCCTAGATACATATATTCCATTTTGGACATATTCCAAATATATGGATTTGTGCTAAAGATTCAAAACCCGCATTTTCATCTTTTTTTTAGAAAATAAAAAAGATAAGAAAATATAATGGATTTCAATTTTATGCAAAATGCTTATCCATTTTTAAAATGCCCAATATACGTTTTACATCTTCTATCCGAAGATGTTCCATTTTCATAAGGTCTTCTTGACTGTTATTCAAAAGCTCTAATAATGTATGTATATTGGACCTTTTGAGACAATTATAGATCCTAGGAGAAAATTCTAATTGGTCAATAAAAATGGATTTCAATGCTATTTTTTTTTTTATTTTTCCTTAGTTTAGCCAATCCATCATGAAAAATAAAAAAGGGTAAAGTAACTTTGTCTTGATTGTTTTTTGAATTTAAGTTTTTTTTTGTCCGTGTGTACAAAAAGAATAAATAAATCAATCAAATTACGGGAGGCTTCATAAAGTGCTTCTTTAGGAGTTAAACTTCTATTTGTCCATATTTTGAGAAAAAGTATATCTTGTTTTTCATTCCCATTCACATAAGAATGAATACTACATGAAAACTTTTTATATCTATTTTTTGATATTCGAGGTAAAAGAAATGGCCATAAGCCTAAAAATTATGTGATATTTAATTTTTATTAGCATTTAAATTTATTATGATTTGTGAGAGACAAATAATTATAAGTATTTGTTATTGTGATATTGATAAGTGTGTGATATGAAACCATATATAGATTAAATTAAAAAGGAGTTATTGATCATTTTGTGATGGTAATATTATGCCAATTTATTTGTAAATTTAGATATATGAAAAGTAAATATATATTATTTATATGAATTCAATATGTTTATCATAATAGTACATATTGTAATTAAATTTATCGTATGTGATATGTTGTGGCAGAGTCTGTAAAACTTAGTGACAGATATATATTGTTAAATTTTGAGTGAATTCTATGATTGAGATTTTTTTAAAACATGTAATAAGATACATCAGAAATTTAGTAGAAGAAAACAAAACGATGTCAAGTTTAAACCTAAAACTTGATTTATTTGGATGTCTGTAATATGATTCATTCAATTTCATCATAAATAGTATGAATTTTTTTTAATATTTTACCAATTCATCTTATTATTATAATGGTGAAATTGCAATTGAATATTTTAGAAAAATAAAACTATATATGTGTATTACATTTGAATTGGGAGATTGATTGTCGTATCCTACTTTTAACCCCTCATAGTACATATTCAAAAGCGTATTTAATTAGTAGAACTATTATTTTGGCCCAAAATTAAAATTTTTAAATTTGACTCTTGGGTACTGTTCATTTGGTAAATTCCAAATTAACAATCAAATTTTAAAAAATTATAACTAATTTTAAAAAAATTGTATGGAGATGATTCAAAACTCTAATGAAAGATCTTTCATTGCTATTTAAGGAAAAAATAATAAATTGAATATTTAATGTTCCATTTAATTTAGTTAAATCGTCAAAAATTACTATTCATATAATAAATCTTGGAAGTTCTAGATCTGTCCCTTAAATTTAGAAATTTATTTCACTTAATAAACACACCTAAATGAGGTATGTTACCTATTCATTTGAAGCTCTGGATGTATAATACATGCTCATAAAATTTTGTGAATTAATTTCATTTGGTAGGTCAAAGTGGTGTCAAAGCAAGACTGCTCTACGACCTACGTTTTTGCCATTTCATTTTCTTTCTTTAATTCTATAAATTAATCCAGCATTCATAAACCATCAAATAGGCTTCCCATATATTCATATACATTGTGTAAATATGTCATAATTATTTCATACATTTTCATCACATAGACACTTTACATAGCATTTACATAACTAGGGAAATCATACATCATAAGTTAGAGTATCAATTTGTTCACTTTCTTTCTTCCATTCTTTAGCTCTTCTCCATGCATACATTTTTCGTCATGCTTAACCTAAATTGGTTGGTTATGGGAGAGTGAGATTCTAGAAAATCTCAGTAGCAAACAGTACCATTCAATGCATACAAGATGAATGCAAGTGTATGACATGTTTCCTTTATCTTTCTTAAGCTTTCATTTACACATTAGCATGCTCAATGCCTTATACTATCATGCATGATCATAAACTTATAAAGTGTAGAACATATATTATTCATACATATCATACATAATCATCACATATCATAAACATATCAACACCCAAGCATACAAGAATGGGTAAGTTCACTACCTTTACATTTTATCCATTTCTCTTTGCTCCCTTTGTCTCCAACCAAATATTGGTTACTTGCTCAAACTTTTTATCTTATTCTCTTTGACATCTCATGGCCATAAATATAATTACATTGTGTATACAACTCAATAGAGCCATTACATAAATATTTTACATTACATCCCTTAACACCTGAACTCTTAGCTTAACTATTAGAGTTAGTGGTTTAGCTTTATAATAATTATTTCCTTAAGTCAATCCTATGTAATTTTGCCCATAGAATTCAAATATGATCTTGGAATTATGAAAATCAAACTCCTATGCAATATGTCCATAATTGAACCACACCTCCTTAAATCCTAAAAATTCTCATTTTGATTTCAATGCTTCAAATACATGTTTCTCTACTTTATCCCACACAATTTTTTATTTTAAATATATTTGAAGTATTAAAATCATGAAATTCCCACATATAAATAGTGATACATACACTAGCAGCCAAGAGTATAAAACCATAATAGATGCATACTTGAATTTCCAAGCCAATACTACTTATCTAACCTGGTTAAGCTTATCTAACTTATATGTAACTAAAAATTCATACTTCTTCTACCCAAGGGCAGCATGTCCAGTAGCTATACTTAGGGGAAAATTTCATTAAAATCTCTTAAAACTAAGAGCAAACTTCCTTGGATAAAATTCAAGAACTACAGAATTAATTACCTTACTTTCCTTCCAAGTATGAGTGCTTCTTTTTTGCTCAAGTAGAAATATTGGAAAAGGTTCCCTATGGTCCTTGGTGCTGCCAAATAGGGATGGAAACAGGCCAGGCAGCCTGTCAGGAGCCTGCGGCCTGGCCTGCATTTAGCCTGGTTTGGCCTGGCCTGTTTAAAAAAATACATAGGCTCAGGCCTGTGTAGAAGCCTGTTTTACTAAACAGGCCAGGCTCAGGCTCTATAAGAAGCATGTCAAGCCTGTCAGGCGGCCTAGGCCTGTTGTTTAAAATAAATGTTGTATGATAATGCAATAGGTGAGTATCAAACCCCTGACCTGTTAAATAATATTCAACCATTAGACCACTAAACTAAAGCGTATTATTAGATATTTTATTGTTAACTTATAATTTTATTCTCATATCGTCATATGTGCTAACCCTAATCAAATCTCTACCTTAATTCACCCGCTGGCCACAACCTTCTCATTTGGACTTTGGAGCTCGCGGCCGCAGAGTTGCTCTCACTTTCAGCAAACCTTCTCAGTTCTCACTACGCTGCAAACCTTCTCATTTTCAGCGAAGTTCAGTTCTCAAGCGCCCTTGCAAAGTCCAGCGGAGTTCAGAACTTCGTCGCGTGTCTCTACCTTCTTCCACTGTCACCGTCATCGACTCGTGGAGCACCTAGTTTGTAACTCCTTCTCTTATTCCTTCACTAATTTAATGTTCTTGAATCCTTTTCATGAGCTTCAGTGTTATGATCATGTTATGATTTTGTGGCCATGAATGCTGTTTTCCGTGAGCTTCACTAAGTTAATAGTGTTCTAGTTATGCCTTATTGAAGAACAAGTGGCTGCTACATGTACCTTCTCTGTTCTGGTTTAAAGTGTTCAAAAAATATAGGCTTGTTGTTGAGCTCTGTTCTGGTTTTGATTGTTGCATATACCTTCACTATTCTGATTGTTGTTGAGCTCTGTTTCTGATTATTTTGGTTTCATGGAGGCCTGAAGTTTCATATACCTCTCACCATTTCATGTTTGGATCCATTTCATATATAATATATAAAACGAATGATCAAACTTTGGTGGAGCTATGATGTTAACTCTTATTAAAACATAAAAAGTGGTGGGAAAAAGGATATTGAGCATCAAAATTTGCACGGAGAGTGAGTTTCTTGAGCCTTCGCTCTTCAGCTTTCAAGTCCTCTCCCTTCTGTACCATTTCAGTAACTTCACTACCTGTCTGATGACTCTCATACTTCTCTCCAGCTTCTAAATCTTCAAAGTCACCATAGACAGCATCAAATTCATCTCCAGTATTAGCCTCAGATACTTGGTTTCTACGTGCAACTTTTGACCAGTCACTAGTAACAAAACGATCATGAATTTGATCAAAATCTTTGTCTTCCTAGCATTTAACATCCATAAACTTTGCAGTCTTAGAACAGTCCTTAGTGTTGACATTTTCACCATTTAATCCCTCTCTCATTTTTTTCTATAAATTTAAAAAAGAGGACAAAAACAAGCACAAAAAGCTTCTTAGTTTATATTAATAATTTGCAAAAAACAAAGACAGATATTCTGAAGGTCAACAATGGCCAGTTCAGCTCAAGGAAAAAGGATTTGTTGAGACGCATGACATGTGCTATGACAAATTGCTTAGTGCTAACATGAAAGGGAAATAAATGTTGTGAAGCAATAATTACTAATCATGCAAGACATAGAGTGCTGTCATGGGCAAGACAAAAGAGAAGTGAGGGAGATGAGCCACAGTAGTAGATTTAGTCCTATTGCATTGCATCACAGTTAGGTTCAACTTAAATGCGAATATTTAGCATCTTATGCATAAATGAATGTTAGCACTATGCCCAAATTGATTTTTATTTTACCTGATTTTCACGTATGATCAATAAAATAAAGTTTTCTTTACATCTTTTAATAGATATGTTCCATTAGATTTGCAATGTTATTTGATTTCATCTTGCATTAGATTTGCAATGTTATTTGATTTCATCTTCCACACAAAAAGTGATCAAAGAAATGGAGAAACATCAGCTTCTTCAAATAGTAATTAAAAGTGATAAAATTAATAACTAAAAGGGCAAGGAAATTGTGTGAAGCTATGAATTTGGTCTGTCATGGTAGCTTTCATTTATGGTAGTTGAAAACATATGTTTGTAGGTATGGCTGCTCTATTTTTCAAGATTGCTTTTTCCTATTGTCATGTCATATCGGTCTAAGATATGATGTTAGACTTGGATTGTATTTTGAAAATGCTGATACATAAACCAGCTATCGTTAGTGAAATGTGAAGTTCATTCTCTCTCTTTTGTTCAGTTTTAATCTCTTCTTTGCAATTGGAATGATTCCCCTATGTGATGCAGCAATTCCAAGTAGAGTATAACCATGATTCCCCTTCTGTTCAGTTTGCAGATTCATTAACAATATATACTTCTTTTGTGGCAAACATGAAACACAATGTGTACTGATTATAGTTTGCTGATTATATAATTATAGTTTGCTGATTTGTTACTCAGGTTTAGTTAATGTCATCTCCAATTGAGTGTGAAACAATGTCATCAACTTCAGTTCCTCCTAATGCTATTGAGGTTAATCAACCAATACAGACATATTCTACCCAACAAACTAATGATGAAAATGATGGTGATGATTGTGTCATCACAAAGAAGAGGTTAATCAACATCTTTTACTTATTATTTGTTCAATTATTTTATGATTTAATAATATACATTTGATTCCTTCTTTTCAAGATATTGGAGCAAGAGGAAGAAATTACATTGAAGATTTCATGATGTGTGGCTAATACTTTTACTTTCATTTGGCTTAGATTGTTGTACTTGTATTCTTGTAATGACAATTGTTCTATTTATTTGGTATTGTCTTGATGGTGGATTAGATATTTTTTAATTTTAAGCTGATTAATATTATAAAAAATTTATTTGTAGTTTTTCAAACTATACAAAAAAGCCTGTTAGAGGGCCTGTTTTGGGGCCTTTTACAGAGGCCTATTGTTAGGCATATTACGGAAGCCTGCAAGTATAATTATAAACAGGCTCTTTTAACAGGCTTCAGGCCAGGCCAGGTATATTTACAGGCCAGACTTATACGAGAAAATTAGCTTACAACAGGTTACAGGCCAGGTTTAGGCTAGATTGTTATTTAACAGGCTTGGCCTGACCTGTTCCCACCCCTACTGCCAAATGTGCTAAAATGTTCTAGATAAAATCAAATGAAAATGAAGGGCTAAGATTGCTTTGTTTACTATTTGATTTAATTACCCATATTTATTCTTGAACTTTTCTTGCCCACTAAGACAATTTATGACATCATCCATGACATCATTTATGGCCTTATTTGGAAAAATTATGGCTAAGATCTTGTTAAAAAACATTTAGTCAAATTCGGTACTGACCCGGTCACATTTCACAAAAACCAGACTTTTTAATAATTCTAATTTTTATAATATTTTAAAATATGTATTATGTACTTAAATCTAGTATATAAATTTTCTCTACCATTGACATTATTGGAATGGATATAAATTTAATTACTGTCCCTTGAAAAATGACTGAAATGCCCTTGATTAACTATTTTATACTATATTAATCTTAAGGGCATAATTGTTATTTTATACTTTTTTACACTGTATTATAATATATTCTAACTTTGGCCAATCATTCATGTGTCCCTTTTGACCTCTTGACCATTTATATATGACCAAAATGTCCTCTATTAATCTCTTGTTCAATATTATAACATAGGGGCATTTTCATTATTTCACACTTTTAAGTGTTTTTCTAAATACTGGCCCTATAACCGTTGGAGCATATTATTGGGCCTTTGATTAGATCCAACCCTTTAATCGACTCAATTCCCAAGAAACTTCCCCTAACAATATTTATCAGATATCTTATTTTACCTTAAATTTTATTATAAATTCTACAAAACTTAATTAAGTTATGTTAGTTTTATAAATTTTTATATTAATTATGATGAACTTTTATAAAATCTCATCGATTCTGAGATCAAGAAGATCCTATAATAACCTCTAGATTTTAGAAATTAATATCAATTATGTGGGACTTCATATCAAAATTATGAAAAATATGACTGGCCCAACTGTCATTCTTTATTTGCTGGTAAAATTTGAGATTAAAATATTTATGAACAGTTATGGGCTATTTCTGGCTCAACTTTCTTATAATTATACTTTTGCCCCTAAATTTTACAAAATACACTTTAGTCCTTAAATTTATCGAATTCCACTTTAGTCACTCACTATAAATTACTGAATTTCCAATTTAGTACCTAAAATCTCAAAACTCTATTTAGATCCTTTTTTATTTCCCTTGAATTTTCTATATTTACACACTTGCCCTTAGAGACTTTTCATATTTATATCTAAGTCTCCGTACTTTCATTATTTATAGTTTAGTCACTGAAAACTCTCCATATATTTCTGGGACTTGTACTCAAAGGGGCCTGATAGCATATCTATTTTAGGCTACTTTTATGGGCTTCTAGGCCTAAAAAATTAGGATATGACATTGATAATTGATTTAATTTTATGAGAAAAATTATTATAAATAATTGATGTGGATCTTTGATTGGTAAAAAAAAATCATTTTTATAGTTTATGTAAACTCTATATAGTACAAGTCAAATTTATGGATACTTCAATAATTGGGATAATTTGAAAGAAAATTATTAATATCATAAGTATGTATTCTAATATGGAGTTTTAGCTTAATAATTTTTGGTGCACAATATATAATTATATATCAAACATGAATGATGGATCTATATATCTCTGTATTTTTTAATGTGTAATGCTTATTTATATTAATCCACCATAATGCATATATATAGGTATTAAAAGAAAATTGAGATAATTACTGGGTAAGAACCTCCTTCTTGTTTGTTTCTAAATGAAACAAAATGATGTTTCTAAAGAAAATAAATGGATTTAGGAGACTTATACCACGTGATTAGTTAATCATCATTTGATAAAGTTTTCTCAACATGAGGAGAGAAACTGAGTAGCTAGAAAAGAAAGCACAAGGAGTACATCATTACTATCAAATGTATATTCTCAAATATAGTAGTATAAACCAGAAGTTCATCAAATATTATATTAATAAGATATCACAAAATATCTACTAGATGTAATTACTAACCTAAATGAGGATTATCAAAACTCATATTCTAGTGAAAATGCTCTTATTATTATAAATCAAAGTAAGACATGTTTGAAGCATGAAAGGCTAATTGGTTCATATAATTAAGATGGTTATATTAAGGAGGCAAGTACTTTAAAAGAGTGTTAAGATATAACTACTTGCAAAAATCTCAAAAAAGGTTCAGGTACTTGAAATGTAATAAAGAGAGCCCAATGAGTTATGCACAAAAATAAAAATAGAACCGAAAAGATAAAGTTGTCGACATACAAAAGTTTTGATAATAATATCATTAAATGAGGATTTTGTGTGTAAATCTATCATGTGAAGTAGACAAAAAAGTGATTGACTAAAAGGAAAAGAAAAGTGATAAAGATGCAATAAGAATATATTATATTCTTTTGATATGTGAAAATTATGGACATGCAGTCCAAATATCTAAAACATGAAGTTATTATTCGATATATAAACATTTATGTGAAAATAAAGATTTTTACAAAGACTATGATGAGAAATATTATTCTGTGGTGGACGTAAAAAGTTTTGCATATATTATTAGTCTCGCAGTATAATACAACAAAATATATGTCTAATAGATATTATTATAGCATATACATATGGCTCACTAAATAGTAAAGTTTATATAATAATATTTTAATGATTTAAAATGCTTGAAGGATATAAAGAAAATGACTAGAGTCGAATACCCAATTATTTTAGAATCTTTATTTTGTCTATAAAAATATGTTAAATTTAATAGACCAGAAATCTTATATATTTATTCTATTATATTTACATATTGTGTTGGTATTACATGTAATTTTATTGGCAAAATTAAGTTCTTATAGGTACACAATGGATAATAAAATTGAGATTTGAGTACATAAGGTAGGTGAAAAGTATATTGATAATTCAACATATCTAGAAGATATGTTAGAGAAATATACATACAAATATTATATGATGACAATGCATCATGAATAATTCAGCTAAAAGAAATATACACTTAAAAAGTATTTGAAGTAATCCACTTGAGAAAATAGTACTCTATTGAGAAAATGATGTCAAAAAGCTGATGTTATTATCAGTAGATAAAAATAATAGGTAATAAGGAGAAGTAAATGTGATATTATCATTAGGAGAGTAAATATTATATTGTACTCTCTTTTTTTACTAAGGTTTTATCCCACTGGGTTTTCCTAATAAGGTTTTTGATGAGGTAGCTTCAATATGTATTGTGTACTCTTTTTTCTTCACTAGTTTTTGTCCTACTGGATTTTTCTTAGTAAGATTTTAATGAGGCACAATACTTGTCATAGGCATCAAAGGGGAGCATTATAAACACTACTACAAAATAGGCTATCTAAAGCCCCATTTCTAAATCAGTCTTTGTGGAGACAGTTTAAAAAAATGATCGATGACATTTTTATAAATAAGATAAAATATTTATATCGGATATACACGTGATTAGTGTAGAAGAAAATTATTACATCAAATACTTTCACAGCTGATTTAAAATATACTTTCTACACCAGTTGCCTTTGGTTCGGTTTAGAAAAAGTTATTTCTACACTTGTTGCCTTTAGGTACGGTTTAGATGTTTTCTTTCTACACTCGATGTCATTTCTTGTCTATCCTTTCCCGTTTCTTTTATGTCACTTCTTCAGAAAGTTCATCTCACTTCTTTGGTTCCCAACATTTGTAATAATTATGATAGAAGGCTAATTGCATTCTTCTATATTTTTTTCTAAAACCGTTCTTATTCTTTAACCTTAAATATATACTCTTCTTATTATTAGTACTTTTTGTCTCACTTTCTCTATGTTTTCTTTCTTTTCTTGTATATAAACCCTCCAATTGCTTCTTTCTCACATATACCTCCTTCTCTGTCACACAAAAGAAACAAATATAATTTTGAAGGTAAACATCCTGACCCTCACCCTTCAGTTCCTTCTCCTCCTCCCCTGGTTGTCATTATGGTTAAGCGCCTTGAGGAACTCATCCTGCACTTCAATGGCCTAGAGAACTCTGTGGAAGAACTAACTTTAAAACTGGAGAGATTGAAAGACCATTTTAGAGCGTTCCGCTTTGAAGTTCACTGCCATCAACATAATTACAGTTTCTATAATCCCGTTGATCCCAACTTTGACTCCTAAAACTTTAACTTTGATGAGTGAAAGCCTCACATTTCTCTTGCCCCTCATTTGTTATCTTTTTTGATGTAATGACAAAAAGGATGAGAGAACATATTATATATAGGTTTATAGATATTTTTTTTAGATTTTAAACTTTGAATTTTAAGTTAGTAACATTTGAATGAATGAAGTTTAACAAGTTTCTTGTTCTAACATGGTGTTCCTTTTATTTTTTAAAAAATAAAGAAGAAATACAAAACGATTGAAACTGGGCATGCCAACTTCAGTTTAGATTATCACACTTTCTACACCTTATGTAAATTTCATTCGATGTAGATTTGCTTCTGAAATACATTTTAATAATTAAAAAATGAATGTGGCATCTTTCTACACCGATTGCCATTTTATCCGTGTTGAAAACTTTCTAAACCTGGAGTGAATTATATCCTATTTAGAAAAAAGTTCTTTCTACACCGGTTGTCTATTTGATCTGATATAGATTTGTTTCTGAAATACATTTTAATAATTAAAAATAACCATGGCATCTTTCTACACTAGTTGTCCTTTTCAACGGGTGTAAATTGGCTTTTGAAAGATACTTTAATTTAATCGAAACCCTTTTACACCTCTCATCTCTCATTTTTCACTAGTTCATGCATATACTGTTCTCGATCGTTCTGTCATTGTGAGTTTTATTTTGAATTCCTTGTCTTGAGAAGTGAAAATTTATGCACTACTGGTAGCTTTTGCTATTATTTGTGTGGATTCATTAATGTCATTTACTTGTTTGAATTGGTGAGTTCTTCCACTTGTGAGTGATATATTATCTACCAAAATTAGCTTCAAACTAGGTTTTCTTATTTTCTAGTTTTCTAATTTTTTAGTCTTCCATAAATATGCATCATAGTTGGATAAATGCTAAACAAATAAGTGTTAAGTATTCTAACGGGGTGAAGGAGTTTTTAGATTTTTCTAAATGAAATGTTGATGATGACAATAGAAGTTTTATTGTCCTTGTATGAGATGTTGAATAAGAGGAAACTAATTCCTATAAATATGTATACTCATTTAATTTGTGAGGAGTTTTGCAAGAGTTACACGGTATGGGTATGGCATGGTGAAGATGTGGAAAACTGGAGTGCATCTGAACAGGTGGAACAAACCTTTGATGATGATATGGATATTGATGATTGGGTAGAGGACATGATTCGTGATGTTGGAGAAGACACTTTTATGCGGTCACATAAATATGGTAATATGTGCAATTATGCAGAAAAATCTCTATACCCAGGGTACAGAAAATACAACATGTTGAATATAGTATTGAGATTAGTAAGTGTGAAAGCACGTCATAGGTAGAGTGATATTGGTTTTTTAGAATTGCTTAAGTTATTGCAAGACATGTTTCCAGAAGAAAATGTACTACCAAAACACTACTATGATGCGAAGAAAATAATATATCTATTAGGCATGCAAAATAGAAAGATTCATGCATGCCTAAATGATTGCATGTTGTACAATAAAGATTTATAGATGAGGAAAAGTGTCTAATATGTAAGATATGAAGGTACAACTTAAATAACCCTCTTACAAAGGTATTATGATATCTTTCAAATATACCAAGGTTGAAGCGCCTCTTTGCTTATGAAGATGATGCAAAAAAAAATTTAAGGCATGTAACTGAAAGGATTTTTGATGGAAAACTTCGTCATTCGGCTGATTCTTTGAAATAGAAGAAGATTGATAACTTATTTATTGAGTTTAGCAATGAATCACGAAACCTAAAGCTTGGACTTAGTACATATGGCATGAACCTTTATGGTAGCCTTAGCAGCATACATAGTTTATGGCCTGTTCTCTTAGTTATTTACAACCTATCCCCTTGTTGTGTATGTAATGCAAGTATATAATGTTGTCCATGTTGATCTCAAGACTAAAACAACAGGGAAATAACATAGACATTTACTTAATACCTTGGATCGAAGCTTTGAAGAAGCCATGTGAAGGTGTGGAATTTTTTATGCGAATACGAAGGACATTTTTAAATTGCGGGCTATGATCTTTTGTACAATTAATGACTCTTGCAACATCCCTATTTTTATTTTAAGATTTAAATAATATTAGAAGAAATTAATTTCTAGTTGATGAAATTTTTATTTAATTACATAATGTAAAAAAATGTTTATATTAAAAGTAAGAAAAAAAAAGGAAGAAAGAAGGAAGAAAAAAAAAGAAAAGGAAGAAGAAGCAACATACCTCTTGGTAAAATATATATAATATAATAAAATAAAAAAGGGAAAAGAAGAAAAAATAGAAGCCCAATTTCTTTAAAAATATATAATATAATATAATATTAAAAAGTTAAAGTAGGGCCCAAGCCCCTTTTATAATATTCAAACACACTCACAACAGAACTAGCGGTGTCTTCTTCTTCTACTTCCTTCATGATTTTTGTCTAGTTTCTCCAGCGCCTCCATTGATGAATATCATATCCATTTGAGATCCGGTTTATTCTTACAAAATCTTTTAACTACTATAGTTATTTTCTAATTATTTTTCTATACCAAGAGAGGTCTTTTGAAATATAATTTGTTAGAAACAAAACAAATTTAAGGATAGGGTTTGGAACAAGGGTGAATTCTCAATAAATGAGAACCATATAATTGTAGAGGTAAGTGAATACTTACATTTAATCGGTTTAGAATTTTTTTATTTGCATTATTTAATAGATTTAGAGTTAGGATTTAAATGTTAAAGAGTAGAGATAATTTAATATGCAAATTTTATTGATTTAATTTGAGTTTAATGACTAGGTTTTATTTATTTGAGGTATAATTGATATTTAATCAGTTTAGGTTGTGACTAGAGCTTGTAAGTAGGGGTGGAAACAGGCCAGGCTTTAACCTTAACAGGCCAGGCATGTTAAATAACAATTTAGCCTGAACCTGACCTGTAGCCTGTTATAAGCTAATTTTCTCACATAAGCCTGGCTTGTAAATATATTGGGCCTGGCCTGAAGCCTGTTAAAAGAGCCTGTTTATAATTATACTTGCAAGCCTTCATAACAGGCCCAAACACAGGCCTCTGTAAAAGGCCTCGGTAACAGGCCCTCTAACAGGCTTTTTTATATATTTTAAAAAATTACAAATAAGCTTTTTATGATATTAATCAGTTTAAAATTGAAAAATATCTAATCCACCATCAAGACAGTACCAAATAAATAGCACAATTGTCATTACAAGAATACAAGTACAACAATCTAACCCAAATCAAAGTAAAAGTATTAGACACACATCATGAAATCTTCAATATAATTTCTTCCTCTTGCTCAAATACCTTGAAAAGAAGGAATCACATATATATTATTAGATCATAAAATAATTGAACAAATAATAAGTAAAAGAAATTGTATTATTTGTAAATTATAAAATGTGTACCTTTTATTTCTTCTTTAAACCATACTTGTTACGAAGTCAATCCCCACCACAAATAAGTGCTTCAATTGATTCTTCATTTAATCTTGAACGGTATTCATCAATAACTCTACCTCCAGCACTGAAAGTGGACTCTGATGCCACAGTTGAGATTGGAATGGCTAATATATTAGCAGCCATCTTAGATAAAATTTTGAACTTAAGACTATTATTTTTCCACCATTCCAAAGCACTGAAAGAGTTAGAATTACCCTCAGGAATGAATGCAGCATCTTCAAGATACACTTCTAATTCTGATTTCACTGGGGGAAGTACTTGCTTTTCACGAACAATACTCATGAAATGATCAAATCCAGAAACTTTAGAAGAACAAGGTGTGTTGGCAGAAGAGTTGTTGCCGACATCAACTTCATTTAATACATTTGTCGCTTCCTTATAGTTGGCAACATATTCATCATACATAGATTCCAAAGCCTTCACTACTTTATCTATATTATTAGAAGCCACATGATCAGGCTTATAAATCGAAGAAAAACAATAATTCAAACCATATAATTTGCACCTGGGATCCAAAATACTTGCTATTGCCATTACCATATTACATTACCCCTAATATTTGTCAAACTTTTCTTTCATTGAGGCTACCATTTCTCTTACGAATAAATCTTCATCTTCTATGGCATTATCAATTTCTTGTATAAATTTGCAGTAGGATACTCACTACCTGAGATGACATGAGTGGCTATATCGAATGCTTCTAAAATCTTACAAATCTTCTTAACTTTGTTCCAATCCTCTTCTGTTGGTGCATACTTGTAATGTGGCTCTCTTTCCTTATAATCGGGGAAGACAAACTTGAACTTCAAAGCAGTAGCCAACATCCTATATGTAGAATTCCACCTAGTTGGACAATCAATCATGAGCATCTTTTCTTTCAAATGTTTTTGCTCAACAATATCACGAAATGCTTTCAGCCTTGCATTATTATAGTTAACATATTTCACACTCTCACGAACATTATGTATAATGTCTTTAATGCTACCAAGGCCATCTTGCACTAACAAGTTTAGTATATGTGCACAACATCTAACATGAAACAAATTACCACCTAAAGGTAATGAACTACTAAGTGTTAAGGTGTCCTTAAGAGCCCTTAAACAAGAATCATTGTAAGCTGCATTGTCAACTATCACAGAAAACACTTTATTTTTGATCCCCCAAGCCTTCAAACACTTGAAAATAGCATATGCCACATCAATTCCCCATCTTGGGGCAGGAACCTTCACAAAATTCAGAACCCTCTTTTGAAGATTCCACCCCGCATCAATAAAATGCCCGATAATGACCATGTATTCATCTACTTAGTGAGTTGATTTTCACATATCAGTAGTCAAACTAATCTTGCTAACACCTCGTAATAGAGCCTTCAAATGTTTCTTCTCTGCCTCATATATAGCTAAACAATCACTTCTAGCTGTCTTGCGAGAGATTTTTTGAAACTCAGAATTTGCATATTGAAAGCCCCACATTCAAACTTCATCCTCGACAATGTTAAAAGGATGATCGTGCACCATGATTGCAGTGGCTATTATTTCCCTCATCCTTTTATTGGAATATCTAGCACCCGGTGCCAGAAATGGATTGATATTCATATTTGAAGGTTGAAATGGAATGGTGGATTGTTTTTGTTGAGAAGACACATGCAACTTCCTTTGTAAGCATGTCTTCACATGTCTCCAAAGATGGGTAGTGTTAGCTCCCTTCCCAGAATACAAAAATGTATTTCTACAATACTTCCATTTCCCTTTGAGCCCATTTTCAGTTTCAACTTGATCAAAATCATCCCAAACAGCTGAGGTTTTTTGCCTCTTCTTTGTGATGACACAATCATTACCATCATTTTCATTATTAGTTTGTTGGGTAGAATCTGTCTGTATTGGTTGATTAACCTCAATAGCATTAGGAGGAACTGAAGTTGATGACATTGTTTCATACTCAATTGGAGATGACATTAACTAAACCTGAGTAACAAATTAGTATAGACAAATCAGCAAACTATAATTATATAATCAGTAAACTATATTCAGTATACATTGTGTTTCATGTTTGCCACAAAAGAAGTACACATTGTCAATCAATCTGCAAACTGAAGTTAACTCCAAAAGGGACATTGTGGACAAATGTATATATGTAGACAAATAAAATGCATTTTGGAAAAGAATTGTTGAACGTGGACACCATGTGTATTTCAAATTATTGAACGTGGAAAAGAATTGTTGAACATGGAAAAGAAATGTATATATGTAGACAAATAAAATGCATTTTGGAAAAGAATTGTTGAACGTGGACACCATGTGTATTTCAAATTATTGAACATGGAAAAGAATTGTTGAACGTGGAAAAGAAATGTTTATTTATTTGCACTTGTTCCCACTCACATTTTGTTTTTGGCGAACCCATCTTTATCAGTTATCACTTAGCAAACTAGGAGGGTGCAACCCAACAAAATCACTTTCCCTTGTCCACCACTTTCAAACTACTCTGTACGTGGAACTATATCTAAAAATTAATTAAAAGATACTCCATCAAGTAATTAATTAATGAGCACTAGCATTTATATTATATTGCTGCCCGTTAGCCATAAAACTGCAGTCATGCAGAAAGCAAATCAGAGAGAAAAAGACGACCATTTTTATTGGGGACCAAAAACAATATGGCGTTGTGATGGACAATCCCCTAATTAAGTAAGGCTTATCTCTATCATTTTCTGAAACTTGGTAATCAATAATTAGTTTACGTGGTTCATTTTGTTTTGAATAATAATCTGTGCTTGATTATGAACATTGAATGAGTTGAACTCCATGTTTATATAAACATCTAATTAATAGGCCACAAGGCTTACTTATGAAAGAGCCAACATATTAAGTTGCACAAGTAATCTTAGCCATATGTTTAGATTTATTTGGAGACTATCAGGGGCCATAATAGATGCTTCTGTGTTATCCAAGGGTAACAAAAAAATCCTCTTTGTCATCAAACGTCAAGATTCGTCATTTTTAGCATGCCTTTGATTTAACATGTATGCATTTTCTTCTATATGGTTACTGTTTATTGAGAAATATTGAGCTATGGCCATAGAAAATTCAATTCTGCTTCATCTAAAGAATTAAGACTGATATATTATCACCTTTTTTTTCAATTATCAATTCCCAGTGAAGTGGTCCATAAGTCATTATTTAAAGTATCCACAAATTCACTTGGGGAATGAACTTCTTGAGTTTTACAAACTTATTGATCCTAGGTGTCTCTAAACCTTGGATCCATCATCAATAGTAAGCTCGTTGCTAAATCCAAAGATAAATACAGCAGTTCATCTATATGCAAATACTGACAACAGAGATTTATACATATACATATATATACACTACATCAAAACCAGAACAAGAATATGACTTAAACCTAAAACATAGCAACAAGAATCTGACTTAAACTAGAACAATCAGAAACAGAGCTCAACAATAATCAGAACAGCGAAGGTACATGCAACAATCAAAACCAGAATAGAGCTCAACAACAAGCCTATATTTTTCGAACACTTTAAACCAGAACAGAGAAGGTACATGTAACAGCCACTTGTTCTTCAATAAGGCATAACCAGAACACTGACCTGATGGATTAGTTTAACCAGAACACTGACGGTGATAGTGGAAGAAGGTGGAGACACGCGACGAAGGTGAATGTCTGAAGTTTGAAGCCAGACACCCGTCGATTTGGCCGTGAACTGAACTCTAAATTCTGAACTCCGCTGGACTTTGCAAAGGCGCCTGAGAACTGAACTCCGCTGAAAGTGAGAACTGAGAAGGTTTGTAGGGTAGTGAGAACTGAGAAGGTTTGCTGAAAATGAGAAGGTTTGCAACTCTGCGGCCGCAACGCAAGCTCCAAAGTCCAAATGAGAAGGTTGTGGCCAGCGGGCGAATTAGGGTAGAGATTTGATTAGGGTTAGCACATACGACAATATGATAATAAAATTATAAGTTAACAATAAAATATCCAATAATACGCTTTAGTTTAGTGGTCTAATGGTTGAATATTGTGTAACAGGTCAGGGGTTTGATACTTACTTATTGCATTATCACATAACATTTATTTCAAGTAACAGGCCTAGGCCGCCTGACAGGCTTGACAGGGTTCTTATAGAGCCTGAGCCTGACCTGTTTAGTAAAATAGGCTTTTATACAGGCATGAGCCTGTGTATTTTTTTAAACAGGCCAGTCCAAATCAGGCTAAATGCAGGCCAGGCCACAGGCTCCTGACAGGCTGCCTGGCCTGTTTCCATCCCTACTTGTAAGTTAAAAATATGTATTTTTGTTAAAACCCTAGATTGGAGAAATTGGAGATTTTGATCAAATTGAATAATTGTGGGTTAATTGATAGTTCAAATGAGTTATTGAAATCTAGAAATGATATGATTTAATATTGAAATGAAGATTTGGATATTGTGAGTAAGACTTGGAAGTTAGAGGTAAAAACTGGGCACTTTAAACCTACGAAATTAAATTGGTTATTGGTTTAGAAATTTGATATTGATAATTTAATGGATTGATTCTGAGTTTATTTGTGAAATGTGAATATTGTAGATTTTGAATAAGACCTTAAGACTGAAAATTGGGGGTTTTAGACTATTTGGGGAGTTTGATGTTAAATAAAAATTTTAAATGGTAGAATAGAATTGAGATAATATAGGCTTGTCTTTGGGATGGTAATTTGAGAAAAAGAATAATCGTTATTTTTCTTCAGTTTAAAGTCAGCAAAGTTTAGGGATTTTATAATGATTGGATGAAAAATTGATGTTATCAAGTTATTAGACGATAGAGATGTGACTGAGATAGAGTAATTAAGTTATAGTATTGAATTAAGAATTTATAAATAAAATAAAGTTAGAAGAGAAAAGTAAGTATTTATTTAAAAGTATGTGTTGGATCAAATTAACAACTTATTGATGAACATTTATACAAATAATGTAGATTAACTAGTGAATTGCAAATTGAGGGCCTGTTTGGATTAGTTTTTGGAGAATAGATTCTAGAAAGAATAGATTCTGGAGAATAGATTTTGGGAAGAATATATTTTGGGAATAGAGATATTTGGATGATTAATAGTAGAATTACTTTTTATATTGATAAATTACCAAAAAGGGTATGATTTGATTAAAGTATGAGAGATGAGAGAGGGTAGAAAATAAATAGGAGAGAGGGTAGAGAAAAAATATGAGAGTGTAGAGAAGGTAGAGTAAAGAGGAGATATGATGAAGAAGAGAGATGAGAGATGAGAGATGAGAGAAGAGAGGGGTATAAGAAAAAGTATGGGTAAAATAGTAATTGGATAGTCCATAAGCTCTTTTATTGTTCCAAAAGCTATTTTCAGTAGATTATTCAAAACCATGGTTTGAAACCATAGTTTTGGCCAAAATCAATTCTAGACAAAAATAGTTGTTTGTGTGAAATTTTCCCAAACCGAGGTTTTGTTCAAAATTGATTTTGAAACCATGGTACCCAAACAGGCACTAAGCAAGTGACTCCTTATTTATGGTATTTTTATTAGCTTTGACGAGAGATAACCACTTTTCACTCATTGTGTGTACTAATTGATGTTTATGAGTGATTTGATATATATAAATCTATTGATGATGATATGATTATATTGAAAAAATTTAATTGATGATTTTATTGAAAATTGTCTTGTGGGACTTAAAGTAATTTGGATGGCTTAAATGGAGATTAGAAACTTGTCATATCATGGGATTGAAATTTGAAAAAAGTTATTATTTTGAGAAAAACCCTATTATGATATTTATTGATGTTATTGATTATCGAGCTATTGAGATTTTGATTAATATAATTATCTTAAGAATTATGCATGGGATTGCTTATGATGGAATTATATTTTTACCACATGGTATAGCCTTCATTGGAGATTGATGGTTGGCTTTTGTCCTACTAGTTTAGCGAGGGTCTTGCGCCACCAGTTTACTGAGGGGTTGCGATACCCCCATCAGTTTACTGAAGGGAGAATGAACCCATAGTCTAGTTTTATGCTCTGTGGATTTTAACCGATCTATAACACTCAACCGGTTAGCTTTTTAAGTGGCATATTATCGACGGGTATAAGATAGTTCAGTTAGTTTGATAGGAGGAACTTAGGTGGTATTTCTATTTGATCATATTATAATAATGTAATATTTTCTATCTCGTGTATTTTATTAACTGTCCTACTTGACATCTTACTAGCACATGTTAGTATGCATGATAAGTAAGATTATTGGTTATGAAGATGTTTGTCTTACCCTGTGGTTATTAACATTTTTCTAGTGATAGTTTCGTGCTAGGACCTTAGGGAAGGCTTCAGAGGTTTGTTTAGTGCTATATCAATTGTATAACCTCCTCCTTAAATTTATGTGTAAAATACATGTATTATCACAGTATGGCTCATTTTGTATACTCTGATATAATGAGATACTCTATTTGGATTTGATGTTTAAAATGCGTGCTGATAGTAGGCTTAAGGCTCTAGATTGTTACTTGTGATTTGTTGATTGTGAATCCACTTTTAGAATGTGTAATATTGATAATTTATTTATAAACGAGTATTATAAAGGATCTTGGTTGTGAAGTGGGTTTATGTAATGTTATTCTTGGGTTTGATACTCAGAGGCCCATTTGAGATGTTGTGAAAATAACTGTGATATTGGTGTTTATAGAGGGCTTTAACCTGAATCTTTTCTAATATGGCTTTATATGTGAATTGTTATGTTAAGCTCTTATATCCATGATAGTATCTTTATATAAGTTTTACTCTTTTCTATCATAGATAACCTTTTTTACAACAAGTTGAACTCTTTTACCTATTATAGTGCGTAAGAGTAATTTTTTCTATCATGGTTAACTCTTTATAAGCAAGTTTTCTTTATCTAGCCATATAAATTTTAAATTATTAACAAAACTTATTTTCATCATGATTAGTTTAGAATTAATTTTGGTAAAAAAATGATTTGAAGTGGTTTATTATTATTTTTAAAAGGAGATTTTTTACAAATTTCTTGCATACAGAAACTTTTCAAGGTATAATGTTAAGCGCCATAAAGCATATTCGATTTGTGAGGAAGGGACTTGCTACTATCAACTATGTCATGGAAGAAAGACAATTTACCTATGTTATAAGAGATTTTTTACACAATGCCACCCCTATCGTCAACTGAAGAAAACATTGTTTTGGTAGCCAAGAATTTAAAAGTGCTTTGGATCCATTGACTGAGAGTAAGTTTATGAAAAGGTGAAAGACATCAATGTTACTTTTGGTAAGACTACCAAGAGAAGTGAGAAAATATATAGAAAAATATTTGTCTTCTTTATATTGGCATAATCTTCATGTAAGGCACTGTATTGATGTTACGCATGTAAGGAAAAATGTGTGTGATAGCATTGTAGGAACACTTCTCAACATACGGGATAGTTCCAAGGACTGTTTGAAGGCAATATTAGATTTGCAAGAAATGAGAACACGAGAGAATTTACATCTAAGATTAGATGATGAGTGAGTTATTATGTTAAAGACTGTGATATTTTATCCAAGGATGAGAAAAGAAGTATTTGTGAGTGTTTGCAAGGAATCAAAGTTCCCTTTGGGTACTCATAAAATCTTAGAAGATTGTGTCAATGAAATATTTAAAATTAGTAGGCCAAAAGTCTCATGCTTGCCATGTCTTGATGGAATAATTACTCATAGTGGCTATTTGAGGCATCCTTCAAGATAATTTGAGACACATTGTAACTTAACTTTGCTTCTTCTTCAATACTATATGTGGCAAAGTCTTCGAGATTGAAAAGTTACATGAATTGGAGCACGATAGTTATGTTACTTTGTGCTACTTGAAAAAAATATTTATTTCTACTTTTTTTGACATCATGGTACACCTTATTGTTCATAAGTGTGAGAGATAAAACTGTGTGGCCCTGTATACTTACGATAGATGTACCTAATTAAAAGATATATGAAAATCGTAAAAAGGTATATGAAAAATCCAAATCGTCCTAAAGCATCCATTGTTCAAAAATATATTTCTGAAGAAGTTATGGATTTTTGTCAAAACTACATGTCTAAAGTAAGACTTATAGGCTCCCCCGTGAAAAAGAGGAGTTAATGTGGAATGACGATGAAAAGTATTGATCTTAATGAATGAATTTTAGTAAATACACTTACACATCTTCAATAATATTGATGAAGTTCAAGACTATATAGCTATTCATAAAGAGCTTGTCAGGAAATAAATTATAAAATGACAGAGTAAAAGTTGATTAGATAATACAACAAATCTTGTGCATATTAGTTCAAACAGAAGGTTAAAAATGAGTATTGTGTTTCTGATACAGTTAAATTGTTGGCATATGGTCTTGAATTTGATGTGATAAGTTGGAATTAATTTGATATTAACATGTATTCCTTTTATACGAAGTCAGTAGCGTGCAAAATAGTAGTGTTATGCTTGTGGCTGAAGCTATACACTTATCTAGTTTAAAAGACAACAATCCTGAATTAGTAGTCATCCCTTATTACGGTGTTATTGAAGAGATTTGGGAGGTAGACTACTCCAAATTTACATTTCCTGTATTCAAATACAAGTGGGTTAATGTAAACAACGGTATTCTGGTTGAGCGATTAGGATTTACATTGGCTTATTTGGATAGTACAATTTTTGGGGATGAGCATTTTATTATGGTAGACCAAACAAAACAAGTGTTCTATATCACTGATCTGACAAATAAAAGATGGTCCATGGCTCTCCAAAGAAAAAGGGTTGTTGACTATGATAATTCGATTTGTGAGACCCCTTTCTTTCGATTTGTGAGACCCCTTTCTTTTCAGTAGGTTTACCAAAATTGAATGAAAATAAATTGGATTTTGATTGATTTGTATGTGATTATTTTATGTTTTTGATGTAATGACAAAATATAGGACAATATATATAGGTTGAATGATTGTAAGTTTCTTGTTATTGTTCTGTAAGTTTCTCTTACGCTAACTCTAACTTATTGCTTTAAGTTTTGCTAAATTATTGCACATATATGTTGTTGCTTCAAGGGATGGGGTAATGAACCAGTATATGGGAAAAAAATAAAACTATAAGATTTAAACCGGGCACGTTAACGTCCAGTATAGATTATCACCCTTTCTGAATTACATTTGAAAACAAAAACTGATTGGTAACATTTTTGTAAATAAGTTTAAAACTTTCTACACTGCTTGTTTTAAGGACAATTTAGAACTATTATATCTACACTGGATGTCTATGTCATCCAGTGTAGATCGTCTTATGAAATATACTTTAAACTCAAAAAAATGTCTTGTGGCATTTTTGAAAATAAGTTAAAAACTTTATAAACTGGTTGTAGTATAGGTCCAATTTAGAACTATCATTTTTACACTGGATAACCGTTTTATCTGATGTAGATTAGCTTATGAAAAAATATTTTCAAAGCCCCTTTTGCGCGTCTCCCATATCTCATTTTCCACTGGTTCTTTTACTTCTCTCTCACATCAAAATCCCTAATTCTCTTTTCCGATCTTATGTGTAGTGGTTTTCATTAGTCTTCCTTCTCACTTTGCTAACTCCACTCGCCATGCTCTGTGGTGTTTGTTGGGCTTCACCGTGCTAAGTCATTCTTCTTAGTTCTCATGTTCGTTGTGCTTTGTCATGCTCAATTGTGCTTTACTGTGCTCATGGTTCACTGTGCTTGTGTTCTTTGTGCTCATTTTCGTAAGTATTCTCGGCACTTTTGTTCTTGTGTACGTACTTTGTCATGTACATGTTTGTTTAATCTAGATTTTTTAGTTTTCCTATGATAAATGCGTGCACTTCTTTATTCCATGGATAAATGCTAAAGGAACAAGTATTAAGTATTATAATGTAGATAAGGGAAAATGGTTAAGTCTGTTTACTATGTTTGATTTTGTTATTTCCTATATAGGAATATAGGGAATAGTGTTAATAATCAGAATGAGGCTAGTGACGCTCCAAGCCACTCTATGCAGAGGAGGGGCAGAAGTGCGACGAGATTGAAAGATATTGAGAAAGATAGGAAGGGAAAAGGCTATCGATTGAGTTTAACATGCAACAAGCTTAACATCAACATAAAGACTTGGGATGTGATAAGACACATTTTGTATATGGTTTCTGTGACATTTTTAAGAGTTTTATAACAACTTTACCATTCATTTTATGTCTTAAATTGTCTTTTGTGGTAATACATGATTGTGCGTGGTAATGTGCTAATTAAAGGGTAAAATGGTAAATTAACTGTTCCAAACTGCATATATTCTGTTATTTACTGATTTGGAATTTTATAGTGAGCTTTTATGTTAGATTGTAGGTATTTTGGAAGAGAGCAAGGACCAGGAAAGAAATCACAGGTCAATGAAAGTAAAACCATGCTCCTACGCCTTTTAGTAGCAACCAAAGAATCCACAGGTCGTGACCTTGATTCTTCTGGAAGTCTCTCTATGTTTACAGGTCACGACCAAAACATGGATTTGGTTACAACTAAAATGTGAAATCGCTACAACTGAGCGTTTTGAATTAGGTCATGCAGAAATAAAAGGAGATGAGGGCTGCCGTCAAAGGGGGATGGTTGGTTTTTGACCTGATTAGGCTTAAGAAGCAGTACTCGAGCGCTCTCTGGTACCTTCTCCACATCTTCCATCATTCTACACCTCTCTATAGACTTCTCCATATCTCTACACCATCAATCTACTGTCTTCTCATCATTTCTTCATGGCATCACATCTGGACAGCAATTGCAGTACAACAGGAGTCATGAGAGGCTAAATCTTTAGTCTCTTGATGATAGATCTGATATCTTGAGCTCATGGACTAAAATAGAGAGTTTTTACTATTCTAATTTGCATCTTTTCATGTTATGATTGCTGCTAGATCTAGGGTTTTTATTTTATGAGCAAATTTTGAATATCGATTTATCATTCCCATATTAGACTTTGTAATTGAATTCGGATGATTTGAATGTTTACTTTTTAATAGAATATTTTAGTTTCGATTTTAAGAGAGTATGTTATTATCAACAATCATTGTTAATTAATTCAATTGCTTGAAATCTAGGGTTTTCGATCGACGACCATTCGAGGGTGTTTTTATCATCTAATTCAACTTACACGTTAAGTGGTTTCTGACAGTTTGCTAATAGTTCTTAAACCAACTTTGATCAAAGGGGTTTAAGAAAAATTAGGGTTCTGGACTCAATCGATCGATTGAGGTTTTCTTTGAGACTTAGTGATTTCAAAACTCTAATTTTAACATGAAAGCAATGACAGATACGTTTTAATCATCAAGAGTCTTTCATAACATATTTCTTAAATAAACCAACTCGTTTTCATCTTAATAAAAAATCTAAAAATATTTACTTTTCTGTACCCTACTTTTATTGCATCAATCACTAAAATTCTTGTAAAAACCATTTTATCCCTACTCAGGTTTTTCATTGATTTTGACATCCAATCTATTAGGCTTCTAAATAAAAGGCTCCTTGAGAATAACAATAGGGTTGTGCCTTATACTATATTATATTGGGTACAATTTACTTTATTTTGATGGATCGGACCACGACAATCCGCCCTCATCAGGATGCTATTGATAATCGTGTAAAGAATCAAATTTGGGACACTATCTGGGTATATAAACTAACTATTTTATATTGTGTGGAGAGATATACCAAAAAAATAGAGTTGTTTGTTGCTAACTCTACTTTCAAAGGCAATTATTGTAGCTCATTTATGATGTTCCCAACAATGAAGTTTTAAAGAATAAGACGTTGTCTTGTTACACTTAGCGTTATAGGGCATTAAAGACATAACTAACTCATTATTATGTGTATAGCTAATAAAAAGATGGTCATCCTCATTCTTCTCCATGTAGCAAGTATTAATTCATTGACGAAGCTACTTGGGAAAAAACTGTTAGGCTTCAGACTATGCCAGCATCTATAGTGAGTTGATCTATCTTAGAATTCTTTACCATTATGGATTATTATATGTATTGATTTTAACTACTACAATTCTTGTAAGAAAAAAGGGTAAAAATGATTGAACACACTCTAAAAAATGATTACCCCACATAATGTCTCGAGGGGTTACGTAAAGGCTGAAAGAGACTTGATGATGGCCAAGAGGAAGATGTTAGAAGAAAATTTAGAGTCTGACTATTCTATTATTCTTTCTCCCCCATCTCCAATATATCGCGAAGATAAATAGTTGTATGCTCACCAAACAATGAGCGGATTATATACAAGCGATCATGCTAGCATAATTGTGGGAAAAATGGTAAGTACTACTATTATTTTGTTTTAGTAAATTAATTATATTATTACTTCTATTTGTTCTTTACATGATATAGATTGATCTTAAATAACAAGAGGCCCAAGGATCCTTAAAGTTAGATGGAAGGTATGACATCTTGACTATCGCTAAGGGTAAACAAGAGCATAGGGCTATGTCAGGGGCGTTGGAGGAGGTGTGTGTATAAGATATTACTTTAGGGCATGCCAATGACATTCCCCATATATGGTGCTAAAGGAAGAGTTGAAATTGTTGTTGGCCATGGTGAGGACGGAGGTAGAAGCTTCACTTGATGCAAGATTATAAGAGGGGTTGTCAAAGCTTATGGAAGAAATGATGTCCATGATGACATCAAGGTAACAAGAGCCAAGTGGCTTGCACGTATTCACCTGCAGCTAGTCATAGCACTAAAGGGAGTTGTTGCATTATCAAGCCAACTTCAAAGGATCTGGATATTGAACCTTGTGATCTATATGTGAAGGATCCTCTTAGATAGTTAGGGCACATGGTTCCATCCACAGCTTAAAGGCAACTGTCTACCACATCCAAATTCAATATGATCAACTAAGGGTGACAGTTGGTGATTGATAATGCTCATGTCCCAATTCTCACTGATGAGGTGAAGATAGTGAGTCAAGTGAAGGGAACTTTCATATTATGGTCAAAGTATATTGTTTTAGAACACATCATGTCATCCCTGAGCAAACTTCCAACTCCTTCCGATAAGCCAGATCCACCTCCCATTTCAAGTGCCATGAAACGTGTGATCCTATTAACATTTGACAAAACGTAATATGGATGCCTTGCTTATGGATTCAGTTGTGGGTGACATAGGGGTATCAACCTATCTTGACTGTATGGATGTGGCATCTCTTATCACACCTAAAGATCAACTGACCGTCGCATGCATTCAAGTATTTTTGAGGTAAGTCTAATTTAAATGTAAATATATATAAGAAAAAATTTAATTCTTATAACTAACGTCATGTTTGCATTAATTGTAGGTACATATAAAATGAGTTGGTTTTCAAAGATAAACAAGGTAAGTTTTGATTCCTATGCCCAATTCAGATTTATGCAAAATAGATTTCATATTTTTTTCAATTTAATATATATTAGTAATGCATAAATTTCTTTGATTTTAATTTGATATTTCATATGTTTGATCAACCTGACCCATTTCCTGAACAAGATATTGATGACCTGCGCAATTGTTGGGCTGAGTTTTTTGTTCAAAACCTTTCTTCTCAATAGTATATATTTACCTTTCAATATATTTTTTATTTTTTTGTGAAATTATTGCACTTTTTGTATTTTATTTTATTAAATGAATAATGAGGAATTGAATTCTGTCTCTGCTGTCTTGATCTCTATCTCTTTTGATTCGTATATTCAAGATATTTATTTATATGAAGCATGAGGGGATAAGGTAATAAAAAGGGGAATGAGTTATATTAAAATAAATAACATTTAAATAGGACAATAGTAGTTAGGTGTAGAAATGATTTCATCTACATCAGTTAAGTGCAGGAGAGGTGTAGAAAATGGATCCATCTATATCAGTTGTAGAAAATGAATTCTTCTATACTAGATGACTTTTGGACATATTTAAATATTCTATTTTCCCTTAGAAAATGAGACTTATACACCTCATAGTTAGACCGGTTTAAAAAAAAGATTTATTCTACACTAGTGTTACAATTGGTTTAAAAGGTAGTACATTTTCTACATAGGCTGCATCTACACTGGTTCGATGTTAGGTGTAAAGTAACATTTTCAACCAATTTAGAAAGTATATTTTGTAGTAGTGAAATATTAGATGCCTGTGTGGATATCTATAACCCTTAGTTTTTGGGTTTTTTCTTAGAATTCCTTCTTATCTTAATGTCACAAATCCATAACCTCTCCAAAAATTGATTTGAGATGAGTTTTTTTTTATTGTTAATACTATTATATTTATCTTTATTAGTTAATGTCTATAAATATAGGCCATACACAAGGCATTTGGACATGTATGGATATACAATTGAATGAAGAATACTCTCTTGTCTCCATTCTCAATCTCTTGTATTGTTATTTCTTTTCCTTTCTACCTTCTTTATTTTTCTCTTATTTTTATAACATATTTGATTTATTTTATAATTTTAGAAATACTATTCTATAATTACAATTTAGAATATTAATAATCATAACCAATCGTCCTGATCTTGTTTTTTTTGCCAAATGTGTTCTTTCCATGTTTTTATCACAAACAAAAATTGCATTTAATTAATTACAAACAACTGAAAATATCAATAATTCATTATCATAATTCAAACATAAGTATATATTGAAATGAATACAAAATTAAATAAATATTTTCTCAAAAAGAACATACTCCTTTCATTCCATGTTAAAAGATACAATTAATTAAATTGCATTAAATAAATATTTAAAAGTTATAATTTTTTTAAAATTACCCTCATTAATGAAAAAAGAAATGAGAGAGAATAAATAAAAAAAATATATGAGAGAGATTTGTAATTAATTGAGGATAAAAATAAAAATAAATAAATGTTTAGACATTTATAAAGTATATCTTATAAAAGAGAACATATCATACCCAATAACAAATGTATCTTGATAAAAAAAAATGGAGATAGATCAGAATATAGTTTCAAAGATCCAACAAGAAAAGGGGTTTCAGAACAAAGGAGAAACGGCGAACTATTTTGAGAATTTGGTGTCATCCAAAAAGATAGGGTTTTTAAGTAAATACTTGTCATTATGTGTTTTCTTTGAGTTTGTAATGTGCCTAGTGAGTTGACCGGATTTTCACCCTTAAGGTCAATCATAAAACCAGATAAACAAAAATAATGAAGTGTAGTGATGCAAATCTCTCAATGAGTTTTTTATTAATTCCTAAGCAAAAAAATATTGAAATTAACTTGGGAAAAAAGGATTTTTTTTTACTATCGGAATTAAAATTAAATGCAATAAAAGCAAATATTTTTGGGATTTTTGTCAAAATACGGAAGGGAATGAAATTGGATTTAAGAGAATTAATGATTAATGTTCTTGAAGATGAGAAAGTGGTTATGCATGCTAGCTCTAAATTCTAAAATGATAATGGGAGTTAAAATTCATTAAGTTATCACTTAGGTCTAATGCACCAATTAATAAAAACTACTTTAATTGAAGTTAATTGATATCTCTTAATACATTTTTTTAAACCAGTGCAATTGAAATGCAATGATACAATTGTGTTCTTATGTGAAAAGAACCCCACATGATGCAATTTTGAGCTTCTAAATGAAATGATGGTTTTTTACGATAAAATGATCCATTATATAAAATGAAAAAAAGTTATACAACTAAAGTTGGTATAACAAGGTTTAGGGAAAGGAAAGTTAGTAGTATATCAGTTTTAGAAAAAGGAGTGCTAAAATTAGAGTGGATACGGAGATTATTGAGTAAATTTTTTTTGTATGTGACGACAGAGATGTGGTCTAAGTGTGCATTAGATGATGAGGCAAATTGAATTACCCAATATAGCATCAGTCTCGAATAAGATAAATAAGATAGACGGGGATCAGTCGATTGCAACTTCATCCATTTAAATGTTCAGACTTCACTTCACTTACAAAAATTGTAGCAATACAAGTGGAATGCCTCCAAATCTTAACCTTTCTCATAAAGATTGTACAGCGTCGTACATATTTGAGGATGCTATGAATATTACAACTGGAAAAAGTGGTGGTAGGAGTTGAAGAGAAAGTATTATAATGACGTGAAAGGTCCAAATATAAATCTCAGTGAGGTATTGAAAAGAACTTCGAAATTCTTAAATTACTGGTTCTGAATTGCTTTTAAAACTCTTGTGAAGAGTCATATTTTGCTTAGTCCATATGAGGTTTAAAAGAATAATAATTCCTTTCAACATTGTCAAGTTATGGTGAAGAAATATTAGACTCGACGTTTCTGAAAGCCATGCCTGAAAGCCTTAATTTAAAATATTAGTAAGGGGAATGGAAAGTATATCTAACCAAATAGCTTGAATATAAGGGCAAGTGCAGAAGAGATGCTCAATAGTTTCTTTAGTCGGAGAACCAAATACGCAATTCACTTGACCATTGCGGTGATGCTTCCTCAAGATCTTTCTAATAGGTATAGCAGAGTAGGCGATGGAATTAAAATGGAATGATGCAATCACTAATGCAACAATTCTTAGAGAAAAATAAAATTGGCAACAATATCTTCTTGTTGCTATGCCTTCATGATGTTCTTTGTTGGATCTGTAAAAATAGATTTTCTTCTACAAACATAAGAGACAGGCAAGACAAGAGATCGTTTGGATAAAAAAGTAACTTTATCAGCCTTGGCTTTTTGTCAAAGCCCATTTGTTAGAAAAGGATTTACGATTTTTTTTTTGAGTAGTTTTTAGAAAATAATTTAAAAAAAAATAATTTTAAATAAATGAGTGTTATGATAGTTATTATTAAAGAAATTTTTATAATTAAAAAATTATTAGAAAAGATATGATTTTATTAAATATAGAAGAGATGAGAGATGAGAGATGAGAGATGAGAGATGAGAGATGAGAGATGAGAGATGAGATGGGAGAAATAAGAGAGGAGAGATGAGAGAGAAGATAGATGATAGATGAGAGATGGTGGATAAGAGATATAATAGAAGAGAGAGGGTATAGAAGAGAAAAAAGAAATGAGAGGATATAAGAAAAAATAAGAGTAAAATAATAATTTATTAGTTTTGAATTCTTTTACTGTTCCATTAACTAATTTCAATAGCTTATTTAAAACCTTAATTTTAAATTATAATTTAATCTAAAAGCACTTTTAGACAAATATAATTTTTTGTTTTAAAATATTTTTAAACCAAAATTTTACCCAAAAGAATTTTTAAAACCAAAATTTAATATTTTATCAAATACACACTATATCTAAAATAGCCCAACCTTCCTTCTTCTGTCCTTAGAATTATGTATATTTACTATTTTTTATACTAATTGTAATATTTTATTATATAAAATTTAGTTAATTAATTTAAATAAATTATTTAATTATAATTAAATTTAATTTTTAAAAACAATTATATCATATATTCTTTCATTTTTAATTTATTTACATTAATAAACTAATTTTTAAAATAATTATAATTAATTAATTAATTTAATTTATACAAATGAATTAAGTGCCCTTATATTCACTCCTAGACGGACTATTATTTTGTTCTTTATCCAAAAAACAAAAAAAGTGCCCCGACTATTCTCAACGTCCCCTCTCTGATTCATCACCGCCCTTCGCGGGTTCAAATTTGGAAGATAAATGGGGGCATCAGATGAAGTAACTTCGTTCAATTACCCGTAGGTTCGCCACTTCTTCTTTGGGTCTGCCATGCTGTTGCGGCCTCGCACTCCAACCTTTTGGTGGTCTCTGCGTTCTCTTTCCAACAACGCCCATCGGTTTCCTCACCCTTCCTCCTCTTCCCACCTTAACCTTTCTTCTTCAATCCAACCTCAGGTTTCAGAACACTTTTACATTTCTCTCTTCTACTGTTATTTTCACTGAACCTTCAAGTTTCCCCACTCCTGAACCTTTTGCTTTTTTTTTTTTGGTGATAGGTTTCTAACACATTAGACTGTGATTGCGATGGTTTCTTGCCTTGGTTGGAGCGGAAAGCTGGCTCTAGGATTTCATCAGCACTTTCAATTGGGGAATCTCCATATGGCAGGTTCTCCAGTTTCTTTGTTTTTGGAATCACTCGATTTCATTGTATTGGGATGGTTTTTCAATGTGAAATTCAAATTGCTTCATTGTTTTTTACTGTTGGGGACTAATTGTGTGAGAAGAAAGAATCCTGTATTCTAGTTTCTGGAAGCTGTCATTGTTTGTTGAATTTTCAGCTTCTAGTCAGATAATGTAAGCTAACCTGAGTCCCTACTGTCCTGGGTTTAGTTGTTTGAAGGTATGAGTCTTTGCGCCGTGGAACAGAAATGAATCCATACAATGTAAATATATTAACTGGTTTCAAGGTGTATTTTATGAACTAAGAACTGAAAGAACTGAATTAGTCTTTGTCAAAGAAGTTGTATCCTGTAAGCGGCTCCAGTTCTAATATTCTATTCTTTTGCAATAAATGTCTTGGCTATGAATGTGTACTATCAACGTTTAGATACATCAGTTACTGCTCTTACAGAAACTAGATGTGCCGCCACTTGCTATAGATTTTATATTGATATATTGATTTTTTAATGCTTTACAATGTATTTACAATGGTCTTCTTTGTCTCTGAAGATGACACGGTTATGGCACATTTTACAGAAAACTAAAAAAGATGCTATGTCCCATTGCACTTTAAAATCATCCTTGCAAACCTCTTCTTATCCTTCTTACGGAATACACTTCTAATGTAAATGTCTATATTACTTTGGCAAAAGAAATATTATTTAAAGTAGAATGTGGAAACAATAACATTTTGATTAAGTGATTTAATTTAATTTAAATATTTTCAATTTTCAAATATAATTGTTAAATGAGGTAAGGTTCACTCAAGGTATTCCATATCTGGCAAAAAAGGCACTCCACCAGTCAAAATTTCAAGTTTATAAAATTCAGGCTTCAATGTGGAGTGTGTCTATTTTATCATAGGGATACTATAGCTCATCAGTGCATGCAGCTACATACTTTTATGGGGTATATCATATGGGCTATTACGGATTCAGTTAATAAAATAATTGCTGAAAAAGAATGATTGCAGTAAATGCTTCTATACATTGGGGTTACAAATGTTACCTGTTCCTAAATCATCTCTTAAATTGTGCCATGCATAGTGCTCTCTTTTTGCATCTAGGATAATACACGCACAAGACTTTATAAAACGTTTCTGTATATTGAAATATCATGCGTTATCTCCTTATTTCAGGTGTTAAATCAGGTCTATCTATCAAATGTTGACTTCTTATCTAACCTTGAAATGTACTTGGATGTAGGGCTCTGTTTGCCTCTAGGAATATACACACTGGTGAATGCTTTTTACAGGTTCCTTATGCTATGGTATGCTTCACTTGTTAAATTTTATTCAAATTTCATAACGGTTATTTACTATTATCATGACAAATTGCTGATCATAGTATTCCTAATTGATTTTGCAGCAAATAACTGTGGATAATTTACTCCCAGAAATCAGATATTTGATCAGCAATGAAGTTGGAAATGTTTCAAAACTTGCTGTTGTTATTCTAGTTGAGCAAAAACTGGGTCAGGTAACCTTAATATCAAATTTGTATGATGAAAGTTTATCTCAATTCAGGAACTTTGCTCTTGCATATCTTAGAAACCAATATTTTTAATATCGGGCATGTTCGGATAAGAGTTTGGAGAAAGGGTTATGAAAAAAAGGGCTTTTAGATAGCTTTTAAAAAAAGACTTTTGGAGAAGAGTTTATAGAAAAAAGTGGTTCTGAATAAATGATTGTTTGGATAGTTATTACTAAAATGACTTTTATAATTGGAAAATTATTAGAAAGGGTATGATTTTATTAAAAATAGGAGAGAGGGTGGAGAAGGTAGAGGAGAGAGGGTGAAGAAGAGTGAATAGAGAGGAGAGAGGATGTAAGAAAAAGTAAAGGTAAAATAGTAATTGGGTAATCCATAAACTCTTTTACTGTTCCAAAAGCTAGTCTTAGGACCTGTTTGGAAACTTTTGTAATCATGGTTTTAAAAGTGCCTCTGGCCAAACCTTATTTTGGGAAAATTTTAAAACAAATAACTATATTTGTCTAAAAGTATTTTTGGACCAAACCATTGTTTAAAACTAAGGTTTTGGATAAGCTACTGAGAGTAGTTTTTAGAACAGGAAAATAGCTTATGGACTACTCAATTACTATTTTACCCTTATTTTTTCCCCTCTCTCCCTTCTTTCTCCTTTTCCTCCTCTTGGTGAAGCATGTTGCTTGCTACTGTCCACAAGTCGTTGCCTTTTTCATCGTCCACGAGTCGTCGATAGAGTCGCTGTCCACGAGTCGCTGCTAGGAGTTGCTGTCCACAAGTCGCTACTCGCCGTCATTGGGTCGCCGTCGCTGGGTAGTGGAAGAAGTGAACAGTAGACCTTAATAGAATTTATTGTAAAGTGATTCTAGGGGATGGAGTGACAACCCAGCATAGGTTAATGGTCCTTGACGTGCGTATTAAGTGTAGGAAGGAAAAGCGGCGACAGGTTTTAAACACAAGAGTCAAGTGGTGGTAGCTAAAGGGGGAGAAGAGAGAAACTTTTAAAAGAATTATGTTAAATGAAAGGATTTGGGAGGCGCAGGAAAATGCTAATATCATGTGGAAGGAAATTGCTGAGAAGGTCCGAGCGGTTGCTAAAGTAATTTTGGGAGAATCTAAAGGTTTTGGTCGACGAGATAAAGAGACTTGGTGGTGGAATGAGGACGTACAAGCGAAAGTTAAGTCCAAGAGAAACTGTTTCAAAGCTATACACTTATGTAATAATACCGAAAATTGGGAAAAGTATCGTTTAGCTAAGAAGGAAACTAAGAAGGCGGTGAGTGCAGCTCGTTCTAAGGCGTTTGACGAATTTTATAAGGAGTTAGGGACAAAGTCGGGAGAACGAAAGATTTACAAGATTGCTAGAGACAGGGAAAGGAAATCGAGGGATTTTGATCAAGTACGATGTATTAAGGATGAAGAAGGCAATGTTTTGGTTGCAGATAGTGATATTAAAGAACGGTAGGAGACCTATTTTTACAAATTGTTTAATGACGAGGGAGGAGGGTCGAGTCATGAGCTAGAGGATTTAACAGGAGAAGTTGAACCAAATTTGGCATTTTATCGTAGGATCCGGGTTGGCGAGGTTAAAGAGGCGCTTAAGAAAATGGAAAATGGTAAAGCTGTTGGATCTGATGGTATTCCTATTGAAGTTTGAAAGTGTTTAGGTAAAATGGGGGTGGTGTGGCTTGCTAAACTTTTTAATGTGATCTTAAGTTCAAAGAAAATGCTGGATGAATGGAGGAAAAGTACTTTAGTTCCTATTTACAAAAGTAAGGGGGATATTCAAAATTGTGCAAACTACAGAGGGATAAAGTTTATGAGTCACACTATGAAGTTGTGGGAAAAGGTAATTGAACATTAGAGACTGATATTACTGAGAATCAGTGTGGTTTCATGCCAAGTAGGTCTACAATAGAGGCGATTTATTTATTAAGGAGGTTAATGGAAAGGTACCGGATTAAAAGAAGAGATTTGCATATGGTCTTTATTGACTTAGAAAAAGCATATGATCGAGTGCCAAGAGAGGTGCTTTGGAAAGCTTTGGAAAAGAAAGGTGTACGCATAATATATATCAAGGCAATAAAAGATATGTATGAGGGGGTAACAACTACTGTAAGAACGTCTGGGGGCGAAACAAAGGATTTTCCCATAAAGATTGGTCTACATCAGGGATCAGCCTTGAGTCCTTATTTATTTAATCTAGTAGTGGATGTTTTAACTAAGCCTATTCAAGAAGAAATCCCTAAGTGCATGCTTTTTGCGGACGATATAGTTCTTATGGCGGAGTCAAGAAAAGAGATTAATTTTAAACTTGAGTTATGGAGAAGTGCTTTAGAGTCGAAGGATTTTCGTCTGAGTAGAAGCAAGACTGAATATATGCATTTTAATTTTGATAAGAGGCAAGTTAGAAGTAACTTGGAGGTCAGATTGGGAAATCAAGTTATTCCGCAAATAGATAAATTCAAATATTTGGGATCAATGATACAAAAGGACGGTGAAATTTTGGAGGATGTTAATCATAGAATTCAGGCCGGGTGGTTTAAATGGAGAAAGGCTACTGGGGTTATATGTGATCGGAAAGTACCAGATAAAGTAAAAAGAAAGTTTTATCGCACTGCTATAAGACCAGCAATGCTTTATGGAAGTGAATGCTGGGCTTTAAAAGGACAGCAAGAGCATAAAGTTAGGGTAGCTGAGATGAGGATGCTGAGATGGATGTGTGGGCATACAAGAAAAGATAAAATTCGTAATGAACATATACGGGGAAGAGTTGGAGTGGCACTTATTGAAGAGAAAATAGTAGAGAACCGTCTTAGGTGGTTTGGACACGTACAAAGAAGGCCAAAGGATGCGCCGGTGAAGAGGGTGGATCAAATAGTATGGACACCGGTTAAAAGGAGTAGAGGAAGGCTAAAGAAAACGCTTAAAGAGGTTATTGAACGGGATCTCCTGGTCAATAACCTACCTAAGGATTTAGTTTTTGATAGAGCACAATAGCGTCGTATGATCCATGTAGCCGACCCCATTTAATGGGATAAGGCTTGTTGTTGTTGTTGTTGTTGTTGTACCCTTTCTAGTAATTTAACAATACAAAAAGTCATTCTAAAAATAATTATCTAAATACTTATTTATTTAGAACCACTTTTTTTCTATAAACTCTTCTCCAAAAGCTATCCAAAAGCCATGTTTTTTTATAAGTCATTTTCTAAAATTCTATCCAAACATACACTCAGTAGCTTATCCAAAACCTTAATTTTAAGCCATGATTTGGTGTAAAAGCTTTTTTGGACAAATATGACTGTTTGTTTTAAAATTTTTCCAAACTAAGGTTTGAGCCAAAAATCCTTTTTAAAACTTTGGTTTGAGGGTTTCCCAAACAGGCACATCATTGTGTTTGGTAGAAATATGAGGAAAATGCACAGCGTATATATGCAGTATCTATTTCTGTGTGATAGGACTCTGAGTGGGACCCATATATCAGCTGTCTTCCTCAGCAAGGACAGTTGCATAATACAGTAAGTGTTCTTACTTTTCTGTATTTGCTCTTTCTTTTTGTGTCTGTTATTTGTTTTTGTATTTGTAGTAGAGTTCCTTTCTTGTTGAACCATCCTAATTGTGCTAAACTGCAACGCATCATGTTAAGAATGTTTGTTGTACTTTGTTCCTGGTGAATTTATTTGTTCTCCTTACCTACTTAGAGAGTGGCTGCCTCTTTTCTTAGTCTTTCTCGTAATTGTTACATGGGCATTAGGGTTGTAGAGATATTAGATTATAAATATCCTATAATTTGTATATAAGATAAGATATAATATTATTTTATTAGTATCTAGGGTTATCTAGATATCTCTATTGTATATATATATATCCCTTCTGAATATCAATAAAGAACAAGTATTATTTATCTAAAACAACATAGTATCAGAGCAGCCGTGGGAACCATTTTGAGTTCTTTGCGTTTGCTTAGACTTGTGTTTCTCTGTCAGCTTCACGTGACATAGCGCCCTTCCGTTCCTAACTCCAGATTTGCTGTGGGAACCATCACTTGGTTCTGTTTGGATATACTGGATGATTTGACTGTTCAGTAATTTTAGTGGCTCTTCATTTGTTAAGTGGCTCCTAGTGTAGCTACTTATATTTCTGATTTGCTTGTCCTATTTGTCTCTAATGTGACAAGAATTTGTTCTTCTGTTGATCTTTTTTCTATAGCTGCGACTAATACTATCGCAATTTATGCGATGGTTCTGGTAGTCACTACGATTCCTGTGAGTGCTATTATTACAACAGGTAATAAGTCTACTGCCTTTGTCTCTTCTTTCTCCAAATGGATAATAGACTCTGGTGTTACTGATCACATAACAGGTAACTGCTATCTCTTCTCCACTTATACTTCTTATGCCAACCCTTCTAATATCATCATTGCAGACGGTTCCCAATCCCGTGTTCTTGGCTTGGACACTATTGAACCTACTTCTTCTATTCATTTGGAATATGTGCTCCATGTCCCCAATCTTGCGTTTAACCTTTTATCCCCTAATAAACTTACTCGTGAATTAAACTGCTGGGTCTCATTTTTTCCTGACCATTGCTTAATACAGGACTTTTGACGAAGAAGATTATTGGTAGGAGTTACGAATTTGGCGGTCATTACTTCCTTGATGATCAGGGGTCTCGTGTGGTGGCTTGTACTAGTAGTGTCACTCCTTTTGAAGTACATTGTCGTTTAGGTCATTTATCTTTATCATCTCTGAAAAAGGTTTATCTTCAATTTCAGCATTTGTTGTCCTTAGATTGTGAGTCATGTCAGTTTGCTAAACATCATCGTCTTCCTTTAGTATCTCGAGTCAATAAATGAGCTTCGTCTCATTTTGAGTTAGTGCACTTTGATGTTTGGGGTCTGTGTCCAGTTGAGTCCAAAGCTGATTTTAAGTACTTTGTTACGTTTGTTGATGACTATTCCCGCACTACTTAGTTATATTTAATGAAAAATCGTTATGAGTTCTCTCATTTTTGTGCCTTTACTGCAGAAGTTAAAATCAATTCAATATTTCTATCTATACCTTGCGTAGAGATAATGCCAAATAATATTTTTCTGAATCATTTTGTTCTTTTATGCTTCAAAACGGAATTTTACATCAATTTTCTTGTGTGGATACACCAGTTTAGAATGATGTTGCTGAAAGAAAAAATCGTCACCTATTAGTAGTCCGTGCCATTTTATTTTAAATGCAGGTTCCAAAAACTCTTTTAGGCAAATGCGGCCTCTACTGCTTGCTTTCTCATTAATCGCATACCCTCCTCAATTCTTGATGGTTACATTCCTTACGCCACTCTCTTTCCTTCCAAACCTTTGTTTCCCATTGATCCTAAGATTTTTAGATGTGTGTTTTGTTCTAGATGTGCATTCTACTGTCTCTAAATTAGATCCTAAGTCCCTCAAGTGTGTTTTCCTCATTTACTCTCGTGTTTAGAAGGGTTATCGATGTTTTTCTCCTTCTCTTAATCGTTATCTGGTGTCTGCAGATGTCATTTTTCAAGAATCTATTGCATATTTTGTTTCTAACACTTCAGCCCCTCCTTTTCCACCTACGGAGAAAGATACTCTTTTGGTATATTTTGTCATTCACTCACACCATCACCGGTCCTAGCTCCTGTACCAGCTTTTGGTCAACCACCTTTATCTCAGGTTTATTCCAGACGTTTGAAAGAGACCATTGCTGCTATTATGCTAGATTCTACCCCACCATTATCTACTTCCTTGGCAAATCCTGTAAAAAGCACTACTCACCCTGAGTATGTCCTAGTTCCTGACTCAAAGACACCTCCTGTCCTAGATCCAGATTGCTCACTTGATTCTTCTCGTGCTTTCGTTGCCTCTTTAGACACTGTTTCAGTACCTCATTCCCTTCTTGCGGCCTTGTCCTACCCCGGGTGGCGTATTGCTATGGAAGATGAGATGGTAGCCCTTGATCATGCTGGTACGTGGACCTTAGTGGATTTACCGGCAGGAAAGAAAACCATTGGGTGTGTGAAGGACTTTGGTTTGTGCCAGAGTAAGTGTGATCATTTTGTGTTATATTAGAGAACAATTGCTAGCATGATTCTACTCGTTGTGTACGTCGATGACATTGTAATTACAGGGAGTGATACCTTGGGGATCTCATCACTAAAGTCATTCCTTAATTCCCACTTTCAGATGAAGGATCTAGGTTCATTAAAGTACTTCCTAGGAATTGAAGAGCCGAAAGGGCATCTTATTGATTTAAAGAAAATATGTTCTTGATTTGCTAAAAGAAACTGGAAAACTAGGAGCTACTTCAACTAGTTTTCCTATGGTTTATAATCCTCTGCTTGATGTTGATGGTAGTATACCATATGAAAATCCCATTGAATCTGCCAAGAGCAAGCCATTTGAGAACCCTGAAAGGTACAGGAGATTGACTGGAAAATTGAATTATCTTACAGTTACCCTTCCTGATATCACTTATCCAGTGAGTGACCTTAGCCAATTTATGGTCTCTCCAACTGTTCGATTGTGGGAAGCCTTAGAACATGTGATACATTATTTGAAGGGATCTCTAGGTCGTGGGATATTGTACAAGAATCATGGCCATACTGATATTGAGTGTTTTTGTGATGCCGATCATGGGGGATCAAAGGCTACAAGACGATCTACTACAGGATACTGTGTTTTTGTAAGAGAAAATTTGGTATCTTGGAGAAGCAAGAAACAGAATGTGGTGTCTCGATCAAGTGCAGAAGCGGAATATAGAGCCATGGCACAATCTGTATGCGAGATAGTCTGGATATATCATTTACTGAAGGAGGTTGGCGTTAAAATCTCGTTACCAGCAAAGCTATGGTGTGATAACAAAGTGGCCCTACACATAGCTTCTAATTCGGTATTCCATGAACGGACGAACCATATTGAGATCGATTGTCATTTTATTCGAGACAAGCTCAAGGAAAACTTCATTTCTACAAGGCATGTAAGATCCAGTGATCAACTGGGTGATCTCCTCACCAAAGCTCTTAATGGGATTCGAGTTCAATATCTTTGTAACAAGTTGGGTATGATTGACATCTATGCTCCAACTTGAGAGGGAATATAGAGATATTAGGAGATTATAAATATCCTATAATTTGTATATAGGATAAGATATGGTATTATTTTATTAGTATTTAGGGTTATCTAGATATGTCTATTGTGTATATATATATCCCTTCTGAACATCAATAAAGAACAAGTATTATTTATCTAAAACAACAAGGGTATAATTCAAGAAATTGTTAGAAACTTAAGGGTAATTAGGAGAATTGTGGGTAAAAGGGTAGTTTGGGAATTTAGTTTCTTTTCTTCTTTTCTACATCACCACATAACAATAGTATTATAGCTTGGCTTTCCAGCCTCCGGTGACCATCACTGGAAACGTGATCTGTCTAGCAGTAATGAAGGTGGCATAGCAACCACATTATGGGATTATTGGAACGAATTTGAAACTCTTCTACCAGAAACAAAGCTACCCGTGTCTACTGTGATTAAAGCCTTCATTAGAGGACTTTCATCAGACATCCAACAAATCCATTAAGGGCATCAATCCAAGCACCCTTGGTAGTGTGATGGATCCTGTCGATCTTCCAGACAGATATGGACAAAAGAGGAAGCTGGAAGGAGAAGGTCAAGAAAAAGGATGCAGTGGAATTGAGGAGGAATCCAAGATTTAGAAGGCAATGGACAAGAAATTGGGGACCATGTGAATATCTGGCAGGAACTATCTCTTAATTCCCTTGTATCAATAATTTCATGATGAAATCTAAGAAGACAGAGGAAAAATAGCATGAGACAGAAAGCTGAGTGAGGAGAGAAGCATGACAGAGAGGGAATAGTCGGTCACTCAGGCTCAAGATTTATCTACCTTGGCCTCTATCTAATGCTATTGTTTATTTACATTTTTGTTAGAATAAGCTCTTATTTATACTAGTATGAAAGGGTATAATGCAAGAAAACGATAATATGCCTTGAATCTTTCTAAGCCTGAGAACTTGACAGGATCTCCTTAATTTAGACCACATTTTAATTTCATTCCTAAACAACTCTCTTAATCATAGGAGAGCATTGCTGATAAAGATTCTGACTTTTCATCAGTAATTTCATAGAAGATGCATAAATAGCAGTTGGAGAAAAAAACTTATAAATGTATGCGCTTCTCAAGCATGTAATGATTGTTTATCCTTCTCAATCACAATGTAGAGAATCTATAGAAAATAGTTACAGATTGCAGATAGAGATGGGGTTCACTGCACTTTTGACTAGATTACCGTACAATGTGTGCCACTGCCAAGGTCAATGTGATATTGGAAATTGTAAATGATATTTGATTTAGATCTACTTTTTTTTTTTGGGCAGAGAAATTGACTGTGATTGCATTTCTGATTTAGGGGCAAGAACTTCTTAGCTTATGATACTCCCAGATTGTCAGCTGCTTCAATATTCCAGAAATACATTTTGGAATTGTAGTTTTCTAAAATCAACATTATGGAAGGAGGAAATGGTGTTGTTAGAACATTTTAATATGTGCTTGAGTGTTTCATATTGTTCATATAGATATCAAAAGTTTAAAAGTGTGCAAAAAAACTCCTTGTTTTAAAGCTTTTGCACCAGACACAGAAAATGCAAATGTTCATATGTATCATATGCCATGGCTCCCACTTATTACATGTGTATGGTATCACATTAAAAAGCCATTTCACTTCTTAAAATTATAAATCAGTTTCCCTATTTATTATGCAACTTCGATTTGTAAATTGGTTAATCCTTGATTATTTTTAAAATTTTCTCAAGTAAAAAATACTAGAGAAAAAAATTGAAGAAAAAGTGACAAGACTAGGCTAGTGGAACAAAATCTTTATTCCTACATTAGCCAAAATTAAAGGACTACGGCTTAAGGGAACTTTGTGCAGGCATCATAAATGAGTTCTGATTTGAATGTTTATATGTACTTGTCAGATAAAAGCAATCTCCAAGATCTTCAATATGATTCATGTTAAATCTTTCTAGATATTTTGGACCGAAAGTGAATTGGACATGATTCGGATAAGCTCAGTGTATCAGGAAACTATCAATCAAAAGTCTCAAATGGAGAAGGACTTTTTGGCAATCAGACCAGTGAGTATTTCACTTTCTTCTTTTAAAAGTTTTTGTTGTTTTTCTAATAATTAATCATGTTTGAATTTGTATTATATCTTAGACTATAGCATGGTAATGTTTCATCATTAGTTATCAACATGTATATTAAAAAGTTTTGGTTCTGCATGATACAATGACTTGGAAACAAGGAAGAATTTTTTCTTTATCTGTGCTGCAGTAAATGATGTCATTTATTGTCTCTTCCAGTTATCATTAGTTAATTAGTAATTGAATAGTGATCGTCTCTTCCTATATTTTTTTTAATAAATTAAGGGGGAAAACATTTTCATCTTCAAAAATTCTCTTGTTAATTTCATTCCTTATACCAAATGCCCTCTAGTTAGGTTTCTCAACAATAAATGTAACTTGCTTTTTCATATACTTGTTTTATATTGTGAACTATATTTCCTCAATTTTATTAAAATGATTAGACAGCCTGTCGCTAGACATAATTGGAGGAGATGCTGAGAATACAGAGAGAGGAGTATTTGAAATACTGTATATATTCTGTATATCTTTCACATGTTACACATATCATATATATACACATATGCATACAACGGATCCCAAATATTATGGGATTTACAGCATAGAATACACCGTATGATCAGACAATTAATCTCCTGATTGATTCCTATAATATTTCTCATTTACTTCTAATATCTCCCTCATTTAATCCCAATATCTCCTACACTCCCCCTCAAGTTGGAGTATAGATATTTATCATGTCCAACTTGCCAATTAAGTACTCAAATTTGTCCCGAGTCAACCATTTTGTAAGTGCATCTGCTGTCTGTTCTTTTGAAGGAATATATTTGAGATCAATGGTCCCTGCGTCAATTTTTTCTCGAATGAAGTGTCTGTCGATTTCCACATGCTTTGTTCGGTCATGTTGAATTGGATTGTGTGACATATTAATCGCTGCCATATTGTCAGAATATAGTCTGATAAGTAGGTCTACTTGCATCTTCAATTCCTCCAGTACCGGTTTGACCCAGAGACCTTCACAGATTCCGAGAGCTATGGCTCTAAACTCAGCTTCAGCGCTGCTTCGAGCAACCACACTTTGTTTTTTACTGCGCCATGTGACCAAGTTCCCCCAGACATAAGTAACATAACCTGAAGTGGATTTCCGATCATCTTGATCACCTGCCCAATCAGCATCAGTGAGCATCTCCACATTCCTTTTATTGGATCGTTTGAACAGGAGACCCAACCCCGGGGAGCCCTTCAAGTATCTCAGAATCCTATAGACTTCATCCAAGTGTTTTTGTTTAGGGTCATGAGAATGCTGGCTCACCACACTAACAGCATAAGCAATGTCTGGTCGAGTGTGTGACAAGTAGATTAATTTTCCAACCATACGTTGGTATCTTCCCTTGTTAACAGCCTTCCCCACATCTTCATCTGTACTGATTTTATCAGTCTTGATAGGGGTATCACTTGGTCTACACCCCAACATACCTGTTTCTTTGAGGAGATCAAGTATATATTTCTTCTGCGAGATACTGATTCCCTTTTCTGAGCGAGCAACTTCCATACCCAGAAAATATTTCATTTCTCCTAGGTCTTTAACCTGGAATTCTCTGTTTAGGGCCCCTTTTATTCTATTGATTTCTGTTGGATTATCACCTGTGAGAACAATGTCATCTACATATACTGCCAAGACCACAATCTTCCCTTCTTGATGTCTGAAGAATAGAGTGTGGTCACTCTGTCCCTATGTATATCCTTGATCTTTTAGTACCTTGGTAAACCTCTCAAACCATGCTCGAGGGGATTGTTTTAAGCCGTACAATGATTTCCTCAGTCTGCACACGTGGTTGGTTGTCTTTCTAGGGAATCCTGGAGGCATTCTCATGTATACTTCTTCCTTTAGTTCCCCATTCAAGAATGCATTTTTAACATCCATCTGGTGTAGGGGCCAATTTAAGTTGGCAGCAAGAGAAAAAAGAATTCTGATGGTGTTTAGTTTAGCAACTGGAGCAAATGTCTCAGTGTAGTCCATGCCATATACTTGAGTGAAACCTTTTGCGACTAGTCTAGCTTTATACTTATCAAGACTTCCATCAGCACGATATTTAGGGGTGAATACCCATTTACAGCCTACTGCTTTCTTGCCTTGAGGTAACTCAACCACTTCCCACGTTCTATTGCTCTCAAGGGCATTTATTTCTGCCATAACTGCTTGTCTCCATTCAGAACTGGCAAGAGCCTCATTTATGTTCTCTGGTATTCTGACCTGATCAAGATGAGATATGAAGGCAAGGTGTTTTGATGATAAGGCTTGATAAGAGACAAACCTTTCTATAGGGTGTCTGGTGCATGTCCTGCGTTGCTTCCGAAGTGCTATTGGGAGATCAAGATCATCATGGTTCGGACCCGCTCCTGGTTCAGACTCTTGGAGTGTGTCAGTTGCTTGAGGTGTATTACCTGTCATGTCCATGTTACGACGAGTATAGACTTGACCCCACCTGTTAGTGTCTCCCCCTGACCTGGTATCCTCTTTATTTGTTGTAGGCACTGATTCCTCAAAAACATAGATTCTATCAGGTTCATGTTGAGGGTATGTGAAATCAGTGTCTATTGGAGTGGAAGTCTGAAGGTCACTCCAACTTTTCCCGTGAATTGAGGACGAGGGATAAAAGGGGACACTTTCATGAAATGTGACATCACAAGTGATGTAGAGGCGTTTAGAAACAGGATCAAAACATTTGTACCCCTTTTGGTTTCCAGCCGGGCCTAAGTAGAGACATTTTACAGCCCTAGGATCAAGTTTGTTGGTATGATGTAGGTGAACAAAGGTGGTGCATCCAAAGACTCGTAGTGGTAAGGTATTTTCAAGATAGGGTATGTTAAAGTTAGAATGGAAAACTTGGAGAGGCGTTTGGAAGGACAAGGGTTTACTAGGCATTCGGTTGATTAGGAAAGTGGTTGTGAGGACTGCGTCATCCCAGTAGTAGGAAGGAACAGCGCTACTAAAGAGAAGGGCCCTAGCTGTCTCCAAGATGTGTCTATTCTTGCGTTCAGCAACACCATTTTGTTGAGGGCTGTGAGGACAAGAACTCTTGTGAGCAATACCGTGTTGTTTAAGAAACATAGATAAGTCTTGATTAAAATACTCAGTACCATTATCGGTGTGGAGAGTTTGGATTTTTGTGTTGAATTGGGTGTGGACCTTATGATAGAAGTCAATGAAGGTTTGGCATACCTCAGTTTTATCCTTTAAGAGGAAAACCCAACTGACCCGGGTATGATCATCAATGAGGGTCATGAACCATCTGGAATGAGTACGGTTTGGAATACGAGATGGGCCCTAAACATCGCTGTGAATAACTGAAAAAGGTTTGGATGGCCGATAGGTAGTACTAGGAAAAGATGTGCGATGATGTTTGGCAAGTGCGCATGATTCACAATAAAATTCAGATTCTTTATTGGAGCAGATTGAGGGAAACATCTTACACATATATTGAAAGTTTGGATGCCCTAATCTTTTGTGCCATACTTCCAACTCAGTAGACCGAAGGGGAGACACTTTATTACAAGAATAAGAAACAGCTTTATGACAGTTATTCAGATAATACAGTCCATCAAACTCCTTAGCAACTCCAATCGTCGTCCCTGTGAACAAGTCCTGAAAGATACAATGAGTGGTAAAGAAGTCAGCATGGCAGTTTTCCTTTTTGTTTAGTTGACTCACAGATAATAAATTGCATTTTAACTTGGGAACATGCAAGACGTCATAAAGAGTCAGTGTAGCAGAAACGTTAATGGTGCCACTACCAGCTACTAGCGAATCAGAAGCGTCAGCAATTTGAACAGTAAGGTGAGATGTAGCAGGAGTATAAGTTGAGAACAATGAGATATTATCAGTCATATGATCAGAGGCACCGGAGTCTATTATCCAGCAAGGCCCTGCACTCTTCTTACCTTTAATGGCAGCAAGGGCTTTAAAGAAATTACCTTTCTAGACCACACTAGCAATAGGTTGTTTACGTGTTTGATTTTCAAGAGCAGTCAAACGTTCAAGGATAATAGTCAACGGATTTGATGAGTGCATTGGGCCAGGAAGGGAATGCATTGGTCCAGCAGGAAATGGGCCAACGTGTGATGATGGGCCAGCAGGAATTGGCCCACCAGACTGAAGTGGCTTCCTCGTGTGTGATACAGGATTTGGGCCATCATGAATGAAGCCCATTTCCTCAGCGTGTGAGACTTCTGCTAAGTGACTCCTGGATCTGCGTTTGTCTTTGGGCTTCCAGTCTGCTGGCTTTCCATGGAGGTCCCAGCACTTGTCTCTCGTGTGCCCCAACTTCTGACAATGGTCGCATAGTGGTCTTTCTCTTCTGGGTTCAGCTACTCGAGCAGCAAGAGCAGAAGCTGTCGTCTCTGTAGGGGCTGGTCGCTGAATGACGGAGACAGGGAGCATGACCTGACGTCGGTTCTCCTCGTCCCTAAGGAAGGCGAATGCCTCAGGTACCGATGGCAAGGGGACGCGGCTGAGAAGTCGACCCCGAATGTCATTATAGATGGATTCTAGGCCCACCAGAAATTCATATAGTCGCTCTTCTTCCAAAAGACGGCGGTATTCTGAAGCATCGTCAGGATCGCGCCACACCCGATGTTGGAGACGATCAAGTTCCTGCCACAACGCTGTCTTCTCGAGGTAGTACGAGTTGAGAGGTCTCGAGCCTTGTTTGACAGCCCAGAGTCGAGCGCGTAGATCGAATAGGAGTGAGGCGTTTGGTCGCTTCCCGTAGGCCTCCTTCACTGCGACCCAGATTGCCTTGGCAGAGGTAAGAAACATGAAACTCCTTCTGACAGCGGGAAGCATTGAGTTTAGAAGCCATGAAGCAACCAGAGCGTTATCTGATTTCCATCGTCGACGGGTATTGGCATCGGCGGCAGGGGGCTGGTCATTGTGAATCATCTCCAGTTTGTCCCGTCCGTCGAGTGCAAGTAGCATAGACTGACTCCAGTCTAAGTAATTATCGCCGGTGAGACGTTCCGGCACAATAAGAATGGCTAACCCTTCAAGGCCGGTGATTTTTGCAGAGTTGGGACGGGACCCACTGTCCGACGGGACGGTGCCATCAGACTCCGCGGCTGAGGAATGTGCATATCGTATCGTCTGCTCTGATACCATGTCGCTAGACATAATTGGAGGAGATGCTGAGAATACAGAGAGAGGAGTATTTGAAATACTGTATATATTCTGTATATCTTTCACATGTTACACATATCATATATATACACATATGCATACAACGGATCCCAAATATTATGGGATTTACAGCATAGAATACGCCGTATGATCAGACAATTAATCTCCTGATTAATTCCTATAATATTTCTCATTTACTTCTAATATCTCCCTCATTTAATCCCAATATCTCCTACACAGCCCACCAACTAATCGTTGACAGATGGATATAAACTACGTTAAAGTTTGTCCTAATGTCGGGACATTTTTACTTGGACACTTTCAGAGAGTATTTCACATCTTACTCTGGCAAGATGGACACCATCTCTTACATTTGTACGTTTTAATGTTCAGGAAGTGAGTTATTGAAGCTACCCATTTACTGAGATTGACTTTGATGAAATGTTTTCTTCAAATTCAGGTTTTCGAAAGCCTCCTTAAAAGTTTTGGAGAATTCACTTTCAGGGATTTCATGCACGCATGCACACTTGGTAAGCAGTACACTAAAGTGTTCTGCACGAATGCACATTATTTATTTTATGTTGATTGGAGGGTTATCTATATACCTTTTGTTGTTTACATGTTATTAAACATCTATTTTCAGAATTTTTGATGTGTCCACACTGACATTTTTGACGCACATGAATATGTCAGCATAACAAGGTCTGAAACTCGAACATAGCTTGGGTGCAGCGGGTCCTGAAAATAGGAAAAATGATCTAGCAAACCCATTTCCTAATATTTTTGTTCCACACAATAAGTTGAATGATATTTACTCCTTAGTTGATCTTTTTGAAAAATAAAGAACAGAGAATATAGGATTTCCCTCCTCCCAGCCAGGATTTCATAGTTGTAGATCACTAAATAAAAAATTTAAACAAAATTAGGATTTGAATGATACACACTGAAAGATTTATGCTGTAAATTTTGTGTGTCCATGTTCTTGAGTGTTTAATGTCCATGCTTCGTAGTTGATATCAATGATCTAGAAAGTAGACTGTTCATTGAATTAATAATGGTAGTGGCTGTGGTTCATTGTTCTTCAGTCTAACCTTGGTGGATAAAATATCTATTACATATTTTAGTTATGTATTTATAACATAATATATTGATAATATAATATAAAATTACACAAGTAATCTAAGATGGAAAATGATAAACTAGTAACATTTAATCCAAATTAAATGACGTAAGCAATGGGAGGTATATGGGGCTACTAGAGGAATTGGGCTGCAGGGATTTACTAACTTTTTGCATGACATACTGGGAATTGTGATTGTGAGTGAACATGTGGAGGCTGACAAGAGAGGTTATAGAAGAAGTTGGTTAGGATGGTTGAGAGGCAGAGTTTGGGTATTCATGTCGGAGGTCCTAGCCCACGGAAGCAAGGTTATCAAAGCGGGATACAAATCGTGAATAGGAAAGCCTATTTTCTGAATCTTGAATTGAAACATATCGTGAATCATAAGATTCATGATCGATTATTAAGGATTACATATATGAATCAAAATGTGCACGATTTTGGGCCATTAACAATGCAATGAGAGATTGGAATCTCCCATTGCAATTTCTTCGAATTGCGAATCTTGTGATTCACCTCACTTGCAGAACTGACGGATTTGATATGCGCTGCTCAAATGGTTAAGGCTGTAGATGCCCTTATGTCCCTAGAAGAGAAGCCATGATACAGTGACCATACTAATAAAAATAAGCGTAGGTATTATGAATGCAATGTTTTGGGAAGGAAAAAGCCCAGGGATATTGTAAAGAAAACTTTTAATGAAGATAATGAGATGTTGCATCTTCCAAACCCAATGGTACGTTTTGGGGTTCTTACGGATGATTCATTCTCTATAACACAGAACACTCATGAGTTTGCCATTGGGCCACCTTACTTTCACTATGAGAATGTTGCACATGCACCTAAAGGTGTTTGGCAAACAATATCTAGATTCTTGTCCGACTTTCAACATGAGTTTGTGGATTCGAAGCATTTATGTGTAGCTGACAGGAAAAAGGGGGCTATGTTCACAATCTCCCCAGCCATAACAGATTTCCTCTTCTTCGGTTTCCAGCACGTACCATTCATGAGGCGTTGCCCCTTCCAAAGAAACAGTGTCCCTCTTGGGAGATAAGACTAAAATTAATTGTTTGCAAACAGCTTATGGCAACAAAACTAACAGAGAGGATTAGGAAAGCTCTGATTAACGATGCAATGGGAGATTCGAATCTCCCATTGCAATTTCTGGATCGAATCGTGCGATTTGAATAGCAAATTGTGTGAATCTGATAACAGTGGTGTGGACGCCTCAGTTGCAGAACTGATATATTTTATATGCGCTGCTCAAATGGCTAAGCCTACAGATTCCCTTATAGCCCCTGAAGAGAAGCCACGATAGAATGACCATACTAATAAAAAGAAGTGTATTTATTATGAATGCGAGGTTTTGGGAAGGAAAAGGCCAAGGGATATTATGAAGAAAACTTTTCATAAAGATAATGAGATTTGCATCTTCCAAACCCAATGGTAGGTTTTGGGGTTCCAATGGATGAGTCATTCTCTATAACACAGAGCGCACTACCTGAGGCTGCCATTGGGCCACCTTACTTTTACTATGAGAATGTCACACTTTCACCTGAAGGTGTTTGGCAAACAATATCTAGATTCTTGTACGACTTTGAAACTAAGTTTGTGGATTCGAAGCATTTAAGTGTAGCTGCCAGGAAAAGGGGCTACGTTCACAATCTCCCCATCCATAACAGATTTCCTCTTCAGTTTCCAGCACGTACAATTCATGAGGCATTCCCCCTAACAAAGAATGGTGGCCCGGGACCATGGGACCAAACTTACTTGTTTGCAAACAGCTTATGGCAATGCAAAAATAACAGAGAGGATTAGGAAAGCTCTTATTAACGATGCAATGGGAGATTCGAATCTCCCATTGCAATTTCTCGATTGAATTGCACAATTCTAATCGCGAATTGTGGAGGCTGATAACAATGCATGGAAGTGCTAGAATCTTTCTTCTTTTAAAAAATTGTTTTCTTGTTTATGGGTCTGTTTTCTATTGTAAATGTAATGTTATCCAGCGAAAACTCTAGATTTTTAACATTTACATTTTAATATATTTAAGTAACCTTTTTTAGCTCTATTATATGTAAAATAAGTTCATACTAGTACATGATAGTATATTTGATGGTCAATAATAATCATTACAATAAATTTTTCTATCACAAAAAATAAAGCCAATATATACTTATAATTTATATTAGGACAAGGGACAATGAAATTTTTTCACTTTCTAAAACTCAAAATGGAGCAAAAATGATGTTGTGTTCAATGCTCAATGACAAGATAAAAGAACAAAAAATATGAAACATTTGAACCAGTCAAGTTCACGCTGATTTCTGGCCAGTTCTTTCTTGAATCACGAAAGGACTGGTTCACTATTTCTTCAGTTGAACTGGCCGGGTCTGATATGGGGTTTTGAATAAAGGTCAATATGGAGTTTTGTGGTAATTATGGAAATAATTATTCATTGTAAATAAGATATTATATTATGAGAGATATGGGGGGAATATAGATGAGATATTTAGACATTATTCATATAAGATTAGGATATTATTATTATTATTGCTATCTTCTATCTAATTGTACTCTATAAATTCAATAGCTCCTATGAATAAAATCAAGGCAGTATTCAGCCCTAAAATTACAACATGGTATAAGAGCTTGCGTCACCACAATAGCTTCCGTCGGTGCCGCCACAGTCGCTTCAACAACGCAGCAACAGTACGACGGTACCCCAGTCAGTAAGCGTGGACAGAAACAAGCAACCCAGTTGACGCTAACCCAATTAGCAGCGTGCGACAACGCGAGCTGCCACCGTAGCTTGAGCACTACAGCAACAGTGTGACGCTCAGCGACAGCCCTGTTCCACAGTAACCCAGTCAGTGGTGTGCGACAGGGTCACCTACGGCGAGCGTGGACAGAACACACGACCTTCAGAAGCCTCTCTAGTTGTACCGTAAGCAACGAGACGTAAGGAGTGTGCTTCATAACCCCTGCTCCTGCACCTGCCAGCACGTGACAAATCCACCAAACAGAAGCCTTTTGTAAAAGGCCCATCGGTAGCAAACTACTACACCTGTCAGCACGTGACAAATCCATCAAACAGAAGCCTTTTTTAATGGATACCTCTTTCAATGGGTCTTTTAAAATTGATTCTCCAACGTCGTGTGGTTCCTCAGGATCTATCTCTACCTTTGACAATTCGCTTATGTTAATTGTTTCAGACAAGCTCACTCTCACAAATTATAGAGATTGGGCACAAGCAGTTCAATTCGTAGTGGGTGGACGTGGTAAGTTAGGTCATTTAACCGGAGACACACCAACACCATCTGATCCTACAGCCATGAACCAATGGAAAACAGATGATTTATTGGTTTGCTCTTGGTTGGTTAATGCTATCTCTCCTCAACTTAATGGAAGTCCACACAGGGTACACGAAGTGTTCCAGAATTTTGGCTTGAGCTTATAGCTCTATGGCAAGAACTTGATCTAATGACAGAGGAAACATGGACCTCTCCACATGATGCTGCCCGTAACAAACAAAACACCGAAAATGAACGAGTGTTACTTTTTTTAGCCGGCCTCAACCCAGAATTTGATGATGTTCAAGGTTGGATATTGAGTACGCAGGTTTTTCAAAATCCTAGGGTAGTATATGCTGAGATCTTGCGTGAAGAGTCTCGACATGAGGTAATGTTGTCTGTATCTAAGTCACCTGCTTCTGCTGATTCTGCTGCTTTTATAGGTCAGGGTACCAACTATAACTCGACTCGTGGGAAAGTAACCTGCGAATACTGTAAAAAGGTGGGCCATACTAAAGATAAGTGTTAGGATATCTATGGTAAACCTGCTGACTGGAAGCCGAAAAGAGGTAAGCCTTGTGCTAATCAAGTCTCTCTATCTCAAGATAGTGCTCCACCACCAGTCCCGACTATCAGCAAAGAGCAAATGGGTCAATTGTTTGAATATTTTAAACCTCTTCATACTGAACAACAGTCTGCATCTACCGCTATTATTGCTCACCAAGGTAATCATGCTGCTGCCTTAAATACCTTTGCCCCTACCAGATGGATTGTTGATACAGGGACTTCCGACCATATGACTTCAGACATCAAACTGTTTGATTCCTATCTTCCTATGACCGGTTGTCAATCAATTAAGACAGCTACAGGTTCCTCCTCTCCTGTAGCAGGCAATGGGACAGTCCATCTATCAGCAACTTTGCATCTTGACTCTGTTTTATATGTCCCACACTTGGCTTGTAATTTATTATTTATGAGTAAACTGACTAAACAAATCCATTGCTCGGCTCATTTCTTTCCATCTTATTGTGTTTTTCTGGATCTCTCATCGGGGATGACGATTGGCACTGCTAAGGAATATGAAGGGTTTTACTATCTTGATGTTTCTACCGTGAGTGCTTTCAGTTGCAGAATAAGTAGTTCAACATCAACTACAAATGATAATAACATTGTATTATGGCATAAAAGGATGGGTCATCCTAGTTTTTCTTATTTAAAGCACATGTTTTCCCATTTACCTTGGAATAAAAGTACTATTTCCCATTATGATATTTGTGAGTTAGTCAAACACCATCGTCCTACTTTCACACCGTCTGTCTATAAGTCTACTCGCCCTTTCTCTATTATTCACAGCGATATCTGGGGACCCTGTCGTATCCCAAACCGTACCCAGTCTAAATATTTTGTTACTTTTATTGATGACCATACACGCATGTGTTGGGTTTACCTGTTAAAAGACAAGTCGGCTGTTGCATCCACTTTTATCGAGTTCTATCACTATGTCAAAAATCAATTCAACACCACATTGTAAGTCTTGTACACAGATACTGGGACTGAATACTTTAACCAACCCCTTGAAAGTTTCCTTAAAACTGTTAGTATTGTGCATAAGAGTAGTTGTCCTTATAGTCCCCAATAAAATGGTAATTGCCGAACGGAAAAATAAACAACTTCTGGAAGTTGCTCCTGTACTCTTATATACCTGTCATACTCCAAGTTTCTTCTGGGGGAATGCCATCCTCACGGCTACTCATCTAATTAACCGTCTTCCTAGCCGTATTCTCTACCTTCCAAGTTTGATCCCAGATCTGTCAAGTGTGTCTTCCTAGGCTATTCCAATTCTCAAAAAGGATACCGATGCTATGATCCCATCCTTAAACGCCTTTTCATCAGCCGAGATGTTACTTTTGCAGAAAACGAACCCTATTTTCCAGCTTCTTCAACTCAGGGGGAGAATTGGAGTGAGTTTCAGCTTGAGTGTATTCCAGAACCTATACCTCCTTCTACCGCCATCCTGCTCTCTATGAACCCATCCAATGTTGTGCCACGACTAGAGGTCCAAGCTTAAAAGTTTGATAATACTTACTCACGTAGAAATAAACAGGTAGTTGGGTCCAGCATACCCGGAGAAGTCCCAATCTCATCACTAGTGGAAGGTCCTGTGAGCGCCGATGAGGTTACTCGAGCAATAGTGACAAGAGAGGAAGAGCTTCCTATTGCATTAAGAAAGAAAACTCGAGCATGTACCAAACATCCTATTTAGAAGTATGTTTCTTACTCCTCTCTCTCCGAGAAGTATTACAGTTTTGTTACTAATCTTGATCAGATGCAAATCCCAAAAACCGTATATGAAGCTCTTAAGAGTCCAAAATGGAAAAATGCAGTAATGGAAGAAATTCGAGCATTAGAAAAGAATGAAACATGGGAGTTAACTGCACTACTAGAAGGAACCAAACCCGTGGGATGTAAATGGGTGTTTACACCAAAATTTAATGCTGATGGTTCATTAAATAAGTATAAGGCAAGGCTAGTTGCCAAGGGATTCACCCAGACTTATGGAATTGACTACAATGAAACGTTTGCCCCTGTTGCCAAGTTAAATACCATTCGAGTTCTACTCTCCATTGCTGCAAATCTCGATTGGCCACTCCAACAACTTGACATCAAAAATGCGTTCCTTAATGGTGAATTACTGGAAGAGGTGTGGGAATATCCTGAATATCTGAATTATTAATATTGGGATATTATAGTTAGAGAAATTCTTGTTATTATATTTTAGGAGTAGTTAGAGATATTAGAGATTTGATTTTATTTGATCTTTTGTATCTTGGTGTATCTCATCTGATCCCCAAGCATTGTGTATATATATGAGGCATATGCCAAAGGAATAAATCATTGGCTTACTCACACTCCAAAAGCGCCACATGGTATCAGAGCACGGTGCCCAGAATACAGCCATCGGAGTCTGACAGAGCCCATCCAGCGGCGAGCCATCCAGCGGCGAGCAACGTGACAGAGTCGGGTCGCCAGCAAGCGACGGTCCGATGAGCACAAAGTGCCGCGTCGGGTCCTTCGTCGTTCTCCTGTAAAGCCGTCGACAGCATCATCCAGCGCCACGCAACGTGACGCGTCGAGTTCTGCGACAGGAGCGACGGCGGTTTTCATACCGTCCAGAAGAGATAGCTGTTGCGACGGGTCCATCCTTGTCCAGTCGGGTCATTCATCGTGTTCCTGTGAAGCTGTCGACAGCACCATCCAGCGCCACAGGTTTGATGACCCTACTACCCAGAAAAAACAGACAGGTTGCGAGGCGGGAGGCAGTGGAGGCGACGACTGCAGAAGACGACAGCCACGAGACGTTTTTTTTCTGCCCACACGAAAGGCCGTGCCACGGTTTCTCTCCTGCCCACAAGCTATTGTCCAGTAAGTATAAGTGAACAGTGACACGTGACCAGAACGTGAACAGCCAGTGTCTCCAGTTGCTGTCTCTAGTTGTTGTCGCCACGGTTTCTCTCCTGCCCACAAGCTATTGTCCAGTAAGTATAAGTGCACAGTGACACGTGACCAGAACGTGAACAGCCAGTGTCTCTAGTTGCTGTCCAGTTTCTGTCTCTATTTGCTATCTACAGTGTCTACAGTTGCTATCTACAGGATCAACATCAATGGCTCATAATGGTACTGTTCCTATTGCTCTACAAACCTCTTTTCTTCCATCAAAGTGGATTGTAGATACAAGGGCTTTTGATCACATGACGTCCGATGCAAAAATGTTTGTCACTTATCATCCCTTAGCAGGCAACAAGAAAATTAATACTGCTACAGGCGTTCCTTCACCCATAGCAGGCATCGGTTCTGTCACTATCTCAGATTCTTTGCATCTCGAATCAGTACTTCATGTTCCTCATTTGGCTTGTAACTTGCTCTCCATTAGCAAATTGACTAAACAAACAAACTGCTCGGCTCATTTTTACTCTACTCATTGTGTTTTTCAGGATCTCACATCGGGGAAGATAATTGGTTCTGCTAAGGAGTATGATGGTCTGTACTGTCTCGACACATCTACAGTGACTGCACTATGGTCTAAGATCAACACCTCTACACTCCACCCCACCTCTGATGAGGAGATGTTCCTTTTATGGCATAAAAGACTAGGTCATCCTAGTATTACTTATTTGCAAAGGTTGTTTCCCCAGCTATCTATCAATAAAAGTTCTTTTTTTTGTGATACTTGTGCTCTTGCTAAACATCACCGAGTTTCTTTCCCGCCTGTTCCATACAAACCATCCACCCCTTTCTCAATTATTCATAGTGATGTCTGGGGTCCTTCAAAAATCCCTAATCGCACTAAGGCTAAATACTTTGTCACATTCATTGATGACCACACCTGTATGTGTTGGGTTTTTCTCTTGAAAGATAAATCTGAGGTTCCCAATGCCTTTATCACATTCTATAATTTTGTCCACAATCAATTCCACACATCCATCCAAGTCCTTTATACCGATAATGGTACTGAATACTTCAATAATTCTCTTCACTCCTTTTTGTCCGCTAGAGGCATTGTTCATAACAGCACTTGTCCCTATAGTCCTCAACAAAACGGGGTCGCAGAACGTAAAAATAAACACATTCTTGAGGTTGCTAGAGCTCTCTTATTCCAGTATCATGTTCCTTTGTTTTATTGGGGGGATGCCATCCAAACCGCTATCCAGCTCATTAACCGTCTCCCTAGTCGCATTCTTTCCTTCATCTCTCCAATTAAGGAGTTACAAAAAACTCATGTTGTCACTCACTTACAGTCTTCCCTTCCGCTACGTGTCTTTGGCTGCACTGCTCTTGTCCACCTTCACCATCCTCCCTCCAAGTTCAGTCTCCGTGCCACAAAATGTGTCTTCTTGGGTTACTCCACCTCTCAAAAGGGTTACAAATGCTTTGACCCTATCTCTAACCACCTGTTTGTTACCCGAGATGTTACCTTCGATGAGCACAGGTCCTTTTATCCCACGTCTTCGATTCAGGGGGAGAGTTGGAATGAATCTCAACTTGTAGAACCCATTGTGCCCACTTCGCCTATACCACATGAACCCTTACAGTCTCCAGACAGCTCTAACCAACAAAGATGGGGAAAAATGTACTCACGTCGACATTATAAAGACCACAACCATCATATCTCCGAGGCAGAGTCAATTCCTAAACATGGTGAGGACGTTGATACTGATCTGGATCTTCCTATTGCACTGAGAAAACCATCCCGTACATGTACGAAACATCCTATCGAAAAGTTTGTTTCCTATGCCTCTCTTACTCCAAGTTATCATGCTTTTGTGACTAATCTTGACAGCATCAAGATCCCTAACAATATACATGAAGCATTAGCTGTTCCAGAATGGAAACAGGCGGTGTTAGAAGAAATGCAAGCTTTGGAGAAAAATGAAACGTGGGAGATAGTGCAGTTACCTTCAGGAATAAAACCTGTGAGTTGTAAGTGGGTGTTCACTCCAAAATATAATGCTGATAGCACTCTAAACAAGTTGAAGGCTAGACTCGTTGCTCGGGGGTTCACTCAAACGCAAGGTATTGACTACAACGAAACCTTTGCACCCGTAGCTAGACTCAATACTATACGGGTCCTCCTCTCGGTAGCAGTAAATCTAGATTGGCCCTTAGAACAACTGGACATTAAGAATGCTTTCCTCAATGGAGATTTGAAAGAGGAAGTATACATGACACTCCCACCGGGTTTTGAAGAAGGAAGAAACAACCAAGTGTGTAAGCTGAGAAAATCTATCTATGGGCTCAAGCAATCACCACGTGCCTGGTTTGACAGATTTTCAAGTGTTCTCAAGGTTGAAGGGTATAAGCAAGGTTTATCGGATCACACTATGTTTGTGTCCCGGCGTAACAACCTTATTACTATTATCATTGTCTATGTGGATGATATTATTGTTACAGGAAATGATAATAAAGAGATTGATCGAATCAAGATAGCATTGAATCGTGAATTTGAAGTCAAAGATCTCGGTAAGTTGAAATACTTCCTTGGTATGGAAGTAGCAAGATCCAAGGACGGTATTTATGTATCTCAGAGAAAGTATATTCTTGATTTACTCAAAGAAACAGGAATGCTTGGGTGTAAACCAAGTAAAGTCCCTATCAGCACAGTGAAATATAAGAAAAAGAAATCTGTAGTGGAAACTGACAAAGATGTGAAAAAGCAGAAGAAACAAGAAAGGGATGAAATGGGAACAGACAAACGAAGATATCAACGGCTAGTTGGGAAACTCATTTATCTCTCTCATACACGTCCTGACATCGCCTTTGCAGTAAGTGTGGCCAGCCAACACATGCATGATCCAAGAAAGAAGCATATGGACTTAGCCTACAAGATACTGCAATACCTAAAAGGTACTCCGGGTCATGGTCTATTCTTTAGAAAGAGCAATAGTAGATCAGTAGAAATCTACACCGATACTGATTGGGCAGGATCACAAGAAGATAGTCGATCTACCTCAGGTTACTGTACATTTGTGTGGGGAAATCTTGTCACCTGACAGAGTCAGAAACAGAAGGTAGTGGCCAAAAGTAGTGCAGAATCAGAATTGCGAGCTCTTGCTCAAGGAATCATGGAAGGTTTGTGGTTAGCAAGAGTTGTAAAAGAAGCTCATTTAAAGATAGATGCTCCATTGAAGTTATTTTATGACAACAAGGCCGCCATAAACATGTCTTTAAATCCTATTCAACATAGTAGAACTAAACATGTGGAAATAGACAGGCACTTCATTTGTGAGAAGGTAGAAGATGGGAGTATGTGTCTCACCTACATACCCACAAGACTACAAATTGCAGATATCCAACCAAGGGACTACCAGAAGAAATATTTGAGCGACTTGTAGGCAAGTTGGACATAGTCAATATCTATGATCCAACTTGAGGGGGAGTGTGGGAATATCCTGAATATCTGAATTATTAATATTGGGATATTATAGTTAGAGAAATTCTTGTTATTATATTTTAGGAGTAGTTAGAGATATTAGAGATTTGATTTTATTTGATCTTTTGTATCTTGGTGTATCTCATCTGATCCCCAAGCATTGTGTATATATATGAGGCATATGCCAAAGGAATAAATCATTGGCTTACTCACACTCCAAAAGCGCCACAAGAGGTCTATATGAGTATCCCACACGGATTTGATAAAGGGAAAGTTGGTCAGGTATGTAGACTAAAAAAGTCAATTTATGGCTTAAAGCAATCACCACGTGCTTGGTTTGACAGATTCTCTACTGTACTCAAGGGGGAAGGTTACAAACAAAGCTTGTCAGATAATACCATGTTTGTATTAAAAGATGGTGATTCAATAACTATCCTCATTGTATATGTGGATGACATTATTCTCACAGGGAATAACATCAAGGAGATGGAGAGAGTTAAAATTGCCCTCAATAAACAGTTTGAAGTAAAAGACCTTGGGAAACTGAAGTATTTCCTAGGTATGGAAGTAGCGAGGTCTCAAAAAGGGATCTATGTTTCTCAAAGGAAGTATATACTGGATCTTCTCAAGGAAACAGGAATGCTTGGGTGTCGGCCAAGCAAAATACCTGTTTGTCCATAAAAGAAACCAGTTAAGAAAAAGGAAACAATCCAAAAACAAAAATAGGAGGCAAATGAGAAAGCAACAGATAAAGGCCAATATCAACGACTAGTTGGTAAGTTCATATATTTCTCACATACTCGGCCAGATATTGCCTTTGCAGTAAGTGTAGCCAGTCAACACATGCATGATCCCAAGAAGAAGCATCTAGATGCATCATATCAAATTCTAAGATATCTTAAAGGTACTCCTAGCAAGGGATTGTTCTTTAAAAAGAATAATGCCAGAGATGTTGAAATCTTTACAGATGCAGATTATGCAGGAGATCAGGATAACAACATGTCTACGTCTGGATACTGCACCTTTGTGTGGGGTAATCTAGTGACTTGGCAATGTCAAAAGCAGAGAGTTGTTGCCAAGAGTAGTGCATAATCCGAGTTAAGAGCCCTATCCCAAGGCATTATGGAAGGGCTCTGGTTGAAAAAAGTGGCAGAAGAAGCCCATTTTCAGTTTGATTCTCCACTGAAATTCTACTGTGATAACAAAGCAGCCTTAAGTATGGCATTGAATCCTGTTCAACATAGCAAAACCAAACATGTGGATATGGACAGACATTTTATTAGAGAAAAAGTTGAAGATGAGATCATCAGTCTGTCATATGTTCCTACCAAGTTACAAGTAGCCGACATCTTTACTAAAGGACTACCAGAAGATGGGTTCGAACGCTTTGTAGGCAAGTTGGACATGATCAATATCTATGATCCAACTTGAGGGGGAGTGTGGTAATTATGGAAATAATTATTCATTGTTAATAAGATATTATATTATGAGAGATATGGGGGGAATATAGATGAGATATTTAGATATTATTCAGATAAGATTAGGATAGGATATTATTGTTATTATTGCTATCTTCTATCTAATTGTACTCTATAAATTCAATAGCTCCTATGAATAAAATCAAGGCAGTATTCAGCCCTAAAATTACAACAAGTTTTATTTAGTTGAAGGTTTTCTCTGTTGATGGCTTTGGGGCTGACAATGCTTGTCATGGTATCCTGATAATTCTGTTCATCTTTATTACAATCATCATTTTGTCACATATCAAAATGCGGAAATCTATGTTTTTTTTAGTGATAGTGATTCATTACCATTTGCTTCTTGTTCTTTTTTCCTCCTCTTCCTCCTTTCACCTGCAGTGCACCATGTGGTTCTAGAGCCTTGCTTGTCTGAGTTCTTTCCCCTTCATTGCATCGTTTTTTTCTATTTTAGTTTTTTGATATGGGGGATATATGGCCTTCCTGACCATTCTAATTCAATATGACTGCCTAGGTTTATTATTCAAAATAAATGTTTGAAAACCACTTTTAGGCCTAATTTGCTATTATATTACATTGATTGTCAATCTTTTATTCCGCACTTAATCAACATCTTATATGCCAAATCAACAGTTGGTTCTCGAGCTTGGGGAAGCATGAAGGGCTTATCACTGGTATAGCTATTGTAAGGATGCATTTTAAATTGTTTTCATATTTAACACTTGATTAGTTATCTAAGATTGCTTTACAGATTCCATTTGCAGATTTCTTGAATCATGATGGAGTTTCAGAAGCAATCGTAATGAGCGATGATGACAAGCAATACTCCGAAGTCATCTTCCTCTCTCCTTCCACGTGTTTTTCCTTGTTTTTTGGTCATGCATTAAACTTATCAATGGTTACTTGAGTCTATTTAAATGATCATTTGATTAAAATTGTACTGCATCAGTGATTAGCTTCTTTCGAGTACATTTTATCTTCTAGCATAAATCCTTTTATACGTTCTGATTCAATCCTTTTTGCTTTGATAATATATGCAGGTTATTGCTGATCGTGACTATGCTCTTGGTGAACAGGTCAGTATAAATGCTAAAAGTTTTGGATGGCCTAAGTTTTTGATTGGGAGGGCTGAATCAATGTGTTTGAAGATGATTAAAGATTTGCCAACTGATTCCTTGCGTTTAGTCGCTTAAACATCTAGTGGTGTTGTACAGTTCTCTATCATTGTCAAAATTTTCTGAGATAAGATTAGAAGTGAAATACCTCGGAATAAAAAAAGTTAGAATGTAAAAATGTTAGGTTGACTACATGAAACCGCTCTATTGTAGACAATAATTATGAAATGCCAAAGCTTGATTAATCTTTCTTTAACTTAAAATAGCTCATTTTCCCCAAAAAAGAATCCTGGAATTTGAACAGGTCCAAGACAGTGAAAATGATGAGAAATAATTTTATTCTTTTTCTCTACTTTTCCTGTTAATTTGCAGTGGTTGTTAAGATTTAGTGAAACTAATTGATATTCCAACTACCTGCGGCTAAGATGCTTTACTGGATTCTTTGTTTTAGGTATTAATAAGATATGGAAAATTTTCTAATGCTACCTTGATGCTGGACTTTGGCTTTACACTTCCATACAACAATTACGATGAGGTATTTCTTGTATTTGAATGTCAAGTAACGTTTCCTCTGTTTTATATTGCACTATATGGAATTTTGGAAGAAAAACTGTATTTGTCATTAATCTGAGGAGAATGATAATGCCAATATATATATGGAGTAAAAAACTAGAGAATGAAGGCTAATGAAAGCTAATAAAGTTATACAAATATTTACAATAAAAGTAAGATATTCCCACACTTCCCCTCATAGATATTGATTGTGTCCAACTTACCTGCATTCATCAAAATTCTCTCTTGGAAGTCCCTTGGTGAGCATATCAGCAACTTGCTTCTTTGTTAAAATGTATATTAGGCACGCTACTCCACTTTCAATCATTTTTCTTGAAGTGTTTGTCCCCTTCCACATGTTTAGTTCTATCATGCTGGGTTGGGCTATGAGATCTACATAAGGTTGCCTTGCTATCAGAATAGAGCTTAGTAGGCAGTTCAACACCCTTCTGCAGTTCTTTGAGAAGTATTTGCAACCTCAAGCTCTAACAGATTCCATGCTCTACAGCTCTAGAGTTGAGACTGAGCTTCTGCCACACTCCTAGGCACCACATTTTATTTCTTGGTCCTCCAAGTTACTGGTTGCTTGAAACAAAGGTGCAATACCCAAATGTAGATCTTCTGTTCTTTGAAGTGCACACCCAATCAATGTCAGTAAGTATTTCTACATTGGGTTGTTCACGTCTTTTGTAGAATAAGCCCTTTCTTGGGGTACCTCTTAAGTTCCTCAAATTCTTTACACATTATGTGGATTTCCTTTGGTGAGTGCATATGCTGACTTACAAAGTTCACAACAAAGGCCATACCTGGTCTTGTATTGGACAAGTTATTAATTTTCCCACCAAACTTTGATATCTCTTCTTGTCAACCAGTCGGGCTGCTTCCTCCACCTCTTTGCCTTCCTCTCCCTTCTTTTTCTTCTTTACTACAAGGGAGTATCAATTGGCTTGTAGCCAAGCACTCCAGTTTTTGTCAAGAGATTAAGGGCATATTTCTATTCAAGTCAAAGTTCTTTCTGCACATCAAACCTGATGGTTTTTCTGTCAGGAGGAACAGTTGCATCTACTTGAAACAAGTATGCGTGTTTGAGTTCCTTTTGAATATTGTGATGATTGGGTTTCATCTATATTTAATGATGTATTTGCAGTTCATGAATGATAATGTTGACTATTGTCAGGTCCAGATCCGGCTTAATATACCTAAGAATGATCCTCTGCATGACTTGAAGATGAAACTCTTGAGGCAATATTTTGTGCGCCCTACCAAAGACGTGAAAGGATTGAGTAACTCTGTCAATTCTTTCATAATCAAGTTTGTCCTGTTGCTTGACTCGTCAATTCTTATGTGAATTTATTTAAATATCCTACTCTAATTTTCGTTGATTTTATGATGTAGTGGGAAATTAGTTAAAAATGGGAAGAGATCTACAGCTGAAAAATTTTCCACTTTTGTGTCCGTGTGATTGACTACATCTAGTATGCAGACACCAAATACTATTAGTAAGCTGAACTACATAACATAAAACAGTCACTCTTGAGTATTATTATACTGAAAGTCTTCATGCTTAGGCTTTGATATGTCTTGCTGACTTGAATTTGAATGCTAGAAAATGTTGATCCTTACCAACAAGTGGTTGGTTGAGGTGGCAAGTAACCTTACTTTTGTAAATCCCAGAAATTGTACTTGTTGAAAAGGTGAAAACCTTTTGAGCTCTAAGTCTCGAAAGGGATAATACTTTTGATCAAATGAAAAAAAGAAAAGAAAATGTTGATTCTTTATCATGTTAGTGATATTAATATTATTGGACTGCTGATATTAATATTGGTGATATGTCACTCTAAAATGTTGCCAATATACTTGCCAGTGTCTGTCTATCTGATGGTGCTATGATGTTATAGGGAAGTGACATCTGCCAGAGGAAAAGGAAAGGGACTTCCACAATCTCTTCGTGCATTTGCTCGCGTCCTTTCTTGCACCTATCCTCAAGGTGCACTTGTATATTTCTTTATTTTCTTTGTAATGTTACACTTTCTGTTCCATAATCTATACTTAACATTATCCACTAATGGAATTAGTATTGACAAAATATCAGAACTTAACGATTTGGCCATGGGGGCCGCACAAACTGATGGTAGGCTCGCTAGGCGGCCATTGCGCAATATCAGCAAAGAGATTGAAGCACACATGATGTTGTCTTCATTATTCACCAAATTAGTTGCTGAGCACTCTCAAGCCATTCTGGTAAAGGTTTCCTAACTTCATATAAATTGAAACTATATAGGCTCCCTACATGTCATATGAAATACGAAAAATGAGTTGTATTATTTGTAGCTCGTGAATAGTATGACATGCTATAAATTTTAGAGAAAATTAATCTGTGTCCTTATAGTTTAGACTCGGTTATAACTTGATCTCTAAACTTTAATTCAATATAATTGAATCCCTATAATTTTAACTCGGTCATAATTTAATCCCTGAAGTTTGATTCGGTACAGCTCAGTCTATATAGTTTAATCATTTAAAATATTAGTCCCTATATTTTAAAAAATAAATTTGTATATTTCATAAAGCTCATAGGCTAAAGTTTTAAATGATTAAAATTATATGGACTGATTTACAGCTAGTTAAAGTTCAGGAACTGAATTTCAACCAACTCAAAACTATAGAGATTGAGTTGCACCAAGTCAAAATTATAAGGATCAAAAGATTACTTTTCCCTAAATTTTATTGTGTGTATGTATATATATTGATGTTATCAGCTTTACTCAAAATTCTAGGATTTGTGACAGTGCCTATTTTTAGTGAATGTTAGGTTGCTAACCTAATTTGAACTTTTTAAGAGTAAGGAAATTTACCTTCCATGTTGTTTCTCCTACTTAAAAAATCTAATAGTTCATGCAGTCATTGGAATTCTCCAATGTTTCTTCCCTTTCTACAAAAATTGCTGTGAGAAGAACAATGGCTCGGGATCTCCTAGTTGGTGAGCTTCGCATTCTCAAATCTGCTTCTGCTTGGCTTGACAATTACTGTTCTTCTTTGACTTGACAATCTGTTCGTTACCAGCCATGAAGCTTGGTATGATAGTCAGAAAGAGATTTTTTTTTTTTTTGCTTTTGCAATATTTATAATATCCTTACTATCATTATTTGTTGCTCTTTTAGCTCTGAATATAAAACATATTTAACTAATTTGATTAGATTAAGGTAGTTAGTTAGTATAATATGCTTTTTCTAAAATACCCTAATAATTTTCCTTAATTCTTTCCCTCCCTCACTTGATTATTGTTAAGGGAGTATCAATAAGGATAATTTGAAAAAAAATATAGGGAATAAATCTTATATTTAAAACTAAAATTAACTCTCTAATTAAATCATATAAAGTATCAGAGGAGTAATTTTTATACCAAATAGATCCTTGCCAGTTTTTGATACTTGCATAGTACCGTATTTGGTTCTTATACTTCATAATAAACATTAAGTAGCATTATTTTTCAAAAAGGTTAGTTTAGAAATTATGTAAATAAACGCTGAGTTTTAGATTATCTATAACTCTTATTGTAAGATTGGGTTTTAAATGTAATTACATGACAGTAGGTAAACTTTTGTTTTATAATTATCTCATGTTACTACCTCTTTTTTCCTCACTCTTGTCTTCATACTCTTTTGCTGCCGTTGATAGGGACTTTTTCTGGTGTTTATAGTTGAAATTTTATGCAATTTTTTTGGATGAAATTTACAAATCACAACAGAAATTTACAAGTGTTACTTCTTAAATTTACTAGTCAAATGCAGTGGTGAGAATGAGTGAAATTTTGTTAAGAAGAATTCACGAAGTGCAATAAGAGAAAGTCACAAGTGCATCTTTTCTAGTTCACTTGTTAGATACAATGGGAGGCTAAAAGTCAAAAAAATTTCCATTATTTTTTTTTAATTTTGCATGGGAGAGGCTGGAAGTGAAATTTATTCAAATTTTCACATAACATTTGTAAAAAAAAGTCAAAATCCATGCAATTTTTCTTTAAAAATGATGGAAGGGATATTTATTTTCAATGACTGGTAAAATTGGGAAGTTGCACTTGTAAGGTTTCTATGTTCTGTTTGTAATTTTTTTTTAGCAAAATTTGCACGAATTTTCACTTTCATTTTCTCCGTTCATCGTATTTGACTAGTAAATTTTAAAAAGTTGTACTTTTTCAAAAAAAATAAAAGCATGAAATTGCAAGCGTAGCTATTGTAAAAAGTTGTCGAAAGAAGGGAGGTAGTGGGGATTTTTTTAAAGGGAGAATTATAAACATGTTTTAAATTTACATGTAAGACTTTTATATTTACAAATGGTTAGGACCTATAAGTGATTTATTTTATTTATTTGAAACTTATACATAATTCTTTTGTTTTTTAGTTGGGAAAATTCTAAATAAATACCACAGGAATTTAGAAATTCTATTTTAGTGATTCAAAATTTAATAATCTCAATTGATTACAAGTATAAAAATGGGATTTTGAAGTGTTGTGTCATTTTACAAAATTGCTATTCACGTGTTAAAAAAAAAAAAACCAAGACCCCATCAGAGTAGCAACGTCGATGGTCATCCTGGTAGGTCACTAGAGCTATGGCGCGGGTGACTAGTGACTACTTTTTATTACTTATAATGTGAATGACAATATTTATAAAAATGTTTCGTTTGAAAACTGCCATTTACTACTTTAACTTATAATTGGATGAAGGTATGAAAAATTTACTACAATTGTAATATGGTTGACAACATATATAGTATTTATCATTTGAATAACACAATTTACTATTACATTTAACAAATTTCACACTTTGAGAAATTCAACTAATTAGGTTAAGTAATGAGAAATTTATTACACTTTTAAATAACATTATTCAAATTGCAAATATCTTTACAAATGTTATTATTCATGTTACAAGTGTAGTTAATTTGACATATCCTGACACATTTGGTTAAATTTCTCCAAATGTAAAACTTGTTAAAATATGTTTTATATTCATGATCGGACGAGAAGTAAATAATGTTATGCAAATTATAAATCCCTTTACAAATGTATTCATGTAATAAATGTAGTAAGGGTAGTAAATGGCATTATTCAGATGGTAAATCTCTTTACAAATATTATCATTCACATTACAAGTGTAGTAAGTGGTGGTCGTCGGTTGGTCACTGTTACCACCAGATCTTCGATGGCCTATAGGGGGGGATGGCCATTGATGCTAGAGCTCTGGTAGTGGGCAAGGGTGGTTGCCAACTTAGGTGGAGCTCTAATGGGGCTTGGCTCTTTCAAAAAAAATGTGAGGGGCCATTTTGTAAAATGACATAACATTTTAAAATTCTATTTTGATACTTGTAATTAATTTGGGATTATTAAATTTTAAATGACCAAAATAGAATTTCTAAATTCATTTGGTATTTATTTGGAATTTTTCATTTTAAATTCATCTAAGGGATGTATTTTGGTCAAAATACCTTTTTTTTTTTTTTCAACAATTGACCAATGCCCTACAGAATAATTTCATAATTATGAGGTTCTTAAGCATAATTAACTTTATATATGCTAATAAGAGTAGGGTCTAGTGGAAAGAATTAGTCCCTTATAATGTGGTAAATTAATATTCAAATCCCTGCTAGAAAATGTGCTCTCCATTTAATACTTAATAGTATTTCGAATATGATTGTCTCTAATATAATTATACTTATATTTAAGGGAAAAACTTTGTATATAGTCCTTCAGCATAATTCTCCTACTCAAATATCCATTACAAAGATGCACAATAGTAATATACTTTATTCTACTAAATATAGTTGATTACATGGATCGCACGACGTTATTATGCTCTATTAGTCACCTAATCTTTGAAAATATTATTAACCAAAAGATTTTACTCAATAATTTAATAGTGTTTTCTTCAGTTTTTTTCTACCCCTTTTAGAGAAATTAATATTGTTTGATTTACTCTCTGTACTGACGCATCTAATAACATTTGTACATGTTCGAACTACCTCAATCAATTTTTAACTATATTCTTTATAATAAATATCACTCCAACTTTTTCTTGTATATTTTCATTATAAATCTTATTGTTTTTTATATAAGCACACATCTATTTTAATATCCTCATCTCATATACTCTCATTTAATGTTTTTGTTGTCTCTTTAGATTCCCAGATTAAGTACTATATAGCATAAAAAAAGCTATAATTAGCTTGCCCACCGTCTGATTTTTTTTTTTTTATCTTCTTTCAGTTTTCTTTTCCCCACTTATATGGAGAAAAAACAAAGAAAGAATCCGACCGGCCTCACCTGATCCTATATAATACTATAATGGTTTGTTCAGTTTTCACTTTCAACTTGACCCCATAGTTAGTTTTCCAACAGGTATTTGTAGCTTTTTTTTTCAAATGTGTTTTAAGTTATTTAACCAAATGCATGTATTATAAACCAGGCTTGATGTTGTTTTCAAATTGCAATTATGACATGCATTGTTTTTATATACCTATTTGATTAAGTCATATTAGCGTGTTATTAAATTCAATTGAGAATAACTTTTCAAAAGGCATTTCCTATATTCATACATACTCAAATTTAAAATCTTATATTTAAGAAGTAGGACAAGCATTGAGATTAAATTAAAACCTCGTAAGCCTTATATGGAGGATATTGTAGCCTACCAACGTTAACACTATCCTATATGGGAAATTGTAGGATACCGATGCTAAACACTAAAGATGCAGTCATTATACTCCCTCTAGGATGAGGAAGTACTCTTAATCCTTTTTATAAGTTATTTAATATTTTTAAAGAGAAAAAATATTTCTTTTATTATATATGTCCATATTTAATAAGGGTAATAAGAAAGAAGTTTAAATGATATTAAAAATTAGTGTAATAGATAGTAAAATCGTTGGAGATTTTTTTTTTTGGGTACAATAGTTGGAGATGTTAATTATATAATTTAAGCTAGGTAGTTTAAAAATAGAGAAAAACTACTAGAATTATTTGTGATAGAAAAATACCTAATAAGGTAAAAAAAATCTATTGTATTACTATAAGACTAGTAATACTTTATAGTAGTAAATGTTGGGCGTTAAAGGAATAATAAGAGCATGAAATTGAGATAGTTGAGATGAAGATATTAAGATAAATATATGATCATATAATAAAAGATAAAATTTGTAATGAATATATATAGAAAGAGTTAAAATAATATCTATTGAGGAAAAAATGGTAAAAAATTATGTAAGATGACTTAGGCAAGTAAAAAGAATGCTATTGGATGCGCCTGGAAAAATAGATATAACAATATAGAGTTATATAGAAAAGGATAAAGAAAGATTAAAAATAATACTCAAAACATTATTAAATGACTTTTTTAGTCAATAATTTATCTATGAATTTGGTTTTTAATAGAGTATAATGATGTCGTGTAATCTATATAGTTAATCCCGTGAGATAAATTTCTTGTTATATTAAAAAATAATATTGAAAATTATTTAAATTTTAGGATTAACTTAATATTTTAGCTGTTTTTATAATAGGTGTGAATTAGAAAGAGATTAAGAATATTCTCTCGGTTCCTTAATATAAATTGTAGTTAATGTTTTTAAGTAGATTAAAAAAATTAAATAAATCAATTAATTATAATCAAATACAATCTCTCAAGATATATTTATCTAATATACTCATTAATCTACTTAAATTAATTAATTAACTCTTATATTAGTTGTAATTAATTAATTAATTTAATTTTTTATTTTATCCAAAAAAAATAAACTGAGTCTTATATTAAATAATACAGCTAGTCTTATTTATCATCCTTAGTTGCCTTTACCACTTAATACTCTTTGGTAGAAGCAGACACAGGTCTCCTGAACATCCCTTTCCCATTCAAGTAATTCCATCATTTTGTACCAAAAAAAAAAAAAGTGATTCCATCATTTGAGACTGTCTAGTTGCTGTTTCTGCTTGCTTGGAGACGCGCGCTCGCGCCCCAACGTTTGGGGCGTGTGTGTGTCTCTGTTGAAGAGAAAAAAAAAGTGAATATAGTAAGTCCTCTAGTGAGTGTATAATCTACGCAAGTAGACATTCACCTGAGAGACATCTTTCACAAGAATTATATCCCAAATGCTTTGGCATTAACTTGTGCCTCCATAAACCATATTGCTGCAGCCTTCAAATCACATTTAATTCCCCTTCAATTTCCATTTTTTCAATGATCATCATAAAAACTGCATTTTTATGCACTTTACAACCATCATTTTATTTGCTGTGGAGGCTACTCTGCCCTTTCACTTGAACTAGCTAGGTATCCACTAGTCTTGAAACATCAAAGACTATACTATAAATCTATATATTAATCTTAATCTATATGTAAATTTTTCAGCACATATTAGATTATCCTGCGGCATACTTTCTACTTCTAGTCATGCAAATTGAAATCTCTCTTCATTCTTGAAATGTCATCGAAGCCATCATCACTCCAAACCAGCCCATTGTCCCTGTAATTTGCTTCCCGCTCATCTATATTTCTTGTTCTTCTAGTAGGCATATTTGCTGGCCTGTTCTTGATACGCCTATCGAAATCCCTTTCTCTCAAAGTGCTTCTTTCTTGGAATTCTGAATCTTCTGTACAATATCTATAGGGTCTAGGCCCATCCTCTGCATCAAGATGAAAATTCTCAGCATTATAAGGAGGCCTAAAAGATCTAACTGGTACACGTCTCTCATTAAACCTCCTCCTCTCATCACCATTTCCTACGCCATTAAGCTCCGGTAACCGACCCGAATGCATAGGGCCTTCAAAGCGGTCATCATTATCTGTCCTGTCTTGGGGATCGACGGCATCAAATCTTTTTCTAAACATAATTCGACTAGATGGACTCCTATGAAAGACCTGGGATAACCACGACCACAGCTACATCCACGTCGTGAACCAAAATCCCTCATCTTATTTGAAGGTCGAGACATATATGGAGAGACATGCCTTCTGATCACTCTGCCCCCATGAAAAACTGGACAATCAGGGGATCTCATTCTGTCATCCCTATATAATGGTCTTCGATGGGTCAATTCTGGATGTCCAACAAATCCATTTGGTGATCTTCTAGGAGATCTTCTTCGAGGAGATGACCACAGACCAGGAGAGCGACTCCTAGATCTGATTGGAGACCTTGAACAAATTCGTTGAGGACCCCTTCTTTGAATGAAGTTGCTAGCTCCCCGTGTAAATCGACAATCTACTCTTTCAAATGGTTGGGGATGTGTAAACATAGGGTCCAGAGGCTCCTGAGGATAACCTCTCATGAACTTCTCCCCATGCCTCATAATAGCAAAATCAGAACCCGTGGAATTACTGGAGCTTGAATAATGCGATACCTTTATTCATTGGAGATACTTAATTTATAGAGTACAATTATATAAAAAATAACAATAATATCTTAGGATATCTAAATCTTACCTGAATTAATCATTCTAATATCTCTCATAATATCTTAACATTTTACAATAATTAATTATTTTCATAATTACCATACTCCCCCTCAAGTTGGATCATAAATATTGATAATATTTAACTTGCCTATAAAGCGTTTGAAGACATCTTCTGGTAGTCCTTTAGTAAGGATGTCAGCTACTTGTAACTTGGCGGGAACATATGATAAGCTAATGATCTTATCTTCAACTTTTTCTCTAATAAAATATCTATCCACATCAACATACTTGGTCTTACTATGTTGAACAGGATTCAAGGACATACTCAGAGCTACTTTGTTATTGCAGTAGAATTTCAGTGGAGAATCAAACTGAAAATAATACCTTGAGATAGGGATCTTAATTCATATTCTGCACTACTCTTGGCAACAATTCTTTGCTTCTAACTTTGCCAGAACACTAGATTATCCCATACAAAGGTACAATAACCTGACATAGACCTGCTGTTATCTTGATTTCCTGCCCAATCTGCATCTAGATGCTTCGTCTTGGGAGCATGCATGTGTTGACTAGTTACACTTACAACAAAGGCAATATCTGGCCTAGTATGCGAAAGATATATAAGCTTACCAACAAGTCGTTGATATTGGCCTTTATCTTTTGCTGCCTCATTTGTCTCTTATTTTTTTTCTTGAGTTGCTTCCTTTTTTTCTTTGTTGATTTCTTTTTAGTAGAGACAGGTATTTTACTTGGCCGACACCCAAGCATTCTATTTCCTTGAGAAGATCCAGTATATATTTCATTTGAGAAACATAGATCCCTTTTTGAGACCTTGCTACTTCTATACCTAGGAAATACTTCAGTTTTCTAAGGTCTTTTACTTCAAACTATTTATTGAGCGCCATTTTAACACTCTCCATCTCCTTGATGTTATTCCCTGTGAGAATAATGTCATCCATATATACAATGAGGATAGTTATCAAGTCACTACTTTTTAACACAAACATGGTGTGATCTAACAAGCTTTGTTTGTAGCCTTCAGCCTTGAGTACTGTAGAGAACCTGTCAAACCAAACTCGTGGAGATTGCTTTAGGTCATAGATTATTTTTTCAGTTTATATACCTGACCACTTTTCCCTTTATCAAAACCTGGTGGGAGACTCATGTAGACATCTTCCCTTAATTCACTATTTAGAAATGCATTTTTTATATCAAGTTGTTGGAGTGGCCAGTCAATATTTACAGCAATGGAAAGTAGAATTCGAATGGTATTTAGTTTAGCAACTAGGGCAAACGTCTCATTGTAATCAATTCTATAAGTTTGGGTGAACCTCTTAGCAACTAGCCTTGCCTTGTACTTGTTTAATGAACCATTATCATTAAATTTTGGTGTAAACACCCATTTGCACCCCATTGGTGCTTTTTCTTCTAGCAGTGTAGTAAGCTCCCATGTCTAATTCTTTTCTAATGCTTTAATTTCTTCAATTACTGCATTTTTCTATTATGGGCTCTCAAGGACTTCATACACAGTTTTAGGGACTTGAATCTGATCAAGGTTAGTAACAAAGCTGTAATGATTTTCAGAGAGAGCTAAATAAGACACATACTTTTAAATAGGAGTTTAGTGCATTTTTCTAATGTTTAGGATGCTTTAATTTCTTCAATTACTGCATTTTTCTATTATGGGCTCTCAAGGGCTTCATACACAGTTTTAGGGACTTGAATCTGATCAAGGTTAGTAATAAACCGGTAATGATTTTCAGAGAGAGCTAAATAAGACACATACTTTTGAATAGGATGTTTAGTGCACGCCCGAGGTTTCTTCCTTAATGCAAAAGGAAGTTCTAACTCACTTATCTCTGCTGTCCAAGTATGCTTATCATTATTCACAGGACCTTCCACCAGTTTAGGGAGTGGTACATCCTCAGGTATGCTGGACCCAACTACCTATTTGTTCCTACGTAAGTATGTATTATCAAACTTTTGGGCCAGGACTTCCAAGCGTGGCAGTGGCATAACATTGGATAGGTTTGTAGGGAGCTGAATAGAAACAAATGGAGGTAAGAGTTCTAGAAGACACTCAAACTGAAACTCACTCAAATTCTCCCCTTGAGTAGAAGGTTGAGGAAAGTAGGACTCGTGTTCTACAAAGGTGACATCTCGGCTGACAAAGAGATATTTATTGATAGGATCATAACATTTGTAACCCTTTTGGGAATTGGAATATCCTAAGAATATACACTTGACAGATCTAGGATTGAATTTAGACAATGGGTGTTGTTGATAGACAAAGACAAAATAACCAAAGATACAAAGCGGTAAGGTGTAGTCAAGGTGAGTGACTGTGTGGGTCTTGCGAAGTTTATCTAAAGGGCTAACAAATAACTGAACACGACTAGAGAGACGATTAATTAAATGAGTAGCAGTGAGTATGGCATCCCCCCAAAAAAACTTTGGAGTATAGAAAATATACAAGAGTGCACGGGCAACTTCAAGGAGTTTTTTATTTTTCTGTTAGGCAATTCCATTTTGTTGAGGACTATAAGGACAACTGCTTTTGTGCACAATACCATTGCTTTTAAGAAAACTGTCAAGTGATTGGTTAAAGTATTTTGACCCATTATCCGTGTAAAGGACTTGTAGGTGGTGTTAAACTGATTTTTGACATAATGAAACAACTCAATAAATACAGAAAAAATGGCATATTTGTTTTTTAATAAGTAAACCCAACACATGCGTGTATGATTGATAAGACACATTTTGTATATAATTTCTGTAACGTTTTTAAGAGTTTTATAACAATTTTACCATTCATTTATCTCTTAAATTGTACTTTTATGGTAATACATGATTATGCGTGGCAATGTGCTAATTAAGGGTAAAATGGTAAATTAACTCTTTAAAAGGGTAAAATTGTGAGTCACTTTTCTTGTTTTTGTTTGCATTTTATTTTTTAGCAGTTTTCAAATTGCATTACATTCTGCACTTTTCTAAGTTTCTGCAAAAACTTAGTCTTTGTGACTTTCAGTCGTAACCTAAACTCACCTGCGTCGTGGCAATTACTCTCTATGACTTTAAGTCATGACCAAACACTATTTGTGTCGCAACCTGATTGCTTCCCTGTGAAAATTGACTACTCTGCGAAAACTAGTCGCGACTTTGCTCTCTATGATATTGAGTCGCGACTAAAACACACTTTTGTCACGACTAACTAAAAATTTTCTACTGTGCAACTTTTGTGACTGACCCTAACTGATTGCATTGATTATTCTCTATTATTTCTACATTGCATGCGTAAAAGAACTGAACCATTAGAGCCTTTTGAACCTGAAATTGAGAGAAGACTTTAGAGAAAATTTAGGAAATTTAGAGAAGAAGCAAAATCTAGTTCCTTCTCTAGTATTCCAAAGTCTAAAACTGAACTGAATATGGCTGATATTAATCCTAATAGGCATAATGAGCATGGAGAAAATGAAATACTAATGAATACAGAAGATAATAGAAGTGTGAAGGAAATTAATCATTCGTATGTGAATTATGATCCTTATGGTTTCTATACTGAAGAAGCTAATTTTGAGATTAAAAGAGCTTTGATTGCAGCATTGCCTAAATTTTATGGTTTTGCAACCTTATCCCTGCTCAGGTTTTTCATTAATTTTGACATCCAATCTGCTAGGTTTCCAAATAAAAGGCTTATCGAGAAGAACGATAGGGTTGTGCCTTATACTATATTATATTGGGTGCAATTAACTTTATTTTGATGGATCGAACCACGACAATCTGCTCACCTCATCAATAATCATCAATAAAATTAACAAAGTACTTCGAACGAGTACAACTTGGAATATGAGAGGGACCCCAAACATTGCTGTGAATAATTGAAAAAGAGCGAGTGAACTTATAGGTAGAAGGTGAAAAAGCAGGACGATGGTATTTGGCTAACTCACATACATCACAACGAGAAATAATACTTTTATTCAAAGGTAAATGTGGCAATAATCTTTGTAAATAGGAAAAATTAGGATGATCCATCTTTTTATGCCACAATACGATATCATTGTCATCGAAAGTCGAGACTAAGCCACTTGTGCTGCAATATAAAGTACTCATAGCAGCAGCATCTAGATAATAGAGTCCCTCATATTCCTTAGTTGTGCCAATCGTCATCCCTGATGAGAGATCCTGAAAGACATAATGAGATAGAAAGAAATGAGCAGAGTAATTGGCTTGTTTAGTCAACTTACTAATAGATAGTAAATTATAAGCCAAGTGTGGGACATGTAAAATAGAGTTAAAATGTAATTTTTCTGATAGATAAACAATCCCAGTTCCAGCTATAGGAGAAGAACATGTAGCTATATTAATTGATTTACTTTTAGTTAGAGGAAAATAGAAATCAAACATTTTGACGTTTGAAGTCATATGATCAAAAGCCCCTATATCAATAATCCATTTAGTAGGGACAAATATATGTAAGGTAGCAGCATGAGTACCTCAATAAACAATAGTAGCAGAAGATTGTTGTTCAGTATGAAGAGTTTTAAAATACCTGAATAATTGATTCATTTGCTCTTTGCTCATAGGGGGACAGATGGAGAAAGGTCTATTTTTTAGGACTCATCAAATAAATTTTTCATTATTGGCGGAAAGTAGAAAAAAGGTTGATGGCTTATTGCTCATCACTGAAACTTATTGGGCCTATCACTCACTGGCTGCTGGGCTTTGTATATACAGTACGCAGAATTAAGCCCGTCACTTACAAAGTGCCCTTCACAATTCACACGTTACTTGGGGGAATCACCAAACCTCTGGCTCACTGGACATTGGACAGAAGTTGCTCGTTTCTTCACTAGACACAATTAGGAGCTGGACTTCGCAGCTTCAAAGACGTCGCTTACTGGGTCACTATCGAGCTATGGTGACGACTAGACGCTGGACTAAAACAAAAGATGTTCACCTATCGTCCGTGGGTTCAGCTGGCGAAAGGGTGAGACATGCTACCATTTGGAGCGTGTTCGAATTCTGTGGAGTACCAATTTATTGTGGTTCCAGTCGCGGCGCTTGGGGAGGCATCCTAGCTCTTAGGTGCCTAGGTTTACGCCTGAGGGTAATAGACAGCTCGTCCTGCCCGACATTGGTATCGCCTAGGAGGAAGGGAGACTTCGCCCTGCCCTTAGATCGTGGGTGAGCCCAACCCCTTTCCAAAAATTTTTGTATCAAAAAAAAAAAAAAACAGATGTTCGCTGCTCGACTTCTTTAGACGTAGTCGGGTGCTGGACTTCACAGCTTATCGGACGTCACTAGAACAAAGGACCCATATTACGGTACTGTGTCGGGAACTAGAGCATAGGGTGATTACCTTCACGGGACCAGATGACGCTGGCTTTGGTGTCGTCTTTGCACAACATGGCGTGCACAATAGATTTTTGGTGCCTCGACGAGAGGTTTGGCGGCAAAACCTACAAACGCAAAAGAGAGGCCAAGATAAACGACGTCGCTGAAGCTGACAAAGGAGATGGCGACGGTGCTTCTATGGACATCAACGACACTTGTCCTCTTCTAGCAAAGAGATCAACTTTGCCATCTGCCGATGACCCTAACAAGCCCGTGTTCAGTCAGCCCAGTTACGACAGCGTGATAGCAAATGTTTCAGGTCGTAAGTGGAAGCAGCCTAGGAAGAATAAGGCGTCTGCAGTTCAGGTGACTCAGAAGGGCACGACATTTGAACAAAGGAGGACGTTGTCAGGCGATCACCTTCATAGTACAGAGGACGCTCGCCATCGGTCAGAAACTCTCTATTGATGATCGCTGAGTGATGTCTGACTACAGTGGCCAACCTACCATGTGGAATTACTGAAGCTTGAATAATGGGATACCTTTATCATTGGAACTGCTTAATAGAGTATAATTAAATAAAAATAACAATAATATCTTTGGATATCTAAATCTTACCTGAATTAACCATCCTAATATCTCCCCTATTATCTTTCATAATATCTTAACTATTTATAATAATTAATTATTACCACAAAACCATCATCTCTAACCCATCTACTTGGGCTCACAGTTCTACAAATTCTATGCCCCATTTGCATGTTCTCTCTCTCACCTAAAGACCGTCTCCTCAATGTGATATGACGACCAACTCGTCCTTCATTATTCAAGGGCTTCCTGCCTAACCGACTAGTACCAACAAAACAACCATCATGTGTAACATCATTGTACTCTGGATCAGCATTATGAGCAGAAGATGTAAATTTACACCTAGCGCCAAGAAACACTCTTGGACCATCATAAAATTCACCAGAAAATTGAGGGTCAGACTCCCATTCACCCCCACGTGCATCTATCCGACTATTAATCCTCCCTCTACCATGCACAAAATTTAGCCTTGAGTTTCTAGGTGAAATATCTTGATACCTTTCTCTTGAAAATCAGCAAGGACCATCAATGTAAAAATCATCGCTGAAAATTAAAACAGGAAGGTGAATGTGTTAGGAAAATGATTCAACTATGAGTATACAAGGGAGAAAGTGATTAGGATACAAGAATATACCTTTGTCCATGTAATTTGTCATGATGGAATTTCTGAGGCAAAACGTCCCTTCCATCTTGTGACGGCGGTCCCCTGCTTGGTATGGACCTAGATTTAGTAGAGGATAACGAACTAGCAGCTCGGGACAAATTTATAATTCTTCCTTGATTACCACCATTACTAGCATCCTTGTTCGCATCATCCATATTTACAGATACTTCCATTTTTGGCATTCCTGAGTCAGTTTCTCTAACTATGTCACCTCATCAGCACACCGAGCAGCATCTACTTCATTCCTTTCATTGTTGCCTTGGTCAGATGATAATTCAGTCTCTGTGGCATTGCAGACTTTCTGCCTCTCAGAAAGATCTAACAACCTTATTTGCGAGCCAGCAATTGACTTTTCAGCTTCCCATGACTCTTGTAGACACATTTTTGTCAGTGACGTTAACAGTTATCAATTGATTCAGTGTCAATGCCATCTTTGACACAATTTATTTCATCGTGATTAACATTTCTGTTGTCATTCTCTTCAAGATGAGATGCGGGGCAATCAACACTTAAGACTTCTTTCACAATCTGTTTGCTGTCATAAATGCTAGAAACACCAACTACTTCTCTTACCTCACGAACGGAGTCTTCTGCTACAGAGTGCTTTACTGGTTCCCGAACCTCACCATCTTCATAATCATCTTCATCATACTGCTCTATATCCATGGCATCTGATTCATAATCATGACCATAAGAATCATACTCTAGCATATCAGTTGATAAAGTTATCTTGTCATCATCACTTGCACCATCTTCACCCCTGCCACGTGGATCTGATGGGACCTCATTCTTGAGTTTCAACCTACATCCCTCTGCATCATCTGTGTTTTCTTCATTATTTACAGAATCCTTCTTGTCAAGACCATTTGGTTTTGCATTACCAACCATAGCTAATGGAAACTGTTTCTGGAGAAACCTGCTTGTCAACTGGACAATCTACTTGAGACGCTTTTTCATCAACACAGGCTCCCTCTATAGAAGCATGATTTTCTAGATGGCTTACAATGCCTACACTAGTACTCAACTCTATTGAGCATATGGCTCTCACTGGAGGAGCTGTCCTTGTAGTAATTGGAACTGATTCCGACGTCACTGGCTTTTCTAGGGAAGAGCAATTATCTGATCCCTGTAGCAACTCTACTTATTTAATCTGCTGATATATACTCTGTCGTTTTGGGTCTTTCCTGGTTATTCTCATGACCTGGTTCAGATTTAATGAATTTAGGATTATGAAACTTCATATTGCTACCTTCTGAAGGCTTCCCAGAATCAACATCGGAATGCTCTACTAATTCACGTTTGATAGAGACCCCATCTAATGATCCTACAGAACTAGGTTTAGCCTCCTTTAAATCATGTTTCTGGTTCTCATCTAACAGTTCTGATTTTACAGTCCTAATACTAGCTATGTTCACATCACCAGAAGAAGCTTGCACATTTGAAGAGTTCAAAGTAGGAATAGCACAGTCAGGATTTTGTTTAACAGATCTAGAAGACTCTCCAGTGTATTTTGAAAGACATGAAGCTAACAAGATATTGCAAGGGGCAACATATTTATGATGTTGCCCATACATCCTGGACAAGATTGCGAATGCTTCGTTTTGATTCTCCACGTTGGTTTGCTTCAGGGAAGTACTCTCAGTAGGTTCCACTCCAGTTGAAAACATAACATGTTTTTCCATAAGTGCATTATCAGTAATCTGCAGCCCATGAATAGATGTTTTACCTGTGGTAGCATCCCTCCCAGGTTCTTTCCACGCATCCATTCTAGTATTGAGATCCCAATTTGCCCTATTAGCTTTAGCATCACCACTATGACTCTTTGAACTACCATCTTCCTTCTCTGATTTCTCAGTTTTCTGGAAACTATTGTCAACATTAAGGCTTGCCAAAGCTGGAAATAAGTTCTGCATAAATCCTAAAGATAAATTAGTACTCTCTAGAACTGCATGACTCTCTTGCTTGCATTTGGCTTGAACATTTTGCTTGCTAATCTCTGCTCCTAGTTTAAGTGCAAGACTTTGTTTAGCAGCCAACAAGAGCTAAGACTTCTTTCCCAATTTTTCTTCATATCTTTCACCAGTAATTGGCTTCTCTTTGTTGTCCACAATTACCAATGTACTTGATTGAGTTGCGAGATCTGGTTCCTCAAGTTTGGGGAGAAGGTAACTAAATTTGATTTGGACAAGGCTAGCATTTGTAAGATCAGAACTTGTTTTACTTGCTTCAAATCTAGGGTTTTCATGTGCAACAAATATGCCATCAGAACTGGCAGGAAGTGTTGAAGCCAATGATATGCTTGAATCTTCCTTATGTGATGCATTGTTTTCTTCTGGTAGTGAAGAAGGTTCTTCCAAAGAAGATGAAGAAGTTTGAATTAAAGGGAACCTTCTTTTCTTGATTGGTGCATCTGCAATAGCGGCATTTGATAGAGTTGGAGTTGAAACTAGAAGCGCACTAGAATCTTTACGTAGTGATTCAGTTTCTTCTGTGAGCGAATATTGTTCTCCAGACAAAGATGAAAAATAATGAATCAAAGGGAACCTCCTTTTCTTGATAGGCACACCTGCAATTAAACCATTAAACTGCCCAGCACACGTTTTAACCTCAGTCTGTCAATAAAGATCGAGTAATCAATATCTGAAAAAAACAAATTGTTATAGTTCTCTAATCGCAGTTAGCTGCAAATCAGAAAGGAAATAAACACCTCTTCGTGTCCTGAAACAGGCATGATTCCGAAGCTTGCCGAAAGGTACAACCCTTCTTTCTAAGGTCGATATTATAATTCAACAACAAAAACAACTCTTCAATACCAGATATCAAGTATATTAATATCCTGATCTGAATTTAAGGTTGGTAGATATATTTCTTCAAAAAGCTCCTCCTAAACAACTAAACTTTATTTTCTAGCCTTATTCACCCTTCAAAGTTGAAGAAAAATTAAAGAAGCCGGTAGTCACGAGAACCTGCAAAACACAAAACATAAAGCTGCAGTATCAGAAAAAAGCTACACTGAACAATCTAAGTCAAACTAAACATGTAGAGTGCAAGTCATGAACAGAAACTAAAAACCTATGAGCATGAACAAGGCCAAAATCCATCGGATCCATAGCTAACATGATACACAATCAAAAAAGACCGTCAGAATAGTGAATACTTAGAGATGAAACCCCCCAACATATAAACAAACCGTGCATGCAGAGTAAGCAGAACCCAAATCCAAGAAGAATATCATGCTGATTAGGAAAAGACACCAAATCCACCAACAAAGTGCTATGAAAAAAAAACGACCTGGATATAATTGGATTCCGTGAAATCTAAAGCCAACGTAACAATTATACACCGCGAAGAAAAACAAGAAGGGTCCCAAAAAACAGCGGCGAAGAAAACAAGGAAAAACAACCCAAAAGAGAGGAATCAGATGTAAACCTATCCACAAAAGGAGCAAAGCGGAAAACGGAGACTCAGCTTCGTACAAAAATGGTTATGGAATAGAAAAGATACCTAAAACCAGAAGCGATGAAAAATCAAAGCACAAAATTAGAAAATTTCGATCTTGATTGAAGATTCAGAGGAGGAGGATGAAGAGAAATGAATTACCCGGCCAGAAAGAAAGGGCTGAAAGGAGTTTCTGGTCAATCTAATGCAACTTCGAGGAAATTTAATTGGGTGGTTCGGGGGCAGAGAAGTGATGACAACGCGGGCACACCGTATGAATATAAGCAAGTGGGAACGCCTTGTCAAGTAATGAATACGCTTGGCGTGGGTGACTCAGGAGGGGCGAAATAAAATAATAGGTTTCAATTTTTTAAAAAAAATATATAATTAATTTAGAAAAAATCTCCAAAAAATATTGTTTAAATTCTCAAATTCTAAAATGACATGCAAATATATATAAAATAGCAGTTATAAATATTAATATGAGATTCTAATATTTATAAGAAATGATAAAATTACTCTAAAATCTAAAGGAAGTAGTAATCAATCTAGTTATTAAGATTATTAAAATCATTATCAAATTTATTACTAGTATAATAAATACTCACAATTTAATCTATTATTTTTATTATTAATTTATTAGATAGATAGTTAATCTTATTAATAAAATAGTTAAAATTATTATATATATTATTAATTTTGTTATTAGTATAGGTAATATTTTTAAACATAATCTAATAGAAATAGTCAATCTTATTATTAAAATTATTTAGGTATTTTTAATTTTATTATTAGTTTAACCAATACTTACAATTCAAAGGCAGTTCTTTCCTTTTTCACAAATTTTAAAATTTTAAATTAATACTTATAATCAATTTGTCATTCTACATTTCGTCCTTTTTAAAATTTTGTAATATGTTTGTGGGATTGTCCATATAATTTAATTTTACCTTTTTCTTAATTTTTAAATGAAAATGTGATTTTTAGATTTTCACTTTATATATAGACTTTGTGCCGGCTCTAGACTGATTCGTGGAGACGTGTTTTTTCCTTTAAAAATCTGACGCGAGATGTTATTTATAGACTTTTGCCATATTCATGTGACTGTGTACATAACACTGACTACTAACCTGTAACTTTTACAATAAATAATTACACAATATCACTATCCAATATTAGTACAATATGAAAATTGACGAATCAATTGAAAGAGGAAAAATGCCATATGAGTCAAATTTGCCAAAATATTGGATCAATAAATAGAGCCCACACGAACGATGAAAAATGACTTACCACACAATGAAGAAGCGCGATGGAGATGATAGCAACAATGATGAAGATGATCAAGAGTGTCAACCTCTATTTGTGGGCAACAATAGTAGTGGCGAAGACAATAGTAACAGCTACGACGACAATTACAACATCGACAAGGAGAATATGCGATCAACAAGTCTAAGTCTTTGTTTCATTAAGGACACTTTGATCATTTTCAAAAAATTATAATGGCACTAACATCTTTTCCACTTGATTACCAGAGGTTTTACATCCCCATTTATCAGCGTAACAATGTAATCCCCTCTTCTTTATTTAGGGTAAGTTTCATTTCCCCTCATTTTATACGATGGAAGTCACTTTTACTTTTATTTCTATTTCTAATATTTTATATTATTTCAGTTTTATGAGAAAAATTAGGAATTGAGATGATGAGAGTAGAAATAATTTTTTTTAAGAAATAATTTTTTTTAAACATTTTACCCCAATTTTAAAATTCCTGGATAAGTTTAACCCTTATAAAGCTATAAAAAAATATTTTAGATCATTTTACCCTAAATTATAAAAAAAATATATTTATTAAAGAAAATATATATCAATTCCATACTCATTTCTATTTTATCAAATAAACTTTTAAAATTAATTTTTAACCTAATTTTATTTCAACTTCCACTTCTATAAAAAACTTTTCCATCCTACTAAATATAACATTAAGGTAATTAAGATCATACAATATAATCATATTTACATTGCATAAGCACAATCAAACGCTTGTATCAATCTATTGTATTAGTATCGCATGTTACCTTTTATGAAATTAAACCAAACAAACTAATAGTGTTTGGTGCATTTTAGCTAAAAGTTTATAAGTATTTTAAACTTTTTACTATTTTTAAATTATGAATATTTTAGTGCTTTCATAAAAAATAGAGTAGGTCCCACTATAAAAGTAATAGATATTGACCTATTTTATCATATTTATTATTTTTGCTATGATTTTAAATTTTTATATATACTTAACAAAGATGTATGGTTATAGACTCGCATGTAAAAGTTTATGGGTAGATATACACATTTACTCTATTTTTAAGCCTTTTTTATTTTTAAAAAAATCCCCCTAAAAGTGTCATTCTAATTTCTTTATAAATAATGCAGTATATTATAAATTTTAAATTTTAAATTTAAATTAAACATAATTATATACTCATCCTTTTATTAATATAATCCCTCTTTAACTAATTTAGTTATATTAAATAAATTAATTAATATAACATATTTTTTTAAAAATAATTTTAATATTCTTCCTAAATTTCTTCATTTATTATCTTATTTTATTATTGAGGGAATATCAATAAAATTAATATAAGAAAAAAATTGATAAATATAATAAAAATTTGTATATTTATGATCAATATCAATTTTTTAATTAGATCTTATATTAATGATTGAATGAGTATACAATAACAACCATCAAATCTTTAATATATTAATTTTAATTACTAATTGTGATGGCCAACAAAAATTCATTGTGGCATAAATTATAATTAATTAGCTAATTAATTGATTCTATACAAACAACATATTCGTCATTCATTTAGTCATATTGCATTTACAATCTATTAGAGTTTGGTTCAATGGGAAAGGAATACCATATTGCTCCATATATGGATTTCTCTTATCTATTGTATCTACATCCATCAGATACCCAGGTGACTACCCTTGTTCCATAGCTACTACGTGGGTCAGAAAATTATGAAATATGGAGTCGGACAATACGGTTGGCTCTTCATGGCAAGAACAAATTGGGGTTCATTGACAGAACTTGTACTAGTGCAATGCAAGAACCTGTCTTGCAAGCTATATGGAATCGTTGCAATTATATAGCTCTCTCCTAGGTTGATAAACTCTATTGAGAGACATATCTCCACTGGGCTGATTTTTTCTGCTAATGCACAGACTGTCTGGGATGATATGAAAGAACGTTGTCATAAGACTGATGGGACAAGGATTTTTTCTTTACATAAGTCGATTACTTCTCAGACCCAAGGAACCATGAGTATGGCAGTGTACTATATGAAATTAAGAGATCTTTGGGATGAGTATGATTCCTTAGTTCCCTTACCATCCTGCCAGTTCTCGTCTACATAAGAGTACTTCAAGGCATAGCAGCAGCAGAGACTTCTCTAGTTCTTGCTCGAGCTCAGTGACTACTTCGATCATGCGAGAACTCATATTCTTCTTCAAACACCTCTCCCTTCACTTAACCAAGCTTTCTCTCTTATTTTCCAAGATGAGTCATAGAGGGAAATTGCTTCTTTTTTAGCCGTTACTCCATTGGAAGGATCAGCTGTGGTAACTTGGGGAGGAAGACAGGGAAGAGGCAGAGGCTGTGGAAGGAACACGGATGAATGTTCCTCCTATCACCACAAAGGACATAAGAAGGATACGTGCTATCATCTGGTTGGATTCCTACCAAATTTTAAAGGAAGGCAAAATGTTGAAGCCTCTGTTAATTTGGTCACCCAACGTGAACCTGGAACCCATTCATCTCATACTGCAACTTCACCAATTGCTGCAATATATGAAAATGGGTCAATCTACCGGTCATAATACAATCAGATTCTCTAGATTTTAAGAAGGAAGCCTGACAACCCAGTTGTGGGAGTGCAGCAGATTGTGTTGATGAACGTGTTTCAAGTATAGTGAATGCTATCCCTAACTCTTTGTTTGAGACTAATTGGATTTTTGACTCAGGGGAAACTTGTCATGTTGCCAGAAGTATCATTATGTTTGATATTGTACATAGATATGTAGCCCCTCTTAGGAGAATTACAATGCCAAATGGTGACACAATGGTAGTCACATACACTGGAACAATACATATTATAGATGGCATTATTCTTAAGAATATTTATTTTGCTACTGGTTGTTGTTTTAATCTTATTTCTATTTTACGTTTAACTGTAGACATGTAATGCATACTATCTTTTCATCTTGAGTGTTTCATTTTATAGGAAACCTTAAGTGGGAAGGAAAGAATGATTGGTAGGAAACACTCTAGAATATATGTGATAACTATAAATAAGAATACTGACACTATTATGCATGTTGAACACCGAGACCTCGTTAGTATCCCACAAGATATTTGGCATAGAAGGCTAGGACATGCAACCATAGATAAGTTGAGACATTTAGATCTCAGTAGGACTGAAGTCCCTGTTGTTCATTATGATAAATGTGATGTTTGTGCCCGCTCCAAGCAAACTCGTTTGCCTTTTACCTCTAGCACTTCTAAGACCAGTAGCTATTTTGAATTGCTTCATGTTGATATTTAGGGACCCTATAGAAAGCCTACCTATAAAGGCTATTGTTACTTTCTTACCATTGTTGATGATTTTTCACAGTATACATGGATATTCTTGATTATCAATAAAAGTGAGACTATTTTTCATTTAAAGAGTTTCTTTGCATTTGTTTCCATGCAATTTTCTACTGTAATTAAAAGATTACGTACTAATAATAGACTTGAATTTGCAAGCCATGATTTTTAATCTTACTTACGCAATAAGGGTGTCATTTATGAAACAACATGTCCATATTATTGGAAAACGTGCCCTAGCGGCCAATCATTGTCTTATGAACATTATTGATTTATGAATTTATTAATTGAGTTATCATATTATTTGCATGTTACTGTGATGATCATCCTTGGATAATTCATGATCTTATCCTAAATATCCCTGGTCGGTCATCTGTGTGGGAGCAAAGATAAAATAAGGCCAGTATGACTTTGAAAATGTATAGAGATATAAATCAAAGTCATAGGTACATGTAAGAGTACAAGGTGTTAGACCGACCGCTATGAGAGAGCTGCATGGGTTACGTCATAAGCTTCTCTCATATACAAACCATGTCACTATACCCTTTGACCTGAGATCATCATGGATTCCTACATGACAAACGCTCAGCTTTGACCTAGTTAAAAGTCACTTTTGACCGAGTGATCATAAAGACTATGTTCGAGTTTAGTGGTTTTTCATGCGGAGGAATATGAATAGTCAAGATGGAATTTGTCCTTCACATTCTAGAGAGATATTACTGGGCCCCTCGATGAGTGAGTCTGAGAAATGTATGGCCATACTGTAATGGAAAGGTAGTTCCATTTCTATAGTCAGACTACTCAAGGATCGAGAAAGTAACAGTCAGGAATAGGAGGATGACATTATCCATGCCTCATCCATGACCAAAATATCGCGTGATAGAAGGGACATGATATGGTTGTATAAAAGGTTACATCGTTTATCGATCCTCAAATAATTTGGGTAGTAGTTATGTCTTGCTAGAGACCGCTTGTGACTTGTGGGCCAATATAGCAAATGGCCTACTACCAACTTCATATGGGCCTACAGGGTCGCACACAAAATAGCCTAACACGAGCTATGATGTCCAGATTCATTGAATCTAAGACGTGTCCAGATTCAATGAATGATCCAAGGTTAATGTATATATTTATTTATATTTATATTTGTATATATATATATATAAATTCGTATATATACATTATATATAAGGGATATATAGCATTTAATTTATAAGGATAAATTAAATCTCTATCATGTTTAAATTTAAAATTCAAATTGATAGGATATCTCATATAAGAGATATTTACAAGATTTAATTTATAAGGATAAATTAAATCTCTATCACGTTTGAATTTGAAATTCAAATTGATAGAATATCTCATATAAGAGATATTTATAAGATTTAATTTATAAGGATAAATTAAATCTCTATCACGTTTGAATTTGAAATTCAAATTGACATGATATCTCAAATTTGATTTATGAGAATAAATCAAATATAGTCCCGTCTTATCTTTATTTTAAATTAAATAAATAGGTGAATTAAATCTGTGGGACGGATTTAATATAAATATTATTTATTTAATTAGTTTCTTATCAAATTATACAATATATGATATTGTATTAATTTCAGATTTAATATAGATTAATTCCAAAATCCAATTCAGTTGAGAAAAACGCAGAGCATCCTATATATCTGATTTTAGGAGCTACATTTTTTAACACACATAACACAAAAGGCCGAAGGGAATTTGAAAAAGATTTGCAGATAAGAAACTGCTGAAATAGAGACAGAGATGATGAATTGTGGAGAAAGCCTTAGAGGGACAGGAGACGCTAGCACGTCGTTCGTGGTTAGAACGCTGTTCATGTGGATACTAGTAGAGGGAGCCGACCTGAGGCGTCGACTTCTTGCGATCGAAAAGAGAGCACAAACCGCGGAGAGGAGCTGTGGAAGTCGCAGAGGAACATTGAGGGTAATGCTTCTTCCCACTTGACTTAAACACATACGGTAGATTCTGGCAAGGAATGAAAAAAATTTTAACTTAATTTTCGCTGCGTGTCTTCTAATTCCTTACACATATACCCCCAACAAAATGGGATTGTTGAGCTAAAGCACATGCACCTTTTAGAGATGGCAAGTGTCTGTACTTTCAATCTATCATACCCTTAAAATTTTGGGGATAATGCATTACTATTGCTACCTTTCTTATTAATAGAACTCCCTCTCCCATCCTCAGTTATAAAACCCTATATAAACTCTTGTATGGTTATCAACTAGATTTGTCCATAATTATAACATTTGGTTGTCTTGCATATGCCACTAATCTATGTAGTTATGTTAAATTTACTCCTCGGTCAGATCCTTATGTTTTTATGGGTTACTTAGATGCTCAAAAGAGTTTTCTATTATATAATATCCATACTGCATCTATGTGTGTTAATTCTCAAGTGGTTTTTGTTGAGTCTAAGTATCCCTTTCGAGATTCTATACGCTTCAATCAAGGGGGAGATAATGGTGATTTCACGATCGATCCATTTAATCTTGATATAAGTAAATATGATTTGTCGCCCCTCCAATTCATATATCTAAAAATAATCCATCTGAAAATTGTCGTATAGAACATTCTGACACACACTGCACACATCCTTCAAATGCAAGACAAGTTGATGCAGGTGAAATAAACAATGAAGTAAACATGGGACTCCCAAATGGTGGTATACCAGCACGTGAAAAGAGATCACCTGCATGGATGCAGGACTATCAATGTACAGTACATGGTTCTAAGAAGGTCCTATTCAGTTATGCATGTGTAGCAGATTCACAAGAGCTTCCCATTACAGGTAAAAGGAAGGTAAAATACCCTTTGGAGTCACACTTCAATTATTCACATGTTTCCTCTAACTATAAAGTTTTTTTATCCAAAATTGATAGTATTGTTGAGCCTCGTAGCTTTCAAGAGGCTGCTAAAGACCCAAGATAAGTAGAGGCAATGCAGAAAGAAATTCAAGCATTAGAAGAAAATGGCACATGGCAATTAGTTGATCTTCCTAAAGGTAAAACACCCATCGGGTTTAGGTGGGTCTATAAGTTAAAGTATGACTCTAGTTGGAATGTTGATAGGTTTAAGACTAGATTAGTTGCAAAAGGGGTATAGTCAATAAGAAGGAATTGATTATTTTGAGACTTTTTTCCCTGTGATTAAGATGGTTACCATTAGAATTGTGCTTATTCTTACCGTACAGAATGATTGGGCCCTCTTTCAAATGGATGTGTACAAAGCTTTTCTTCAAGGTGATTTAGAGGAGGAAGTATACATGCAAGTGCCTCAAGGTTTTGGTGATTTGGCAGAAAATAAAGTATGCAAATTAACAAAATCATTGTATGGGCTCAAACAAGCTTCACGACAGTGGAATATTAAGCTTTCTAATGCTTTGATAGAAGGAGGTTTTAAACAGAATAAGTACGACTATTCTTTGTTTATTAGGAAGGGTAAATCTGAAATGACCTTAGTGTTAGCTTATGTAGATGACTTAATCATAACTGGGGACATACTTGACGAGATCAATGAAGTGAAACAATTTATGCATAGTAAATTTAGAATAAAGGATTTAGGAGAACTCAAATATTTCTTTGAGATAGAGGTAGCAAGGTCGAATAAAGGTATAGTTCTTAATCAAAGAAAATATACTCTTGATATTATTTCTGATATGGATTTATCTGCAATTAAGCCCCTTACAGTACTGCTGGAGAAGAACATCAAATTAAGAGCAAATCCCAAACAGGAAGTATATGATCCAATTCTGCCCCAACCTGCCACATATAAGAGATTGGTAGGAAGGTTATCATATTTTTCTATGACAATACCTGATTTATGCTTTGTGGTACAGGGGCTCAGTCAATTTATGAATACTCCAAAAAGGTCTCATTATAATGCAGCAGTGAGAGTAGTCAAATTGGAGTGCTTTGTGGATTCATATTGGGGAACCTATTTTGATACATGTAGATTTGTGACAAGCTATTTGGTAAAGCTCATAGGGGCACCAATATGTTAGAAATCAAAGAAGCAGTCAGCAATTTCTAAGTCTTTAGCAGAAGCCAAGTATAGAGCTCTAAGTCAGGTTGTATCTGAAGTAGTTTGGACTTCTAGGATGTTAAAGGATTTGGAAGTACATAGTCTAGAACCTGTGCAGATGTATTGTGATAGCCAGTCAGCCATCTACATTGCCACAAATCCTGTGTTTCATGAACGCACAAAACACATAGAAGTATATTGTCATTTTGCGTGAGAGAAACTATAAGAAGGAGTGATTAACCTCCAGTATGTGAGGAGTAAAGATTAGTACGCAGATATTTTAACCAAAGCACTTGGCAGAGAAGACATCAGGAGAATTTTATGTAAGTTAGGGACTATAGATTTTTATAGTCACAAAATTGAAAAGGAGTGTTGAACAATAAAATATATATTAATATTGTGTAATTATTTATTGTAAAAGTTATAGGTTAGTAGCCAGTGTTATGTATGCAGTCACGTGAATATGGCAGAAGTCTATAAATAAGGATGTCCTTGTAAAGTTTCTTTTCAATAATAATAATAATATATTCATTTGTCCCAATGGTGCGATTTCACAATCTGATACTTAGTTTAGGGTTCATCTTGGGATGCATTGGTAGAAAACTATCTGTGGGATTTCAGAGCTTTGACCCATTTAGGCCTTGCATACCGATATAGTATCTTTTCTTTTTCGTTTAAATATTAGATTGTTCGTTCTATTTCATTTCTTGTTTGAAATGTTTCTGGGGGATTTCTGAAACTGAATGTTGTTGAATGAGTTGTTCTACCAATTATACTGTTCCTGGCATCATCCTTATTCTTTTTAAATTTAATGGATTATTTTACTTATCAGTTTCCCGATTTCTCAACTGCCAATGACATAGGTGTAGTTGAGGAAGAAGAGATGATCAATTTGATTTATTATGTATTTCAATGCGTTCTGTTTTTCTTTTTTCTTTTGGGAGTTAGCGGCTGTTGATAAGAAAATGTTCTTGCCATTTATATTTTAAACCTCTAGTTCGCTATCTTTGTTTTTTGTGTTTCTAAGATAGAACAAATTAATGTTTACTGATGTATATTGTTATATGATGATGCTTATAAATTACTCTTTTAGTCTTTAATATAGAACTTAATTAATGAGTTAATCTTAATTTTAAATATAAAATATATTTTTTAAATTATCAATTTTTTTAAAAATTATCTATATTAATATTCTCTTAACAATATTCAAGTAAGAGTGAAATGGATATAGTTAAAAAATATAATTAGTATGTTTTAAAAAAATATAAAATAATACTTAATTTAATTAATTTTTTTAATTTAATCAAATTAATTAAATTGATTGTGAAGGAATATAATTGTGTTTATTCTTCATTTTCATGTTAATAAGCTAGCTGGAAATTTTAAAATAAATGCTTACCTTACTTTGAAGACATCAATAATGTTGAGGAAAAAATAAAATTTTATTTAAAATTAAATGACCAAAAGTATATTTTTAATTTTTTCCCTTCCGTTCAACTCAACATTATTTGTATATTTGTGTTTATTCTACAATGTTAAACGTAAAAAAAAAATTGTCCGAGTTAAACACCGACGAGACTACTAGGTGAACTTCGTCGACAATCACTATTGACTTCTTCGGTGATGGCACTGTAGGAATTCTCCAGTGGGTGGGTCCTCCTTGACCTAAACCTTGACCCTTTGTCCTGTTGCTAGGGTTTGAATGCTCTCCTCTCTGCATTTTGCTTTAATGAGTGTGTGTTCTGCATGTGTTTTGTATCTAATGTTCTTTTTTTCTTTTTAAAAATATATATCCAAATTAGTATATACTTCATCAGCCTATTTTCTACAATCAGCTCTCTAAATAAAATATTTTTAACAGTGTCAGTGTCACCTAAGAAAATTTAAAACCATTAAAGCTATAGAGACTAACTTAATCATAATCAAAATATACACATGCGCGAGAGGGAGAGAAGTCGTGAGCGATAGGGTTCGCGGCCGACGGCGGAGGAGCGTGATGTACAGATTAGGAGCCGGAAGAAGGTTAGGGCTAGTGAGGGACAGTTCTCGAACACCTAGAATCTAGTCCCGAGGGTTGAAGCATGGATGGAGAATACGTACTGAGCTGATGAGCAAGGACATAGAGACGGCGACTGTGAACATAGGGCATGATGACTGGCCAACCTCCACACCTTCTGGGCTAAAGTGGAAATCATTTAGGGATGCGGTCATGAAGGAATCAGCAACGGAGGTTGAAGAGGAGCAGGATTGGTGGAGTGATGATAGCTGGAAGGAGAGAATCTCAGTTGAGATGATTGCATTAGGGCCCAATATAATTATTCCTGAGAAAGAGAAGGAAAGACTAGCGCAGAAGTGGAAGAACACGTTGATCGTAAAACTCCTGGGGCGAATGGTTAACCTGGATTATTTTGAATCAAAGCTTCACCAGCTGTCGGTAAGGCAGGGGATGTGAACACAATGGATATTGGGGCTGGTTTCTTCGTAGTGCAATTTACTAATGTCGTGGACTATGAGTTAGCTCTTATTGGCGGTCTGTAGTTAGTTTACGATCATTATATTGCGGTTTAACCTTGGAGATCAGAGTTTGATCCAGAGGTTGAACATATTACACTGATCGCGACATAGATTCGTGTCCTGAAGCTATCAACTGACTACTATGACAGGGGCATATTGCATGTTCTGGGATCACAGGGAGGAAAGGTCTTGAGAATTGATACGGCGACTTTGAAACGCAAAAAAGGCAGGTTCGCTCGTATATGTGTGGAGTTATACTTGAACGCACCGCTACGTTCTCTTATCCTGATCAATGGGAAGGTGTATAGGGTACAATATGAGGGTATACATTTGATTTGCTTCAAATACGGCATCTATGGACATGACTCGGAGCATTGGTCATTTTCAAAACCTTATGTTTAGGGACCCAACGCCATGACAGTGGACATAACCGAACAAGCCAACGGTAGGGTAGAACGAGGATTAAGCTTGACAGAACCGAAGAAGACGTCAGGCACTGATACGCCGGCTCCCAGTATGCTTCATGGATGGTAGTTAAGCGTCTATGGCGTCTTTGTCAACCGAAGCGCCAAAGTGGGAAAGTGCGTGAAAGTAGGCATGATTCTCGTAACCAAAATATTTCTGATGTGCAAGGATCTTGGTTTCTAGCACTTAATATGGATGAGCCTAATATTTAGCCACAACTTGTGCAAAATAATGATGATAATATGAAGCGGTTAGGTATGCCCAGTGAGTACATGGTGAGTGGACCACACACAGGATATAACAATGGGAAGTGGGTCTAGTTCGTCAAAAATTCCAAAAACAAAAGAGCAAGAAGAGGGGCTGAGCAATATGGAGGTCTTAATGAGGTCCAAATCTATATTGGGTTTGCTCAAACCCAATGGTATTGGTAAAAGCAGTGAGGCAAACATTACTAAAGCTAACCAAGAAGAGGCCAGTCGGGAAATGGAAGTTGAGTGTGAGGGTGTCCATCAACCTCAAAAGGTTGCTGCAATTATCCCTACTGCTATACTGACACCATGTGAAGTTGCGAAAGATAATGTGATTAGAGATGGAAATATTTGGACCCTAGGGCAGCTAAGTTAGGCACATCTGTGGTCCATTTAAATCCTATTTCTATTGGGCAAAATGACACAATTATGGTTGCTCATGGTAACCCAAAACTTGGGAGTACTTGTTCTATCTTTCTCCTAACATATCATGTGTTTATGAATATAAAAATTATGATATGGAGTTCTCGTGGTGTTGTAGGTCAGACCTTTGGAAGACTCCTTATGAAATTAAGACAACGTCATGCGTTTACCTTTTTAGCTATGTTGGACCATGACAAAATAGTGACAAGGCTCAAATGCTTGTTAGACGAGTAGGTTTGACAAATGTGGCGGTTGTCAAAGCAGTGGGTTTTAGTGGGGAGTTTGTGCTTTTGGGATGATGATGTGGATTTCTCTGTGACTCAAATTGTTGCATGGCACTTTTAATCAAGGTCGAAACGATGCTTGGGATCTCTCGGTGGTTTATGGCTATCCTAATGACTTGGCTCATTGAATTCTCTAGCAAGAACTTCAGTTCATTGAAGACATGAGAGTGGAAAATTGGGGTATAGGTGGCGACTTCAATGCTACTTTACGACATGATGAGAGGATTTCTAGCGCTAAATCTAGTACAGGACTTGACCGGTGTTTCTTGGGCTATGGAGAATTTCTCTTTCTAATAATAATTAATTACTTAAAATCATTTTTATCATAATTAGCTACAAATTAACCATATTTATAAATAAATTTCTTAATTTTAAAAGAGTTAACTGTGGTAGAAAATTTATAAAAATTTCAAAATGAACACTAACATGGTTATAAAATATTTTTCTTAACCAACAAATAAATATTGAAAATATAAAATTACCCTTTCAACACTATTATAATTATCAATTCCGAATTTCTAAAATGGGCCTCCAAGCGTTGAACCCAGGTAAATAACCTCAAAGCCCATAACACAAACGAAATATTGAATAATACTATTAATAAAGTAAAATAGTTACTATGGATCCATAAATTCACATGCATAACCCTGAGAGGTCGGACCAGCACACAATATACATTATGATCATCAAAACAATAAATTGTAAAAGTATAAACAAAAGTAGGTCATACGGTAACAATTTATATCTATTCAACACATAAACATAAAGGATAGTGTTATACAGGTCAAATAGCACCACTATACCTCTGACACCTTCCTATGAGAACCAATAACTGAACTAACTCCTAAAAAATATTAATAACCATAGGTTGAGACAAAATTTTTAGTAACCAATAATCATATTCATCATGCATACTAACATGTGCTCGTGAGGTGTCAAGTGAGACTGTTAATAAAATACATAAGATAGAAAATAATACATTATCATAAATAATCAAATGGAAATACCACCCTAGTTCTTCCTATCAAATCAACCGAATCGCTTTATACCTGTCGATCGAACCCATAGGCTAGTGATAATTACCATATGACTAGCCACTAAAAAAGATAGCCGGTCTAGTGTTATGGATTGACCAAACTCCATAGAGCACAAGACTGGACCATGAGTTCATTCTTCCTCGATACCCTTGATAAACTGGTAGGATGAAAGCCAACTATCGAGCTCCAATGGAGGCTATACCACATGGTAGAAATACAACTTCATCATTACTAATCCCCAATACAAATTTCTCAAGATAATCATATTAATCAAAATCTCAATAATTCAATAATCAATAATATCAATAAATATCACAATAGGGGTTTTTCTTAATATAATTACTTTCTTCAAATTCCAATACCAAGATATAACAAGTTTCTAATCTCAATCCAAACTTTCTAAGTTAAACTTTAAATCCCATAAGACCGTTTTCAATAAAATTATCAATCAAGTTTTCTCAATATAATCATATCATCATTAGTAGATTTATATATATATATATATATCAAATTATTCACAAATATCACATGAGCACACACAATAAGTGGAAAGTGGTTATTTCTCTTCAAAGCTAACAAAAATAACACATATAAGGAGCCATATGCTTAAGTCACAATTCACTAGTCAGTCTACATAATTTATATAAATATGCATCAATAAGTTGTTGATTCGATACAATATATACTTTTAAATAAATACTCATATTTCTCTTCTAACTTTATTTTATTTTTTTTTAATTCAATATCATAACTTAATTTCTCTATTCTAATCACACATCTATTTTCTAAATTATCATTCCAATGATAACCCTATATTGTCTCAACTTTATTCTACTCATATAAATTCTCATATAACATCAAACTCCCCAAACAACCCAAAAATTCTAAATTTATAACTCTTAAAGCTTCACTCAAAATTTTCAATGCTCCCATTTCATAGTCAACCTCAAAAATTAATTCATTTAATCCACAAAACACACTCTAATAAGTTAAAATAGATAATTGAATTGAAATCTAACAAACCTAATATCATAATTCATAATTTTCAATCAACCTCTAACTTTAATTTACTTAAATTAACAACTAAATCCTCCAATTATACAAATCCTCAAATCCTTTAACTATAATTGACACTCAATATATTAAACCTTGAGTTTCATCATCAATCAAATTGCTAAACAAATAATCAATTTAATTACATAAGTTTAAAGTTTCCAATTTTACTTCTAATTTCTAAATCTTACTCACAATATCTAAATCTTCATTTCAATATTAAATCATATCATTCATAGATTTTAATAACTCATTTGCACTATTAATTAACCCATAATTATTCAATTTGAATGAAATTCCCAATTTCTCCAATTTAGGGTTCTAACAAAAATACCCATTTTCAATCTATAAGCTCTAGTCACAATTTCAACCAATTAAATATTAATTATACCTAAAATAAACATAACTCAATCATTAAACTCAAATTTAATCAATAAAATTATCGTATTAAATCATCTCTATACTCTAACATTTAAACTCTAATCTCAAATCTTTTAAATAATGTAATAGATAAAATTTTAAATCGATTAAATATAAATATTTACCTATCTCTACATTTCTTTGGTTCTTATTTGTTAAAGATTTACACTTATTCTAAACCCTAATCCTAAAACTTACTTTCCTTCTAACATAAATTATATTTCTAAAGAACTCTCTTAGCTTAGAAAATAATTAAGAAATAACTATGATAGTTGAAAGATTTTATGAAAACAAACTAGAGCTTAAATGGATTTGATATTTATCAATAGAGGCGCTAGAACTGATAGAAATGGCGATGAAAAGAAGAAGAAAGTATGCCGATTTTGTTTGTGTTTGTGTTTGGATATTATAAAAAGGTATGGCACCATACTATTTTTAATATTATATTATATATATTTTTCAGCATAAAACAAATTCTGCTTCTTCATTTTTTTGTTTATTCTCTCTTTCTATATTTATTTTTTTACATAAATAATAATATTATTATCATTATTATTTAATTTCATTTTTTGTTTCTATTTTTTTAAATAAACTCTCTTAATTTCATAATTAAATAAAATTTTATCTATTAAGAATTAGTTCATTCTAATGCTACTTAAATTCTAACATAAAAATTGGGATGTTACATATTGGATTCAGAGAAGTGGTGTAGCGGAGGTGGATTTTCAAGTTCCTAAATATACTTGGTGTAGAGGCAAATCCTATAGTAGACTTGACTGAGTGTTAGTTAACTCAAGTTGGTTCCAATGGTTTCTTGAAGCATCGGTATTGCATATACCCAATATGAAGTCTAACCATTGCTCTATTACTGAGTGTTGGGAAATGAGCCAGTCCACCCATGGTGGATTAAGCCCAAATACATATGAGAATATGCATTGGTGGGAAATGGAGGGAACGGTTTTGCTCTCCCAATTTCAAAATAGAGACAAACACGGGAGTGAAGGTTGTATATGAATTTAACTCTTCCCCACCAAGTAGAAACACAAGAAAACAGGAGAACAAAGTAGTATTTTTTGGTGCTCTTCTTTTTCTCTCTGTGTGTTCACGTTACAGTGTCCATTTCTCTATTTTTCTTCCTCCTTCCGTGCATTTGTTGTGCAAACATGACTATGAGCTTTCTAAAGTGCTCTGGTCTCGTGTGGGTATTTAGTGAGTCAAATAAATGATTCCAGGTATGCCCAAAACTTTCAATGGTATCAAAGCCAAGTTATATGCTTCCGCATGCTTCTCTGTGATTTTTTAATTTTTTGGTTATGCACTGTTTCATTACATATATAAGTTTTAAAGTGTTTATTTAGTGATAATATGCATAGAGCATACATTTAAACAATAAAGAGAAGTATTTTCAACATAAACTGTAACTGAGCACTTTCGTTTTGAAATTGGGTTATTAGAAAATAGAGGATTCATGCCTTAAAATTATTCCTATTGTGTAGAGCACAAAAAATGAGGAAAATAATACCAAGAATGTCGAAATCCGACATCGTACGGAGAAGTTATAGGCCAAAATTGAGTCAGGTCGAGTTTAGCAGTGGGGTCTGTGCAGATCCGACTGGAAGTTAGGGACGACACTGTTCATTCATAAAATTAGCGGGCACTATTTATCAGATTGGGCTATGTCCAGCCCAGTGCTAAAAAAAATTTGCGCTGGCAGAAGCCCATTCCAAAAAAACAAAGAAAAAAAAGTTTTTTTTTTGGAATTGAAAAAAAATGATTTTTTTAATTTAAAAAAAGAAAAGAAAATCTAGTGGCTACCATGTGGTAGTGGCCACGTGTCAGACCAGACTGGTGCGTGTAATGCATGTGCCAGAGTCCGAGAGTAGGCTTCATTCAAATTTTTATTTTTTTTCCTGAATTTTTTCTTCTTGGGGCGCGTGAAGGAAAGTGGGACCTCCGATTGAGGTGTGATTTGTTCCTAAAATTCCCTAAAATCAAGATATTTATTTTGACATATAATTTGCCTAATTTTGGGGGCAATTTTAGACTTATTTATGAATATTTAGTGTATTTTTTGGTATTTTTTAGTGCTTAAAAATTCCAAAAAAATATGATAATTAATATTTTTATTATTTAGGTAAAAATGACTTTATCTAGCATTGAACCTTTGGGATATACTTTAAATGATGATATCTCATTCTTGGATGATATCAATAACCTAGAGAAAAATCTTCAAGAGGACCCCGAGGGGAAACCTGAAGAGGATCCAAAATAAGATATTGATGAACTTTCTGAAGATGACCCAGAGGAGTTGATGGAGGAAGTTTTGCAAGAGGAACCAGAAGAAAGAAATAATTCTGGACCGTGCTTGAAAACTTTATTCCCCATCAAACCACTTTTTCTACAGCCTTTCATGGTATCTTCAGATTTAAACTCAAAGATGGTGTCTACTCTTAACCGTGAATCTCAAGTTGAGAATGGAGAAGAAGTGAACCAACATCTAACCCCTACTTTGGCCATGAACATAGCTAAAAAAGATGTAGCCAAATTAACAAACATAAAAGGTATTAATGGCGTGATTGGTGATTACATTGAATGCATGACAGATAAAGAGAACACTGAATTCTACTTGAAATTCATAATGGAATATATAAGAGCAATAAGAAACAAGAGTTAGAGGTAAGCCCAAACTAGGACGCATGAGCAAGAAATATTGGCTTAGAACAATATAATTTGTATCTAACCTTAAAATGTCGCTTCGTAAGAAAAGCGATCTTAGAATATTGTAAAGCTCATATGAAATTATGTATGTTTGTACTTTAATTTCCATTGCTTTACTTTGTTAAAGACATAATTTATTACTCTTTCTTTATAAAAACTTATCATTATTACATGCCTTGTATGTAAGAGAAACATGTTTCATTTCATTTCTTTATCTTAGTTATGATTCATGTATACCTTTTATAAGTGGGAGCTTTTTTAGATGAAGAGTATTCTAAAAAGCAATATTTGATAAGAATAGTACTTATATTAATTTTGATAGAAAATGATAGCGTTGCTAGTGTTTGTGTGATGGGAGGTACAAACGTATTCTCTTGATCATGGGTCTAGTGATATTATTATTTTCTGATAAAAAATAATAAAAGTATGTGACATTGTATACTTTACATGTGTTATATATATATGTAAATTCACTTAAATGTTCTATAGTTCAATAAATTAATGTGGGAAATGTTTGTCACAGAACCGATATTGAACAATGGCATCAAAGAACATTATTGCTGAATTGAACAAAGGGGAAAAACTTAACGGGGACAACTGGGATATTTGGCATCGAAAGGCCCAATATATTCTAGAAGAACAAGATGCAATTGAGCCATTAACAATGGTCATGGTAGAGCCTGAGGCTGAAAGTACATCCCAGCACAGGAAAGACTAGGAAGCATACCTGTCTTGAAAAAGGAAGAATAACATCACAAGAATCACCCTGCTGAGTGCAATGGCTGATGATTTGATGTGTGAGTTTGAGCCACATAAAACAGCACAAGCAATGTGGATTGCCTTAAAGAATAAGTTTGGGGGAGTGTCCACGACTAAGCTTAGAAAGTTGACGATTAAATTTGATACCTATAAGCTAAAATCAAATAATCCTATGAGGCAATATCTACAAGAGATGTCCATAATGATTTTTAAATTGAAGGAAGCTAGACATAATCTATCTGATGAACAGGAAATGCAGGTTGTCATCAGGTCACTCCCTGCCACTTAGGAGCACATGAAAGTTAATTTGACCCATAATGAAAATATCATTACTTTCAATGATGTAGCTAAGCATTTGGAGCTGGAGAATGACTGTCTGGAGGCTTAAGGCCACTAGACAAGCCTATTTGACTGAAGGTGTTAGTCCTTCCCAATCAAAGCTTAAATTCAAAAAGGACAAGAAATTTCAGAAAAATAGGAAGAAAGGCAGTCTTCTACCCAAGAAAGGAAAGCAACAATACAAGAAGAAGGAAAAGAAAGGAGGCAAGAAAAAGCTAGACCTAAAGAAGGTCAAATGCTTTACCTGCCAAAATATGGGACATTTCGCACGTGACTGTTCTAAACAGGCTAAGAGCGGAAAGGTAACAATGAATTATGTAAATTCACATGTCTCATTTGTTTCTAGCACTATTTTTCTAATAGAACCTATTTCTTTTTCTTGGATTATTGACTCAGGCTCCACAGACCACGTAAGTCAAGATTGAGGATCTTTCGTGGAATACTGTTGGTTACCATTTCAAAGCAAGTGGCTTTTCGTTGGCAATAATGCAAGGATCGAGGTTCGAGGCATTGTCACCTGCAAACTTGTTTTGCGTGGTGGAAAGACTTTGATGCTGCATGATATGCTTCATGCTCCTGACATCCGACAGAATTTAATTTATATAATTTGCTTATTAGACTTTGGGTTTAATGTAAACTTTCATGGTAAAGTTGCAGACATTTGTAGCAACTCAATATTTTATGGTTCAGCTTTTCGATTTTAAAAGTTCTTTATTTTGGATCTTGGTAGTGATTTTAATGTTCATGATTGCTTTGCTATTACTTCGAATAATCTTGATATGAATATTTGGCATGCTAGACTAGGACATATTAATCAAAATAGAATGATTAAACTAGCTAAAGAAGGCTTATTGGGGGTGATCCCTAACATGGATATGTTATTATGCGAAAGTTGTCTAGCTGGAAAGGGTACCAGGAAACCATTCGGTAAGGGAATACGAGCCAAAAACCTATTACAATTAATTCATTCTGATATTTGTGGTCCAATGAGTGTGAGGGTGAGACACGGAGCTTGATATTTCATTACCTTTATTGATGATTTTTCACGATATGGTCATATCTATTTGATTTCACATAAGTCCGAAGCACTAGACTGCTATAGACGATACATGAATGAAGTAGAGAATCAAATGGATAATAGAATCAAGACATTTCATACTGATCGAGGTCATAAATACCTTTTAGATCAATTCAAACAGCTTTGTGAAGAAAAAGGGATTATTAGGCAACTAACTATCCCTAGCACACCTCAACAGAATGGGGTTGCCAAAAGAAGAAACATAACTCTTTTAGACATGGTTAGGTCTATGATGGCTCAGGCAAACCTTCCAATTTCACATTGGGGTGATGCTTTATTGACGGCAACCTTCATACTTAACCGTGTCCCCTCAAAGTCAGTCGCTTCCACACCCTATGGGTTATAGACTAAATGTCAGTTAGATCTAAGTATCCTTAGACCTTAGGGCTCAGAGGCATATATCCATGAAAATTCTCATAAACATGGGAAACTGGGTCCTAGAGGGAAGAAATGTATTTTTATAAGGTACTCTGAACCTTCAAAAGGATATGTATTCATAAGTGAAATTGAAGATGGAACAGTGACTGAAACAGAATTAAGAGATGGTGTATTTATTGAGATGGAGTTTCCCAGTAGGGGAGATGTTGACCGCACTGTATCTCTATGAGACTCAGGAACAGGACAGTCCCGAACATATTGACATACCATAATCGTCTAGGCATGTCAATCTGAGTGGGAGCAAAAAATGGTTAACAAAAAGGCCGAGACAAATGAGAAAAGATAAAAAGTTGCTCATACCAGAAAGAGTAATAGGGAAAGTATTCTAAAGAGACGCGTCCAAATATAAGGAGAAATACACTTAGTTACTCTAGAAAGGGATGATGAACCCCGCACTGTTTATGAGGCCTTAGTAGGTCCTGCAAAGGAGGAATGGAAGAAAGCAATGAAAGAGGAAATTGACTCAATGATGAAAAACTAAGTTTGAGAATTGGTTGATCTGCCAAAAAGGCATAAAGATATTGGTAACAAGTAGGTTGTCAAAATCAAGAGAAAGGTAGATGGATCAATTGACAAATTTAAAGATCGATTGGTTGCAAAGGGATATACAAAACAAGAAGGTATAGATTATGAGGATACTTTTTCACCTGTTGTGTGCTTCAATTCAATAAGACTTATTATGACAATAGTAAAAGTTTAAACTTAGTTATATCTGATGGATGTAAAAACCGTATTTCTGAATGGTGATCTGGATGAAGAAATCTATATGGAGCAACCAATAGGTTTAATTGAAAAAGGGTTTGAACATAAGAAATGTAAACTCAAAAGATCCATCTATGGATTGAAACAGTCATCTAGACAGTGGTACTTGAGGTTTCACAAGGCAATTACCTCATAAAATTTCCAAATGATAGAGGAAGACCACTGTGTCTACGTTAAGTGGTTTGAGGGTAACTTTGTGATATTATCCTTATATGTAGACGATATACTCTTAGCCAAAAATAGTCTTGACTCGGTTATAGCTATTAAAGAATGGCTTTCATCAAATTTTGAGATGAAAGACATGGGTGAAGTAGAATACATACTTGGAGTCAAAATTCGAAGGAATCATTCCAAGAGAATCCTCACTCTTTCACAAGAGAATTATATCAAGAAGATACTTGAGCGATTCAATATGAGTGAATATAAACCCATGGATATCCTTGTGGCCACTGGAGTAGCCTTGAGTTCAGACATGTGTCCCAAAATTGAATTAGATAAAAAGCAAATGGAAAGAGTTCCATATGCCAGTGCCGATAGTAGCTTGATGTATGCAATGATGTGTACAAGACCAGATATTTGTTATGCTGTGGGGTTAGTTAGCAGATTCTAGTCCAACCGTAGTGAGAAACACTGGAAAGTAGTGAAAAGAATCTTGAGATACTTAAAGGGCACAACAAACTATGTGTTGTGTTATAAAGGAAGTGATCTGCGCCTAATCGGATATTCCAATGCTGATGTAGGTGGTAATAAGGAAGAACAAAAATCGACTTTAGGATACACCTTCTTGCTTAACAACAGTGTCGTATGTTAGAGTAGCAAGAAGTAGACGTGTATTGCTTTACACTCTATGGAAGCTGAGTTTGTGGCATGCACTGTAGCAGCGCAAGAGGCTGCTTGGTCACAGCAAGACAAAACACATTAATATAAAGTATAACTTTGTGAGGGATTATATAGCACAGAAAATTGTAACTGTACAATACATTTCAACCAAATGTATGGTTACAGATCATCTAACTAAGCCAATAGGCAAAGAAATATTCGAGAAACATGTAAAAGCCATTGGCATGTTAAAAATATAAAGTTGCGGACTGTATGTAATACTTTTATTTTTATTAATGATATCATGTCATTTATTATTACTTATATGTCTGGGTAAAATTATACAATGTCTAGTATGTCGTACATGTTGAAAAGGGTAGCTCTCTCACACGAGCAACCGCCTTTGATGCTATAGAAGCGTTCAAAGATGAGATATGTGTTCACCAGTAAAGTAGCAAGAGTGTTGATATGGTAAAGAAGAAACACAATAAGTGTCACCTTGACTTAAAAAGTGAGTAAGTCGAGATGAGATCTATAAGTAAGGGTATGGATCGAACAATGGATACCCACATCCATAAAACCTATTGCCAGATAACAAATTCTTCAAAATTGACGTCATATTATGTGAATAGAATTGAAAAGTTTGGGTTTAGATACTATGAGTGTCTAAACTTAAGTATGTACGGTATGATTGATAGAATCAAAACGACATACACTCTTTAAGGATAAAAGGAACACCGTAACATGTGATTCAACCACATGTGCGATAGTTTAGAGTGCCTCTACATCATCGACGAATTTCTAAACGAACATACCAATATGTTCTCTACAAAATGGATAGTCGCTTGGCAACATGGAAGACTAATACTCTGTCTATGGCCACTCGACACACGCTTGTTTCTTAAGTTATTGCCGCCATTCCAACTTGTACTATGTAGACGGTTCCTTTTCCCTTGGGATTATGTGATGAAATTGATAAAAAATGCTGTGATTTCTTATGGTGTAGCTCGAGGTCCTCAAGGAGAGTTCACCTGATAGTTTGGGAGGATATTTGTAGGCAAAAAAAGGAGGGGGTCTAGGACTATGAAATTCTCGTTTCTAAAACAAAGCTTTTGTGATGAAACTTGGCTAGGGGATGATTAAGAAAACAAATGCGTTGTGGGTTAAATTTATCAGGGAAAAATATAAGTGTGGTGTTGATGTTATCCCAAAGGTGGAGCATAGAAAAGGAAGTTATCAGGCTTCACAGGGAATTAGTTGCACTTGGGATTTAGTTGTGAAGGGACTCAAATGGAAACTTGGTGATGGTACTTAGATAAAGTTATAAAAGTACTTCTGGCTCCCTCATCATGAACGGTTAGTTGATTATACTCTAGGGAATATCCCTCTCTCTATGCTTGATGACATGGTTGCTGAGTATTTGGATGGGAATGGCGCTTGGTTGTGGATCAAATTTGTTTGATTTCTTCCACGTTCGGTTATTTGTAATATTGAGCAGCTATATCCCTTTGTTAGAAGAGAAGCTACTGATTCTGTGCAATGGTAGGGTACTAAGGATGACTGCTTCTCAATTAGATCAACATATCATCTGCTGGGCTGTCAAGGGATCATTCACAATAGAGGCAGTTGGTGAAAGCTTTGGAAGCTCCCTATACCTCAACAATGTTGTATGATTATGTGGTTGTGTCTTCGGGGACAATTATTAACAAACTATGATTGGGTTGCTAGGGGTCTGCAGCAAAATGATGATTGGGTTTGGTGTGTGGGGGTGAAGGGAATATCTAACATGTACATAGAGATTGTATAATCGCACAGGGTTGCTGGAGAAAGATGATGCCCATAGAAATACGTGATAAGTTTTTTGCTTTTACTGAAGTGGGTGAGTGGGTGGATTGGAATATTAATCATTTAGAGGAATGCCTGGGAGTTGAGTGGTGTATCTAGTTTGCTATAATGACTAAAAGACTATGGCTCAACTGGAATGAAGGTGTGTTTAATGGACGAGTTGTATGATTGAACAAACTTATAGCTCAAGTTCGAGAGATAACACGTTTATCGAATCCTAGCCTTCACACTTTACAGTACGAGGTTAGTAAATCAAAGGCTTGGTGTAAGCCCTTCCTAGGGTGTATTAAAGTTAATGTGAATGGTGCCTGCAGTGTCGATGGCTCTAATTCCGCCTGTGGAGGTCTTGCATGAAACCATGATGAGGAGGTCATGAATGGCTTCATGGGTAACCTTGGTCGAGGGAGTAGCTTACGTGCTCAAGGGTAGGCGGTCTTGTAAGGTTTGAAGAAGGATTGAGAGTCTCAGTGGTAGAGGGTGATTATTATGATGATTGCATGGACATTATCCACCTTCTTTCTATAGGGTGGAATGAGGACCATCCAGACTCAAGAGAGTGAGTTGCTATCTGAAATCCAGAGTTGGAGGGCAAGCAAGTTTTGAATAGTGCCATTGTGAGGCGAATCACACTGCTAATTTGTTGTCTAAGAGAGCTTTTAATTTATCAAAGGGAGTAGTTACTTTTAGCTATATACCAGATTTTCTTTCAAATATTGTTCAAGCTAATGCAAGTACTATAATGCATTAGTTTGAGTATTTTTTAACCATAAAAAAACTATAGAGACTAATAACCTTAAATAATAAAAATTTAAGAGATCAAAACCTTGTGTTTTGAAAGTCAAAAGATTAAAATTAAAATTAGTATAAAGTCAAGTGACTAAAAATTATATTAACTCTTTAAATTATATATATATACACACACAAACAGACAACTCTACATTAAGCAAGTATCATTATTACTGAAAAAAAAAAAGCAATTACCAACCCATGCCCAGGCCGGAGCTTACCATCCTCATTCAATTTGAATCCTTTGTTCGGGTCTATAATTCGGGTGATGGACTAAGGATCCCGCCCGACCCGGTGGACGCGGTTTGAACCCTAATGCAACAGTAACGTTTGGGTCGTTGGCGAAAAAAATTCAGAAAGGCCCCTTCTTCGTTTTGTAACTCTTCCATAAACTGAACTTAGGGTCCCTCCTTTATATCGGGACTCAAGTGATTACTGGTAAGGCTACAGAATCTAGCATTAGCTCGCTGCATATTCTCTGAATTCACTTGGACTTTGAATAGCGAGGTTTTAGTCTGTGAAGTTCTCTGAAAGCTTGCTCAGAAGATGCAGCATGACGAGGTTATATGGCAAGTTATCAGGCACAACCACTGCAGTTTCATGGCCAAGTAACTGTTTTTTGCCTTCATCTTTGTTTCTATTCTCTTTTTTCTCTCCGTATACTTGACAAATGAAAAATGATTTCATTTTCTTCTGCTTCATTTTATTGGGGGGGGGGTTTGCAGAATCGCGACCGGGAATTTCTGTAGAAACCCGTATAATGTGACCGGAGTTTGCAACCGAAGTTCGTGCCCTTTGGCCAATAGTCGATATGCCACCATAAGAGATGAGAATGGTACCTTTTACTTGATCTTTCTTTTGTTTACTCTTACTCAATACGTTTCATCTGCACTTAAGTCATTAGATTTCATCGGTACGCTTAGTTTTGGCGTTAAACTGGTGTTTATGGAGTAAAAGTTTGTGGATTATGTTATTGACTGTTTTAGGAATATCAACTTACACAATAAAACTGCTAGTTGAGGTTATGACTTTTGAGAATCACATGAAGAATTGGAGATGCAATAGTTATCTGACTGAGCTTAATCTTTTATGCTGTTTATTGCTGCTATTTTTTCTGTGTGTATATATTGGACAATTTACTTGAACACATCAACTGTATGATGATATACTTAAGAATGACACAAGTCATGCTGCTTTCACAACATGCGAATAATGATACAGTTGCATTGGGTACTGCAGGAGTATTCTACCTTTACATGAAAACTATAGAAAGAGCTCATATGCCGAACAATCTGTGGGAAAGAGTTAAGCTTCCTAGGAATTATGAAAAGGCGCTTGAAATCATTGACAAACATCTGGTATCAAAGATCTAAATAGTCTATATGACTACTGAGTATTACATGTTTTACTAATATTTTCATAATTTCATAATTGGTTGATTTGTCTGAACATTTTGCTTGGACAGATGTATTGGCCCAAGTTTCTTGTACACAAAACAAAGCAGCGATTGACCAAAATGACCCAGATGCGGATACGGATGAGGAAACTTAGTTTGAAGACAAGGTTGAAATTAGAATCTCATTCTCCATCTCTTTCTGTGGCAAAATTTAGATGCTGAAATCTCATGTTTAGCAGAATCAGACAACTGTAATTTTGCATGTGATTGTTAGCAAAGGGAAAGATGCCAAAGGATATTATGATCGGAAGTAAAACTTCAGGACCTAAATTGAGCCAATTGTCAACATATTCAGAGAGAGTGACAACTTAAATTGGCAAATTGAGAGGAAACCTTTGTGATAGAAGGGGTTATATACGAGGGAAGAGTCCTCTTCATGGGCAGAAGTTTGAAGGGTTTAGAATTTTGGCCCTAGATTAGAATGAATCACTTCTAGTAAAGGCATTATCAGTGGCAAAATTCTCTACTACTCTTACAAGTATAGGGGCAACCCTATTCTAGACTTCAGGGATCGAAAACAGACTTGAAGTTTATGTGACCTAAAGTATCCCTATGGCATTGCCTTTGTCAATCATACAAATTTATTAAAAAACTGGGCTATTTGGTCACTATATTAAAATGCTTGAGCAATGTTATGTTTTAATCAGAATGGGTTAATTCATGAAGGACTTAAGGATGAGAATGATCAATGCTCCAAACAAGAAAAAATATAGATTTTCAGACTTCCATATCTTGTTCTATAACCTATATTCAATGTAGTCTATTTAGTTTTCTGGCATATTCGGTTGATTGTTGTCTTATTGCATTGCATTTCTTCCATTGTAAATTATGAATATTTTATAACAGTTACCTTGTTTGTTGAAAATTCTTGGTATGTATTTGAGATTTCCATCATTCAAGATTTTTGTTATATCTTCTACCTTATATTAATATTTGCTTGGTCAAATTCATGCTGCTTTTGCTTATTGGCCTCTTTTCTACCTTGTAATAAATACTACTCATATGATCTTTAATATGACTTAATTGCAGGGTTGATCTTGGTTCTAAATATAAGACCTATATCCTATATTTATCAACTTTTTCCCAAAATTATCTTTATTGATACTTCCTCAACAATGATCAAGTAATAGAAGAAGGGAGGCAATTAAGGAAGATGATTAGGGTGTTTTAGAAAAAATATATCATATTAACTAACTTAACTAACTTTTTTAATCTAATCATATTAGATAAATAGGCCTTATATTAAGGACTTGAGGAGTACTTCTAGATGATAAGCTTGAAGCCTACATATCATTGATCTATATTTGGGTTGTTATGCATAATGCATTACTAGAATTTTCATTTCTCACCATAATGACCTGATTCATCATGTATGTGACATTGTTATGTTATTTTGGACAGGGAAAAAATAATGACGACCCCAAGGAAAGAAAAAAAGAGAGAAGCTAGAAGAGAAGAGAAGGCCGAAAAGGCAGCATTGTTAGACAAGGTTATACTTAATCTTACTTTGATTTCATGTATACATGTTAAATCTAATGTTCCCCTCACTAATGCTAATCTATTTTATATAGGCTATTGAAAATGAGCTTTTGGAACGCCTTCATAAAGGAGTTTATGGACCTGGTGACATAGTTAATTATCCTCTAAAAGAGTACACTAATGTTCTTGATATGGAGAAGCTTCAACCAGCTGAAGAGGAAGACGAAGAAGTATGCTTCTGTAGATCCTTTCTTTTTTCTCAACTATCATATATATTGAACATACAAGGTGGCGGTTTGACTTAATAAAACATCTCACGATTTTAATGTCTTAATTTTGTTTTCTAAACGTACAGGAACCGGAGGTTGAATATGTAGAAGGTTATGATGAGTTTGAAGAGGAAGATGATATGGAGGATTTTGCTGGCTTTGGGATTCATGAGACTCCTGATGATTATAATGATGATGAAAATGGTATAGTTTGGTCCAGAAGCTTTGCAATCTGCATGTGATGTGTCTGATATTTCTATTGCAGGACATCTTGTTAGTTTGTGCTTGGCCTTTCAAATGGATTTAACCTAAAAGTTAACGAGTTCTTCATAATATTGTGATCCCTTGCTAATGCTACAAGAAATAGCATAGGGAACACAGGAGACTACTGGAACGATTGGGAATCACAACTAATTTTAATTAGACAAAACAGTTACAACACTCTAAACTCACAACTACTCTCCAGATCAGAACATACGAACTTTTTACACAGATTATAACTACACTGAGTACAATACACAACACACACTGACGTCACAGAGAATCTAGATGGAGACATGGATTTTGAAATGGCAGAGGAAACTCAAAAAGAAAATCAAACTGGAGAATTTTTTGTTTTAGTTAATACTCACAACTAGCTTCTTGAATTGGTCAAAGAAAGATAAATCTTGTATGTTAATACTCATGTACGATGCCTGCATCTAAATATTTTGTCATTCAGATACAATGTTGCATGACAAATCAGTTTTTGCATGTTATGCTCTAAAATCTGTTTGAAATAGCAGAGAGAAAACTCTGTTTTTAACTTTATACAATATAAGTGTGAAATACACACTTATTGTGAAAAGCACAATATAATTGGTATTTGGCGATGCAGCTGGAACTGATGAGGAAGAAGGTTATGTAGCTTTTCACAAGAAGTGGGCAAAGAATAGACGACCTGAGGACAATGTACTTCACAAAAAATCAAAGAAAACAAGGGTCCTTGTTGAGGTAATCACTTGCTAGTTACAATCCTTTTTAATGAATTCATTTTTATGGTTAATGTTTTAAGGCTGTTTTCTGGTACCTCTGCTAGTTTGCCGATCAGTATATCTTTGTTCCTGAAATATTAGGAAGAATGCCTATCATTGATTTTAAATAGTTGCTGCCTCTTACTAGAAAGGATAAATGCATATTGGTACAACTTGAGAATAAAAATACACACTTGGACATGTGGCAAGATTTGATTTGTGTTAATCAGTAGCTGCCACTTGTGCAGGTGTGTTTTTATGTAAATGTCAATAAAATGATTCAACTAAATATCAGGCTCTTGAAAGCAAACTAATGGCAGTGGGATGCATAATTGTTATTAACTCTCCTAACTTTGTAGGTCTCTTCAGTAATATAATTCTGTGACCATGCGTGTGTTGTTCAAGTACTTTATGCAGATCTGCAAATCCCCACATGCCCTTTTCTTTTCCTATTCCATGGATATTATCTGGTTTAACCAAGTTCAGTATTGCTTGCTTTTCAAATATTGGTTCTTGGTATTAACTATATGATTTACAATAGGGGGAATTACTATGAGGTCCCAAGGAAGGGATTTAATTACCAAAAATTCTAAGCAACATAAAATTGTTGTCAATTCTTACATTAGAATTGTCATTATTAACTCCTATATTGACATTGGGACTCTTGGGTAATTAAGTCCCTTGCTTGGGACCTCACCATAATTCCTCCTTTACAATATGCAAACATTTCAATCATATTAATGGAAGTATTGTCTTTGAAGAATAAAAGGAATAGGTAATTTCAAAATAGGGAAAACCATTTTGGAAGTACTTACACTTTTCCTCAATTTTTAATTTGTACATGTGTTTTTTTCTCTTAAATAAATCTTTTAATTTTACTCTATTAGCACAATTAATCCTTATAACTTTGCTTTTTAGTGCTGTTAATCTGTATGGGAGTTAATGGTACTAACAGAGTAAAGTTAAAGATTTAATTAAGAGAGAAAAACATATAGGTACCAAATTAAAAATTTGGGGAAAGTATAGGTACCTCTAATATGGTTCTGCCTTTCTAACGTACAAGATTATGCTAAATAGAAGTAAGTCCTACTAATGTTTTTGCCGCGCGCACACAACAAAATGTTGTTTTGTTGCAATTTAATCATTTTACCTTGGGAAGCAGATTTTAAAAAATCACAGGCAATGTGTTGGACCGGTTTCATCAACTCATTATACATCATCTTTAACTGTGGCTCCATGGGTCAAATCATTCTCCACGACCAAGATCATGTTATGCATGAAATACAATTTATTTCACCTGTGTCATTTCAAATTACATTCAAATTGTAATATGATTTCAGGTTGAGGGTGAAGATGCTGATGAAAGACAAAGGGCTGTTCAATAGTTGCCATTCCATCTTAAACCTTCTCTATTTGCTTTTTGGGTTAAGAAAAAAAATGCTATAGTAGAATAGGAATTGTGATGGTTAAGTCTTTGACCCACATGAAAATTTTGATTCAAGAAATGTTGCATTTGATATCAAAATGCTATAGTAGAATAGGAACTTTGGTGGTTGAGAAAACTGCTATAAGTTTGTATTTGATACCGGAATGCTATATTATTTAAATACACGACATACCTAACGAGAGGCCAGGCATAAAAGTTAGAGGAAGCAAAATATTTAAACTTATCGGATACAGAGAAGAAACAAGTAGCAAAAAGATTAACCAAAACACTTAAATCAGAACAAGCTGCGTCTGAAGCAAGGGAGCAAGAAGCTTTGGAGAAACTGATGTAGTATGTGTTTGGACTGGGGATTTGAAGCTTTGATATAGTTTTTTAGTCGAAATATGACAGTTTACGAGATAAATGTGGGAGTTTTGTTTAGGTTTATATGAACGCAATTACGGAAAGGGTCTTGTTAGAGTATAACGTTCTCTTGCGTATAAGAAACGTTTTAGGGGGTAGTTTTATGACTTGCTTTTAGTTTTTGTTTTATCTTATTCGCAATTAGTTAAGTCCAGGTGTCATGATGTTTCAGTTATTCTAGCAGTTTATTGTAAACCTCTTTCATGTATTCATTAATATGGGAATGGCAATATTATTCAGGAAATGATTCTGTCCTTTATCTAAGATTGCAGATGCTGGTCTTAGATTTCTGTCATCTTTAAGTTCTATCATCTAGTGTCAGAGCCTTTGATCCAAGATCTGAACACTCGAAATTCTTCATCTAACAAAGTTCAATCTAACACCTCTCCTTCGAACCTACTTAACATTGATCCAACCCAAAATATGCTTAATTCCAACGACCCACAGAACACCCCATGAATGGAATTTTTATCTCAGCAATTATTTGCAATTTTGGGGAGATTGGACAAACTGAAAGGGAAGAAATCTTCTTTATCAAAACAGCCACAAATTCCTCATGTGTCGGTGAGGCATAACATCAATTTGGGAAATTGAATCACGAGGATGACGATGATGAAGATCAGCATAATCTCTGGTGGAATAAGATTCCTTCCAAGCGTCCTCATTCTAAAGTGGAGCTTCCAAAAATTTGAATCTGCAGATCCTCGCGGCTGGATCATGAAAGCGAAGAAATATTTCCATTATTATCAAACTCCTGAAGACATTAAAGTCGACGCAGCAGTGATGGGTGTAGATGGAGATGCATTGGATGTTTTTACCTGGCTTTCTTCACGGCTATCTATTCATTACTGGGAAGATTTATGTCAGATCCTTCCGGAACATTTTGGATCGACAGAATTTCAAAATTCAGACGTCTACCTGTGCGCCGTCAAATAGACTAGAACCGTGAATGAATATCGTCAGGAGTTCATTAGGAGTTCTTCCAAAGTTGAAGGCTGGTCCGAGCGATCTCTAGTGAGAATTTTTATTAATTGCTTGAAGGAAGAATTGCAGGCGGATGTGAAAATTCAAAAGCCCAGAACCGTATATAGAGCCGCAAGTCTAGCGATGGAATTTGAGGCAAAATATTGCAGATTCAAAATTTTCAGGGGTGATTTGGTCTAAGATCTTCAACTATCCGTGGATATGATTCTGGAATTAATTTTTCAGAAAATAAAATCCCTTTTTCTTCGAAATCATATCCCACTTAGTCCTCCGGAAATTACGCCTCTAATTTTTGCGGTGGCTCTTCCTCAAAGTCGTTACTGCTATTGTCTTCTCGTCAACCTTCAGCACTCGGCAATTCTCCAAAATATCGGACCATTAACGACAGTTATGAAGAGAGAACGGTTGTGGAGATAATGACACTAACGGGATGCCTTCTTCGGAATTCTCATAGATCTCTTTACATGCTATCTTGCGTAGTTCTTCAGCCACAACTATGAAATTTTGTGGCACTTTACACTCCAAGTCGATCGTGATTCTGGTAGATAGCTACCCATAATTTCATATCAGATTCGCTTATCCGTGCTCTCCACACGAGATATCGCCTACAGGGCATTCCACACCCTCAACATTCTGTTATTTCGCTCCAAGCATCTCTGTGACATGATTCTGATTTATATAATGAACAATTTCTGCAAGATCTGTTATTTGCCTTCGCTGACATTTTCATCGAACCTTCCACTTTACATCCTGTTCAAACTCACTGCCATGCTATTACTCTCTATCGTGGTGCTGCTCCTCCAAATATCAGACCATATCGCTACCCTCAGTCAGAAAGATGAAATCGAACGGCAAATTGATGAATTATTGACCAAGGGTTTCGTTCGTCCAAGTGTTAGCCCTTTTGCAAGTTTGGTTTTGCTGGTACCTAAGAAAGATTCTTCATGGCGACTCTGCATTGATTACAGAGAACTCAACAAACTCACTGTTCCAGATCAGTATCCTATTCCGAGTGTCGATGAGCTTCTTGATGAATTACATGGTGTGTCATACTTCTCTAAGATGGATCTTTGCTCAGGCATCAAATTCGTGTTGCTTCAGATGATATCCCCAAGACTACGTTTCGTACTCATTCAGGGCATTATAAATGTGTGGTGATGCCTTTTGGTCTTACTAATGCGCCTTCTACCTTCCAAGCAGCAAGGAATGATCTATTTCGACCATTTCTTCGCAAGTTCCTTCATGTGTTCTTTGTTGACATTCGTGTCTATAGCAACTCTTTCAATGACCATCTGAATCATTTATGGATGGTTTTTAGTGCTTTACCAGGCTCATTTTTTTGCCAATCCCAATAACTGCTAGTTTGCCCACATCGAAATTTCCTTTTTGGGACATATTACTCGTGCTGGAGTCGCTGTTGATCCAAAAAGATTACTGCAGTTTCACATTGGCCTATTCCCACAACTATTTCAGAGTTAAAAGGTTTTCTGGGTCTTACTGGTTACTATAAGAGGTTTGTCAAGCATTACGATCAAATTGCAAAATCACTTACTGATATAACCAAGAAAGATGCTTTCAAATGGACTGATTCTGCAACTGCTGCCTTCATTGATTTCAAGCATGGCTTGTCCAATGTACCGGTTTTGCAATTACCCAATTTTTCCAAGTTGTTTATTGTTGAGTGTGATGCCTCTTCCTCCAGTGTTGGTGCTATTTTACTGTAGGACTGTCATCCTATCGCCCTTTTCAGCAAAGGCTTATCTTTTTCCAGTTGCCATAAATCTGCCTATGATAGGGAATTGCTTGCTTGCTTGCTCGCTCTACAAAAATGGCGACATTATCTCTTGGGTCGCCACTTTGAGTTCCATCCTGATCATTGCAGCCTTAATTATCTATTAGAGTAGTGTGGTCATAACCCTGAACAGAAACGGTTAATTCTGAAACTCTTGCCATTTGATTTCAAAATTCTGTACAAGGCTGGAACTTTGCACTCTCCAGATGCCCTGGCTCTGCTGATTTATTTGCTATAAGTATTCCATATGCTACTGAGTTTGATGATTTGCCTATGCTCTTATCTCAAGATGATTATACTGCTCCTATCATCTTCGAAGCCACTCTGCTCCTATGGGTGGCTATGGTGGCACCTTGAAAACTCTGAAACGTCTCCATCAACATTTTTTCTGGAAAAATATGAAAGGGGAAGTCAAGGCATTTGCCCAACAATGTTAGGTTTGCCAACAAAACAAATGCCTTCCCTAATCACCTACTGGTCTTCTACAACCATTGAGGGTTCCTGCTCACATTTTTGAAGATATTTCATTGGATTTCATTACTGGTTTATCTAAATCACAAGGTCTGGAGGTTATTTTGGTGGTGGTGGATCGTTTCAACAAGTATGCTCTCTTCTTGCCTCTCTTCCGTCCCTTTACTGACAAAACTATTGCTGCTATCTTTTGTGAAGAGATTGTCAAGCTTCATGGATTTCCTAAGTCTATTGTTTCTGACGGAGATCCAATTTTCCTTGGTACTTTTTGGCAAGAGCTATTTAGCCTTTGTGGTACTCAATTGAAGATGAGTACTGCTTACCACCCTCAATCTGATGGCCAAACTAAAGTGGTGAACCGTTGCTTGGACACTTATCTTCGTTGTTTTTCTCAAGATCATCCAAAGCGTTAGAGTCTCATCTTACATTGGCTGAACTTTCTTTCAACAGTGGATATCATACTTCAACGGGTTCTACACCTTTCAAAATATTCTATGGCCGAGATGCTCCTACCCTTTTTCCTTTCACCAAGGGTGCTACAAAGATTGATGGCTTGGAAGACTACTTTGAAGAAAGGGATGCTAACCTTACAACCATCTGTGACAATTTAACTATGGCTCAATATCGGATGAAGGAATAAGATGACTCCAATCGATGAGATGCCAATTTTCAACCTAGTGACATGATTTTCCTGAAATTAGAACCACATCTACAAAAATCCCTAGCCCAACGCAAGTATCAAAAGCTTTCTCCACGATATTTTGGCCCTTATCCTGTCTTACACAGGATTGGCTCTATTGCTTATGAACTAAAGTTACTTGCAGGAGCCAAAATTTACCCTATCTTCCATGTCTCTATGCTGAAATTAGACCATGGTTATGATTCTTTCACTCTACTGCCTCCTCTTCCATTTAATGCTGACTGGGAATTACTTCTACAACTAGAGCAGGTGTGTTAGACTTCATGTTTTAATGATTTAATTTAAATATAGTTTTAACATATCTTATTTTTCTATCAACTTATCGATAAGGGAGTTTATTAGTAAGTCATTCGATTAATAAGAATAAACTTCAGTTGTGAAATATGTTTTAAAGGAATTTATCGAAGCATTTATTGATAAAGACTTCAAAAAATAAGAATAAAGCTTGGTTTGTGAAATATGCTTCTAAAAGGCATTTATCGAAATATTTATCGTAAGTTCTTCGATAAATAAGAACATAGTTACAAAATCTGTAAATTAATTATAGAATGATCTTATGACTGCTTTGAAAATGATCATATAAAATCTTAATTTAAAATATATTATATAGCATTATAAATTAGCTATTCTGGCCTGAACTAAGCATTTGTTATAAAATGTTATTTTTTGAAAGTTATTTTTATAAGGATGATTATCAAGTATTATTCGATAAGAGTAAATCTGTTTGAATATATAATGTTTGATATTTATCGAAGCTCTGTTTAATAAGGTATTTTTTCGATAAATACTTCAATAAATATAGACTTTGATATTTCAATCCAAAAATGTTAGATATTAATTGATCTGTGCTCAAACTCTTTTATATTAGTTATACAGCACATTTCTAGATCAATTGCAAGTAGAAATAAGATTAAATGAAGAAATTCATCAAAAAACAAATTTATGTCAGAATGTATTAAATGCTTAAACTATCAGCAACAAACGACTCTATTTTTCAACGGCTACTTCAATGAGTCCAATGGCTATTCAGATGACTCAACTATAAAAGAAGCCACACTAAATGCTAAAGTTTAAGAGAACACGAATGAACAACGAACAACATTCATTACAATATTCTTTACTACTCTGTTTCTCATTCTCTGAATAGAGCATCTTAATCTTTGAGAGAGAAATTTAAAGAGTTTAATTTTTTAGTGTTTATCATTATCACTCTACTAGAGAGTGAGCTAGAAATCTTTATTTATTATTTAAGATACTTAAGAGTGGGACTCTTGAGTATGATTATAACCTTATGGGAAGTAAGGGGGAGTGAGAGATCATTCTCTTGTTGATGTACTGAGGCACTAAGAGCTTGGTAATTCTTGAAAAATAGTGGAATACTTAGAGGAGTTTGAGGACTAGATGTAGGCCAAGTGGTTGAGCTGAACTAGTACAAACTGTTTGTGCATCTTCTTATCTTATTTTTCTACTAGTGATATCTTTCTTAACTCAATCTTTGTGATTTTATTTAATTTTTAATATCACCCAATTCCCTCATCTCTTGAGTGAAATTGCCGTTCTAACAAGGTACTAGACTTTAGTGTTGCAAATCTTCATGGCACTTTAGTTGATTAGATGATAATAACAATTTTAAAATTCAATTAAAACTTAATAAAATTAATAAGATGGTGTTAAAGAAGATATCCCTGAAGAAGCAAATAAGGAAGATGTGCACATAAAGTTTATATTGGTTTAACCCAACCACTTGACCTACATCCAGTCCTAGAGAGCTCCTAGGAGTTTCTATTATATTCCAAGATTCATATGGCTCTTGGTGTCTTAGTACATCAACAAGAGATAACCTCTCTCATTTCCCTTACTTTCCATAAGGTTACAATCTAACTCAAGAGACTTAGTATCTCAAATAGAAGATAAGATGTTTCTAAACTCTCTCAAATGGAGTAATAGTGTTAAATACTAAAGCTCATAATCTCACTCTAAGAAAATGTAAGAAAATGTAAAATAGAATATCGAATGAGAATTAATAAAATTGATATAAGGTTGGTCGATGTTATTGCTGTTGTCGTTGCATTTACTGTGATATAGTGTGCCTAAAGCTATGTTTATTGGATAGCCGTTATACTCATTGATGTATCTATTGATAAAGAGAGTTGTTGAGGTGTAACCATTGAAAGCATTTAATGCATGTTTGACACAAACTAATTTTTGAAGATTTCTATAGTTGATCTTGTTTGCATGCAAGTAATCTTAAAATGCATTATATAATTGATATAACAAGTGTTTAAGTAAAAGCAAAGAAGTTTCCAAAAGTTGAGTTTCATAAATAAAGGTTGAAGTTCAATCTTGTATCAGATAAAAACAATGGTAATTTATTGAATAGCAATTTTATCGATAAGTACATCAATAAATATCAACTTCAAACTAAAATGACTCTTATCAAATAATACTTCAAAAATCAACCTTATCAAAATGTCCTTCAAAAAATGATCGTTAAGTTAGAAAAGCTTGGATTTTGGTTTGTTGAAATATTTATCAAATAGAGATATTTCCAAAATACCTCTTCGATTAATTCCATTTTCCTTCTTTTCATATAATATATTATTTATCGAAATGTTTATTGATAAATAGTTTTTTCGAATAGGTTATCGATAAAATCTTGAGTTTTGGAACTCTTCGATGAAAAACATTCTTCAAAGTGTACTTCGATAAACCATTTGAAAATAATACTTCACTTCATCAGAATTTTGCCAATACTTTTATAGGGGTCATTTTCTCATCTTAGATAGGGTAAAGAGTTTTCTCATAGTGAAGTAACACTTAACTGATTCATTTATCGAAGTGCTTATCAATAAACAATCTCATTGATTAATCCTTTGATAAATTCCCTTTAGAAATTGATTACAAAAACTAAAATGGTTCTTATTAATTGAAGGGCATAGAAACACCCTTATCGATAATCTTTTCGAAGAATAAGCTAACTTAATTAGGAATTAACATTCAATCATTTGACATCAACAAAACATGGAGTCTAACATTCTCCCCCTCTTTGATGATGGCAGTACTAAACTGATAAATGTTAGAAACAATAATAATATGATCAATAAAGATTCAATTATAAGATTAGAAACATAAAATGAAATGCATAAAGATTGAATTGATATAAGAGTCTAGATAGTATTAATGCCAGTAAACAAATTATAGAAATTTCAACAATCAAGTAAAACAAAAACAAGGGCAAAAACAAGTTTGATCATTGCTTCTTATCATTTCTCTCCCCATTTTTGGCATCATCTGGCTTGGGAAGTTTAGAAGCTAAGGGAATAAAGGGTGAGGCAAAAGGAATGGAAAAAGATGGAGTGTTTGAGCAAAGGCTAGAAATTCTTCAACAGAAAAAGTATTCCTATAATTATCAACTTGAGCCCTTAGATCAACCACTTCTTATCTCATAGCTTTTAGTGCTTGTGTGTGAGCATCAACCAAGTTAAAGAGTATCTAAAAGTTATTTCTGGTATTGCCATGAACTTTGGAGACCTCAAAAACAAGCTTCACCTCTAATGATTGCCCAAACTCATTTAATAGTATAGGAATGCTTTGAAATGATGCTTGTCCAACTTCCTAAACTCTAACCATCATCCTCTCCTTAAAGCTTCTTAACTCTTGTTGTAGCATATGTTGGATGGAAGCTTGAGCAAAAGATGGAGTAGAGATATGAGTGGAACCTGCAAAAGATTGCGCTTCATCTTGCTGCTTAAAACTTTATACAATATGCTACTTCCCTTTTTCCTTATGAGATTGCTTGCCTCTAGATGGCAAGGGCAAGGAATTCTCATTCTATGAATTTGCTTAGCCCTAAATCTTGGAATCTTTACTTTATCCCTTTTCTCCAGATAATCAATATTATTGTGTTGGAGAAAGAATGAAACCAATTGAGGATAGGGAATATAAGTGACATTAGACTTGTCATAGTGAAAATTTCTCATCTTACTATATATCAGTGCTCCTATATTTTCTTTACTTATGATTCTAGCTAATAGTAGATAGTCATCTTGATTCAAGTAAGTAAAGCTTCCCGACTTATTCACCAAGCCTCTTGAGTATATATAGTGGGTTATTCGATGATAATCACACATGTCCTGAAACATCCTTCTTTTCTTACATCTTAGGGACCAAATGGTAGCATCTGGAACCACTTCTAAGGCTATTGAAGTAAAATTACTTAATCTGGAATTTTACTCTTAGCGAGTACTGTTCACTGTGTAAATTCTAGAGGAGTGACCTGACTTCGAAAATCATAACTAATTCTAGAAAAATCAAAATAAAGTAGTTCAAATTGGTACACGAAGCTAACTTAATGCTCTTTCAGGAAAAAATAGCTCATTGACCACGCCTTTACCAGGTCAAAGTCAGTAAACGTCTGAAGTTTACTATTCATCCAGCATTTTTTTCCTGATTCCAACATTTTGGTCCTAACATTTGCACTATCCAATCCCCAGTTTCTCTTCATGCTTCTTCAATCCTCTTCTAACCTATCTGTGGGATTGGGATTACATGGAAGGGGTGAGATTTTTGGGAAAATCTCAGTAGCAAATAATACTAAACAATACATGGATTAATGTAAATACTTGTGCTTGCTTGGGAAAATGTTAACATTGCGTAATGTACGTGCTTCCATGTAACATATGAAATACAATTGGCCAAAGTAATCATAACAACAGAGTTTCATACATAAGCACATATGCAACACAATTCAACAAAGCCATAGCACATCAAGCATAACATTCCATGCATACAAGTTTAGGATAAGTTTACTACCTGGCGTGTAGCCTTTCCTTCTAGCTCTTAGCCTTGTCTCTAAGGTCCATTCTTTTTATAAGTTAGAGCCTATACATAGCATAATAATATCTTTATTATTATCCAGTATAGCTATACTTAACTCATGCTTAACTAGGGGTAATATCTTTAATCTGACATTTCCCTAACTTTCTTTCCATCTATGGCTACCTTTATTAATAGAGATATTTGTCTATTCTAACTACTAAGAGCAATCCTCTACTTTATTAAAGTATGGACTAGATAACTTACTTACCTCATTTCTAAACTCTCCCCAGTCCCTAAGCTCCTTGGACTGCTCCTAACTCTACCAGAACTCCTTCATTTCTTTCTCTTCCTTCCTTTATTTCTCTCTTTCTCTTTTCTCTCTTCTTTCTCTTGCTCTTGACCGTGGCTTTCCTTGAAGGGGGAAGGGTCTATTTATAGGTGAGTGGAGGTGGAATGACTAGCTCATATTGCTTAGCTTCCTCAAGAAGTTGTTCCTGCATCTTTACGATGACATCACCTTCCTCAATAACTCACCAATATGACATCATCCAAGGATACCTCAGTGGGTATGTGGCATAATGGTGGGGCTCTTGGGACACCTCACTAGCTGATTCAGCCTTTCCAGAGAATTCCAGAGTCTTTTCCTGGAATGAGTGACAGAGATTGTGCCACGTGTCCTTTTTACTTTCCTCCCTTTTCTAATCTCATGATATATGTCATTAACTTTTCTTATTTTCCTGTAATCATGCCATGTGGCACCTTGTGGGTCCTATGAGGACACATTTCATGCCACTTCATGGTCTAAAGCCATATCTGATCACTTTTCCCAATTATATCCTTAATCAGGTAACTTTACTTTATGACAAAGTACTAAAATATTATTTTAATGCCTCTCAAACTCCCATAACTACTGGACCTACGTTTTTGGTCCTTTAAATATCATCTTGGTTTTCTAACCAAACCCAAACACTCTAGTGGCTCGGTTCCCAAGAAACACTTCTTGCTTCTTCTTTATGCCCACAGGGACTTTCACTATTTTCCCTGAATTTTCACTTTCTTGTAGTTTAGTCCCTGAATATCATTTGTATACTTCTAGGACTCCTGCATAATAGGGTCTAGTAGCCTACCTTTTTCAGGCTACATATTAGGCTTCTAGGCCTGAAAATTGGGATATGACATTTCTCCTCCCCTTAAAATAAATTTCGTCCTCAAAATTTCAAGGTTAAACCTCAATTCATTCCTTGATGAATAGTTTCTCTAAGGAGAATGTCCCTTTCATTTCATAAAATTTTCTTGACTTTCTTAGCTCTTCTTAACTTTTCTGACTACCTTTCATAACTTTATGTATTTATGCCAAACTTTTGTGGCATTTACACCCTTTCTCATATAACTGTGTTCTTTCTTTACTCTATCTTAGACCCTAGCCAGTTCTCATAATATTTCATAGGATTAGATAAGTCCAATTGGGTTTTACAGTTGTATTTCAGGTATTCTAAATCCACATAGACTACATGACATAAATACCTATCAGCAAATTGAAGTTTTAATTCTCCTTCATCTACTCCTTTATTTATATGTCCCAGGGTAGATTACCAGATGAAATATTACCTTTTGAACATACCCCCGCCTTTCATTTTCCTTTTCCAACTTCTTGCTTATTCTTTTGAACAAATGAAAGAGGTTGAGATGAGACTCCCACATTAAGAGCAACATTTACATATTAGTTGATGTTGTCATCAAAGTGAGTGTTCTCTAACCTAGACTCCTCAGACACAGTAAGCAAAATGTGCTTGTTCTCTTTAATAGGATATGAGAACTCTGCCGTGTGCTTTGTAGTGTGATTGAGTCTTCAAGTAGGGAATATGGATCTTTTCTAACCTTGGGCATAAAATATGGATTGAGTCTTCAAGTGGGGAATATGCATCTTTTCTGACCTTAGGCATAAAAGATGGAGATTTCAATTTGGAAGTAGTTGCAGCCGTCTTCCCCTTACTGACAATTGGATTCTTTGTCTTTGTTGCTATCATGATAACATAAAGCAAGATTAAAGAATGTCTAGATATTTGAGAAAAGGAGGGGGTTTCGAAAGAATTAATGTAAGGAATTTAGAAAGAAAAATAGTTTATGATGGTCAGTTACATAGAGTTGACATATTTTTTTATTTAGGGTTTCATGAATTGTCACAACCTAAATTTTAGATCTAGAAGTCCATAAAGTAGCCTAAAATATGTAGGCTACCATGCCCTTTTAAGGAGAAGTCCTAGAAACAGATTTTTAGGGACTAAACTGCAAATAGAGAAAATACATGTACTAAGATGTAAATAGAGAAAGTCCCTGCGGAGAAATATGTAAATAAAGTTGAGAGACTCTAGAAGAGACTCAAAGGTTTAGAAATAGAAAAGAAGTTAGTTACAAGCCTAAGGTTGATGCAGAGGCCTTAAAGTGATGGTTTATAAGGTTAAGCCCGAGCAGGGGTAAAATTGTAATTTTAAAAAGTTTCAGGCCAAAAGGGATAACTATGAATATATAAGGCACAAAAATTCTAGAAAATGGAAAATGAATCATAGAGGCCTATTTATAAGTATAAATGACAAAAATACCCCAAAAATAACTTTAATGGAATTTTTAGTATAATGGCTTAGTTTGAGGTGTTTATCTGGATCTGATTGTTTGAGCCATGAGGAGGCTTGAAAAACATACGGAGTTAAGAGACTGTAGAATTTTATAAAGTTAGTCTCATTCTCAAAAGGCCAGTAGAATAGATCCAAGAACATTTATAGTCTATATATGATCCAAAGAAGCATTTTATGGAAAGCCTTTAAAGTAGTGCTTATCAAAAGAATTATGAGCTAAGGAAATTCATATTTTCTTCAAGATTAGAGGTAGTTTATAGAGCAGACATAATGTTTTTTGGAGCTCTGAGTTGTGTTAAATAGGCTTAAAAAATGTGATCCAATAGCAGTCAGAAAGGATATTCAAGGAATATGCTGAAAAGAAGGGTATTTTGGAGATTTTCAAAGAAAACTGTAGAATTCTATATTAGTCTCAAAAGTTTACATTAATTAAGGATAGGAAGAGGAAATCCTAACAAATTATATGAAATGAATCCTGGTGAATTATAGTGTTAGAAAATAGTTTAATTTGTGAGAAAATTCACTAATGCAATACAAGATTAGACAAGATTTTCTCAAAATACCCCTGAGAGTTTTGTCAAGGAGAATGGTGAGGATTTTGACTTTTACTTCAATATCATTTTGATTTATTTTCAAGATAAAAATGTTAATTAAGGTTAAGAAAATTTAATTAAAGTATGGACCAATAAGAAACAAGATTAAGGCTTTGTAAATATTATGACTTTGAGGGGTATAATTGTCCCTACACTCCAAAAATTTCTCTATAAATACCCCCATGAATAAGTTCCAGCCAAGCATGAAGAACCAAGGGAAAGCTCTTGCAAAATTTTCTCTCAAGTTAGATAATGCAATCCAAGTGTCCAATTAATCGAGTATTCAAGGTAAGATATTCTCCTAAGTCCTTAATCTTGTAGTTAGGATGATTACTTATTAGTTTAAACGGTTATAAATCATTTTATCCTTCTCCTATACATGCTGGCCAAAATCAGTTTGAGTAAGGAAAGGATGAATTTGATGTTAACGATAGGTGAAACAAGTTGTAATAGACTTGATTGAAGTGGTTCTAGCTTGTGTTGATTGAATTTCATGATTTGATTACTAGAGAAGTGCCATGTCCTTGACTAGTTCTTGTGCCTAGCTATTTATCTTTTAGCTTATGTCAAGTGTCCTCAAGAAATTACTGAGGCTATTTATCTTTAGCTTACTATCTCCAAGATCTTATTTATCAATTTAGTAATATGAGATAGCTATCATGTCAGGCTATCTTACCTTAACTAGGCTATATTCATTCTAAAATTTGGGGATTAACTGGCTAACTATCTCATTTACCACTTTTTCTATTGCTTCATTATTACCAAGTTAAATTATCTAATTACATGTCATATGGTACGAGAGCAACATAACTTTCTTATTATATATACTCTACCCTATATTTAATGTGAAAGGGGAGCATTCATTTATCACAGCATACTCTAACATGCATAATGTGCAAGGAGAAGCAATCATTTAAGCATACTCTAACATGCATGTCATCATATGACAACTACAAGGAGATACAACTGTTCAGCATAACTTATGGTAACATAAGCTATATTATCACATAATTTGATCAACCATCCATTATACGTATGCTGCAATTAAATAGGTAAAGTTTAAAGCATTCTTTTCTTTGTCACAGTATCTGCTAGATCTTGATCATTTATTCAAAAACCTAAGAAAACTATCCATTTAACTTAGACGGCCACTTTACCCTCATACCAGGGTATAGACTTAATCCTTAACTGCTTTCTCTAACTTTCAAGCATTACTCTTTTTGAGACAGGGAGTCTCTTAATCTGTGGCTACCTTTCCTTTTAATACTGCTAGTCATACTTAGTTTCATTCTATCATAACATCTCCCATCGCTTGAAAGACTATGTCCTTGGCCTCACTGTAATCTATAACTGAGTCTACTGCTTCCTTTTAGCTAATTGAGGAAGGGTTTGCCTCAAATCTCTATGCCATTCATACTTTTAAGTTTTCCCTATCCTCAAGGATCACTATCAGGTGAGAAGCCATCTCTTATTAAACCTCAATGTTCAATTTCCCTAGAGCATTTATGTCCAATCCATAATCTTAGTTGGACTATGAATAAGTAACCTATCACTAACCTCAATCCCAATTAGGCCTTAGATAATTCGCTACATACTCTGTTTCCTAATCAGAGCAAGTTTATCTTGCACTAGAACCTCTGTTTTATACTAAAACTTTGTTTCTGCATCAATGCCAAAATCTTTTGCTCTAATTACAAAATAAATTATCCTACTTTTAACCTCTCAGAGTATATATTCAGAAGCATATTTAACTACCGAAAAGTATTACTTTGGTCCAAAAATTAAAATTTTAAAACTTACTTCTCAGGTACTGTTCATTAGGTAATTTTCATATTGACATTCCAACTTTAAAAATTCATAACTAATTATAAAAAAATTAATGAAGGTGATCCAAATTTTTAATTGAATCTCTTTTATAGATATTTAAGGAAAAAATAAAAATCTGGATATTTACCTTGCCAATCAATACATTTAAATGGTTCCGTTTTATTGTTCATATGACAAATTCTAGAAATTCTAAATTCTGTCTCATAACTTTGAAAATTTATTTCTCTTGATATAAATATCCAAATAAGGTGTATTACCTATGAATTTAAATATCTGGATATTTAATAATTGATTATAAAATTTTGTGGATTAATTCCTTCATTTGCTAGGTCAAACTGAAGTCACAACAAAACTACTTTAGGACATACGTTTTTACCATTTTAGTTTCCTTTCTTTAATTTTCAATAATTGTTTCAGCATGCATAAACCATCTCTTTAGCCTCTCATACATTCAGATACATCATGAGGTTATGCCATAATTATTTTATATATTTTTCTTTATATATAATGGCATATTACAAACATTACATAAAAAGAATAACATACATGACATGCCATTACTTGTCTACTTCTTCTTTTCCATTCCTTAGCTCATGTACCAAGCATGATTCTTCCATCATAAATAAACTATTATGATTGGTTATGAGAGGGTGAGATTATGAGGAATCTTAGTAGCAAACATTACCATTTACATATGCAAGATGGATGCTAATGCATGATATGTAATTCATTAAACTTTCTTTAATTAATAACATGCCATCATGCTTTATGCTTTGTATAAAAATACATGGTCATGGGAAACATATTATTCATAATATATTCAACACCATTTATCATGTCACAACATCATTCAATCATCATATACATGTCAACATATAAGCATACCACATCAAGCACATCAAGAGGTAAGTCCACTATCTTAAGATATAAGCTTTTCTCTTGTTATTGAACTTGCTCCTTAAGCTTCCAACCAAACATTTGATTGCTTTCTCATCCTCTTTAACTTATTTTCTTTGACATATCATGGCCCTAAATATAACATCCTCATTTTCTTACATCTTAGGGACCATTCAGTAGCATTTAGAACCACTTCTAGGGCCATTGAAGTCAAATCATACAATCTGGAATTTTACTCCCAGCGAGTACTGTTCACTGTGTAAATTTCAACGGAGTGACCTGATTTCAAAAAATCATAACTAATTCTATAAAAATCTTTCAGGGAAAAATGACTCATTGACCATGCCTTGACCAGGTCAACTTTGGTCAAAGTCCAAAGTTTACTGTTCCTCTAGCGTCCTGTCCCTGATTCCAGCATTCTGGTCCCAACTTTGATCAATCATATCTTTATGTGTAGATATCCAAATGAGACATTCTATATATCAGATCGAAGCTTGGCATGTCTACTATTTACTGGAAAAATACCATACATTTATTCAATCATTTACTAGTTATAATTACAGCTCAAATGTCACTGCCTCTATCACGAGTTACTGTTCACAGTGACAATATCCAGCAATTATACATACATGAATCACATATCAATCATGCTAAGCAATTAACATCTCTTCATGCATCTTTATCTCCTCCATCTTGAGAAGACCTGCTGTAATTGGATTGATATGGAAGGGGTGAGATTTCTAGGGAAATCTTAGTAGCAAATGGTACTAAACAATGCATGCATTAATGTGAATACTTGTGCTTGCTTGTGAAAGTGTTAACATTGCATAATGTGCATGCTTCCATGTTACATATGAAATATAATTGGCCAAAGTAATCATAGGAATAGAGCTTTATACATAAGCATATATTCAACACAATTCAACAAAGCCATAGCACATCAAGCATAACATTCAATGCATATAAGTTTAGGATAAGTTCACTACTGAGATTTCCCCAGAAATCTCACCCCTTCCATATCAATCCAATTACAGCAGGTCTTCTTAAGATGGAGGAGATAAAGATGCATGAAGAGATGTTAATTGCTTAGCATGATTGATATGTGATTCATGTATGTATAATTGCTGGATATTGTCACTGTGAACAGTAACTCATGATGGAGGCAGTGACATTTGAGCTGTAATTATAACTAGTAAATGATTTAATAAATGTATGGTATTTTTCCAGTAAATAGTAGACATGCCAATATTCGATTTGATATATAGAATGTCTCATTTAGATATCTACATATAAAGATATGATTGATCAAAGTTGGGACCAGAATGCTGGAATCAGGGACAGGAAGCTGGAGGAACAGTAAACTTCAGACTTTGACCAAAGTTGACCTGGTCAAGGAATAGTCAACAAGTCATTTTTTCTTGAAATATAATTATGTTAGCTTCGTGTAGCAATTTGAAACACTCCATTTAGATTTTTATAGAATTAGTTATGATTTTTCGAATGAGATCACTCCGCTGGAATTTACACAATGAGCAGTACTCGCTGGGAGTAAAATTCCAGATTGTATGATTTGACTTCAATGGCCCTAGAAGTGGTTCCAAATGCTACTGAATGGTCCCTAAGATGTAAGAAAATGAGGATGTTATAATTGTGGTATCAGAGCATAGGATTATGGCTTAAGAAATGCTCTGAATAACAGTATTCGAGGGAGTTTAACATGAAAGAAATGGACACTACTCACAAGTCCAGCATAGTGAGAAGTCTATATGCAGATAGATGATCAAGACCTAGCAGTTAAGGTGATAAAGGGACAAAATATTTTAAAGTCTACCTAGTTAATTGCTTAATGGCAATATGAGTATGAGGGATAGTTAAGCAAACTATGTAATGATGCATGGCTTATGTTGCCATAAGTTATAATAAGAAATTGCATCTCATTGCAGTTGTCATGTGATGACACACATACTAGAGAATGCTTAATTGATTGCATCTACTTGTATATTATGCATTTGAGTATGCTATGATAAATGAATACTCCCCTTATGCAGTACGTACTGGGTAGAGTATTCCAGATGAGAAAGTTATGTTGCTCCCATGCCCTATGACATGCAATTAAATAATTCAACTTAGCAAGAATGAAGCAATAGCAAAGTGCTAAACTAGAAAGTTAGCTACTTGATTCTCAGAAGATAGAAAGAGAATTTATGATTAGACTATGATAGTCAATAGGATAGAGAATGAGACACAGGTATGAAAGATAATATGGCTCTAAGAAAGAGTAGTTTTTAAGTAATATAAGTTAATATTTTTGCAATAGAACTAGATTGCTCTTGCAATAGAGTAAAGTCCCTCTGATGAGATAAATAGATGATGACAGATATGTGCATGGTAGAGCTTGTGTAGCTCCCTGCAATGTTAAATGTAATAAAGTTATAAAGATGATAATGGTATATGAAGTTCCTGAGTGATAGAGGAAATGAGTCAAGTCCTAATAGATAATATTGGCTTCTGTGATCATTTTTGGGGAATTATCTGTGGAGTTAACAACTATGTGGAAGTGACTAACCTTGTAACTTTGTCCGTTGGTTTAGGTCTTCTAGAGATGAGAATACAGTACAATGGAATCCAGTAGATTCTGGAGGATTACAGTTAGATCCTAGTATGGCTCACAGGGTCACAGTTAGATCCTGAAAGGCTTACGGTTGATCGCAGTAGATCCCAAGGGTAACAGTAGACCAAGCCTAGAGCAAGAAAGTAATAAGCCATAATCACAGTATTTCTTTGGAAGGACAAATACCAAGGAAAAGTTAAGGTATAGAAGCTTCACAAGTTGATTAACTCATAACAGAGAGAGTACCCATGATGCTAGTTTCAGATAGCCTTATTACTATTCAGAACTAAACTCAGAATCTTCTTACACGTAACAGGAACTCAGTGATCAAAGTTAAAGTTGTTAATCTTGAGTTCCAAGGATTTATGAGAATGTTTTATAAGATATGAGAAAGGGTCAAATGAGAATAAAGAGATCTTTACGATGATATTACAAAGACTAAAAATAAAGGTAAGTAGATCCTCCAGATGAGGACAAAGATATTAGAAGGCCAAATAGACCCAAGAGAGATAGTATATGATGGGTCTAAGATGGTAAAGTACCAGGGTCAGAGCCAGTGAGCACCAATGCTTCAGAGTTTTATCTGCACATTTTAGTTAAGCGTGCTCAAGCAAGGGTAGTCTAATGATGGGTGACCTCCTGGGAAGTGATGAAAAAAATGTGAATGCAATAAGAAATTGTCATATATGCACAAAGCTATGTAAAATGATAGAAAGAGCTATGAAAAGCTAGAAAGGGTTATGAACAGTAAGAGACTAGAACCCTTATTTCAAGTCCAAATGAAATGGATTTGAAAGATGAACTATGATATAGCCAGATTTGACCAGATATGCCATTTTATATCATGAAAGATAAGAAATGAGAAGATATGCCTTGAGAAGTAGCTGTATAGCTAGCTTTGTAAACAGATAGAGAGGATTCTATTTAAGAAAAGATAAGATGTTTGAATGATGAGCTACATGTGAAAGAGAAAATGAGAGCTTTGAGAGCTTCCACTCCTTGCATAGAATGTCAGGCCTTATGTTACGTTATATTATGTGATGTTTACAGAATATACTAAAGCTCCGAATGTTAGAGCAATGCAAGTTCTATGTGTTAGAGGTGTGTGAGCTCCGAGTGTTAGAGCTGTGCATATTAAGAGAAGGAATGCTTGAGCTCCGATGTTAGAGCTTTGCATTCATGGGTAGGTATATAGTCCTGCAATATGTTGGCCAGGCATTATGCATGTTAGAGTATGTGCTCCTATACGCTCTTATATACTCCTATGTGCTCCTATTTAGCAGTAGAGCAATGAAAGAAAGAATAATGATATAAGTCCTCTCTCTGTATTATGATGAGTTTTTAAAGATGATAAGAATGTATGATGATATGAGAATGAGAGTTAAAGTTTGTGGATATTCAGAGAATTCTGCTAGATACTCAAATGAGCAATAAGTGATTGCACTAAGAAATATGATGAATAATTAGTAGAAGCCCAGTATATAGCCTGAAAAAGGGATGCTACTAGACCCTGTTGAGTAGAGGTCTCAGTAAATAGAGAAAATTATGTTGATAAGTTAATGCAACACAGAGTTCTGATATGAGGTCCCGAAAGATTTATATTAATTTCCAAAGAAAAGGAAAATTATTACGGTATGCTCTAGACCTCATAATCAGATGAAATGTGGCAGAAATTATTACCTCTTTACCTAGAGGATTTATCTGTCTTTTATTCTTATCGTAATATTTCTCATCGCCTGTAAGACTTTTATGTCTCTAACCTGAAGGATTTCTGTGTCCTTGGCCTAACTATAATATATTTGTAATCCATAACTGAGTCAGCTGTCTTCTTTCAGCTAACAGAGGAAAGGTTTGGCTCCTATCTTTATGCCATTCAAACTTTTAAGTTTTTCCTAATCCTCCTGTATTACTAACAGGCGAGAAAGTATCTCTTATTAAGCCTCAAGGTTCATATGAATGAACTCGATTGAGTATCCATCAAAAGAGTTCTCTTCCCTTAACTCTAACCCTTAACTTCATGCTCACCTTTCTCTAATTGAGAGGAATGCTTCTGGCACAGAACAGAAGGTTCTGGCCCAGTGATGCTCTGGTGTAGATAGCCTAACCCCTTAAGCAAGTAAACATTTGAACTAAGAGTAGACTGAGATTGATAGACAGAAAGAGTTAAGAGATATGCTACAAAAAGTACGTAATGAGATACGTTATGAGAAATATGTGATATGATACATGATGAGAAGTATGTAATGAAAAGTACAATATGAGGTGCAATTTCTTATTATAACTTATGGTAACATAAGCCATGCATCATTACATAGTTTGCTCAACTATCCTTCATACTCATATTGCCATTAAGCAATTAACTAGGTAGACTTTAAAACATTTTGTCCCTTTATCACCTTAACTACTAAGTCTTGATCATCTATCTGCATATAGACTTCTCACTATGCTGGACTTATGAGTAGTGTCCATTTCTTTCATGTTAAAATCCCTCAAATACTGCTATTCAGAGTATTTCTTAAGCCAGAATCCTATGCTCTGATACCACAATTATAACATCCTCATTTTCTTATATCTTAGGGACCATTCAGTAGCATTTGGAACCACTTCTAGGGCCATTGAAGCCAAACATCAGAATCATATAGGATATTATAGGAAATTCCCATATTTAATATAAGAATTTATAAAATTTACAGAGTCAGAAAAGGAATCCTGTAGAAGCCTTACGGGATTTTGCGGTAAAATAAAATACCCGATAAATAAGATCAGGTGAGATTTATTGTAAATTGTGCCATAAAGGTAATGAGGCTAAGGAGACCATACCAAGGCCCAAATGGCGCCATAGTAAGCCCAATAAAGTAGTGAGATAGTTATGTGGGCCAGAGTCCAGAGCAGTCCAGGAAAAGTGTGAAATTACGAAAATGCCCCTAGATGCCCTATTGTACTAGTGATGGATGGAGGGTATTCTGGTCATTCTGGACAGGCAAAAAATGTGTAAGATGGTATAAAGATGATTAATTAGAGCCAGTAAATAGTCTGATGATGTTTGAATAGATGATAATGCCCTTTGAGAAATTAAAGTAAAATCGGACACCGATAAAGGGTTAAAGGAAATGTAGGGAATTTTCATCAAGACTTCTAGGTCTCAGAAAATTATGAGACTTTATAGGTAATTTATTTTATATTATAATGAATTTCTAAAAATGTTAGAACTATTAAAAGAGGTGTCTAGCATTTATTTCAAAATTAGGATATTTTAAGAATATCGGTATAAGGAAAGTACCTTGGGATTTGTGCCAATTAGCTATTGGACCCAAAGAAGGCCTATGGAAGACCAAAATTTCGTGCTAGGGCAGCCCATTAAGTCCCAAGAGTTGTCTTGGAGCCCAAGTCCAATAATGAATAATTTATGAATTTTTAAAAAGAAAAAAAAGGATAAAGTGTGAATTATGGCTTGCACATGGTGGGACCCACACATCCACACACTTGGCGTACAAGACAAGGGGGAGGAGAAGATTTTTGTCATGTGGATTTATCTCAAGTTGGCTTGGAGAAGAATTAAAGCATAGAAGAAGAAAAGTGAAGTATTTAAGATGTTAGCATATGCTATGCACTTTCCATGTATGTCAAAGCCATGTAAAGTATCTATTTATGTGATGAGATTGTATGAAACAATTATTGTATAACCCCATGATGTATGTAAATTCAAAAAAAGCAAAAGAGATGATTTATGTATGCTGGAACAATTATGGAAAGTGAAAGAGAGGAAACTGAAATAGTAAAAAAACTAGGTCCTGAAGCAGTTTTGTTGTGGCTTCAGTCTGACCTAGCAAATGAATGAATTATTTCAAGAAATTTTATGAGCATGTAGTAAACATCCATAGCTTTAAGTGCATAGGTAGAATGTTTCATTTGGATGTGTATATCAAGAGAAATGAATTTCCAAAATAAGGGACCAGAAATTGTCTCTAGAGTTTTTGACCAAATGAATAGTAAACTTAAACGCATAAATTGTATCAATTGGTAATCATTTGGTCTGGGAATTATTTTTCCCTTAAATTTCAAGATGTTATCTTCATGTAGCTTTCTGAACCACTTCATTTCTAGTTTTCTAGAATTAATTATGATTTTTTGAAGTTCGTCATATAATCTGGAATACCATATGAATAGTAACCCGAGAAAGAGTAAAATTTCAGATTTGGCTAATGGACTTCCAAGGTCTTGTAAGTGGTTCTAAATGCTACTGAATGGTCCCTACGACGTATAAAAGTAAGGATGTTACACTATGCACAATTACACTGTGTATTAACTCATTAGAGTCATTATATAAACATTGCATACTAACTCTTAATTCTTAGAGTTGGTGGTTTAGCTTTGTAATAATTATTTCCTTAGACCAATCCTACATAATTTTGTCCAAGGAATCCAAATATGATCTTGGAATTATGATAATCATACTCCTCCTATGAAATCTATCTAGAACTGTCACATCCTTACTTTTAACCTCAATTATACTCCATTAGAAGTGATTGGAACTAATTACATGATCATTTGCTTTGAAAATATCCATTTCCAAAAGATTTGCTTTCAGGTACTGTTCACTGTTACTATTTATTTGGTAATTCCAGAACATGTACTCTACTTTGAAAATTCATAATTAATTGTACAAAAATCAAAATAATATGGTTCCAATTTCTAATGAAATCTCTTTCACATATCTTTGAGGGAAAAATATGAAACTGAGGTTTTCTTGTCCCAATGAAATCAGTTTAATCGTTGAAAATCACTGTTCATTTGGTAAAATCTGGAAGTTCCAGTTTCTTTGCTTCAACTTTAAAAATTTGTTTCTCTTTGGTTACTTGTCCAAATGAAATGTGTTACATATGGAATTAAATCTCTAGACGTCCTCTTTAAGATAACCAAATTTCATAGAAAAATTCATTCATTTGATATATGAAATCATTGCATGAATGTCACTGCCTCTCAGCACTCGTTTTATCTCAATTCCAGATCTTACTTCAAAGTTTGGAAAATCATAACAATTCGGATACTTATCCAGTTAAGGCGTTCTTGGTGTCCATTTAAAGATATGTATCTTAGATAACCTCACACCAAATTTCAGACTAAAACTCGTTGGTTTACATATCAAAATAAGCATCACATCACCACGGCCTCAAAATAGGGTTACAAAAATGTACACCATACACACTAACATATCATCCCATATTGTCATGTAAGTCATATAACTTGTTATACAAACTTAATCATCAACAATTACTCTCTTCCCTTGAGAGGATCCAGCACCTAAAACATAGTTATGCATGTGGAAGGAATGAGATTTCATGGAAATCCCAATAGCAAGTTACACAAACTATAATATCATGCATGAATAATTGTATGCTTAACATGTTATCATGTGATGGGAGCTACTTCATAATGGTACATAAGCAAACTCTGACATGCATATTGTCATGACATAACTTGCAAGGAGTTGCAATCATTCATACTTCATCATAACATGATGACATAAGCTCAAGCTCAACCAAACACCATAATCAACAAGCAAGCAAAACAATTAAACAAACATGAGTTATAGTTAGGTATCCTTGCTACCTCTTAGCTATCTTGGTCAAGACCTTCTTGAAGTGCTTTCCTTCCTTCACAAATGTCAAAACCTAGCCATTACAACATAATATCAAGTTACAACTCAACTTGAAACCAAATCCAAGACTAGGTTTTCACTAGCTCCCTTTCTTTCTCTATTTTATGTTTCCTACTTCCACCTTTCCAAAATAAATTCTCATGGTTCATTTCCACATAATTTTTCATTTAGAATCCAAATATAAAATCATAATTTCCAAAATCAAAACATACCAATTGCCACAGTGCCAAACCGAAATGCATGCTCTTGTTTTCCAAAAATTCTCATTTTGATTCCAATGCTTCCAATACTTGTTCTCCTACTTTGTCCCCACACAACTTTCCATTTTAAACTCATTGGAAGCATCAAAATCATGAAATTCCATCATATGAACAGTATCACATACAGTACCAGCAAGAACACAAAATCCTAAATCCAAACATACTTGAATTCACAAGCTTATACCACTTGATTCTAGCTTGTTTAAGCTTGTCTAAACTATCCATAATATAAAACTCATATTTTAACCAAATATGAGCAGCACTTCCAGCAGCAACCATAAGGGAAATATAGCATGAAAACCCCTTAAAACCATGAGCCAACTTGCTAGAACAAAGCTCAAGATCAAGGGAGATGATTACCTTGCTTGTTACTTCACTTTGGTTGCTTCTTTCTTGGTTGAATGGAAATTTTGCAAGAGTTTCCCTATGGTTCACCATGCATGCCGAAGTGTTCTGAATAGGGGGTATTTATAGAGAAATTTGGGTTGAAATGGATGGCCAAAATTGATTTGGTTACTATTTAATCTAAAAGCTCACATTTAATCTTGGATTTTACTTTTCTAAAAAGAATAATTATTACATCATGTGGGACAGCTCATGGGACACCTAAGAGGGTAAGGTGGCGTGCTGCCCATGCAAAGAACCTTTTGGAGAAATTCTAGTCCAATCCAGTACCGATCAGTGCAGTTTCACAATAACCGGACTGTGCTCTGTTCCTAATTTTTTTATAATATACCAGGATATGTATTATATCCTAAAAATTAATGTCTAGGATTCTCATATCATTGAAAATATTATACTGAGTATTTATCTTCCATCCATCCCTTGGGAAATGACCAAAATACCCTTGGTGTCCTTTCCTGCACTGTACTAACCTTAAGAGCAAAATCGTCATTTCACCCCTCTTTATACTGGCTCATGGTGTATATGGGCTCTAAATAATCCTCTTTATACTATATGACACATTTTTAGCCTGTATAAAGTGACCAAAATGACCTCTATCCACTACTGGTACAGTATGGGTATCTAGGGGCATTTTCGTAATTTTACACTTTTCCTGGACTGCTCTAGTCTCTAGCCCACATAACTGTCCAGTCACCTTAATGGGATTATGATAGTGCCATTTGGGCCTTATTATGGGCTTATTGCCTGTATTACCTTTATGGCCCAATTCACGTTACAACTCTCCCGATCCTATTTATCGGGTATTTTATTTCACTGAAAAATCCCGTATAGTTTCTACAAGATTCCTTTTCTAACTCTCTCAATTTTATAAATTCATATATTAAATATATGAATTTTCTATAAGGTCTCATCTGATTATGAGATCTGAAAAATACTGTAATAATTCCTTTCGACTTCAAAAATTTATATCAATTAATCGGGACCTCAAATCAAAATTGTGTGTTGCGTTAAACTGACCGGAATATTTTTGTCTATCTACTAGTAAAATTGGGTCTGATCTGATTCCAGGCATTTTTGGCCTGTTTTGGCTCAACTTTTCCATATTTACGTTTAGGTTCCTTAACTTTTGAATAATTGCACTTTAGTCCCTGAACTTTTCATTAATTGCATTTAGGTCTCTCATTTTTCTTCTACTTTCACTTTTCACCTTCAAACTTTTAAATTTTCATTTTGGTCCCTATTCTTTCCTTAGTTATTAATCCTTCCCTTTCCTTTCACAATCTGATACAGTTTATTCCAAGAATCTTATATCCATTGCAGATAAACTGTACAGGTACATCAGGTCAAAAAAATTGGGGATATGACAAGAACCATAAGCAACCTCATAAATTCTAAAAATTCTCATTTTAATTCCAATGTTTCTAATACTTGTTTCTCTACTTTATCCCTCACAATTTTTCATTTTAAGACAATTGGAAGCATTAAAATCATGAAATTATAACTCCTCCCAGGCACATGAACAGTGATAGAAAGGGTCTCAAGATTATAATTCTAAGATTATATGATTTCCTAATCTCAAACTACTTAATTCTAGCTTGTTTAAGCTTGTCTAAACATTCCAAGACTTAAAATTCATATTTCCCCTTTAATTCCAGATCATGTCTAGCAGCCAAAATGGAGAGAAAAATGGTGTTTCAACCATCCAAATCCAAGAGAAATCTTTCTACAACATAATACAAAGTAGGAGGAAGAAGTTACCTTGGATCCTTGCTTGTTTAGCTACTTGATTTTCCTCTTCTTCTTGCTCGAAATCCATTTTGGCATTACCTCCCATGGTCTTCCAAGCCTTACGTATTGCTGAAATGGGTGGGGTATTTATAGAAAAGTTTGGGTTGAAATGGATGGCTAAGATTACTTCAATTACTATTTGATTTAATAGTCCATATTTAATCTTCCACCAAACTTGCCCTAGAAGCCACTTTATGACATCATCTATGACTGTTTAATAACTCTAATTCTTTTGAGATTCCATAATATGTTTTTTGAACTTAAATCCACTATCTAGATTTTTTTTACCATTGACATTATTGGACTTAGTATTTATCTGTTTACCATCCCTTGAAAAATGACTGAAATGCCTTTGGTTCACTATTTGTCACTATATTAACCCTAAGGGCATAATTATTATTTCACACTTCTTTACACCTTATCAGGGTATATACTAGCTTTAATTAATCATTCCTATACATGCCTTGGCTTTTTAAACCTATCCAAATGACCAAAATACCCTATATTAATCTCTTATTTAGTATTATAACACATGAGTATTTTCGTTAATTTATATTTTTTAGGGTTACTCTATATACTAGCCCACATGATTGTTAAAATATTTTATTGGGCCTATGGAACACTAACTTTAGCCTTTAAATGTGTCCAATGCCTTTATGGCATAATTCCCAAGAAAACCCACCCAAGAGTATTTATCGGGTGTATTATTCCACTCTAAATTTCATTATAAATTATGCAGAACTCCTTTTTGAGTTCTATCATTTTATGAATTCTCATATTAATTATAAGAATTTACTATAAAATTTTATCTGATTCTAAGGTCTGGACGATACTGTTCTAATTTTTCCAAACTTTAGAAATTCCTATCATTTTATCGGAACCTCAAATCAAAATTCTTTGTTGCGTTAAACTAATAGAATACTTTTCTTTATTTACTAGTAAAATTTAGGATTGAACTATCTCCGTGCAGTTTTAGGCCTTTTCTGGCTCAACTTTATATAATTACTATTTTACCCCTGAACTTGTGACAAATTGCATTTAAATCCCTCAACCTTTTTATAATTACACTTAATGTCCCAAAGCTTATGTCTACTTCTATTTTTTACCATGGAACTTTTAGAATTTTTATTTTGGTCCTTTCTTTTTCAAAATGACCATTGTCCTTGAAACTTTCATTAATTGCAACTTAGTCCCTAAACTTTCACTAAATTACAATTTATCTCCTTTTTCTTTATAACTTTATACATTATCTATTTCTTTAGCTTAAAACTTATCTTAATCATTAGCTTTTGTTCTGTTTATTGTCATAGTCCTTTCCTGACCTCTTTCCTCTATCAGTTTTCTATAGATAGGGAAAAATTAATTGTCTATAGGTAAGGAAAAGCAGCATATGACATTTCTTCCCTCTTAAATAAATTTTGTCCTCAAAATTAAGCTCGTACCTTAGTCAAATCATAATGGATATCTCTCTCTTATATCCTTCTCTATTTTATTACTAAGGTTCGGTGGTACTTTTATGTAATTACATCTCTTGTCTTAGCATTTGGCAGAATTTTCGTAGTATCCATAGAGCTTTACATCCTTCTTGTGTTATCATACTCCTCTTTTGGTTCATTCAATGTCAAAGTTTGCTTCTTTCTATTCTTTTTTTCTCATCAGTCATTTATTCATCTATTTATTGATGACTCACCATATATGAGTAGTGTCCATTTCTTTTATACATAACTCTTCAAAAATTTGATGAAATTCTAAGGTTTATGTTTGTATCATACTTCTTATCTTATTACATGTTTCTCTTTCTATATCTTGAGATATCACAAGCCTAACAATCTCTGTGACTTATAACTTTACCAGCTTCTCAGGAGAATATTGCTCTTTTGCTTTTCTTTCTCCTGAAACAAAGTTGTAATCTGAATCTTTCCTTTTATATCATCTCTTTGGGTCTAACATAAGGGTTTTTACTCTCTTACTTTTCATAACTTTTTCTAACTCTTCTTAGCTTTTCTTATCATCTTACATACTTTTTTAATCTATGCCAAACATGTGTGGCATTTGCACCATTTTTCATCACTTCCCAAGGGGTCACCTTTTATTGGCCTACTCTAGTTGAGCACGCTTAACTGAAATTTACTAATAAAAATATGAAGTACTGGTGCTAACAGGCTCCTATCCTAGTACTTCATTGTCTTGGACCCTTTTCATATTATCTCTCTTGGGTCTATTTGGCTCTTATTCACTTTAATTTCATCTTCGGAACTTATCTGTTTAGACTTGATCTCTTCTTATTTTATGTGGGGTACTCTTCTCTTTCTTAGGTATTCTCCTTACAGACTTAATACATTATACTCAAAACTGAAAACTTTAACTCTGTTGACTATAATTCCTTCTTCGTCTAAGAGGATTCTAATTTCAGTCCACACAATAAAATTATCTAGAAACAAAATGATGTGGGTACTTTCTCTATATGAGTTAATTAACTCGTTAGGCTTTCCTACCTTAACCTTGTCCTTAGTAATCATCTTCCTAGAGAAATACTACATTATACTCATAACTTCATGACTCATTCCTTTCTTGAGGTTAGGTCTACTACGACCATCGGAATCTAATACTATCTACCATAAAGCACTTCAGGATCTAACTATAACCCTAAAACTCTGTATAAGCCATACTAAGATCTAATTGTGATCCTCCAGAATCTACTGTGATTCTGTTGTATTGTGTCATAATTCTCTAGAAGACTTAAAACCATTGGACTAAGTTACAAGGTCTGCCACTTCCACTCAGTTGGTAACTCAACTGATAATTTCCCCTAAACTTTTTCTTTTAAACAATATTCTCTTTTTTATTAAGACTTTACTCATTTCCCCTTTCACTCAGGAATTTCTCATATCGTTCTTATCTTTCATTTCAAATCATGACTTTAATATGTACAATACTAGAAAGAGCTACATAGGCTCTACTATGCACTTATTGCTATAAACTATACATCTCATCTTTCTTATTATGGTTTTGTGTAGAACTGCTAAAGAGTTTCTTAGCTCATTTGGGGAACATGGCATTCCCATGAGTTGTACTGTCTATTTCCTTGTACTGGCTCTATCTCAAGAGCAATTTGAGTCTATCGCAAGAGCAATCTAGCTCTATTAGGAGAGAATTTACTTTCATTACACAGACACTACTGTCTCAGAGCTATATCATCATTTTCATAACTATATTTTAATTCGTTTCATATTATCTATGTTATGTTCATAGCTCATCATTAATATATCTCATCATTATTAAAGGATACATCCTGAGTATTGTAATCATATGTCTATAGGCATGCCAATATCATTTATCTATATAACTATAATAAACATATTATATCATCTCCTTTGTTATAACAAATTATCATTATCTTACCTCAAGCCCTATTTCTAATCCTTACTTTAATCATTGAGGATTAACTGGAGCTAATTATCTGATCCATTTCTAACATGTAAATGCAAATATATCAGGTATAGAGTAGCTTAACAATGCACATGTTGGCCATGACTATTTAACCATGCATAGGGTACTGCCACCCTTAAACTAGTGGGAATAGGAACACATTCATCATATGGTAGAATTCTAATAGGAAGATGCAATTTCCCTTAACAGTCATCGTTATAAACGAATGCCATCACACCTGAGTCACATATTGAATATACCTAGTGATCATTAATCTATACTATCTCTTAATTTATCTCAGGCGACTTCCCTAACTTTTCTTTAATCTGGGCACAACTCTTTTATTTGTCTAGGGATTCTTACCTGTTGTATTTTGTAGACATTCTCTAGCAACATGTCTTGGCTTGGCACATCTATAGTAGGGGTGTACACAATGCCCGTGGCCTAGTTAACCTGCTTGAGCTCAGAGAAAAATTGCCCAGCCTAACCCATAAAAAGTTGCCCAAAATATATTTGGGCAGGGTCGGGCTTTAGCCAACAACTTTCCTTACTCATTTTTAAAGTATTGAACATAATTCTTATATTTCCTAGATATCGAAGTTGCTCCTATGCTTTGCTTGCCAAGCATTCGATTATTGGTGTTGCAATAACGCTACAAATATGTGACCCCTACATATTTCAATCTTTCTTTTTTATATATACAATGGACTTCAAGACTTTAATTACTATCTTTTTATTATCTTATTTTTAGTAGATTATAGATATTATTTAACTCTTAAAGACATAAATATGATATTATTTTATAAGTTCATGATTGCAGATTTTTTCCTACAATATGAGTGGGGGCATCACAATTTGGGCATGCAAGCTCGCTCATGCCCAATCCAAAATTGTTAGGGCTTTTATTAGGTAGGGCCAGGCATCGGGCAATAAAATGTATCCTATACTTTTTTCGGGTAGGGCACCGGGTAAGGGCTGCCCTGCCCATGCATACCCCTAATCTACAGCAACTTTCTTAAACTTATAAACAAATCTTATTTTTGTGGTATCTACTATATATCTCGTATCCCTTAGGTATTGATTGCATGATTGAACTTCTTAATTCATTACCTCTTATCAACCTTTAACCTTTATATTTTTCTGGGCATTGTAAACTTCTTTCTGAAATATTACATGCCCCTACCACTCCATTAAACTATTGTAACATCTTGGGAATAATGCTTTCTTAAAACACGAAACTCAGTTCGTACGTCACCTGCTTAGTTGTATATCTCTCATCATTCATATGGATGAACTTGGCTAAATATCTATCAAATGGTATCTTTTCTCACATTATCTTATCACCTAAACTTATCCTCGTGCTTATCTCTATTTGACTAAGGTAAATATTTTTCGTAAAACTATTGAAGTTATACTTCCTAGTTGAGTGAATTATTCTTTACCTGTAGGGCAACTTATACGTCATTTACTATTTCTTAACATTTTTTTGTAATTTATAAATGACTAACTATGCCTTCCATTAAGAGAGATATTTCAACATTTTGAAGATCTTTAAATGTGTCTTTAACTGTAAGCAGTTTGTGCTTATATAACTAGATATTATTTTATTTTGGGTTCACTAAGTCATTGGTTCCATTGTGATGGAATTCCTCTATTTTGGAAACATAAAATCTTTGTCTATTCATCATTACGTCTTTTCCCTTTAACTGTATGCTAGGTAGGTCTTTAGATAAGTCTCAGTCTAGCCTCTACTACTTTCATTTGAAGAAAAAACTATCCTGATAAAGTCTTTCATAATGTAAATCTACTTTGGATTATTGCACAGATGATTTATTTATGAACATTCCTTAAACTGATTGTTCATATGTCAGTATATCGCACTAGTTGGCTTAGACGTATCTTATACCAATCCTCTAGCTGATAAACTTTAGCGAGGTTAGTGTCTTCATTCTCATTATCTCTATAGCATCTGGTTTATGCCTTTTAGTGCATCGAATAATTATAATTCGTTCATATATACTAGTACCATTTTTGTATACCTTAGCAATTCTCTAGCGAATAACCTATCTATCATTTTAGGTTTGGCTTAGGACTTATACTATAATTTAATCAATTTACATGGGAAGTCTTACAGGTTTTCTCGCTCTTTCAGCTACTCTCATCATCTCTAACAATTATAATCAGTATAGAGAGAGGACTTATGCAACTATTCTTTTCTTTACTTAACTGCTAAGTAGGAGCACATACTCTAACATATATAATACCTGCCTAATATGTTGTAGGACTACATACCTGTTTATTAATGGAAAGCTCTAACATCAGAGCTCAATCATTCTTTTCCTTAATATGCACAGCTCTAACACTCAAAGCTTTAACATATTTTACAAACATAACACAATATTTGGCATTTCATGCAAGGAGTAAAAGCTCTTGCTATTTCATGTGTAACATAACATTTAAATATCTTATCCCTACAAAAGGGAGCCTCTCTATCTATTTACAGAGTTAGCTATAAAATCATCTTCTTGTTTATAAAATAAGAGAAGAGCACTTATACTAGTATATTCTTTCTTACATGCTTAATATCTTGTTAAGGTTTGTCCTTAAACTTTGTTCTTGGCCAATCATACTTTTATTGGGTAAAGTTAACTCCATTAGCCTTATCTCGACTATATTTTATTTCAAAGGAATTCATTTGATATTTATCGAATTCATTTTCAATAAGGTACCTCTTTGATAAACACTTCGATAAATTGGACTGATTTGTGAAAAGATCTTTAAACTAGACTTTGACATATTTTGATCTTTAAATCTAAATCATTTGAAAACAATTGCTATGTGATTATATTGATTATATATCTTCTATAAAGCATGTTTCAAGATCATTTGTAGGTTGAAAACTGATTAAACCAAGAAATTAATTAAGGAGCCAAAAGTCATATGAATACGTCAATAATAACGCTATCTCAACAGTTAATTCAACGAATTTATGAAGAACCCAACTATAAAAGAAGAAGAAACCAAAAAGAGAAAGCTGAAGAAGTTGAAAAAGACTTAAGGAAAAAGAAGAGAGATCCAAATATGCGTTTTAATTATGCATAGTGATTATATCTTTGTTTCACTCTATTTCTCTTCTTTGGTTCAGAGCATACCATATTCTTGAGTGTGTATCACAATTCCTCCAGTTGAGAGAGTTTTTTAAATCTATATTTCATTTTCTAATTTGCTCAAGTGGGTTTCTTGAGTAGAGTATTACCTTATGGTTATAAGGGAGAGTGAGAGAAATTCTCACGTTTATGTAATGAGGTGCCAAGTGGGTTTCTTCAGTCTCTCTAAGTTTATTATAAGTTTCTTAGAGTTTTCAAAATTTTAAAATCGCCCAATTTACCCCCTCTTGGGTAATACAGTTCCAAGTTTGCTTGCTTCCTTCTTGGATTCAATTGAAATTTTGGCAGTACCTCCCCAAGCATATACATGGCGCCATTTCAAGAAGAGGGAGGGGTTATTTATAGCCAAAACTTTGGCACTCTAGGTCCAGTATCTCCTTACTTTTCTTAATTATTACACACCTTTAATCATTGCTTCTATTGGTTGGTTTTCTAACTAATTAAACTTAATCTAATCTTTACATTATTTTATTATAATATATCACATATTTCAATTCTTCTTCCTCATATGGCATACATGTGGAGAAATTTGGAGCTATGTGGGACCCAACACATACATATCATCATGCCACCTATTCATTTATGAAGTTTCCTACTTCTTTTCCTCCTTTTTTTTATAAAATCTGCATGAAATATCAATGGGCCCAAAACATTGATTTGGTGTGGTAGGCTTCTTATGGGACACAATATTAGTTGTCTACATCCAGCCCATTATTGTTGGCACACATTATAAGGTATTTCCTTTACTAGGTATACTAAATCACCATGATTCTCAAGATAACTTTCATATAATTCTTTTTGTGGTTCAAACATTTTTAGAAATCTATTCTAATATAAAATAAATATCCTACAAAGTCTTATAATATTCTGAGACCCATAAGTCCTAGTAAAAATTCTATACTTATTCTTTAAATCCTTTATTAGTGTCCTATTTCACTTTAAATTCGATTATAAATTCTATATCACTCCTTTTTGACTTATGTCAGTTTTATAAATTCCTATATTAATTATAAAAATTTAATACAAAATTTTATCTGATTCTAAAGTTCAGAGGATATTGTACTAATTACCAGACTTTAGAAATTAATATCAATTTATTAGGACCTCAAATCAAAATTTCATAATGCGTTAAACTGATAAAAATAATTTTCTCTATTTATAGGTAGAATTTGGAATAAAACCATTTTTGGGAAATTCTTAGCCTTTCTGACTCAGCTTTCTCATAATTATTATTTTACCCCTGAACTTTTAAAAATTAATTCAGTCCCACAACTTTTTATAACTACACTTAACTGCCCAAAACTTGTATTTATTTCTATTTTGCACAATGGAACTTTAAAGTTTTTCACTTAGTTCTTTTTGATCTAGTACATCACAACCTTTTCCTTTATTAATATTCATATATTTTGAATATATATATATAGATATACTAAATATAGAAAATTAGGGATATGACAATGACCAAAGATCTTTAGTTGTTACTAGATTATTTATTGTGACCTAACTTCTCGAGCCAATGGTCTTCACTTGTAATGACAAAAATACCTCTGTGAATATTTGCCATGACCTAACTTCTCTGTCATAACAAGTCGCGACCTAAACACCTTCACGTCACGATTTGGACATAGATTTCTCTAAACATTCTCTTCTAATGTTCTTTATTCAGTCTCTACTCTAGTAATGGTTGATTCTTGTTATTGACTTTGATGAGCTTGAGTCACCTGAAACTCATCCATATCTATCTACCATAATTAAATTAAATAGGGAACATATTCACATAAATGTTCAACCAACTATCATTTCATTATATCACATCAAAACTCATATTTCATGTCATCACAGTTTTTGTACATATATTACATACATATCAACTACATATATAGGGTATGTCATTACTATGATACATCTATATAATTACTTTACTATACACTATTTACATATTTATATTACCCCTCAACTCTATTTAAATTATTTCCTAAGGGATAGTTAACTGTAAGTACTTCTACATACAATAATACCACCCATGTATATCAGTTGGTGGATCATTCGCAAAAACTCACTTAGCTCTAAATGCCATATAGGAGTATATGGTAGTATCTGATTTTACTACTATCTCATGCCAGTCTTCTAAAACATAAACTTGATTTAGGTCCATGCCCTTCATTGAATATATGTCTATCATCTCTGTTATAGCATTGAGAAAAAAGTAGACTAACTACTCTTAATCTCTACTTCTATCCATCCCTTGACTTAGACAAAGTAATTCACTCTCCACAGCTTTCTTAAGACTGATATAGTCAACATTATTTGCCTTTGACAAAGAATGCTAAGATTGACTTGGACCAGGAATATCCTATTGATATTTATCTATAAAGTCATATATTCCTTGACTATGAGAATAGGAAGAAACTATCATAGACTGTGGCTAGGTCTCTGGAGGGAAAATAACAATATTTGGTTTACCTTTAATTTAATACTAGTACTCGGCTTCCTCAACCATAATATGTCTTCTTATCAGAGGAATAAAGTTTACATCTGGGTCAAAGGGCACTTCCATAAACTATATTATATAGAGTTATTAGACTCAGCATCATCTGGTGTATGTACAACTTCAGGCTAAATCTCTAAATAATCTCTAAGCAGGTTTGAATCTAAGGAAATATCTATGGGATATTTTACTTTAGACTTCTTGACTGATCCCTTATACTATCATCTGAACTCTCTTCACTATTTGAAGAAGGATCAAAATCTGGATGTGCATTATCTTCATAAATTATTACTGGCCTGGGATCTCCCTATTAATTGATAACTCTGACTTAACTTTATGAAATCCCATATCTACTCCTACAAAACTAGCTTAAATAATTAATACTAACTATCCCAATAAATACCCTAAACTTAACAAAGTATTTATTACTTAGAATTAGGATATGTAGACTCTCCTATCTGATGCCATAAACTTTGCTCTAATACAAAAACTGTAACACCTTACTTTCATACATCTTAGGGACTACTCAGTAGCATTTATAACTACTTAAACAACCATTAAAGTTCAATTATAAAATCTAAAATTTTGAAGCTTCGCAGTTACTGTTCACACGGTAATTCCATATTAAGTGATAAACTTTGAAAAATCATAATTAATCCTAGAAAAATCAAAATGAAGTGTTTCAAAATGCTATTCGAAGCTTACATAATTAAATTTAATAGAAAAATTATTCTCATATGAAATGCTCAGCCAATTAATATAGTTTAATCATTAGATATCACTGTTTATTTGGTCAAAATTTTTGGAAAATAGTTTTTTGTTCCTAACTTTAAAAACTTCATTCTTTGTGTCGACATCAAAAAAAGGCATTCTTAGTGTCAAAACGAAGCTTGACATGTTAAATAAATATTAAAAAATATCATAAATTTATTCAATCATTTACTATTCTTTATTACATCTCAAACGTTACTGCCTCAACATGAGTTACTTATTTATTGGTAGAATTCCAACGACTATACATATTACATACACTCTCCAAATCATCCATACATGTTCATGTCATCAAGAAGTATCATCATCATATAATCCCCTCCTTTTTGTACTTTAGAGTCCTACTTTCTGGGGATGGAAATAGGGGTGAGATTTCTAGGGAAATCCCAATAGCAAATGTGACTAAACAATGTATACTTCAATGTAAATGTTTGTGCTTGCTTGTCATTTTGTCAACATTATGTAATGTGCATGCTTCCATGTAACATTTGAAATACAATTGGCAGAAGTAATCATAGAAATAGAGCTTCAATTATATACACGTATGTAACATAATTCAATAAAGCCATAGCAAAACTAAGCATAACATCAAATACATATAAGTTTAGGATAGCTTACCACCTTATTACTTTAGTTTCTTTTATTGTTTTCCTTGTCCTCTTTCCTTGCTAAGTGTCTGCCTTCTTGAGTCCACTAAACAAATCCTAGACATCACATATTCATTCATTCATTATCATCCATTTCAATTGGTATATAAGGACATTGAAATTAACTTAATCAATTAACCCCTATCTTTCTTAATTTGTAGTTAATTGTTTTGTCCTTTGAATTAATTTGTTAATTGACTTTCCCTACACAATTATAAATTTCCAATCACTATTGATGTGTGTGTATAGTAATAGAGAAGACTTTGCAAATTACAACTTCCAATTTCAATACTTTCAAGGTTTAAACCATATCAAATCCTACAAAAATCATCACATAAATTCAATGGAAGCATTAGAATATTGAAACTCCATCTCCCTATGTCCAAAACAGCCTTGGCCAAAAAGCCTCACAGTGAATAAGTCAAGAACACAATTTAATTCAATTACCAACTATCAATTCTAACTTATCTAAGCATATTCTACATAGTTCTAACTTTAACTTCTTCTTTCTTCTTTCATCTAGGGTTTTTGGAAAGCATATATATCCTAGAGAAATCTCATTTTTCTTCTATAAGAATCCTAAGTTCAAATCTCCCAATCAAAGGAAAATAAGTTATGATAGATTACATACCTTAATCCCTAGCTAGCTTAAACTTTGGTTCCTTAAATCTATCTTGTCTTGGCTTGGCTTTTCACTTGGACAGCACCTCCCCAAGGCTTCCTTATGTCACAGCTTTGGGCAGCTTAGGGTGGGGTATTTATAAGCAAATTTCATGGAAAATCAATGGCCAAGATCACTTTGTATACTATTTGATCCAATGGCTCCTATTACGTCTTTCATTAAGCTTGTCCTAGAAGCCAAAAGGTGACATCATCAAGGGACACCTAATCCCCATGTTATAAAATTCTAAGGGAAGAAGAGTCTAGAAAAATTTTAGTCTAATCCAGTACTGGCTCAGTCCAATTTCCCAAAAACTAAAATATTTTCTAAATCTAATTTTTCTGAGATTTCATAATATGTTTTATGATCTTAAATCCAGTATTTAGATTCTTCCTAATATTGACATTCTTAAACTGGGTCTAAACTTAATTACTGATCCCTTGGCAAATTACCAAAATGCCCTTGGTTATTCTTTATTTACTTTAATAACTCTAGGGGCATTATCGTCTTTTTAAATATTATCAGAGTATTCCTTGACCTTTTCAACTATTTAAGGAAATTCTCCTTGACCATTTGAACTTAGTCAAATGACCAAAATGCCCTCTATTCCTCTCTTGCTCAATGGTATAACATAATGGTGTAACATCCAAATTTTTATTTTAGAATTCAAGCAGCATTAGAAAGAATTAATTCCTAGTAGATGAAATTTAATTTAATTACTTAAGTTAAGAGGGTATCTAAAGTATAAAAAATAAATATATAAACAAATAACTTTTTATTATTTTAAAAAACAAAGACATGGCTTTAAGGGGAAATATATATTAAAAAAATAAAAGAGGGAAGCATGACATTGGGATAATAAATGTAATAATAAAAAAAAAGTGGGGCCCAAAACTTTTTATAATAGTAAACACACACCATGCCTTCCTTTTCTTCTTCTTCTTCTGCATTGAGATTTTCGTCTCAGGCCTCCATTGATGAACACCAGATCCCTTTAAGCTCTAGTTTGTTCTCATAAAATATTTCAACTATCATAGTTATTTCTTAATTATTTTCTATACTAAGTAAGTTCTTTAAAAATATAATTTATGTTAGAAAGAAAATAAGCTTAAGGATTAGAGTTTGGAACAAGTGTGAATTTTCAACAAATGAGAACCATAGAATCAGAGAGATAGGTTAATACTTATATTTAGTCAGCTTAAAATTTTATTTATTATATTATTTAAGAGGTTTGGGGTTAGGGTTTAAATGTTAGAGTGTAGAGATGATTTAATATGATAATTTTATTGATTAAATTTGAGTTTAATGATTGGGTTATGTTTATTGGAGGTATAATTAATATTTAATCGGTTTAGATTATGACTAGAGTTTGTAAATTGAAAATGAGTATTTTTATTAGAACCCTAAATTAGAGAAATTGGGGATTTTGGTCAAGTTGAATAATTATGGGTTAATTGATAGTGCAAATGTGTTACTAAAATCTAGAAATTATGTGATTTAATATTGAAATGAAGATTTGGATATTGTGAGTGAGATTTGGAAATAAGAGATAAAATTGGAAACTTTAAACTTATGTAATTAAATTGATTATTTGTTTAGCAACTTGATTGATGACGAAACTCAAGGTTTAGTATATTGAGTGTTAATCATAAGTTAAGAAATTTGAGGATTTTGTATAATCGGAGGATTTAGTTGTTGATTTAAGTAAATTAAAGTTAGAGGTAGATTGAAAATTATGAATTATGATATTAGGTTATTTGAGGAGTTTGATGTTATATGAGAATTTATATTAGTAGAATAAAGTTGAGACAATATAAGATTATCATTAGAATGATAATTTAGAAAATAGATGTGTGATTGTGATAGAGAAATTAAGTTATGGTATTGAATTAATAATTTTTAAAATAAAACAAATTTAAAAGAGAAATGTGAGCATTTATTTAAAAGTATATGTTGTGTCAAATTAACAACTTATTAATGCACATTCACATAAACTATGTAGATTGACTAGTGATTATGACCTAGGCATGTGGCTCCTTATCTGTGGTATTTTTGTTAGCTTTGGAGAGAGGTAATCACTTTTCACTCATTGTGTATGCTAATGTGATGTTTGTGAGTGATTTGGTATATATATAAATCTACTGATGATAATATGATTTATATTGAGAAAACTTGATTGATGATTTTATTGAAAACAATTTTGTGGGACTTAAAGTTTAATTTAGAAAGTTGGATTAAGATTAGAAGCTTGCTATATCTTAGTATTGGAATTTGAAGAAAGTAATTATATTGAGAAAAACCCTATCGTTATATTTATTGATATTATTGATTATTGAGCTATTAAGATTTTAATTAATATGATTATCTTCAGAATTATGTATTGGGGATTGGTGATGATACAATATTATTTTTTGAGGGGTTGCGACACCCCCATCAGTTTACCAAGGGGAATAAACCCATAGTCCAGTCTTATGTTCTATGGATTTTGGCTTATCCATAACACTCTACCAGTTAGCTTTTTAAGTGACTAGTCATATGGTAGTTATGACTAGCATATGGGTTCAGTTGACGGGTATAAGGCAGTTCAGTTGGTTTGATAGGAGGAACTGGGGTATTATTTCCATTTGATTATATTATGATAATGTATTATTTTCTATCTTGTGTATTTTATTAACAATCTCACTTAACACCTCATAAGCACATGTTAGTATGCATGATGAGTATGATTGTTAGTTAATGAGATGTTTATCTCACCCCGTGGTTATTAACATTTTTTAGGAGTTAGTTCAATTGTTGGTTCTCATGGGAAGGTGCTAGAGGTATAGTGGTGCTATTTGACCTGTATAGCACCATCCTTTAAATTTATGCATTGAATAGATATAAATTGCCACTATAGGGCTTACTTTTGTTTATACTTTTACAATTTACTATTTTGATGATCATATTGTATATTGTGTGCTAGTAGAAGGCCGAAAGCCTCTCATTGTTATGCATGTGAATTTATGGATCCACAGTAACTATTTTGCTATATTAATATTATTATTCAGTATTTTGTTTGGGTTATGGGCTTTGAGATTGTTTACTAGGGTTCAATGCTCAGAGGCCTCTTTCAGAAGTTCAGAATTGATAATTGGGATAGTGTTGAAATAGCAATTTGGTATTTCCAATTATAGTTATTTGTTGATTAAGAAAAATCTTTTTATAACCTTGGTAGTATTCATTTATGAATCTTCGCAAAGCTCTTTTACACCATGATTAACTCTTTTAAAATTAAGAAACTCATTCATAAACCTGGTTAGTTTGCAGCCAATTATGGTAAAAATGATTTCAAGTGATTAATTATTATTATTATTATTAGAAGGAGAAATTTTACAAATAGTATAACATAGTGGCAATTTTGTAATTTTATATTTTCTAGGGTCTTTATTAGCACTAGCCCACATACCTATATGAAAATATAATTGGGCCTATAAGGAACCATTTTGGGCCTTCTACTTGATTCTCTGCCTTCATGGGCTTAACTCCTAAGAAATTCCCCTAAAAAGCATTTATCGAGTGTTTTATTACACTTTAAATTTCACCATAAATTCTACATAACTCTTTTTTGAGTTTTATCAATTTCATAAATTATTATATTAGTTATAAGAATTTACTATAAAATTTTATCTGATTATGAGGTCCTAAAGATACTATAATAATTTTCTAAAGTTCAAAAATTCATATCAATTTATTAAGACCTCAAATCAAAATTTCATATTGCGTTAAGCTAATCATAATAATTTTCTCTATTTACTGGTACAATTTGGGTATAAACCATTATGGCAATTTTGGGTCTTTTCTGGCTTAACTTTCCATAATTATCATCTGCCCCTAACCTTTTAAAAATTACACTTTAGGCCCTCAACTTTTCATAATTATACTTAATGGCCTAAAGCTTATGTCTACTTTCATTTTGCGATCATGAAACTTTTAGGATTTTTACTTTAGTCCCTCTCCTTTATACCTTTGTCTAATCATTATTTTTCCTCTCTATTTATCATTACAATCCTTTCCAAACCTCTTTACTCTATAAGTCTTATACATATAGGAAAAATTAGTATGTGATAACAAACATAAGAGGATTCATCTTCTCCCTTTGGTAATATAGCTCCTATCCTTGAAGAAGTTGATTCTAATATTAGTACCTTAAATAAAGATATTACTTGCAATGCCTTTACCTCTTTATGTGATAATAATAATATGCTTGCTCAAGTTTATCTTCCTAATATTCCTAGTACTACATGTGTATCCACTTATACTAGGGATTATAGTAAGCATGTTGTGAATATTGTGAGCCCTTCTTAAGTGCTAATATTGACTTATCTTATAATTAAAACTTGCTTGAATCTCCTTCTCCCCCTTGGATAATAAAGTTCTTAAAGAAAATGCTAATAGTGATACCTCACATACCTCCTTTCCATGTACATGTAGTGATGGTTCACTTTGCATGAATTGTATTAAATTATCTAGACTGCTAGCCACCTTGCATGAACATGATGGAATTGATAATTATGGTATTCGTCTAATTTCTAATAGTCCTAAAAAGTTTAAAGAAGGTGTTTTTGTTTGTATTATCAGGACCCAAGGAATCATATGATGAAGAAAATGCTACTACAACAATTAAGGAAATTGCTCTAGCACCACAAAATGCCAGAACAAAGAAAAAGAAGTATAAGACCAAGCGCAAACCATTGCAAATCATACCTACCATTCAGGAAGATGAAAATGAGGGTGCTTATAAGGATAAAATATTATCATGTGATTTTCCACCCGATAAAGAAATAATCACTGATGATTATATTTTAATTCCTTATGTTGAAGTCAAGACGCTTACTGAAGGGAGTCTTATTGATTTTATTGGATGTGAGAAAAACTCAAGTTCTTATATATCTTATAGAGTTCTCACATTTGGTATCTTGATTACTAACCTTACATGCTTGAAGGCTTTCTACGGCTTTAAGTACTTTGATTCTTGTCCCATATTTAGAGTTAGAAAATGTGTTGCTTGTGATTTAGTGCATCTCTTGCAGGTACCTTACTTAGGATAATTGTATGGTGATCACCATATTTCCTATATTGTGGTGCCTCCATAAATTGACCCCAAACCCCTACCCCAAACAATTAAAGAAAGTTGTGTAGAAAAGGTACACTTACGTAAGAGCATGTTCCTTATCACATATGAGAATTTCAATTTCAAGATCCTCAACGGCATAAAGGCACTAGGTTGTCTCTTTCCTTATCTTATTCTTCTATATATTCTGAGCTTTATTTTTTAAGATAAGTGTAAGGGAGGGATAATCCCAGTTGTAAAAAGTAGATTTATTGCTTTATGTCTTTTAACAATTTCCTAGAATAGGTTGTATTTTCAAGATTTCTTAGTTTTAGGTTAGTTTTTCTTTGAATAAAGTCTCCTCTCTTAACACATGACTCTTTAACCATAGTCCTTTCTCCTTTATTATATGCTTTAGTGCTGCATTAAGGACAACACATGGTTTAAGTGTAGGGGAGAGAATGAATTGCTCTTGAAAATGCCTATTTTTCAAAAAATTTCCACACTTATACTTCAAAACATTCATGTTTTAAATTAAAATATTATCTTGATTACACTGATACATGTATGAATCTTTCAAGCCCATTATTGATTGTGATAGTTTACTTAATCAATATTCTGAAAGATATCCTAGAAATGCATTGAGAACAATTGAAGTCTTCAATGAGCCTATATGAATAGGAATGAAGAGAGATTGCCTTGTTGGATGGATTCTCGGCCTTAAATTCCTAAATTAAGTGAGTACCTCATATACTAGTTTCTCTTCAAAACTTGTTTAGTTCTTTTATCTGCTATCTAACTTATGTGCAATTCTTTCAAATGATTGAAGCCATCATATTCTAAACTCCTTTTATCACAAACACAAGCCTATTTCACATTATATTTGTAGTCACCCCCTTTAAGCCCATCACTTTTTCTTTATCCATTATTTTTATAGAAAGTCATATATGCATGAATATCTTTTTGAAATAAAATTTTTATTTATGTTAGAAAATTATTATTATTGTGATGTTGTGCTACATCTTTTATATGCAAGATGTCAAATAAAAAGAAGAAGAGAAAAAGTATACTACAAAAAAAAGATAGTGCAAGAAAAATACAAGAAAAATGGAGAAAGTGAAGAAAAAGCAAAAAAAAGAATAAAAAATAGTAATAAAAATGAAGAAGGCACTATTATCAACTCTTATTAGCACAATTATCACCCTTATATCTCTTATTACATGAACTCATGCTATCTATTCATTATTGCATGAATATACTACTTTCATATTATATTCCACGTGGCATATTTCTAACATTACAAGCTTATAAAGTCCTATTGGTTAAAGAATGCACATGTAACTGACGATAGAAACTTAGAACTATTATAAGCCTATGGAAGGGGCTAGTAGAGGCATGTTTGAGTGAAAGAACCCCTAAAAGGTGAGATAAGTAAAATGGATATATCCTTGAGTGTACTATCTTCTATCATGTTCCTCTGTCTTAACTCTATTAATAGATATTGATCATATTGCATTTATTATTCTTGATTATCGCTGACTTGAAAAATTTGATTGATTGTATTATTACTCTTATACTTGAACTTGATTAACTCCTCTACTTATTTTCAATTGTTTATCATGATATTTTTTAAAGCTTTGCTCAGAAGAGCAAAGGTTTAAGTGTGGATCAAAGGTTCTTATCTATTTTAAGAAGTTTATCGTATTTAATAGGCTTTATTGTAATAGTTATGGCTATTTTGTGCTTTAATTAATTATATGAATAAAATAATTAAAAATGTCATTTTCTTGTTTTTTATTTATTTTATTATTTCTCTTGATTAAATAGATTTGCATGAACGTATTTTACTTTTATATATTTTAAGAAATTAAAAAAAATGATGATTATGACCCACATCAACTACTACAAAATTATATTATATCAATGAGGAAGGGTAATTTATAATATTATATTAATATTATATTATACTAGATTACATTCCTGTAATATAATATATATTATATTAATATTATGTGATATTATATCTAATATTTGAATATAATCAAAGGATAATATATAAATATATTATCTTTTCCTACTTTCTTATTAATTGTTTTATCTCTTTTATCCTATTTCTTTATGTTTACATTTTTTTATAGGATATTTGAGTTAAAAAAGATTATTTCTGGAGATATTGTAAAAGATAACAGCTTAAAAGGATACTAAAGATAAATAGAGATTATTATTATCTTTTGAAGAGCCAATCAGTAAAGAGACCTACATCAACAAGACTCACTCCCAAAAGATATATAAAAAAACTCCAAGGCTTCTTCATTCAACACAATAACAACCATCACAATCATCTTCATATTTTCCATAATTTCATCCCTTTCTTTTTAAGTTCTTGAGGGTAGATGTAGTATCTTGAGTTGCTGCGCTTTAGAGTAAGAGTTGAACAATTTTATGAGTTGATCTTTTCCTTTATGCAAGTTTATGATTTCCTAAGTTTATGTTTTAAGATTTGTATATGTTAAATCTAGGGTCTTAGTTGAGACACATGTGTGATCAAACTCTTATGAGCCCTTCCAACCTGTGAATTTTGAAAACTTCTTCTATAAAGGAGAAGATAATTTAGCAATTGTCAAGTATGCCTTTTTAATCAAACTTCATTCACTACTAGAAAATATATATCTTATGATTGTTAAAAGAGACTTTTCATGGCGATTTTAGGAGTGACGTCAATACTAGTGCCATAAAAAGTTGAAAGATTTCATGATGGTTATACTATTAAATGCCATTGAAAGTCACTAAAAATTGTTAGCCACCACGCCACCTTGGCTATATTTGTTGAAAGTATCAGACCAAATCTAGAAAAGAAATCGAAGATTTGTTGAAAAGTTGAATATCTATAAGCTTCTAACATTTAAGCTCTTAGAGCTCCTTTCGATAAGGTCCGTATGACATCACCCACTAACAGTTACCATGATCACTAAGAGTATCAGACTAGATCTATAGAAGAAGTAGAAGATCTGGTAGAAAAGTTGAAGATCAAGAAGTTTTTCTGCCATTGAAACTCTTCGAACTCCTCCTGATAAGATGGCACAAAGATTTCAAGGAGAATAGAGTTAAATAAGTGAAGAGAAAGATGAGAAAAAGAAAAGAAAAATTACAAATAGTGATGATGAGTATGATGACGACGGAGTGGGTAGTGACACTGGAAACTAAAGGAAATTACTGATCTTTGGTTGTCATTGAAGTTTGGAGTGGGGTAAGATAGAGTAACTATAAAATTGTGAAACTGTTCATCGCGATAAAATTATAAAATTTTGAAAACAATTTTAACAAAGCACTGTAAAAAGTTTACTTTTAAAGAACTTTTTATGGCATTTTTCAAAAACCATCGTAAAAGTAAACTTTTGCGATAAAGTTATAAAATTTTGAAAATATTTAACGTCACTTTTTTAAATAACCACAATTAAAAAAATTATGGCACTTTTTTAAAAAATTGCTATTAAAAGTAAACTTTAAGCAATTTAATTACAAATATGTTATCGCTTTTTTTTAGGCTTTTTCTCATTTAACCACCTAAAGTAGCATCATGAAATGTATATTTTCTATTAATGATTTGAATAATCTTCATTAAATTATTTAAGCAATTTTACCTATTTCATTATTTACTTTTCATATATTTATTTGTTCTTAACAATAATTTATCTTAATATCTCCTTTCAGGAAGGGGTGATGATGATGATGATCAATAAGATTTTAAAGATTTTCTATCACACATGTAATTAATTATCATTTTGTAGAACCAACTTTATTGAATTTGTTTAAAAAAGTATATTATCGATTTGTAGCGGTTACAAACAACCACTACAAATTCTGGTCAGAAACATAACTACTACAAATGTGTACAAAACTGCTACAAACTCATCCCAGATCTCTATAAAAACCCCTCCCCTCCCCATTTCTTTCACTCTTTCATTTCTCATCCTTCTTTTTAAAAGTTCTTCTTCTTCCTCCTTCTCTTTAGGTTTTTCTTTAGGTGCATATATATATGAGAGTTTAATATTTTTTATTTTAATATTTTTTATTTTCTTTTAATTATTGTTTACTAATATGATTTTGTTCCTTATTTACAAATATTCTTTCTATGTTATACATATGGAGCCAAGAAGGATTGGTTCAAATATTCTCTTTTTCATATCTCATCTCTTGTAATGTTTACTTTTTTTTACCCTTTTTATGATTTAAAACTCATATAACACAATTATATTTCAACTATATAATGTTATCAAAATCCATTTAATAATCTTAATAAAGTTTGGGACTACAAAATCTAATAAAATTCTATTTAATACTTATATTAAATATTTAACAATACATTTAATTATAAATGAAAAAATGTGATTTTAATTTTTTTATGTCATATCCTACTTTTAACCCCTCAAAATACTTATTCAGAAGTATACTTATCTAGCAGAAGCATTACTTTGGTCTAAAAATTAAAATTTTTAAACTTAATTCTAGGGTACTATTCATTTGATAAATTCTAGATTGATAGTCCAATTTTAAAAATTCATAAATAATTTTAGAAAAATCATGTGGAGATAGTTCAATGCTCTAATAAAATTGAATTCATTCATTTTAAGGGAAAAAATATGAAATTGAACATTTACTAGCCCATTTGATCCAGTTAATTTGTCAAAATTTACTATTCATATGATAAATTTTGGAAAATCTAAATTATGTCTTGTAACTTTATAAATTCATTTCTCTTGATATACACATCCAAATAAAGCGTTTTACCTATGAAGTTAAAGCTCTGGATGTGTGCTACATTCTCATAAAATTTCATGGTCTAATCTCTTCAATTGCTAGGTCAAACTGGAGTCATAATCAAACTACTCCAGGACCTACTTTTTTACCATTTTACTTTCTTCTTTTAATTCTCATAAATTATTCTAACGTCAATAAATCATCAACTTGATTTTCAATACATTCATATTCATCATGAAGTCATACCATAATCATTTCATTCATTTTCTATTTCATATAAGGGCATATTGCATAACATAAGCATAGTTGACAAAAGATATAACTCATGCTAGGGTATCATTTTCTCCACTTTCCTTCTTGCATTCTTTATCTCTTCTACAAGCATACAATCTCCATCATGCCCAAACTATATTGGTTAGTTATAGGAGGGTAAGATTCTGGGGAATCTCAGTAGCAAATATTACCAATTAAATATGCAAGATGGATGCTAATGCATGATATGTAATTTCATCAAACTTTCTTTAATTAGTGATATGCTATCATGCTTTATGCTTTGACTAAAAATGTATGGCCATGGGAAACATGTTATACATAACATATTCAATATCATTTATCATGACAACATCATTCAATCATTATATACATGTCAACACATAAGCATATCACATCAAGCACATAAAGAGGTAAGATCACTACCTTAAAGCTTTATCCTTTTCACTTTGCTCCCTTTATCTCCAACCAAACATTAGTTGCTTGCTCATCCTCTTTAGCTCATTTTCTTTGACATATCATGGCCCTAAACACAATTACATTGTGTATACAACTTATTAGAGCCATTACATAAACATTGTACATCAAATTCCTTAAAACCCTAACTCAATTAAATTCTTGGAGTTAATGGTTTAGCTTTGTAATATTTATTTCCTTAGACCAAGCCTACATAATTTTGTCCAAGGAATCTAAATATGATCTTAGATTTATAAAAATCAAACTCCTTCCTTGACTTCTATACAGAACTAAAACATACCGTCATTATTTTCAAAAATTCTCATTTTAATTCCAATGCTTCCAATACTTATTTTTCTACTTTATCCCACATAATTTTTCATTTTAAACACATTGAAAGTATCAAAATCATGAAACTATAACTCCTGCCCAGGCACATGAATAGTGATAGAAAGAGTCACAAGATTCAATTCTAAGATTACATGATTTCCTAAGCTCAAACTACTTGATTCTTACTATCTAAGCTTCAATTTCATGTTGCTTTAATTTCATTTTCCCAATATTGTATAGTTCTGGATAGCACCATATCCAAGAGAATATCTTACTTTTCTTCCATTAAAATCTTAAGATTAATCTCTTGATTTGAATAAAAATAAGCTATGATAGATGACTTACTTTAATTCCTAGCTAACTAGTATAAATATTAACATTACTTGTTGATGTACTGATACACCAAGAGTCCTATACATCATGGAGAATAGTGTAATACTTATAGGAGCTATGAGAACTAGACGTAAGCCAAGTGCTTGGACTGAACTAGTATAAACTCTCCATGCATTATCTTATTTATATGCTTCCTTTCTCTTTGGTGATATCCCTCTTAACTCAATCTTTATTTTTCAATTTAATTTTAAAATTTTTAAAATTACATAATGCACCCCCTCTTAGGGAAAACTACTGTTCTAACATTTTATAGCGGTTACAAACTCTACTAACTTCCATATAGTCATCACCTTTTGGTCCATAATTAGTAGCGGTTTATAAAATGCTATTGGTAATAGTTTTGAATTGCTACAAATCATTGTAGCTATTGTGAATCATTACAAATCGTTAGAGTAGGTTTGACCAGATACATAGTACATGACAACAATTACTATAAAACTATTTGCATCAGTATTTTCTTTGCGGTTTGAGGAACCACTACAAATATTGTTTCTAGCGGTCAAAACTACTACAAATCATACAAAATAATAGCTACAAATAATCATTTTTTGTCACATCCTAAGTTTTATGGCTAGAAAAGTAGTATTAACATAGTTGGCAAAGCTTGTGAAGTCAAACAAGTTGGGGCAAAAATGTAATTTCCAAAGTTTGGGCCAACTGTGTAATTTTGGAAAATATATGATAAATTTATTAAAAATTATTTCAAAGCTCAAAAAATTTAAGAAAAAATAGGGATAATATGCCTTGGGAATTATAAGGCATTGTACAAATGGTTTTATTCCTAAACTACCCCTAGTTAAATTTTAAAAGAATTTAAAGACTAATTAAGCTAATTAGGGATTTTATTTAGAAAATTCCAAATAAATACCTAAAAGGGTGAATAAATTCCAAGAAAATTTATAGGGTTTCCCTAGAGTTAATACAAGATAATAAAGCAAACATGAAATTTTTATTAACTTAGAATCTCTAGAAATTAATTCCTGAATGAAGTTTGGGTAATAGGAATTAAATTGATTTTTCTATGTTATCATAAATAAAATTATGATGGTAATAAAGGAGAGACCTTTTTGGGAGAAACAAATTGTAGGAATGTATTATATAACTGATAAAAATTAATTAAAGTGTAATGATATAACATACAGGTACACTAGCTTTTTACTTAGCCTAGAATGTGCCACTTGTCAAGCCACTAATGGTGAAGATTTTGACTTACATTATAATTACATTTGTAATTATTTTAAGTGGGAAATTCGTGTAAGAAGATATGGGAAATTGATAAGTAAACATTGTAATTAGCATGAACTTAGAGTGAAAACAATTAACTAATGGCTTATAAATATAACTCCTCCCTCCACACACAAGAGCATTTCGATATTAGAGGGAAAAATCTTTTCATTTGGATTCTTAACTTTCCAACAGTAGGAAGAGCTAGCCATTTTGGTCTTCAAGTTTGGATTAAAGGTTAGTTTATGTCTCTAACCTCTTAATTGATATTTTAGCTAGTTAAATCGTGGTTTAAAAATAAAGATTCTCCTATGATTGCTTGCTGGCCAAAAATTATAAGGGTTAGGAAGATATGGTTTTATGTTAAACCTAGGTTGAAGACATTGATTAGAGGTTGATATAAGTGGTCTTGTATGAAGATTGTTTGATTTCCTTGGATTGGAAATTGTTAAGGCTTCTGGGTCACTTTGAATTTCTACCCGCATAGTTGATTTTATTGATTTTGATACTTCTAATATTTTTAAAATGAAAAATGGTGTAGGTTAAACGTAAGAAACAAGATTTGAAAGTATTAGAATCAAAATTAAAAATTTAGGTCTTACTCGGAATACCTCTAGCTAATGATAAGATCTTAAGGGGTATTTGATTTTTATAAATCCAAGCTCATATTTGATTCTACATAAAAAATTATGTAGGAGTAAGCTAAGAATAATTTTTAAGTTGATAGAAACAAAACCCCCAAAAAATCGAGTTAAAAGACTAAGGATTTCATGGGTTTTTGTTTAAACCATAGCTAGTTAATTGTATATTGATGGTTGTGCTCCCTTTTATCATATTGGAATAGGGTTTAACATTTGTGGAAGAAGGAACTAAAGTCAATAACAAGAGCTAAGATTTGCTTAATCAAGGTACCAAGATTACTCAACTTTAATATTAACTTATCTTGATTATTATATATGATATTACCATGATTGTTGGTTAAACTAAAGATGTTGATATGCTGAAATAATGCTACTTGTAACATCCCAGACCTCTCCCTCATAGATATTATCCCTGTTTGTAGCCGTAGCATTCGCCAAGAGAAGGGTTTTATTTCCCTGGGTGATGTTACAATTGGTATCAGAGCCAAGCCTCCAATTTGTGTGCTAGCGAGGTCACTGGGCCCTTGTGGGGGTTAGATGTGTGAAGTCCCACATCGGTTAGGAAGGGGAATGAAGCACACCTTATAAGGGTGTGGATACCTTCCCCTAGTAGACACATTTTTTGGGTGTTTACTACTGCACCTAGGGAAACAAAACCCTGCTCTTGGTTACAGCTACAAACAAGAATAATATCTATGAGGGAGAGATCTAGGATGTTACAATTTATATCAGAGCCAGGCCTCTGGTTAGTGTGCTAGCGAGGTCGCTGGGCCCCTGTGGGGGTAGATGTGTGAAGTCCTACATCAGTTGGAAAGGGGAATGAAGCACGCCTTATAAGGGTATGGATACATTCCCCTAATAGACGTGTTTTCTGGGTGGCTACTGCTGCACCTAGGGACACAAAACCCTACTCTTGGCTGCAGCTGCAAACAGGGACAATATCTATGAGGGAGAGGTCTGGGATGTTACACTACTCTTTGCATTATGATATATTGACTTGATGCATGTTTGAATTAGAATGAGGTAAAGGTAGTTCCCTAATTATGACATTATGCTTAGTTCATTAATGATCATGCTTGTTGATGTAACTTGCTATTAGGATTTCTTTGAAATCTCACTCTTCTAATTGATCAATCATCTAGGGATTGAGCCATCAAGAGGCAGGGGCATATTGATGGAAGACTAGTGTAGTTATGCCATGATATTTTGAAGCTTATTGTTGTATGTAATTAATTATGATATTATATATGACCTTGTATGAGCCAGTGACCTTTGAACTTTGTTTTGCTTATGTAAATATTTGAATCTAACTTTGAAATTTTGTATGCTTAAAGTATACACAACAAGCTTTAAATCTATTGGTAGAACACTTAAATTGGATCTATTCACAATTTATGGCAATTTTTCTAAGTTAGGGTTAGAAATCTAGAACACAATTTTTAACCAAATGAATAGTAAAAATTCTATACTAATATGGAACTGTTCTACAATGAATGTGTTCCTAAAACTATTTTTCCTTTCAATAAATATTAAAGTGCTTCTAGTAGGACTTAGAACCACTCAATTTTGATTTTTCTATAATTAGTTATGAAATTTTGAAATTTGGAAAAAATTCTAGAAATAACAAATGAACAATACCAGAGAAACTAAAAATTCTAGATTTGGTCTCTTGAATCTTGGGCCATCCAAAATGGATCTAATGGACATTAAATGAACGTTCATATGGTCTACAACTAAGGTTTGGCACTTTTTTGTAGTGAATCAACACCAATTTCTTTTGGATAAAGGTGTAAAAATATCCATAAACTTTTACCGAAAGTGTGCCAGAGACCATATGTTTTTTGGAGGTGCAAACTTTCACCTCATATACTTTTTGGTAGAATTGGGAAAAAGGGCCAAGCTGTAGGGCTAGTCCATTTAGGCCTAAAAATAGCTAGGGTCAGGTTTTAGATTTTGTCATTAAAAATGTAAATAGGCCTATTAGGCCAGCCCTATAGGTCTTTTTATTTTTTTAATTTTTTGCAGTTAATAACAAGTAGTAACACTTTAAAGCCTCAAAAAATTAAGAAGAAGAAGAGGAAGAAGAATAACTAAAATCCTAGACACTTTAGCAGCAAGTAGTCAAATGTTGTTTATATTGATCATAATGATGCTAAAAATGATAATAATGTTGAAGCTGCTAATGTTTAGTTGTTTCCCTAGTTTTATACAATATTTGTGAAGGATCTTTATAACTATTGCATTTGGTTTAGTTTTGAAATTTAGACAATATTTTAGTTATTTAATTTGCTTACATTTATATTTTGAATCATGAAATGTTTAATCTTTATCTATTTGAACTACTAGAAAAAATATTTTAATAACGCCCATTTATTGCATCTATTACAAAAAATGCCGTTAAAAAAAGTGCGGTGGTGTTTTTGTAAATGAATTACTGTTAAAAATCTTTTAAAAACATTTTTACTATGAAAAATGCCGTTAAAAGTAGCCTAACCTACAAAAAAAGGTGTTTCAAGTACAAACTTTTCACAATGTTTGAAAAAGCCTTGCGACAAATACTTTTTAAGGTAATTTTACTAAAAACACCATGAAAAGTATTTTCCATGACATTTTATTCATAAATCACCTTTAAAAGTCATCATATTTGAATAAACCATATTACGAAGACAGTTTTCACTGTTTCACTTTCATGTTGTTATGGTCCTCTCCACCGTGCCCTACCACCATAGACCTCAACAATAGCCCAAGACTAGTTTTGCCTCTAGTTTCTGTGGCTACCACTCACTCCATCGTCGCCATCATCATTATCATAAGTCATTGTTCTTTTTCGAGTTTTTATGTTTTCTTATTATTTTTCATTTATTTGTTGCTTTAATCTTTAATAGATGATAAATGTTGTGTTTTCTTTTAAGACTTGATTTAAGTAGTTTTTTGTTGTTATAATTGTTCCTATTTGTATATAGTTTTTACTTATAAAAATCTTTTAACAACATTTTTACTATGAAAAATGCTGTTAAAAGTACCCCAACCTACAAAAAAAGGTGTTTTGAGTACAAACTTTTCACAATGTTTGAAAAAGCCTTGCGACAAATACTTTTTACGGTAATTTTACTAAAAACACCATGAAAAGTATTTTCCATGATATTTTATTCATAAATCACCTTTAAAAGTCATCATATTTGAATAAACCATATTACGAAGACAGTTTTCACTGTTTCACTTTCATGTTGTTGTGGTCCTCTCCACCGTGCCCCACCACCATAGACCTCAACAATAGCCCAAGACTAGTTTTGCCTCTAGTTTCTGTGGCCACCACTCACTCCATCGTCGCCATCATCATTATCATAAGTCATTGTTCTCTTTCGATTTTTCATGTTTTCTTATTATTTTTCATTTATTTGTTGCTTTAATCTTTAATAGATGATAAATGTTGTGTTTTCTTTTAAGACTTGATTTAAGTAGTTTTTTGTTGTTATAATTGTTCCTATTTGTATACAGTTTTTATGCAAATTTTGAGTAAAAAGTCATTGGGATTGCAACCTTTTGTTGTTAATTGGCATCAATAGCTCATGAATTTGTTATTTGTATCATTGAAATTGTTATGGAACTTTTTTGGTGGTAATTTTGGTAATTTTATATTGATTATTCATTTATTGAGTAAAAGGAAAGTAATAAATTAAGTTCAATGTTTTGATTAATAAGAAACTTGCTTGTCGAGTTTGATGGATGGCTACCTTTATTTAAGTTTTTATTTTTAACTCAAAACTTTGACTCTAAAAGGAGATCTTTGGAATTGTTGTGGAATAGGGTTTATTGGTTGCTTTATGTTGTTAATTGGTTGGTTTGGGATATTTATATTTAGGGGATTTATTAAATTTAACAGGAAACTCTACTAAAAAGTTTTTAAAATAAAAATGCTTCCTTTTAATTATAAAACTATGTGAAATTTTTATAAAATAATAAAGGCTTTCCCATTTTTTATTGTTTGGTGAACATGATATGGATGGTGCTGATCAACAGGGTTCTATCATTACTATTACTATTACAGGTGAACCTTATGGCTTTGGCATGGATAGGAATGAAATTGTTCAATTCCTAAATTTTTATATGTTGGATTCAGTTTAAAAGAATTTGGCCATATTGTAAGTCACAATTTCATTTTCATAATTTATGTTTTATCATGCTAGTGCTTACTTTTCTCAAATTTGAACAATAGACACTTCAATCGAAAGTGCGTGTAAGAAGGAATAGTGGACAAATATGGCTTCTTGTGTCCCCAACAAATTTAGTAGCAATGAACTACTCGGGAGGTGAGGTTAGGATACATATGTTCTTTGATGACCAAAGTCAACAAGATAATATATTTTACTCCTTACATTGAAGAGCAAGTATACTCTTATTTTGATACACAAAAATACATATTATAATAGAATTATATTTATTTAACGTGATTGATTCTTGTAGTGCCCGTTAGACTTTGCTTGTCTTTTCATTGCATGGGAACATTATTTACTAGTTTGATTCTTTGCTTGGAAAGCCAAAGGCCATAATTAAAGATATTGTGGAGACATGAGTTTTTTAGTGGTCACTGGACTTTGCTTGCTTATAAATTTATTAGGTATAAAGTTTATTGAGCATGTCATAATATTTTTTTTTCAATTGGTGATAAGGCCATGCAAGGTGTCTAATTGGTTGTCATAAAGAACAAGGTTCATAGTTCTGTTACATAGATGTGAAAGGAATTGGAAGACACGCAGCGGAAATTAATTTAAAAATTTTTTCATTCCTTGCCAGGATCTACCTTATGTGTTTAAGTCAAGTAGGAAGAAGCATTACCTCAATGTTCCTCAGTGACTTCCATAGCTTCTGGTCACGAGGTTCACAGCTTATCTCCGCGGCTCGTGCTCCCTTTCCGATCACAAGAAATCGATGACTCAGGTCAGCTTCCTCTACTGGTATCCACACGAACAACGTTCTAACCATGAACGACGTGCTAGCGTCTTTTGTCCCTCCAGGGCTTTCTCAAGAATTCATCCTCTCTGTCTCTATTTTGGCAGTTTCTTATCTACAAACCTTTTGCATATTCCCTTTCAGCCTTTTTGTGTTCTCTGTGTGTGTTTCTAAAACGCAGCTCCTAAAATCAGATATATAGGATGCTATACGTTTTTCTCTCTACCGAATTGGATTTTAGAGTTAATCTTATGTTAATTCCAAATTTAATACAATATCATATATTGTATAATTTTATAAGAAATTAATTAAATAAATAATATTAAATCCGTCCAACAGATTTAATTACCTATTTATTTAACTTTAAATAAAGATGAGATTGAACTATATTTGATTTATTCTCATAAATCAAATTTGAGATATCCTATCAATTTGAATTTCAAATTCAAACGTGATAGGGATTTAATTTATCCTTATAAATTAAATCTTATAAATATCTCTTATATGAGATATCCTATCAATTTGAATTTCAAATTCAAACGTGATAGAGATTTAATTTATCCTTATAAATTAAATCTTATATATCTCTTATATATAATATATATATACGAATTTTTATATATATATGAATATAAATATAAATAAATATATACATCCACCCTAGATCTTTCATTGAATCTGGACATGTCTTAGATTCAATGAATATGGACATCATAGCTCGTGTTGGGCTATTTTGTGTGCGACCCTGTAGGCCCATATGAAGTTGGCAGTGGGCTATTTGCTATACTGGCCCACAAGTCGTAAGCGGTCTTTAGCAAGACATAACAACCACCCAAATTATATGAGGACCGTTAAACGATGTAACCTTTTATATAACCATATCATGTCCCTTTTGTCACGCGATATTTTGGTCATGGTTGAGGCATGGATAATGTCATCCTCCTATTCTTGACCGTTACTTTCTCGATCCCTAAGTAGTCTGACTGTAGAAGTGGAACTACCTTTCCATTACAGTATGGCCATACATTTCTCAGACTCACTCATCGAGGGGCCCAGTAATATCTCTCTACGAATATGAGGGACAAATTCAATCTTGACCATTCACATTTCTCCGCATGAAAAACCACTAAACCCGAACATAGTCTTTATGATCACTCGGTCAAAAGTGACTTTTGACTAGGTCAAAGCTGAGCGTTTGTCATGTAGGAATCTATGATGATCTCAGGTCAAAGGGCATATTGACATGGTTTGTATATGAGAGAAGCTTATGACACTACCCATACAGTTCTCTCTTAGCGGGTCAGTCCAACACCTTGTACTCTTACATTTGCCTATGACTCTGATTTATATTTCTATATATCTTCAAAGTTATACTGGTCTTATTTCATCTGTGCTCCCGTAGAGATGACCGACCAGGGACATTTAGGATAAGATCATAAATTATCCAAGGATGGTCATCATAGTAAACATGCAAATCATATGCTAACACAATTAATAAATTCATAAATCAATAATGTTCATAAGACAATGATTGGCCCTTAGGGCATGATTTCCAACAAGATGTTCTCAAGAGTAAGTTATTTTGAACTAATTAAGTTTTATGTTTATTAATTTATAAGATATGAAGTTTTAATATTTCCTAATTGGTTCAATATTTTTTCATGTTATTAGTATTGCCTTTATCCTGGAAGTGTTGAATGTGGATATTATGTGATCCTCTATATGCATGAAATCATTGAGATATGGATAATTGAGAGGCTACACGAGGTAAAAAGATAGGACATGATTAATATTTTGTGATTCACCAATTTTTTACATTTATAATATATACTTGCCCAATTATTTTGTTCCTTCTAACTTGTAGAATTTTGTATACTAGAAAAAGATATAAAGATGATCTTGTAGACTCAATGAGGGATGATTTGGCAAGCCTAATTGTACAACACATTCATGAGCTAGAATGATTTGTTTTTAATTTTTGGTATTGATTAGGTTTTTTAGCTAATTATTGTTGAATTATTGCATTGATGAACAAATAGGGATGGTTGGTTTATCTTATCATGGAAACTATTAGTTGAATTGTTCATTAACTATTTTTGTTAGGCAATTGGATTTTTGGGAATTGATTATTGCAAAGTTTTCTTGTTAAAAATTGGTTTGTCCTGATTTTGTTGAAGGCAAGGTGGTAGTATACAAAAATAAAAAGAGAATTAAAAGAAAAATTACCTTTTCCATGGTTGTTATTTTGATAACCACCATGAAAACCACTTTTAACTAAGGTTTTTATATAAATGCCATGGAAAATTGCCCCACTTATTCTGTCAGAAGCACTTATGGGTGGACTTTCCACAACATTTGTGTCCAAAAAAACTAGACTTTTAACAGTGTTTTGTAATTGCCGTTAAAAGTCTATCTTTTAATGGTGATAGAATCTACTATGCTCATGAAACCTTCGTTAAAAGTTACTTTAAAACGTCGTTAAATCTTTTTCCTCCAGTAGTGTTGTAAAAAGAAAAAATAGCAAAAATATATTATAAAGGCCTGAGGCCCTATAGGGCTAAATCTAGGCCCGCATGTTCTATATCTGGGTTTGAAAAACGGGTATTTTTAAAAATCTGCCACATTGCACTATCATACTTACTCTATCAAAATCCCACATCAATCAAGGCCATTGATGCTTTTTTATTGGAATGTCTAGAGGCTTATTTAAGCCCATACAACGGCTTTTTAAGTTTCCATACCATATTCTCCTCTTGCCATCAAACCCTTGGGGTATGGTCATGTGATATAAATTCCAATCATTTAATATTGCCAATTTCATAACTACCCTAATAGTTACTATTTTAATTATTGGAGAAAATATTTCATGAAATAAATCCCCTCCCTTTGATTATATCCCTTTACTACAAGTATAGCCTTAAATTTATCAATTTTGCCATAGGGTTAGTACTTTATACACCCATTTACAACCTATTGGTTTTGTTCCCTTAGGGAAAGGGACTATGTTCCATGTCCCATTATTTTCTATAGCCTCAATTTCTTTTCTTATGGCTCTAACTCAATTAATATTTTTCACTGCTATAGCACAAGAAAGACATATGTGAGGAAGAAACATTGTCATAAGATAAGTAATTCTCAATTAGGCATTTACACTTGGTGCTAGTGTGTTTAGTGTGATCATGTCCAGATCTCAAATTGCAAATGTAATCCTTAGCCTAGATAGGTGGCCTTCTTTCACTAACTCGGCGATTATTGGCCTATTCAAAGAGATGTTCCATATTATCAGCATCTTTACATGGTATGTGGGTGTTGTTTGGTTCATTTGCAATATTATCATGGTTGTTAGGTTCATCTTCCTTTTTAGATTATTTCCCTCCAAAGTGTATAGGAGTTTTAACAGAATCAAACAAAGATTCCTATATTGTTACTACAATAATCCTTACAAGGAAAATTATTTCTAAAAATCTTTAATGGCGCATATAGATAAAGAAGCACACCATAGTCTATGATGCAATAACCACACATCGATGTATCTTTCTGTCCTATTAATATTATGGGCAATATTAATGGTCTCACATTTATTTTCAATTTTCAACAAATACAACCCTACTCTAGTCTACCATTCTCCCTCATATTTCCATCCCTAAGGTATGGCAACACACAATATTTAAGATAGAACAAAGTTGTATATTTAGCTTCCCTAGTTAGCTTAGAGACAGGTATTAACTTGAAATGGAGGTGAGGTGCATATAATACATCTTTTAATTCAATTATATTAGGAAAGTTAATATCTCCTATGTGTTACAGGCATTATATCACCATTGGGGATTTTAATTGACTTAATGGCCCCTCTATACTTCCAATATTTGTTTAAAAGCGATAATTCACTAACCATATGAGTGGTGGCTCTTGAGTCCAAGACCCACTAAGTGCAAATGTAAGAGCGAGAGTAGGGACTAATAAAACATACGTGCTTGTATCTGATGTATCTCATCCTTCTGAAGTAGCTTAAACAAGCACCCATATTATTACAGGGTGAAGCTTGTAATGTAGTGCTAGTTGATTGGTTAATGTTTTAGCTTCCCCTACAATATCTATCCTGGATTGTCCATCTTGCTTATGTTTCTCTTTATTTCCTTTAAATTTTCTTGGGTATCTAATTATCTCCCAATAGTTATCTTTGATATGCCCCTTCTTGTTGTGGCAATATCCACATTTAGGATAGGTCTACCACTACCCTTTGCCTCTGCCGTGTCCTCAGCCTTTGGCAGACATAGCCACACTTTCAATAGGAGTTGTTATCTCAGAATTATCGATGTTTCTTTGGCCTCCATCTTCAAATATCATTGCATGCTATGAATAACATATGGCAGAGGGCTATTAGGAGGATTTGACTCCTTGGAGCACTGTGGGACTCGTCAAGCCCTATAAGGAATTGCATAAGCTTGTGTTGTTGCATCAATTCCCCATATATCTTTGAGGTTTCATACTTGCACAATGGCATGGTGATTATGTTTATAGGAAATTATTAGTTGAATTAGTGTAAATATTTTTTACTGTGGTAATTACTATATGTATCTGAGTAAGGCTGTTAGGATAACAGTATAAGTAAAGGTGTATTGTTCAGACTCATGTATCATTTTTTCTTATTCATTAATAAAGAGAGTGCTTCTTTATGGATGCAGTGCGTTTGACAAGGGCAGAAAGGCAGGGCTCAATATGGTACTAGAGCCGAAGGTGATCCCCTTGCAAATTAAGAAAAGCCCAAGAACCAAACCCAGTCAATTAGAATAGCACCACGACTCACTACAAACCCTAGTAGAAGACACTCATACTCTAAAGACTCGATTGGAAATTGTAAGATCAATAGTGAGATTCTGTCATTCAATTATCCACTTTTTCTCTACCCATCAGATACACAGGGGCAAACTATTGTCTCTTATATCCTCACCAGCATGCAAATTGCACAGTGTGGAGCAGAGCGATGAAAATTGCCTTGATGGGGAAAAACAAACTCAAATTCATTGATAGAAGTTACAGAAAAGATTTGCATGAGGAACCTCTCCAATAGCAATGGGAGAGATGTAATATAGTAGCGTTGCCGTGAATCTTGAACTCAGTTTTGAAAGAACTCGTAAGTGAAGTCATTTTCTTTTAGAGTGCATACTAGGTCTGGCACGATCTAAAGGAATGATTTGATAAAAAGACAGGGTCAAGAATCTAGTCCCTTTACAGAGAAATTAATCAGTTGAAACAAGGGTCTCTATTTATAACATCATATTTTTTTAAACTTAGAGAACTCTGGGAGAAATAATCTATGTTGGTTCTAATTCCTTGTTGTTCCTGTGAAATGTAAGATTTACAATGAGGCGATTCAGCAACAAAAGTTGTTCTAATTCTTGTTAGGCCTTAATGAGGGTTAAAATCAGGCTAGAAGTCACATCCTGCTTATGAGTCCCCTCATAACAATGAATGATGCATATGGAATAGTGGTCAAGGATGAAGCACAGAAGCTAATAGTTAACAGCAAAAAATATCTCCCCATTGAGGGAGTTGCAATGGCAACAAGGGGAGAGGCCGTGACAGAGGAAGAGAATAGGTAGAGAATGTGTCAGAGTGTACCCACTGCCATAAGAAAGGGAATATCCATAAGAATTGCTTTCAGATAATGGGATATCCACCTAATTTTAAGAGGAGACAACCGAAAGAAAGGAGTGAATCTCCAAGCGACCCAGAAGCTCATACAAATGCCACAAGCATGATTGCACCAACATTCACACAAGGGCAATACGAGCAAATTTTATAGCTGCTGAAGAAAGATATAAAGCCCACCATCCATGTACTGATTGGTACAAGTTTGGCTAACTCTAGAACATATTGATTATCGTATATTAATTGGATTCTAGACTCAGGGGCAACAATTCATAAGGTAGGAAGTCTAGAGCTTTTGGTAGGCTATAGGAAATATAATAGGCCAATTAAATCTATAAAAATACCATATGGCAATTGTGTGGGCATAACACATATTGGTTCTGTTAAAATCACTGATGAAATTACATTGATAGATGTTTTATACACACAACAATTGGAATTCAACTTAATATCTATTCCAAAATTAACTAAGGAACATAACTGCATTGCATTCTTCTTCCCTAATTTCTAGATGCTGTAGGACCTTCAGGGTAGGAGGGTGAAACTGACTGGTAAATATTTGTAGGATTGTATACTCTTAGAATAGATGAACATTTGTCCCTTATGAATTCTTTCTCTTTAAACACAACTCAGAATGATTGTCATAAGAGAAAATTATCTGATGTATGTCTATGGCACAGAAGATTAGGACATGCTTCGTTGTCCATTATGAAACATTTAAACCTTGTAGCTGATGGAGACAGTGATAATAATGATAAATGTGACATATGTGTTCAATCAAAGCAAACAAAGTTTCCTTCACAACTAGCTGCATTAAATCCAATACTTGCTTTGAATTATTACATGTAGATGTGTGGGGTCCTTATCAGACACCAACACATCAAGAAATAGATATTTTTTAACAATAGTCGACGATTACTTAAGAGGAACATGGATTTTTTGATGAAGTGCAAATCTAAAACTGTGATGCATGTAAAATACTTTGTTGTGCATGTGTTAACTCAATTTTCTTTGAAAATTAAAAGAATTAGAAGTGATAATGGAACTAAAATCACAAATCATGATTTACAATCATACTTTCATGAAAATGGTATCATACATTAAACTAGTTGTCCTTACACTGTAAAACAAAATGGAGTGGTTGAAAGGAAGCATAAAACGATAATGCAGATAACTAGGAGCTTGATCTTGCAATATGGTGTGTCAAATATTTACTGGGGTGAATGTGTACTTATGGCAACATATTTGATTTATAGAGTTCCATCCAAAGTGATGGGATACAAGTCACCTTACTAAATAATCTATGGTTACGCACCAAACCTTGATAACTTATAATGTTGGATGTTTGGTGAAACATCCTTACTTTCATATGTCTTAGGGACCACCATTCGGTAGCATTTAGAACCACTTATAAGACTTTAGAAGTCCATTAGCTAAATCTGAAATTTTACCCTTTCTCGAGTTATTGTTCATAAGGCATTCCAAATTATGTGATAAACTTCAAAAAATCATAATTAATTATATAAAAATTGAAATGAAGTGTTTCATAAAGCTACATGAAGATAATATCTTTAAATTTAAGGGAAAAATAATTTCCAGACTAAATGCTTAGCTAATTAATATAGTTTATTCGTCAAAGATTATTGTTCATTTGGTCAAAAATTCTGAAAACAGATTCTGGTCCCTTACTTTGGAAAATTAGTTCTCTTTGTACAGATATCAAAATAAGGTGTTCTTGGTGTTAAAATGAAGCTTGAAATGTTAAATAAATGTCTATAAAATTTCATAAATTTATCCCATTATTTACTATTTTTTATTATATCATGATCATCACTACTTGCATTGGTCAAATAGTAACATTACATATATCAATGCTTCACATAACATTTATACTATCCAATCCCAAGCTTCTCTTCAAGATTCTTCAATCCTATTTCATCATTAGCAAACCTATGGGATTGGGATTACATGGAAAGGGATGAGATTTATGGGGAAATCTCAGTAGCAAACAATACTAAACAATGCATGAATTAATGTAAATACTTGTGCTTGCTTGTGAAAGTGTTAACATTGTGTAATGTGCATGCTTCCATGTAACATATGAAATACAATTGGCCAAAGTAATCATAGAAACAGAGCTTCATACATAAGCACATATGCAACACAATTCAAAAAAACCATAGCATAATCAAGCATAACATTCAATGCATATAAGTTTAGGATAAGTTTACTATCTCATATACTTGACTTTCTTTCACTTTCTCTTGCTTCTTTCTTCTCACTTCTCTTGGATATGTGGCTGCCTCTTTTGGAGCATACCAATCAATCCCTAATATCACATAATCATTCATTCATCACAATCTAACTTCCTTGAGCATTAAACTCACTTTAACTAACATAACTTCCTCTTGAACATTAAGTTCATTTAACTACATCAACTTTCCTTAATCTTAACTAATAGACTTGGCCTTTGAATTAATTGATGTCTTGACTTTAACCTACACAATTTCATCTTTTGAATCCATTTATGATCTTAGAATCATGAAATTCCAGCTCCTTTATGGCCCGCTGGACAAAACCGAACACATGCACCCAATTCCTTCAAAAATTCTCATTTTGATTCTAATGCTTTCCATACTTGTTTCTCCACTTTATCCCACATAAATTTTCATTTTAAAACTATTGGAAGCATCAAAATCATAAAATTTCAATCACTGTTCATGTGAGTGAACAGTAATAGAGGAGAATTTCAAAAACTACAATATTGGAATTTCAATATTTTCAAGGTTTAAAACCTATCCAATTCTACACAAAATCATCATATAAATTCAATGGAAGCCTTAAATAATTAAAATTCCATTTCCTTCCATCATGAACAGTTCAAACCAAACTGGTTCAACCATGGCAAAGTCAAGAATATCAACTTGATTCAACAACCAATCATTTAACTAGCTTGTTTAAGCTTCAATCATAATCTCTAACTTTAATTTCTTCTTTTCCCTTTCTTCTAAGATTTTTGGACAGCACAACACCTTAGATAAAGCTCAACTTTTCTCCATGAAAACCCTAAGTTCAAGCTCCCAAATTAAAGGAAAATAAGTTACGATAGATTGCTTACCTTTAATCTCTAGCTTGCTTGAACTTTGGTACCTTGAATATTCTTTGTCTTGGCTTGAGTTTTCATTTTGCAAGAGTTTTCCCAAGGGTTCTTGTGCTCACGGTTTGCTTCAAATTTGAGGGGGTATTTATAGAAAAATCTCATAGAAATCAATGGCCAATATTACTTTTTGCACTATTTGATCTAATGGCTCACATTTAATCTTGGATTTAACTTTTTTGAAAAGGAGAATTATGACATCATCCATGACATCATCAAGGGACACTTCATAGGACTCGGTGGCAAAATTCCAATGGGAAAGCTTTTGGAAAATTTTCAGTCCAATCCAGTACCGGTTCAGTCTGATTCCCAAAAAACTAGACTATTTTATAAATATAATTTTCCTGAGATTTCATAATATGCTTTCTAACCTTAAATCCAGTATCCAAATTCTTCCTACCATTGACATTCTTGTACTGGGCCAGTACTTAATTATAGATCCCTTGGCAAATGACTAAAATGCCCTTGGTTCACTATCTTACACTATATTAACTTAAGGGCATAATTATCATTTCACACCTCTTTATACTGTATTAGGGTATATACTGGCTCTAAATAATCATATTTATACTAGCTTGCACATTTTTGGCCTATCCAAAATAACCAAAATGCCCTCTATCCATCACCGGTACAATCTGGCCATCCAAGGGCATTTTCATAATTTCACACTTTTCCCTGGGTTACTCTAGACTCTAACCCACTTAACTGTTCAACTACCTTATTGGGCCTCTTGGGACACCATTTCAGCCTTAATATTAGTCCATTACCTTTATGGAATAAATCCCAAGGAACCTCTCTGGACCGTATTTATCGAGTATTTTATTCCACTATAAAATCCCGTAAGAATTCTACAGGATTCCTTTTTTAACTCTGACAATTTTATAAATTCTTATATCAATTATAGGAATTTGTTGTAAGGTTTCATCTGATTTTAAGGTCCAAAAAATACTGTAATAATTCTTCTTGACTTCAGAAATTTATATTAATTAATCGGGATCTCAAATCAAAATATTGTGTTGCGTTAAACTGATCAGAATAATTTTGTGTATCTACTAGAAAAATTTGGAACCAATATGATTCTGGGCATTTTTTAGCCTTTTTCGGTTCAACTTTCTCATAATTACATTTAGGTCCCTCAACTTTTGGCTAATTGCATTTAGGTCCCTATACTTTTGGTTAATTGCATTTAGGTCCCTCCTTTTGTTTCTACTTTCACTTTTGGCGTCCAACCTTTTCTATTTTTCATTTAGGTCGCTATCTTCCTTCAAGACTCATTTAACCTTTATTATTTCTTCTGATCATCGTCATAATCCTTTCTAAACCTTTTTCCACTATCAGTATTATACAGATAGAGAAAATTTAGGATATGACATTTGACATATGTCACAGATATGAGAGTCAATGACAAATTGGATAGTAGAGTGATTGCTTCTATTTTTTTAGGATATCTAAAACACCAAAAAGGTTACTTACTTCTTAATTTATAGGAGAAAACCATGCTTGTGAGTAGACATGTAAGCTTCATGGAAAGTAGATTTCCATTCAAGGATAGTGCACTTCCTGATTAAGGGGGAGTAGGTAGAGATCTAAGGGAAATGTTCTGGTTTGAGCCTTTTAATTTGTCAATAGATAATGGACAGTGAACTAGAAGTAATTCAAATGAGCCAGATCCTGTCACCCAAGTGAATGATCATAACAATAGGGATGACTTAGATTTAAGGTCCACTAGAAGTACTAAAGAGCATCGTCCCCCAATATGGTTAAATGACTATGTGTGTTCTGTTTTAAATGCAAATACAAATAAAGGAAATAGGAAATGCAAGTATCCGATCACTGATTATATTTCTTATAAGAATATGTCCAATGATTTTCTATGTTTCTTGTGCTCAACTGATTCTATAATAGAACTAGCTAGTTATAAAGAGGCAAAGAAAATTCCAGAATGGGTAAATGCCATGGAAGCTAAAATGAGAGCCCTTGAGGATAACAAAACTTGGAAATTAGTACCGCTACCCAAATGTGCCTTATGTGCCTTATAGAAATATATTAGGCTATTAGCTATCTCTTTATAGACCAAATTAAGAATCCAGGAGAGTAGCACGATGTCACAACACTCCAACTGTTCATGGAGATCTAGTTCTTGTGTTTCTCTCTAGTAAGTCCCATCCAGGATTAATACAGAGGCTGGTGTCCTTGGTGTGATCAAGGATTGTCTTACTCTTGTAAAATCGTTTAGTTCTTACACTATAGGATAATGCAAATGTATGAACTATGTGTCTTTCTAATAAAAAATATAATTACAAAATTCAAAAATCCCTCCAACATTTGCTTGGTCAATGATAATGTTAGGAAATGGTCCAGTCCACCCATGGTGGATTAGGCCCAAATCTGAGGAGCTTTATTGGAGGCAACAATTTATTTTGAAAAGGAGGAAAATGAGGGAGTGGGGAGTTATAGAGGTATCCCACTCCTCCTATCAAATCACACGTACAGAAGAAATAGAGAGAGGGTGATCATATTCATATTCTGTCGTGTGTGTAGTTTTGCTCTACAGACAAGAAAAATGATTCTATTCTTCTTTTTCTCCTCATTTATTCTCCTTTCACTTTCTATCAATTCTTCTCGATATTATTCTTCTTATGTGGTTTTAATTTATAAATGTACCAGAGTCTATATATGGTGCTCCAGTTGGGTGTGGCTATCTCGGTAAATAAGAGAAGGTCCAAGGTATGCCCAAAATCTTACAGTGGTATCAGAGCAGGTTATGTGCTTTTGTATGCTTCTATGTAATTTTCTATTTTTCAAGGTAGCATGTTGTTCTTACCTCTATTTATGTTTAATACATAAGTTTTGTGCCAAGAAACACAGAGCATGCATTCAAACCATAAACAGAAGACAACTCACTATAAACCGTAATAGAGAACTTTCATTTTAAAATTGCGTCACTAGAAAATAGAGCTTTTAGACTTTGAAATTGGTCCCATTGCGTAGAGCACGAAAAAATAAAAACAATGACACCAAGAACGTCAGAGTCAGATATTAGACAGAGGAGTTATGGCTAAAAAATGAGTCGAGTCTGTGCGACTCAGCTGGAGGTTAGGGATAATCAAAATGGTGTGTTTTGATCATCCCTAAAATGGCATCATTTTGATGCTTGAACCAAAAAACAGAGAGACAGACTATTTCTACATATTGGGTTGCATCTAGCCTAGTCCAACAAAAAAAATTGAGTTGCTAGAAGCCCATTTAAAAAAAATTGTTTTTGGTTTTTTGGAAGTAAGGGTATGGGCGGGGTTGGATCAGTGGATCCCGCCTGGACCCACAAAAAAATTTTAAAAAAATTATTAAAAAAATAATTTTTTTTGGAGTAAAAAAATTTTAAAAAAAAGAGGATAATCTGATGACTGATACGTAGAGTGGGCTTAGTTCAATCTTTTTATTTTTTATAAATTTTTTCTTTTTGGGGCTCTTGATGGAGCGTGAGACCTCCAATTGTAGTGTGATTTATTCCTAAAAATTCTAAAATCAAGATCTTTATTTTGATATATAATTTGCCTAAATTACAAGGGCAATTCTGGACCTATTTATGAATATTTAGTGTATTTTTTGGTATTTTTAGTATTTAAATTACCATAAAATTATGATAATTAATATTTTTTATTATTTAGGTGAAAATGACTCATTTAGCACTGAATCTCTAGGATATATTTTAAATGATGACATCTCATTCTTGGATGATGTCAATAACCTATAGGAGAACCTTTAAGAGGACATCGAGGGGGAACCTGAGGAAGATTCAGAATAAGATCTTAATGAACTTTCTAAAGAAGACCGAGAGGAGTTGGTGGAGGAAGTTCCACAAGAGGGACCAGAAGTGATATATGATTCCGGACTGAGGTCAAAAAATTTATTCCCCATCAAACCCCTTCCTCTATAACCTTTCATGGTGTCTTTAGATTTAAACTCCAAGATGGTGCCTACTCTTAACAATGAATCTCCAGTTAAGGATGGAGATAAATTAAACCAACCTTTTACCCCTACTTTGGCCATGAATATAGCTGAAAAAGATGCAACCAAACTAACAAATATAAAAGGCGTTAATAGCATGATTGGTAATTACAATGAATTCATGACAGATAAGGAGAATATTAAATTTTACCTAAAAATCATAATAGAGTATATAAGAGCAACTAGGGTTAAAGGCAAGCCTAGAATATGATGCATGAGCAAAACATATTGGCTTAAAACAATAGGATTTGTATATAACCTTAAAAAGGCACCTCATAAGCTTAAGAAGCTAAGAAAAGTGATGTTAGAATATTGTAAAGCTTATATCAAATGATGTATATTTGTATTTTGATTTCAATTGCTTTACTTTGTTGAGGACATGTTTTATTACTCTTTCTTTGTAAAGACTTGCCATTTATTACATGCCTTATATGAAAAAAAAACATGTTTCATTTCATTTCTTTATCTTAGTTATGATTCATGTATACTTTTTTATAAGTGAGAACCTTTTAGATTATGAGTATTCTAAAAGTAAAATTTAATGAGAATAGTGCTTATATTAATTTTGATAGGAAGTGATGGCGTTGCTAGTGCCTGTGTGATAGGAGGTACAAATGTATTCTCCTAATCATGGGTCTAGTGATATTATTATTTTCTGATAATAAATGATAAAAGTATGACATTATATACTTTACATGTGCTATATATATGTGTGAAAATTTACTTAAATGTTCTATGGTTCAATAAATTAATGTGGGATAAGTTTGTCACATAACTGATATTGAACAATGACATCAAAGAACATTATTGCTGAATTAAATAAGGGGAAAAAACTCAACAGGGACAACTGGGATATTTGGCACCAAAAGGTCTAATATCCAATATATTTTAGAAGAACAGGATGCAATTGAGCCGTTAACAATGGCAATGGTAGAGCCTGAGGCTGGAAATATAACCCAGCATAGGAGAAACCATGAAGTATACCTGTCCTAAAAAAGGAAAAATAGCATAACAAGAATCACACTGCTAAGTGCAATGGCTGATGAGTTAATGTGAGTTTGAGAGACACAGAACAACACAAGCTATGTGGATTGCTTTAAAGAATAAGGTTGGTGGAGTCTCCACGACTAAGCTTATAAAGTTAACAATCAAATTCGATACTTATAAGCTAAAACCAAATAATCCTTGAGGAAACATCTACGAGAGATGTCCATAATGATTTATGAACTGAAGGAGGCTGGACATAATCTATCTGACGAACAGCAAGTGTAGGCTATCATCAGGTCACTCCCTGCCAGTTGGGAGCACATGAAAGTTAAACTGACCTATGATGAAAATATCATCACTTTCAATGATGTAACTAAGCATTTGGAGCTAGAGGATGAACATCTATAAGCTTATAAGGCTATTGGACAAGCCTATTTGACCGAAGGTGCTGGTCCTTCCCAATCCAATCCTAAATTCAAAACGGGCAAGAAATTTCAGAAAAATAGGAAGAAAAGCGGTCCTCTACTTATGAAAGGCAAGCAACAATACAAGAATAAGGGAAAGAAAGGAGGCAAGAAAAAGCTAGACCTAAAGAAGGTCAAATGCTTTGCCTGCCACAATATGGGACATTTAGCACGTGGCTATTCTAAACAGATCGAGACAGAAAGGTAACAGTGAATTATATGAATTCACATGTCTTGTTTGTTTCTAGTACTATTTTTTTAACAGAACCTATTTCTTTTTCTTGGATTATTGACTTAGGATCCACAAACCAGGTAAGTCAAGATCGAGGATCTTTTGTGGAATACCGTTGGTTGCCATTTCAAATCATGTGGCTTTTTGTTGGTAATAATGCAAGGATTGAGGTTTGATGCATTGGCACCTATAAACTTGTTTTGCGTGGTGGAAATACCTTGATGCTGCATGATGTGCTTCATGCTCCTGCCATCCGATAGAATTTAATTTATGTAATTTGCTTATTAGACTTTGGGTTTAATGTAAACTTTTATGGTAAAGTTGCAGACATTTATAGCAACTCAATATTTTATGGTTTAGTTTTCTAATTTCAAAGTTCTTTATTTTAGATCTTACTAGTGATTTTAATACTCAGGATTGTTTTACTATTACTTCAAATAATCTTGATATGAATATCTAGCATGCTAGACTAGAATATATTAATCAAAATATAATGATTAAACTAGCTAAAGAAGGCTTGTTGGGAGTAATCCCTAACATGGATACGTCATTATGCGAAAGTTGTCTAGTTGGTAAGGCTACTAGAAAACCATTTGGTAAGGGAACACGAGCCAAAAACCCGTTGCCATTAATCTATTCCGATATTTGTGGTCCAATGAGTGTGAGGGAAAGACACAGAGCTTGGAATTTCATCACCTTTATTGATGATTTTTCATGATATGGTCATGTCTATTTGATTTCACTTAAGTCTGAGGCACTAGAGTACTTTAGACAATATATAAATAAAGTAGAAAATCAAATGGACAATAAAATTAAGGCATTACGTACTGATCGAGGCTGTGAATACCTTTCAGATCAATTCAAACAGCCATGTGAAGAAAAAGGGATTATTAGGCAACTAACTATCCCTGGCACACTTTAACAGAATGGAGTTGCTGAAAGAAGAAATATAACTCTTCTGGACATAGTTAGGTCTATGATGGCTCAAGCAAACCTTCCAATTTCACATTAGGGTGATGCTTTATTGACGGCAACCTTTATATTTAACCGTGTGCCCTCAAAGTCAATCGTTTCCACACCCTACGAGTTATGGAATAAACGTCAGTCATATTCAAGCATCCTTATACCTTAGGGCTCAGCGGCAAATATCTATTACAATTCTCATAGACATGGGAGACAGGGTCCTAGAGGGAAGAAATATATCTTTATAAGGTACTCTGAACCCTCAAAAGGATATGTATTCATAAGTGAAATTAAGGATGAAACAGTGACTGAAATAGAATCAAGAGATGCTGTATTCATTGAAGCAGAGTTTCTCAGTGGGGGAGATGTTGACCTCACTGTATCTTTTTATGATACAATGAACATGATAGTGTCAAACAAATTGACAGACCAGAATCCTCTAGATATGTCAATCTGAGTGGGAATCAATAACGGTCAACACAAAGACCGAGATAAATGAGAAAAGATAAGCAAGTTGCTCCTACCAAAAAGAGTAATAGGGAATTGTTCCTAAAAGACACTTCTAACTAGAAGGAGAAGCACTCTTATTTACTCCAGAAGAGGATGATGAAACCCACACTATTTATGAGGCATTGACAGATCTTGCCAATGAGGAATGGAAGAAAGCAATGAAAGAGGAAATTGACTCAATGATGAAAAATAAAGTTTTGGAATTGGTTGATCTACTAAAAGGACGTAAAGCTATTGGGAACAAGTGGGTTCTCAAAATCAAGAGCAAGGTGGATGGATCAATTGACAAATTCAAAGCTCGATTGGTTGCAAAGGGATATACACAACATGAAGGTATAGATTATGAAGATACTTTTTCACTTGTTGTGCACTTCAATTCGATAAGACTTATTTGGGCAATATTAAATAGTTTAAACCTGGAATTATATCATATGGATGTAAAAACCGCATTCTTAAATGGTGATATGGATAAAGAAATCTATATGGAACAACAAATAGATTTTATTGAAAAAGAGTTTGAACACAAGAAGTGTAAACTTAAAAAATTCATTTATAGATTAAAACAGTCATATAAATAGTGATACTTGAGGTTTCACAAGTCAATAACCTCATATACTTCCATATAATATAGGAAGACCACTCCATCTATATTAAGTTGTTTGAGGATAACTTTGTGATATTATACTTATATGTAGACAATATACTCTTAGCTGGAAATAGTTTTGACTCTGTGATAGCTATTAAAGAATAACTTTTATCAAATTTTGAGATGAAAGACATGGGTGAAGCAGAATACATACTTGGAGTCAAGATTCGAAGGAATCGTTCCAAGAGAATCCTCATTCTTTCACAAGAGAATTATATCAAGAAGATACTTTTGCGATTCAATATAAGTTACTGCAATCCTATGGATATCCCTGTAGCCACTGGAGTGGCCTTGAGTTTTGACATGTATCCCAAAACTGAATTAGACAAAAAGCAAATGGAAAGAGTTCCATATGCCAGTGTTGTTGGTAGTCTGATGTGTACAAGACCAGATATTTGTTATGCCATAAGGCTGGTTAGCAGATTTCAGTCCCCTTGGTGAGAAACACTAGAAAGCAGTGAAGAGGATCTTGAGATACTTAAAGGGCACAATTGACTATGCATTGTGTTATCAAGGAAGCGATCTGCGTCTAATTGGATATTTTATTGCTGATGTAGGCGATGATGAAGAAGAATGAAGATTGACTTTAGGATACACCTTTTTGCTTAACAACAGCGCCATATGATGGAGTAGCAAGACGCATACGTGTATTGCTTTACACTCTATGGAAGCTGAGTTTGTGGCATACACAGCAGTAGCACAATAGGTTGTTTGGCTGAAGAGATTTATAAAACACTTATGATTTGGGAATGAGACTACTAATCCGATGTTGATATACTATGACAATACTGCAGCCATAGCCTACACTCAAGACCCTAAGTATCACAACAATACCAAACACATTGATATAAAATATAACTTTGTGAAGGATTATATAGAACATAAAATTGTAATTGTATATACATTTCAACCAAATGTATGGTTGCAGACCCCCATAGGCAAAGAAACATTTAATAAACATGTAAAAGCCATTGGCATGCGAAAAATATAAAGTTGTAGACTATATGTAATATTTTTTTAATGATATTATGCCATTTATTATTACTAATATGTCTGAGTAAGAGTATACAATGTCTAGTATATCGTACAGGTTGAAAAGGGTAGCTCTCTCACACAAGCAACCACCTTTGATGCTAGAGAAGCTTTCAAAGATGAGACATGTGTTCACTAGTAAAGCAGCAAGAGTGTTGATATGGTAGAGAAGAAACACAATAAATGTTGCCTTGGCTTAAAAAGTGCAGTAAGTCAAGATGAGATCCATGAGTAAGGATATGGATCGAACTATGGATACCCATATCTATAAAACTATAGCTAGATAACAAATTCATCAAAATTGACGTCAAATTATGTTAATAGAATTGAAAAGTTTGGGTTTAGATACTATGAGTGTTTAGACTTAAGTCTATATGGTGTGATTAATAGAATCAAAACGATGTACATTCTTTAAGGATAAGAGGAACATCGTAACATGTGATTCATACCACATGTGCTAAAGAACCGCAAATGGAAAGCAAGTGAATCAATCCTTGCTTCATTGTTGTGTGAGTTCTAGAAAGGTATCATCCTTTCATTAATGTCCTTTGACTTTGACAGTATTGTGGATGTATGTTTCAGCGATTGCTACTTTAGTATATATCCTATGGTCAAATTATATATGAACCAAAAGTATTATGCTAGGAAAGCGGTTGATTCATATCAAAATGATATATGGGAGAAAGAAATATTGCTAAAATATACACATCCGTGCTAGTGTCTATGACCAGTCTCTTGTGTTATTATTTTGTTAATTTCATAAGTGTAGATACTATGCATAAGTGGAGGCTATCTGAGTTATATACTGACTAAAGAGGGATTGCATTAGCCATAAGAAAAGTGTATATAGGCAAATCTAGGATATTCAATGCACTATAACTTATTTGATCGAGCTGCACTAAAAGGTTACTTTGTGCTGATTTCTATAAAAGGGATTTCTAGTACAAACGCCCAGAAGGAGATGTCATGCCTACGCGGTCATGACAAAGCCCCTAGTATGAAAGAAAGAAGAGAATGAGATAGGATCCATAATATCTAATCCATCAAATGCGAGTGGGAGATGTTGGGAAATGGGTCATTTCACCCATGGTGGATTAAGCCCATATCTGAGTTCTATTGGAGGGAACAATTTATTTTGAAAAGGAGGAAAATTTGGGAGTGGACAGTTACAGAGGTATCCCACTCCTCCCAATCAAATACACACGTATAGAAGAAACATAGAGTGGGCGATTAGATTCATATTCTCTCATGTGTGTAGTTTTGCTCTGCAAACAAGAAAAATGATTGCGCTATTCTTTTTCTATACCTCTATTCTCCTTTCACTTTCTGTTAGTGCTTCTTAGTGTTCCTCTTGGGTGGTTTTGCTGTGTAAACGTACCAGAGTCCATATATGCTGCTCCGGTGCATGTGGCTATCTCAGTGAACAAGAGAATGTCCAAGGTATGTCCAAAATCTTACAGATAATAAATGGAGGTGTGTGCATACAAGTTCATTTGTTTGTGGATTATAGGTTTCTATCTTTCATTACATCTTTTAATATATTGTATAGATAGATTATACAATTATTTCTTTGTTATATTTATTTTCATAAAAGAATTGTTAATGTTTTTATCTTATTTATTTAGCTATTAATAAGGTTAAAGTTACCAGCAAGATCTACTATTACTAGTCATCTGCCTAACCAATTTAAGGTGTCCTAAACTTTTCTAATTGAAATAGATTCTTTGATAGAGCTCATTATATGCTTCTTAATGTGTGTTTGGAAAACCTAAGTTTTGAGAAATTTTAAAACAAACAGCTATATTTGTTCAAAAAAACTTTTGGATTAAATTATAGTTTTAAACCAAGATTTTAGATAAGTTAGTCAGAGTAGCTTATGAAATAGTAAAAGAGCTTATGGACTATTCTATTTTTTATTACACCCTCTCTTCTATACCCTCTCTCATCTCTCCTCTCTCATCTCTCATATATTTAATAATCATACCATTTTTTGTAATTTACCAATAATAAAAGTACTTATAGAAATAACTATCTAAACACTCATTTATTTAAAACTATTTTTTTCTTAAACCCTTCTCCAAAAACCTTTTTATAAAAGCTACTCAAAAGCCATTTTTTTTAGAAGTATTTTTTCAAAATCCTATTCAAATGGGCTCTTAGAGATTTAGTAGATACCCTGTAAGTTATAGTACTTTGTAAGACCTATATTGAATTAATAATTATTTTGTCTCTATTTAAAAAAAAACAAAGAGATTTAGTAGATATGTATTGATAAGGCTTAAGATGAATTTATTTTAATGAAATATAAAACGAGTTTTTTGAGAATTCGTCTATCTTAACAAATCTCTTATAAAAAGATCAATGATGATGATGATGCCCTAGTTAACACCAACCCCATAAAACATATATATGAATTTATTTTATAATTAAAAATATATTTTAATAATTATATTATTAATTATGTTATATTATATAAATAGTCATTCTAAAATAATAAAATTTGAAATTAGCAACAAAATTCGTTATTGACGGAAAACTCGCGATAAGCAATTTAGTGATAGAAATTAGTGACAAAATGTTTCCATCACTAATTCCGTCGCAAAATGTTTTGCCACACAAATTCTCCACATAAATAGTTGACAAATTTTTTTTTTTTGTAAAATTTTGTCGTTAATTCGTCTCTACTTTTTCAACGGAACAATTCTATCACTAATTTTAGCGACGAAATTTTTGATAGCATTGTATTCCGTCACTAAATTTCAATGCTAATTTCCTGTTTTTTTAGTGCTGAGTGTTATCTCTTTTAATTAAATTTTACAATTTTATTTTGTTAGCACAATGAACCCTTATAATTTTATTTAGTCAGTACCATTAACTCTTGTACAAGAGTTAATAGAAAATATTAAAGATTTAATTAAAAATAAAAACAAATAGGTACCATATTACAAATTTAGAGAAAATATAAGTAAATTAGTATAGTTTTTCCTTCTCTTTTTACCTTTATTTAAGGTGAAAGTGTACATTTTGTAAGATTTTTAGACCGTTAATAAATTTTAAGAGTTTGTTGATTGGAAAAATTACATTTAAATTCTATAGAAGAAATATAATTCTAAAGAAATTCTAAAAATTTATTAAATTATTGTAAAGTTCTATAGATTTAAGATTATTTTTTTTAATTATAAAATAATAGAACTACTTTTTAAAAAAAATATATTATTTATTATTTTTTTCTTTCAAATTAGAGTTATTATTCCTCTTTATTTGAATTATTTTTTTCTTATAAATAGTTTCATCTTTCATCATTTAAAAAAAAATTAATCATATGTCTAATGGAATTTTAAAATAATTTGATGAGTTTTTGAAAATTTTTTTATAATTAAATTCTTTATATGAGATTTAAATGTAAATTTCCCTTGTTGATTTCAGACAAAGTTAATTAAATTCCAAAACAGATTAATTATGAAATTAACCGCACTAACAAATTAATCAGATTTTTTCTTAAAAAAGCTTTACGGTGTCGTTTTGCAATTGTTGTTTAAATTCTTGCAAGCTGAAGAATGCAAATCACTTCCCCATCCAATATTCCATTTCCTTTCTTCTCGCGTTACGATGGAAATAGATTCCCTTCCCAACGGCAGTGGCACCGAGGCAACTGCCACCACCGGAACAACCGTGACTTCTACCACCGTCACCAACGCCGCAGCACCTCCTCCGTCATCACAGCTTAGCCAACTCACAGAGTCTTTGAAGCTTGAGCATCAGTTCTTGAGGGTCCCTTTTGAGCACTACAAGAAGACGATCCGTGCTAATCACCGCATCGTCGAGAAGGAGATCTCCTCCGTTGTATCTGGAGTTTCCGGTGCTGCCGATAGTGACATGTCCCGTGATGACGCCGCCAACCACCTGAACTCCCTTGTCTCTAGGCTACAAGGGCTTAAGAGGAAGGCAAGGGCAAATCGAAATTGTCCATTTGAATTATGACACAATGCTTATGCTCATTCTGGAAATTTATCTTTTCTGTTTCTGGTTGTTAATTTCTCTTTAACACAAGTTTTTGGTTGCAGAACTGCAGATATTTATTGATATTTTGTGGTCAGAGGGAGGGATAGTTGTGAATTTTATTCGTTACTTTTGATTACATTTCCTAATGTCATTTTAGGTGACAAACGAAGTAATATGTGATCAATTTGTAGCTAAAAATGAAGTTATTGTTTAATATTCAATGAGTTATTTGGATAGATAAGTTTGAAGACATTAAGGTAACCCCATAATTTTGATGCATCCTAAAGGACACTGACATTTTTTATTTTTTAAATTCATAATTCAGTCATATAACCGAGAGGGGTAGTTTACCGAATTGAAGATAGATATTGTACATTTTAAGGCATATCAGCGAGAGGGATATTTTCAATGCATTATTTGGGCATATAAGTTTAAAGATGACCAAAATCTTTGATGAATCAAGAAGGACACTGGCGTTTTCTAGGTGTGATGTTATTTATTTTTTTTGAAAAAATTGATCTTCCTTTTCTGCAAGTGTCATGCCACATCTTTTGCATTCACAGTTTTCATACCAAATGATTTATTGACACTCGTTAGTGGTTGTCATACATTTGTTTCATGAGTTTATTCACCATGATCATCATTTGACAATATCTTCAGTTGGAGGAAGGAAGTCGAGCAGAGCAATTACAAGCGCAAAGGTATCGAGTGCGTATTGGTCACTTAGAATCTGCTGATGCTGAAAGAATATCAGAATGGAATGACACACGTTTGAAGAGGATTTTGGTGGATTACATGTTGAGAATGTCATATTATGATACAGCAGTTAAACTAGCTGAATGCAACAATTTACAGGTAAATCTTGTGAATTTTGTTTTGTTCTGTGTTATTTTGGCTCCCTATAGTAAAATTTGGACTTTCTGCTTTTTAAAAGGAGTCAAATGTTACTGACTTCTTGAGGATTCTGTGAATATTACTCAGAGATCAGAGCTTTGGTCAAGCAAATGATGGTTTCCCAAACTCTTAATTTTTCAATTGTCAAGCTAATTTATGCTACTTTGGATCTGATAGCAGTGTCATTCTTTATGCATCAGGATCTTGTTGATATTGATGTATTCCAGGAAGCCAGAAAGGTCATCGATGCTTTACAAAATAAGGATGTTGTACCTGCTCTAACCTGGTGTGCTGATAACAAATCAAGGTTGAAGAAGTCCAAGGTTCATACTACTGTTTGAGGATGGACGAGTTTATTTATATAATTATGCTTTTAATGTGAAAGTGATGATAACCTGGTGTGCTCATATGCATTTTTTAATCTGTTGAGAAAGTGATTTATCCAATGCTTAACTGCATTTGCGACCTTTGGTAAAGCCCAAAGAGATATCACTTACTAGCCAAGATCCTTGGAAAAGGCATCACTGTAGAAAATTTGACTATGTTAGATGTCATCTTGTTTTAAGAGTAGTGGCTATTGGTGGGTCTAAAGGTGTTATCATGCGATTATTGAAATTCCTCCTTTTACAATTATCCAATCTGAAAAGTTCTGCTACCGTGCTACTTTAGGCAGTTTGAACTCATTAAATCTCCTTAGATCCTCGTAAAGTGACTAAAAGATGTGCTTGTTTCATTTGCTTCTTTTACAGTCATTCATGCAGCATTCGTTTACTGGTATTGGACCTTTATTTGTTCATCTACTTCAAGAATGTTTTCCAGAATTGAGACCAATTTTGTGACGCTCAGCCAATCATCTGGTGTTCAATGGAATGTGTTTTATTTATAAGAACTAAGCATTATGCTGCTGCTTTCTTCTAACTCTCAGTGTAACATCAATGTTTGCCTCCAATTAAATTTCTGTGTATTTTATTTTTTATTTGTTTACTTTTGAAGAGATGGGGCAAGAGTTCTACAACTGGAAATTATGGAAAACTTATGTGAAATGCAGGAAGCTCTAGTTTCGAGATGTTTTCATTTTACATATTTTCTAACTGTTATTTGTATTTACATACCTGTTGAAGAATATCAGTTTATCTAGTCATTTTGCTCACTGAACTTTCCCCCACCCTCTCCCTCTCTCATGATCTCCCTCTTTCCCCTTCATCCCCCTTTTTCTTTACTGTTCTAACTCACTCTGGATTTCTTCAAGGTAAATTGCAATAGTTTTGGAATCTATGCGGTTTAAGAACATAATGGTAAAAATTCATGTCTACAAATTGACATGCTTGATGGTATGAAACTTCGGCCTTGTTAAATTGAAAGAGAAAGTAGCTCATTATAAGTTGTTATATTTGACCATGGACTAACTTGGCCCTACTTTGTTAGGGACTCTCCCTCTCTCTCTCACACACACACACGCACACAAACAAACAAATATTTATGAAGGTGGTTCATTGAACAAGGAATGCTGTAAGATAATTCAAGAGATTTTGACAAGCCAAAGCGGCACAACCGTTTAAAAATAAAATATCAGTTTACTTTTCTTTAGAGAGAGAGAGAATGGGGGGAGCGGTGTAAAAGAGTTAATTCTTGTCTCATATCTACACATCTGCCACTACGTAGAATTGAAGTTAGGTCATATGGCAAGGTGCTTGATAAACAAATGTAGACATTAGGCTTTGCATCATACTAGCGTTATTGAGTTAGGTTGGTTTTGTTGACAACAGAGCAAATTGGAGTTTCAATTAAGACTTCAAGAGTTCATAGAGTTGGTACGGGCTGAAAATAATTTACGAGCCATCACATATGCTAGGAAATATCTTGCACCGTGGGGAGCCACAGACATGAAAGAATTGCAGCGAGTCATGGCAACCTTGGCCTTTAAAAGAGATACTGAATGTGCTACTTATAAGGCAAGCCTTGCTCTCTAGTATTTGTGCATGTTTTTACATTAATAGAATTATTAATTCTTCCATATTAGCAGAATTTACAGTATTTGATTACCTGGTGTATCTTTTGAATTTTGATTTGTTTTGTTAGAATTGGATTGTATATCCATGTTAGTACAGGTTTGAAAGGTGAAGATTGGACTCCTGTCTTTTTCTTTGCTTTGTTGAAGGTTGAAAACTCCATGTATTTTTTACCCTAGATACCAAGATGTGAATGTGTTTTTGAGTTAGTTGTGATCTTCATTTTAAAAACCTGTGTTTCAAGTAACTGTAATTTATTTTTTTAAGAATGGAGGAATATGAAGCTTGAAATATACATTATGGCTGTTTCTACTCGATACAAGCTGTAACTATGTTTCTTATTACAAGTTGGTAATAATTACAGTTCACGAAAACCAAGCTTCATTTACTTTTTGTTTTTGGACAAAGAGCTTCTGGTAGTTAAGCTGTCAAATATTGTATCTATATTCTTTGAGCTTAAATTTCAGCAACACATAAAAGATATAATGGACTGTTTCCCGATCCGTTTACAGGTCTTATTTGAACCTAAGCAATGGGATTATCTGGTGGATCAATTTAAACAGGAATTCTACAAGTTATATGGCATGACTGTAGAGCCGCTGCTTAATATCTATCTGCAAGCTGGTCTTTCTGCTCTGAAAACTCCGTATCCATATACATCTTGTAGCTTCCATTAATTACTTTGTCTTCATGTTTGACACTTTTGTGTTTGCTCTTGATTGTTTAATAGAGAGCAGATGGGGGGGGGGATGTTACCTCTATCTTTTGCCATAGACTATCTAATAGATGCATAACTTTTCAAGTTACATGCTCCTATGTTTTCCCTTTGATGCACAATTATGATAAAGCTAATCCCTCTGATAACTTCCTGATCTATTTGTGGGTTTTACTAGAAATGACAAGGGTTGTCAATCAAATTGAATCCCTTTGATTGGATTGAGTCGTTATTTATGTTGTTAGGCGTATGAAATCACAAAATCTTCTATGATTTAAGTCGAGCATTCATCATCTGATGTTTGCCATTTATATAGAATTTTTCTTTTATTATGGCCTGAGAAATAATGTATGAAGAAATCATGTTTGACCAATTAAGTACTCATTAATTTGATTTTTCACTTGCGAGAATCACTCAAGGTTTTGCATATTAAGTCTTGTTACTGCTACGATGATCAAATTTTTTTTGTAAGTCTGCCATAGTTTGTCATAAGTATGGTCCTTTGGAATCTTAATTGCTTCTCATTCTTAACCTACGCATTGGAAATTTTCAAATTTTTACGAAGTCAACCTTTGCTTCTCAATTTAACTCAAGCTTGCAACTGGTCATGGGCTGAGTTTGGCCTGAATTTTGTCATTGAAGGGCAAGCTAAGAGAACCATAAAATTTCATGTGAAGTAAAGCCTGTAGCCACGAATAAAGCACATTGTGTATTGTAATCTGGTCCGATCTAGTGGGAGATAATGCTTGTTGTTGTTGTTGAAACCTTGTAGCTGTGTATGCACAAATCATAGGTAACTCTTTGTGATCTTTGACCTGATAAAGATACTGTTACGAGGATGATTGTACAAAAGAGGACCCTTTATCACAGGAGGGTTTCCGGACACTGGCCAAGCCGTTACCTTTTTCTAAGCAGCATCACTCAAAGCTTGTTTGCTACATAACTAAGGAGCTAATGGACACTGAGAACCCACCACAAGTCTTGCCCAATGGATATGTCTATAGCACTAAGGTGCCAGTTATTCTAGATGGTTTTTATGCATTACTTTTGTCTATTAGGCTAATTATATATGCTGACTTGTGCAGGCTCTTGAAGAGATGGCAAAGAAGAATAATGGTAAAATCATCTGCCCGAGGACTGGTTTGGTTTGCAATTATACAGAAGTGGTGAAAGCTTACATCTCGTGATTCTACATTCTTGAGCTTGTATAACGGCTGTAAGTTTGACTCTAAGTCCTGCCTTGTACTTCTTAGTTACTCAACATTTCTGGTGAAAAAGGGTCTGGAAAATTATTGTCTCGGACATGACATTGTTAACTGTCCGTGTGTTTACATCATACCTCTGTTGTTACTTTAAACATGTAAATACTACAAATGTAACTATTGTTTCAAATGTCACTTCGGAAATTACCTTAGATTGTTCATAATAATTCACGTTCCTGATTGTTCATAATAATTCACGTTCCTGATTGTTCTGTGATGTTTTCGTGGTGTTCTTGGTGAGTTTTTGTGCCAGATAACTTTTGGTATTGGTATCAACAAGGCAAAATAGTTTATTAGCAATGATTTATTTGTGATGTTTTAGGTATTGTAGTCAGATCAAGATTACCCATAACTTATTTTCCAACAAAGAAAAGAAATATATATTTTTTTGCATGATTTCATATGAACTAGATATGCTTCTCTATACATAATCTTATAAATGGATTGACTGTTCATAATTTATAAATAGTATACGTTATTATAACTTTTATATTAATATGTTGATTACTGAACCATATAATTAAGACTGATGATTGATGATGTTATATATAAGTGAATGTTAGGTATTAAAAGGGTAACAAAAGCATAAAATTGAGATGGTATAAAATCATTTATAAGATCTATAATGATCATACAAAAGAATAGTTAGTGTGGCATCTATTGAGGAAAAGATCGTAGGCTTTGATGGTTGGGTCTTGGCTCCTAAATGCTGAATTGATTTATTTAATTAATGATCAATGGTCAGGTATATCAAAGAATAGAGGAGGGAGATGTAATAATAATTTCCTTGGAGAGAGGAAAATGTGCTAATGGGGAAAAATTTAACAAGAAATTCTGTAAGGTTTATGGTTGATGCTAATTGGTTAGACTTGCTACTACTATGTTATAAATTTCTTAAAGAATATATAATAGGCATTATAAAATAATAGAGTACATAAAAGAGGAGAAATTGGAAACTTTTTTTCCTTTTATTTAGAGGTATAAAATCTTTAGTATATGATCTCAATTTGTACGTCTCTAACCTTCAAAATTAATTCAAAAGTACCCTATATGGAAGATAATTTATCTACATGATTGTACAATATAAATACTACCATATTTCTGGAAAAAGAAGAAGCATAAAGTGTATATATGGGAAGCCCCTTTAAAGTGTAATATTTAGGGTTTGACTTCAATTGCTTGTATAAGAAAAAAGAACTTTGAAGATTATAGGGTATTATCATTTAGAGTAAACATTTTTTTACTGTACTTAAAATAAATATTAGAAAATCTTTTACTTGAGCTATGAGTTAAATGACCACTTATAAATCATAAAAGACCGTTTTTATGAAGCCGTGGACAATTATAACTTACACAAAAGTATATGATTAATATACTTAAAGAAGATGCATTAAAAGTTTCAAGCTTTTCTTATAAAACAAGTGGGATTTAGAATTAGGAACTAGCTTGACTCAATCCTAATGAACTAATTTTTTATAGGCTTAGCTAGGAAGAGCTCTAGTTCATAAGCCTTGTGCCTTTTCTAGAACCCAACTCTTATTTCCTCGTGAAGTGACAAAATAAGATTTGATTCCCGTTTTATCGATAAAAAATATATTTGAATTTTCATTATAAGAAGTGTTTATATTTAATACTTAAAAATGCCTCTAACAAGAATTTCTCCAATTAGATGATACTTGTGTTTAGGGAAAAAATAACTCTATTTTTAATAATATAACTAGATTCTATTATCATGTATCTCAATTTTAAAATTTATGGTTACCCTTCCGAACATAGGTATCTCCTTTAAGAATTAAACTTGGGACGTAGAGAGATCTAGCGGAGACTTATATCGCTAGACCAATTTTATATTAGTAAAAACAACCAACTCTTATTATAAGGGCTTAGGATTTTACCCTGTAGTCTGCATACAATTGATTTTTTTTATAAATTTTCTCAAATACAAAATTAAAAAATACAAACATAATATATAGTAAATTATAACATTAAAAGTTCAAATTGCAATTCTTCAAATGATACATAATAATACAATACATTTCAAATGTCTTAGAATTTGATAATGAGAATTTAAATTATAATTATAATGTAAAGAATGGATAAAGAACATTATTACAAAAAATAAATTAACATTAATTCTGAAATAACATGAAAGTTGCACTATAAACTTTTGGCAAAAAACTTATACTATAAACTTTAGTGATTTTTCTTTAAAAAAATTGATTTAAATTAAATATGGGAGAGAGGATTGATATCCAATTGCTAATATATGTCATATGATGTACAATCGTCGGATCAAGTTGTTTTTTTAGCTGTGAAATTAAGCTAACATATCAAATTTTGAGTTTAAAAGGATACAAATTGGATCAAGTTCCCAACTAATGGATCAAGCCATCAAACCATCACTCTTGAAAAAAAGGTGGTTAACACCGGTTAAAATAGGCTTTTAAGATCGAATTTGAGTTTGGTCTAGATACGGCCAGTGTACAACTACTATAAAGTTTACTCTGGTTGTGTTTATAACCAGTGCAAATAGTAGGTGTTAAATAAAAAAATCCCACTCTTTAGACCGGTTATTACTATTACCGGTCTAAAGAGTGGGCACTTTTTTAATTAAATTTTATATTTTATAGTTTTTATCCTACTCAAACATTTTAATCACATGATTAAAAGCTAATTATTTAGTAATATAAAGTCAAAAATCAACCCAAGTATTCTAAATTGCAATTAAAAATATAATGTAGGTTTCATTTAATATATAAACTAATTAAACAACTCATCAATCTAATAAGAAGATATATATATCAAACTTATTAAAAATATACTTACATGTCAATTGTCTTGTGTCAATTCCTTCCCCAACCTTTATTACTCTTCTTCATATATATTTATTGAATCTTCCGCTAATTGATTCTTCACAATATATTTTTTTGCTTGCTTGTTTTATCTTCGACATCTCCAAAGGAGTTAGATGATTCTTGAGTGTTGGAACTATTAGATGTAATTTAACCATTGGTGCCTACTTGATGCTGATAGCCAGTTCATTTGGTAAGCATAGCTAATGTCAATGACAACCTTCGATCGGGTGCTACATTCACCAATCTTTATCATTTCAATCCTTTTAACATTACAAATAGGGTGGGCATGGCTCCACCATGCTAGTTGATATCGAATTTACACAAATGTATTATGTATGATTAATTATTATCGAGTGTGGTGATGTTCGTTGGGAAGAAACTAAACTGAAGGCTAATAATAAGGTGGTATATGAGAAATTGGAAATAGTATTGTTGAGCTGAGAATTAAGACCGCTAAATTATAGGATGAAAACTATAGGGCTTAATAGTCTTGGAAGGAGAAATTTACATAGCTAAAAGAATGGTTATCATTGTATAATTCAGCTAGCATTTGAATGATTGAAGTGTAGATGCAAGGGAAGGGTATTTTATTTATTTTAAAAGCTTCTAACTTAAATATATATACACATATGTACTTAATTAAAGCCCGTTAAAAGTAATAAGATACACTTTGCCTACCTCTGCCTTCACTCATTCAAACCCACGGTGAACTTTACAAGGAAAACGGTTTATCAACTCAACAAATTTATCCTTCCAAGCCTCTTAATCCCTACATTTTTCATCCTCCAATTCAGCAGTCTCATTCCTCAACTCATCATTACTATTTTCACTTTCCCAAATAAAACCTTAATGTTGGGTTTCAGTTTAGTTTCTTGCCAAGCAACAACACCTCACTCGATTATAACTAATCATAAGGAATGTATTTTTTATAAATTGGAGATCAACTTGATTATACTTATATTCATTGAATAAAAGTCTTCCCCTAGACATATGAAAAAAACGGTATGGCAACGTCATATTCTATTTTTAACCCTAGAAAAGATAAAATTAGCTAAGTTTAGTGAACATAGCATACAATCCAAGAGTTGCAACCTTCAACTTTAACAAAGCTAGCAAAAGGAATCAAGCATCATCAACAAATAGATGTCATGGTTAAAACTATCATCTTTAGATATCTAACATTCAACAATTGTCTAAACCCTCAAAGAGCGCAGGCATAAAGTAATTAAACAAAAAATTTGGAAAAACACAAATGGAGGAAGGTTCAATAATTGTGTATATATATTTGTGTGTGGGTTCAAATTGATCTGCTGAAAATGAAATAAATAAAGAAATAATAAGTTTGAGCAAAAACGTAGCACACTATTCAGAAGCAAGGAATTATATTTTTTACCACTAGTCAAACCCTAGCAACTTAAACGAACACAAAGCAAGCAAAATCATAGCACTAGTAAACCATTCAAAAGCAATAGCCAAACTCTAGAAACTAAACAAGCATATACCTAAGAAAAATTACAACACCCGCACAGACTGAACCCTATAAACTAAATGAACACCATGCAAGTAGAAAAAGAGAATGAGGAATGAGGGTGAATACTTATAGAATAGACAAAGAACATCATCATCGATAGGATAGATGCCGTCGAGGGACAAGGAAATAGAGAGAGAAATTAGCGATATTGAGATAACACAACGTCGTGCGAAAATGAGGAGTGAAGTGGTGTCGGATAGAAGCATATGCTATAAATTAAGGCATTATATTTACACCAAATATAGCCAAAAATCAGTGTACAAATACAAGTTTAAACTAGGCAAATTACGAAGATCAAGAAATTAAAACAAACTAAAATAATAATAATTTATATCTTTTTATATATTTATTATAAATATTAATGTCGCCCAAGAGGGGCCATTCCAAAATGCATATAATTAAAAAAATAAAACTTAAATAAAAACCTAATTAGAACTAAAAACAAATTAAAAACCTAATTTTAAAAAAATAATTTTCCTCTTCCTCATAAGAGTTGGATGTTGTCGCGTTCATGGGTTTCTTGCCATTTGGCGGAAGGCCATCATCATTACAACTAGGAAGCCTATCCACGTACCTCAAGATCCTGTCAACCTTGGCCTCTATACTTCTGGAAGTCCATCTTAGAGTGTTCACATCATCATCGATGTGAATGTAGTCTTTCATTAGTTAAATGAAAGAAACCTGAAGGTAAACAATGGCTTCTAGCAAATCTTCGTTGGTGGTTGGGTCAATGGCAAGAGTGGAAGGTGTTGGTGGTGGTAGTGATGGTGTTAGAGATGGTGGCGGGGGATGTCACATCCTAATTTTGTCCTATTTGTATAAGACTGATAGATGAAAGAGGTTTGGAAGGGATTGAGATAATACATACAAAGAAAGATAATGAGAAGACAAGGTATAAAGAAGAGGGACTAAAGTAAAAACCTAAAAGTTCTATGGTGCAAAATGTAAGTAGATATAAGCTTTGGATCTAAAGTGTAATTTTTAAAAGTTCAGGGGCAAATGATAATTATGAAAAAATTGAGCTAGAAAAGACCCAAAATTGTACATAAATTTTGATTTGAGGTCCCAATAAATTGATATTAATTTTTAAAGTCTAAAAATTAGTACAATATCTTCTGGATCTCATAATCAGATAACATTTTGTAGTATATTATTATAATTAATGTAAGAATTTATGAAATTAAAAGAAGTCAAAAAGGAGTCAGTTAGAATTAATTAGAGAATTTAAGGTAAAAAAAGACACCTATAAAATATTTAAAGATGATATATAAATTTTTAACATGATTTTTGAGTCTCAGAAAATTATGATACTTTGTAGGCAATTTATTTTATAATGGAATGAATTTCTAAAAAATTCATAACCAATAAAAGAGGTGTTTAGAATTTATGTCAAAAATTAGGACAATTTAAGGATATATGTATAGGAAGTGCCTTGGGATATGTGCTAAAATTATGGGTTTAGCCTTAACAAGCCCAACATGACATCATATAAGTGCCCATGGAGCCCAAGAAATTTTCATGTGATTAAATGGATTTTATGAATTTTTAAAAGAAAGAAATCAAGAAAAATCAATAGATAATACAAAGTGGCATGTGAGGTGTCCTTAGTGGGACCCACATCATGTGCAAGAAAGTCACTTGGAAGCCAAATAAGAAAAGAAGAGTTTTAGAACATGTGGAATTATATTAAAATAATGTAAGTGTCATATCTTCAATTTTCTTATATGATATATATGTACAGTTTGTATGTAATAAATATGAGATTCTCTAAGGAAAGTGTAGAAATTTATGGAAGGAAAGGAATTAAAGTGTAAATAATAGAAAGTTGAAAGACCTAGATAGAATTTATAAAAGTTTTATGACTAAAATAGAAAGTAGAGAAAAAAGTTAGGCCATTAAGTGTAATTTCAAAAAATTTAGGGACCTAAATATAATTAAGCAAAAGTTCCATGGACAAAATCATAATTATGAGGAAGTTATGCCAAAAAAGGTCCAAAACTGCTTGGAAATGCCGTAGTCCCAAAGTTTACTAGTAAATAGAGAATGGAAATTGGGTCAGGCATATTTTTTAGAATTTTGATCTAAAGTCCTAGATAATTGATATTAATTTTTAAAGTATAGAGATTATTACAGATCCTTCTAGATCTCCTAACCAGATAAAATTTGGCAGTAAATTCCCATAATTAATATAGAAATTTATAAAGTTGACAGATTTAAAAAAAAAGTTCTGCAGAATTTTTAATGGAATTTACAATAGAATTATATGCCCGATAAATACTTTCAGGTGAGGTTTTAGGAATTGAACTATAAATATATTAGACCCATATAGAGGCCCAAAATGGTGTCTCAAAGGCCCAATAAGATATTTGAACAGTCAAATGGGCCAGTGTCCAAAGGAACTCGGAAAAAGCGCGAAATTATGAAAATGCCCCTATGTTGTAATAATCAACAAGAGATGAATGGAGGGAATTTTAGTAATTTTGGACAAGTAAAAAAAGTCCAAGCAAGTACAGGGGTGATTAGTTAGAGCCAGTATATGCCCTGATGAAGTATAAAGAGTGTGAAATGACATTTATACCCTTAGGATTAATATAGTGTAAGAAAGTGAAATAAGGGTATTTTGGTCATTTCTTAAGGGATATTTGGTAGCTAAATACTCATTCTAATAATTTCAATGGTAGAAGAAATCTAAACACTGATTTTCATGACAAAATACATATTCTTGACTATTATATAAATTAGGAACACAAAACAGTCCAGTTTTTGCGAAACTACTTAGATCGGTACCACACTGTACTATAAGTTTTCCTATAATTATTTATACTTTTCTTCAGCCAAACACAGCCCTAAATAATGTCATGGATGATGTCATTAATGAGGCTTCTAGGGTAAGTTTCATGGAAGGTAGATTATAGACCATTAGATCAAATAGTAACCAAATTAATCTAGGCCTTCCATTTCAACCAATTTTGTCTATAAATACCCATCAATTCCAGACCTGTTTCGCAGCTTAGAAGCCTTGGTGGGAACCTCTACCAAAATTCACTTTGAAGCAAGAAAGAAGCATACACCTTGGAGCAACAAGAAAGGTAACTAGTTCCTTTGATCTTGTACTTTGTTCTAACAAGTTTGCTCTTGGTTTTAAGAGGTTTCTATGGCACTTTCCCTTTGATGTTTTGCTGGTCATGCTATTCATATGTGGTGGGAATATGAATTTTATGTTATGGATAATTTAGACAATCTTAAACAAGCTAGAATCAAGTTGTATTAGCTTGAAAATTCAAGTATACATGTAGTTAAGGTTTTGTGTTCTTGGTTACCACTGTATAAATCACTATTCATATGTTAGAATTTCATGATTTTGATGCTTCCAATGGGTTTAAAATGGAAAATTGTATGGGGATAAAGTAGTGAAACAAGTAGTGGAAGCATTGGAATCAAAATGAGAATTTTTCAAAAACAAAAGGAGACATTTCGGTTCTATATGGTAGCCAAGGATGTGGTTTGATTTTGGAAAATCTGATTTAATATTTGGATTCTACATGAAAAATTATGTGGAAATGAATCATGAGAATTTATTTTATAAAGATGGAAGCATAAGTCATAAAGTAGACAAAGAATGGAATCTAGTTAGAACCTAGTCTTGGAATTGTTTTGAAGTTAAGTTGTAACTTGATGTTACTTTGTAATGGCTAGGTTTAAACATTTGTGAGGGAAGAAGACCATCTCAAGAAGAGTTTGTCAAGGATAACTTAAGAGGTAGCAAGAATACCTAACTATAATGTTATATTTGTTTGATTGGATGCTTGCTTGTTATTTGTGATGTTTGGTTGAGCTTATGATTATACTATGATGATGATGATGAAGTTTGAATGATTTCTACTCCTTGGAACTAACGTCATGACAATATGCATATTAGAGTTTTCTTATGTCTGAACATGAAGTAGCTTCCATCTCATGATAACATGTTAGGCATTTAATCAACCGTGCATGATATTATAGTTTGTATGACTTGCTATTGAGATTTCCATAAAATCTCATTCTTTTCATATGCATAACCATATTATAGGTGTGGGAACCTTCCAAGTAAAAGGTTAAATGTGGATGTTTGAATTTGTGTAATAAGTTATGCTTACTACTTGGCACTATCAGATGACTTGATGGGATACCTATCATATTATAGTGTGTTTGTATTATGAAGCAGTAACCTTATGATGGTAATTACGATGACTTAAAAAATGAGTTTGGATGTGAAATTTTGTATGAAAGTATATAAGATATAGAGATTTAAATGGACATAAAAAATGTCTCAATTGGTTAAGTTTTCGATTTAATATGATTTTTCTAAGTTGGAGATAGAATCTGAAATTGAGATAAAGTGAGCGACTGGAGGTAGTGACGTTCAATCGCTAATTTCATATAGTAAACGGACAAATTTCTCTATAAAATTTTATGAAATTAAAGAAAACATCTGGAGCTTTAAATCAATAGGTAACACATTTCATTTGGATAAGTAACCAAAGTGAAATGAATTTGTGAATTTAAGGCAAAGAAACTTGAACTTCCAAATTTACCAAATGAACAGTATTTTTCAACGAATAAACTCATTTCATTTAGACAATGAAACCTTAGTTTTATATTTTTTTCTTCAAATTTAAATGAAAGAGCTTCCATTAGAAATTAGAGGTGGGAAAGCGGGCTGGCCCGCCAAAAATGGGCCAGCCCGCTTACGGAGCGGGCTGGGACGGGGCGGGCTGCCTGGCATTTTGCCAGCCCGAGCCCGCCCCGTTGGCCCGCCCCTCTTTTTTTTTTAATATTTTTAAAAAAATATTTTTAAACTTTTAGAATACTAATACAAAATTTCTAATGTTATATTAGTATAATTAAAATATAGTTAATGTTATACTCTTAAAAATTTTTACTTTTTATAAAAAATATCAAATTTTATAACTATAAATCTAAATAAATATTAACATAATATTAATCAATTATAATATGTCAACATATATTAACAAATAGGTAATTATCTTTACTAGTATTCAATACTAAAAGTATTCAAAGTAATATTTAGGTAAAATAAATAATAATATTAAAAATTTAAAAAAAAACGGGTTGGCGGGCCAGCCCGCTTAAAAACGGGCCAGCCCGCCAGCACTGGCGGGCTGGGGCGGGGCGGGCTGCACAACGGGCTGGCATTTTGCCAGCCCGAGCCCACCCCATTTTGACAGAAAACGGGCCCAGCCCGCGGGTTGGGCCCGTTTTACCAGCTCTATTAGAAATTGGAACAACTCCATTTCAAGTTTTCTATACTTAATTATGAATTTTTAAAGTTAGGGATGTATTCTGGATTACCAAATGAATAATACCGTGAACAGTTCTCAAGAAGCATTTTCTTTAGAATTAAAATTTCTAAAGCAAAGAGATGTGTAATTGGTTCAAGTTACTTCCAATTGAGTATAAATGAGGTTGAAAATAAGTATACGACATTTGGGTATCAGAGCAAAGGATTCTGGCTTAAAAAATACTCTAAATATATTAGTTATAAATAGATTCATAATTGAAATTTTTCATAATTGACACTAAGTTGTTGCAAGATAAAGATGACTAAACATAGGACTGGATCATAAACCACAGTTAATCAAGGAGACCCTATGCCAGAGGTTTTTAGTTCAGATAGATCTGGTTTAAACTCAGAAAAGGTGTTAATGATAGAGAATGATGATTTTATTGGCTTCCACCGGAGATACATGAACCAGATTATGATAACTTTGAGTAGATAGATCTGATAGTTCATCTATTGGGTCAAATGATATTGATACAACATTTGAGAAACCTATTCCCGTTTCTCCTTTACCTGACCCTGACCTAGAGATGGAGAGATATATAGCATATCCTGAGCCTCAACCACTATATCTAATGAGTGCCATTCCTAGGTTGTAGGTACCATAACTTCTCCAATAAGACAATCTATTGACACAGATATTCTAGGACCCAGTCAATTACTGAATCAAGCAGATATTCCTGGTCCTAGTAAACTAAAAGTAGTGATATATCTCGAAAACTAGAACATAAAACTAGTGAAAACAGAAATAATGAATGAAGAATAGTTCGAGAATACTGTGGAACTGGCTAGACGGTAGAGATAGACCGAGATTATAGGGTATATCAAGATTTTATAATCAGAGTTCCTAAAACCTATTTGGCTTTTGATCTAGATACCACTGAGACTTGGAGAGCAGGGTTAGATCGCTATTTTGATGAAGAACCATATGAAAGCATACCATACTAGATCTTCATGATAGAAGAGTTTATTAGAAGAATTTTTAAGAAAGAGTAGTGTGATGTGATAGTGTTTGGATATAAGTGATGTATAATAGATATGTATGACAGTTGTACTTAAGAAATGATACATGATAGTATATGTGTATGATGTTTTGAAATCTATATGTATGCACTGCTATAAATGAAGTATAAGTTACATTATTTATGTTATTCCCTTTCATATTTAGATAGAAAAATAAAATGGTACGAACAAGAAGAGCTGTTCCATCAAAAGAACCTCAAAATCCCATAGACATTAATCGGTTAATTCTAGAACGCTTAGAGGCACAACAAAAGATGATGGAGGATATGAGAGCAGCTCAAGCTCGTAGTGATTAGGAACGAGATGCTGCTATAGCTGCACTAGCAGAAGCTATAGATAATGTAAGACAGTTAAAGCCTACATGAGCAGTTAATTTGGAACCAGAAGGGGCACATCAACCAGTAGAGCCACCTAGGCAAGCTAAGCTGGTGGTGGATCCTATGGTATCCAATAGTGGATGACAAAATTTTACAAACACAGTCCTCCAACATTTGAAGGGATATTTGATGCTGAAATGGCAGAGAACTGGATCACTCAATTAGAAAAGATTTTCAAGGTGCTTGATTGTCCATCGGAAAGTAATGTTTATATGGCCATTTATCAGCTAGAAAAGGATGCAGATCAGTGGTAGAAGAACACTAAACTACTGTTACAAGCCAGAAACATTCCTATTACATGAGAAGTGTTTCTTGAACAATTATATGAGAAATATTTTCCTCAGTCAGTAAGTGATGAGCGGGAAGTTGAATTCCTTGTACTGAGGCAAGGAGAAAAGGAGCCCTTTGATGAAGATCTGGCTAAGTTTATCTATCTTTCTCAGTATTCCACGTATCTCTGTCAAGTGGATGATGAACGATAGATGAAGGAAATGATGATTAAGGGACTAAATGTTATATTGAAGGAAAATATGACACCTCAACAGTACAATCAATTTAATAGAGTAGTGGAGGCATGTCGAATAATTGAAAAAGCATGAATCATTAAACATTGTTTAAGCCAGTAGGCAAAGGAACTGTAACTCCTGAAAGGACCAATCAAAGTCGGGATGTTGTTAGTGGTCATGGCTATAGGAAAAGAAAAAGGCAATGGCATAAGAGAAGGCATAATCGAGGAAACTTTCAAGGCAATGTTGGCAACTGGGACCCAAGGTTCCATGTATGTGACAAGTGTGGAAAGAATCATGGTGATAGGCCGTGTTTGATGGGGCAGAATGTTTGTTATACATGGGAGAAACCTAGACATTTCTCTAAGGATTGTCCTCAAGCAGTGAATAATCAAAGGCCACGAACTCAAAGATGAGTGTTCGCACTTACTCGTGAGGATGATCAAAAATCACCTGAAATGATGCAAGGTACAATTTATCTCAATAATCACTCTGTGATTTCTATGTTTGACTCAGGTGTGTCGTATCCTTATTTTCAACCTCAGTTATACTCAATTGGAAGTAATTTGAACCAATTCTATATCCTTTTGCTTTAGAAATATGCATTTTCAAGGAATTTTTCTCGGGTACTGTTCATGGGTACTGTTTATTTGATAATTCAGAATACATACCTAACTTTGAAAATTCATAATTAAATATAAAAAAATTGAAATGGAGTGATTCTAATTTTTAATGGAAGCTATTTCATTTAAATTTGAAGGAAAAATATAAAATTGAGGTTTCATTGTCCAAATGAAATCAGTTTATTCGTTAAAAAATACTCTTCATTTGGTAAATCTGGAAGTTCCAGTTTCTATTCCTTAAATTCAAAAATTCATTTCACTTTGGTTACTTGTCCAAATGAAATGTGTTATCTATGGATTTAAAGCTCCAGATGTTTTCTTTAATCCCATAAATTTTTTTTAGAGAAATTCGTTTATTTACTATATGAAATTAGTGGTTGAACGTCACTACCTCTAGTCACTCACTTTATCTCAATTCCAGATTTTATCTCCAATTTGGAAAAATCATAGTAAATCGAAAACTTAACCAATTGAGACGCTTTTGGTGTCCATTTAAAGCTCTTGTATCTTAGGTATTGTCATACCAAATTTCTAGTCCAAAATCATTGGTTAAGTCATTGTAATTATTGTCATAAGGTTACTGCCTCATAATACAGACACACTATATCATACTAGGTATGCCATCAAGTCATCTCATAGTACCAAGTGATCAACATAACTTATTACACAAGGTAAACCATCTATATTTACCATTTTTCCTTGATATGTTCTAGCAACTATAACATGGTTATGCATATGGAAAGAATAAGGTTTCATGGAAATCTCAATATCAAGTTATACAAACTATAATATCATGCATGATTGATTAAATGCCTAACATGTGATCATGAGATGGGAGCTACTTCATAATAATACATAAGCAAACTCTAACATGCATATTGTCATGATATTAGTTGCAAGGAGTTGCAATCATTCATACTTCATCATCATCATGATGGTATAATCTTAAGCTCAACCAAACATCATAACTAACAAGCAAGCATACAATCAAACAAACATGAAATTATAGTAAGGTATTATTGCTACCTCTCAAGATATCATTGTCAAAATCTTCTTGAAATGGTCTTCTTTCTACACAAATGTCAAAACCTAGCCATTACAAAGTAACATCAAGTTACAACTCAACTTTAAAACAATTCCAAGACTAGGTGTTCACTAACTTCCATTCTTTTTCCATTTTATGTTCTATACTTCCATCTTTCTAAAATAAATTATCATGGTTCATTTCCACATAATTTTTCATGTAGAATCCAAATATGAAATCAGAATTTCCAAAATCAAAACACATCCTTGGCTTCTATATAGAACCGAAATGCCTCTATTATTTTCTAAAAATTCACATTTTGATTCCAATGCTTCCAATACTTGTTTCTCTACCTTATCACCACACAATTTTCCATTTTAAACTCATTGGAAGCATCAATATCATGAAATTCTAACACATGAACAGTAATTCATATAGTGGCAGCCAAGAACAAAACCCTAACTACATGCATACTTGAATTTCCAAGCCCATACCACTTAATTCTAACTTGTCTAAACTATCCATAACATAAAACTCATATTCTTATCACATATGGAAAGCATTCCCAGCAGCACCATCAATTGAAATATGTCACAAAAACTTCTTAAAACCAAGAGCCAACTTGCTAGATTAAAGTCCAAGAACAAAGGAACTAGTTACCTTTCTTGTTGCTCCAAGTTATATGCTTCTTTCTTGCTTCAAAGGAAATTTTACACCTCTTTATACTTCATCAGAGTATATACTGGCTCTAACTAATCACCCCTGTACTTGCTTGGACATTTTTTACCTATCAAAATGACCAAAATACCCTTCATCCTTCTCAAGTACAATCTTACAACATAGGGGCATTTTCATAATTTCACACTTTTATGTGGTTGCTCTAGATTCTGACCTACTTAGCTATTTAATCCCCTCACTGGGCCTTTAGTACACCATTTTGGGCCTTGATATGGGTCCATTGTCTTTATGGCATAAATCCTGAGAAACCTCTCCTCAAGGTATTTATTGAATATTTTATTACACTGTAATTTCCCTTAAAAATTTTACAGGATTTCTTTTCTGACTCTATCAATTTTATAAATTCTCATATTAATTATAGTGATTTATAGTAAAGTTTCATCTGATTCTGATGTCCGAGAAATACTGCAATATATTTTCCTAACTTCATGAATTCATATCAATTAATTAGGACCTCAAATCAAAAATCTGTATTGAGTTAAACTGATCAGAATAATTTTCTCTACTTACTGGTAAAATTTGGGACTAAATTGTTTCTGGGCAGTTGTAGGCCTTTTTCAACTCAACTTTCTCATAATTATATTTTTGCCCTTAAACTTTTGATAAATTATATTTAAGTCCCTTAACTTTTGATAATTACATCTTTTGGTCCAACTTTTATCTCTACCTTTAGTTTTAGCCTTAAACCTTTTTTAAATTTCATTTAGGTCCTTGAACTTTCCTTAGTTACCAGTCACTCTCTTTCGTTCCTCATCTGATGCAGTTTACTTCAAGAATTTCATGTTGATTACATATAAACTGTACATATATATCAGATAAGAAAATTAGGGATATGACAGGGTGCAAGTCATTCCTTTATTTCTTATGAATGTGCTAAACGACTAGGCCTTATGATTAGCAAGTTGCATTATTCTATATATGTGACAACCCCTACAAATGCTCGAGTAGTTATATATGATATTTGCCTAAACAGTGTTGTTCAATATGAACATTGTTGCACTACTCTAGATTTAATAGTATGCCTTTCCAAGAAATTGATGTCATAATTGGATTAAACTGGTTATCTTTTAATAACGTGATGCTGGATTGTAAGAACAAAACCCTAGTTCTTTATCCAAGGGCAATAGATGTAAGTCCAGAAGTAAGGTTAAATTGGATGACGAAGGCTTAGGAAGATAAATGCTTGTGAAAATGATGTCAAGGGTATATGATCTTCTTTTCTGTCTAGGCAGAAATAGAAGAAGGGATTTCAGTTGTCAAGGAATTTCCTGAAGTTTTTCCAAAGGAGATTCGTGGTTTACCTCTCAATCGAGAAGTGGAGTTTGCAATCGATATCGTACCTAGAGCTAGACTGGTATCCAAAGCCCCATATCGTATGTCCCCTAATAAGATGATGAAGTTAAAGAAGCAGATCGAAGAGCTTTTAGAGAAGGGTTTCATCCAACCCAGTGTTTCACTACAGAGGCTCCAGTGTTATTTGTTAAGAAGAATGATGGTAGTCTAAGATTATGTATTAATTATATAGAGTTGAATAAGATTACTATTAATAATAAGTATCATTTTCCCAGAATTGATGACATGATGGATCAGTTGACTGGAGCCAGTTTATTCTCTAAGATTGATTTGAGATATGGCTATCATTAACTCATGATTAAATAAGATAATATTTCAAAGACCACTTTCAGGACTCGTTATGGTCATTTTGATTTCTTGTTATGCCTTTTGGTCTGACGAATGCACCTACAATTTTCATGGATTACATGAACTGAATCTTCAGGCCCTATTTGAATCAATTTGTTGTGGTCTTCATTGATGATATTCTGGTATACTCCAAATCTACTGAAGAGCCTGAAAGGCATTTAAGAATTGTCCTTAGTATTCTTAAAGAAAATAGCTTTATCCTAAGCTTAGTATATGTGAGTTTTGGCTTCAACAAGTCAAATTTCTCGGTAATGTCATATCCCATAAAAGGGGTAGCTATAGATCCTCGCAAAGTTAAAGTAGTATTAAGCTAGGAGCAGCTAAGGACGGTGATAGAGATTAGAAGGTTTTTAGGCTTAACAGGGTATTATAGAAGATTTATTAAGGATTTTTCTTGAATTGCTTTGCCGTTAACTAAGTTGACTAGAAAGAATCAGTCGTTCAAATGGGATGGGAAGTGTGAGGCTAGTTTTCAAGAATTAAAATAGAAGTTAACCACTACTCATATGCTAATTATTCTAGATCCTACGTAGACCTATGTGGTCTATACTGATGTTAGTAAACAGGGGTTGAGATGTGTGTTGATGTAGCAAGGTAGAGTGGTAGCCTATGCTTCTCAATAGTTAAAGCCACATGAAGAAAATTATCCCACTCATGATCTCGAGCTTGCAGCGGTAGTCTATGCTCTTAAGATTTGGAGGCATTATTTGTATATAGACATTATAGAGTTGTATTATAACCACAAAATTCTGAAGTATCTGCATGACCAAAAAGAAATGAATATGAGACAACCTAGATGGATGGAATTGTTAAAAGATTATGATTTTTAGATTAAATACCATCCGAGAAAAGCAAATATTATAGCTGATACTTTAAGCAGAAAAGTGGTATAGGTGGCAAGTCTGATGATCAAAGAATTGAAATTAGTAGAAGATGTCAGAGATTGGAGTATGTTATATCTAGTGCATATAGCAGAGAATCCTTATAGAGGAGTATAGGTCAGAGCTTTTATTGAAGATGAGATAAAATAAGCTCAAAAGTGTGATAAGCTCGCAGTAATTTTTAAAGATAAGTTGGAAAGAGGGGAAACTAAAAATTTTGAGATCTCTCAAGATGGATTGCTACGGTTTAGGGGAAGACCATATATTCCTAACGCCATGGGATTAAGAGAGAAAATTTTAGATGAAGCATATAAAAACTGATATACTGTATATCTAGGTATGACCAAGATGTATCATGATGTTAAAAGTCTAGTTTAGTGGCATGGATTAAAGAAGGATGTTGTGGCTTTTGTATCAAAATGCCTGACATGTTAGAAAGTAAAAGTTGAGCATCAAAGGCCAATAGGAAAATTACAACCACTAGATATACCTAAGTGAAAATGGGACAGTATTGCCATAGATTTTGTAAAAGGACTTCCCATGACTCCTACTAAACGTGATGCAATATGGGTGGTAATTGATCGATTGACAAAGTCATCTCATTTCTTAGTAATAAATAAAAGAGATTCTCTAGAAAAGTTGGCAAATTTGTATATCAAAGAGATTGTTAGACTTCATGGTGTTCCAAGTAGTATTGTGTCTGACAGAGACCCTAGATTCACATCTAATTTCTGGAACGCTTTACACAAAGAAATGGATACTACTCTCAAGTTTAGTACATCTTATCATCCTCAAACGGATGGGCAATTTGAGAGAACAATCCATACACTAGAAGATATGCTAAGAGCTTGTGTTTTGGATTTCAAAGGAAGTTGGGATGTCCATTTGCCATTAATAGAATTTGCTTATAACAATAGTTATCAGACTAGTTTCAGATGGCCCCATTTGAAGCACTCTACGGACATAAATGTAGATCTCCATTATGTTGGTTAGAGTTGAGCGAGAGAAGAATGTTTGGTCTTGATATAGTAGATCAAACGGCAACACAGATTGACATTATTAGAAAAAGATTGTTAACGGCTCAAAATAGATAGAAAAGTTATGCTGATATTAGAAGAAAACCATTGGAGTTTAAAGAAGGAGAACATGTGTTTCTTAAGTTAACTCCAACTACAAGAGCCGGATGATCAATCAAGGTGAAGAAGTTACATCTCAGATACATCGGACCATTTCAAATTCTCTCGAAGGTAGGATTAGTGGCTTATAAGTTAGCTCTTCCCCCAAATCTCAGCCAGATACATAATTTATTTCATGTTTCCTAATTAAAGAAGTATGTTCCAGACTTATCACATGTTCTTAAACAAGATGATATCATGCTACTAGATGACCTGACTTATGAAGTTGGACCAGTACGAATTATTGATTGAAAGGTTAAGCAACTACGAAATAAACAAATTTCGTTAGTCAAAGTAGTTTGGAAAGGATTAACTGAGAATGAGGCCACATGGGAAGCAGAAGAAAGAATGAAGGAGATATATCCTGAATTATTTCCTTAATATGTATGTATATATTGTAAATTTTGAGGATAAAATTTATTTTAAGGGGGAGAGAAATGTCATATCCCTAGTTTTCTTATCTCATATGTATTTACATTTTGTATGTAATAAATATGAGATTCTCTAAGGAAAGTGTAGAAATTTATGGAAAGAAAGGGATTAAAGTGTACATAATAGAAAGTTCAAGGACCTTGATCGAATTTATAAAAGTTGTATGGCCAAAATAGAAAGTAGAGAAAAAAGTTGGGCCATTAAGTGTAATTTCAAAAAGTTTGGGGACCTAAATGTAACTAAGTAAAAGTTCAAGGGGCAAAATCGTAATTATGAAGAAGTTATGCTAGAAAAGGCCCATAACTGCCCTGAAATGCTATAGTCCCAAATTTTACTAGTAAATAGAGAATGGAAATTGGTCTAGGCATACTCTTTAGAATTTTAACCTGAGGCCCCCGATAATTGATATTAATTTTTAAAGTCTGGAGATTATTATAGATCCTTCTAGATCTCCTAACTGTAAGGAATTGGAAGACACGCAGCGGAAATTAACTTAATTTTTTTTATTCCTTGCTAGGATCTACCGTATGTGTTTAAGTTATGTGGGAAGAAGCATTACCCTCAGTGTTCCTCAGTGACTTCTACAGCTTCTGGTCATGACATTCATAGCTTCTCTCTGCGGCTCGTGCTCCCTTTTCGATCGCAAGAAGTCGATAACTCAGGTTGGTTTCCTCTACTGGTATCCACACAAACAGCGTTCCAACCATGAACGACGTGCTAGCGTCTCCTGTTCCTCCAGGGATTTCTCAAGAATTCGTCATCTCTGTCTCTATTTAGGCAGTTTTTTATCTGCAAACCTTTTGCGGATTCCCTTTTAGCCTTTATGTGTTCTATGTATTTCAAAATGTAGCTCTTAAAATCAGATATATAGGATGCTATGCATTTTTTCTACCGAATTGGATTTTGGAGTTAAACTTATATTAATTCTGAAATTAATACAATATCATATATTGTATAATTTGATAAGAAACTAATTGAATAAATAATATTTATATTAAATTAGTCCCATAGATTTAATTCACCTATTTATTTAACTTAAAATAAAGATAAGACTGAACTATATTTGATTTATTCTCATAAATCAAATTTGAGATATCATATCAATTTGAATTTCAAATTCAAACGTGATAGAGATTTAATTTATCCTTATAAATTAAATTTATAAATATCTCTTATATGAGATATCCTATCAATTTGAATTTCAAATTCAAACTTGATAGAGATTTAATTTATCCTTATAAATTAAATCTTATAAATATCTCTTATATGAGATATCCTATCAATTTAAATTTTAAATTCAAACGTGATAGAGATTTAACTTATCCTTATAAAGTAAATCTTATAAATATCTCTTATATGAGATATCCTATCAATTTGAATTTCAAATTCAAACATGATAGAGATTTAATTTATCCTTATAAATTAAATCTCATATATCTATTATATATAATGTATATATATGAATATAAATATAAATAAATATATACATCCACCCTGGATCATTCATTGAATCTGGACATGTCTTAGATTCAATGAATCTGGACATCATAGCTCGTGTTGGGCTATTTTGTGTGTGACCTTGTAGGCCCATATGAAGTTGGCAGTGGGTCATTTGCTATACTGGCCCATAAGTCGCAAGCGGTCTCTAGCAAGACAAAACGTCTACCCAAATCATATGCGGATTGTTAAACGATGTAACCTTTTATACAACCATATCATGTCCCTTCTGTCACCCGATATTTTGGTCATGGATGCGGCATGGATAATGTCATTCTCCTATTCCTAGCTGTTACTTTCTCGATCACTGAGTAGTCTGACTATAGAAATGGAACTACCTTTCCATTACAGTATGGCCATACATTTCTCAGATTCACTCATCGAGGGCCCTAGTAATATCTCTTTATGAATATGAGGGACAAATTCCATCTTGACCATTCACATTCCTCCACATGAAAAACCACTAAGCCCGAACATAGTCTTTATGATCACTCGGTCAAAAGTGACTTTTGACTAGGTCAAAGATGAGCGTTTTTCATGTAGGAATCCATGATGATCTCAGGTCAAAGGGCATAGTGACATGGTTTGTATATGAGAGAAGCTTATGACGTAACCTATGTAGCTCCCTCATAGCGGGTCGGTCCAATACCTTGTACTCTTACATGTGCTTATGACTTTGATTTATATCTCTATACATCTTCCAAGTCATACTGGTCTTATTTCATCTCTGCTCCCGCATAGATGACCGACCAGGGATATTTAGGATAAGATCATGAATTATCCAAGGATGGTCATCACAGTAAATATGCAAATAATATGATAACACAATTAATAAATTCATAAATCAATAATGTTCATAAGACAATAATTTACCCCTAGGGCACGATTTTGAACACTAACTAAATAAAATTTGGAAATAAATTCCCATAATTAATATAGAAATTTATAAAACTAACAGAGCTCAAAAATAAGTTCTGTAGAATTTTTAATTGAATTTACAGTAGAATTATATGCCCGATAAATACTTTCGAGTGAGATTTTGGAAATTGAACCATAAATATATTGGTCCCATATAGAGGCCCAAAATGGCATCCAAAAGGCCCAATAAGATATTTGAACAGTCAAATGGGCCAGTGTCTAAAGGAACCCGAAAAAAGTACGAAACTATGAAAATGCCCATGTGTTGTAATAATGAACAAGAGATAGATGGAGGATATTTAGGTCATTTTAGACAAGTCAAAAATGTCTACAGGGGTGATTAGTTAGAGCCAGTATATGCCCTGATGAAGTATAAAGAGGTGCGAAATGACATTTATGTCCTTAGGATTAGTATAGTGCAAGAAAGTGAAATAAGGGTATTTTGGTCATTTCTCAAGGGATATTTGGCAGATAAATACTCATTCTAATAATTTCAATGGTAGAAGAAACCTAAACACTGATTTTCACGACAAAATACATGTTCTTGAATATTATAAAAATTGGGAACATAAAATAGTCCGATTTTTGTGAAACTGCTTAGATCGGTACCGAACTTGACTGTAATGTTTCATATAAGTATTTATACTTTTCTTCATCCAAACACAGCCCTATATGGTGTCATGGATGATGTCATTAATGAGGCTTCTAGGGCAAGTTTGAAAGAAGGTGGATTATGGACCATTAGATCAAATAGTAACCAAATTAATTTTGGCCTTCCATTTCAACCAATTTTGTCCATAAATACCCATAAATTCTAGACCTTTTCAGCAGCTTAGAAGCCTTGGGTAACCTCTACCAAAATTCACTTTGAAGCAAGAAAGAAGCATACATCTTGGAGCAACAAGAAAGGTAGCTAGTTCCTTTGATCTTGGACTTTGTTCTAGCAAGTTTACTCTTAGTTTTAAGAGGTTTCTATGGCACTTTCCCTTTGATGTTGCTTCTGGTCAAGCTGTTCATATGTGGTGGGAATATGAATTTTATGTTATGGATAGTTTAGACAAACTTAAACAAGCTAGAATCAAGTTGTATTAGCTTGGAAATTCAAGTATACATGTAGTTAGGATTTTGTGTTCTTGGCTGCCACTGTATGAATCACTGTTCATATGTTAGAATTTCATAATTTTGATGCTTCCAATGGGTTTAAAATGGAAAATTGTGTGGGGATAAAGTAGTGAAACAAGTAGTGGAAGTATTGGAATCAAAATGAGAAGTTTTGAGAAACAAGGGGAGACATTTTGGTTCTGTACAGTAGCCAAGGATGTGGTTTGATTTTGGAAAATCCGATTTCATATTTGGATTCTACACGAAAAATTATGTGGAAATGAACCATGAGAATTTATTTTATAAAGATGGAAGCATAAGTCATAAAGTAGACAAAGAATGGAATCTAGTTAGAACCTAGTCTTGGAATTGTTTTGAAGTTAAGTTGTAACTTGATGTTACTTTGTAATGGCTAGGTTTAAACATTTGTGAGGGAAGAAGACCATCTCAAGAAGAGTTTGTCAAGGATAACTTAAGAGGTAGCAAGAATACCTAACTATAATGTTATGTTTGTTTGATTGGATGCTTGCTTGTTATTTGTGATGTTTGGTTGAGCTTATGATTATACTATGATGATGATGATGAAGTTTGAATGATTTCTACTCCTTGGAACTAACGTCATGACAATATGCATATTAGAGTTTTCTTATGTCTGAACATGAAGTAGCTCCCATCTTATGATAACATGTTAGGCATTGAATCGATAATGCATGATATTATAGTTTGTATGACATGCTATTGAGATTTCTATGAAATCTCATTCTTTCCATATGCATAACCATGTTATACGTGCTGGAACCTATCAAGGAAAATGTTAAATGTAGATGTTTGAATTTTTGTAATAAGTTATGCTTACTACTTTGCATTATGAGATGACTTGATGGGATACCTAGCATATTATAGTGTGTTTGTATTATAGGTAGTAACGTTATGATGGTAATTATGATGACTTAACCAATGAGTTTGGACGTGAAATTTGGTATGAATGTATCTAAGATATAGATGTTTAAATGGACATAAAAAATGTCTCAATTGGTTAAGTTTTCGATTTAATATGATTTTTCTAAGTTGGAGATAGAATCTGGAATTGAGATAAAGTCAGCGACTAGAGGTAGTGACGTTCAATTGTTAATTTCATATAGTAAACGAACAAATTTCTCTATGAAAGTTTATGGACTTAAAGAAAACATCTGGAGCTTTAAATCCATAGGTAACATGTTTCATTTGGACATGTAACTAAAGAGAAATGAATTTTTAAATTTAAGGCAAAGAAGCTAGAACTTCTAGATTTACCAAATGAACAGTATTTTTCAACCAATAAATTGATTTCATTTGAACAATGAAACCTAAGTTTTATATTTTTTTCTTCAAATTTAAATGAAATATCTTCCATTATAAATTTGAACTACTCCATTTATATTTTTCTATATTTAATTATGAATTTTCAAATTTAGGGATGTATTATGGATTACCATATGAACAATATCCATGAATAGTACCCGAGAAGCATTTTCTTGAGAATTCAAATATCTAAAGCAAAGAGATGTGTAATTGGTTCAAGTTACTTCCAATTGAGTATAATTGAGGTTGAAAATAAGGATATGATAGTAAGAATTAAGTTAATGGTAATTAAGGAACTAAGTAACCAATGAGATTCAAAATTAAAGTATTGTAATAATTAGTTTAAGGAGGGGTAGATTAGTGTAGGAGATGTTTGAATTAATTAGGAGATATTTCAGGAATTAATGAGGCAAGATTATAGGAATATGATATGATTGTATTCATTAAATTTTTTCCCTAATTCTCTCCATGTATCATGCTTTTCTGATTATGTATTCCCATGTATATATATGTGTCTTGACAATAGATGAAACACATAACTGAATTTCCATTCTTCCATTGCCCTATAGAAGTGTTCTATCTCGTCCCTACTTCCTATATTGTATTAGAGCTAAAAGCGCAATCAACAATGTCATCTTCCTCTGAAGTTGATGTAACCGTGTCTGATGGTGGGCTATGTCTCCCAACCAAGGTCGCCAGCGTCAAAGGTTCTACCATCATTATAATCCCTTAGCGTCTGACTAGTGAGAACTTTATGGAGTAGGCTCAAATGTTTGTATTTGGCACTTGATGGATGTGACAAACTCAAACTGGTCCTGACTGTGCCACTATTCATTGATGATCTTGTCTCTTGTCATCGATGGAAGACTGACAACTCTTGAGTAGCATCATGGCATCTCAATGTCATGATGCCCACTGTCCATCGCAGCTTTATATTCCTCCCAACTGCCAACGAGATTTGGCTAGCTATGAAGGCAGCCTATGGCAAACATTTGACGGCCTCTCTCGTGTTTGATTTGCGTTCTTGACTGTGGATAATCCAGCAAGCATATCACTCACTAAATGCTTATTACCTAGAAAAAACCAATCTATGGTAGGAATTGGACCAGCTAAAGTAGAGGGTTTAGAGACATGCTAAAGATGCCTCTGCCTATCGCTAGGACCTTGAAGAAGACAGGTTGTTTGAATTTTTGGTCGGCTTGAACCCCATTTATGAAGATATCTATGGGTGACTTCTGGGATGAGTACCTCTTCCTTCCGTTATCGAAGCCTTTGCACTCTTGAGGGATGAGGAGACTTACCGGCAAGTGATGCTCATAGACCCAATAGCCCCTTGACCTTCTGTCCACGATGTCTCCACCATGGCAGCTCGAGTTCCAAATTCCAAGTGTGAATACCCTTTCGGTGAGTATTGCCGCAAGTTGGGCCACACCAAAGAGAAATATTGGGACCTCAATAGGAAGCTAGCTGATTGGAGGCCCAGACAATGTAGGCCTAAGGGAAACATAGCTAAAATGAATTTTGATGAGGCCCAAAACACTACTACTATCTATTTAGTCTCTAGATTAACGCAGGCCCATATTGCTGCTAGTTCTGCACACACCTAAAGCCCATATCAATTAGCTCTTATTATTGATCGTTTAACTGTACTTGAAAATAGTCCAGTAAGCAACCCATTGCTACTGTGGTGCAGCAAGGTAATTTTTCTACAGCCCTTACTAGCAGTAAAGATGAGTATATAAGCCCTCGTTGGATAGCAGATTCAGGTGCCTATGATCACATGACCAATGATGCCTCAATTTTTTCTAAAATGTACTCCTACCTGCTCACATCTTACAATGAAAATTGTTGATGCCTCTTATTCTCTGGTGGCTAGTAGTGGTACCATTCATGTTTCTTCTACTCTAACATTACATAATGTTTTCCATGTTCCCAAATTAAAATACAACTTATTATTTGTAAGTCAATTGACTATAGATAAACATTGTCATGCTAACTTCTTTACTACCCACCATATTTTTCAGGACTTGCTCAAGGGGACGACGATTGGTATTGCTTAAAAGCTCGATAGGCTCTATTACCTAGATAATTGTCATAAACCAGTACCTCATTTATGTAATAAAGTGTCTCTCCCTAGGACTAGTGACTTGGAGTTATGGCATAAAAGATTAGGACATCCGAACTTTCAATATATGTGTATGATGTTTCCTTCACTCTGCTTTAATAAACATTCAGAATTTTCTTGTGACCCCTGTGAACTTTTTCAAACATCATCGCACTCATTTCCCGAGTATTCCATATCGCCCATATAAATATTGTTCTATTATCCATAGCAATCTATGGGGACCATCCAAAGTCGCCAACCATACCCAGGCAAAATAGTTCATGACTCTTATTGATGATCATACTCGTGTTAGTTAGGGTTTCCTCTTAAAAGATAAAGCTGAAGTGTACCAAACCTTTGTTGACTTCTATCAAATGGTCCTTACCCAATTTGATACAAAAATTCAGATCCTCCATACTGACAATGGCACTGAGTATTTTAACCACCCACTATCTAATTTCCTTAAAAAACATGGTATAACCCACAAAAGCTCATGTCCTTATAGCCCTCAATAAAATGGGATTGCTGAATGAAAGAATAGGCATATTCTAGAGACTGCTAGAGCTATTCTCTTTAGTAGTGATGTTTCTAGTTTCTATTGGACTGATACTATCCTTATAGCCACCTTCTTAATTAACAATATTCCGTGTAAACTCTTGTTATTCCAAACTCTTCTCCAAGTACTCCAAAATAATTTTCACCTACATTACCTAGGAAAGACCCTTCCTCTCAGAGTCTTCGGGTGCACTGCCTTTATTTATCTCCACTATACCTCTAAACTCGGTCCTAAAGCTGTCAAATGCATTTTTTTGGACCTGCAAGTACCCAAAAGGGGTATAAATATTTTGATCCCTTAGCCAAATGTCTGTATGTCACATGTGACATCACCTTTCATGAGACCACACCTTTCTATCTATCATCTTCAGCTCAGGGGGAGTCTTGGAGTAACCCTAAAAAATATCACATTGAACTTGAACCCCAACCTCTGTGCCTCCACCTTGAACTTTACCATATCTATACCCTTGACATACCAACACAAGAAAACCCTGAGGATGTGAAAAGACAAACTAGTTCAGGGGAAGACACTACCAAGTGGGGACAAGTGTATAATTGTAGGAACATGTCATGTAATACTTCTCAAGCTTTGACACACACCAAGAGTCTGAACTAGGTATAGGTTCCAAAGAAACCCAAGTTTAAAATGATGATCTTGAACTCCCAATAGCAATTAGAAAACCACAAAGGGCATGTACCAGGCATCCCATAGAAAGGTTTGTCTCTTACCAGGCCTTATCATCTGAACATCATGCTTTTGCTCTTACCTTGATCAACTCATACTACTAGATAATATACATGAAGCTTTAGCAAGTCCTGAATGGAGACAAGTAGTCCTAAAATAGATGGAGGCACTAGAAAGAAGTGAAATGTGGGAGGTAGTTGAGTTACCAAAAAGCAAGAAAGCAATCGGTTATAAATGAGTATTCACCCCAAAATAATCACCCCAAGAAAGTAGTGTGATAAAACAAGTACTAGAAGAATTGGGTATGCTAACGGAATTACCTATCAAGCTACACTCAGACAACATGATAACTATAAATATATTAAATGATCCAGTCCAGCATGACAGAATAAAGCATGTGGAAATAGATAGACACTTCATAAGAGAGAAGATTGATGCTGGGACAATTAAACTGATATACATTCCCTCCAAAGAACAGATAGCATATGTGCTCATAAAGGGATTAACTTGAGACAAATTTGAATATCTCATTAGCAAGTTGGACATGATCAATATCTATGCTCCAACTTGAGGGGGAGTATAAGAGATATTTGAGTTAATTAGGAGAGATTTCAAGAATTAATTAGGCAAGATTATGGGAATATGATCTGATTGTATTCATTAAATATTTTCCATGATTCTCTCCATGTATCATGCTCTTCTGATTATGTATTCTCATGTATATATATGTGTGTATTGATAATAGATGAAACACAGAACTAGATTACCATTCTTCTATTGCTCTCTGGAAGTGTTCTGTCTCATCCCTACTTCCTATAATTAGTTTACAGAGCCTTAAAATTTCACTATGAATGCCCTTTCCTACTTCACAATTAAGTGCATCTAGAGGACCCTTAGAAAAATCATGCCAAAATGAAGAGAGAACTTAAAATAAGATCAAGAAGAAGCTACCCAAGCAAGTACCTAAGGTAAGAGATCATTCCTAGTTTATTTGCAAGTATTTTGGAATTATAAAACATAGTTTTTAATGGTTGGAAAATGGATTATTCCCTTGGAACCCTTGCTATCCAAAATTCAAAGTTAAAGCATGAAGAGAAAAATTAAGTTAGAACTATGAAATTTATGCATAGATGAGCTAGACTTAATTATTGATTGTTGAATTGAATTGTGTTATTGACTTTACCATTGAAGAGGCCATTCTTCCACCTACTGTACTGGATAAAGAAGAATAAATTCAATGATCTATTACTTCTATTGAATTTATATGATGATTTTGTGTAAGATTAATTAGGCTTGGAACCTGAGAAATATTGGAATTGAAAGATGAATTTTTGAAGTCGTCTCTATTACTGTTCACACATATGAAAAGTTATTGGAATTTCATGATTTTTATACTTCTAATAGTTTTAGAAAGAAAAATTGTGTGGAATTAAGTAGAGAAACAAATATTGGAAGCATTGTAATCAAAATAATAATTTTTAGAAGAATTATGTACACTTTTTTTGTTTTGTCTAGAAAGCCATGAAGGAGCTAGAATTTCATGATTGTAAGCTCATAAATTGATTCATAAGGTGAAATTGTGTAGGGTAAAGTCAAGTCACAAGCTAATTCAAAGGACAAGACAATTAACCATAAATTAAGAATGACATGGGTTAATTGATCAAGCTCAATGTCCTAATATGCCAATTGAATTGATCATAATGAATAGATGATAACATGATGTTAGGATTTGAATTGTGTACTCAAAAGGGGGCATCCACATATCAAGGAGAAGTAAGAAGCAAAAGGCAAAGATAAGGTAAAGGAAAGTCAAGCATGTGAGGTAGTGAACAACTAAACTTGTATGTATTTGATGTTATAGTTGGTTGTGTTATGGCTACGCTGAATTGTGTTGCATATGTGTATTTGATTGAAGCTCTATTTCTATAATTATTTTGTCCAATTGCATTTCATATGTTATATGGAAGCATGCACATTACACAATGTTAACACTTTCACAAGCAAACACAAGTATTCACATTGATGCATACACTGTTTAGTACCATTTGCTACTAATATTCCCTAGAAATCTCACCCCCTCCATATTCCAACAATAACAAGTATTTCATGTGAAGAAGAAAATGGAGATGCATGAAGAAGAGATAGGGATTAGTTGTATGTTTGAAATGTATATGAATGTAAAGTTATTTGTTGAAACTTGTCACTGTGAATAGTAACTCATAGGGAGCCAGTGACAATTGAGATGTAATTTAAAATAGTAAAATAAATTTATGAAATTTTACATACACTTAGTTAACATGTCAAGATTCATTTTGACACCAAGTACAACTTATTTTGATGTCTGTTCAATGAGAACAAATTTTCCAAAATTAGGGATCAGAATATGTTTCTAGAAATTTTGACCAAATGAACAATCAATTTTGACGTCATAGTTGACTAGTCAATTGATTTGAGGAATTATTTTTCTTTAAATTTAAATATGTTAGCTTCGTGCGGCTTTTTAAAAAGCTTCATTTTAATTTTTTTTAGAATTAATTATGAATTTTTGAAGTTCATCTTCAAATATGGAATACCATATGAACAGTAATTCTTGAAGAGTAAAATTCTAGATTTAGCTAATGGACTTCAAAAGTTATATAAGTGGTTATAAATACTATCAAATTGTCTCTAAGATTAATGAAAGTAAGGTGTTATAGGGGAAGCATGGCCGATAGGAGGATGAGCCCAAGTAAAGTCACTATCTTTTTTTGCCATAGGACAATTGAAGACAGAGAAAATAAATCTGACACTTTACCATAAGGATAAGCACAATAGATATGTATTTATAGTAAAAATGATAAAGTTAAATGATGCACTGAGATTTACATTAGACACAATTAATCACTTAGAAGATAAGTTGGAAATATCCTATGTAAAAAGTGATATTTACATTGGTTTCACAAATAGATGGTGTTAACAAGAATTCAAATTCAAATTCAAATTTTGTAGACCAGGTTCTCTAGAAACTGATATAAAAAGCTTTTCTTATACTGAACATAGAAGCGTCCGGTGTAAAGAGTTGTCTATATTTACATAAATACCACCTGTCACATTTTTTTACTCCATCTTTGCATGTTCTGTTGTAGAAAAGATGATATAGAAGATCTTTTTCTAGTAGTGCATATTTCAAATATAAGGATATATAACAACATTTTTAGAAGGAGGCCTAATTACACTTATTGGAAAAAATTAGGTCAAGTTGTTTATACCCATTGGTCAAGTTTCCTAATTACACTTATTATTTTGCTATTGCTAGTTGTTAAAATTCATATGTGTACTAACAAATTCACCTATGAACACTTCTAAATTTTTGTATAAGCTCATATAATGTAAAGGGTTAAAAGTCTAATTTGCCCTAGAAGTTTACTTAAAGGAGTTATGTTACCCTGGAAGATGTTTTAGGCTCAATATTGCCCTAAAAGTCTCAAAATAGTAGCAATATCAACCTGAGTAGACAGAGACCCCAACAGACTTTACCACATAGGATAAAAAGCCATGGTAGAATTCATGTTGGAGATACATTGTACACAAGGTATTTTCTCTTGTCTGTTTGGTGGAAATCAATAAATTATTACATTTAAATCTCACTAAATTCATATATGATGCATTTATACTAGTAAGAAAGAGTAAGAGGAGGGTTTGGTAATGAAGTAGAAGAGAACTCATGGGTGATTCAATAGTGTCTTTAATGGCAAGTACTTGGAGGAGGAGTGGCACTTTTGCAATGTCATGGTTGCAAGGTTGAAAACAATTGTCAGATTAGGTTATGTCACTATGGTGTGTTGGCCTCTCTTTGTACGCCATGGATTGATATTAACCTAGAGAGAAAATTCTATAAGTGCCAAAATTACCAACATGTGGGTGTTGTAACATCCTTACTTTCATACGTCTTAGGGACCATTCAAGAGCATTTAGAACCACTTACAAGACCTTGGAAGTTCATTAGCTAAATCTGGAATTTTACTCTTTCTCGGGTTACTGTTCATATGGTATTCCAGATTACGCAACGAACTTCAAAAAATCATAACTAATTCTAGAAAACTCAAAAATGAAGTGATTCAAAAATATACGTGAAGATAACATCTTGAAATTTAAGGAAAAAATAATTTCCAGACCAAATGATTATCCAATTAATACAGTTTATTCGCCAAAGTTTACTGTTCATTTGGTCAAAAATCCTGGAAACAGATTCTGGTCCCTTACTTTGGAAAATCAGTTCTCTTTGTACAGACATCCAAATAAAGAATTATTGGTGTCAAAATGAAGCTTGGCATGTCATCTAAATGTATGTAAAATTTCATACATTTATTCCATCATTTACTATTTTTCATTACATCATGACCATCACTGCCTACATTGGTCATACAGCAACATTACCCATTCACATAACATATATACTATCCAATCCCTAGCTTTTCTTCATGCTTCATCATCCTCTTTCATCATTCATAAACCTGTGGGATTGAGATTACATGGAAAGGGATGAGATTTCGGGGGAAATCTCAGTAGCAAACAGTACTAAACAATTCATGCATTAATGTAACTACTTGTGCTTGCTTGTGAAAGTGTTACTATTGTGTCATGTGCATGCTTCCATGTTACCTATGAAATACAATTGGCCAAAGTAAACATATAAACAGAGCTTCATACATAAGCACATAGGCAACACAATTCAATCAAGCTATAGCACAATCAAGCATAACATTCAATGCATACAAGTTTAGGATAAGTTTACTACCTTGAGCACTTGACTTTCTTTCACCTTAACTTGCTTCTTTCTTCTCACTTTCCTTGAACATGTGGCTGCCTCTCTTGGAGCATACCAATCAATTCCTAACATCACATAATCATTCATCCATTATAGTCTAACTTCCTTGAGCATTAAACTCACTTTAACTAACATAACTTCTTATTGAACATTAATCTCATTAACTTTCCTTAATCTTAACCAATGGACTTGGTCTTTGAATCAATTGATGCCTTGACTTTACCCTACACAATTTCATATTTTGGATCCATTTATGAGCTTAGAATCATGAAATTCCAGCTCCTTCATCACATGCTGTACAGAACCGAAATTGCACTTAATTCTTTCAAAAATTCTCATTTTGATTCCAATGCTTCCCATACTTGTTTCTCTACTTTATCCCACACAAATTTTCATTTTAAAACCATTGGAAGCATCAAAATCATGAAATTCTAATCACTGTTCATGCGAGTGAACAGTAATAGAGAAGGATTTCAAAAACTACAATCTTGTAATTTCAATGCTTTCAAGGTTCAAAACCTTTCCAATCCTACACAAAATCATCATCTAAATTCAATGGAAGCATTAAATCATTGAAATTCCATTTCCTTCCCTCATGAACAGTGCATACCAAACAGGTTCCATTAAGGCAAAGTCAAGAATATCAACTTGATTCAACAACCAATCTCTTAATTAGCTTGTTTAAGCTTCAATCATATGTTTCTAACTTTAATTTCTTCTTTCCCCTTTCATCTAAGGTTGTTGGGCAGCACAACCCCTTAGAGAAAACTCAACTTTTCTCCCATGAAAACCCTAAGTTCAAGCTCCCAAATCAAAGGAAAATAAGGTAGGATAGATTGCTTACCTTTAATCTCTAGCTTGCTTGAACTTTGGAACCTTGAATCTTCTTTGTCTTGGCTTGAGTTTTCATTTTGCAAGAGTTTCCCAAAGGTATCACAAGGCCACGGTTTTGGGCAGAATGAGGGGATATTTATAGCCAAAATCCAAGAAAAATCAATGGCTAAGATTGATCTGGTTACTATTTGATCTAAAGGCTCACATTTAATCTTGGATTTTACTTTTTCATAAAAGAATAATTATTACATCATGTGGGACAGCTCATGGGACACCTCATAGGGGTATGTGGCGTGCTCATAGTGTAAGGAAGCTTCTGAAAAAATTTTAGTCCAATCCGGTACCGATCAGAGCAGTTTCACAACAACCGGACTATTTTCTGTTCTGAATTTTTTTATAATATACCAGGATATGTATTCTGTCCTGGAAATCAATGTCTATGCTTCTCATACCCTTGACATGATTATACTGAGTATTTATCTGCCATCTATTCCTTGGAAAATGACCAAAATACCCTTGGTATCCTTACACTATATTGACCCTAAAGGCGTAACTGTCATTTTACCCCTCTTTATACTGCCTCAGGGTGTATCTGGGCTCAACTAATCATATTTATACCATGTGCCACGTTTTTAGCCTGTCCCAGGTAACCAAAATACTTTTCATCCATCTCTGGTACAATCTGGGTATCTAGGGGCATTTTCATAATTTCGCACTTTTTCTGGACACTGGCCCCTTCTACTGTTGGACTGGTACCCTTAGTTTTGGGCCCTTCTTGGCATTATCATAGGCCAATATATAAGGTCATCTGATCTTATTCTATCTAAGCTTATATACCGATAAATTCTATTATCAGATCAGGGGTGTTATCAAACTCCCGTCAAAATTTACTAATATGTGAATAACTTTTTATATAGAACTTCTTCTGGGCTTCTGTCAGATTCATAACATCTGACACTGTAGGGCACACTTTCTTGTAATTCCCTCACTTTTATCTGATATCCATGGAATCTGATAAAAATTCAGATAACTTTTAGACTATCAGATAATTTTCTGCTGTCTAGAGCCCTAATAAAATTTCTGTATTATGCCAGATTAACCAGCGTAACTTCCTCTATTTACTGATGGAATATGGGACTGAAAAACTTCTGGGCAATTATAACCTTTTCCGGGTTGATCTTTCTATATTTACAATTTTGCCCTTGAACTTTTTACTTAATTACATTTAAGTCCCTTAGCTTTTGAAAATTATCACTTTTGGCCCAAATCTTGTTTCTACTTTCACTTTTTGCCTTTAACATTTTCTACTTTTCATTTTAGTCCTTCTCTTCCTTAAAGAATCATCTATGTAAGGAATTAGAAGACACGCAGCGGAAATTAATTTAAAAATTTTTCCATTCCTTGCCAGGATCTACCGTATGTGTTTAAGTCAAGTGGGAAGAAGTATTACCCTTAGTGTGCCTCAGCGACTTCCACAGCTTTCGATCACGACGTTCACAGCTTCGCTCTGCGGCTCGTGCTCCCTTTCTGATCACAAGAAGTCGACGACTCAGGTCGGCTTCCTCTACTGGTATCCACACGAACAGCTTTTCAACCACGAACGACGTTCTAGCGTCTCTTGTCCCTCCAGGGCTTTCTCAAGAGTTTGTCCTCTCCGTCTCTATTTCGGCAGTTTCTTATCTGCAAACCTTTTGCAGAGTCCCCTTCGGCCTTTCTATGTTCTATGTGTGTTTCTCTCTTTAAAACGCAGCTCCTAAAATCAGATATATAGGATGCTATGCGTTTTTCTCTGTCAACCGAATTGGATTTTGGAGTTAATCTTATATTAATTCCAAAATAATACAATATCATATATTGTATGATTTTATAAGAAACTAATTAAATAAAATAATATCAAATCCGTCCCACAGATTTAATTACCCATTTATTTAATTTTAAATAAAGATGAGACTGAACTATTTTTGATTTATTCTCATAAATCAAATTTGAGATATCCTATCAATTTGAATTTCGAATTTCAAATGTGATAAAGATTTAATTTATCCTTATAAATTAAATCTTATAAATATCTCTTATATGAGATATCCTATCAATTTGAATTTCGAATTTCAAACGTGATAGAGATTTAATTTATCCTTATAAATTAAATCTTATAAATATCTCTTATATGAGATATCCTATCAATTTGAATTTCGAATTTCAAACGTGATATAGATTTAATTTATCCTTATAAATTAAATCTTATAAATATCTCTTATATGAGATATCCTATCAATTTGAATTTCGAATTTCAAATGTGATAGAGATTTAATTTATCCTTATAAATTAAATCTTATAAATATCTCTTATATGAGATATCCTATCAATTTGAATTTCGAATTCAAACGTGATAGGGATTTAATTTATCCTTATAAATTAAATCTCATATATCTCATATATATAATATATATATACGAATTTATATATATATACGAATATAAATATAAATAAATATATATACATTCACCTGGATCTTTCATTGAATCTGGACATGTCTTAGATTCAATGAATCTGGACATCATAGCTCGTGTTGGGCTATTTTGTGTGCGACCCTGTAGGCCCATATGAAGTTGGCAGTGGGCCATTTGCTATACTAGCCCACAAGTCACAAGCGGTCTCTAGCAAGACATAACGACTACCCAAATCATATGAGGATCGATAAACGATGTAACCTTTTATACAACCATATCATGTCCCTTCTGTCACGCGATATTTTGGTCATGGATGAGGCATGGATAATGTCATTCTCCTATTCCTGACCGTTACTTTCTCGATCCCTGAGTAGTCTGACTATAGAAATGGAACTACCTTTCCATTACAGTATGGCCATACATTTCTTAGACTCACTCATCGAGGGGCCCAGTAATATCTCTCCACGAATGTGAGGGACAAATTCCATCTTGACCATTCACATTCCTCCGCATGAAAAACCACTAAGCCCGAACATAGTCTTTATGATCACTCGGTCAAAAGTGACTTTTGACTAGGTCAAAGCTGAGCGTTTTGTCATGTAGGAATCCATGATGATCTCATGTCAAAGGGCATATTGACATGGTTTGTATATGAGAGAAGCTTATGACGTTACCCATGCAGTTATCTCATAGCGGGTCGGTCCAACACCCTATACTCTTACATGTGCTTATGACTTTGATTTATATCTCTATACATCTTCAAAGTCATACTGGTCTTATTTCATCTGTGCTCCCACATAGATGATCGACCAGGGACATTTAGGATAATATCATGAATTATCCAAGGATGATCATCATAGTAAACATGCAAATAATATGATAACTCAATTAATAAATTCATAAATCAATAATGTTCATAAGACAATGATTGGCCCCTAGGGCACGATTTCCAACAACCTCCCACTTGCACTAGGTACAATCATTAATTTGACTAATTCCCATTGACCTGACATGACGCTCATGCTTTGCCTGCACAAGCGGCTTTGTTAGAGGATCAGCAACATTATCTTCTCCTGCTACTTTGCATATTTTTATATCACCTCTATCGTTGATTTCTCTGATGAGATGAAATCGCCTGAGTATATGCTTGGTCCTTTGATGTGACCTAGGCTCTTTAGCCTGTGCAATAGCACCGCTATTGTCACATAGCAAAGTTATTGGATCTGAGATGGTAGGTATCACCCCTAGTTCTGTGATGAACTTCCTGATCCAAACGGCTTCCTTAGCTGCATCAGATGCTGCTATATACTCAGCTTCCGTTGCAGAATCTGCTACAGTGCCCTGCTTAGAGCTCTTCCAGCTTACTGCTCCATTATTGAGGAGGAATATGTATCCAGACTGCGATTTTTGGTCGTCCTGGTCAGTTTGGAAACTCGCATCTGTGTAACCAGTTACACAGAGCTCATCATCCAATCCACCATAGACCAAGAATAAGTCCTTAGTCCTTCTTAAGTACTTAAGGATATTCTTGACAGCAGTCCAATGGCCCTCGCCAGGGTCCTGTTGGTATCTGCTAGTCATACTTAAGGCAAACGAGACATCCGGTCGAGTACATAACATGGCGTACATTATAGATCCTATGGCCGAGGTATATGGAACCTTACTCATGCGACCTCGCTGATCAGATGTACTAGGACACAGATCTTTGCTGAGGTGAGTACCATGAGACATGGGTATGAAACCCCTCTTTGATTCGTGCATACTGAACCTATGCAGTATTTTGTCTATGTATGTACTCTGACTGAGTCCTAGAAGTCTTTTAGATCTATCTCTATAGATCCTGATTCCTAGGATGTAGGTGGCTTCACCCAAGTCTTTCATCGAGAAGGACTTTCCTAACCAAGACTTGACAATCTGCAAGGTAGGAATGTCATTCCCAATAAGTAGGATGTCATCGACATAGAGTACCAAAAACACAACTGTGCTCCCACTAACCTTCTTGTACACACAAGGTTCATCAATGTTTTGAAGAAATCCAAACTCTTTGATTACTTCATCAAAACGATGATTCCAACTCCGAGAGGCTTGCTTTAGTCCATAAATGGACTTTTGAAGCTTGCACACTTTACCAGAGTCCTCGAAACGCACAAACCCTTCAGGTTGTGTCATGTACACATCCTCAAGGAGCTTTCCATTAAGGAAGGTTGTCTTAACGTCCATCTGCCATATTTCATAGTCATAATATGCTGCAATAGCAAAGAGGATTCTGATTGATTTGGCCATTGCTACTGGGGAAAAGGTCTCATCATAGTCCACACCATGAGTTTGAGTAAAACCTTTTGCAACCAGTCGTGCCTTGAAGACATTTACATTGCCATCCATGTCAGTTTTCTCTTTGAAAACCCACTTGCATCCGACAGTTTTTACACCTTCAGGCGGGTCGACTAAGGTCCAAACCTGATTGTCGTACATGGATTGCATCTCAGATTTCATGGCACTAAGCCATTTTTCAGAGTTTGGTCCCACTATAGCTTCTCGATAGGTAGTCGGCTCATTATGCTCAATGAGAAACACATCACAACTATCAGAAATCAGAAATCCATATCTCTGAGGCTGAAGTCGTATCCTATTAGATTTACGTGGACCTTGCGTGACTTGAGGAGTCTCAACAACTTGTTGTGAGTCTTCTCTATTTTCCATCTGCAGTTCTGTGGTGTCTTGTAGCTCTCGAACTTCTTCAAGTTGTACCTTACTCCCACTGGTTCTTTTAGAGATAAATTCTCTTTCGAGAAAGATACCATTTCTGACAACAAACACTTTGTTATCAGCAAGGTTGTAGACGTAATATCCCTTGATTTCCTTAGGATATCCCACAAAAAGGCATTTTGAGGATTTGGGCGCTAATTTGTCTGAGGCTTGTTGCTTAACATAGACCTCACATCCCCAAATCTTGAGGAAAGACAAACTAGGCGTCCTCCCAGTCCATATCTCATACGGAGTCTTTTCAATTGCCTTTGATGGAACACGATTGAGTGTGAACCCAGCTGTCTCTAGGGCATGGCCCCAAAAGGAGGGCAGAAGATCTGTTAGACTCATCATGGATCGAACCATATCTAATAGTGTTCGATTCCTCCGTTCAGAAACGCCATTCCATTGTGGTGTCCCTGGAGGAGTCAATTGTGAGAGTATCCCATAACTCCTAAGATGATCTATGAACTCTTGGCTCAAATATTCACCACCCCGATCAGATCGAAGGGCTTTAATTGTTTTGCCAAGCTAGTTTTGTACTTCATTTTGAAATATTTTGAACTTTTCAAAAGATTCAGATTTATGTTTCATCAGATAGATGTACCCATATCTGCTGAAATCATCTATAAATGTTATAAAGTACGAATAACCTCCTCTGGCATTTGTGTTCATCGGTCCACACACATCTGTATGTATGAGGCCCAATAAATCAGTGGCCCTCTCACTGTGCCCAGTGAAAGGTGACTTTGTCATCTTTCCTAACAAGCAAGACTCGCAAGTGTCATATGATTCAAAATCAAATGAGTTTAGAAATCCATCTTGATGGAGTTTGGAAATGTGTTTCTCATTTATGTGGCCCAGACGACAGTGCCAGAGGTATGTGGGATTCAAATCGTTTGGTTTGACCCTTTTGGCGGTTATGTTATAGATATTTCCATGATTGGGTTGTTCCAAATTTAATATGTAATGATCAACATGCAAATCACCATGAGCATAGAAAACATCATTACGATAAATAGAACATCTACTATTCCCAGTAATGGAAGTGAAACCTTCCTTATCTAAATAAGAAAGTGAAACAATGTTACTACTTAAAGCAGGAACATAATAGCAATTGTTCAAAACTAACAAAAGCCCAGTGGGCAGAACTAATTCATAAGTGCCTACAGCTAACGCAGCAACCCTTGCTCTGTTTCCAACTCGTAGGTCAACCTCGCCCTTTTTCAGCTTCCTACTGTCCTTTAGTCCCTGCACATTTGTACAAATGTGAGAACCATATGCAGTATCTAATACCCATGAGGTGGAAGTAGAAAGATGAATGTCTATAACATAAATACCTGAAGCGATAGCCCAGCTATCCTTCTTGTTCTTTTTCAGATCTTCGAGGTAGAGTTTACAATTCCTCTTCCAATGACTCGGTTCATTGCAGAAGAAGCAGACTCCTTCCTTCGGAGGCTTTGCCTTCTTTGGTACAGGCTTGGTTTCGGGCTTGCCTGACTCTTTGGTCTTACCTGATGAGCCATGACCCTTCCCCTTGCCTTTGCCTTTCTTTTTCGTACCCTTTCCTTTCTAAACCATCAAAACACTACTGGGTTTCTTCTTAAGACTCGGCTCATCAGTTTTAAGCATCCCATGCAGTTCAAAAATAGATTTCTCCATGTTGTTCATGTTGTAGTTCATGACAAACTGGTCATAACTTTCTGGGAGTGAGTTCAAGATCAAATCCGTAGCTAACTCCTGGCTCATGGGAAATCCAAGCCTCTCAAGATGATCAATGTACCCTTTCATCTTTAAGACATGAGTACTAACTGATGCACCTTCAGCCATCTTGCAGGAATGTAAGGCCTTAGTGGTCTCATACCTCTCTTGCCTTGCCTGTTGCTGGAACATTTCCTTGAGATGCACAATCATCTCATAAGCCTCCATGTGTTCGAGATCTCTTTAGAGCTCTGGAACCATGGTGGCTAGCATTAAGCATCCCACATCGACAGAGTCTTCCTTATGCTTCGTGTAAGCATCTCTCTGAGCTCTAGGAGCATTGGCGGCTGGCTCCTCAAGAATGGGTTGATCTAGGACATGCGCCTTTCTTTCCTGCTTGAGAACAATTCTCAAGTTCCTAAACCAGTCAAGAAAGTTTGTCCCATTGAGTTTGTCCTTCTCAAGGACAGATCGCAGCGATAATGTAGCAGTATTACTAGTCGTCATGATTCTACAATTAAAATATGCAATGTAATTAGTAATCTCCCACTAAATAAACAACGCTCAATGCAATAGTTAGTGGGCTAAGATCCATATTTGGCTCAAACTTAAGTCCGCTTTGGCAGGACGCTTAAATTAAGTTATTTAGGTAGGTAACACCTTTACCAATTACATCAAATGTAACTCTTAGATATTCATGGGATCCTATCATCATATGATCTGGCATGTTCTAATCCCATCTAATGCCTTGAGATCCAAAACTGTTTTGTTAATCTCAATTAAGTCAAACAATAATGAACCTATGAGAGTAGCACCATTACTCTTTGCTTATCTCCCCAAGATAACTCAAAAGCACCCACTTTGGTGGAGTCCACAATTGAGCGATCAAGGTTTTGACAAGTGTTCATAAATTGACAGCATTATGACTTAAGATTTCTTTTAGAGGGCTTAATTTAACTATCTGGTTTATAAAACGCATGTTTCTCAGTTCGTATCTCATACAAGTAATATGCATACGCTGATATAATCATAATATGCATAATCTAAATGTGATACAATATGGCTCACCTATCCTAAGTTCCCTCAAGCCAATGAGAGGAGCTCTCTAGTAAGAAAAGAGAAATTACATATAGAAACCTCTTTTAACATTCGAGGGGAGTGAGATGAGAGGAGAAGGTACATTGAGAGTATATAGAGGAAGGCACGACACGCAGGCCGTATTTAAAAATTACAACACTTGCAATCTAGAGCCATATTGTTCACCATACCCAAACATTCAAGAATCAATATTCAGATCTAATCGAAGGGCAATTAATGTTTCAAATCTAAAACATTCACAAAGTAACATATGTTACGGTTATGTTGCACTACGAACAGGTAGCTACGGCGGTCCCGCTAGCCGGTTAGCGGGCAGGGTCTCTGGGGCAGCGCCCCGGAAGAAATTTTTTTTTTGTTTTTGTTTCATAAATAATCACGAATCTGAATTCGGTTTTCCCAAATAATCACAAATTTGAATTCGGTTTTCTTAGACCCCATCTATGCGAATTGATCAAATCAAAAAGCATCACCACCGATTTCAATTTCCTTTTAGATTCCTTTTATGTCATACACAACACGGATTCCATATATATCACACATACAACGCTTATTATATGATTGGCTACTACTAACATATATCATATAAATCAACAATCAAGCCTAACTTAAACACAAAACGGCATGGCTCTGATACCACTGTAAGGAATTGGAAGACACGCAGCGAAAATTAATTTAAAAATTTTTCCATTCCTTGCCAGGATCTACCGTATGTGTTTAAGTCAAGTGGAAAGAAGTATTACCCTTAGTGTGCCTCAGCGACTTCCACAGCTTTCGATCACGACGTTCACAGCTTCGCTCTGCGGCTCGTGCTCCCTTTCTGATCACAAGAAGTCGACGACTCAGGTCGGCTTCCTCTACTGGTATCCACACGAACAGCTTTTCAACCATCAACGACGTGCTAGCGTCTCTTGTCCCTACAGGGCTTTCTCAAGAGTTCGTCCTCTCCGTCTCTATTTCGGCAGTTTCTTATCTGCAAACCTTTTACGGAGTCCCCTTCGGCCTTTCTATGTTCTATGTGTGTTTCTCTCTTTAAAACGCAGCTCCTAAAATCAGATATATAGGATGCTATGCGTTTTTCTCTGTCAACCGAATTGGATTTTGGAGTTAATCTTATATTAATTCCAAAATAATATAATATCATATATTGTATGATTTTATAAGAAACTAATTAAATAAAATAATATTAAATCCGTCCCACAGATTTAATTACCCATTTATTTAATTTTAAATAAAGATGAGACTGAACTATTTTTGATTTATTCTCATAAATCAAATTTGAGATATCCTATCAATTTGAATTTCGAATTTCAAACGTGATAGAGATTTAACTTATCCTTATAAATTAAATCTTATAAATATCTCTTATATGAGATATCCTATCAATTTGAATTTCGAATTTCAAACGTGATAGAGATTTAATTTATCCTTATAAATTAAATCTTATAAATATCTCTTATATGAGATATCCTATCAATTTGAATTTCGAATTTCAAACATGATAGAGATTTAATTTATCCTTATAAATTAAATCTTATAAATATCTCTTATATGAGATATCCTATCAATTTGAATTTCGAATTTCAAATGTGATAGAGATTTAATTTATCCTTATAAATTAAATCTTATAAATATCTCTTATATGAGATATCCTATCAATTTGAATTTCGAATTCAAACGTGATAGGGATTTAATTTATCCTTATAAATTAAATCTCATATATCTCATATATATAATATATATATACGAATTTATATATATATACGAATATAAATATAAATAAATATATATACATTCACCTGGATCTTTCATTGAATCTGGACATCATAGCTCGTGTTGGGCAATTTTGTGTGCGACCCTGTAGGCCCATATGAAGTTGGCAGTGGGCCATTTGCTATACTAGCCCACAAGTCGCAAGCGGTCTCTAGCAAGACATAACGACTACCCAAATCATATGAGGATCGATAAACGATGTAACCTTTTATACAACCATATCATGTCCCTTCTGTCACGCGATATTTTGGTCATGGATGAGGCATGGATAATGTCATTCTCCTATTCCTGACCTTTACTTTCTCGATCCCTGAGTAGTCTGACTATAGAAATGGAACTACCTTTCCATTACAGTATGGCCATACATTTCTCAGACTCACTCATCGAGGGGCCCAGTAATATCTCTCCACGAATGTGAGGGACAAATTCCATCTTGACCATTCACATTCCTCCGCATGAAAAACCACTAAGCCCGAACATAGTCTTTATGATCACTCGGTCAAAAGTGACTTTTGACTAGGTCAAAGTTGAGCGTTTTGTCATGTAGGAATCCATGATGATCTCAGGTCAAAGGGCATATTGACATGGTTTGTATATGAGAGAAGCTTATGATGTTACCCATGCAGTTATCTCATAGCGGGTCGGTCCAACACCCTGTACTCTTACATGTGCTTATGACTTTGATTTATATCTCTATACATCTTCAAAGTCATACTGGTCTTATTTCATCTGTGCTCCCACATAGATGATCGACCAGGGACATTTAGGATAATATCATGAATTATCCAAGGATGGTCATCATAGTAAACATGCAAATAATATGATAACTCAATTAATAAATTCATAAATCAATAATGTTCATAAGACAATGATTGGCCCCTAGGGCACGATTTCTAACAATCTAAACTTTATTATTTCTTCTGATGTTCGTCATAATCCTTTCCAAACCTCTTTCCATTATCAGTACTATAAGGATAGGGAAAAATTAAGATATGACAGGTGTCATAAACGTTTTCTTTAGTTTGATATGACTTATTTGTTTATTGTTATTCTTATGGTTTTGGAATAAATTAGATGTGTTCATGTACAGGGAGGATGTGGGTTTTTCCAATGGCATGATAAATAAATAGGTGAGAGGTCAACAGAGGTTACCTATGAGTTGCTTGGGCAAGTGAACATGTTATACGATGAGAATATGAAGCATATAGAATTTTGGTGATGTTGAACTAGATATTGGTGAGATATGTGCAGATAAAGAAGAGTGAAAGTAGATTGAGGCTAGCATTCTGTGCATTGTTCATGACATGTTTTTTTTTTGTTTTCATGTTAGGTTAAATGATGGACAAGAGTGATGTTTAGAGAGGTGGTTAAGGTTTGACTTTTTTTTCAATGACTGTAACTTGTTAAAGAAACCATGATTGGCACTGGGTATACTCATATTGTAAGGGATATTTTGTTGTTCAATGATGATCCTTTAATTAGTATTTCAATTAGCAACATGTGTAAGCATTATTAAGAAATGTTTAAATAGTAAGAAACCATATATAATTGACTACAAGTCGTAATAACCAATAAATAAGGCATATATGATAAGTTGAACAAAAGTTGCAAGTTCTTAGTACATAATGTTGGAAATTTCCATTACAAAAAAGGGGCATGTGCTACAACAAGTTGTCCATTACAAAATACACTTTAATAACACACACAAAAGATGCCAATAAACCATATAGTTTGAAACAAAAGATGGAATCATACAAATAGGGCATACTATCTACAACTAAGTTGTTTAGAAAAACACAAGAACAAAAGATAAAGATAAACTACAATCCCTTTCCCTAAATGTCTAACATGCCAACTATTCCCCTCCCCTATGAGTTATGAACTTGTTATGACTGGTTGAAGCAATCATTGTCTTGTCCTTGTGTGCCATAAGTTGTGACATGGTAATTGTTGGTGATCGTCTCCACATGAGCCCTAGAGGTGTAAATTGCAAGTTAGAAAGAGTTAAACCTAGATGAGGTTCAAATTGCACTACCCGAGGCCCACCTTTGTTTGAAGAAGACATGCTCATTATCATCCTTATGTTTTCTCATTGGGATTAGAAATCTAGTGTCCACATCCAAATATTTGTGCATTGCTATTCTCTAATTCCCTAATTTATTATAACCTATGAACTCATGTTAGGCTATAGAATAAAATAAAACTATAGTTACAACGTGAGGTGAATGAAAATGAAGTTAAATTACATGTATAAGTAAACTAATTGGGTACATTATAGATAGTCCGTCATGTGTCCTAATCAACCCAAAAACCCATATGAATCTTAGTTCGAGACTTAAAGAAACCTCTTCCACCCCTGGGTCTTGATATGGCCTTAGATTGTTGAGTACTATTTTGGATTTATGGTGTACCCTTGAGATTAGTGCTTTCACTTTAACTGGTCCTCTATATTTTACTTGGCATCCTTAATGTGCTTGATTATGGTCACTCTATTAAGGGAAATATGTTGTTAGTTATGGTCGCTAGGATAACTGAACTAATAGAAGTAATGGCAAACTCACATCTTTACAAGTTGCCCTATTATGCCCTTGTTTATGACATATTGTTCACTTTGATCCGCAACCTATTTTGCTCAACATTTTAGGTTGAGATAGAGCCAAGTTAGAAGTATCCTCACCAGTTTCTTGTTCCTTTTGTTATGACATTTACTTTGTCTTCCCAACCTTCCTTCTCCTATGAACTTCTTCTATATATGTCATTTTCTTCTTAGGTAGGCACAGTACACATAGGTGGTGGTTCTATTGGTTGGAACCTATCAATCCCCCAAAACAATTTTCCTCTAACAGGTTGAAACTTACTCTTATAACTAGCAATGTATGTGTCCTTATTCTAGTACCTTGAAATTTGTGATACTGGATCCAAATTAACATGATATAATGCACAAATTAAATAGTGTGCTGATAAGGGATACTAATCAAGTCCTAGCCTCTAAAAGTGCATTTTTCCTATTTATGAAGATAATGTGTCTGTTATCATATCCTAATTTTTAGACCCAGAAGCCCAAAAAGTAGCCTAAAATAGATAGGCTACGAGGCCTCTTTGAGAAGAAGTTCCAGAAATATACTGAGGGTTTTTAGGGAATAAAATGCAAATATAGAAAGTACAGGAAATAAAGTACAAATAGATGAAGTTCCTAGGGGTAAATATGTAAATAAATATAGGGACACCAGGAGAGTTTCAAGGGCTAAAAAAGAGAAAGGAATGAATTGTAGAGGAAGGCTATAAACTATAAGGAAAGAAAGTCCTTTAGAGCCTAAGTAAGAAAGTTTATAGGGACCAAAGTGTAAACTATAAAGGTTCAATGGATTAAAGTTAAGGTAGTTATAAGTTAAGAGAATATAATATACAATTTCCAAAGAATTAAGGAACATGGGTGTCATTCTTGAAAAGTCAAGGATATAAATGTAAATATGAAATATAGGCGGAAACTAGAATTCTGTAAAAGATAAAGGGGATTATTTTTAGTTATTTGACAGATGTCAAAATTTTGATTTGAGACCCCAATGAATTGATATGAATTTTTGAAGAATTAAAGTTAAAGTATAAGTTCTCAGGAAATGTTAGATCATATATCTAACAAAGGATATAATCTTGGACAGGAAGTCAAAGATGGTTATAGGAATAGAGGATTAGAGCTAAGGAATACCTGAGTGAAATATGGAAAAATGAAAATGCCCCTACTGTTATAAAAGTAAATGAAGGGTATTTTGGTCATTTATAAGGGTTAATCCTTACAAGTCTAGTAATGTTAAATTTACGAAGAACACATACTAAATCTAATGTTGAAAGATAAATTATGAAACCTCAAATAAATTAGATTAAGGAAACAGTCTAATTTTTGAAAAATCTAACTGAACCAATATAGGATGGGGCAGGATTTTCTAAGAAGTTTTCTTCTTCCTTAAGATGGCACCACCTAGCCATGATGATTTCATGTGGATGATGTAAGAGGAGGAGACGATGATGTAAGAAGGATAGATGGATGCAATCTTGGCCATCTATTAAGTTGATGCAATATTGGCAATCCATTAATAAGATGGAATTTTGCTATCCATCTAATCTTGGAATTATCTATAAATATGTAATGTTCTTATTTTACCCCTCAAGTATGTGCAATTAGAAGCTAATTGAACCACTTAAAAACTCTTAGAGTGAAAAGAATGAATTTTCAAAAATCCCTTTCTCATATATTGTTTATATAGTTATTTTCATATTTCTAACCCAAATTTGAAAATTCTTAAATAATTATTGAAAAATTGAAATAAGGTGGTTCAAATTTCTAATTGAATCTCTTTTAGTGCTCTATGAGGGAAAAATACGAAATTGCAGTTTCCTAATTGATACATTTTAATCGTTGAAAGATCAATGTTCATTTGGTCATATTGGAACTTCCAGTTTTTAAGTCTTAACTTTAAAAATTCATTTCTCCTCACTCACGTATCCAAATAAATTGAATTACCTATGATTTTAAAAACTAAGATGTTTAATTTAATCTCACCAAATATCATAGGCAAATTCATTCATTTACTATGTCAAACTTGAGCTAGAAGCTTGATGTTCTAGGACACACGAAGTTGCGTACTTCCAAAATGAACTCTAACTTTGAAAAAATTATATTAAATTGAATTCTTATCCAAATTAGGTGAACTTGGTGTCCATTTAAATCTATTTATCTTAAATTTAAGAATGCTAAGTTTCATACAAAAAATTACTCGGTAAGGTATTTAATTTTTCATGATATTAATTCCAATGCTTCCAATACTTATTTCTCTACTTAACCACACAAAATTTTCCATTTTAAACCCATTTGAAGCATCAAAATTATCAAATTACAGCTCTCTCATAAGGTTCTATACAATGTAGCAAGCTGCACAAAATAGAATTCTAAGATTTCCTGGATTCCATGAGCTTAAACTACTTAAATCCCATTTTGTTTCAACTTGTATAAGCTATGTATGACATAAAATTCATCCTTCCCTTACCACAAAGTATTTCATCCAGTATTTCAAGGGAAAGAAAATGGTGTTTCAACTATCCAAGTCTAAGAGAAATATTCTTATAACATAATCCAAGATTAGAGAAAGAAATTACCTTGATTAACTTGAAGTTTGGAAGCTTGATCTTGGGTTGAATGGAAATTTTGCAAGAGTTCCCTCTATGTTCACCTTTGCTACCGAAATACTACTGGTTGAGGGTATTTATAGAAAAAAAAATTGAGATTAGATAAAGGGCCAAGATCTAATCTTACAATAGATGGTCAAGATTGCATCTTGAAATCAATTGCTAAGATTTAGCCATCCAACCCCATTTTTACATCAGCCATGACATCACTTGGGTTAGGTGGCATGCTAGGTGGTGTCTTCACATGGGGAAAAAGCTGATTGGAAAAATCTAGTCCAATATGATATCGGTCTGGTCAGATTTTCCAAAAATAACCTGTTTTTTTAATCTAATTTTTGTGATATTCTATAATATTTTTTTATATTAGATTTAGTGTCTAGATTTTTCCTGCCTCTAACATTCTTAAACTAGGTATGAATTTAATTACTGACTCTTAAAACATTACCAAAATGACCTTGGTTCATTTTAATTTACTTTAATAACCTTAGGGGCATTATCGTCGTTTTACACTTTATCAGGGCATTTCCTAACCCTGGTCCCATATTCCTATAACCCTTTGACTTTTTGTCCAGGGTTAAATAACTAAAATGCCCTTCTTTCACATTTATTTATTTCTATAACTATGGGCATTTTCATCTTTTCATATTCCCCAATATTTCTTAGCCTTTCTCCCCAATCTTGTAGCCCTCTTTGACTTCCTATCCAACGTTATCTCCTTTATTAAATATTTAATCTAAAAATATCTAGAAATATTTACAAACAATTAAATTATTTCTGTAATTTATATCAATTAATTGGTACCTTAAATCAAAATTATGATGCATAACATACTAATTACATTTAGGTCCCTAACTTTATCATTAATGACATCCATATCGCTTCTTTCTAAAAATTACCTTTATGTCCCTTAACTTTTCATAATTACACATACTTCCCTTAAGTTGTGTCTACTTTTATTTCATACCATGGGACTTTTAGGGTTTTTGTTTTATTCCCTTAAATCTTTAACATTAGGTCCCTTTAGCTACTTTTCTTTATAATTTAGTCATTTTATCATGTAATTCCTAATCTTTTTCCTTACTAGGCTTCATTTACTCTAGATAGAGTATTTAGGGATATGACAAAATACCCCTTGAGTGGCTGATAAGCATATGAGAACCATGGGAAAACTCTTGCAAAATTTTCTCTCAAGCTAGAAGATACTAATGGTTAGATTTTGACATTTGTTTGGAAAGAAGACCATCTCAAGAAGAGCTTGACAAAGATAGTTTAAGAGGTAGCAAGAATACCTAACTATAATCTTATGGTTGTTTGACTTTATGCTTACTTGTTAGTTGTGATCTTTGGTTAAGCTTAAGATGATGCTATAATGACGATGATGAATGAAACTCCTTGCAACTAATGTCATGACAATATGAATGTTAGAAATTGCTTATGTATGATTATGAAATATCTCCCATATGATGATAACATGTTAGGCATTTAATTAAGCATGCATGATATTGTAGTTTGTATGACTTGCTATTGAGATTTCCATGAAATCTCATTATTTTCATATGCATAACCATGTTAGAGGTACTAGAACCTCCAAAGGAAAAGGGTAAATATGGATGAATGAACTCATATTATAGGTTAAGTTGGTTACTTGACATTATGGATGAAATAGTACATTATGGTGTGTATATATTCTAAGGCAATGACTTTATGACAGCATTTTCCATGACTTAACCAATGAGTTATGACGTGAAATTTTTTCATGAAAATAGCTAAGATACATCATACAAAGCTTTAAATAGACATCAATAACGCCTCAATTAGTTAAGTTTTCATTTTAATATGATTTTTCTAAGTTAGAGATAAAATATGGAATGTGATAAAATGGAGTCTAGAGGTAGTAAGGTTCAAACATAAATTGCACATAGCAAATGAACGAATTTTTTCACAAACTTTTTTGGGCTTAAAGAAAACATCTTGATCCTTAAATCCATAGGTAACATGTTTCATTCATATAAGTGAGCAAGGAGAAATGAATTTTTGAAGTTAAGACAAGAAAACTATAACTTCCAGATTTACCAAATGAATAGTATTTCTTTAATGAAAACAATTGTCTCATTTAACCAATGAAACATCAGTTTTATATTTATCTATCATATTTTAAAAAAAGAGCTTTCATTAGAAATTTGAACCACTCAATTTTATTTTTTCTATGTTTAATTATGAATTTTTAAAGTTGGACCTGTAATCTGGAATACCAAATGAACAGTAACCAAAATTCATTTTTCTAATTAAAAGAGGTATTAAATTAGTTCAAGCTACTTCCAATTGAGCACGACTGAGGGTAAAACTAAGGACACAACACTTTGAATAGCCCAAACTTGTATTTCATTAAAGTCCCTAAGTGTCATTATGAAATCTCAAGGTCGTTCTTTGACATTAATTCCAGGATCCTTAATGTTTAGATTTAGATACAAAACTCAAAAATTTTCCTTGAGCTTCCTACAATCAAATTAAACCATGTAGCATCAAATATTCTAAAAAAAAATAGTTGTCAAAAAGTAATTGTACAAAAAATGACCAAAATACTATTTTAGTGACCATTTAATGCAATTAGCTCTATAACTAAAGTAAGCACAAATGGATGCAATAAGGCCCTAAAATGCAAAAAACCACTGGAAAATGCACTAAGAAACATACTAAAATATGACTTTATAAATTCTACCACACTTAAACCTTTGCACTCTTGGGCATGGACTTAAGCTCAAAACAATCCAAGCAAACAATAATGCAACAAAGGAAATCAAACACTAAAGGATAGAAAATAACAACTCAATTAACCATAATTCTCAAGCTAGCTTAAGTGGTAATAAGATCAATGCCAAGGAGTCAATCAAGCATGCAATCAACGAAGGGACTGAGCACTAAAGAACTCGCAGAAAGAATAGTAGTGTTTCAACTCATATAACTAATTTGGATTATATTTCTCTCAAGTCATAAAACACTCTACCATAAGCTTGTAAGAACTCTAAAATCTCTATTATGAAAGCAATAATCAAAGAATCAATAGGACTTACAAGGTTGTAATGATAAAAATAGGTCTCATGGGAAGAAAGGAATGAAAAGGGCAAGTATCATTTATGAAATGAAATTCCAATCGACATCACATTGATTCGCAATAATGCATAAGTCTTTGCTCTTTTACTATCAATAGAAGTGCCTTATTCAAACTTTATTCTCTCTCTTTTCTTAATTCATCTTTCTCATTTTCTTTCTTTACTTTCTTTTCTATTTATTTTCTTCCCATTTGGCACTTCCCAAATAAGTCATTAAAGTAAGACAAAATAGTATATGCAACCAATATGTCAAAGGAATATAAAATATAACACTTGTATAAATACAAGATAAGTGTGGAATGGAAGGAAGTGAAGGTTCAAATAGGGTGAACAATGGATATATGTGTGTAGGGTTTATGTTAGGAGATGTAGTGATGAAATGAATGCCTTTATCATTTTCAAAACACAAATGCATGAAAAGTTTTAACCAAGAGTTAAGACAAGTTCTAGAGAATGAAGAGCTAACTGGAATGCATACTAGAAAAGAAAATTAAGGCTGAAATAACCTTCTAACTGGGCTGAGCTCTCAAATGCTCATGCACCAAGGTCAATGGAATATAATACTATCTCTCAAAACATTGAATCCTTTACCAAAAATGCTAACTCGGGAAAAATGATCAACCAAGCCATCAAAATCAACTAATAGTATAAATAATTCTATAATTGCATTAATGAAAGATTGAAAGATTCCTTTTCAAACTCCAAATGTAAGTTTAATGTAACATCCTAAATTTTCCCTATTTGTATAGGACTGATAGAGGAAAGAGGTTATGAAGAGATTTGGATGGTACTAAGAAGAAAAGATCAAGATTAAGATAAGTGTTAAGCCAAAAAAAGATATAAGGTATAAAACTTTAAAAGAAAGGGACATAAGCCTTGGGGCATTAAGTGTAATTATGAAAAGTTGAGGGCCTAAAGTACAATTTCTAAAAGTTCATGGGCAAAATGGTAATTATGAAAATTTGAGACATAAGAGGCCAAAAAATGCCTGGAAGCATTTTAGTCCTAAATTTTACCATAAAATAGAGAAAGTTATTCTGATTAGTTTAACATAACATAAAATTTTGATTTGAGGTCCCGAAAAATTGATATAAATTTCTGAAGTTAGGAGATTATTGTAGTATCTTTCAGACCTCATAATCAGATAAAATTTGACAATAAATTCTTATAATTAATATAATAATTTATGAAATAGACAAAAGTAAAAAAGGAGTCCTGTAGAATTAATTATAAAATTTACAATAAAATTGGACACTGATAAAAAGTTAAAAAAAATGTAGAGAATTTTTATCAGGACTTCTGGGTCTCAAAAAATTATGAGACTTTGTAAGAAATTCATTTCATATTAGAATGAATTTTGAAAAATTTTATAACCATTAAAAGAGGTGTCTAGCATTTACCTAAAAATCAAGGTGATTTAAGAATATCGGTATAAGGAAAATGCCTTAGGATTTGTGCCAATTAGCTATTGGAACCAAAACAGACCCAATATGACATCCTATACAAGCCCAATAAGACCAAGGAATTTTTACATGGTCAAATGAATTTTTAAAATATTTTATGTATTTTTAAAAGATAAAGAATTTAAGAAAGTCCAAGAAGCATGTGAAGTGTCCTTGTGGGACCTACAAGCTTTACACATGGCACCAAGAAGAGGAAAGGAAGATTAAATCATGTGTTAAAATTTAATAAAATAATATAAAAATTAACCTAATGATGATTAAGGTTAATTAATCTAAAAACTAACCAATCAAATTCAAGATTAAGCCATTGTAATAATTAGAAAAAGTAAGGACATTATGGACCCAAGGTGCCAAAATTTTGGCTATAAATACCTTTCCCATTCTTCACAAAACCGTGCATCCTTGGTTCCCTTGGAGAAACACTTGTCATTTGAAAACTCAACCAAGATAAAGGAAATTCAAGGCACTTAGAGATCAAGGTAGTCAAGGCATAAGGTATGTGATCCTTCCTAGTTTATTTAGATGTGTTTTGGAAGGGTAAAACCTAGATTTTAGTGGTTGGAAATTCCATTAAACCTAGAGTATTCTTGCTGTCCAAATTGTAAGTTAAAGGAGAAGAAGAAAATAAAGGTAGAACTAGGTGATTAAGGTTTAGATAAGTTGGTTTTGATGATTGTTTATTGAATTAAGTTGTGCTCTTGACTTTGTCATTGATGGAGGCATTCAGCCTAGGTCTGTTCTGGACCAATAAGAATGAATTTCAATGATCTAAAGCTTCCATTGAATTTATATGATGATTTTGTGTAGGATTAGATAGATTTGGAACCTTGGAAGCATTAGAATTGAAAGTTGTAAGTTTTAAGCCTTCTCTATTACTATTCATATTCTTGAATAGTAATTAAAATTTCATAATTTTGATGCTTACAATGGTTTTAAAATGAAAAATTGTGTGGGATAAAGTATAAAAACAAGTATTGGAAGCATTGGAATCAAAATGAGAATTTTTGAAAGAATTATGTACATGTTTTCGGTTCTATCTAGCAGGCCATGAAGGAGCTGTAATTTCATGATTTTAAGTTCATAAATGAATGTAGAAGATGAAATTGTGTAGGTTAAAGTCAAGACACAAATTAATTCAAAGGATAAGGCACTTAACCACAAATTAAGAAAGATAGGTATTAATTGATTAAGTTAACTTTAATGTCCTTATCTGGCAATTGAGTTGAATCATGATGAATGAGTGAATATGTGATGTTTAGGATTTGATTGTGTATTCAAGAATACAACCTTACTGCAAGGAAAGGTGACAAGAAAGAGGATAAGGAAAAAGAAAAGCATCAAGGTAGTAAACTTATCTAAACTTGTATGTGGTGAATGTATGGTTGATTGTGCTATGGCTTGATTGATGTTGTTCATATGTACATTTTGAAGCTCTATGCTATGATTTATTTGGCCAATTGTATTTCATATGTTACATGGAAACGTGCACATTACATTATGTTGACACAATCACAAGCAAGTACTAATACCAAGCATTAATGCATACATTGTTTAGTACCGTTTACTTATATCTCTAATCAGCAGGAACCTCAAGCATGAGAGAGGAATAATGTTAGATGATGATATAGTTTGCTTATATGGTTACGTTATAGTCAAGTTTTGGGGTGAATGTATGTAAAGTTAGTTGTTAACATTCTGAACTGGAACAAAAGACAGTTTTCAGCTATGACACTTGGGCTGTAATTAAAAATAGTTAATGATGTACTAAATGTATGATATTTTAGCAATAGATAGTTAGCATGATAAGCTTTGTTTTGACACAAAGTATGCCTTATTACGATGTCTTTACAAAGAGAAAGAATTTTCCAAAGTCAGGGACCAAAATCTGTTTTTAGAAATTTTGACCAAATGAACAGTAATCTTTGATGATTAAATTGTATTAATTGGTTAAGTATTTGGTCAGAAACTTATTTTTATATTAAATTTAAAAATATTAGCTTCGAGTATAATTTTGAACCACTTGATTTCGATTTTTCTAAAATTAATTATGATTTTTTAAAGTTCATTGCATATTCTAGAATGCGATATAAACAATAACTCGAGAAAGAGAAAATTTCTAAATTTAGCTAATGGACTTCTAAAGTCTTGTAAGTGGTTCTTAATGCTATCGAATGGTCCCTAAGACGTATGAAAGTAAGGTGTTACATTTAAAATATTCTAATGCAAGGTTTTGAATTTAAAATCAATCAATATGCATTAAAACTAGTCAAAAACTAAGCACACAAAGGGAACATTCAATTCAAGAACAAGCACACAACCCTTCCCCCACACTTAAATCTTGCATTGTCCCCAATGTAAAACTCAAAAGTTAGGTGTAGCAAACAAAGAACAATAATGGGTAGAACAACAAACAATAAAACTACTTTTTACTACTAGATTTGGTCCATCCCCTACACTTATCTCACAAAGTATCCCAAAAATAATATCACAAGCAATTCAAAAAGAGAAGAGGCAAGGAAGAAAATGGATAAACTAGAAACATAAATCCCTTTCAAGATCTTGAATGAGAAGTTTTCATCCATGATGATGAACATGAAACTTTGCAATGTGAACTTCTCCTTTGGAGTGGCTTCAGGTCAATTGTAAGAGGCTCTAAATGTAAGGTAGAGGTTGGTCATATAGGAGGGTTCTCCCAAAAGGAACTTTTAAGGAAAACAAAAGGATTAGAGAATTAATTATATTCTGTAGAAGGTCACGTGATAAAATTCCCTTTAATAGTCCAAAGTCATTAACAATGAAATCAATAAATAACCTAGGATTTTTCAATTGAAGATCAAGTGAATAAGGTCTAAAATGTCCTAGGTATCTAGAAAATCCAATGAAATTAAAATAGTTTTCATGGACAAAGGTGTCAATACTAGAGGGATCAACAAAATTGTGATCATTTTGAAGAGTGGGTATGTTTGATGGAAAATCACAAGATAAAATTTGGTGAAAGGATTAATGGTTTTGAAAAGATTTTTAAATAGGAAGAGATGATTTTTTTACCATACCCCCATACTTAGTTTGTAAATTTGAGTGCACAAGAGACTCAATACCTGGCATAACACTAACATGATCATCAGTAATCATGGATGGAAGACAAGAATCAATGCTAAGATTAGAGTTAAATGAAAGAGATACATTGATTTAAGCACATGCAACATAGTTTTACCATCACAACAATCATCATAAGAGAAATATTCAACACTAGTCAATGTTTGAGAAGTAAGGTCATTAAAAGAAGGAATATTGACACTCCCCTTCTCAAGCTTAAGTTTCCTCTTCTTGAGTGGTTGAACTTTGTCTCGGAACATGATTAGTGCACTCATGGTTATTGTGCCTTCCTCTAAGGGAATAGTGGACATTTCCTTGGTTGCAACTTCTTCTTGTGTATCATCCTTGTCATCTTTCATTTCCATGAGTTGTGGTTGTTCTTTTTCATTAGTATGAGGGATGGTGGGCATTATACTTAAGGGATTAGGCTTGCTCTTTCTTGATCTATACTTCCTCCTCTTTGATTTGACTTTCCTAACATTATCCTGTAATAATCCTATAGAACCTAGCAAAACATAATAATCATTACTATGAAATCGGTTAAAACTAGTATTCTACACTATACCATGATCTAGTGTAGATTCAGCCCGTGTAAACAGTGTACCACCTTTTAAATCAGGTGGTACACTAGTGTAAAAGAAATCTTTTTGTAAATCGGGATAAACATGAGGTGTAGAAGGCTTATTTTCTAAAGGAAAAATAGAACAATTAAACGGGTCTCATTTGACATCTGGTATAGATATGCTAATATCTATACCGATTATGAGGTTGTCTGGCATAGATGAATGCATTTTCAACACCGATTGTGAGTATGACCAATGTAGATTAATTTATTTTCTACACCTCACCTGCACACAACTAGTATAGATGAATCCATTTTATACACCTCACCTGCACACAACTAGTGTAGATGTTATAATATTATGTCTAAGGTTTAAATATTATTTTTACACTAGAATTCTATTGTCTGGTTTAAAAGTTATTTATTTTTAATACTACCCATTCATTATTTTATTATCTTATTCCCTGAAGCTTCATAAATATATAGCCAAATATACAAATCAAAGATACAGCAGGAGAGACAGAGTTCAAGATGGCAGAGACATAATTCAATTGCTCATTATTCACTATTACAAATAGGCTTTCTAAATCCCCATTTCTAAATTGGTCCTTATAGAGATGATTTAAACAAAATGACCCGTGACATTTTTGTTAATAAGATGAAATATTAACACTAGATATAGACGTGATGAGTGTAAAAGAAAATTATTACATTAGATACCTCTATAGTTGGTTTAAAATATACTTTATATACCATTTACATAGAGGCTTGATTTAGAAAAAGTTATTTTTACATGTTATATCCCCAATTTTCTTATCTGATATGTGTACACAATTTATCTGTAATGGATATGAGATTCTTGGAATAAACTGTATCAGATTAAGAAAGGAAAGGGAAGGATTAATAACTAAGGAAATAATAGGGACCTACATGAAAATTGAAAAGCTTGAAGGCAAAATGTTAAAGTAGAAGAAAAAGGAGGGACCTAAATGCAATTAATGAAAAGTTCAGGGACTAGAGTGTAATTATTCAAAAGTTGAGGGATCTAAATATAAATATGAAAAAGTTGAGCCAAAATAGGCCAAAAATGCCTAGAATCAGATTAGATCTAAATTTTATCAGTAGATAGACAAAAATATTCCGGTCAGTTTAACACAACACAGAATTTTGATTTGAGGTCCCGATTAATTGATATAAATTGTTGAAGTCAGAAGGAATGATTACAGTATTTTTCAGATCTCATAATCAGATAAGACCTTACAAGAAATTCATATATTTAATATAAGAATTTATAAAATTGACAGAGTCAGAAAAGGAATCCTGTAGAATCCATACGGCATTTTACAGTGAAATAAAATATTCGATAAATAGGATTAGGAGAGCTGTATTGTGAATTAGGCCATAAAGGCAATACAGGCAATGAGCCCATAGGCCCAAATGACGCCATCATGAGCCCATTAAGGTGACTGGACAGTTAAGTGGGCCAAAGACTAGAGCAGTTCAGGAAAGTGCAAAATTATGAAAATACCCCTGGATGCCCACACAGTACCAGTGAAGGATGGAGGTCATTATGGTCATTTTGGATAGGCTAAAAACATGGTACATAGTATAAATATGATTAGCTAGAGCCAATATATGCCCTGAGCCAGTGTAAAGTGGGGTGAAATGACAATTATACCCTTAAGGTTAGTACAATACAAGAAAGGACACCAAGGGTATTTTGGTCATTTCTCAAGGGATGAATGGCAGATAAATATTCAATATATCATTGTCAATGGTATGAGAAGCCTAGACATTGATTTTCAGGATAGAATACATATCCTGATATATTATAAAAAATTAGGAACATAACACAGTCCGGTTGTTGTTAAACTATTTTGATCGGTATCAGCTTGGATTATAATTTTTCCAGAAGCTTCCTTGCATGAAAATGGCACCAAATACCCCCATGAGGTGTCCCTTGAGTTGTCCCACATGATGTCATAATTATTCTTTTTGGAAAAAGTTAAATTTAAGATTAAATGTGAGCCCTTACATCAAATAGTGCACAAATCAATCTTGGCCATCCATTTCAACCCAAATTTTTCTATAAATACCCCCTATTCAGATGGATTCGGTATGCATGGTGAACCATAGGGAAACTCTTGCAAAATTTCCATTCAACCAAGAAAGAAGCACACAAAGTGAAGCAACAATCAAGGTAATCATCTCCCTTGATCTTGAGCTTTGTTCTAGTAAGCTAGCTCATAGTTTTAAGGGGTTTTCATGCTATATTTTCCTTATGATTGCTGCTGGAAGTTCTGCTCATATATGGTTAAAATATGACTTTTATGTTATGGATAGTTTAGATAAGCTTAAACAAGCTAGAATCAAGTGGTATAAGCTTGGGAATTCAAGTATGTTTGGATTTAGGGTTTTGTGTTCTTGCTAGTACTGTGTGTGACACTGTTCATATAATGGAATTTCATGATTTTGATGCTTCCAATGAGATTAAAATGGAAAATTATGTGGGGATAAAGTAGGAGAACAAGTATTGGAAGCATTAGAATCAAAATGTGAATTTTTGGAAAACAAGAGCATGCATTCGGTTTGGTACTGTAGCAAGTGGTATGATTTGATTTTGGGAATTCTAGTTTCAATTGGGATTTTCATGAAATCTCATTCCTTCCACATACATAACTATGTTTTAGGTGCTGGATCCTCTCAATGGAAGAGAGTAGATGTTGATGATTAAGTTTGTATAATAAGTTACATGACTTACATAATACTATGGGATGATATGCTAGTATGCATGGTGTATGTTTCTGTAACTATGTTCTAAGGCTGTGGTGATGTGATGATGATTCTGACACTTAAATCAATAAGTTTTAGTCTGAAATTTGTCATGATAATAGTTAAGATACAGAGCTTTAAATGGACACTAAGAAAGCCTTAATTGGATAAGTATCCGGATTGTTATGATTTTCTAAAGTTGGAACTAAAATATGGAATTGAGATAAAGTGAGTGATTAGAGGCAGTGATGTTCACATGATGATTTTATATATCAAATGAACGAAGTTTTCTATGAAATTTTATAAGCTTAAAGAACACATCCAGATATTCAAATCCATAGGTAGCACGGTTCATTTGGATAAGTAACCAAAGAGAAATGAATTTTTGAAGTTAAGGTAAAGAAACTGGAACTTCCAGATTTTACCAAATAAATAGTGATTTTAACTAATCAACTGATTTCATTTGGACAAGAAGACCTCAGTTCCATATTTTTCCCTCAAAGATCTATGAAAGAGATTTCATTATAAATTGGAACCACATCATTTTGATTTTTTTACAATTAATTATGAATTTTCAAAGTAGGATACATGTTCTGGAATTACTAAATGAATAGTAAAAGTGAACAGTACCTGAGAGTTATCTTTTGAAAATGAAGGTTTCTAAAGCAAAAGGCTATATAATTGGTTCCAATGACTTATGAATGAGTATAATTGAAGTTGAAAATAAGGATGTGACATTACACCGGTTGCCTTTAGGTACAATTTAAATATTTTTTACCTACACTTTATGTTATTTGATTAGGTGTAGATTAGCTTCGTTCTATTGTGATTATTCAGTTTCTAGTCTATATTTTCCTGCTTTTTTTTGTAACTTCTTCATATAGCTTATCTCGTTTCTTCAGTTCCCAACTTTTATAGTCATTATGATAGAAGGTCAATTGTATTCTTCTACATTCTTTCTTGAAACCATTCTTATTCCTTAACCTTATATGTATACCCTTCATATGATCAGTACTTTTTGTCTCATTACTTTATCTTTATTTTCTTTTATTTTTTCTACTTGAACCCTCCAATGGCTTCTTCTTCATGCACACCTCCTTCTCCGCCGTACAAAAGATACATAGACAATTTTAAAGAAAAGCATCCTGAACTTTACCCTTCAGTTCCTTCTCCTCCTCCCTTAGTTGTCACTCTGATGGAGCACTTTGAGAAACTCACGTGTGATTCAATAACCTGGAGGATTATGTGGAAGAACTGACTCTACAACTTGATAGATCAAAAGACCCTTTTAGAGCCTTCGTATCTAAAGTTCACCGCTATCAATAGAATGATAGCTTCTATAATCTTGTTCATCCCCACTCTAACTCCCAAAACTCTGACTTTGAGGAGTAAAAGCATGCACCTTTTTCTGCCCCTCATTTTCTATTTTTTTGATGTAATGAACAAAAGGAGAGAATATATTATATATAGGTTGAAAGATATTTTTTTTAAGATTTCAAACTTTGGATGTAAACTTATTATTAAAGTTTGAATGAATGAAGTTTCTTTTTCTGATGACATGGTGTTCCTTTTATTTTTCAAAAATTAAAAAAATACAAAAAGATTGAAACTGAATATGTCAACATTAGGTGTAGATTATCACATTTTTTACACCATATATAAATTTTATCTAGTGTAGATTTGTTTCTAAAATAAGTTTTAATAATTAAAAAATGAATGTGGAATCTTTCTACACTAGTTTACTTTTGATCAGATGTTTAAAACTTTCTAAACCTAAAGTGAATTATAGCTATTTTAGAAAAAAGTTTTTATTCTTCTACAAATATGGATCGTAGAGTGTTGAGTACTCTAACGGGGTGAAGGAGTTTTTGGATTTTGCTAAACAAAATATTGATGATGACAATGGAATGTTTTGTTGTCCTTGTGTTAGATGTTTGAATGAGAGAAAACTAAGTCCTGCAGATATCAATACTCATATAATTTGTGAGGGTTTTTGCAAGAGTTACAAGGTATGGGTATGGCATGGTAAAAATGTGAAAAGGTCGAGTGCATCTAAACAAGTAGAATATACCTTTGATGATAATATGGATAATGATGATCGGGGTAGAGGACATGATTCGTGATGTTGGAGAAGATGCTTTTATGTGGTGACATGCATATGGTAATATGTACAATGATATAGAAAACCTCTATACTTAGGGAGCAGAAAATATAATTTATTGAATGTGATGTTGAGATTGGTAAGTGTGAAAGCATGGCATGGGTGGAGTGATAGTGGTTTTTCATAATTACTTAAGTTATTGTAAGACATGTTTCTAGAAGAAAATGTGCTACCCAAACGCTACTACAATGCGAAGAAAATAATATGTTTGTTAGGCATGCATATAAAAAGATTCATACATGCTCAAATAATTGCATATTGTACAAGAAAGAGTTTGAAGATGAGAAGTGTCAAATATGTAAGACGCTAAGGTACAGATCAAACAACTCTCCTGTAAAGGTGTTATGGTGTCTTTTAACTATATCAAGGTTAAAGCGCATCTTTTTTGAAAAAGATGATGCAAAAAAATGTTATGGAATACAACTAAAAGGATTTCTGATTGAAAGCTTCATCATCTAGCTAATTCTTTATAATGGCATAAACCCTATTAGCCTTAGCAGCATACATAGTTCATGACCCTTCTTCTTGGTAATTTATAACCTATCCCCCTTGTTGTGTATGAAACTCAAGTATGTAATGTTATATTTATTGATCTCAGGACCAAAACAACTGGAAAATGACATAAATGTTTACCAAAGACTATTGATCAAAAATTTTAAAATGCTATAGGAAGGTGTGGATGCTTTTATGTGAATAAGAAGGATGGTTTTAATATATGGCAATGATCTTTTATACAATTAAGGACTTTTCTGCATACGAAAATTTATCAGGGTATAGTGCTAAGGCCATAAAGCATGCCATATTTTTTAGGAAGGGACTTGCCACTATCAACTATCTTATGGAAGAAAGACAGTCTACCTAAGTTATAGGAGATTTCTTAGACAAGGTGACCCATATGGTCAACTGAAGAAAAAAAAATTTGGCAGCCAAGAATTTGAAAATGTTCAGAAGATATTGATTGGAGAGTAAGTTTATGAAAAGGTGCAAGACATCAATATTACTTTTGGTGAGACTACTAAGAGAAATGAGAAAAATATATGGAAAAAAAGATCTATCTTCTTTGAGCTTTAGTATTGGCAACATCTTCATGTAAGGCACTATATTGATACCATGAATATAGAGAAAAATGTGTGTGACAACATTGTTGGAACACTTCTCCACATGCATGGTAGTTATAATGGTAGTTTGAAAGCAAGATTAGATTTGCAAGAAATGAGACTACGAGAGGATTTACATCTAAGTCCATATGGTGAAGGGAGTTATTGGGAAAAAGATTAATATTTTGTCCAATGACGAGAAAAGAAGTAATTATGAGTGTTTGCAATAGGGGTGTGCATGGGTAGGACTGGGCAGGGCAGCACCCCTGCCCGAAAAAAGTATGGGCTGTATTTTGTAGCCCGATGCCCGGCCCGGCCCGGTAAAAGCCCTAACTATTTCGGGCTGGGCATGGGTGGGCTGGGCATGCTCAAACTGTGATGTTCTGCTCATATTATGAGAAAAAAATCTGCCATCATGAACTTATAAAATAATATTATATTTATATTTTTAAAAGTTAAATAATATATATAATTCACTAAGAATAAGGTAATAAAAAGATAGTAATTGAAGTTCAAAGTCTATTGCATATATAAAAAAGAAATATTGAAATATGTAGAGGTCGGATATTTATAGCGTTATTGCAACTAAAAAAATCGAATACTTAGCAAGTAAAGTAGAGGAACAACTTTGGTATCTACATAAATATAAAAGTTATGTTTAATATTTTAAAAATGAACAAAGAGAGTTGTCAGCTAAAGTGAAAAGTGTAAAATTACAAATAAAATAAGTTAAGAAAAAAATTTTAAAAAAATAATAAATATATATATATAGGGTCGGGCCAAATGGGCAGGACATACTGCCCTGCCCGGTGCCCGGCCCTGCCCAAATACATTTTGGGCATCTTTTTTAGGGCTGGGCCGAGCAATTTTTTTACGGGCTCGTGCGGGCGAACCGGGCGACGGGCATTGTGAACACCCCTAGTTTACAATATGGTCATGAATATAAGTGGAATATGGTGAGGGGAGTTATTGTGAGTATTTGTGGCATATGGTCCTAAATTTGACGTGATATGTTAGAATTCATTTGATATCAATAGGTATTCCTTTTATACAAAGTCCTTAGATGATGAAAGTAGCGTGCAAAATAGTGGTGTTATGTTAGTGGCTGAAGGTATGCACTTCTCTAGTTCAAAAGACAACAATTCTAAATTAGTAGCCATCCCTTATTATGGCATTGTTAAAAAGATTTTTGAGATAGACTACTCCAAATTCATAGTTCTTATATTCAAATGCAAGTGGGCTAATGTAAATAATGGTATTATGGTCAATCATTAGGATTTACACTAGTTGATTCAAATAGTATAAGTTTTGGGGATGAGCCTTTCATTATGGCAGACCAAGCAAAACAAGTATTCTATATCACTGATCTGGCAAATAAAAGATGGTTGTTCACCAAAGAAAAATAGTTGTTGACGATGATGATTAGATTTATGAAACCCCTTCTTTTTCAGTAGGTTTACCAAAATTGAATGAAGATGAAGTGGATTTTGATTGATTTTTTATGTGAGTCTATCTTTTTGATGTAATAATGCAAGTTTCTTATTCTGATTGCATATATGTGTAGGTTCAGGGGATGGGGTAATAAAAGAGTGTGGAAAAAAAATAAAACTATAAGATTTAAACAGAACGTGTCAACATCAGGTGTAGATTATAACCTTTTTTGAATTACATTTTAATAAAAAAATTGACTGGTGGCAGTTTTGTAAATAAGTGAAACACTTTTCACACTAGTTGTAAATAATGACCAGTTTAGAACTATAATATATACACCGGATGCCCATGTTATCCCGTGTATATTGTCTTGTGAAATTCACTTTAAGTTCAAAAAAGGATTGATGGCATTTTAGAAAATAAGTTGAAAACTTTTTAAACTGGTTATTTTATAGGACACATTTAAAACTATCATATCTACATTTGATGTCCACGTTATAAAGTGTAGATTGTCTTCTGAAATTCACTTTAAATTTAGAAAATGACTGGTGACATTTTTGAAAATAAGTTAAAAACTTTTTAAACCGGTTATTGTGTAGGTTCGGTTTAGAACTATCATTTCTACACTGGATGTCCAGTTCATCCGGTATAGATTGGCTTTTGAAAATACATTTTTAAATATCATCCAAGGAGCGTCTCTTATTTTTCATTTCCCACTGGTTATTTTACCTCTCTCACATCAAAATCCTAGATTCTCTCCTCTGTTCTCATGTGCACGGTGGTTTTCATTAGCCTTCCTTCTCACTTCTCTCATTACTCTACTCGTCATGCTCTATGGTTTTTGTGGAGCTTTGCCATGCTCAATTGTTCTTCTTTGTTCTAGTGCTCTTGTGTTCGTTGTTCTTTGCTACGCTTAGTTGTGCTTTTTGGTGCTTATGTTCTTTGTTCTCTTTCTTGTACAGGTTATTGGCACTTCTGTTCTTATGTACGTTATTCACCGTCTATGTGTTTGTTTAATGTAGGTTTTCTAGTTTTCATCTGATAAATGCTTGCACTTCTTTTTTATTCCATGGATAATGATAAAGGAACAACTGTTGAGTATTCTGACAAGGTGATGGAAAAAGGATCAAGTCTTTTTACTATGTTTGATTGAAAGACATTACTAAAGACAAAAGGGAAAGGAAAAGGCTACTGATTGAGTTTGATAGACATTGGAACCCAATTGGTGAACAGAGGACCAAGTACGTAAGTTATGTCATCCTCCTAGCATGTATAAGCCTAACAACACCATATAGACTTGGGATGATATTAATGATTGTGTGAAGAATCAAATTTGGGATAATATATGGTATAGAAACTTACTATTTTTTATCGTATGGAAAGCAATACCAAAAAAATAATTGTTTATTGCTAACTTTACTTTCAATAGAAATTATTGCAGCTCACTTTTGACGTTCCCGAATGAAGTCTTAAATAATAAGATGTTATCTTATTGCGCTGAGCGTTGGAGGACATTTCGCAACTAGCTTGTACTTATGTTCATGATCAGGAAAAGATGGTCATCCTCATCCTTCTCTATGCAGCATCAATTCATTAATGAAGCCAGTTGGGAAGAATTTGTTAGTCTTCAGACTATTGTAACAACTATGGTAAGTTGATCTATCTTAAAGTTTATTCCCATTATGTATTATCATGTGTATTGATTTTAACTATTTCAATTCTTGTATAAAAAGGGGAAAAAGTGTTTGAACATGTTCTTAAGAAAGATTGCCCTCACATAATGTTTTGAAGGAGTTACATAAAGGCTTAAAGAAAAGAGACTTGATGGCAACCAAAAGGAAAAGGTTAGAAGAAAATGCTGAGTCATATCCTCTATTCTTCTTACTCCCCCATCTCTAGTATGTTGTAAAGATAAATGGTTGTACGTTCACCAAACAAGGAGCATATCATATACAAGTGATCACACTCGTAAGATTGCAGAAAAAATTATAAGTAATACTTCTATTATTTTATTTAGTAGACTAATTATATTATTACTTATGGTTGTTATTTATATATTATAAATTGATCTTAAACAACAAGAGGCACATGGATCACTTTAAGAGATTACTTTAGAGTATCTCTACTATATGAGATGAATAGATGATGATAGATATGTGCATAGTAGAGCCTGTGTAGCTCTCTGCAATGTTAAATGTAGTAAAGATATAAAAGGTGAGAATGATATGAGAAATTCCTGAGCAATAGAGGAAATAAGTAAAGTCCTAATAGATACTATTGGCTACTATGATCATTTTAGGGGAATTATCTGTTGAGTTAACAACTATGTGGAAGTGACTAACCTTGTAACCTTGTCCGTTGGTTAGATCTTCCAGAGATGATAATACAGTACAACAAAATCGCAATAAATTCTGGAGGATTGCAGTTAGATCCTAGTATGGCTCACAGAGAATAGAATTCCAGGGTCATAGTTAGATCCTAAAGAGGCTACGGTTGATCGTAGTAGATCCCGAGGGTCGCAATAGACCTAGCCTAGAGAAAGAAAGTATTGATCCATAAGTACAATATTTCTTTGGAAGAATGAATACTAAGGAAAAGGTTAAGGTAGAGAAGCTTCACAAGTTGGTTAACTCATAATAGAGAGTACCAATGATGTTAATTTCATATAGCCTTATTACTATTAGGGAATGAACTCAAAATCTCCTTACAAGAAACAAGAACTAAGTGATCAAAATTAAAGTTGTGAGAAGGGATCAAATGAGAATAAAGAGATCCCTACGATGAGATTACAGAGAATAAGAATAAGAGACAGATAGATCCTCTAGATAAGGATAAAGAGATTAGAAGGACAAATAGACCCAAGAGAGACAATATGAGAATGAGCTAAGATAATAAAGTACCAGGGTTAGAGCCTATTAGCACTAGTACTTCAGATTTTTATCTGCATTTTTCAGTTAAGCGTGCTAGGCAAGAGTAGTCCAATTATGGGTGACCCCTGAGAAGTGATAGAAAAAGGTGTAAATGTCATAGAAATTGGCATATATGCACATAGTTATATAAAATGATAGAAAGAGCTATGAAGAGTTAGAAAGGGTTATAAACAGTAAGAGACTATAACCCTTATGTCATGTCCAAATGAAATGGATTTGAAAGGAAATATTTAGAAGAGTTTTCTCAAAAGCTAGCAAAATTATAAGTTAAAGAGAATGTTTAACTTATGGTATCTCATAATACGTTATGATATGGCAAGATAGACCATGATATAGCCAGATTTGGCCAGATATCCCATGATACGACATGAAAAGTACGTAATGAGATACATCATGAGAAATATGTAATGTGATACCTAATAAGAAATATGTATCAAGAAGTACAAGTACAATATGAAGTGGCTTTATAGCAAGCTTTGTAAATAGATGAGAGGTTCCCTTTTTGAAAGGGATAAGATGTTTAAGTGCAATGTTACAAATGAAGTAGCAAGTGAGAGCTTTCACTCCTTGCATGAAATGTCAGGCATTATGTTATGTTTATAAAATATGCTAAAGCTCCAAATGTTAGAGCAGTGCAAGCTCTAAGTGTTCGAGCTGTGCATATTAAAGAAAAGAATGCTTGAGCTCTGATGTTAGAGCTTTGCATTCATGGGTAGGTATGTAGTCCTACAACATGTTGGCCAGGAATTATGCATGTTAGAGTATGTACTCCTATCTAGCAGTAAAGTAAAGAAAGAATAATGACGTAAGTCCTCTCTCTGTATCATGACAAGTTATGAAAGATGATAAGAAGAAAAGAAGTATTATGATACGAAAGCGAGAGATAAAATTTTGTGGATGTTCAGAGAATTTTGCCAAATACTCAGAGAAATAATAAGAGATACATGCTAAAGGTATGATGAGTAGTTGACAAAAACTCCAGAATATAGCAATATTCAAGAGAGTTTAATATGAAAGAAATAGACACTACTCACAAGTATAGTGTAGTGAGAAGTCCATATGGAAATGAATGCAAAGCAAGTAAGCAAGTAACAGAATGAGGTAGCGTTCAACTCTGATTGAGTTGATTTAAAACAGAAGAATGAACACAAGAATGATATGAAGATCTACGAATATGGAAAGTATTTCGCTAAAGATATCAAAATAGAAGATAAGAAGTAGATACCCCAATCCTTAGTCATAAAGTGAGAAAATAATATCTATCCAATATTGTTGACTAAGGTGCTGAGTAAATTTTGAGGACAAAATTTATTTTAAGGGGGTAAAATTGTCATATCCTAATTTTTCCATATCTGTATAATACTGATAGTGGAAAGCGGTTTGGAAAGGATTATGACGATGATCGAAAGGAATAATAAAGGTTATATAGTTTTGAAGGAAGAGAGGGACTAAAATGAAAATTATAAAAGGTTGAGGGCCAAAAATGAAAGTAGAAACAAAGGTTGAAGGCCAAAAGAGGTAATTATTAAAAGTTTAGGGATCTAAATATAATTAAGCAAAAGTTCAGGGACAAAAATGTAATTATGAGAAAGTTGAACCGAAAAAGGTCCAAAAATACCCAGAATTAGATTAGTCCCAAATTTTACCAGTAGATAGACAAAATTATTCTAATCAGTTTAACGCAACACATAATTTTGATTTGAGGTCCCAATTAATTGATATAAATTCTTGAAGTCAAGAAAAATTATTGCAGTATTTTTTTGATATCAAAATCATATGAAAGTTGGCAGTAAATTTTTATAATTAATATAAGAATTTCTAAAACTAACAGAGCTCAAAAATGAGTTCTATAGAATTTATTATAGAATTTATAGTAGATTAAAACCTTAATCTAAGCCAAGACTGCTATGATGGATGCTACTGCTTTGAGAGTTCGATATAGAAGTAAGATATCGAGCTAGAAATGTGAACCATGTTACAGATCATCTAAGCAGATTACCAACAGAGACAAGTGGAGTACTTAGTTCTGATCTTATTTATGATTCTTTCCCTGACCAATCTCTTTATTTGGTTACTATTTTAGAATATTGGTATGCTCATTTAGTTAATTTCATTAAGACTGGCCTAATCCCATCTCATTTGTCTAAATTTTAGGCCCAAAAGCTCAAGAGTAAATCTAAATACTTTATTTAGGAAAAACCTTTTCTGTTGAGGTTATGCTCAGATCAAGTAATAAGACGATGTGTCCCAGAACAAGATCACAAGTAAGTTTTGGAAGCTTGCTACTCATGGGTTTGTGGTTGTCATTTTGGGGGGAAAAAGACTGAACTTAGGGTCATTAAATTCAGTTTTTATTGGCCTTCCCTTTTTAAAGATGCTTTTTAGTTTTGTAAAGCTTGTGATAGGTGCCAAATATTTGGGGGGATTAGTAAAAGGCATGAGATGCCACAACAACCTATTCTATTTTGTGAGATTTTTGATGTTTGGGGAATCAACTTCATAGGACCTTTTCCACCTTCAGCAGGAATTTATTACATTTTATTAGTTGTAGACTATTTATCTAGGTAGGTAGATGCCATCTCTACGAGATTATATGATGCCCAAATGGTCTCCAAGTTTTTAAGGTCTCATATCTTTAGTAAGTTTGGAGTAGTGAAAGCACTAATTAGTTACCAAGGTACCCATTTATGCAATAAGCTAATCAATAACTTACTAGAAAAATATGGTGTAACCCACAAAGTCTCAACCCCAAACCAATAGTCTAGCAGAGGTTTCTAATAGGGAAATAAAACACATTTTAGAAAAGATTGTCAAGCCATCCAATAAGGATTAGAATTTAAAACTTGATGATGCTTTATGGGAATATAGAATAGCTTTCAAGACCCCTCTAGGCATCTCCCCTGATAGAATGGTTTTTGGGAAAGTTTGTCACATGCCTGTGAAAATAGAGCATAAGACATTTTAGGCAGTGAAAGCTTACAATGAGAACCCTGTAGAAGCTACTTCAGAGATGTTGTTACAGATTTAAGAGCTGGAAGAGATTAGGTTGGACACCTATAGTAGCTCTGAGATTTATAAACTAAAGACAAAAGTAATCCATGATGCTCATATCTTGAGGAAGAGGTTTAAGGAGGGTGATAGAGTGTTAAGGTACCAAGCTAGGTTCAAGTTAAAATATGGTAAATTCAAAACTAGCTAGGATAGACATTATACAGTTGTTAAAGTCCACCAATTTGGGATAATTGAGTTGAAGGAGGAGGCAACGGACAAAATCTTTCAGGCAAATGGTCACCTCTTGAAAATTTATGAGGAATCTATACCACTGCCTTGAGGTTAGGCTATCCCTTTCCTATCTCTTACTTTTACAAGTTTTCTTAATGTGCTATATATTTGACATGTTGGTTTGATGATTGGAAATGGATGAACCAATAGAAGTAGGAGTTAGTTTTTTTCTGCTTGATGATCCAATAAGATAGTGTTTAATTTTAGTCTACTTCTGTTTTGAATAATACCCCTATGTTGCCATGTGTTGTTTACTTATTATTTGTTATTCGAGCTGAATCCACACTCAATTGCATGATTTTAACTTACCCATCTTGCCATATTTGCTTTCCTTGTATTGTGATGTATGATTTGAATGTGACTGCAAGCTTCACCATGAAATTGCATTAAGTGATGTGTTTAACTGCTATACTGAGATAGATTTAAATTGATTTTAAATACTACTGTGGTGTCTATAATTCTGCTGATAGTGAGGACACTATCAAGTTTAGGTGTGGGGGAGATGTTCTTGTGTTATATGCTAATTCATGTGAAATTTTCAATTAATCCAATCTTTCATCACAAAGTTTTTGGTTTTTGATCTTAAGGTGTGATAAATTGCTGAAAATTTGATCCCACTTTAAACTGTTTTGTTGTTGGCTAAAAGGTTTTAGTGTAAAAGATGTTTTGAGCATTGAAAACTATCAAGTGGTAGCCTCTGTGATTTTTAGTCATGACCTATGTGTTGCACGGTCGTGACCTGATATAGACCTTTGGACTTAATATACTCTTTATGAAACTCAGTCGCGACACGAGTGCAATTAGGTCACAACAATATCTCTATGTGTATTGTTGTCACAACTTAATCATTCCTGGTCGTGAGTATTTGTTGTAAGTTAGGGCAAACACTCACTGTGAAATTTGGTCATGACCTTCACTACTTTCAGTCGAGACCTGTGTGTGGAAATGTCCAATTACCTTCTCTTTGCTTTATACACTGCTGTATAAAAGAATTCCTTTTAAGCTACTAAAGTTTTATAAATGATTCATTGCCCTCTTTTTTAACCTTTTGCATGAAATAGTTTATAGAAACCATTGTCACACTTGAATTGTTGAAAATGGAAATTGAATTGGAAACACTCAAGTTTTTACTGTTAAAATTGGGATTATTTTGTTAAAATTGTTAAAATTGGATATGGAAATTGAATTCTGAGTGATTACTTTGGAACTTTTAATCCATCATTCAAGAGGGTTTTCAATTGCGATAAATGTTTTAATGCCTAGTGAATGACGAACATTGTCTAAGACTTTAGCTTATGAGCAATTTAGATGAAAGCCTTAGTTGGAAGGATTCTCGACCTAAATTTTTATATTGAGTGGTTATTCAATTGGTTTATATTCTCTAGAACTTGTCTTAACTCTAAGTTAAAAATTACTTGTGTATCTATGTTATTGAATATGATAGAGGCATTCATTCCTAAACCCTTTTATCCCAAACACAAGCCAGTACATATTATATCCATAGTCATCCCTGTTGATCCCATTATTTTTTCCATTATAGAAAGTCATATATGCATGAGCATCTCTTCAAAATAAACTTTTTATTCATGTCAAAAAATCGTTGTGATTGCAAAATTATACTACACCTTTTATATACAAGGTGCCAACTAAAGGAGAGAAAAAGTATATTACACAAATAAAAAAATGGTGCAAGAAAAATTGAAGAAAGAACAGAGCATTGACTCCTATTAGCATAATCACCACCTCTACACCTCGTAAGACATGAATTCAAGCTATATATTCATTATTACATGCATATGGAATTTTTTATCCTTCATATCCCATGCCACGTGGCCTATCTCCATCATTACACCCCTAAATGACCTCTTGATTCTTTGCATAAGTGTTGTATAGTTGATGAGATTTAGAGCCATTACAAGCATATGGTAAGATATTTTCCAATTTGAATCTAAGGGAAAGAACCCTAACAATGAGAGGACATGGAGAGTTAAATACTTGCATCCTTAGAGAGAATCTATTGCGCTCATATGTTGAGGTTAATTTCATTTAGTAGTTGATTACTTTACATTGCTCATATTATCACTTTTACATTCCCAAAAGTTGGTGCATTAATTGTCTTAAGGTTTCACTGTGGATTATGTTATTATATCAGATTTAACACCTTTGGCTTAGGTGTATTTCATGTTTTGTCCAGGACTACAAAGGTTCAAGCGTGGGGGAATTGAAAGGACACAAATTGTGTGTGGTTTCTGTACCATTTTGAGAGTTTTGTGACAACTTTACCATTCATTTTATGTCTACAATTGTGTTTTTGTGGTAATACATGGTTGTGCTGAGAAATATGCTAATTTAAGCGTAAAATGGTAAATTAACACCTTCAAACAACATATATGTTATTATTTAATAACTGGTTGGACTTTTATAGTGAGCTTTGATGTTGAATTCATGTATTTTGGAGGAGAACCAAGGATTAACGTGAGCAAAAAAGAGATCACAAGATAAAGAGAACCGAATCAAGGATGGCAGCTTCTATGCATTTCAGTCATAACCAAAGTATTCACAGGTCATGACCTCACTTCTTCTAGGAAGTTTCTCTGCATTCACAGGTCGTTACCAAAAATAGGATCTGGTCACGACCAAAGAAGGAAATCAATGAAGCTGCGTATGTTTTATTAGTTTATCCTAGCTTTAAAAGGATAGGGAAGCAACAGGAGTCGAGAAGGCTAGTTTTTTACCTGATATGACAAAGAAGCAATACTCAAACATTTCCTCCATACTCTCTCCACAACCTACCCTTATATCTTTCATCATTCATTATTCCATCACCATTTTTCTATTTTTGTCATGGCATCACATCTTAGCAGTGATTGCAGCACAGTAGGAGTAATGAGAGGCTACATCTTTAGTCTCTTGGTGATAGATTGCATATATTGAGCTCATGGACTACACTATACTAGGGAGTTTTATGTTTTAATCTCACATTATATTTTAGAATTCCTAGATCTAGGGTTTTGATTTTATGAGTAAGGATTGGATATCGATTGATTATTCTGATATTAAGTTTTGTAATTGAATTTGGATGATTTGGATGTTGGTTTTATTTTGATGATTTAGACGACTACAATATGCCCCAATCAATTGCCCTTCGTACCTATTGCATCTTTTGTTTGCTTCTGACAAATGTCTACAATGGTCTCTCAACTAATTTAAACTTTGTGGCTTAATAGATCTTTCTTCTTCTTCTTCTATTCTCCTTAAGATAGTTGAATGGTACTATATGATAGTCTATTCTTGAGGTAGAACGTACTCATTAGGCTTTTCTCTATTGCTTCTTATGGATTACCTTTGATATATCATCAATAGATATTTCGTGAGTTCTCCTAAGTGATGTTGCTTTCACTGATGCACAAGTAACTCTCGGAAGCCAATTCTCCATGTACCGTGTCTAATCTTGTGAAAATTATTTTGTACATTTGACACACTAAGAGGACACTTTGGTACCCATTTAACTTTGGGTCCTTGATCGTTAGTTTTGGACCTCAATTGTCTTTTAGGAACCCAAATAAGTTTATTTCTCACATTTGAATTTCTTCTCAAATGACATGTGTCATAAATATGACCTTGTTTATCACAATAATTGCAGATAATAGGAAGATCCACCTTATAAGTATACTTGCAAGTATTGTGTTGGCCGAGTAAAGGAAGTTTAAAATCTTTGTACAAACTTTCTTCCCCTCTACTATATGTTTCAATATTATAATTGAAATGTCAAACATTTTTAATTTTCAAATCAGAATCAATGATTGGTTGAAAAATCATATCATGAAAACTTTTGAAATCATTTTTCACAAATTCACAAGAGGAATTGAAATTCTTTACCACTAAGGTATTTTGAGCTTCAGATGATTATTTCTCAAATTCATACATACTAAGATCTTCTTGATTCTCTTTTACATCTTGTTCTTTTGTGTAACATCCTTACTTTTATATATCTTAGGGACCATTCAGTAGTATTTGGAACCACTTACAAGACCTTGGAAGTCTAATAGCAAAATCTGGAATTTTACTCTTTCTCGGGGTTACTGTTCATATAGTATTCTAGATTACGCAATGAACTTCAAAAAATCATAAATAATTATAGAAAAATCAAAATGAAGTGGTTTAAAAAGCTACGTGAAGATAACATCTTGAACTTTAAGGGAAAAATATGTCCATACCAAATGACTTGTCAATTAATATAGTTTATTCACCAAATATTACTGTTCATTTGGTCAAAAATTCTAGAAACAGATTCTGGTCCCTTACTTTGGAAAATTAGTTCTCTTTGCACAGACATCCGTCAAAATGAATCTTGGCATGTCATCTAAATGTCTGTAAAATTTCCTATATTTATTCCATCATTTACTATTTTTCTTTACATCATGACCATCACTACTTACATTAGTCATACAGCAACATTACACATTTACATAACATATATACTATACAATCCCTAGCTTTTCTTTATGCTTCATCATCCTCTTTCATCATTCATAAACCTGTGGGATTGGGATTACATGGAAAGGGATGAGATTTCTAGGGAAATCTCAGTAGCAAACGGTACTAAACATTGCATGCATTAATGTAAATACTTGTGCTTTCTTGTGAAGGTGTTAACATTGTGTAATGTGCATGCTTCCATGTTACATATGAAACACAATTGGCCAAAGTAAACATATAAACAAAGCTTCATACATAAGCACATATACAACACAATTCAACTAAGCCATAGCAAAATCAAGCATAACATTCAATGCATACAAGTTTAGGATAAGTTTACTACCTTATATACTTGACTTTCTTTCACTTCATCTTGCTTATTTCTTCTCACATCACTTGGAAATGTGGCTGCCTATTTTGGAGCATACCAACCAATTCCTAACATCACATAACCATTTATCCATTACCATCTAACTTCCTTTAGTATTAAATTTACCTTAACTAACATAACTTTCTCTTGATCATTAACCTCACTAACTTTCCTTAATCTTAACTAATGGACTTGTCCTTTGAATCAATTGATGTCTTGACTTTACCCCACACAATTTCATATTTTGAATCCATTTATGAGTTTAGAATAATGAAATTCCAGCTCCTTCATAGCCTGCTGTACATAACTGAACATATGCATACAATCCTTTCAAAAATTATCATTTTGATTCTAATGCTTACCATACTTGTTTCTCCACTTTACCCCACACAACTTTTCATTTTAAAACCATTGGAAGCATCAAAATCATGAAATTCCAATCACTGTTCATGTGAGTGAACAGTACTATGAAGAATTTCAAAAACTACAATCTTAGAATTTCAATGCTTCTAAGGTTCAAAACCTTTCCAATCCTACACAAAATCATCATATAAATTCAATGGAAGTATTAAATCATTGATATTCCATTTCCTTCCCTCATGAAAAGTGCATACTGAATAGGTTCACCCATAGCAAAGTCAAGAATATTAACTTGATTCAACAACTAACCACTTAACTAGCTTGTTTAAGCTTCAATCATATGTCTCTAACTTTAATTTCTTCATTTTCCTTTCATCTAAGGTTTTTGGACAGCACAAAACCTTAGAGAAAACTCAACTTTTCTCCCATGAAAACCCTAAGTTCAAGCTCCCAAATCAAAGGAAAATAAGCTAGGAGAGATTGCTTACCTTTAATCTCTAGCTTGCATGAACTTTGGAACCTTGAATCTTCTTTGTCTTGGCTTGAGTTTCTATTTTGCAAGAGTTTCTCCAAGGTATCAAAGCTCACAGTTTTGGGCAGAATTTGAGGGGGTATTTATAGAAAAATTCATGGAAAATCAATGGCCAAGATTACTTTATGAACTATTTGATCTAAAGGCCCACATTTAATCTTTAATTTAACTTTTTCAAAAAGGAATAATTATGACATCATAAGGGACACCTCATGGGAAATATGGCAAAATTCTCATGTAAGGAAGCTTCTGGAAAAATTTCAGTCCAATCCGGTACTGATTGGAGCAGTTTCACCAAAAACTGGACTATTTTCTGTTCCTAATTTTTAGCCTATCCCAGATGACCAAAATGCCCTCCATCTATCTCTAGTACAATCTGGGCATCCAGGGGCATTTTCTTAATCTTACACTTTTTTAGGACACTATATATAAGGTCATCTAATCTCATTATATCCAGGCTTACATATCGATAAACTCTATTATCGGATCACGGGTGTTATTAAACTCCCGTCAAAATTTACTAATATGTGAATAACTTTTTATACAAAACTTCTTTCAGGGTTCTGTCAGATTCAGGACATCTGAGACTATTGGGCACACTTTCCTGTAATTCCCCTACTTATATATGAAGTCCATGAAATCTGATAAAATTTCAGATAACTTTCATACTATCAGATAAACATATGCTATCTGGAGCCCTAATAAAATTTTTGTATCATGCTAGATTAACCAGCATATCTTCCTCTATTTACTGATAGAATATGGGACTGAAATACTTCTGGGCAGTTCTAACCCTTTTCAGGCTGACCTTTTCATAATTACAATTTTGCCCTTGAACTTTTTACTTAATTACATTTAAGTCCCTTAACTTTTGAAAATTATCACTTTGGCCCAACTTTTATTTCTACTTTAAGTTTTGGCCTTTAAACTTTTTGAATTTTTGTTTAGGTCCCTTTCTTCCTTCAAGGCTTATTTAACCTTTATTATTTCTTCTGATCATCATCATAATTCTTTCCAAATCTCTTTCCTCTATCAGTATTATACAGATAGGGAAAATTAGAATATGACATTTTGTGTTAGCAGACTTATGGAAGTCAATTTGGATTTCTCCTTCAAAGCTCTCTACTTCCATTTGTTCATCCTCAGTAGATAAATCATTTTATGATTCTGATCAATTGTTAACACTTTCAGCATGGAAGTCAGAGGATTAAGTAGATTCAAGTGTATTGAAAATGTCTCTGACATTAGAGCAATGCTTGATTTTCAAATCATCTTTTTTAGAAATAGCATTATACAAATATTTCATTATTCTAAGATTTAGGGAAAATGATTTCTTTTTAGAATCATTCCGATCATTTCTTGGTTTAAAATCAAATTCATTTGAAAGAAAATTCCTCATATCAAAATTAAGAGTTTTCAAAAATACGGTCATTGGATCTTACCAATACAAAAACTCATAATTTTCTAAAGTTGGATAAATGGTAAAATTAAAACCTTCAAAAAGCATTTCACTAACTAATCCAGTCATGATCTTTTCACTTGAGATCACTAGATCCTTTAAACAAGTGACTTGCTCTGATACCAAATCTTATATTTAGATAAATAAGCTGGATCAACCAAGAATGGGTAAATTAGATGATCGATGACTTTTTGAAACTCTTTTGAAATATGATAAGTCAAAAACTAAAAAGTTTTAATTAAAAATAAGTTACTAAACATCAAAGAGCTAGGGAAGAAGATTTATAAGACAAATTTATCCTAGTTCAGTCTTTCTTTGACCTACATCAGTCCTCAGCTTCCCACTGAGATTTTTCAATCCACTGAATACCAAGATACAACAAGCTCTGGTGTCCTTTACAACTTCAATTTTTATGGTTAATTGAGAACCAACTCAATTATGAGGTTACACCATACTTCTAGTGGCAACACTCTCCCTTAAACAGATATGAGCAAATCCCAACATTGAATCTCCTGATTCTAAGGTTTTGCTATCAAATAAATGAAGAAATAAAAGGTGTATCTAACTCTTACATAGAGTGAATGATAAACATTATGGGTCATGGTATTTGTCTTAATGAAATAGTACATAATGAATGGAGAGTTAAATGCTTTTTTGGATATTGTATCAGTCATTGTTCTCTTTTTCATCTATAGTCATTAACCTCTTAAATTTGAATACTCTTCTATTTATAGTTGTTATTTTTGAGCATTGAGCATTATTTCCATTGAGTTTACTTCACATTGGAAATATAACTATTGAACTAGCCATTGTAGCCGTTGAGGCTTTTTGTTTGTCATTAAACGTCCATTGGCTTTTATCTAGGTCTATTCTCATCTCTAGATTTGAACTCAACTTAGTCTGCACTTCTGTTAGTAATCCTGTAAACACTTCAAGGATTAATCGTTAGAATATGAACACATGAAATGAGGATTTGATAATATGAAATTGAGCTTGAATGGAATTAATCATAATTAGAATGATCTGATAATAATATGTACTCAATTATATGAATTAATATTAGATAACCCAATCAATGATCAAGTGTATATGATTAATTTAGTTATAAACACTTTAAGATCATATAGAGATTCTGTTTATTTTTAAAGATTATTCTATATTAATCGATTACTCAATTGATTAATTAGAGTTAACGTGTGAAACAGAAAATAAAGCATTATACTGAAATGGATCATTCAACCATATATAATGTAATCTTATAAAGATAAGCTTCTTAAAAGAATTATCATGAATAATTATAAGAAACAAAGGTGAAGTATCACTTGAATCAATTGTATGAAATAGGAAATCAATTTGTAGCTTAAAAAAGAGATATCTTTGAAGTTTCTAAAGTTAATCGAATTCCTAATAGATTAATGTGTCTAGAGGAATTGAATTATAAAGCATTTCAACACAAATTAATCAAACAGTTAATCTGTTAATGAAGATTAATTGATAAACTAATCGATTAATTGGTTTATATTTGAATTTCAAAAAATTGAAACTCACTAATTAATGGAATAGTTAACAGATTAATATAAATTAATTGATTAACCAATTGATTAATAACAATATCTTTGTTCAAGAGAAAATATATTTTTAATAAATTAATCTATTAACCAATTGATTAATTAACTCATTAACTTACTTCCAGAAAGTCATCTCTCGACATTAATCAATTAATGGTCACTCATTAATCGATTAATTAATTTTCCTTTGTAAAACATATTGTTGCCTTTACATTAATCTAACATCCAATTGATTAATTATATTAATTAATTAACTAATCAATTAATTATCAATAATTGAATATCTAATTGATTAATTGTATTGACTTCTTCTTTTAAATTTTGATTACAAATTCATTTATTAATTCAAAAATACTTTTTCACATCATCATACAACTTAATTTTCTATTCTCTTTTAACATCATCAAAACATAAACAATCTAACACAATTCATCCTTGAATCAGCTCAAGTTACTTTATTGCCTCTTCACTATGTAGGGAAAATACTCTCCCCTGGTGTTTAGATCTGTCACTTGTGGCATTTTATGAGCACTCTTTGGCATAATGTCCTAGCTTGCCATATCTATAACAAACTCCTTGACCTACTAAAAAAGGCCTACCTCCATGGTTCCTACCTCAAATTTCCCACTTATTCTGCCTTGGTTGCATGTTACTCTTCCTGATCTACCTCTCTTAGTAGTGGCTCTTTATCGTAAGCCTAATCTAAAATGCTTCCTATTACTATTTGCTAAGGCTGACGGCTCTGCCGGAATCATTCTGATTAGAGATATTGTAATAGCTTCATCTTTTGGAGTAACCTTTATCCTTTAGAGTATAAAATATTATTTTCATGTGATTCAGATATGTAGAATAGAGAGAGAGGCGGATAAACTTGGCTAAGTAATCATCAAATAGTTCCTTCTCACCCTGTCTTAACATCAAGAACTTAGACCCGCGCTCATCCCTTATAGGCTGAGGAAAATACTTGTCATAGAATTGTTTGAGAAAGATTTCCCACATAAGAGGGGTATTTCTTGCTTGCAAAATACTCTTGGTATTTCTCCACCAATAGTCAGCATCTTTTTCTAGCTTATATAGAGTCATTTATGCCTTTTTCTCCGAAGGACAATTGAGAACCTTAAAGTTTTTTTCTAAATGATTTACTCAATACTCTACAGCTTGAACATCAAATACTCCCTCAAATATAGGTGGACTGTGCCTATAGAATCGTTATATCCATATCTGTATATTTTCCTAGTCCACTATAAACCCTGGTTGTCGTATGATCTAATTCTAGTATGTTCTTGCCTAGACTGTGGTTCTTCGATTACTCTTTCTTCTATTCATCATAAATTAGCTACAGCTGCTACCATCACCACCACAATAGGTATTTCACATGAGGAGGAAAATGAAGAGGCATGAAGAAGAGATATGAATTAGTTGCATATGTATGTGTATATGTGTATGTAAAGTTAGATGATGAAATTGTCACTATGAACAATAACTTGTAAGGTGGTAATGGCAATTAAAGGAAAATTCATGTGTTTCAAAACTTATCACAATTTTTTCCTCATGAACTTATTGAAGAAGTTATCGATTAAGGATTTTATCAATAAAAGCTTTGATAAACTTAAGAAAATATATGTATTTTAATTAATTGAATCTTTTTAGAAATCTATTCGATAAAGCCATTTATCCAATATGTATTTGATAAGAATGAATTGTTTTGACAATTTTTGCGAAGTATTATGTGTTATTTCTCATCAATAAATTCTTCAAAAATAATACTTATCCAAATGTTATTTGATAAAATTTGTGAAAAAGTTTTGAAGTTTATTAAACAACTTACGATAAGGTTGTTTATTGAGAAGCTATTCGATAAATAGAACATTTTTGGAAAAATAATTGAAATTTTTGATCGAATAACAATTTGATAAAGATTCTCTTCAAAGGATTTTTTGATAAATCTTGGGTGATTTATATTAAAAAGGTTGTTAGTTATCAAACAACTATTCAATAATATGGCTTATTTTATAACTATTTAATAATTTTCTTACCCTTTTTTGAAGATTTATCAATAAACACTTCTAATAATGTACTTATTGATAAATTATTAGTTATTTAGCAAAAATATGACTATTACTGTTTAGTTCATTGAATTTTTTCTCAAAAAAATTATCATTCTCTCTAAACCTAGAAAGTGTTTACTAATCCTATAATCTCCAAACATAGGATAATCCACTATATTTATTTAACGAGCATGGTGAACAAATCATGAAGCTTCACCTATCTCACTTGATAGGACTATTTGTTCTTAGCAAGGGTACTTAGTAGAGAAAGAGTTAATATTTGAGCTTTGATTTATGATGAAATCATAAACTTTTATTTTGACAAATCAAAAGCCACTCATATCCCATATCATTAGCTTGTCTCATTCTTCCTCTAGTGTAACAATATTTAATTTCTAGAAAAGGGAGAGAATAAAATAAAAATCTCTAAATTTAGTGCTGAGCATATCCATAGGATGAGGATCCCTCTTCCATTGGTTGATGGTGGTAAGAAAGTTCATGAAGGTAAACAACATGTGCAACCAGATTAAGCCCAATCTTTAGCTGTAGCCACTGCTCCTACCTCTGCACCCTCTTTTGCTCAAGCTACAGTTTAACATATGATCCAATATTAATTGAAGGTAAATATTTTGGCAAAGGTTGAGGGAAGCTCATAGTAGACTATCCAAAATATATCTGAGATAATTAATAGCCTTGGGAGCTCTTTGAAGCAAAACTTCATTTTTTAGGTTGGAAAAGGCAATGGGAAAACACAAACAATTATTACCAACCTTGAAAAGAGAGTGGATTTACATAAACATGCCATTAGTATTCTTGGTGAAGAGGTATTCCAACTAAAGCGAAAGCTTGAATCTAACAACACTATTTTCACAGTTGAAGATTTATTGGGAGACACTCCTATTTTCATTGATCCTAATGCCTCATCCTCTAATCCTTTGACTCAATTTGGGATTCGAAAAATTGGCCTATCTTAACCTCAACCATTTTTTTGAATGATGTCAAAGGGGGAGAATAGATAAACTATTTTAGTTTGTGTTTGTTTCTATTTCAATTTTTGTTTGTTTTTCAATCTTTTGTAATTGTTTGAAACGAATGAAAACTTGCAATACTTCTCTATGTTTGAATTTGTGCTGATATGCCTTTTGCTATGTATTTTTCTTGATCCTCTAACATTATAACTCAATTAAGTTTTAAAATCATCAAAAAGGGAGAGAAATATTAGACTCCAATATTTTGATGATGATAATTAATTGAGAAAATATTTCAAAAAAGTAACTTATTTGATATAATGTTTTTACTGATAAACTTAACGATGAGATAGTTATTCGATAAATTGTAAAGAACTTTTGAAGAAAAATATGATTTCTAAAATACATTTATCGATGACCTATTATTCTATACAGTTTCTTATTGATAAAGACTTTGATATATCAATCAAATTTGGTTTATGAAAATTCTGAGTTCTTGGTCTTAAAACTAAAATTATTCGAAGCTCTATTTGATAAGTGGATTTATTGAATAAGCCTTCGATAGTTTTGTAAAGCCCCAAAGTGTTTTATGAAAAGTTTTATTGAAGAATTGATCGAACATAGTATTTATCAGTAAGATCTTAGATCAATGACCATTGATTTTCAAAAGAAACTATTTTTTTTCAATGACTATTTTTTGAAGGACTATTCGGCAGGAGGATTTATTGAATAAGTCTTTAATAAATAAGAGAAAAACTCTAAGTTTTCAAAAGTACTAGACTATTATTCTTCGTAATATTTGTTTTTGATTATCTTAACATAATTTAGAAAACCTATGATCAGAGAATAAAAAGGTTTATAGGTTTAAAATATGATCATTAATTTTTTTTAAATTGTCCACATCACTGAGTTTGGTTTTCTGATAAATGATCTAATTGTTTTCTTCTCAATTTGATCTTTAGAATCTTAAGTTATAAATTTATAAGATCAATTATAAGAAATAAAAGAAGAAGTATTTCAAATTCAAATAACTGGAATCCTAATTTTCTTTACTATTTATAATAGTGATTTAATTGTTTGAAATATTTTGATGATTTGATTGCTTGAAATGATGATGATCCAGTGCTTTTAATGTTAAGTAATTCAAATCATCTATGTTTTATGGAGAAAAGATTATTCATGAAAGATTAAAAAGTTAATTCAATATGCTCTTATCGATAAACTATATAATTAGCTAATTTATCAAAGAGATATTTGATAAGATCATTTATTAAGAATGATATGTAAAATTTTGAGCGGATAAGTCTTGGAATAACTTTGATGAGCTTATGAATTACTTAGATTTGATTGAATGAATTATCTTCATGAATTTATAGCTTATTTATATTTGCTGAATGATTATATGCTCATGACTTGTTCTGGTATGATAAATCATTAATCAAGCTTATAATCTTAGATCTTGTGAATTTGCTCTATTGTGCTAAATGATAATCTTGATCTGAGTTAGTAAAGGACCTTTTGAATTTCTATTTCCATATATGCATTATTTGTGGAAGGATTGAAAAGATCATCATGAATCAAAAGTTTATTTATGAAAGGGATTAAAAGAATGTTCTTCAATATTTATCGATAAGCTATTCAAATAGTATATTTATAGAAAAAGCACTTCAATAAATAATATATTGTGAAACATATCGATAAATCTGAAAGCATATGTTTTGAAAGAATATGTTTCAAAGAGTTTATCAATACGGACATTTGTCAAAGAACTATTTGATAAATCATTAACTATCTCTTTATAATTTATTGAATATTTATTAAAGTCCTTTTCACTAAAGTTGATTATCAAAGAATTGCTGGATAAAATTTAAAATATTTCAAATGCAATTATTTAGCAATTTATTGAAGACCTTTTCAACAAAGGTGTTCTTCAATAAGATCTTCGATAAGTCAAGCCATTTTGTGAAAAGAGTTTTAACAAGACTTTATCAGATTTTGAATCATTTGGAATCAATTACTATATACCTAGATTGATCATATATCTACTCTCAAGCATTTTTAAGATCATCTACAGGCTAAAACAATATCGAATGAAGATATCAAGAGAGCCAAAATTTATCCTAAATCCACATCAACAATAACTGCTATATTAATTAACTGCTATCTTAACGACTACTTTAACACTTCAACAGAATTATAAAGAATGAAGTACAAAACAAGAAGTCAAAGTGAGAAAGATGGAGAAGTTGGGAGACTTAACACAAGATTCCTACAATGCGTTACTATCATATATAGTGATGTCTCTATTACACTCTGCTTCTCATAATTTGGTTTAGAGCATATCATTTTCTTAGAAGAGAGAAAAGTTAGAGCTTGAGCTTAAGTGTGTATCAAAATTCACTCTATTAAGAGATTTTTTTTGTACAAGTCATTCTTTAATTTTCTCAAGTAGATTCTTGAGTGTTTGTAACCTTATAGGAGTACGAGGGAGTGAGATGGATTCTAACTAGTGTTAACCTTACGGTTGTAAGGTGGAGTGAGAGGGAATTCTCACGCAATTGTACTGAGGCACCAAGAGCCCATGGAATCTTAGAATATAGTGAAATACTCAGAGCAAAGCTCTAGGGACTGGATGTAGGCTAAGGGGATTGGACTGAGCTAGTATAAATAGAGTTATGCAATCTTTCTTCATTAACTTCTTCCTTTAGTGATATCTTTATAAACTCTACTCTTTAAATTCATTAAATATATTTAGAGTTTTCTAGATACTTTTTAAAATCACCCAATTTACCCTCCTCTTGGGTGATACATCCAGATTCAACAACATGGGCATCTGGTATAAATATGATAGTTATAAAATAGGCCTTATTTACAACCGGTATAGAAATTTTTTAACTTATTTACAAATTGTCACCAGTCAATTTTTATATTAAAATGTAATTCATAAAGGGTGATAATCTATACCCAACATTGACACGTCTGGTTTAATTAAAAAATGGGCATTCAGTGCATAAAGAAAACATCTAAACTAGACCTACAAGAAACTGATTTAGATATGTTCTTTCTTATATCAGACTTTGGGCATCTGGTGTAAAAAGAACTTTTTTAAACTAGAATTTATGGCAACTGGTATAGAAAGGATATTTTAAATCGACTATGAAGGTATCCAGTGTAATAATTTTCTTCTACACCCGTCACGTGTATATCCAATTTAAATATTTTATCTTATTTACAAAAATACCACTGATCATTTTTTTAAATGTCTCCGCAAGGACTAGTTTAGAAATAGAGCTTTAGAAGGCCCTTTTGTAGTAGTGCAGGAACCTTTCTCAAGCACATCTAAGGAATGGCTATCACTACTCTCATAAGTAGGCTCAAGAGACATATTAAGATTCTCATGCTTAATACTTTGAAAAACATTAACATGCATAGAGGTGACATTTTCAATACTGGGAGAAGAATCTTTAAGCCTATTCATATTTAAGGCATTACAAAATAAAGAATAGGCTTAGGAAGACATCTTTTCATTTGAGCTACTACCACTAGAGGCAATAAATGTAGCATTCCTATGTTCAAAATTATGAGGTGATTCAACAACAATTTCCTCATCAATTTCATCATCACTCAAAACACATGCATCTTTAACTAGAGTAGTAATATGAGAAGGATCAACCTCTTCAAGGATAGGTTCTACATTACCAAAAGGTAGAGATCTCTCTTCAACTTTTCTTAGCCTTGGTTCTATATTTTGTACTTGTGGATATGGACTCTTTTTGGTGGTATTCTCTATAGATTTCAATTGTTGAGCGAGCTCTATCGCTTTCTTTTCCAAGGGTCTTAATTTCCTTCTCTTCCAAGGGTCTTAATTTCCTTCTCTTTTTGCTCCAATATCCTTCTTAAGCATCAAATATTTAATCCTTATTGGTGATTTGAGAGTTCATTATTTTCAAAATTTTATCAATTTTATCCTTTTTGCTATATGTAAAAGGTTGGAATAAGGGTTAATCAATAAATAAAGGTTAAAGGGAGGTGAATAAGAAGGTAAGGAAGGTTGGTTGTCACATCCTGATTTTTTCTTACCTGTATGAAACAGACAATGGAACCTGTAAGGAAAAGATAAAGGAAAGAGTTTTGGAAAGGATTGTGATGATGATCAGAAGAAATGATAAATTTTATATGAGTTTTGAAGGAAGAAAAAGAATTAAATTGTAAATAATAGAAGGTTTAAGGACTTAAGTAAAATTTTGAAAAGTTCTAGGGCCAAAATAAAATCTAGAGATAAATGTTGATCCAAGAAGTGTAATTTTAAAAGTTTGAAAGACTAAAATACAATTTATCAAAAGTTCAAGAGACAAAATAGTAATTATGGAAAGTTTGAGCTAGAAAAGGCCCAAACCTGCTTAGAAGTAGTTCGATCCCAAATCTTACCAGTACATAAAGAAAATTACTTTGATCAATTGAATGTAACGCGGAATTTTGATTTGAGGTCCCGATGAATTGATATAAATTTCTAAAATTTAAAAAAATTAGTTCAGTATCTTCTGAACCTTATAATCAAATGAAATTTAAAATAAAATTTTTATAATTAATATGAGAATTTATGAAACTGACAGAAGCCAAAAATGAGTTATATAGAATTTATAGTAGAATAAAACCCCCATAAATACTTCTTAGGGCGTATTTCTTGGGAGTTAAGCCCATAAAGATAAGAGACCATGTAGAAGGCCCAAAATGGTACCTCATAGGCCTACTAATATTGTTAGATAAGTATATAGGTCAGTTCTAATAAAAACCCAGAAAAAAATATAAAATTACGAAAATACCACAAAGTATGCCACCATGTTGTGCCATTGAGCAAGAGATGAATGGAGGACATTTTGGTCATTTGGAAAGGGTCAAAATGCTAAGATAGGTACAAGAATGATTAACCAGAGTTAGTATATGCCCTAATAAGGTGTAAAGAAGTATGAAATGACAATTTGCCCTTAGGGTTAATATAGTGTAAGATAATGAACCAAGGGCATTTCAGTCATTTTTCAAGTGATGGTAAGCAGGTAAATACCCAATCCAACAATGTAAATGGTAGGAGAAATCCAGATACTAGATTTAAGATCAGAAAATATATTATGTAATCTCAAAAATTAAAGTTATTAAACAATCTGGTTTTTGTGAAATTTCACCGGGCCGGTACCAGATTATACTAAAATTTTTTCAATCAGATCCTAGCCCTAAATTTCACCAAACATGGCCCTAAATAATGTCATGGATGACGTCATAAAGTGGCTTCTAGGGCAAGCTTGGTGGAAGATTAAATATAGACCATTAGATCAAATAGTAACTACAGTAAACTAAGCCATATATTTCTACCCACATTTTTCTATATATGGCCCCTCAAATTTGCAGCATCACATAAGGCAAAGGAGAACCATTGGAAGGTGCTGCCAAAATGAAATCTCAAGGCAAGACAAGGCAAATCCAATAGCCAATCAAGTAAGGATCCAAGGTAACTTCTTCCTCCTACCTTTATATTATGTTGTAGGAAGATTTCTCTTAGATTTAAAGACAAACACCATTTTTCTATCCAACTTAGCTTATGGATATGATCTAGAATTAAAGGGAAAATATGAGTTTTAAGTCATGGAATGTTTAGACAAGCTTTAGCTAGAATTAAGTAGTTTAAACATAGCAAATCATGTAATCTTAGAATTGTAATCTTGAGACCTCTCTATCACTAGTCATGTTCTTGGGTAGGAGTTAGAATTTCATGAATTTGATGGTTCAAATAGTTTTAAAATGAAAAATTGTGTGGGATAAAGTAGATAAATAAGTATTGGAAGCATTAGAATTAAAATGAGAATTTTTGGAATATATGAAGGTGTTGTACGATTTTGGACAGGTTTCATAGGAGGAATTTGACTTTTATAATTCCAAGATCATATTTGGATTCCTTGTATAAAATGTAGGATTGGTCTAAGGAAATAATTATTACAAAGCTAAACCACTAACTCCAAGATTTAAGTTTAGAGTAAGGGTTTTAAGGAAGTTAGTGTACATGGATTATATAATGGCTCTAATGAGTTGCATGTAATTATGTTTAGGTCTTTAAGACATCTAAGAGGATGTTGGGAAGTGATTGACCGAAGGTATGCATGGTTGGAAGCTTAAAGAGCAAGTACAAGAGTAAGGAAGAAAGCTTATTTTTAAGGTTGTGAATTTACCCATTTATGTGTGCTCGATATATATGCTTGTGTGTTAATATGTTTATAATATGTGATGATGATGTATGATATGTATAAATGATATATTCTCTATCATTTATGAGTTTATGGTCATGCATGATAGTGATAGGCATAGAGCATGATAGTATGTAAATGGAAGCTAAAGAAAGATAAGGGAAACATGTCATGCACTTGCATTCATCTTGTATGAATTGACTGATACCGTTTGCTATTGAGATTCCCCAGAATCTCACCCTCCTATAACCAACCATAATAAGTTATGTATGATGGAGGAATCAGGCTTGATACATGAGCTAAGGAATGGAAGAGAGAAGTAGATAAGTAATGGCATGTCATGTATGTTATTCTTTTTATGTAATGTTATGTAATATGCCATTATATGTAAAGAAAAATATTTGAAATAATTATTTCATAACCCCATGGCATATATGAATGTATAAGAGGGCAAAGAGGTGGTTTATGCATGCTGGAACAATTATTTAGAATTAAAGAAAGAAAATTGAGATGGTAACAATGTAGATCCTAAAACAATTTTGTTGTAGCTTCAGTTTGACCTAGCAAATGAAAGTATTAATTCACAAAATTTTATGCGCATATAGTACACAACCAGATATTTAAATTCCTAAGTAACATGTCTCATTTGGATATGTATATCAAGAGAAATGAATTTCCAAATTTAAGAGATATAATATGGAATTTCTATAATTTGCCATATAAATAGTAAAAAGTAACAATTTAACTGTATTGATTGGCAAGTAAATGTCCAGATTTATATTTTTTTCCTTAAAGAACTATGAAATATCTTCAATTAGAAATTTAGAACACCTCCATACGATTTTTATAGAATTATATTTGAATTTTCAAAATTAAACGGTCAATTTGGAAATCACCAAATGAACAATACCCGAAAGTCAAATTTATAAATTTTAATTTTTGGGCTAAAGTAATGTTTCTGCTAGTTAAATACGCTTCTGAATATGTACTCTAAGAGGTAAAAAGTAGGATGTTTTATTTTGGTATAAGAGCAAAAAGTTTTAGCATTGGTATAAAATAAAGTTTTAGTACATAGCAGAGGTCTGATGCTAGATAAACTTGCTTTGATTAAGAAACAGAGTGGATTAGCTCAAGCCCAATTGAGATTGAGGTTAGTGATGGGTTACTTGTTCATAGTCTAACTAAGATTATGGATTAGTGATAAATGCTATAAAGAAATTGAACACTGAGGTTTAGCAAGAGATAAACGTCATTTCTCATTTAATTGAGATAAAGTTTAAACCTCTGTTAGTTAAGTTTAAAGGAGAGTTAAGATTAATAGAAAGTAAGAGATAACTTCCTACCTGATTGTGATCTATGAGGATAGGGAAAACTTAAAAGTATGAATGACATAGCGATGTGAGTTAGACCCTTCCTCAATTAGCTGAAAGGGAACGACTGGCTCAGTTATTGATTGTAGTGAGGCCAAGGACACAGAAGTCCTTTAGGCTAGGGACACAGAAGTCTTATAGGCAATAGGAGATGTTATGTGTCACATCCTTACTTTTAACCTCAATTATACCTGATTAGAAGTTATTGGAACCAATTACATGATCATTTGCTTTGGAAACATCCATTTTCAAAAGAGTTGCTCTTGGGTACTGTTCACTTTTACTGTTCTTTTGGTAATTCTAGAACATGTATTCAACTTTAAAAATTCATAATTAAATGTAAAAAAATCAAAACAGGTTGGTTCTAATTTCTAATGAAAGCTCTATCAATAAAATTTGAGGTAAAAATATAAAATTAAGGTTTCATTATCCCAATGAAATTAGTTTATTCATTGAAAAATACTGTTCATTTGGTAAAATCTGGAAGTTCCAGTTTCTTTGCCCCAACTTCAAAAATTTATTTCTCTTTGGTTACTTGTCCAAATGAACTGTATTACCTATAGATTTAAATTTCTAGATATTCTATTTAAGATTACCAAATTTCATGGAAAAACTCGTTCATTTACTATACAAAATTCACGTTGGAATGTTACTGCCTCTGGTTGCTTACTTTATCTCTATTCCAGATCTTAACTCCAATTTAGAAAAATCATAGTAATTCGAATTCTTAACCAATTGAGGATTTCTTAGTGTTCATTTAAAGCTCTGTATCTTAGTTATAATCATGCCAAATTTTAAGTTCAAACTCATTGATCGAGGCATCTTAAACATCATCACATCATCACAATGGCCTTATAACACAATTACAGAATCATACATCATCCATCCATCATGTGCTTCCATAATGCCAAGTAACTCATGTAACTTATTATACAAGTCCATCCAACCATGCTTACCCTATTTCCTTGAGAAATTCCAGCACCTATAACATGGTTATGCATATGGGAGGAATGAGATTTTATGGAAATCCCAATAGCAAGTTACACAAACCATAATATCATGCACGCCTAATTGGATGCTTAACATGTTATCATGAGATGGGAGCTACTTCATAATGGTACATAAGCAAACTCTAACATGCATATTATCATGACATAACTTTCAAGGAGTTGCAATCATTTATAACTCATCATCAACATGATGGCATATTCCCATGCTCAACTAAACACCATAATTAATAAGCACGCAAACAATCAAACAAACATGAAACTATAGTTAGATATTCTTGCTACCTCTTAGCTATCCTTGTTAAATACTTCTTGAAGTGATTTTCTTCCTTCACAAATATTAAAACCTAGCCATCACAAAGTAATATCAAGTTACAACTCAACTTGAACACAAAACTAAGACTAGGTTTTCACTAGTTTCTATTCTTTCTCTATTTTATGTTTCATACTTCCATCTTTCCAAAATAAATTCTCATGGTTCATTTCCACATAATTTTTCATGTAGAATTAAAATATAAATCTAGAATTTCCAAAATCAAATCATGTCACAAGCTTATGTATAGAACCGAAACACACCCTTGATTTTCCAAAAATTCACACTTTGATTCCAATGCTTCCAATACTTGTTCTCCTACTTTATCCCTACACAATTTTCCATTTTAAACTCATTGGAAGCATCAAAATCATGAAATTCCAACATATGAATAGTGTCACATACAGTAGCAGCCATGAACACAAACTTCCATTTACTTGCATACTTGAATTCCCAAGTTCATGCCACTTGATTCTAGCTTGTTTAAACTTGTCTAAACTATTCATAACATAAAACTCATATTCTAACCATATATGGACAGAACTTCCAGCAGCAACCACAAGGAAAATATGGCACAAAACCCCCTTAAAATCAAGAGCTAGCTTGCTAGAACAAAGCTCAAGAACAAGGGAGATGATTACCTTTCTTTGTGCTCCAAGTTGTGTGCTTCTTTCTTGGTTGAATGGAAATTTTGCAAGATTTTTCTCTAGGGTTCCCAAAGCTTCCAAAACCAATCTGAAATGAGGGGTATTTATAGAGAAATTTGGGTGGAAATGGATGGCCAAGATTGATTTGATTACTATTTGATTTAGTGGTCCATATTCATTTTTAAACCAAACTTGCCCTAGAAGCCTTAGTATTTTGTCATGCATGGCATCATTAGGACCATGTTTGGTTGGAAAAAGCAAAATATACTAATAGGCAAATTCCAGTCCAGTTTGGTACTGATTGGAGCAGTTTTACAAAAACTAGACTATTTTCTGTTCCTAATTTTTATAATATTTCAGGATATGTATTCTGTCCTAAAAACTAGTGTATAGATTCCTCATACCATTGACATTGTTATACTGAGATTTATCTTCCATCCATCACTTAGAAAATGATCAAAATACCCTTGGTATCGTTTCTTGCACTATATTAACCCTAAGAGCATAATTGTCATTTCACTCCTCTTTGTACTGCCCCAGGGCCTATACTAGCTCTAACTAATAATATTTATACTATATCCCACATTTTTAGCCTATCTAGAATGACCAAAATGTCCTCCATTCATCACTGGTACAATATAGTCATCTAGGGGCATTTTTGTAATTTTGCACTTTTCCTGAACATTGGCCCCTTCTACTGATGAACTAATATCATGGGTTTTGGACCCTCCTTGGCATCATCATAGGACCATATATGAGGTCATCTAAGCTCATTCTATCTAGGCTTACTTACTGCTAAGTTCTATAATCAGATCACGGGTATTCTCAAACTCACGTCAAAATTTACTAATATGGGGATAACTTTTCATACAGAGCTCCTTCCGGGGTTCTATCAGATTCATGACATCTGATGTCATGGGGCACACCTTCCTGTAACTTTTCTACTTATACCTGAGGTCCATGAGATCTGATAAAATTTTAGATAACTTTCAAACTATCAGATAAATATCCACTATCTGAAACCCTAATAAAATTTCTATATTATGCTAGATTAACTAGCATAACTTCCTCTATTTATTGATGAAATATGGGACTAGAATACTTCCAGGCAGTTCTAAGCCTTTTCTGACTGAACTTTCTATAATTACATTTAGGTCCCTGACTTTTTTGCTTAATTACATTTAGGTCCCTAAACTTTTGACTATTTGCATTTAGGTCCCTCCTTTTATTTCTGCTTTAACTTTTAGCCTCTTACCTTTTCTAATTTTTGTTTAGGTCACTCTCTTTCTTCAAGACTCATTTAACCTTTATTATTTCTTCTGATCATCGTCATAATCCTTTCAAAACCTCTTTCCACTATCAGTATTATACAGATAAGGAAAAATTAGGATATGACATTATGATGGAATAAAACTAAGTATGACTAATAGTAGTAAAGGGAAATATAGCCACAGACAAAGAGACTCCTTTATCTCATAAGAGTAATACTTGAAAGTTAGATAAAGCGATTAAGGGTTGAGTCTATACCCTAGTAAGAGGGTAATGTGACATCCTAAGTTAAATAGATAGTTATCTCAGGTTTATGAATAAATGATCAAGATCTGGCAGATAATGTGACAAAGAAAATAATGCTTTAAAGTTTACCTAGTTAATTATTTAATTGCAGTGTGTGTATGATGGATGTTGAGCAAATTATATGATGATGATATAGCTTATGCTGCCATAAGTTGTCATGAATAGTTGCATATCCTTACAGTTGTCATATGATAACACGCATGTTAGAGTATGCTATGATGAATAAATGCTCCATTTTCACATTATATGCAAGGTATAGTATATATAATGAGAAAGTTATATTGCTCCCATGCCATACGATATGCACTTTGATAATTTAACTTGGTAATGATAAAGTAACAGAAAAAGTGGTAAATGAGATAGTTAGCTAGTTAATCCCTAAAGTTTAGAATGAATATAGTCTAATTAAGGTAAAATGGCTTCACATGATAGCTATCTCAGATTCCTGAGTTGATAAACAAGATCTTGGAGATAGTAAGCTAAAGATAAATAGCCTCAGTAATTTCTCGAGGATTAATAGAAAGAGATGATAAGAAATAGATAATAAGACAGATAGTTACAAGAAACTAATACGATGGGAGACAAGTATATTCCTGATAATGTTAATAGCTACTTAGTCTTGGGGTTAGGTTGAGAGGTTCTTGAGGAAAGGATATGATATATGAAAGTTCTGGCCACCTAGTTGTTCTTAAGAATTGGGAAGTAGTCCTCCGAATTAAGATGTAGTTAAGATGGAGTTGACCTTTCTTTAACAGAAGAATATGTCCTCTATTAAGAAATAAAGATAATACAGCTGAGGTAAGGCAAGAGGAGTTGACTTTACCCAATAAAAGTATGATTGACCAAGAACAAAATTTAGGTATAGAGCTTAACAAGGTATTAAGCTTGTACGAAATAATAGACTAGTATTAGTCCTCTCCCACTAATTTTTTGAACAAACAAAGGATTTTATAGCTGACTCTGTAGCCAGATAGAAAGGCTTCCTTTTTATAAGGATAAGATGTTTAAATGTTATGTTACAAATAAAATAGCAAGTAAGAGTTTTTACTCCTTGCATGAAATGCCAAGCCTTATGTTATTTTTGTAAAATATGCTAAAGTTTTGAATGTTAGAGAAGTGCAAGCTCCACATGATAGAGTTGTTCAAGCTCTGAGTGTTAGAGCTATGCATATTAAGGAAAGGAATGCTTGAGCTCTGATGTAAAAGCTTTGCATTGAGCAGGTATGTAGTTCTGTAACCTGTTGGCTAGGCATTATGCATGTTAGAGTATGTTCTCCTACTTAGCAATAAATTGAGTAAAGTATAGCTAGAAGAGTGAGAAAACCCTAAGACTTCTAATATGAATTAAGTAAAGTATAGCATAAGGCCTAAGTTAAACCTAAAATGATAGATAGGTTATTAGCTAGAGAATTGCTAAGGCCTACAAAAATGGTATTAGTATATAGGAAAGAATTAGAATCGTTAGATGTACCAAGAGGTAGCATCCAGATACTATAGAGACAATGAGAATGAAGGCACCAACCTCACTGAAGTTTATTAGATAGAGGATTAGTACAAGAGATGCCTACGACAACTGGTGTGATAAGCTGGCATATGAACCATCAGTTTAAGGAATGTCCAGAAATATATCATCTATGTAATGATCTAGAGTAGATCTACATTATGAAAGACTTTATCAGGATAGTCTTTATCTAATTGAAAGCAGTAGAGGCTAGATCGAGGCTTGTCTAGAGACCTGCCTGGTATACGATCTAAGAGAAAAGACGTAATGATGAATAGAAGAAGAGTTTATGTTTCTAAGATGGAGGAATTCCATCATAGAGGAACTAATGACTCAGTGGACCTAGTATAAAATAATATCTAGTTATGTAAGAACAAACTGCCTACAGTTAAAGGAACATTCAAAGATCTCTAAAATGTTGAAATACCCCTTTCAATAAAAGATGCAGTTAGTTATATACAAATTAAAGAAAAATGTTAAGGGATAGTAAAGAGCACAAAAGGTACTACAAGAAAAGAACAACCTGATCAACTGGGAAGTATAACTTAAACAATTTTATAAAAAATATTTACCTCAATCAAATAAAGGTGAGCGCGAGGCAAAGTTTAAGTGATAAGACAGGGTGAGAAAAGAGACATTTTGATGAATACTTAGTCAAGTTCATCCAGATGAATGATGAGAAATGTATAATTGAGCAGGTGACTTACGAATTGAGTTTTGTGTTTTAAGAAAGGATTCTTCCTAAATAGTTATAAATGTTTAATGGAATGGTAGTGACATGCAACATTTTAGAGAGAATTTTACAATGCCCAAAAAAATGGTATAGGTTAAAGGTTAAGAAGAGGTAATAATTAAGAGGTTCAAGCATGCAATCAATACCTAAGGGATACGAGATATGTGGCAGAGATAATGGAAATAAGATTTGTTTAACAGGTCAAGGAAGTTATTATATATATGGCAAGCTAAGACATGATGCTAGAGAATATCTATAGAATACAACATGTAAGAATCCCCAGACAAATAAAAGAGTTTTGCCCTGATTAGAGAAGAGTTAGGGAAGTCGCCTGAGATAATTTAAGAGATAGTATGGATTAATAATCTCTAAGTATATGCGATATGTAATTCAGGTGCTGGTCATTCATTTATAATGATGACTATAAGAGCAACTGGATCTTCCTATTAGCATTCTGCCATATGATTAATATATTCCTATTCCTACTGGCTTTATATAGTAGTACCCTATGCATGTTTAAATAGTTATGGTCATGTATACTATTAAGCTACTCTAGACCTTATATGCTTGTATTTGCATGGTAGAGATAGATGAAGCAATTAAAGTCAGGACTAGAATGAGGGTTTGAGATAAAACGATAATAGTTAGATAGTTAGGAAGTAAAACAAATAAGATTATATAATATGAACATTATGATTATACAGATGAATGTTATAGGCATACTTACACTACTGCAAAATATGCTTTTCAAAGCCCCAGTTTTAAACCGGTCCTTGTGGAGAAGGTTTTAAAAAAAATGAGTGATGGCATTTTTGTAAATAAGATGAAATATTTACACAGGATGTACATGTAACTGGTGTAAAAGATAATTACTATACCAGATACTAATATCAATAGGTGTAAATTAGCTTTGTCATATTCTGACTCTTCATTAGTTTCTTGTCTCTGCTTTCCCATTTCTTTTCTATAACTTCTTGACACCTTGCGGATACACTTTAGAAAAAATGATAGGCAGTATTTTTGTAAGTAAGATGAAATATTTACACCAGATTTACATGTAACCAGTGTAAAATATATATAACTAGTGTTAAATATACTTTATGTACTGACTTTTTAGTTTCCTGTCTATGCTCTCCTACTTCTTGTCTTTGTACCTTCTCATATAGGATCAATGTCCAGTGTAGAATACCATTTTTAACTGATTTAGAAAGTCTTTTTTATAGTAGTGCTACGGACATATGATTATAGTACTTAGGGCGTGCCATTTAAAAATAATTAGACAAATGAATGATCAGCTATAAACATGGCATAGATTTATGAAAATGACCATGTAACTTCGAGAGAGCAATGCTTATGTAATGAAAGTAAATGCTTTCACAAAGGAGCTAGATTGCTCTTACGATAGAGTCAGATTACTCTTAAGATAGAGTTAGTTTAAGGAAATAAACAGCGCAACTTATGTGAACACCATATTCCTAAAGGAGCTAAGAAATTATTCAATAGTTCTATATTGAACCATAATGAGAAAGATGTGATGTATAGTTTATAGTAGTAAGTGCTTGTATAACTCTCTATAGTTATTCCACATATTGACATTATGTTTTGAAATGAAAGATAAGAATGATATGAGAAATTCTAGAGTGAAGGAGGAAATGAGTAAAGTCTTAATAAAAAATATTATTTCAAAGAAAATTTTAGGGGAAATTATCTACCAACTGAGTAGAAGTGGCTAACCGTGTAGCTTAGTCAAGGTTTTAGATCTTCTAGAGAATTATGACAAAGTACAACATAATAGCAATAGATTCTGGAGGATCACAGTTAGATCCTAGCATGGCTTATACAGAGTTCTAGGGTTATAGTTAGATCCTAAAGAGGCTTATGGTATATCATAGTAGATCCCAATGGTGGTAGTAGACTTAGCCTCAAGAAAGGAATGAGCCATGAAGTTATGAGTACAATGTAGTATTTCTTTGGTAAGATGATTACTAAGGACAACGTTAAGGTAGGAAAGCCTCACGAGTTAGTTAATTCATATAGACAGAGTACCCATAACATTTATTTTTCAGATGATTTTCCTATATGTGGACTGAGCAGAATCCTCTTACACAAAGAAGGAAATAAAGTCAACGAGTTAAAGTTTATAGTTTTGAGTAAAGGTATTCATAAGTTTGTAGGGAGAATATCTAAGAAAGAAAAGAAGAGTACCCACAGGAAATAAGAAGATATCAAGTTTAAGAAGATAAGTCTAAAGATGAAATTAAAGAGAATAAGAGCACGATAAACCCAAGAGAGACATAATGAGAAGGGTTTAAGACAGGGAAGTACCAAGGTATAAGCCTATTCGTACTAGTACTTCAAATTTTCATTGGTACTTTTCAGTTAAGCGTGCTCAGACCAAAATAGCCCAATGATGGGTGACCCCTAGGAAGTCATGAAAAATGGTGCAAACACCATACAAGTTTGGAATAGATTCATAAAGTTATGTCAGAAGAGTTAGAAAAAGTTATGAAAAGTAAGAGAGTAGAACATCCTATGTTAGATCCAAAGATAGGATCTAAAACAAAAGATTCAAATTACAACTTTATTTTAGGAGAAAGAAAGGAAAAAGAGCAATACTCTCTATAGAAGTTAGCAAAGTTGTAAGTCAAAGAAACTGTTAGACTTATTATATTTCAATATAGATAAAGAGAAACTTGTAATGAGACATGTAAGTGGATAAGGAGTATAGTGAAAAATAGAAACCTCAAAATTTTATCAAATTTCTGAAGAGTTGTGTATGAAAGAAAGAGACACTATTCACAAGACTAGTATAGTGAGTAGTCCATAAATAGATAAATGAATGACAGTTGAGAAAAATTTAGAAAAAAATCAAATTTTGATTCTAATCGAGTTTAACCAAAAAAGGAATGTAATAACACTAGAAAGATGTAAAGCTCTATGGATACTAAGAAAATTTTGCCATATGCTAAGATAAGAGATACAATTACATAAAAGTACCTTGATCCTTATCCATGAAACAGAGAAGAGTATAAGAGTGATATATCCAAAATAGTTTGACTAAGGTACGAGTTAAATTTTGAGGATGAATTTACTTAAGGGGAAGAAATGTCACATCCTAATTTTTCCCTATTTGTATGGAACAGACAATAGAACCTACAAGAGACAATTAGAGGAAAGATTTTTGGAAGGGATTGTGATGATGATAGAAGAAATGATAAATGTTAGATGAGTTTTGAAGGAAGGAAAGGGATTCAATTATAAATAATAAAAGGTTCAAGGACTTAAATGAAATTTAGAAAAGTTCTAGTGCCAAAATAAAATGTTGGGCTAAGAAGTGTAATTTTAAAAAGTTTGAGGAACTAAAATAAAATTTGTCAAAAGTTCAAGGGGCAAAATGGTAATTATGGAAAGCTTGAGCCGGAAAAGGCCCAAAACTGCCCAAAAGCAATTCGGTCCCAAATTTTACCAGTAAATAGAAAAAGTATTCTAATCAGTTTAATGTAACATGAAATTTTGATTTAAGGTCCCGATGATTGATATGAATTTCTAAAATTTAGAAAAATTAGTACATTATCTTTCGGACCTTAGAATTAGATGAAATTTTAAAGTAAATTCTTATAATTAATATGAGAATTTATGAAATTGATAGAACTCAAGAAAGGAGTTATGTAGAATTTATTATAGAATTTATAGTGGAATAAAATACTCATAAATACATTTCGGAGAAATTTCATGGGAGTTGAGACCATAAAGGTAAGGGACTATTAGAAGGCTAAAAATGGTGCCTCATAGGCCTAATAATATTTTTAGATAAGTATATAGGTAAGTGCTAATAAAGACCCAGAAAAAATGTCTAATTATGAAAATGCCACAAAGTATGCCACTATGTTGTGCCATTGAGCAAGAGATGAATGGAGGGCATTTTGGTCATTTGGATAGGGTCAAAAAGCCAAGGCAGGTATAAGAATGATTAACCAAAGTCAATATATTCCCTGATAAGGTGTAAAGAGGTGTGAAATGATAATTATGCCCTTAGGGTTAATATAGTGTAAGATAATGAACCAAGGATATTTCAGTCATTGTTCAAGGGATACTAAGCAGATAAATATCCAATCTAATAATATCAATGGTAGGAGAAATCCGAATATAGGATTTAAGTTTAGAAAACATATTATGCAATCTCAGAAAAATTAGAGTTATTAAACTATCTAGTTTTTGTGAAATTTGAACATGTCAGTACCGAATTGAAATAGAATTTTTCTAATTAGATCCTAGCCGTAAATTTCACCAAACAATGCCCTAAATGATTTCAAGGATGATGTCATAAAGTGGCTTATAGGGCAAGCTTGGTGGAAGATTGAATGTGGATCATTAGATCAAATAGTAACCAAACTAATCTTAGCCATCTATTTTCACCCAAATTTTTCTATGTATACCCCCTCAAAACTACAGCATCACGTAAGGAAAAGGAGAACCATGGGGAGGTGCTGCCAAAATAAAATCTCAAGGCAAGACAAGGCAAATCCAAGAGCCAATCAAGTAAGGATCCAAGGTAATTTATTCCTCCTACCTTTCTATTATGTTGTAGGAAGATTTCTTTTGGATTTGAATGGTTGAAACACCATTTGTCTCTCCATCGTAGCTGCTGGATATGATCCAGAATTAAAGAGAAAATGTGAATTTTAAGTCATGGAATGTTTTGACAATCTTGAACAAGCTATAATTAAGTAGTCTAAACTTATCAAATCATGTAATCTTAAGACCACTCTATCACTGTTCATGTGCTTGGGTAGGAGTTAGAATTTCATGAGTTTGATGCTTCCAATGGTTTTAAAATAAAAAAAATTGTGGGATAAAGTAGATAAACAAGTATTGGAAGCATTAGCATTAAAATAAAAAATTTTGGAATATATGAAGGTGATGTACAGTTCTGGATAGATTTCATAGGAGGAGTTTGACTTTTATAATTCCAAGATGATATTTGGATTCCTTGTATAAAATTATGTAGGATTGGTCTAAGAAAATAATTATTACAAAGCTAAACAACTAACTTCAAGATTTAAGTTTAGAGTAAGGGTTTTAAAGAAGTTAGTGTACAAGGATTATATAATGGCTCTAATGAGTTGTATACACCATGTAATTATGTTTAGGACTTTAAGACATCCAAGAGGATATTGGGAAGTGGTTGACTGAAGGCATGCATGGTTGGAAGCTTAAGGAGCAAGTGCAAGAGTAAGGAAGAAAGCTTATGTTTAAGGTAGTGAATTTACCCATTTATGTGTGCTCGATGTATATGCTTGTGTTAATATCTTTATAATATGTGATGATGGTGTATGATATCCATAAATGATATATTCTCTTCCCTTTATGAGTTTATGGTCATGCATGATAGTGATAGGCATGGAGCATGATATTATGTAAATGGAAGATAAAGAAAGATAAGGGAAACATGTCATGCACTTGCATTCATCTTGTATGCATTGAATGGTACCGTTTGCTATTAAGATTCCCCGTAATCTCACCCTCCCATAACCAACCATAATAGGTTGTTTATGATGGAGGAATCATGCTTGATACATGAGCTAATGAATAGAAGAGAAAAAGTAAACAGGTAGTGGCATGTCATGTATATTATCCTTTTTACATAATGTTATGTAATATGCCATTATATGTAAAGAAAAATATTTGAAATAATTATGTCATAACCCCATGGTGTATATTAATGTATGAGAGGCCAAAGATATGTTTATGCATATTGAAAAAATTATTTGGAATTAAAGAAAGAAACTGAAATGGTAAAAATATAGGTCCGAAAGCAGTTTTGTTGTGGCTTCAGTTTGACCTAGAAAATGGAAGAACTAATTTATGAAATTTTATTTTCATGTAGTACACATCCATAGCTTTAAATTCATAGGTAACAAGTCTCATTTGGATGTGTATATCAAAAGAAATGAAATTCTAAAATTGAGACAATCTGGAATTTCCGGAATTTGCCATATGAATAGTAAAAAGTAACATTTAACTATATTGTTTAGCAAGGTAAATATGCATATTTATATTTTTCTCTTAAAGAACTATGAAATATCTTCAATTAGAATTTGGAACACCTCCATACAATTTTTCTATAATTAGTTATAAATTTTCAAATTTGAACTGTCAATCTGGAAATGACCAAATGAACAGTACCATAAAGTCAATTTTAAACATTTTACCGTATGGTTCATTAGTGCAGGATGGATGGAAGAAGTAAGGTTCATAAGGTAAGTGAGTAATGGAGGTCATATATGGATGAGTTATGTGGTTGAAAAGTGGTTGGATAGGTTGAATTAATGAAGTCTCTCATTCTCAATCCTACGACAGCAATCTTGGATAGTATGCCTAATGGAGTTGCAATATGAGCATAGGATTTCCCTATGTTTCGAACCAAGAACAACTAAAGTTTCTTACAAAAGAATATGGATTAGTGTTAAACCAAGAGTTGGAATTAAAGTAGAGAAGGACCTTCGTCATCACAAACCAATGGTTTGATCATGGTGAAAGGTCACAGAAATTAATCAACAACTATTTCAATGCAAATTTTAGAGTTAAGCTCAATTTACTTTCAAAACATAACACCAAGCATCAAAAACCTTAATCAAGTTCAAATATTGTTCTCAATCAAGCAAAACACATAAGGACAATAAGAGAGATCAATCTATTAACTAGAAATTTGACCTATAACGGCAATCAATGTCCAAGAATCAAATCAAGTACAAGAAGAACAACAATATACTCAATTGAAAGGAAATACACATTAAATGCAATATACAAATGCAAAACAAAAGAAAACAAGATATTTAATTTATTTTCTTGAAAATTTAGATTCTATGAAGAAGCAAACTACCTATATGCAATCTAGAACTCATATGAAATGCAAAACTACAAATACTAACAAGCTCAATAAGATGAAACCCCTTGTTAAAAGTGAATTTGACACTTGGATGACATAGGGAGCCAATTACTTAGCTCCTCGACAATGGTGCCATTAATGAGAAATTGTTTTTGCATTTAGCCTTGGGGGTTCTTCAATCAAAAATATTTAACCAAGGATTGTAGCAAGCCACAACCTCAGGTCATTCTCTCTTTTCTCAAGGAGCCTTTTATTGATTTCTAAATAACCTAAATTCCATGCAAAATATAATATTTACAAGGGGTAAAATGGTTTTATGATTTTCATATATAAAACTAAATTGTAATAAAGACAAATCCTAAACTACTTGTTTTTGGTATTTTTTAAAATATACTAGATGTGAAATGGATGATATGAAATCTCTTAAGAAATGGTTACTTTGTTACCATTTTACTTAAATATGGGAGTTGATACAACTTAGAAATCAAATGCAATCTTTTCCTTTATAAGAGAATTAAGCAAAACCAACAAAGATGGTCATACAATGAGAGCTCAATATAATAACTCAATAAATTCCAACATGACTCAATATCAACATTAATTTCAATTCTAATTCATAAACTTATCAACACATCAAGAGTAAAAATCAATCTCAAACCCAAATTGAAATATATATATATATATATATTAAGCTATGAAAGTACTTAAATCATACAATTAAATCCAACTACATCACAATTGTTCAACAAAAGTGAAATCTAAACACTAACAACATATGTAAACTAGAAAGCCAACAATATAATACCAAATACATATATATCAAAGGTTCAAATACATAAAAGAAAACTAACAACTCCCAATCGAAGCTTTAGACACAAGGCAAGCTCCTAATCCTCAAGAGTGGACTCCCTAGTTGCCTTGGTGCTATCACCACCAAGCTCACACATGCAACAACCATCAAGAAGAAGAAAGTCTTGATGGAAGAAAAATAGAGGTTGAGGCTAATAGAATGAGTGACAGAGATTAGATAGAGAATAGATATAGAAAATTAGGGCCTCAGTCAAATAGAGGTTACAATTTTGGTTAAGAGCATATGGGAGTTGGGTAGGTTGAGTTTCATGTTAGTTTTCATTAGTGGGTACCGAGTTTAGGTTCAAAAACTAGTAAAATTGCAAAGTTGCATACTGTGCTTATTTGTTGCGACGAAGGTGCATTCCTCTCGACGAAATGCATACTTTCAATAGCCAAAACTTGCATTTCAGTAAAGTCCCTAAGTGCCATTATGAAATCTCAAGTTTATTCCTTGACATTAATTCCAAGGTCCTTAATTGCCAATCTTCTAATTCAGCTACAAAACTCTAACTTTTCCTTGAGCTTCTTATAATCAAATTAAACTACCAAATCCTCATTTTTAGGCCTAGAAGACTAGAAAGTAGCCTAAAATAGGTAGGCTATCAGAATCCTTTAAGCAGAAGTCCTAAAAATATATAGAGGGTTTTTAGGGACTAAATTGCAAATAGAAGAAGTTTAGGGACTAAACTACAAAAAGAGAAGTTCCTAGGCAAATATGTAAATAAAGATAGGGACTCTAGGAGAGTCTTAAGGGCTCAAAAAGAGAGAGAAATGATTTGTAAAGAAATGACTCAACTATAAGAAAAGAAAGTCCTTTATGGCCCAAGTAAGAAAGTTCAAAGGGACAAAAGTGTAAACTATAAAGGTTCCATTGATTAAAGTTAATGTAGTGATCAATTAAGGGAACATAAGTATAATCTTTAAAGAATTAAGGGACATGGGTGTCACTCTTGAAAAATTCAAGGATACAAATGTAAATATGGAAATAACCATAATTTAGTAGAAGATAAAGGGGATTATTCTAAGCTGTATGAAGGCATCAAAATTTTGATTGGAGACCCCTATAAATTGATGTGAATTTCTAAAAAATTAAAGTTAAAATAAAAGTTTTAGGGTAATCTTAGATCAAATATCTAAAAAATGATATAACATTGGAAAGGAAGTCAAAGAAGATTATAGGAATAGAGGACCAGGGCTAAGGAATACCCGGGTGAAATATGAAAAGATAAAAATGCCCCTAATGTTATAAAAGTAAATGAAGAGCATTTTAGTCATTTCTATGGGCAAATCCTTAAAGTCTAATAATGTTAAAGTTAGGAAAAACTCATACACTGATTCTAATGTCAGAAGATAAATTATGAAACCTCGTAAAAATATATTCAGGAAATAGTCAGGCTTTTGGAATTCTGACTGAGCTGGTACATGATTAGAAAGGAATTTTCAAGAAGATTTATTCTTCCTCAAATTATGCCACCTAGCCATGATGATGTCATGAGGATGATGTATGAGGAGGAGAAGATGATGTAAGAAGGATAGTGGATGCTGTCTTGTCCATCCATTAAGTTGATGCAATATTGGCCATCCATTAGTAAGATGCAATCTTGGGCATGCGTCTAATCTTGGAATTGTCTATAAATTCCCCCTTGAGTGGCTGGCCAATCTATATAATCCATAGGTAAACTCTTGTAAAATTTCCTCTCAAGTTAGAAGATGTAATATATGGTCCAAGTGGTCAAATATTAAAAGTTACATCTTCTCCTAGTCCTTAACCTTGTAATCGGGAGGATTAATTGTTATATTAAATGGTTAGAAAGTATTTTATTCTCCTCTCATGCATGATGGATGAAATGTGTAAGAATAAGGAAATGATGGATTTGATTTGATTTTAAAGATAGCTAGGCTAAACAAGTTGTAATAGATAAGATTCAAGTGGTTATAACTTGTAGTTGGTTGAATTTCATGACTTGGTTGCCTAAAAGGGTGTCATAGCCTTGCTGTGTTCTACACCCTAGGATGTGATTTTGATTATTTTAAGGCTTTGAATGGATTCTACATGAAAAATTATGTGAAACCAAGTTGAGGAAGAGAAGTTGGAAGCATTAGAATAAAAAATACAGTTTTGGCACAAGAATGCTAGCTCTCGGCTGAAGGCAGATTATGGGGAAGGAATATGAGTTTAATATATCCAATCTCATATTTGGATTCCTCATGCAAGATTTTGTATGATTGTCTTATGAGAATAATTTTTAGAAAGCTAGAACATTAATCCTAAAATCAAGAGAAAGAGGTTAAGTTTAGAAAACTACTCTTGATTATGATGTAAGCTCTTATCCTAATGAGTTGTATGATCAATGTGACTAATGAGTTGCAAATTTTAAAATTTTATACCTAAGTGAAGCTTCCGCGTACCTAATTGCTTCCGAGTGCATACTAGGGGTAAAAGTAAGGATGTTTCATAAGCCATATAGCATTAGATATTCAAAGAAAATAATTGTCCAAAAGTACTTGCATGAAAAATGACCAAAATACCCTTTTGGCAATAGTTAATGCAATTAACTCTAGAACTAAAGTAAGCACAAATGGATGCAATAAAGCCCTAAAATACATGTAAAACCACTAGAAAATGCACCAATAAACATATTAAAATATGACATCATCATATTGCCTTTATGAGGTTCCATCAATCCCTATGAAGGGTATGCATCCAACCTTTTGCCTAGTCTTAAAAAACATAAATCAAGAGCATTAATAAACTTTATAAAATTAGTTTGTTAAAAAAAACATAAATCAATAAACTTTATGAACTGAGTTAGAGCACTTATCGTAGTAGCACTCAAACATATAAACATACATACATACACACGGTTGAATACCCTTCTCCCTTCTTCAAGAGCATTCTTGGTTATTTGTACACACATAACTAACCTAGGGTTAAAAGTTCTCAAATCATGACGATAGTCTTCTAGATTCTTGAACTCATCTACATAACTACCTTCCATTTGCTTTATAATATTTTGTTTTGCTCTTTTACACTTGTATATACTAACATACAACTTCAAATTAGTCTCCATATCGTTCTTCGTGTCAAAAGTCTTGTAATTTGGCTTCTCTTGAACCTTCCTCCTAAAATATATTGTCAACCAATCCACGTTGCCCTAGAATTCTTGAAAACTATGATGCATATATGTTTCAAGCATAAGGCCTTCCCTAGCAACCTTGGGTTAGACCAATCTTTGGATGCATATAATAGAAATGGTCGTCCTTTATGGAAAATTGCTGGTAAGGCCTAAACTTTACATGGTTTCTTTAGTATTTTCATTAGTTTTTTTGATACTTTTACCCTGATATTTTGCATACAATTGTACCTTTGTGATGATATTTGGTTTATACATTGTATTATGGTTATTTAGGGATAAAACAGTCAATTATCTCATCCAAACTATAATGCCTTGATCTCTAAATTGTTTAATTTCTACAAAGATCTTTACTTTTGGTTGTAGGCATTTGGAGGAGGTTTAAAGACTCAAACTAGATCATGAAAGAAGTCACAAAATCAAAAGGACCAAAATGAAAATAGCTAAAATGTAGGACTAGAAGTGCCACTGTGTTCTTCAGTCATGACAAGAACCTATTTCTATGTTCACTAGTCGTGACCTAAAAGCTATTGAGAAACACTTGCTGTATTCATTGGTCGTGACCAAAAATTCTCTCTGGTCACAACTAAAAGACATCTTAGTAAAGCTGTGTTTTTGAATTAAGTTATTTTATAGATAAGGTAAAAGGAAGTAGCATCCATTAAAATCAGTAATGTTCATTCCCAGATTTAGACAATAGGAGGCTCAGCATTTTCTTTCAACTCCTCCACTTAACTTTAATCCAAATTCTCCACTTTTACACCTTTCTCTACCATTTTTCCTAATTATACACCAATTAAATCACTTCCACCACCTTCTTCTCTACCTTTCCATTACATTTTTAGTATTTCTCATGGTAAAAACTCCTTATAGCAATTGTGACAAGAGTGGATCTGTGAGGGTCTAATTTCTTAGTCTCTTAGTGATGGAGGATGAAGCTTGAGGTCAATAGATATATTAGGTAGTTATCTTAGTCTAATATTTGTTTATTCATGTTTTAGAGTTTCTAGATCTAGGAATTTCCATTATTTTGTGAGACCTAAGTACCAATTAGTTATTATTGTATTTGACTTGGTTAATTATCAATGATTGTTGGTAGTTAAATCGATTGCTCTGGATCTCTGGTTGCTTATTAATAGCCATTTGAGGGAAATTACATCATCTATCTCAAATTACAAATTAAGTAGTTTTTAACAATGCATTAAGAAGTTTTAAACTTAAATTTGATCAAAGTATTTTTTGACTAATTGATGTATGAACTTAATCAATTGATTGAGGTTTTTATTTAGACTTAGTGATTTCATAACTCCCATATCTATTTAATAGCAAGGATAACTAAGTTTTAATCACCAAGGTCTTATTTATCATGCTTTCCCATAATCCAAAGTATTTCTTCATTTGTTCAAAACACCAAAAATATCTATATTTTAACTAAAATTTTATCTTTCTTGTACCATAGTTTTATCAAACCAAAATCGTAGATTTTACTGAAGTTTTCAATGCTTTTATTAACCAATTTCTAGGTTTCTAATAAAAAGCTCCTCAAGAAGAATAATAAGGTTGTACCCTATACTACATTATTTAGTATAAATAGTATTTTGATGGCTTAGAAGGTGACATTATGTTCCAATCAATAGCGCTATTGCCGGGGAGCCAAGCAATTGGTTGTCAACTCCATTTTTGTCTTGGGTTATCTCTTGTTAAGCTATAGTTTATGTGTTTACATTTCATAGCATTAAAATTTTGTGAAATAGAAACATATATATTATTTTCTTTCACTTTTACATTTGCATTCATGCATAGCATTTCACATTTAGACTACTTAAGTTTAGTTTGGTTGTTCCACCATTTTCTGCTTGATTGAGTATAAAGGTTTTTATTTGAAAATAGAGTGCAAAGATAGATCTTGAGAACTTTCAAATTTGATTATGAATCATTCTTTACTTGCACAGAGTTTTGGATATTGTTCATAAGTTTTTGAGTGTATTTGGCTGAGTAACTTAGTTTTGCTTTTCAAGTTTATATGAAGTCTATACTTTCTGTAATTAAGTCGTGACCAACATCTTGGTTAGTCAAGACCAAAACTACTTTGTTTTTACAGGGAAGAGTCTCTTTGATTTTACCCTATCTCTCAACTCATACTGCTCTATGTCTCCTAGTCGTGATCATAAGTCATTTTAGTCCAAAAGTAGTTTTGCCACTAAAAATTCTTTTGGACTATTCAGACTTATTTTTTTGCACAACTTGCTTTCTGCATATAGTTTTGAGAGTGTATAGTCATACATACATACATCACATACCCCATATACACTTGCATCCATTGTATCTCATTTGTTTTATTTCAAATATGTGTTTTTGCAAAGTAATTTTGCTTGTTTTCTTTTGGTTGCTTTTGGTGTTGCATGCATAAAAGGAATGAACCTTTAGTAACTTGTGATCCTGAAATTGAGAGGTCATTTTGAAAACTTAGGAAGGAGTTTAGAGAACAAGAATCTAGCAAAGTTTTAGTTGAAAAAGAAATAAGATTTCAAGAATCTTGTTTATTCTTTAGTGACACTAGGTCTAAAATTGAACTTAACCTAGAAATTATTTTAAATATTCCTAACATAGTTGCGGTTAATCAAAATGGGAGCAATAAGGATGTACATAATGATGTAGCTAATAATGTAGAGGATAATAGGAGAGTTAGGGACATTAATCATTCACATGTCAATTATGATCCTTATGGCTTCTATACTGACGAAGTAAATTTTGAGATAAAAGGAACTTTGATTGCAACTTTACCAAAATTGTATGGCGTTAAAGGTGAATATCCACATTGGCACCTACAGACCATGCATATGATATGTTCTTTCATAAAGCCTCCATTGACTACCTTAGATGATGTCTTGAGAAGATGTTTTCATTTTACTGTGGAAGGGAAAGCAAATGAGTGGTTGTATAATTTACCTAATCATTTTATCAATCTAACATGGGATCAATTGAAGACAACTTTCCTAGAAAAATTTTTCCCTGCTTCCAAGAAAACTAAAATGAAAAAGGAAATCATGAATATCCAATTGCAAGATGGGGAGTCATTGCATGAATATTAATGAGATTTATTAATTTATTGGCTAGATGCCCACAGCATAATATAACTACAACTGATCTGGTTGATATCTTCTTTGATGGGTTGTTACCACATAACAAGGTTTCACTAAATGTAGCTGCTAATGGATCCTCGAGAGACAAAAAACAACAAGAGAGCTAAATTTATTTCAAAAGATGGTAAATAAGGATCATCAACCAAAAGATATTAGGAGAATGCCTATAACTTCTTCAAGTAATTCCAAGGAAATTTTATATGAAATTGCTGCCTTTGAAAGCCAGATAGAGAAGAGGATGAGTTTAATCAAAAGGGAACTCTAATCCACTAGCAAGTTAATGCTATAGGTTTTTCTTAAGATTTGGTTACTAGATATGAATCTTATGGGTTTATGATGCATGCCATGAACACTTGTGAGAGTTAATATAAAGAGGTTTCAGCAATGGATGTATCCAGGAAGGGATATTCAGTTTAAGAAGAGAGAGATCCCTATTTAAACACCTATAATCAAGGATGACAAATTTTAGATGGGGGAGTGGAGATAACAAGCTTAATCAATTTCAAAGAAGTATAACTTCTAGTACTTACTAAGATAACTCAAGTCCTATTGCTCCAACCCAATCAAATACACTGGCAATACCTAGAGTTGAAGATTCATCTATATGAATAACATGGATAGTAGGATGACTCATATGGACAATAATTTGAAGGAAAATGATAGTCAATTCAACTCCATTGCAACAATTATCCAAAGCATGAAGAAGGATAATGCTGATGTGCAAAGGAAGATTGAAGAATTGAGTTTGAAGAATTCAGATATTTCTAGTCATTTGACACAATTCTCAAATATAGTGAGTGGCATTCAAGCCAAGAATAGTGGTAGTATTCCTTCTAATACAGTTATAAATTCGAAGGCTTTAAATGATATCTCACTAAGAAGTGGAAAAAATGTTCGATTAAAAGGTGATGATACATCTAATGAGGATAGTGAAGATTTTGAAAATGATAGTGTAACATCCTACTGTTAACCCCTTAGAGTACATATTCAAAAGTATATTTGATTAGCAAAAGTATTAGTTTAGCCCAAATTTCGTGGTTTAATTCATCCATTTACTAGGTCGAACTGGAGCTGAAATTTAACTGCTCTAGGACTTATGTTTTTACCATTATCACTTTCTTTCATAATTCCCATTAATTATTCTAGCATGCATAAATCATCCTCTTGACTTCCTATACATTCATATATATCATGTGAACATTTCATAATTATTCCGCACATTTCCATTACATATATTGGCATATTACATATTACATAAATGGGAAATTCATACAACACATGCTAGACCATTCAACTTCTCTACTTTCCTTCTTCCATTCTTTGGCTCTCCTTCAAGCATATGTCTTCCAAATTAATTGACCTATTATAGTTTTGGGGAGTCTTAGTAGAAAATATTACCATTTACATATGCAAGATTGATGCTAATGCATGATATGTCATTTTAATTAATCTTATTTTAGTTAGTGACATAGCATGATGCTTCATACTTTATATAAAAATGAATGACCATGGAAAGCATGTTATAAGCAGCATTTTCAACCATATTTATCATTTTACAATATCATTCAATCAACTTAAACATGTCAGTAGATAATCAGTCTACATCAAGGACATAAAGAGGTAAATCAACTACCTTATACTTAAGCTTTTCTCCTTTTCTCTTGCACATGCTCCATAGGCTTCCCAACCATATGACTTTTAGTTAACATCTTCCTAATATCCTCTTGGATATCTCAAGGTCATAAATAAATCCACATTGATCATACAATTCATTAGCATGATAATCTTACAAGTGGAAGACTAGTTCTCTTAACTTCTATCTCTTAATTTTAGGTTTAGTGTTCTAGCTTTGTAACAATTTTTCTCATAGGCTAAATTTATAAAAATCAAACTCCTTCACCTATTATGCACTGTGGCCAAGAGACATGCTAACATGGTGCTAAAATGCCACTTTTGATTCTAATGCTTCCAACTTCACTTCTTTTACTTAGTTTCACATAATTTTTAATGATAAATCTATTTGAATCTTTATATTCATCAAAATCACATCCTAGGCATAAAATCCAGATCAAGCCATGGTAACCCATAGTCACCAAGTCATGCAATTCAACCATATACAAGCTAGAACTACTTGAATCCTATCTGTTCTAACTTATTTCATCAATTTATAACACCAAGCTCATCCTTTTACTCACCCATATAGATTCATCCAGCATGCTTAGGGAGTGCATAATTTAATTTCTAACCACTTAATCTAACAATTAGATTGCTTAAATACCCCTTGAATTTGTCACCTTGTCTTGCTTTGAGTTTTCATTTTTAAGAGTTTCCCCTCTATTTTCTTATACATGGTGTGCTACAACTAAAGGGGCATATATAGAAAAAAAAAGTTGAGATTAAATGTATGGCTAGGATTTAATCTCATAATAGATGACCAAGTTTGTACTGACAAATCAATGGCCAAGATTGAGCCAACCAACCTTACTTACATCATCTTTTATTTTTCTTGCTTCATCCACATGACATCATCATGCTATGTGACATCATCATCCAGTTCAATCTTGTACCAGCTTAGTCCAATTTTCTAAAAATTAGACTATTTTCTAAATATATTTTTTTCTAAAGTTTCATAATCTATCCTCTGACATTAGATTCAGTGTCTACATTTTTTCTACCTTTGACATTCTTAGATTGGTTATAATTTAATTACCCAAGCCTTAAAAAATTACAAAAATGCCCTTAGTTCATTTTTATAACAATTAGGGGAATTTTTGTCTTTTCACATCTCCAGGATATTTCTCATAATTACCCATGTTTAATTTCTTGTCTAGGGTCATATTATTTATTAGATATATGATTTAACATTCTCTGAGAATTTTTATTTCTTCAAAAATTCATATCAATTAATCAAGGTCTCAAATCAAAATTATGTTAGTCAAACTGCTTAGGAGAATCCCCTCTATCTTCTCTTGAATTTTGGGAACATTTTCAAAACTGAGGTTTGTGTCCATCTTTTTCAAAAGTGTCATCAACATCCCTTAATTTTTTATAATTACACTTATGTTCTCAAGACTTGTCACTACTTTAACTTTAAGCCTTGGAACTTTCATACTTTTTACTTAGGTCCTAAAAGACTTTCTTAAGGCCTTGTGGAGCTCAGAAATTTTCTCTATATGTTCCATGTTCATCTTTTAATTATAGGTAAATTCTATGAATTTTCTTAGGTCATACTCTTCCTCTAGCTATCTCTTTTTTAATTTCTCATAAAATGCCTCTTATTGGCATTCTGAGCATCTAATATTTATGTCCCTCACACTATTAGCCTTTTGGGGATGAGACTAATTTTATAAACTTCTTTAGTCTCTTAAATATTTATTCCCCATCTTTACGTATATTTTTCAAGCCTCTGCATGGCTCAAATAATTATATCCAGATACATACCTCAAACTGAGCCATTATACAGAAAATTCCATTAAAGTTACTTTAGGGGTACTTTTGTCATTTGCCTTCATATAAAAGGCCTCTATGCCTTATTTCCCATTTTCTGGGACTCTTCTAGAATTTTTTGGATATTTTCCATAATTATCACTTTTCTCCTAAAACTTCTATAATTATTTACATACTTACCCTAGGAACTTTCTCTATTTGTAATTCAGTCCCTTAACATCTCTGTATGTTTCTAGGACTTCTACTCAAAGGGCTTAAAATTTGGGATGTTACAATCTTCATATGAGGGTTTTGAAAATTACTCTATTTTAGCAAAGATAAAGTGTATTGACTCTTCTACAGTAAAAGCTCTTTTATTGAAAAATCTATATGCCTTGCTATGATTAGAGTAACCTAAAAATATATCCTCATCAGATTTAAGATTGAATTTACCCAAGTTTTTTTGTTATTGTTGTTGATGAACATTTGTTGCTAAAGATCCACATATAAGCTATGTTTGGTTTCCTTCTTTTGTATAGCTCATATGGTGTCTTCTCAAGCAAGCTTCTAACGTAGGCTCTATTTGAGATGTAACATGTTGTGCTCATCACCTCAACACAGAATACTTGAGAAATCCCATTTTCATTAAGCATAGCTCTTACTATGTCAATGAAGACTCTATTCATTCTTTCCACTACTCCATTCTATTAAGGTGTTCATGGAGCCAAGAAGTTGTGGTATATTCCATGTTCCTCTCAGAAGTTGGCAAATTCATAGTTTTCAAACTCTCCTCCATGATAGGTCTTCATAAACACAATAGAAATACCTTTCTCATTTTAAACATTTTTGGCAAAAATAACAAAGGCTTCAAATGTTTCATCTTTAGAATAAAGAAACAAAGTCCAAGTAAATCAATAATAGTCATAGACTATAACAAGAGTATACAAGTTCCCCTACACTTTTGAGTCTTGTTGGACCAATCAAATCCATATGAAGAATTTGAAGTGAACTTTTAGTTGAGATTGCCTTCTTTAATTTAAAAGAAAATTTGGTTTGTTTCCCCTATTGGCAAGCATCACAGACAATATTAATTTAAAAATTTTTTTTGGTAAACTAACTACTAAATCTTTTCTAATCAATTTTAAAAATTGACTCATATTTACATGAGCTAATATTTATACCAAAGCCAACTTTATTTGTTTTCCCATAAACCAATTTTCAGAAGGATTAGAATTGATATAGATAGTATAATAGTTATCATACCTTGATGCTCTAAGTTTTGCTATAGTGTAACAGTTACCATGTAAGGAATTGAAAGACACGCAGCGGAAATTATCTTAAAAATTTTTTCATTCCTTGCCAGGATCTACCGTATGTGTTTAAGTCAAGTGGGAAGAAGCATTACCCTCAGTGTGTCTCAGCGACTTCCACAGCTTTCGGTCACGACGTTCACAGCTTCTCTCTGCGGCTCGTGCTCCCTTTCTGATCACAAGAAGTCGACGACTCAGGTCGGCTTCCTCTACTGGTATCCACACGAACAGCTTTTCAACCACGAACGACGTGCTAGCGTCTCTTGTCCCTCCAGGGCTCTCTCAAGAGTTTGTCCTCTCCGTCTCTATTTCGGCAGTTTCTTATCTGCAAACCTTTTGCAGAGTCCCCTTCGGCCTTTTTTGTGTTCTATGTGTGTGTCTCTTTTAAAACGTAGCTCCTAATATTAGATATATAGGATGCTCTACGTTTTCCCTGACCGAAAAAGATTTTAGGAGTTAATCTTATATTAATTCCGAAAAATAATACAATATCATATATTGTATAATTTTATAAGAAACTAATTAAATAAATAATATTAAATCCGTCCCACAGATTTAATTACCTATTTATTTAACTTTAAATAAAGATGAGACTGAACTATATTTGATTTATTCTCATAAAACAAATTTGAGATATCCTATCAATTTGAATTTCAAATTCAAACATGATAAGGATTTAATTTATCCTTAAAATTAAATCTTATAAATATCTCTTATATGAGATATCCTATCAATTTGAATTTCGAATTCAAACGTGATAGAGATTTAATTTATCCTTATAAATTAAATCTTATAAATATCTCTTATATGAGATATCCTATCAATTTGAATTTCGAATTCAAACGTGATAGAGATTTAATTTATCCTTATAAATTAAATCTTATAAATATCTCTTATATGAGATATCCTATCAATTTGAATTTCGAATTCAAACGTGATAGGGATTTAATTTATCCTTATAAATTAAATCTCATATATCTCATATATATAATATATATATACGAATTTATATATATACGAATATAAATATAAATAAATATATATACATTCACCTGGATCATTCATTGAATCTGGACATGTCTTAGATTCAATGAATCTGGACATCATAGCTCGTGTTGGGCTATTTTGTGTGCGACCCTGTAGGCCTATATGAAGTTGGCAGTGGGCCATTTGCTATACTAGCCCACAAGTCGCAAGCGGTCTCTAGCAAGACATAACGACTACCCAAATCATATGAGGATCGATAAACGATGTAACCTTTTATACAACCATATCATGTCCCTTCTGTCACGCGATATTTTGGTCATGGATGAGGCATGGACGATGTCATCCTCCTATTCCCGACCGTTACTTTCTCGATCCCTAAGTAGTCTGACTATAGAAATGGAACTACCTTTCCATTACAGTATGGCCATACATTTCTCAGACTTACTCATCGAGGGGCCCAGTAATATCTCTCCACGAATGTGAGGGACAAATTCCATCTTGACCATTCACATTTCTCCGCATGAAAAACCACTAAGCCCGAACATAGTCTTTATGATCACTCGATCAAAAGTGACTTTTGACTAGGTCAAAGCTGAGCGTTTTGTCATGTAGGAATACATGATGATCTCAGGTCAGAGGGCATATTGACATGGTTTGTATATGAGAGAAGCTTATGACGTTACCCATGCAGTTCTCTCATAGCGGGTCGGTCCAACACCCTATACTCTTACATGTGCTTATGACTTTGATTTATATCTCTATACATTTTCAAAGTCATACTGGTCTTATTTCATCTGTGCTCCCACATAGATGATCGACCAGGGACATTTAGGATAATATCATGAATTATCCAAGGATGGTCATCATAGTAAACATGCAAATAATATGATAACTCAATTAATAAATTCATAAATCAATAATGTTCATAAGACAATGATTGGCCCCTAGGGCACAATTTCCAACATACCATCCCTTAATGCTCTAAGTGTTGCCTTCAAATTATCTTTGTTAATGTCAAATCCTTCTTGTTGATGATCATGCATTGTTCAGAATCAAAGATCACCCAGTTGCTTTTAGCAAGTTATGGTAGAGCTCATCCACATAGTAGACATCTTCAATTATTATGTCATCCTTGCTTCCAATTTCTCCAATACCAGCAATTGTTCCAGACTGATTTCATCTGAAGCTTACTTTTCCTCTTTCTTTAGGTGTGAGCTTGAAGAATTTGTCAGTATCTCCAATCATATGTCTTAAGCGTCCACTATCAATATACCACTTAGTTATTTTGGATACTTTGAGATATACCTACAAAAAGAATAATATAATTTTAGGTACCCATATCTTTTTGAGTCCTGATTAGTTAGCTGACACACTTTTAACTCATAACTACCTTTAGGTACCCATTTTAATATCCCATATGTTCCCATCTTATTGTTATAACAAAAAGTAGCATTATGGACCTTAGGATTGCCTTTTGTAAATCTAGCAAATGGATTGGAAATATGAATAGAAGTTCTAAAATAGTTCAATATTTGCTTTTGCCCTTTCTCTTATCTAGATTTGGATCATATCTAATTCCAAATTTTTCAGAGATGCATCTCTAATTTCCTAAAATTAAATTAAGTATCTCACTGTCTTTAGTGAATATTTGAAGAGTTTTAGTTAACTCTTATTCTTTTTCTCGATCGTTTCACACTTAGTACAAGATTGTACTGATATTTTCTGAACATTTTGAGCATTTATCTCAATCTGTTCTTCTAAGGCCTTTATTTTCTTTTTGGAGTTTACTAACTCCTTAGCTATCCTATACAATTTATTTCTCAAATCATTATATTCATACAGAAGCTCATCATACGTAGGTTCAAGATTTATTACCTCGTTAGTTTCTAACTCTTCTTAATAGACGAGACATATATTTGTAACTTCTTCATAGTCACTGCTATCTTCATAAGATGATGAACTATCTCCTCAAATAGACAAGACTAAGGCTTTCCTCTTTTAGTATCTGTCATTTTTCTTCTCTTTGTCCTTCCTCAAAAATTGAGGATAGTCAGCCTTGATATGGCTAGACTTTTTGCATTAATAGCAAATAATTTGATCCCATTCTTTTGAAGTTGACGTTGAAGGGAAATTTCATTTTGATTGAAATTTCCTTCCAACTCTATTTTTGTAGAACTTCCAAAATTGTTTGACAAGAAGTCTCATTTCCTCGTCTTCCAGCTCATCTTCTTCTTTATTACTTTCCTGAGCCTTGAGAGCAATGCATTTATGATGTTTCTCCTTTAAGTACTTCTTGTATTTTTGTTTCCTCTCAAATTTTGATAGACTCCTAAAGAGTACAGTAACTGATCTCATTGATTCTTTTTTTGATTCATCAATTATTGTTACCTTCAGATCCCATTCTCTAGTCAGGCAGTATAGAATCTTTCTCAATTGATCCTCTTGGCTATATCTTTTGTCAAGACCAATTAAATGATTTATTAGATATGAGAATCTTATTTCCATTTATCTTATACTCTCTCTCGGGTTAATCTAGAATAGCTCAAATTTAGTGATCAGAGTATTGATCTTGATTTGTTTAAAGCTAGACGTTTCCTCATGGCAATCTCCAAGGCTTCCCACATTTCTTTATAGTCTCTAGGCTGGATACTCTGAAGTACTCTTTTTGACTAAGATCACATGTTAGTATGTTGATAGCCTTATCACTAAGCATGATCAATTTCTTGTCGTCATCATATTCATTTGGAGGCTTTAAAACTCTTCTCACATCAACTACTTTCATTGGAACATAGTTCCATTCTTGAATACCAAAGCCCTACTATAAAAACTTCATAAATGACTTCATTCTTAGTTTCTAGAATATGAAATTTTCTCCATTGAACCTTGGTGGCTTCGTTTTAGAGCTTCCTTAAGGTAAGACGTTATCACCAAAACCTACCATATTAGATTTTGAGACGGTTAAGTCTTTTTGCATGAGACTTGCTCTGATACCAAATATTAGTTCTAGCAGTTACATCCCAGAGGGGGTAAATTGGGTAATATTTAAAAATTTAAATATTTGGTTAAATAAAATAGATAAATAAGAAGAGATTTTATAAAAGGTTGAAGGAAGAAGTTTACATAGTAGATTTATACTGGTTCAATATAAACCACTTGGCCTACATCCAGTCCTCAGAGTCTCTCTTGAGTGTTTCACTATATCTCTAAGATTAACTGGGCTCTTAGTGCCTTAGTACAACAATCGTGATATACGATTGGTGGAATTAAAAAAATAAGTAATAGGGTAAGTTTATAATAACATTATTAATTCTTCATCAATTTGTATTGATTTGTTGCTGAGTCTATGGTGAGCTTGTTGCTTCATACAAGTGATGTAAGTGGTGTGTAAGACATTAATGGTTGATATGAAGAAGGAATGACAAGTGAGGTGACAGCTATTTGATGTTGACTTCATAGTGAACTTCTTGTGATAAGAGTATTTAGTAGGTATAAGCTGAATTACTAATCTTCAATATCTTTTGTAGGCAATAATGGCTTCTAACCCAATTACTTAGAAGGTTAATGAAAAGAAGAAGCAAATATTGCCTGAACACATAGGTTACAAACTAGGCAATTGTGATTTTATACTTTGATCCACACTTGTCAGAGCCCAATGGTTCTATTTGGTGCTAGAGTTGAGAACAATGAAATTCTATGTGTTGGATTCATTGACTCAAAATGTTTATATTAAGAAGAGAAAGAAAACCAATTCAAAAAGGAATGACATGATGTTTGTAATCAAAGCTTGTGTAAGTGAATCATTTACCCTTTACATGTACAAATATGTATTAACTAAATTGTTGACCTATGCAACTATCTTTTGAGCAGAGAGATTGGTTTTATGATATCATTAGATTAGTTAAAACTAACCTTCTTAGGGAGGGGAAGAAGACAAAGGGTGATATTATTTAGACCCTAGTTCTACTTCAAAACAATTTATGAGTCATTGAATTAGTTGGTATTCAGGTTTGTAGAGGGTTACTTGTTTTAAGTTGTTTATATTATTGATATCATTGTCTCTGCAAGCAAGACTGTAGGGTACATGTATTGATATGGTTGAATAAATGAGAGTTGAATTCACCACTTGATTATAATGAGGAATACATTACAGAGTTTAGACGTAACATAATGTGGTGGCTGGTAAATCATGAGCTCAACATAAGGCAAGAATTTACGTTAAGCCTACTTCCACCAAGCGAGACCACTATATTGAGCAAATGATGTTGCAATTTTTGTAATGTAAAGTCTTTTTAATAACTTTAATCATTGACTGACTGATATTTTGACTTAGTTAATCACTTGTCAGTGTTCAATTTTTAAATGATCAATTTTTAGTGTTCAACTTTTGTAATGCTCAACTTTGTAATGACTATGACCATATTTTGCAATGACTATATACAAATTTTTCCTTAGACATATATTTGTAATGATATTTTTAATTCATGCTTTTCCCTTAAAGAATGAGATTTGCAACTATATTTCAACGTTCAACTCAGCTAATGTATTTGCAACTCCCTCAATGGGATTTGTAACTTTTTCTATGGGATTTGCAACTTCACCAAAAGGGTTTGCAACTTCTTACAATGGGATATGCAACTTCGTCAATGGGATTTACAACTCCTCCAATGGGATTTGTAACTTCCTGCAATGGGATTTGCAATTTCACCTAGGGGCAACTCACCTATGGGATTCGTCAATGGCATTTGCAACTCCAGCAATGGCATTTGCAATTTCAACAATGGGAGTTACAACTCCTTTAATGGGATTTGTAACTTCTTGAATGGGATTTACAACTTCTCCTAAGGGGTTTGCAACTTCGTCAATAGGATTTACTACTTCACCTATAGTATTTGCAACTCCTCCAATGGGATTTACAACTTCACCTAAGGGATTTGCAGCTTCACCTATGGGATTTGTAGCTTCGTCAATGGGATTTGCAACTTCACCTATAGGATTTGCAACTCCTCCAATGACATTTGCAACTCCTTCAATAGCATTTATAACTTCAACAATAGAATTTGCAAGTCGTCTAATGGAATTTGCAACTTCAATAATGGAATTTACAACTTCCCCTTACACATTTTGCAACTAAAATTGTAACTTATTGCTAAAGGGATTTGCAACTTCTGCAATAGAATTTACAACTCGTTTAATGATATTTACAACTTCAACAATGGGAATTGCAACTTCCCCTCATACATTTGCAACTCTGAAATTGCAACTTATATATAGTCATAATGCACAATTTCACTCAATGATCATAAGCTACTTATGGCATTTATAAAAAATCATCCTACGCATGACAACAATTACATTGCGTATAATCAAATGAAAAGCGAACATTAATATTCTACATGCTCCAAATGTTTCTTGTCAATAGCAGTGTACACTATATTATATGCACCATACATTTGCAATATATGCCCTAAATATTATACGCAAAAAGGATCAATTATATACCACAACCCATATCAAAAAATATTACAAAGATGTTGGATTATACATGCAAATGACCTCCAAAACATATCCCTCATATACCAATAGCGAACTTTATATTGGATTTGGATTTTACCTTCAACATTATATACAAAGTTCCTACCTACATGGAAAAAATAAAAAATTTCCTTTGAAGATGTCAACCCAATATTAGATGTTATCTTGCCCACTAACTTGAAACAAACAAACCATTCATCAAAATCTTACACCCCTAACAATTATCATTCAACACTTTACAAGATGCCCACAACCCGATCTTCAGCATACAAAGTACTAAATATGTTGACGTAATGGTTATAAGTTTTTCTATGGAGTAGTAAATATCTTAGCTCAAATTGTCAAAACTATTACTGAAGTTATAAATGCCATTAGAGAAGTTGTAAACCCTAAAGCAATAGCAATTACTTCTTCTTACTGAGAGTTCTAAATGTCTTACGAAAAGTCATCAAAAACTATTGGTGAACTTGCAAATCCTATTGCAAGAGTTACAAACCTGAAAACAATATCTTGTAATTTTAGAGTTGTAAATGTCTTACGAAAAGTTGTCAAAACCATTACTAAAGTTGTAAATCCCATTACAGGAGTTGCAAACCTGAAAACAATTGCAATTACTTGTTACAAAGCTGTAAATGTCTTAGCTCATGTTTTCAAAATCATTACTGAAGTTGCAAATCCCATTAGAGGAATAGTAAATGACCCAACTAATTGCACCTAACTTTTTCCACATAGTATTAGATGTCTTGGCTAAAGTTGCGAATATTATTCATGAAGTTATAAATACTATTAGAAAAGTAGTAAATCTCTCATGTACTTAGTTCAATGACTGACAAGTAAGTCGTATTATAAACATTCTGTCATGCAAAAAGCAAGGGTATGCTCTTTCATAAATGACTACTCTTTCATGCTCAATATGAATAGGCTGAAAAGGAATACCCCAATGTGGAAAGCAATGGACTGCAGTCCATAAAAAGCAATGGACAAAAAGCAATTGATAAAAAGCAATGAATGCATGATTTCTCCTACTGCTTTCTTAAACTAATCGAAGCTACAATATCAGCTACAGTCTTTCTCCCATGGTTACCATTAGAATGAACAAAACAATGGTGATTATCAGAAGAGTAAAAGAAGAAGATTTGTGTCAAAAATTTACTTACACTTTCTCCTTTCCAACTTCAGCTCAACTAAAAATGTCTCTCATAAGGTTCATCTCCCATGCACGACAGCAGTTCCTCCTTCAGATTGATGCATGAGTAATACATTTTATTTATTCTAGGGGTAATTTGGTCTTTTATCTAAATTATAAAAGAGAGATTGGGCATCCTGCCCAATCTCTCTTTTTAGATATTTATATGCTAAAATTATCCTTTTAAAATTCAGTTGGGCTTTCTTTATCTTTTTCCCTAAATGATTTTAGTTAACAAAATAGGAAAACAATAGCTAGATAAAACACACATTTAAAACAAAAAAAATCTAAATATATATAGCATATATGATGAATATCATAACAGCAAAATAGCAAATGGTTTATTTTAAAGGTGGGAAATAAAATAAATCAAGAACATGGAGCATGAAAAAAGGAGAAAAACTCAACAAAATAGTTTTAAAAGGTAGGAATAAATTAAACGAAATTTTAAATTATATTCAAATATATTAATTTTAAAATTTGAATAATAAAACAAATATATTAAAATAGGTACACAAGTAGTTAATAGGACTAGTGGAGTGGTGGCTACCCAGGAAAAAAGGATATTAATTAAACGAAAAATGGGAATAACAAAATACATGAATTACATTTTTTTTTAATTAAGGAGGACTATTGAGGTGGCACGCTGTACCTACTTTCGGCCCTACTTTTATAAATGTATAGGTATGGATATGGATATAGTACAGAATGAATCATTTCTGAATATTAAAACTTTGTTAAATTTCCATAGCAAATTAATTGAGATTTATGTTTTTTTGAAAAATAATTAAAAACATCTTTTAAAAATATTATATTATTTTTGTTATAATCCATATTCAATAATATTTTGATGATATCAAAAATAATTTAAAATAATTATGTAAAAAATAACTCAAAATAATCAAAAGTGTTTCTGTGTTTAAATGATGTTAAAAAGAAAAACATAATGAGTTAATCAATTAATCAATCGATTAATGAGTATCAATTAATTGATTAGTTATTCGATTAATGTCAGGACAATGTTATGTACTATAAAAGAAAATCAATGAATCGATTAATAAGTGTCCATTAATCAATTAAGTGTTCAATTAATATCATCAAGTTGCTCTATATAATTGAACATATAAGTCAATTAATCGATTATCTGTTCGATTAATTTATTCAAAACAGTTTTTCCTTTATTCAAAAGAAACTTTATTAATCGATTAATTTATATTAAAGTATTAACTATTCGATTAATCTGTTAAGAATCAGTTTATAAAAATTAAATGTGAATCCATTAATCAATTGGTTAATCGATTAATTTACATTAATGGATTAATTTTTCGATTAATGTGTGTTAAAAATATTTCTGTGTCAATTTCTCCAAAGATATTAATCGACTAGGGATTCGATTAACTTACATTAATCGACTAGTTATTCGATTAACTTCATATATTTCAAAAAATTTCTCTATTGAAACTGATTGTATCTCTCTCTGAGCTATATATGTTTGATTCAAACTTGAAATATGCTCATGTTTCTCATCATTCATCATCATAAATCTTTTGAGAAATTTATCTTATCAATCTACATTGAATATAGTTGAACACTTTGATCAATGTGATGCTATATTTTCTATTTTCTACATTGATTGAAACATTGATTGCATTAATGGTGATTAATCGATTAGTTGATCGAATTAATGATGATTAATATAGTATATTTTTTTTAGAAAGACATATGAACTTTATTAGAACTTGATCTTTATAATATGAGTTGATTATTAGTTGTTTATACATAATCAATACTTAAACTCCTGACAAATCTTTGAGATTGAATGTGTTCAGAAAAGGCTACAAGTTTGAAATGATGAAGGCTACGTCAACAAAAACTTGTTATATTTCGCAAAGCATTAAATTCTCACTTAACCACCAACGGCGCCTTCACTCCAACAGTTACAACAGTTACAAGCTTGAGTCTAAAGGCTGCTAAACAAAGTAAATGCTATTTAGGAAGACTCAACATTAATGAAGAGAACAACGAATAGACGAAAACAACAATGACTGAATTTATTATATTCTTTCTTCATTACTCTATAAACCAATATTATTGTGCTTCGGTGTTCATCATCATATACACTCTATGAGAGAGATTGAGAATATTTTTTATTCATTTTGTAGACTTAAGAGATTGGTTCTCTTAAGTTGGGATTATTACCTTACAGGAAGTAAATGGGAGTAATTGAGAGAATCAATTATTGTACTGAGGCGCCAAGAGCCTATTTCAAATTTTGAAGATAGTTGAAAATCTTATAAGACCTTTGAGAATTGGACGTAGGACAAGAGGATTAGTCTAAACCAAGATAAACTAACATGTGTTGATCTTTCTATCATTCGGTGAAATCTTTCTAATCACTACACTATTTACTCTATTATATTATGTCTGTCTTTCAACTTATCAATTTACATCAAAACATTTTAAAACACCCAGTTCACCCCCTCTATTGGGTGTTTATGTCGAGACTAACAATTTTAGCTGAGCTTGAAAATTGTATAAATAAGAGGTTGGGTAGGGATATGATATAAGTCAAAATACCATACTTAAACACTGCATAGTGAAGATACAGAATTTGCGCAAAGTCATAGAATGAAAATATTTATTTTGCCTAAAAATTTCGTTTAAGAAATAAATAAGTTATTTTCTTTTTTTTTAAGGTTAAATAAGTTGTTTTCTAGGCTATTAGATTTGATAAATTTAGAAGTATGTCACGTCCTAAAATTTAGGCCGTGATCGGTATAGAATATGAATAGTATCATATTCTGAAAGCCTAAAACCTGAAATACAACGTTCAAAGTTTCCATAACATTTCCCAAAAATAAACAAAATCTTTTCTAAGGTCTATGTGGAGCATTTACCTTCTTTTCAAAATAATATAAGCACTTTCTAAATGATAAATATATCAAAAGTATTTTTGTCAAAAAGGACGCTTCGGATTTGCAACAAGGCTCTTTACTGCTCAGCGAGAGGATTGGGTCACCTGCACTATCTGAAGCTAAATAATCTACTCGTGAATAACGTCCAAAAAACATGATTAAAATAGCGAAAATCAACAATGCATAATCATGCTGAAAATGTATTTCATAACATTTCATAAATTGATGCAAACCTTTCCGTAAACATTTTTTTTCCAGATAAAACAATTTAAAATAACCATTTCAAATCAATCTAAAATAACCATTTTGAATCAATAGTTTAACAACAAATCCTTTCAAAACCATAATATTTTCTATAAGACTTCAACATAATGAAAATAGACGTGGACACACAGTCCACGAGGGTAACTAACCAATCTAGCAGCTCAAGGCCACTAGCTGTCGCGAGTACGAGACCCACCTAATAATCTGGTTGCTTGAGGCCACAATCCGTCGCGAGTACGAGACCCACGTATATCCGTCGCGAGTACGAGACCCACGTATATCCGTCGTGAGTATGAAACCCACATATATCCATCGCGAGTATGAAACCCATGTATATCCGTCGATCTAGGGTAACCAAGGTGTACCAAGGGCTAACATTATTATTGTTAGCAACCAGCATTCTGTATTCCATCCTTTCTAAAACATTTCCATCATGCATGGGGTTATTTCACATATAATAATCTCAATCACTTCAATGCCATAACCGTTGGTAAAAACCACTTTAAATTTCAAAAACCCCAGCACGTACATTTAAAATCAAGTTACTGTAAAATCATATGAAATTCACATAAGAATATATTTCATGAATAACATCAGTTCAATGCAACTTTTGCCAAACTCTTTTCAAAAACTTATTCATCCATTTTCATATATAATCATAATTCTTTTGTAAACCAATCGAAAGAAAATTATTTCTAACGATTTAAACTATACTTTCGTAAAATTTGCTTTTTTGTAATTCATATTTGAAATTCAACATTCGAAATGACAATGCATTTGAAAATGTAAATTTTTAGGGAACGTTATTCACTCACTTGACACGCTTTTAAACCTTTTCTCTTCCCGTCAAATAACTTCTTATAAAAATCTTTTCTCAATCCCCTGGTATTCCAAAAGCAATATATTAACATATTGTTTAAGGTTCAATAGAAATAATTCATCCTTAATCTATTAGTTCAATTTAAGTGAATGCCATCACCCCTTCAATCATAGACTCAACACAGAAGCTCCAAAACCTTTACCCAAACTTTAATCCCTGTGCTATCAGTTCTCTAATTTTTCCATTCAACCTTAGCTTCAACTAGCTTAATTCGGTACTTGAATTTCTTCCATGCTTCAGTGCTTCTTTAAATACATTAAAGCATCTAACTTCAATAAGTAAAATATCCAATTATATAATTATTGACCATTTCCCTATTTGTTTAGTCCAACCACTTCCTTTTCAAACTCAAATCATAACTCTACTCACATCATCTACTCATACATATATTACACTATCATAGCCACTTGGGTGCAGTATATATATACATATATCTCCATGGCACACCCAAAGTATAAATATACAAGCATATAGATCATTCATACAGCAACAGCAGAAACCTCCACCCAACCATACACATACATCCATTTATATGTTCATAGCACACGCACGAATCACAATACACACACACACATAAATGCCTCTGTTCCTCTTTCTCTCTTCCTTAAGTTCTCATCTTTCTGGTTGAACCCCTACCAATGCAAATATATATACATATACACCCGTAGACCCAACACAAATCCCTACTAATTCATCACTCAAGACACCAACAGCCAATCATACATACACAACAGTATTGTATATATGAGATCAAATTCAGCCCCTGTCCCACAACAAAGACCACCCAAGCACACATCAGTTGACTCCTAGAGCAAAGCAAATTTCACACCCATATACATGAACATCGCATAACATAAGCATATATCTACTATCCAAAATCCTTTCCTCATAGCATCAAACACACACATTCAACAGAAAGACTCACCCCAGAATTTTTCAAGAATATGAGAACAGAACAATCCTACTCAATGCTTAAACACACACGCCCTCCACAGCAATAGAAATTCTTTGCACCCTTGAACCAACACAAACTACAGGAGACAAAATAAAGCATCAAGGAAACTTACCACACTGATCCAAACTACAACACTCAGCAATGGCATCTGAGAAGAACTTCAAAATCTAAAATTTTCATTGTGATGGGAGAGGAGACGTGACGGCCACAACTAACTGCAGTAATGCCCTGAACAACAACGACGACGAGAAAAGGGAGATTGAACCCACAGATTTGCTACACTAACCTGGCCATCTTTTTGGCAATGACATAGAACCTTCACAGTGCAATAACAACAGCGCTAACAGAACATCACAGCAGAAAATTCCCCCAATGTCGATCGCCACATGCACCCATTATGCCTCCCTCGCCTTTCCTTGATTCTTCCCCTGCTCACCGAATTTAAAAGCAAGAATGGAACTTCCAGGCGATGGGACAACTCTGGCAACGACAACACGGCGGGAGATTGATGGAACATAGTAGAGGATGAATCACACGGCATTGGTGGCATGAACTCCTCTCTGTCATCGCTCACTTGCTGCTCCTCGTCCCCTACAGTCGCTAAAGATCTTTAGAGGAAATGAAGAAAAGGTATGGCTGCAGAAAGAAAAAGACACGAGGGGCAAAATGGTAATTTCATGAGCTAAAAAAAGAAAACAATTCCTGACTTCTGCGATAGCTGAGATTCGAACATAGAACCAAATGCTACAACCCGCCTTCTAACCACTCTACTAACCGGATCATATTGAAATTCCTTGCACCAAATATATACATATTCCATTACTCAATAGTGTATATATATATATATATATATATACTAAAATTCTCAGGCCATAACAAAGTATATTTGAGTTTATGTGCTTCACAAATTTCTTTCCTTTTGTAATACTCCATTTTTTGTCTATATAAAAAATGTACTCCTCCGTTCTTTCATATAGGATTTAATTGGGAGATAATCTTAGTCATAAATATAAGATTTATTTTTTATATTTATTTATTTATTCTAAATTTTACCTATTTCTACTCCCTCAATAATAATCAAGAGATGAAGGAAAGGACTTAAGGGGATGATTAGGGTATTTAAGAAAAAAATGACATATAAACTAATTTAACTAACTTTCTTAAACCAATTAAATTAGTTAAATATATCTTATATTAAAGATCAAAGAAGTATCTTATAACATGTGATTCTTTAAGAAGAAAACATATCCCGAATAGGAAAAATTGGTTGGAATAATAGAACTTGATATTGAATTTCCAGAAATTCAAACGATAATGTTCTCGATATCATCTAATATGTTCTATAAAGTATTATTGACTCTTTTATGAAAAAGGAATTAAAATGATAATTGTATACTTTTTTATTATTTTTTAAGATAAAATTAATCTGTGTGAGAATGGGGAGTAAGTTAAAAGTTGGATTTATCTATAGGTAAATTATAAATTAAAACAAAAAATATTAAATTCAAGTTTAAGTATTTAGAATTAGTTATTTTTAAATAATTGATATCAGATTTATTTTAAATTGACTAAGATTTAAATTTCTACATGGTAAGTAATTCATAACTTATCTTTTTAAGAAATATTGTATCTCTTGGATTGAGATCTTAATTATCTTTTCATTTAAGATAAATATTTCATGATGTTATATTTTACTAAGTACCAGACTTATATCAACTTACCTAGGTCAAGTTTGTCCATGAAGCCAATCAGAGTATGCCATGTGTATTAGTTTGCCCATATTAACACTTAACCTCAAACACTACTTAACACCGTTAACCCTAAAAAATATTGTTTGTTCTCCGTAATTCCCTTCATCTACTTCCCAAAATGACATTTCTCAATCCTTCAATTAATGCACAATTTATTCCCTCGTTTTCAAAATCCTCTTTTTTTTATTAAATTATTATATTTGGGGTTAAATGCTGACATGGAAAAACTAATACACATGGCGCACTTTGATTAGCTTCATGTGTAAACTTGACCTAAGTAACTTGATATAAGTTTGTTCCTTTAACTAATATTTTCATCTAATCTTCATTATTTCTTTATTTATTCTTATAAATTCATCCTGTTTTGCACATAACAATTAATATTTTTCCTCACAACAAATAAAGCAATCCAACAAAATCACACTTTTGGAAGTGTTTCAATCTCCATTAACCATATCTTATGAAACGTAGTCAACTATCTTTCCGAATATAATAGAGTCATTGGCATCTAGAATCATATCTTACTACCAAGAAGTAATTCAATGATGATGATAATGAGTCAACAGAAACCTATCATGCCATAGAGCCATCCATTCAACAATCTTTTGATCATGACAATCAATATATGATGATTATCTTGATGAATCAGGAGAAATCAATCAGCGCAATCCATGCAACATTTGTTTATAGTTTTGGCAACAGAGAAAACTATAGCATTATTGAGAACGATAATGATAGTGATAATAGTTTAGCATTGCCTTGTGACTATTTTTTTTCACAATAATTACATTGTAAATTGGCTAAAAATGCGCCATACATGCCCATTACATCGTTTTCAATTACCTATAGAATAACTTGATGAATTACATACATTGTACTCTTTGTATATGGTTACAATAAATTTTCATTATTCAATATTTGGTGGTGTGATATATTCTTTGGTTGTTTTTCATATTGATTTAAACTTCTTTTCCCTTTAGTTATTTAGCCTTTACAATAAATGATGCTTTGCATAAATGAATGCTTTGCGGATTTTAAAGAAGAAACTAAAATTGTATCTAGCATTAAAAAATAATGGATATAACCTCAGAAATAAAAAGAGAAAATCCCAATAAAATCTAGATGCAATAGAAAATTCAAATTCAAATTCAAGTATACACTTTTAATAAATTTCTAATAAGGACAAGGGACTGAGTTAGAGATTTCCGAATGTTGTTAAAAGATTAGAATGTCCCTCTATAATTAAAATGGACAATTAAAAGTAGGTTTATGCCTAAATTTGTTTTTGATTAGTTCCATTTGATTTAATTGGAATTTCCATTTGTTGCAAATTCACAGGGCCTCAGGTAAGTCCCCTTTTGTTTTTCAGCAAGTTGGTTATTGCTCTTGTAAGCAAATGGGCGTACTTGGGGTGTGATCTACTACCTCGAACACCCACACTAAACCGGATCACAGTTGAACATGCATACAGCAAATACACCACGCATATAGGAAGAGAAGATAGAGTAAACTCACGCACCTCAGGATGAAGATTAGAGTTAGAAAATGAATATATCTAGTAGTTGGTTTATGCAATACATGGTTTGAGAGTTATGACACCATAAATAAGAATTACTCATAAGTTACTTATAGATACAAGTTTCACTTCTTAATTCATTCCAAGACAAACACCCATGAATCCTCAACTGCTGCTTTCACTTATGCAGTTTAATTAAAATGGTAATATTGTTAGATCCAACATGAAGATGACAAATAATTGAGAAAATGACTTTAAGATTTCAGAAAGTAATTCCTTAAACTGTTAAAAAAGAAATTATCGATAAGCTTATCGATGAGATAGTTATTCAATAAGTTATTCGATAAATTAGAAAGAACTATTGAAAGAAAATATGTTTTTTAAAAGGCATTTATCGATGACTTATTTGATAAAATTTCTTATTGAATAAAGACTTCGATAAATTAATCATATTTAGTTGAGAAAAATTATGAGTTCACTAAAATTATTCGAAGCTCTATTCCATAAGTGAACTTATCGAATAAGTCTTCGATAAGATTTGAAAAGACACAATTTATTTATGAAAAGTTTTATCACATAGTTGATTGAATAATAAATTTATTGATAAGATATTCGATCAATCAACTCTAATTTTTAAAAGAAGATATTTTATTTTCAAAGACTTATTTATCGAAGGTTTATTCCATAAGGGAACTTATCGAATAACTTTTTGATAAATAAGAAAAAAATTATGAAATTACAAGAGTATTGAACTATGATTCTTCACACTATATGCTTTTGATAAAATAATTTCTTGTTTAACATGTTTCATAAAACCTTATTATCAGAACATAGAAATGTTTACAGGTTTAAAATATGATCATTTAAAAATATTTTTATGTGTATCATGGTCACTGAGTTTAAAGTTTTTGATAAATAATCATTATTAGTGCTCTAATTATTTTCTTCTCAATTTGATCTTTAGAATTTTAAGTTATAAATTTATACAAGATCAGGTGAAAGAGAATATAAGATGTTTCAAATTACTTGGATCTTAACTTGATAAACATTATGTTGGTGATTTGATTGTTTTAAAATGTTTTGAAGATTATTCATTGTTTAAATGCTTGATTTATATATCTTTGTTTTTGTACAATTGATTGATATATCTTGAATCTATGAAGAAAAGTTTATTCATAAAAGATTCACAGAATAATTTGTTATGCTTTTATCAATAAACTGTCAATCAAAATATTTGTTGAAGAAATATTTGATAAGATCCTTCATTAAACTTAATTTGAATTATCTTGAAATGTTTGAATGGTTTGCAAATATATTTGTTGAGCTTAAAAATTATTTAGATTTGATTGATTGATCTTCATGGACTTATAGCCTGGTCATAATTGATTATATGATGATGATTTGTTCTGACATGATAAATCTTTCAAAATGTTATTTGATCTCTGGTTTGATCTATTGTGCTAAAATGATAAATCTGATTATTTGTTTTGATAAATGATCTTATGAACTATCGTTTCCAAATATGATATATGATTTGAGAAAATATCAAAATGATTGAAAATTCTATTTGAAAAGTTTGAAAAATGATATACTTCAATATTTATTGATCAATTATTCAAAGAGTTTATTTATCGACGAACACTTCGATAAACAATGTATTGTGAAATATATCAATAAGTCTAAAAACATATATTTTGAAATAATATTTTTCAAAGAGTTACTTGATAAGGATATTTATCTAATACCTATTCGATAAATCATGAATTATCTCTTTACAATTTCTTAAAAATTTATCGAAATCCTTTTCGATAAGGCTGATTATTGAAAAATTGCTTGACAAGATTTCAACTATTTTAAATACAAATCTTTAGCAATTTATCGAAAACCTTTCCACTAAGGATGTTCTTCGATAAGTCAAGTTATTTTCCAAAAAAAGAATTTAAAACCAGACTTTATCAAATTTTGATCTTTAATCCTAAATCATTTGGAAATAATTGCTTTATACTTACATTGATTATATATCTTTACTAAAGCATGTTTTAAGATCATTTGTAGAATCAAATGAAGAAAAATGATCACAGAGCAAAAAAAAGCATATGCATACGTTAGCAATAACGGCTATATTCAACAATGGCTACTTCAATGCTTCAACATATTTATGAAGAACAGAGTATGAAAGAAGGAACTAAAGTGAGAAAGCTAAAGAAGTTGGGAGAATTAATAAGATAAGCTTGCATTACAATTATATTCAATGACAGTCTCTGTTTCACTTTATTTCTCATCTTTGATTCAGAACATATCATATTCTTGTAAAAAGAGAGAAACTTAGATTTTGGGAGCTTAAGTGTTTATCTTATCCACTATAATGAGAGAAATATCTTTTTAACAACCATTTTCAAGATTACTAAAGAGTGTGATCTCGAGTGGATTATAACCTTACTGGGTGTATGGGGAGTGAGTAATTCTCACTTGGATTGTGTCCTTCCGGTTGTAAGGGAGAGTCTAAGGGATTCATATGCTGATTATACTAAGGCACCAAGAGTCCACTGAATCTTGGAGTATAGTGGAACACTCAAATGAGCTATATAGGAACTAGATGTAGGCCATATGGATTAAGTCAAACCAGTATAAATTAACAGGTGTAATCTATCTTCATCAACTTCTTTGAAAATATCATTCTAAAACTCCACTCTTTAGATTTGTTTTAAATATGTTTAAAGTTTTTAAAAGTTTTAAAATCACCTAATTCATCCTCTCTTGGGTGATACAACTAGATTTTAAAAATATCACAATCTCTAGCCTCATATTTTGTGTTATTTACATTGTCATACTAATGAATAATGAACTTGGGCTTAATTCGCCAAGAGCGAATCACCCATAGTCCAACAGCTCCAAATAATTTATGACTTAAACTTTTTCTTTGTGATGCCGCTCAATGATCAATTGAATATACGGTTCCTTACTTGTATGTTGAATTATTGGGTTCTCAACTTTTAATGGACTTCCGATCCAACAACATTGAGGGGTAAGTTCTGGCAATTTCTCTTTAACCCTAATTTTGAGCGTAAATGAAAGAGTAAGGAATTAAATAATGCAGGACGTGAAGGTTAGAAATTCACTTCTTTTCAACTTCCCTTCAATCAAGTAAAAACTAAGCAAATAAAACATAAATATTACTACTCATATCATTAACATATAACTTAATTGATAAGTTAATCTTATTTATAAATATAAGACATATTGTCTATATTTGTTAATATTTTTCTAAATTACCTATAGTGATACTATCTCAACAATAATTAAATAAAAGATGAAGGGGAGTTAAGAAAGATAATTAGAGTATTTTAAAAAATACATGTCATATTAATTAATCTAACTAACTTCTTTAATATATTTAAATTAGTTAAATATGTTATATATTAAGGATTAGAGGATTAATAGTTTCAAAGTTAACAAAGTGGGAATGGATATTAAGAGAATGCGACCAGGATATATTTAAATAAGAATATATGTTAGACAACTTGTTAATAACTTCTAATCTAACCAACTCTTCTTTAAATTCATGACTACAAATACCTAGTTATACCTACATGTAATTATTCATCCTGCTTAAATAATACTCATTCTCATACACACATTTCTCTAACACCATCAAAGGCCACATACATCGAATTTACACACAAATCAATGCTTTGCTTTTAAAACACCTAAAAATGTGTTATCCAACCAACAACCTACTTAAATACTCAGAAAGTAATTTTTCAGCCCATGTACAAAGGAGATCAACAATTATAAAGTAGAACGATTAGTTTCCAGTCTCCATCATTAACCTTTGTCCCGACTAAGCAATTTCATTGGCATCTAAATTTCAATTTGATTTCAGTCAGATATCTTTCACAGTAACCAATTACCTTAAGTAACTACTACACAATCAAGCCTTAAAAGCAAAACAAGGATTACATCAATAAAAACTTGCTTCCGCTCTCCGAGTGATTTTAAGGCACCATACTCTCATGGCCTAAAACAAGGATAAATTAGTGGCAAGCAGGTCAAACAAAGAAGCAAAACTTTACTGATGAAATAATGATTCACCGAAGAAGCAAGTGGAAAAGGAGAAGAAATTCATACCCGACCTTTTGGCATATATAGGGTTCCTCACGGTAATGGCAGCTTCTAACGACAGCAATGGAGATCTCTGTCATGAATCCCATATTAGGGAGCCTAACAAACGGAGTAAAATTTATAAGTTCAATGGCTCTCCTTTCTAATAGACCAGTCTTTTGAGATTAATGTCTCTTTTTAGGCTTGCCATATCACAATCTCTTACAACGATAATGGTGGCTTTTCACGGCAATAGGAGCACTTTTAGAGGGGCATTCTAGACTTTTGACTGTAGTGCACTTTAATGATTTGAACTCAGTATTTTTCTATTTACATGGCCACATTCCTTATCACCTCAATCAATAACTTATTGGTATATTATTTACAAGTTATAAATAGTATACTTTATCTCAAATTCTTGTATAATTATTGGGTGTCAATTCTGATCAACTTTAGGATTTCATCAACAGATTGAAATTGAACCAAGTAAGGATGAGCTTGAGCATGAAGATTTTGAGACAAACATTGCCTTCGCCCTTGTTGGCTCGACCATCATCTTCCTTCTACCCATCCTTTTTAGTCATGACTTGCTGGCATTTCTTTGCCTTTTACCAAGTATTCCTATTTTCTCACAAATTTTTAAACTAATAGTAAATTTTTAATTTCTCCAAAGTATCCCTATTTTTTAATAATTTTTTTAAAATAATAAATTAAAAATTTATTATTACTTTAAGAATAAATTTTAAAAAAATAGTCATTATTAAAACCAAACCTTAAACCCTCAGGGCATTCAATTAATAGGGATATTTTAAAAAAATATAAATTTAGAGGATAAAGTCGATCGATGTCTTTTACTCATTTTTAAAAATATTTAATTTTTAAAACATAATAAATTAATATTAGTTGATATATGGTAGATGATATCAGCTATAACATAATTATGCTATATTTGCTTTATCGACATATTTAGTCAAAATTTCCCTCTAACAGTCAACTAATTGAGGTTGATAGAACTTAGTATTTTTGCACCTATTTTTAAACATTGTGTACTCTTGAGGTAAAAGTTTATAGGTATTTTTTTACTTTTGCCATATTTTATATATTACACTCAACTTCGGAATATTAGGTGGAGATTGACGTTTATTATAAACAATAATATTGCTAATCTATCTGGTTTGAAAAGCAACTAGTTCATAATTTCATATTCTTAAACAAATCTTAAAATCCCAAATACAAATAATTTTTTAATTGAAAACAAGTCTTAAAATCCCAAATACAAATATTTTTTAATTGAAACTGTATTACTTCAAATAAAAAAAGTGCTAACATAGTTATAAGAGGAAAAATAAGCAAAAACTACTCTCACGTCCATTACAATTTATTACTAAAAAATTTCACAAAATTTCAAAATTATTTTAAATCCTAAGAGACTTGTGAGTTGGAGATTGTAATAGTAAAACGATAGTCATACCTTTACTTTTATTATTGACAAGTGGGAGATGTTTTCTTAACAACTTTAAGAATAAGACATTTGACAAGTGAAATAATCTATATTGATAAGTGAAGATTACAGTTAACAATAAGATTAGTTGTCAACTAATACACTTCCATTTAACTTAATGCGATGTTAAGCTTAAAAAGTGGTTGTGGATTTTGGTAAACTAGTCCGTTTGACTTGTTTCTTCAGTGGGCCCATTTCCCTCACATACACTTCGGACTTATGCCTGCCTGATCATCAGCCAGGGAAGCAAGAACGTGCGCCAGCCGCCAGGTACACATTTAGGAGCCCTAGCTCGTACGTTTACTTTATTTTTTTTTTTTTCTGTTGAAATTTTTGAATTAAATCACAATTCAAATTTTGAACTTATTAGCCAACATACGACTTAAGTATCATTACTTTATTTCATTTAGATTGTAACACTACTGAAAAAAAATTTAGATAAAATAAAATATATTTTTTATAGAGTTAACTGTTCAAATAGAGTAAAATTATACAGGTTAATAGACTAACAGTATTAATAAAATAAAATTAAAAGATTTAATTAAAATATAAAAATACATATGTACTAAATTAAAAATTAATCAAAAATATAGGTGCCTATAAAATAATTTTCTTAATTGATACCCTTCTTTAATGTAAAACACAATTAATTAATTTAAAAAATTAAAAAAATTAAATAAATAATTTAATTATAATATAGATTAAATATTATTAATTTATATATCAATTTATAAGTTAGATAAATTAATTTAAAAAAATAAATATAAGTATTTTAAAATAATTTAATTATTTTTATTTTTTTTTAAATTAGTTAACTATATTTTATAATAAAAAATATTTAATAATAAGAATATTGTATCACATAGTGAATGCGATGAGAGATATGGGTATGTGTATTTTCAGGTTTCCTCTTATACGGAATTCTTAATGCTATGCGTGTAGGAAGGAGAAGACGTACCTATGAAAAAGATGGGTTTTTGGGTCCCACAAACATAGGTACATCTTCCTTTTTAGTAAAGTATTGATTGGTGTTGGTTTGTGAAGATATATAATAACGGTAACCTAATATTTTTATGAAAAAATAATATTTTTATTTTATTTTTTATATATAATTAGTCTCTTAATTTTATTTATAATATAATTTTATTATAATCTTTTTAATTTAGTATAATTTTATCTATAATTTTATTTTTTAAATACTAAAAATTATATTAAATTAAAAAAATTATAGATAAATTTATACTATAAATAAAATTAGAATATTAGCCAAATATAAAAAATAAAATTAAAATATTGAATACTATTTACCCTATATAATATTTTGCCTCTGTCCCTTGTGTATGTTGTGCCGTCGTGGTTGTTACTTTATTTTAGTGTAATATAAGTGTGTAGTTGTTTTGAACATCCATGAGCTTTCTTATGTAAAATTGACTATGTTCTCCCAACATGATGAAAATGACTTTATATGTTGACAACAATAAGCTGTTTCTAATATAGTCATAAATGTAAAGTTAGATAAGTATATAGATATTATAAAAATTAATTAAATTAATTATTTATAATAAATTACTACTAAAAAAAAAGGCTTTTAAATATGGTTTTATGAGCAACGTGAATTTTACTGCTATTATAAATTTAGCATTTAACGACGATTTTAAAACTTCCTTTAAAGGTAAATTTTTAACGGTATTTTACTATTAAAACTGCCATTAAAAGTTAATACATTAACGCCAATTACATTATCAACCCCTATTAATGTCTAAATTTCTCACACAATAAGTGTCATTTTTTTATTTTTTAAGCTTTACATAGCAATTTTTTGTAAAACTTCTATGGAAAGTTTTTTTTTTATACTATTATGTATTTAGTATAATTAAGACAGATCAATTAATTCTAGACATCAAAATATAAAATCAGTAATTCTAAAATCCAAATAGTCATAGAATAATCTAAATTAATAAACTTTCAATGAACCTATATATTTATACATTATATAAATGATGAATCCTAAACAAGTTAAAAGATTGAATAAATGTTAACAAAAAATGTGCTTCATCTCGTTTATAAAGTAATAAGTAAATGTAAGAACCAATAATATTAATCATGCAATGAATTAAGTAATCAAAGGGATATTTATTACAAAAAAATAAATTAATTTCCTATTAGTTTATATTTAACCAAGTTCCTTCACAATGATAATCTGTAATAGCATATTCATCATTTTTCAAATCAAACTCTATTGTTATAGGTCGAGCAGTTATGAAAGGTAGGGTTTAGTTGAGGTTGAACCTTAAGTAACTATCATCACCAATCTCTTGTCTTTTACCTTGGCACACAATAGAAAGATCTTTATTTGCTAGATCGGTAATATAAAATACTTGAATTGCTGAACTTTCTAAGATAAATGGTCATATAAGTATTCAACTCTCTGAAAATCGACTAAAACAAATTCAAATTTCTCATCTAGTTGGACAGTATTACTATTAATCCGCTTATATTTAAAGACTAATACTTTAAACCTGGAGTAACTAAAATCTCAAATATCTTCAATCACTTTATAATATGGCATGGTCACCAATGTTAACCTATTATCTTTTGAACTAGAAAAATACATTGCTTTGGCTACAACCACACCCCCACTGTTCTACATTGTACTTTTGTCATCTTGAGATTTTGTATAAAAAGAGTAGCTATTTATGTCATATCCTTCTTAACATACAACCTCAAAACGAGGCCCTGCAGCTAGTCTTTATATTGTATCATAATGATTGTTATCCTTTAAGATGTCTTGCTTGAACTATTTTGTAAAAGACCTGTTGTACTCATTAACTAGTTGTATATCGCTCTTTCTTGGGTTTATGTTCCTAAACATATTCTTTTGAGTGTCCAAGTATGGAAGAACTTCATCTTTATTGTTCAAAATGTAAAGATGTGATTGCATCATCAATTCGCAAGATATGCATTTCACTTTGGCACCCCAAGTTCCCATGCTTTTTCTCCCCTAGTCATACTAAGATTGAGGAAGTCCAACTGCCTTTACCCTAACAAGATATGAGTTATAAAACTCAACTGCCTCCTCAATTACATACCTCTCAACAATTGATGTCTTGAGTCGATAAAGATTTTTAGAATACACTTTAAGGATTTTCATGTATATCTCAAACGAGTACATTTACTTCAAACAAATAGGGCCATAAAGTTTAATCTCACATACTAGGTGAGCGATCAAATGGACCATGATGTCAAAAAATATTGGAGGAAAGTATATCTCCAACTGGCAGAGGATAATATAACCTTCGTTATCCAATTCATCCAATTCAACAGGATCAATCACTTTGCTACAAACAACATTGAAGAACAATAAAGTCTAGTAATAGTACTCCTCATATCATCTTTTATAATATCTCGAATAGCTACTAGTAGTAATTGTTGTATCAATATGTGTAATCATGGACTTCATACTTATAATTTTCAAATCTTGTATTGATACAAGCTTCCTAAAATTTGATGAATACCCTTGTGGTATCTTAATACCATGCAAATACTCACTTACGCTTGTTTTTTCATATTTGGATAATGTATGTGCTACTGGGTACAAATAAACTCTCTTATTACCCTCTTTTTGTTGTGGATATAGAGGTACTCTTATTCTTATTTTAGCTAAGTCTCGTGTAGCATTGACCCCGTCATTATTCTTTCCACTGATATACAGAAGCATGCCAACAAGGCTCTCACACATTTTTCTCCACATGCATGACATCTAGACTTTGTCTCACTTCAAGACTCCCCTAATATAAAAGATCAAAGAAAATTGATCTCTTTTTCCATATATTTCTTTCAAGTACTTTTTTCTTATTACTTTTATCTAAGGTAACATGAACCCCTACAAATGTGAATAACTTCTTCTCCAGTTAAAGGAACATGAGCTATTTCATATTTCTATGAGCCAGTAAATGCATTCTTCAACCTATAGTAAGGGTGTTGTCAGCTAAGAAACCTTCTATAGAAAAGGTAGATTGTCTTCCTTCCATGCTTGAGTTGCATGTAGTTAGTGCTTTCTTCAGAAATGGGACATGCTTTATGCCCCTTAACACTATAACCTAACAAATTTTCATACACCAAGAAGTCATTTATCATGGTGAAGATCATGGGGCAAAGTTTAAAGGTCTCTTGTTTATATACGTCAAATACATCAACCGTCCTCCCATAGTTTCTTCAAATCATCAATCAAATGTGTCAAGTACAAATCTATATAATTTTTTGACTATTTTAGCTCTGAGATAATCAAAGACAACATGATGTACTTTTATTTCATACACAATGAAGGAGGCAAATTGTAAACCACAAGGAGAAATGGCCAAACACTATGTGTGCTATTAAGCTTATTATACGGATTGATTCTATATGTACATAGGCCATGCCAAAGATTTATGGGCTCAACCAAATTCAAGAAATTTTTTATCTATTGTCTTCTATTGAGGAGAATCAGTTGGGTGACAAAGTTGTCAATCATTTATTTTTCCATCGGAATGCCATCTCAAGTTCTTTGCATATATGGTGTTAACAAACAAACACTTAAACTGTGGTATTATTAGAAGATACTATAACACTTTCAAAGGAGAGCCTTTGATAATCTCACACAATTATCAGTCTTTCTTTAATTTATATCTTGAAGTGCCACATTTATGGCACTTATTCATCCCTTCATACTCAGTTTTATACAATATACAGTTGTTAGGGTACGCATATATCTTCTTATATGATAAACCCACCAGACACAATATTTTATTTGTCTTGTACATTAATTTTGGTAGTGTATTGCATACAAGGAGGGCATCACTCAATAACTATAGCCATTTCATCAAACTAGAATCAGTCCTACCATTTTTCTATTTCAAATTCATCAATCGCAACGCAAATTTTAATCTTGTGTACTCATCTTTAATCCTCGAGTACTAAGGCGTCTCAGCATCACTTAGCAAACTTTCACATATAGGAGAGAACTGTAGAAAGGATTTGGTTCTAATATAAGAAAACATATCCAAAATTATATTCCAAAGTTATCATCCATAAAATTATTGTTTACAACTTCCTCACACAAAGGAGTCTTCATAATCTCATAGTGCTAAATCCATTTGTATGTCTTAAATTTATTACATCACATGTAAGATGATCTCTTATATCTGGAATAGATAATCTGTTATAGTTGAAACAGTTGACACAGGGACAAAAGAACAACCCATCTTTTTTCTTCAAACCATTCCTCTCAACATTCTACCCCACTTTCGTATTCCTCAGTAGTTCTCTTAACTTTTATCCAACTACAATACATTATTTTCTTAAATGTAAATAATCTCAAATGGTAATCAAATCTATCAAATAGAAAATAAATAGGAATTAATATTTTTTATAAGCCAGTTAACAAAATAAAACTACAAAAGTAAAATCTTTAATAAAGTAAGATAACTCACAATATATATTATAGTTTATAACAAACAAATTAAACAATAGAACAATTGACAAAAATACATATAGATTCAAAAAAAATTAAAAACACACCCACAAACAAATGGAACCAATATAATAAATCAAAACTATAAAAATTATATCTTTAATACAAGGATAATAACCCATAAGATGTATTACATCTTATAAACAACAAACAACTAAAAAATAAGAAAAAAGAGCAAATAATAACGTTAAATGGTGATTTATGGCAATAATGACATAGAACGACGTTATCGAAGGAGATAGGCATTAATAATAGGAGAAAATGTCAAAAAATGACATTTGTGCAAGTCATCATGATTTGGTAGAGCAACAGAACACATAAAGCTATAAAAAAAGTGAAATTGAAATTGTAATATGTAGGAGAGGACTTTTAAAATTTCACAGGAATATAACAACAATTTTCTACTAAAATCACTTTTAAATAAAATTGCCATGAAAAAAAAGTTTAAAAATACGATTTATTTACGAATATGTTATCACTTTTTTTATGATATTTTTTCTTTTAACTGCTATGAGTTAGCTCAATGATAAATATTTTTTTTAATAATAAATATGTATTAGTTTACTAAAATATATCTTTTAATTAATTGTTACCTTTCTTGATGGGGAGCTATTTAATATAAGCAATATGTTGACAAATAGGGGTGAGTGGGTGTGTGAGATGCGTGTATGAGTCTCCCTTCTCGATGAGGGAGGGGTGTATTAAATTGTCTAAATAAAAAAATTATATAAACAACTTTTTAGAAAAAATAGAAAGAAATAGATAAAGCATAGCGAGTCAGGATATGACGGGGAAGCCCCTTTATATGGTAGGAATGAGCAGAGATATCTTGGGAAGGCAAAATATAAGTCAGTTGATTTAGTGTGTGTTTGGGATCACTTTTAAAAATAGATTATGGACCCAAACTATAGTTTTGCAAAATATAGGTTAAACAAGATTTTTTTAAAAAAAATCAATTTTAGAACTCAAACCATGATTTGGAGTTCAAAACCATGGTTTGAGAATAATTGGTCACAAAGTAGCTTTTCTGATTCTCCCCTGCAACTTCTCGGTTTTTGGAAGTTGTCTCATAGTTGAATTATATAAACCCACTGGAGGGTTTACACATACCCACCGGTGAGTTTACAATTATATAAACCCACTGGGGAGTTTACAATTAATAATAAATTTTATTTTAAAAAAAATAAAAATAAATACTATTTTTTTAAAATCTAATTTTAAAATTTAAAAAAAAAGATAAATTTATTAATAAAAGTTACCATCTTCTAATATATATAGTTAATCTTAATAAAATTTTCAGTAGAAAAAAAATTAAAATTTAAGTGAATATTGTAAATTTTTATTTTACTTAAATACATATATATATTATTTTGTAATCACTTAAATAAAAAAATTTAAAATCAAATTTATTCTTTATATAATTATTATATTAGTTTATGTCTTTTTTTAGTAAATTGTATATAGAAAAGCGATTCTGCTACTAATCATCCAAACATCTCCAATTTTTAAAATCACTTTTTCTCATAATCTATTCTTCCTAGAATCTATTCTCCAGAATCTATTCTTCCCAGAATCTATTCTCCAAAAGCTAATCCAAACACACCCTTACTGTGATATGATCTCTCAATTAATAAGATAGGATATTCAGTTTGAATTTAAACTTATTTAAATCTTTAACCAACATATCGGATTATTAGATTAACTGTGGATTATAATCATAGATATCTAATATAGATTATTTGTGCAATATAAATTAAATCATTTATTTATAACTTCATTAAATATTTCAGCCAATCAGGATTTGAAATCCGAATTATTCAATCATTTGATTGTTCTCTTTTATCAAATGGTTTGGCTTACAGACTTAAACTTAAGTTTAATACAATTAATAGAAATAATTTAGATAAAATTTATAAATTTAAAAAATAAAATAAATTAATATATCATATTTAGAATTATAACAAGCCTCTCGGTAAGCTCGTACATTTAGTATATATACAAAGGAGAAATGATGAGGACTTCCAAATGAATAATGAAAAATAAGTGTGACAATTAAGAATCAATATTAATACTAATGTATAAAATACATATTCATATAAGTCGTAAATAAAGTAGTTCACGTTGAGATTTTGCAACAGATTGAGCCCACATCTACATTATTATTTATATAAATATTCAAAAAATTAACTCATCTATGATTATTTATATATATTAAAAAATATTAAAGTATATAAATGCTAAACTAAATCACATGTGGGAATAAAATAAGTATATATAACAACTTACAAATAAAGTTTTCGGTTCTTCTCACCGCAAAATATTATTATAACAGAAAATATCATATTCTTATAAACAAACATGAGACTTTTTTATTTTACCTTTAAAACCCCAATAAGTCCTATTTTATTATTAAAATGTAATTGATACAGATTGATAAATATGCACATATGTAGAATATCTATCGTATTGCATCATATATATATATATATATATATATATATATGACACACACACACACATCATATGAGTATATATATTTTTTAAAAGTATCAATGATTTATAAGGTATAGCTCACTTTGAAGTTTGAGTTGTATGCAAGTGTAGGGAACTTGTTTCATTTTAATCCATTTATTTTAAAATCTATTTATTTAATCCATGCTATAAATTTTTTTTTGCCAAACTAAATATTTGAGTTTAAAATTTTGAATAACTTAAAGTATGTATTTGATCATTTAAATTAGCATCAAATTTTATTTTAGTTTCTTAAGTTTAAAAAGTATACTTTTCATCGTTTAAATTTAATACTATCAATTTCACTAACAGAAAATGATACACAAACTTAAAATAATAATTATACAATTAAACACTTGACAAAACAATTTTAAATTTTAATATTTTTAATATAATATTTTAATTTTAATTTCACATTTAGCTTTTACTTTCACAATCATCATTTTAAATTTTTTGAGTTAGCATTTTCTATTAAGAAAATTAATAGTATTAAGTTTAAAAGATGAAAAATATATTTTTTAAATTTAAAAGATTAAAATAAAATTTAATACAAATATAAATGATCAAACATATATTTAGCCTTTTGAATAAATCTAAAAATATGTTTTTTAATATTTATAGATAATTTTTTATGGCTGCAAAAAGAAAGATGCATCTCTAATAAAAGAAATTATTTTTATTTTAGACTCTATATATATTAAAATATTTTTAAACAAAATTAAAAGTAAAACATAAATCTAGAAAGTCTAGATTTTGATCTTGATAAACACGAGAGGCATTTCCGATTAGGAAGTAGGAACCAACTTTGATAGAGAAAAACTAGTCTTTTAAGCTATATATATATATATATATATATATATATATATATATATATATATATATATATACGCGTGTGTATTTTATACAATAAAATTTAGATAAATTAAACTCACTAAAATTGGGTATATCTTTATATTCAAAAAATATTTATAAAAATATATATAAATCGCTTACTAATAATATTATTACATGACATTTAAATTTATAACTTTATAGGTAATAAGTTAATTACGAATTAGACTAACTTTATTTTCTATTAAACTACATTTTGATAGATAAAAGGTAACCAAACTAAATCATTTGGACCAAATCACATTATATATACACACACAGAGGAAAACATACAAATGGGACCAAAATTGCTCCTACAAAAAATTTTCTGAGTAGTAAGAGAAGAGGTAAACACCCTTCTGTGCTAAATCAAAGAATGTTAAATAATGAAAAAACAATTCATACCTTTGTTCGGCCGGGTCGGGCCACATGTAGAATTTCCTCCACCCACCTAGACCGATACACCCACGTTTTAAATTTTTTCTTTCTAATTTTTCCAATTTTGATTATTTTTGGAGGCTTTAAATATATTTTATGTGATAAGTTATTTTTATGGTTGTTATTGTCATTAAGACATTTTGATATTTCATTCCTTTTATTTTTTAAAACTGTAAATTTAGTTCGTAATTTATTATTATGCAAAAATACTGTATAATTATTAAATACTTATATTTTTAAAAAATATTCTACTATTGTAAAATTATTTTTATAAAAATAAATATATATATATATATATTTTGGATGAATATTTTAATTATATTTTGAAAGTTTTGATTCTATCGTGGGTATTGGATCCCTCCTCTCTGTTTTTTTTTTTTGCAAATATCAAGTGCAACATGTGTTTTTTTTTACTTCCTAATTTAATTTCAATTTAGGCTAAAAACTTTTGAGACTTTTATTTAATAAAATCCCTCCTATACCGGAATTTATTTCTTACAAATATTTTAGATTCTTTATTAAGTTCTCACATCAAGGCAAACTTAGTTGAGCCTGATTTTTGCTTACCTATCTGAGTTCGGCATTAAGTACAAGTTAAAGCCATCTTATCTCGTCTCATATCATGAACACCATACATATAAGGGATTTGGAGGAAAGGAGAAGGGAGTGAAGATTTTTTTTAGTTGAATTTAGAAAAAAATGAAAAAGTGGAGCTATAAAATTTTAATAAAGAGAAGTTGTAAGATAAAAGGGTAAGGGAAAAAAAAATAAAAAGTCTTCACTCCACTTTTTTAATTTTTAAAATCCAACTTATAAAAATTTTCCCTCCCTTCCCTACTCTTCTCTTGGCCAAACAAGCCCTTAACCTATCATAGTACACCCAACACGTAAATATAACGTGTGTTAGTTGAGAAATTACACAAAAAAACGTGGCAATTAAGTTAGGGACCACATGAAGGATCCTTCTAGAAATTAACTTTTTTTTTACTAAGTATATATATATATATATATATATTTTTATATTAAAAATAATTATATTTAAAATTTTGTCCGTATTAAATATAAATATTTCTTAAGGCGAGTATCATTTTAGAAATCAATTTTATGTCACCACTATTATTGCTCCAAATACATGAAGGGGAAAGTTTCTGCCTAGACCATAAAGACAGATCCACCACAAAACCACAATGAGAAAAATAGATACCCTTTTAATATTTGAAACTAAAAGTGTAATAAGACATTAAGGCATTGTTGTTTTATATATAAATGATGAATTATGTAAAGCGAAAATAGTTATATAACTAAAATTGGTATAACAGGATTTAAGGAAAGAGAAATTGATTCTTCAAGGTTCAAACTATGGGTTGTAATTCTTTAAACGATATTATTACAGATTAATTATTTAGAGATATAGAGATTATTAAATTTTATTTTTTTAATAAAATATTTTTTCTTACACATCTAATTTAAATACATGACATTTTGTTTAAAGAACACAGTTATAAGTTTAGTTGGCATTATAAAATAATTTTTCTATTTTCAATTCTCTAACTCTAACTCTAACATTGTTATTTCAATAATAAAAAAAAATTCTAACACTAGTCTAGAATCTACCAAAAACAGACTAAAATTTTAAATGTATAATAAACATCATCAAAGACTAGATTAAGCCCATAATGACCGATCCACCTCAAAACTACAGTGAGAAAATTGATACCTTTCATATTTGAAACTAAAAGCTAAAGCATACGGAGACATTAAGGCATACTATTTTTTTTATTAAAATAAACAAAAATTATTTTTTTTGATAATTAGGTTTTAGTTAAGTTCTTTTGAAAAAAATAGTAATCAGAACAACTTTTATTTCTATTTTTATTTTTAGTTCTATGGAATTAAAAAATATAAAAAAAATTAATAAATAAATCAAATCAATATAACCCTGTCTCCACTAAACTAAGTTGGAAGTGGAACTGACGCTAATTTGGCTAAAATATTGTAGACGTACAAATGCGATATTTGAGCATAGCCGGTTGGGATACAGTCCAGCTATAAAATAAGTAATAAAAAATGTCTTAGTTTTCTTTTTTCTTTTTAATAAAATAAAATTTATGTTGTAAATCTTTGTGATATATAAAAATATTTCCTTTTACCCCCTCTTTCCAACGTTTAGGAAACCATAGATTTTTTTTTTCTCGCTTGCTAGTGTAAAAACGAGTAAATTAATCGTTAGATTTAATCTATGATAAATTATAAAATCAAACTAAAAATCTTAAATTTCAATTTAAGATAGATAGGTTTGAACAAAAAAATTAAGATAGATGGAATTGATTATTTTTAAATAATTAATATTGGTTAGATTTGACATAAATCTAAACTTTTTCTAAAACTAAAAGATGATAATTCTTTATTATTTTTCTAAAAAAAGAAGATAATTTAAAACATATCTTTTAACGATATTGATATTGCATAGAGGGAATAGATAGATAGATATGAAGATAGAGTAAAAATAATTATCTACTCTTATTTTCCTATCCTCTTCCCCTCACCTTCATTTTTTTTATCGTTAGATTAACATTTAAATGGTTTACATATAGTTTATATTAATAACTTATTATTAAAATGTTAAATTATCAAAAATAAATAATCAAATGTCAAACTTCTATAATTTGATTTTAAATTGATTAAAACTGTTGTAAAGAAAAATAATAAATAATGTTAAAATATTAATTTTCCGGTATAATATATATATATAAACTGTCTAGAATAAGTTATTTTTAAATATCTAAAATTTGTTAAAAGTAAGATAATTCAAAATATATCTTTTAGAGAAATTGGGTGACATTAATTGATCTTAAAAATTCTATAAATAAGGTTGGATAGAGATCTAATTGTTAACATTCCATACCTAGCTAAAGAATATGTTCGACCTCATCAGGTAAGTTCTCTCTAATCTTAAGCTAATATATTCATTAATGAGAACATCTATCTTTGCTTAGCAAAACTTTCTATTAAGAAATAAATATGCTTGAAAATAACTTCACGATTATCTTAATTAGGGATTTATGTATCTCAGTTTATGATATGTACTTGGCAAACTTTTTCTATTGCGTTTCCTTTGTAAATGCTTCGAGTTTGTCGATCTGTGTATAAAAAAATATCTTATAACCAAAAAAACATGTACCGAATGAGGAAAATAAGGTTGGAATAGAATTTGATATTGAATTTCCTGAAATTGAAACTATAGAACTTTGATAAATTCAATAGTTTTATTTATTTATTCTCTATCTAATTTGCTATATAAAGTATTGAATCTTAAAAAAAAAGGAAAAAGTAATCAAAATCAATTTTTTTCCTATGGAATCAAAACAATAATTGTATTCTTTTTTTATCCTTGAGCATTAAATTATTGTTTTTGCCAGAACTTTGGGATTGAATTATTGTGTGTGTGAATTAAGTTAAATGTTGGGTTCCTCTATAGGTGAATTATAACTTCAAACAAAAAATAGTAAATTTAATTTTTAGATATTTAAAATTAATATCAAAGTTATTTGGAATTTGACTAATAATTAAATTTTGAAAAACAATTCATATCTTATCTTTTATGGAGATACCGTATTGCGTTGTTTGAGAGCTTTATTTAATTAAGATAATTAATTATCTTCTCATCTAATATAAATATTTTACTATATTATATTTTTATATTATTTATCTAATTATGTATTATTTATCTATTCTTATAAAGTCATCTTTTTTTTTTGTTCAGAGCGAATTAATATATTTTCCCCTACAAGCAGAGCAACCTCATTCAAAAGATATTATAATCAACATTACAATCATGATATCTTCGTATATTTTGATTTCTGAAGACTGGATGGAAGATAGGCTTGATATTAGTTTTACTGTTATGAAATGTGAGGCTTCACCTAACACGGGGTTTCTTCTGTGACACCTTTTGAGTTGTTTCAATCTCCATTCACCATGCCTTGTGAAGAATTAATCCGAAATGCTACAAATGTAGCCAACTATCTTTCTGAAAATAATTTGTGGTCCTTGGCATATGAAATCATAACTTACTATCAAGAAGTTATTCCATGTATCCCCATTAGAAGTACTTAGCATCGCTTAATACCTCTAATTGTGTATCTTCTTGTTGATGCTTCTGGTCATGGTGTAGTAGTACCTTTTCTTTTTCATCTTCAAACTACTTCTCTATACGGATATAATGAATATATGATGTACATTCACGATGATGATGATCATGAGTCAATAGCAATCCATTATGCCATAGATCCATCCATTCAACAATCTCTTGATCATGACAACAAATACATAAAAAATATTACTGATGATGTTGAGTCAACAGAAATCAATCAAGTCATGGAGCATTCATGCAACACTTGTTTAAAGTTCCGGCAACAGAGAAAGCTGTAGCATCACTCAAGAAGATGAAAATGTCCAATGATGAAATAAAGGCAAGCCCATGTAGCATTTAATTTACTTAGAACATCTTGATTATGATGATGACTATGATGTTTCGCATTGCCTTGTGACCATCTTTTTCACAATAATTGCATTGTAGAATGGCTAAACATAGGCCATACATGTCCGTTATGTCGTTTCAATTGCCTGTAGAATAATTTCATGTACTACATACATTATACTGAGTTTTCAGCTTGAATAAAACTTAGTTTTTTTAGTTATTCAACATTTACCCGAAATGAATAATGTTTTACGGACTTCAAAAGAAAAAAAATAAAAAATTATATATGTAATTAAAAAAAAGTTAAAATATATGTTTAGTCATTTAATTTAAGAAAAATTAGCTATTTGATCTTTATAGTTTGACCAAGTTTGTTAACTCAACTCCTATATCTTAACTTGTCACAACTTAGTTTTTATAATTCTCTCCGCTATCTCCATCAATCTTTATTTTTCAGAAACTAAGTCTCTTAGAACTCATCATATGTGACGCAAACGGTGTTAAATTTACTTGGCTGGCTGCCATATCGACGCCTGATTAAATAAAATGAAATTGTTTGTTTTTTCCAAAGGGGATTAGCCCTCTAAAACGTGTAGGGTGAGAGCTCTAGGGGATCTGAAGAACTCACCCCTCCCACTCCCCATCTTCATCTTTATCTCCAGCATCTCCGATGAACTCCGCCAATGACCTCTCCCACACCAGCAACGCTCCTCCACACACGAACCTCCTTCGCCAACGCTCCATTAAACTTCTACTTTAACAATGTTCCCAAATAAACACATTCTCAAATAAATTGTCTCCAGTCTGCTATTAGATCCTGTACTTGTTTAAGTTTGATAAGTGAGATATTTATTAATATTATTATAACTATTTAGATATTAATTAGAATAATTAATAAATATTTTTGAGTGTGTCATGTAGTCATTTAGGCCCAGTCTAAGGTGGGTTGTTGACTTAGTTTATTAAGGTTAATTTTCTGATGGTAGAAACTAACAATTGAGAATTATTCGTGCGATAGTTTTTGAGTCATAGAGCGATACCATAGTTTCTCAGCTCACTTTTGAAGGTTCCTCACTAGTGATGGTAGTACACAAGTTGCCATCACTATACCTAATCACCAGTTAGAAGATCCTGTTATTCATCTAATTTGTTCTCTGATTTGAATTACAGTTCTCCTCAGATCAATTAAGCTAATGGTGAGAGATAACTTTAAATCTTTTGCTGCATCTTATATAGATTTTATACTTATGTATGTTATAATATGTATTGATTATATTGTGTACGAGATGGTTATATTATAACATGTGGTATCAAAGCCTTGTTTGAGATCACCCTTGTCATGCTTATTAATTTATAATCCTTCTGAGTAGCAATATGAGATAGAATATGGGATACGAATATCTTGTTAATATTTTGATCATAACCCAATTGTTCTTCTATAGATGCCAAGAGAGATTACAAAATTATCGTGGATCCACGCTGCTGCCACAGTGACATAAAAACCTCCACTTGCGGCATAGTGACGGTGCTATGAGCAGCCAATCTGGAGGAGTAACACATGTTGTTAGAAATTGGAGAGAGAAAGAGAGGTTACCGTGATGTACAAATCACCGTGAGCATCACAGTGAAACAGCCGCCAGAGCTTGCCAAAAAAGAGAGGGGAGCTCGCCGCAATTTTTTGGACATGGGGCCCGTTGAGGCCATTAGAAAAGAAGCTCAAAACCATTGAGAACAACCTCTTGAACGGTCATCGGCATCGCTGCTGGAGGTACCGCATCACGACTGTTGCAACAAACTACAGCCGAGTCACTGAGTCGAGTTAACCTAACCCTACTCAGTGATAAAGAACAGCCAAAACAGTGCTTTTTGGCCTTGACCCAAAACGCACCGTTTCATTTAAGCTATGGGTCAGCACTATTCAATTTTTTTGCTGGGCCGTCTACTTTTAGGCCGCTGGGACAAATTTATTTTTATTAAAAGCTGGTTTTTGGGTCATCGCACTTTGGCCTGTACTATTATTATTTTCTTTTTATTTTGGGAAAACAGATTGGGTCGCCTTCTAGTTGTGGGTTGTGTAGTAAAATTTCCTTTTAAAAGGTTTCTAGGCTGCACGCGTTTTTGGGCCACCAAAAAAGAGTTCTCTTCCTCTTTTGCATGATGGGCCATTTGTCTTAGGCCAAAAATAATTTTTATTTGTTTACTTCTAGAATTATGTTTTGAGCCTAGATTTTTTATTTATATTTCTATAAACTAATTTTGGGCTCTATTTTAGACTTTTGTGGATGAGTCATTTAGTTTTATTTTCAAAAAATTATTTTAGGCCATTTAATTTGATTTTTCAAAATATTTTAAATACTATTACATGTACTGTAAATGTTTAAATACAGAAAAATTAATTTCTTCATTATCTTTTCTTTCAAAAGTGCTTACAAAATTTCATTTTTTATGTTATTTAATTGCATATTTTGTACATTAATTTCTCCTTTGGTAATTAAATTAACTATTTAATTTTTGTAAAAATCTTTTGAGTTGAAATTAATTTATTAAATATTTTTTGGGTGCATAAAATAGTGGGAGAATTTAAATTAAATTATTTAGTCATATTTTTTTATTAAATTAATTTATTAAATACTCTATTAAATTGTGCATATTTGGATTTATATGTACGTTAATAATATTTGTGGTTAACATACAATTTTGTGAGGAGTAGCCAAACCATCCTTATTTATTAAATGTTGTTGCCTCATTAATTAATCACATATAAATTTAAAATATTAATTGTAATTAAATGTATAGTTATGATTTATCTGTACCCACATGTAGATATCTCATAATTGTACATTTAATTGAGGTGGAAATTAATTTCTCAATTAAGTTGTACCTATTTGGATTTTCAATACCTATGAATGATATTTGTGATTAGTGTGTAATTTTCTAAGGAATAACTACAACATCCTTATTTATTGGATTTGTTGTATGCATTCATTAATCACATATGTATTTAAAATATCAATTATAATTAAATTTATAACTATGATTTATCTTTACCCATGAGTAAATATCTCATAATTATACATTTAGTTAAGGTGAGATAGAATTGCCTTATTATTTTCTAAGTAGCCCACAAGTATTAAAAAATTATGAATGGGTTCTAGTTCCATCACTTGAGATAAATACATTCTATGCTAATGTCTTTACCCACAGGTAGATATTAGTTATACGTATTTATACTGTTTGTATGCTACATTTGTGCTAAGCATGCATACATGGTTCAGTGACTTGTGATTGCTTCAAATTCTTACTGTGAGCTTATTTGTACATTTATATGTTTCATTTTACATATCTAATTGGTATCCCCAGGATCATGGCTGATGTAAGCAACAAAACAATCTTAGATGGTAGTATTAACTATGCTGATTAGAGAGATGATGTTTTGTTGTAGCTCAGTTTCTTAGACTTGAATTATGCCTTGAGGTATGAAAAAACTTTGAGACATGATGATGCCTCCGATGAATGAGGGGTATGATATAATCGTTTGTTACTTTTGAATATAATTTTTCTAGTTTTAATGATGACACTTAGTGGATTGACACTGGTTCGATAATCCACATTTTGACTACCATGCAGGACTTTATATCAAGCAGGCATCCATATCCCAATGAGGAAACTATCCTTTCAGGCAGTGGGAGAGGAGATCCTGTGAAAGTCGTTGGAACTTTTCGCATAACCTTTTCTAATAATCATGTTTTGAAACTTTATGATATTTTTTATGTTCCCTCTTACAAAAGGAATTTGATTTCTATGTCAAAACTTATTCCATTTGATTATTATTTAGTTCTTTCTAAGAAACTTAAGACTTTGACAAAGGATTTTGTTTTGATTGTGAATTTAGTTATAATTGGTGGCTTATTTAAAATTATTTTTGATTCGCCTCAATCTTTTTCTATGTCACGTGATACTACGAGAAGTGACATTGATGAGAGTTCTTATAGCCTATGGCATAGGAGATTAGGATATATCTCCGTTGATAGAATCAAAGGATAAATAAAGACGTAATTCTTCTGTCTTTAAACCATTCAAAATTTGATTTTTGTGTGGACTACATAAGGGGAAAACAGTCCAATAAGTCATATAAAGTGGCTAAGAGAAGTTTTGAATTGCTAGAAATTATATACACGGATATTTGTATCCCTGATTTGACTGCACATGGTCAAAAGTACTTTATCACCTTTATTGATGATTACTCATGATACATGTATGTCTACATGCTTTATAATAAAAGTGAGGCACTAGATGCTTTCAAGGAATATAAAGGACAAGCACCAAGTTTATTTGCTAATTTTCTTCAAGAGTAAGGTATATTAGCCCAATATACTATGCCTGAATCACTTGACATAAATGGTGTAGCTGAAAGAAGAAATATGATCTTGTTGGATATGGTTAGGAGCATGATAAGTAGCTCAAAATTACCATCTTTCTTGTGAAAGGAAGCACTCAAGAGCTCCACATACATATTAAATAGGGTTCCAACAAAGGCAATGTCCAAAACACCCTTTGAAATCTAGAAATGATGGAAATCCAATTAATTTCATTTCAAGATATGGGGTTGTCCTGCTAAAGTAAGAGCATACAATCTCTAAGAGAAGAAGTTATACCCTAAGACCATTAGGGCTTACTTTGTAGGCTATGCGAAAAGGTCTAAGGGTTATAAGTTTTATTGTCCTTCACCTTCTAAAAGCTTTGTAAAGTCTAATAATGCCAAGTTTCTTGAGAATGATATGATTAGTAGGAGTGATTGTCTACTAGATGATCACATAAAGTGAACCACTGACATCATTCATAAAGGGACGTCAATAGTTAATGATTATCCACTGTTGGGATTGACATTGAACGTGGTGTAGACCCTATGTCTCAACTTGATGATGCTGAACAAGATGAACACATACCAAATACTCAACCTATCACACAAGTGAAATTACCACAAAATATGATAGAGGATGTCCTTCTTTAGCAACCTGGATCAACCCAAGAGGTTGAATTTAAGAGGTCAACTAGAGAAACAAGACCGGCATTACCTGATGACTACAATGTATTATGCTAAAGTTGACTATGATGTAAGTATTGAGAATGATCCTTTGACTTTCACTCAGGCTATAAAGAGTATGAACTCTAAGTTGTGTCATGATGTTATGATTGATGAAATGAATTCCATGGAAAACAACCATGTTTGGGAACTTGTAGAGTTGCTTAGTGGGTCTAAGGCCATTGACTATAAATGGGTTTATAAAACCAAAAGAAATTCATAAGGTAACATTGATAGATACAAGGTTAGGTTGGTTGCTAAGGGCTTTACTTAAGTGGAAGGAATCGATTATAGTGAAACTTTTTTACTTGTATCTAAGAAAGATTCTTTTCGTATCATCATAGCATTGGTTGCCCATTTTGATTTGGAGTTAGACCAAATAGATATAAAGACTGCTTTTCTCAATGGTAACCTGAAGAAAGAAGTCTATATGAAATAACCTAGGGGATTTGTTGCAGAAGGTAAATAACAATTGGTATGCAAGCTAAAGAAATCAATATATGGTCTAAAATAGGCTTCACAATTGTGGTTCTTGAAGTTCCATGAATTGATCATATCATTTGGTTTTATTGAGAACATCATGAATGACTGTATATACCACAAGACTAGTGGGAGCAGGATCATATTCTTGATTTTGTATGTGAATGACATTTTATTTGCTACCAATAATCTGAGACTATTGCGTAAGGTAAAGCAGTTTCTGTTTAAGAGTTTTATATGAAAGATATGGGTGAGGTATCTAATGTTATTGTCATAAAGATCCATATAGATAGAACCCAAAGTCTTATAGGTTTGTCTCAAGAGGCTTACATTGTCAAGATTCTTGAATGCTTCAGAATGTAAAACTGTTCATCTAACATGGTTCCTATTGAAAAGGGAGATAAATTCAGTCTGAGTCAATGTCCTGAAATAGAGTTTGAAAGAAAATAGATAGAAAGGGTCCCATATGTCTCAATGGTAGGAACCTTGATGTATGCACAAGTTTGTACAAGAGCAGACATCGCTTTTACTATAGGTATGTTGAGAAGATACCAAAGAGTAATCTTGGGGAAGTACATTGGACAGCTACAAAGAAGGTGTTTAGGTACCTACAGAGCACCAAATAATACATGCTCACATATAGGTGAATAGATAATCTGGATGGAATTGGATACTCGATTCATATCTTGAAGGATGTGTAGACATTAACACGTCTACATCTGGTTACATCTTCCTATTGGCATAAGGAGCTATATCGTGGAGAAGTGCTAAGAAAACTCAAACAACTCCTTTTACTGGTAATGCTGAGTACATTGTATGTTTTGAAGCAAGTTCATAAACTATTTGGATAAGAAATTTCATTATTGGGCTTAAGATTGTGGATTCAGTCTCTAAGCCAATCAGAATATACTATGATAACACAGCTGTGGTGACCATAGTGAACAATAAAAGGAATAAAAGTTAAAGCAACATTGTCAAACTTAAATTCCTTTACTTGAGAAAAGAGTTTAGGATGATCGAGTTTCCGTTGAATGCATATTGGATATGTTGGCTGATCCTTTGACAAAAGAACTGAAGCTAAACATTTTTGTCATATATGTACCTCATATAGGACTTCATCTTTCTTTTGATTAGTGGAGGTATGAGTAATGAAATCAGATTTGTGGTTTATTATTTCAAATTTGTGATTGTATACATTTGTGTTATTGAAATTGATAAACATTAAGACAATAACCGAATAATCATTTAGTTCATGTATAATGTGATACCCTTTAAGTAATGATGCTACCTATAATACATGGAAGGTAATACTTGATAAAAAGGGGACTTATCGCCATGATTCTTGTAGTATGAAATCAATTTACCTAGACATGGCAATTATATTGAGTATATGGACCAAGTGAGAGAATATGAGATATTTATTAATATTATTATAACTATTTATATATTAATTAAGATAATTAATAAATATTTTTGAGTGTGACCCGTTGTCATTTGGGCCTAGTCTAAGTTGGGTTGTTGACTTAGTTTATAATTATTCATACGATAGTTTCTAAGTCCTAGAGTGATAACCTAATTTCCTTAGCTCACTCTTGAAGGTTTTCCACTGGTGACGATAGTACATAAGTTGCCATCACTGTACTTAATCACTAGTTTAAAGAATCTGTTATTAATCTAACAGTGTTATCTAATTGACAGGTCTCTTATTTGAGTTATAGTTCTTCTTAGATCAATTAAGCTAATGGCGAGACATAAATTTAAGTCTTCCGTTGCATCTCATATAGGTTTTACACTTATGTATATCATAATCTAAATTGATTATATTGTGTATAGGATGTTTATATTCTAACATAATAAACCTATAAAATTTTAGAGGATAAAATATTAGCCATTTTCAGAAACTAACATCAAGCAACACGGGAATTCCACATTCATCAGTCTACAGGAATTTATAGACTCCTAGTTTCACCATATTTCAATTCTCGAGGTTATTAATTCTTATTTAGAAAGTATCTTGCTGGAAATATAGTTGGAAACTTATTTATGAGTCATAAATAATCCTTAATTAAAGCGATGTTGAGGGATTAGTTGAAGCATTTTCCTTTCTAACATAATTACTTTGGCCCTTTTGAGACACACTACAAACAATTTATAAGTAGCAGTTGCCCCTGATGACTGGCCACGAAGTGGGTGGTGATGGAGGCTTTGGTGGTGGGTCCCCCATCACTCACACAATACAAGGACATAGGTACATAGGGACCTTGGGGAGTGTGGACCATTAGGGGCAAGTTCAAGACCTATCTGGCACGTTCGCATGGTTGTATTCAATATAGCCTCATATACAACTAATTATACATTAAATTTCTCATTTCATATCATTCCAAAGAAAGAACTAAGAAAGAAAACAGGTATGAAACAAGAACATTGGGTCTCAATAATGGAGGAATAAACGAGCAATTGATGAAGCTTAGGATGTGAATGATTGGATAAGATAGGTGAACGATTGAATCTGTAGAAGACGAATGAACAAGGTTGATGGAGATAGTGTTTCTAGTTCAGAAGTGTTGATAGTGACATTGATATGGGGTGATCGTCTCCAGCAGAGGAGCATTACTGGTGTGGGGTGGCCACCGGCAGAGTTTATCAGAGATGCCGAAGATGAAGTGTGGAGTATGGGTGAGTTCTTCAGATCATTCGCTGTGTCACCCCTTTAGATGTTTAATCTCTTTTTTTTAAAAAAAACTTCACTGTCATTTTATTTAAGGGAAAAAGACAATAAACAACCATATAAATTTAGAAAAGACAATATGGGCATATGAATATTTAAAAGGACAGATTGGGTACGAGGCTCAATCTGTCTTTTATAAATATGGTGGAAAGACCAAATAACCCTTGAAGCAAGAGAATGAAACTCAAAACAAAGTAGGGGAAAAAACGGGGAATGAATATATAACTAATGATGCCTTTATGACTTACTAGTGTCTTCTCTTCCCTTACCAGACTTTTTGAAGGGTTCTGAATTTCTCTCTCTGCAGTGATCATCAAAGGTTATGGCAACGAATGGCATCGTCTATGGTTTGGTTGAGGAGTTCCTGAAGTAGTGAGAGTAGTCTGGTGACATCGTATACGGTGCGCTCCAGTCAGTGCTGGCTTGCCTAGAAGATCCATCTACCCGTTCTGAAGCTCGGATCTTCCTTTAGAACCTACAAAAGCATTTTACCACCAAGGAAGCCTGCGATCACTGCTTTAAGACCTACCATTTTTGGATCGAAGACATTTTCTTGGACTAATACGAAGGTATTATCATTGCCGTTTACTACATCTCTTTGATCATTCTGCTTATAGTTTTATACCTTTTAAGTTGACATGTACGGTTGGTGGGAAATCGAGTATGACTAGAAGTGGAAATCTGTTGGTTGTGAAATAAAAACGTTGTGCCAAGTGACCAATGTGTGGTTTATATAAAGCTTACGGGAAAGCTCAATGGAGTTCGCTTGGTTTTCACTTTTGCTTTTCATAGGAAGATAACATCTAGCACCTTATATTTTAGAGAAGTTTCATTAATATGTATTCTATAGAAAGAAATATTTTTGGCCAATATATTTTGACAATGCAAAAGGATTTTGATATTAAGTTGTTTAATGATGTTTCTCTTTGCATTCTGCTTAAGTAACAAAGCTTCCTTGAACAGAGTTAGTCATTTCCAACTCTCTCAGCAATAATAGATGTTCCAAGTAATTAATTTTAGTACCCTTCTTTGGTAGTGAATGGGACTTTGCCAGAGATTATTCTAGTTGGGGGAACACACTTGTGTTACTGTGCTTTTCTTTCCCCATTGTTAATACTATTAACTCATCTTATGATACTTTAACATATGTACTCTAGACATCCCTTTTCCTTTTTCCTCTCAGTTTATTGGATTTTAACATTGTTCATAACAAAAGCTTCTTGCAGCTAATTCTTCTGTGAAAATTGTTGCAATTTTTTTATTGGTGTGTTTTGGATATAGAGTTTACATGTGTCTTAACTCTTGAGAAGTGTTCTTTTGACTTTATTTATATCTTTTATTAAATGCAGGATAGGAGGGGAGGAAAAAATTGATAATGATGGTGATCCCTAGCATTTTTGTCCTGGAAGACTAGTCGTTTACTTTTTATGAAGGAATTAATAGACACCTAGACTCTATTTTCAAGGATAGGACTATTTTGAAGTTAGGTTGTGGAAGTGGCTAGATACAATGAATGATTTTCACAATCAAGCTGGCCACACTAGAAGAACATGCAAAAATCCAACTTATCCTTTTTGTACATAATGTTTAGGGTATAAGAAGAAAATGTATAGTACATGAAATATGATGTATAGTGTTAATGGTTGAAAATAATAGGCTCAAATGGAATATTAATGTATGTTTGTCATTTGTTCATATGTAATGTAATTATTGTCATGGGTAGGATGATTTTTTGTAAGTGGCCTAAGTTAAGTAGTTAATGTCATCAATGAAATTGTGCAGTACGTTATGGTTATAAGTTACAAATCCTATTATGAGACTTGTAAATCCCATTGTGGAAGTTGTAAATACCATAGCAGAAGTTACAAACCTCATCAGCAGAGTAGCATACCAAATGTAGTAGTTGCAGACTTCATAAAACGAGTTATAAATCCTACTATTAGACTTACAAATATATTTGTGGGACTTACAAATATATTTGTGGGACTTACAAATATCATTGTACTATTAGTTGTAAATGCTATTGTAGAAGTTGTAAATCCCATTGTGGAAATTGTAAATACTATTAGGGAAATTGCAAGTTCCCATTGTCGGAGTTACAAATGCCATTAGGGAAGTTGCAAATCCCATTGTCAGAGTGGCAAATCCAATTGTAGCAATTGCAAATCCAATTTTGGAAGTTGTAAATCCAATTGTCAGAGTTGCAAATACTATTGTAAAAGTTGTAAATCACTTTGTCAGAGTTGCAAATCCAATTGTGACAGTTCTAAATCTAATTGTAGGACTTGCAAATATCATTGTGCAATTAATTACAAATACCATAGTGGAAGTTATAAATCCCATTATAGAAGTTGTAAATACTATTGGAGAAATTGCAAGTTCCTATTGTCGGAGTTGCAAATGCCATTGGGGAAGTTGCAAATCTCATTGTCATAGTGGCAAATCCAATTGTAGTAGTTGCAAATCCAATTGTGGAAATTGTAAATCCAATTGTGGAAGCTGCAAATACCATTATCAGAGTTGCAAATACCATTGTGGAAGAAGTTATAATCACATTGTTAGAGTTGCACATCCAATTGTGGCAGTTTTAAATCTAATTCTGGGACTTGTAAATATCATTGTGCAATTAGTTATAAATACCATTATGGAAGTTGTAAATCCCATTATGGGAGTTGCAAATACTATTGTCGGAGTTGTAAATCCCATTGTTAGAGTTACAAATCACATTGTGAAAGTTGTAAATCCCATTGTCAGAGTTACAAATCCAATTGCGGTAGTTCTAATTCCAATTGTGGAATTTGCAAATATCATTGTGCAATTAGTTACAAATACCATTGTGGAAGTTATAAATCCCATTGTGGGAGTTACAAATCCCAATGTGGCATGTGCAAAAACCATTATGGGAGTTATAAATACTATTGTCGAAGTTGCAAATCCAATTGTCAGAGTTGCAAATCCAATTATGGTAGTTGCAAATCCCATTGTGAAACTTGTAAATACCATTGTCAGAGTTACAAATACCATTATGAGCATTGCAAACCTAATGCATTACTTGTGAACCGCATTGAACGAGTTACCAGTACCATTGTGAAACTTGCAAATACCATATGTACATAGTCATTACAAAATTTAGTCATAGTCATTAGAAAGTTTAACACTATAAATGTCATACAGAGAAATGTGATTGCCTAAGTTACAACATCATTTGATCAATGGATGAACTTTTCAAAAGTGAAACATTACAAAAGTTAAACATTACAACAATTTAAACATTATCCAGATCAAGTTGTGGCATGTTTATAGGACGGTGTGGTAAGGATTCTTGTTCTCATTTTCCATTCACCATTCCTAGTCCCCATGACTAGTGTATGTCAATGTTATAGGGCATATAGCATACCTATGCAGAAAAATGACAAAAACGTTAAACCAGACAGATAAAAAGATAAATAAGATAATTTTTTTATATTTTTATACCTAGATTATCAACAATGAATCGAATTGATGCCCATCCACCCACTGGAACTCTGATTGTCTCATGTAAGGGGGATCCACTAAGTTGAATTGTGTAGTTTGTGGGATATAGTTTCATGTGCCATAACCTATGACATAAAAGCTATGACCATGAAAATGCATTGGGTGATTTTCAGTTTTTACTGTACCAATGTTCTGCAGAATTATTTGCACCTTACTGCCATATTTAAGGATCTTTGTTCTGGTCCCATTCAATAACTATGTATCATAACGAATTTTATTAGGTGCCCCATATACAAAGTCATAGAGCTTTAGGGGTACATCAGGAAAATCTTCAGTATATGATTCATTTATCTTCCTATAATAAGCTTCCATAATTAACAACTTGGGCTGATTGAAACTTATATTTTTGATTAATAATTCTTAACATATAGGTCCTCCCAGTAATCACATCAATTTTATGGACATCTAAAATATTGGGAAAAAATACATATAAGAGTAAAAAAGGAAAAGGGGAGACAGAAACTCTAAGTACATGCAATTATAAGTTATGATAGATTATATTAGAAGAGCAATAATTTTTAGTTAGGTATGTTTATAACAGGTTGAAGTTATGAATTATTCTGTTTTATAGGGAATGTTATTAAAACCCACTGTGACCTGGGAGACCTCCCATGTTAAATATTATGATTCTATTTGGTTTGATTACTGCTATTCCTCTTCAACTGCCCTAGCAATTAATCCTAGGCCAAATTGATCCTCAACAAAACCCTAGATCAATAAAAAAAAATGAGAATGCTATTGTATAGTTATAATTAGTTAGCCAGCATATTAATCAGAAACATTTCCACAAGTTGATATTCTTCATGAATGTGGAATGGAAATTATTCATTGAGAATACTAAGCAACTAAAATTTAAGCTGGACCCAAAACCATGAAATTTTTGGAAAATATTAGAAAAATAGATCCAATGAAATTTTATATAAACATGTAAATGGTAAAGGAAAGGTGCATAGTTAAAGTATTTGGCATTTAAAGAAGCAGGACATAAAAGCCAAGTACATTACGACAATCAATAAAACAATACTAGGGATTCACCAAATAAAAGTAATAATAATACAAGGAAGGTTCTTACCTGAAGTGCACAATAATTGCTCAAGGAATAAAGGAACTCCTCACTTGCTTTTCCAGTAATAATCTTAGATATTGCATCCAGATTGGGGTTAAGAATCTGCATGATACCATACAAATATAATTAATATTTGGGAAAATGATTAAGAGATTTTTCCCAAAACACCACCAAGTAAACAAAATTCATCAAGTCCTAAGGTTGTTAGAGAAGCAGATTCTCCCAAGGTTCCAAGATCTACGAGGTCAATAGAATAAGGTCAGAAGTTGAGATGTGTGCTTATCTGAAGTCAAAAATAAGGCATGCATCATAAAAGCATACTACTCTTTATGGGAATAAATTATATAATTTGTAGCTTATTTATTTGGTTCTATAATTTGTGGCTTATGTGACCACAGTGATGTAAAGATCAAACTAACTTTTAATAGGTGCTAGATGTTATCTTCCTACGAAAAATAAAAGTGAAAACTAAGCGCACTCCATTGAGCTTTCTCGCAAGCTTTATGTAAACCACACATTGGTCACTTGGCGCAATGTTTTCATTTCACAACCAACAAATTTTCACTTCTAGTCATACTCAATTTCCCACCAACCATGCATGTCAACTTAAAAGGTATAAAACTATAAGCAGAACGATCAAAGAGACGCAATAAACGGCAATGATAATACCTTTGTATTGGTCCAATAAAATGTCTTTGATCTAGAAATGGTAGGTCTTAAAGCAGTGATCGTAGACTTCCTTGGTGGTAACATGCTTCTGTAGGTCCGAAAGGAAGATTCGAGCTTCATAACGGGTAGACAGATCTTCCAGGTGAGTCATCACTGACTGAAGCGCACTGTATGCAGAGTCGCTAGACTGCTCACACTACTTCAGGAACTCCTCCATTGAACTGTATACGATGCCATTCACTGCCATAACATTCGACGATCAATGCTGAGAGAGAAATTCAGAACCCTTCAAAATGTTTGCTCAGGGAAGAGAAGACACTGTAAGTCATGGAGGCATCATTTGTTATATATTCATTCCCCTGTTTTTTCTCCTACTTTGTTTTGAGTTTCATTCTCTTACTTCAAGGGTTATTTGGTCTTTTCACCTATATTTATAAAAGACAATTTGGGCCTCTTGCCCAATCTGTTCTTTTAAATATTCATATGCCAATATTGTCTTTTCCAAATTTATATAGTTGTTTATTGTCTTTTTCTCTTTATTTAATCAGATGCAGCATTGATGTTGAAGCTAACTAAAAAAAATTAACACCATTCACGTTACATCGAACAATTCTAAGAAACTCAGTTGGTTTATGAAAAATAAGGATGGATGGAGATAAGGGGAAAAAGTAAAAGGATTCAATTGCGATGGGTTAAAATATAAGGATTAAGTTATAGACTCAATCAAACTATAAATATTAAATAATTAATTTTTTTTAATTTTTACATCAAATTTTAATTTAGTCCCTTAAGTTTATATATTACACTTTTAGTCATTTATTATTAACACTGTTAATAATAAAAAATCTTGACTCCGTGAATATAATGATGATTGTGTATCTAAATACTCACATATTAATTTTTTAATTTAAAATATGTAAATTAAAACAATATTTTCTTAAAAAACAAATTAGGTGCCGTCAACTAGAAACTGCCATAGTTCTACGAAGCCAACATCTCATCTTTTACGAATTGCAACTCGTCCAATTGATTCCAGATTCCATTTCCATGGATTAATTATGATAACAGACAAGGAAAAGAATGTTACAGGGAATCATCGGTTTCCCTCATTCGAAACTGTTTTGATGAAGAATTGAAGAGGGTTATATTTCAAGTAGGGGCAGTTTTGAAGAAAGGGGATCATGCAAGTAGTGGAGATGGCTGCGAAACATGTGCTGCTGTTGATAGCTCTGAAACATAGTTTTCGCCAAGACGGGCCTAGTTTTTTTTTTTCCAATTTATATATTTTAATTTAAAATTAATATGTTAACATTGATAGGTGTCCACATGTAGTGCCCGAAAGTATATCAAATATAATTAACTCTAATAGGAAGATACATATGCTTATAAAAAAAATAATATGTCAAATTTAATTGCACAATCACCATTACATTTAGCATTTTGTCGTTAATGAGAGGTTAATGATTTAACAATAAAGGACTAAAATTATAGTTTATAAATTCAAGGGATTAAATTGAAACTTGATGTAAAATTTAAAAGCCAAACATATACTTTACCCTAAAACAATTTATCACGCTCTCCTCATTAATTAAATTTTCAATAGATGACTTTTCCCTAATTCTCCATTTTTCTTTGCGCAAATTAAAATTTTCATCTCCCTATAATTTCTCATAAAAACAAACCATCTAAGAAGTTCAGTAACAACACAATAACACCAAAACCACCTAAACATAATCAACAAAAAGAAATCCAAAACTGAAGCGAAGATCAGAAACAAAAACTAACAAAATTAAAAATCAGAACCATGTACTTCCCAACCAAAATCCTTGAAAGCTTTAAACCGTAGTTAACTTGACGAATATATTCTTTTATTGGTTACTTCTATATTTCAACAAATTAATTAAACTGTATTTAAATCAACATTTATCCATCTGTTCTTGTGACACATCAAATCTTAATAAAATTAACCTTTATGTTTGTTTAAATCACAACCATACTACAGGAAAATCATAACTGAAAAATAAATATAGTTTTGCAATTACTTATGCTCGTATGACTGTAGTAAATTAGTAGCATACTCCTTTGGTCATACTTATAAGGCAAGATAGTATAAGGAATTGGAAGACACGCAGCGAAAATTAATTTAAAATTTTTTTTCCCATTCCTTGCTAGGATCTACCGTATGTGTTTAAGTCAAGTGGAAAGAAGCATTACCCTTGGTGTTCCCCAGCGACTTCCATAGCTTCTCTCCGCAACTGGTGATCTCTTTCCGATCACAAGAAGATGTCCACAGCTTCTCTCCGCAGCTCGTGCTCTCTTTCTGATCGCAAGAAGTCGACGCCTCAGGTTGGCTTCCTCTACTGGTATCCACACGAATAGCGTTTCAACCACGAACGACGTGCTAGCATCTCCTGTCCCTCCAAGGCTCTCTCAAGAATTCGTCCTCTCTGTCTCTACTTCAACAGTTTTTTATATGCAAATCTTTTACAGATTCCGTTCGGCCTTTTGTGTTGTGTGTTGTGTGTCAAAAAAATGTAGCTCCTAAAATCAGATATATAGGATGCTCTGCGTTTTCTTCAACCGAATTGGATCTTGGAATTAATCTATATTAATTCCAAAATTAATACAATATCACATATTGTATAATTTGATAAGAAACTAATTAAATAAATAATGTTTATATTAAATCCGTCCCACAGATTTAATTCACCTATTTATTTAATTTAAATAAAGATAAGATTGGACTATATTTGATTTATTCTCATAAATCAAATTTGAGATATCCTATCAATTCGAATTTTAAATTCAAACGTGATAGAGATTTAATTTATCCTTATAAATTAAATCTTGTAAATATCTCTTACATGAGATATCCTATCAATTTGAATTTCAAATTCAAACGTGATAGAGATTTAATTTATCCTTATAAATTAAATCCTACATATCCCTTATATATAATATATATATACGAATTTATATATATACGAATATAAATATAAATAAATATATACATCAACCCTGGATCATTCATTGAATCTAGACACGTCTTAGATTCAATGAATCTGGACATCATAGCTCGTGTTGGGTTATTTTGTGTGCGACCCTGTAGGCCCATATGAAGTTGGCAGTGGGCCATTTGCTATACTGGCCCACAAGTCGCAAGCGGTCTCTAGCAAGACATAACAACTATCCAAATCATATGAGGATCGATAAACGATGTAACCTTTTATACAACCATATCATGTCCCTTCTGTCACGCGATATTTTAGTCATGGATGAGGCATGGATAATGTCATCCTCCTATTCCTAACCGTTACTTTCTCGATCCCTGAGTAGTCTGACTATAGAAATGGAACTACCTTTCCATTACGGTATGGCCATACATTTCTCAGACTCACTCATCGAGGGGCCCAGTAATATCTCTCTACGAATGTGAGGGACAAATTCCATCTTGACCACTCACATTCCTCCGCATAAAAAACCACTAAGCCCGAACATAGTCTTTATGATCACTCGGTCAAAAGATGAGCGTTTGTCATGTAGGAATCCATGATGATCTCAGGTCAAAGGGCATAGTAACATGGTTTGTATATGAGAGAAACTTATGACATAACCCATGCAACTCTCTCATAGCGGGTTAGTCCAACACCTTGTACTCGTTACATGTGCCTATGACTTTGATTTATATCTCTATACATCTTCAATGTCATACTGGTCTTATTTCATCTCTGCTCCCGTACAGATGACCGACCAGGGACATTTAGGATAAGATCATGAATTATCCAAGGATGGTCATCACAGTAAACATGCGAATAATATGATAACACAATTGATAAACTCATAAATCAATAATGTTTATAAGATAATGATTGGCCCCTAGGGCACATTTTCCAACAGATAGTAGATTTATTTTAGTCCTATTTATAGGGTAAAGAAAAAATAAATGTTATAATATCACCAGAAGTTATGTGGACAAAATATACATCAATTTATTAAAATTAAATGTCAAAATTGTTGATGACACCAAAAGGATCATGAGATTTTATAGAAAATATCAAAAGTAATTATACTTGCAATACAATAAGTTGTGGAGAAAAAATTCAAAAGAAATAATCATATGCTCAAAAGGCAAGTCAAAGGAAATAACTTAAGCCTAGAAAGCTACATGATGTTTAATTCTTAATTTCTATTATTATTGTTTAAATTTATTGTGACTATATAATTTTTAAGTATTGATTGATAATGTGATATTTATAAGTGCTTCAAGAATGATATGAAACCAAATAGACCAATGGCTAAAGGGTTTGTAGAAAGTAGAAACAATACGTTGTTGGACTTGATTTCTTTGGTGATAATTATTATGATATTTATGATTACTTTTGTTGGTTTGTTTCTTATTGAATTTAGTTGAACTTTATTGGGTTAATGATATGTCATATATTGTTTTCTAAAAATAATGAATTTGTCTTCACGTCCCTCCCAAATTTTCTTCATTTCTCTACAATTCCTAAACATCATAAATCATTCGAATGTGATCTTCTTGTATTTTAACTTTAGTCCTTATAGATTTGTTCATATTTCAATTGAATTTCTTCATAGATTTGATAAATATATTCTGGGATGTTACAATATACGGATACATTTATAAAAGAAGTGATGTTTTTTAGGGAGATATTGAGAAAACGAATATTTTGGATATGTATTAAAAGAAGCAAAGTGAAAAATATTATTAATGAATAATGAAATTATATAGTGATGTAATAATATATAATAATTCCTGAAAAACTTTATGAGACAAAATTGAAATAGTTCTTGAAGAATTAATAGATATTTGTTATGGGAGAAAAAAATATATAATGGAAATTATGACCCATAGATCTACAATAAGAGCTTTGTTTTGTTAAAGGGTATCAAAGTTTTATTGCCTAATTGGATTGAAAAAGGAAAGCATGTTTATATGGCTCACGTATGAGGAGAGATTGTTGGAATATAAGTGTGAACTAATATTGGATGAAATTCTCCTCAAATCTTCATATAAATCCAGTTGATCTTCCAAAAATATATGTCATATTGAGGTTGTAAATCAATCATGTTATAAAAATTGAAAAGTTCATTATTGGTAACAGTAAACCAGAAGTTTACTGATCCAAACAAATTTATTATTAGCATGATTTGTTTGATCATACTAGACTATATATATGATGTAAAAAATTATTGAAGATTATGTATTGACATCCATTGAAGAACCAAAAGATTTTTTATGAATAACTAACATATTTGATGTTTCAAGAATGCATATGTATTGCTTGTTTTCAAAGAAAAATTGATTATGAGAATATCACTAGTTATATATATGTTTGAAATGGATCTTTACATTTCTAGAAATATATGAAATTTATATGTATGGGCCCATTCATAAAGTATGTAAACTATCCAAGTATTTAATAAATTTGGTAGATATATCTATAAGATGGTACATGTGTGATTATTATGAGTTTACAACCAGAAGTTTACAATATTCTTAGAATAAATTGATATGTTGAGTTATAATTTTTAGAATATGTAATCACGAAAATATTCTTTCAATAACACTATTAAGATTATATATTAACAAAATTATTTATTAATGCCTCCATAATTAGATAGATCAATATTTAAGAGATAACAATATTTCTATTTCAGTGTTGATATATTTAATTTGATATATTTCAACACTTATACATATCAAGTCAACAAAATTCTCCCAATAAAATTAGCTTTTGGTTAGGAGCCAAATATTTTCCATCTTAAAAGTTTAAATATGAAATGTTTATTTCTATTGAACCACCACAATGCACATAGATGAATATTTAAAGAAAGTTGAGATAAATATTGGGTAATCTTATTTATCTCTAAATAAAAGACAAGGATGTTTCTAAAGGAAACAAATGAATTTAAGAGACTTATACTATATGATTAGTTGATTGTTATTCGATAAAATTTTTCTAATATGAGGGGGAGAAATTGAGTTGCTAGAAAAGATAACACAAGTAATGCATTATTACTATCATATATAGACTGTCAAATAGAGTGATATGAACCAAAAGTTAATCAAATATTGCAAAATATCTGTCAAATTCAATTGGAAAAAAAGATGACAAAAGACCATTTGCAATTCAAAAGGACAAAAAGAGCATATAAATTTTCAAAAGGACAAATTGGGAGTCCTAATATCTCCTTTCAAAATTTAGGGACAAAAGACAAAATTGCCCTTTGATCATTTACTACTTCTATAATGAGATTTACTACTTGAGCAATGATTTTGACCATTTTTACTAAGATATTTACTTCTATCAATAACAACTGAGTTGCAAGTAATTGTTTTGGTTATTTACTACTCATGCAATAAGATTTATAACTTGAGCAATGATTTTAACTATTTTCGCTAAGACATTTACTACCTATAACAACTAGTTGCAAGTAATTACTTTGGTCATTTACTACTCCTGCAAGGGGATATACCACTTGAGCAATGATTTTGATCACTTTCACTAAGCCATTTATTACTCTCAATAGCAATTGAATTGCAAGTAATTGCTTTAGTCATTTACTACTAATGCAATGGGATTTACCACTTGAGCAATGATTTTGACCACTTTCGCTCTTTGTAACAACTTAGTTACAAGTAATTTCTTTGGTCATTTACTACTCCTGTAATAGGATTTATCACTAGAGCAATCATTTTGACCACTATCAAACTTTTCCCCTCATTGTTCATCTTCTTCCTCACTATTCATCATGCTCTTCTCATAGCCAACTCTCCCTCCTTATTGCACACTGCTCTCCCTACTCTGGTCATCTTCTTAGTGACCTTAGGGCTCTTCTTCCTTCCTTCTCTCTCTTCGCACAGACACTCACTCTCTCTATTTTGAAGATGAGGAAGACGGATCTACAGTAGCAACAATAAAAACTCTGGCGTGCATGTAGACAGTGGATAAAGAAAAGTAAGAAGGAAGGTCAATGGTAGATGGAGAGGGAAGGTTGACGATGGAAGAGAGAGAAGGAGGAAAGAAAGAAGGGTAATTTTGTCTTTTTTCTCTAAATTTTGAAAGGACATATTATGACTTATGCCCAGAAGCCCAATTTGTCATTTTTAAAATTCAGATGCTCTTTTTATCCTTTTGAAATTCAAGTGCTCTTTATTTGTCTTTTTCCCAATGCAATTACTAAGAATTACCAAATCTTATATTCCAGCTCAAGATGCTCCAAATAATATAGATGAAATTGAGACATGCCTAAATCATGAAAGACTAAATCCAGTAACAAAAAAACTAAGAGATGCAATGGTTATTTTGTAACGATTACAATGAACTCCTACAAATATTTGATTTGTAGCAGTTTGGCTTTAAACTACTATAATTTTATAGCCCTTTAATTGTAAATAGTGTCATCGATGACATTTGTAGAGGTTATAAGCTACAAATATAGCGCCAAGTTGACGCCATCTGGCCCAAACGGGGCGCAGCATTTTGTGGTAAATATTTGCTCCAGAAGGGGGGAAGAGTGAGGGAATTTTGTAGCGGTTATAATTGGTGCAAAATTCCCTATGGATTGAGGTCATGACACGTGTTAGTGATCATTGGCATTTTTCAGCGGTTATAAACCGCTACAAATGTCCACAAAACTGCTACAAAGTTCTAAATATGAAATTAAAATTTTCCTCCCGTGCGTGTGTGAACTCACTGAGACACATTTGTAGCGGTTCAAAATGGCTACAAATGTCTAACTGCTATAAAGCTCCAAATATAAAATTCAAATTTTCCTCCCATGTGGGAACTAACTAGTACACATTTGTATTTCCATAAAACCACTTCAAACTCCACCCGATGTATACAAATACCTCTACTCCTCCCATTCTTATCTTGCTCCTTCCTCTCTTCTTCCTCCTCCTCTTACGTTTTTCTTCCTCTTTCCTTTATTTAGTTACTTCTTCTTATGGTGGTAAGATCATTTGGATTAGGTTTATTTTAATAGGTTTCTATATTTATTCTTTATTAACATGTGTATTCTTTTGATTTTAGGTCATTTTTATAGAAATTTGTGGATCTTTTCAATTAATTCTATATCCTATTTTCTACACTTTCTTCACTTTCAAACTCTCTTCTACACATTTCTTCATCTAATTTTATAACTTTCTAGCTACCTAATATCAACTTGTACACTTTTTTTATCTTAATTATATCTCATCAAATAAAATATATCAAACTCTATAGCATAGTACAACTAAATAATATACTCAATTATCCTAATAAAACTTTAACCTATCAAATTTAATAAATTATCTATATATCTACATAAGTACATATATACATACATACTATTAAAATACATTTTTTTTAATTTTTTATCAAATCTGGAACATTTGTAGTGGTTACAGAACAGTTACAATTTTGGCGCCAAGCTGAAATTTTTTGTTTTCAGTCTGAAGTTAGTAGCAATTTCTAAACTGTTACAAAATCCTTTAGACCACTATAAATGCTTGGAACATTTTGACTGTCATGAGTAGAGGTTTTCCTTAACCGTTACAACAATATTTGTAGTGTCTAGTTTTGCGGCAGTTGTCTAAATTGCTACAAATTGTTGTTTTAGTCCTTTAAACCACTACAAAGGCAAAAAACAACCGCTATAAAACACCTTTTTTGTAGTGATCAATTCCAAATATAAATATTTTAAAAATATAGGAGCATGTATTAAGATGATCATATTAAAGGGACAAGTACTCCATAAAGAGTGTTAAAACATAACTACTTGCAAAAATCTTAAAAGAGGTTCAAGTCCTGAAAAGTAATAAAGAGAGCTCAATAAGTTATGTCACAATAAGAAAAATGGAACTGAAAAGATAAAGTTGTTGACAATGGTCTTGATAATAATATTATATGATCAAAGAGGATCTTATATGAAAAATTCTCATGTGAAGTAAAAAAGAGTGTTCAACAAAAAAGAAAAGTAAAAGAGCAAAGACACAATAAAAATGATATTATATTATTTTAATATGTGAAAATTATAAATATACAGTCCAAACATCTAAATGTGAAGTTATTAGTAGATATATAAACATTTATGTGAAAATAAAATTTTTTCACAAAGGTGTAATGCTAATTATGATAAGACATATTATTTTGTGGTAGATGCATTAATTTTTGCATATATTATTAATCTAACAATACATGAAAATAAAAAATGTGTCTAATAAATATTGTTATAGCCTATGCATATGGCTCACTAAATAGTAAAATTTACATGAGAATCTTTTAAGCATTTAAAATGCTTGAATCATATAAAAAATATTATAGAATTGAACATCTCAATGATCTCAAAACCGTTAGATTTTTGTTATAATCCTTTTGTATACAAGAATTTAAATTTAGAGAACTAGAAGTCAAATATATTTATGCTACCATAATATTTACATATTTTACTAGTATTTCATGTTATAATTTTTATTGATAAAATTAAGTTCTTACAAGTGCAAAAATTGATAATGAAACTGGATTTGTGTGACTATTACATAGAGATCATTTTGTTCAGAACAAATTAAACAAGCTGATAATGCATGATATATCATGGTGATTTTCAGGATAACATTTTTTTTGTTATATATTTTTATAGTTTATAAGGCAAGTGAAGAGTATGTTGATAATTCAATATATCTAAAAGATATATTGGAGAAATATACAATAACAATGTATCATGTATAATTCAGCTAAAAGGAAGATATGTTCAAAAAATATTAGAAATAATTTACTTAAAAAATAGTATACACTATAGAGAAAGTGATATTGAAAATGAGTTGTTATCATCATGGAGCAAAAATGATGTCTCTGTAAAAGTGATGTTGTCAAAAGGAGAAGTATATGTGGTATTATCATTAGGGGAGTAAAGATTATGTTGTACTCTTTTTTCTTTAATAAATATCTTAACCCATTAGATTTTCCTACAAGGTTTTTAACAAGATAGCTTCAATATGTATTGTATACTATTTTTTCTTCACTAGTTTTTTGTTCTATAGGGTTTTTCTTAGTAAGATTTTAACGAGGTACAATATTTATTTATAAATATTCCAGGGGGAGTGTTATAAATATTACATGATGTGTAGATATTCATAGTCTCTTAGGATTCCATCTTATATTGAATGTCATTAGAACCTATAACTCCCAAATTAAAGAGTCTCTAATATTTATTATATATAACCTCCAATTATACTATTATGTTGCTTAATTTTATTCTTTATGAAATTTTAACTCTTAGAAAGGTTGGTGGTCTATAAATAATGGGCATGTACCAAGTGAAGCTTGATATGTATAAAAATTACTCTATCTCTAATTCTCCCCTCTTTCTCATTTCTCTCATCTCCCAAATCTGTCTTGCATTTCCCTTTATTTTCATAATGAAAATATAATAATTTTACTCTAAACAAATCTCTGCTTAACTATTGAGTGATTATTAGCGTGGAATAACAAGTGAATGTAATAATTTTACTCTAAACAAATCTCTGCTTAACTATTGAGTGATTATTAGCGTGGAATAACAAGTGAATATAATAATTTTACTCTAAACAAATCTCTGCTTAACTATTGAGTGATTATTAGCGTGGAATAACAAGTGAATATCGAAACTATACAAAGAAGCACACAAAGAAGAACCGGTATATTAAAAATGTTCCCGTGTGGACATTAAATTGAACCTCCTTTTCTTGACTTTTAATATTAGGTTCACTCTGCGTTTAGGTATTATTATATGTTATAGGTTTGAACAATCATTATTTGTTTCTGCATAATTTATATCTCCCTTGAAAGCTTAAAACGAAGATACTCTTTTATTGGTTACATCTATTTCAACAAATCAATTCAACTGTGTTAAAAATCAACATTTATCCATGTGTTTTTGTTACATATTAAATCATATCAAGTTTAACCTTTATGTATGTTCAAATCATATACTAAAGCATACGTTTAAATCTTATTATCGTAATTTTGTTTCCTTCTGGTTGGGTGTTGTCCTCGATATATTAAGCTCACAAAATGTACTTATAAATGAGTTGAATTTTCTATCAAATTGTCTGCTCTTGGTCTCTCTCATTCTTGGCATCAAATAGGCTATTTTCTTATTGAGCTTGAAGCATTGCACGTACCATGCACAGCATAAATCCAAGTGGTTGAAGATCTTCACCAAGGTTTGTAAACATTGTGTTAAACTAAAAACTGAAGAAAATTAGTTAATTAAAGTTGCAATCCATTTTTACAGTCGTAAATGAGTGAATTGTTTATAATTTATACCCACTTCCCTATCTTAGGTTTCTGAATTTTGTTTCCCAGAAAACGTGATTTATAGTTGGGGGAAGATAGACTTGACCTAGACTTGCAATTGATCTTTCCTTTGAATATGAATCTTAATCTTATTTATTAGTTGATAGATAATCTGTTTTTGCCTTTTCTTTCTTCATTTCACATTGTAATAATTACTTTGTTGATAGTGAATTAACTGGAATATAATAAATTACTCCTTCAAATAATTCATTGTTTTCCATAAAATGTTGATTGATGCTTCAATTATATAATTATTATTGTCAGTTTGAATTAGTTAAGTCGGTTATCGATGTAATCCGATTCCCATATCCCCACTTTCATTTATTTATTATTATATTCAGTTTTTATTGCGCTACTGTGTATCGTGGTCTCCAAGTCAGTGCAAGCTTATATATTGGCTACTATATTGATCAATAATACATTGAAATTCATCTGCCTATTATCCTTTTCTCCAACATTTGTGGTATCAGAACCGCAGCGTCTTTTCATATCACGCGCCGCAGCGTGACCTTCCCATGAGAGAGTGACAAATTTCCCATGAGCGAGAGCCATCAAGAGAGAAATACATATCGCACTACAGCACCTGTTCTATTCTCCCACCTGTTCTATTCTCCCTTCCCGCGTCCTCTTGTTCTCTCAATTAACAGGGCGTCTTCCGCAATTCAGTTGACCGTGACAGCCATAGATGGCAACCAACGGAATTTCTGTAGCAACCAGTGGGGTTTCTACAACCTCTCAACCATGGATTAATATTTTCAATGGTGCTAAATATGAATTTTGGTCAATCAGAATGAAGACACTCTTCCGATCTCAAAACTTATGGGATTTGGTTGAAGATGGTTTTGACGACTCCCATACGGACCAAGAACGATTGAAGAAAAATAGAAAGCGAGATGCAAAAGCTTTATTTTGCCTCCAGCAAGCCGTGCACGACAAACTCTTTTCCAGAGTCGCATCTGCAACGCCGGCTAAAGAGGCATGGCAAATTTAGATGGCTGAATTTCAGGGCTCTGACAAGGTAATATTTGTAAAACTCCAATCACTTCGTAGAGAATTTGAGAATCTCTGAATGCAAAAGAGTGAGTCTATACAATATTACTTGTCAAGAGCTAGTTCTGTTATTAATAGAATGAGGTCCTGTGGGGAAAAATTGCTGATGAAATAATAGTTGCAAAAATTTTGTAAACTTACTCCTCGTTTTAATTTTGTTGTTGCTGCAATTGAGTAGGCTCGTGATATTTCCAAATATTCCTTTGATGAATTAATGAGTTCGTTGCAAGCTCATGAGGACAGGATGAACTAGTTTCAAGAAAAAGTGACGAGCAGGCTTTTCAGTAGAAGGCAGAGCCTGCAGGTAGAGGCAATGGTAGAGGTGGATTTTGTGGAAGAGGTAAAGGCAGAGACCGCGGTTAGTCGAATGAGCAAAAGCAATCATGAGCTTATCAAAGAAGCTCTATTCAGTGCAATTGGTGCAAGAAACACATGGCCAATAAATAAGCAGGTTATTGGGCAAAGCAAAGAGGTAAAAAAAGCATGCTGACTTTGTAGAGGTGGAAGAGGCAAAGACCTTATTCATGGCACATTTTCCAGACACTCAACCCTTCTAAGGACATCTGATTCATTGACAGCGGCTGTTCAAATCACATGACTAGTTACGTTAATTATTTGAAGAGTTAGATGAAACGTATAAATCTGACAATCTTTAGCTGAATAATGCCCCATTAATAGAAATAAAAAATACTAAAAGAAATGTTTTATGCATATTTAAATTTGAACAGTAAAACTTGATAATAAATTTCAACTTAGAAATTAATAACAAAAAATGGGATTTTATAAAGAAATTATTAAGTAAAACAACTTATTTAACACAATCAATTTAAAAGAACAATTCTCTTCTCATCTTTTTATAGGACTTTAACATAATAAAATAATAAGTGTAGACAGATAGTCCATAAGGGTATCTAACAATTCAAGTACAGTTCAAAGCTACGAAGACAAGTGTGGACATATAATCTACCAGGGTAAGTAATGAGGTGTGACTCGAAGCCACAAAACAAGCGATGTACAAGACTCACAAATAACAAGTATAAAAATGAGTCTCACAAATATCAAGCATGAGTATTGTGCCCATGAATGTCAAGCGAGCTCAATTTTAACCATAGCACGCCAATAACTAATAATACTGTTATTATTAACTAGCATTCTGTATTCAGTCATCTCATAAAATATTTTCAAGCATGCTTGGGGTAATTTACCTTTAATAAACAGAAATATTCTCTTGATAATATAAAATTGTAAAGACTTTTGTATAACAAAAGACTCTAGCATGAAGATTCAAAAGAACATCTCAAATATTTCTTTTGAGATCCTTGAATGATTATCTAATAAAATCAAGATTGAAGTAGAATAAATAAATAAAATCCTTGTTTCATCTAAAATGTTAATTATCAATCATCAAAAGACATAATTTCAATAAACTCGCTTTGATTAACTAATATTTAATGGAATTGATAAGTTCATAAAAATACAACATATGGTTAAACTATCATTCAAAAATGAATTATTATGGCATGTTATTCTCTCACATGTTATGCTTCCAAATATACAACTTACTCTTATTTATTTAGCTCCTGAACAATTTTCATTCCTCAATGCCCTAATATCCCAAAAAAAAATATTAATACTCCAATTATAAGCTTATATATAAGATTCCATAATATCTCATTAACAAGATTTCTCATTCTAATTCTACCACTATATACTTCAAAAATTCAATTAAGCTTTGAACAAACTATCACCATTCCATTTATCAAACATATTAAATCGTCTTTATATACATAGGAGCACTTTAACACACACTATAGTGCTGATTTCACATAATTCGTCCTTAAAGTTTCCTTTCATTTCTTATAATTCATCGCTAACCCCGTATTATTTAACCTTTTATTCGATTTCTCTCTTTTAAACTTTTAGAGTTTAGAAAATTCTAATACTTTCATTACAAAACTTCCATTAACAAGTTCTAAGTTTAACACCAACACTTTAGAACTTTAAGAACCAATCCACTTTTCCAGAACAAGAAGCTCTCATCCAAAGTAATAATCACTTTTAGAAAATCATTTCAGCCCATAATATAAGCACTTCCTTGGTCAAACAGTCCCAAATTCAAAGGAAAGAGATATCTTATACAATATAATCCAAAGCTCCTCATCTCCAAAACAAACTCTGCTTTCAAAAATCATAGCTCAAGGCAAACCAACTTGTTGTTTGAATTTTTAAACCCGACGTAAACTTAGAACCTCATTCTTTAAATTCATCAGTTCAGTTTCTAGGCAACCAAACTTAATTTCTTTAATATAATTCCTTTGAACTTGTATCTATCTATAATTTATTAAATCCATTCATCTCTTTTAAAACATAATGGGTAAATGTGTGTGTATACACAAGACTTAATTCCATTTAACATTTGAACTTATTTTCTCCTTTCACAAAACACGAACATCCACTGTTTTTCTTACAGCACACATATATATAGCTTTTCTACTTGATTTCAACACCATGGCTTCTTAAAACTTCCAAAATCATCATAAAGTAGAACCGCACAAACTGCACCAAATAACAAGTTTAGATTATCAAAACACTTCTCCTTTATATCCTTCAAATGCCCCAAAAATTAGAGAATGAAGCTCTATCTCGACCAACAAAAAATAGAGCAAAAGAAACATTTGAAATCAAGAACACTACAAAAAAAGGTGTTTTATAGCGGTTAGTTCTTTTGCCTTTATAGCGGTTCTAACCGCTACAATAACAATTTGTAGCGGTTTGTTTAACCACTATAAAATCATTGTTGTAGCAGTTTAGATAAGCCGTTATGCATGACAGTCAAAACACTATAAACTTTTATAGCAGTTTACGAAACTTAGTAGCGGTGGTGTAAACAACTAGAAAATTTTATATCAAAATAAGGGAAAAATTTTGTAGCCATTGTTGAACCGCTACAAAGTCGTCACTAATTGGCACGAATTGAAAATATTGTTGATGGAAAAATTTTGGCAGAAAACAAAAAGTTTCACCTTAGTGCCAAAGTTTGTAGCAGTTCTATAAAATTTGTAACAGTTTTAGAACCGCTAAAAATGTTGCTGCCTTGATAAAAAAATAAAAATTATGTGTTTGATGATAATTATAATTATATATATAAATATATGATTTTTTAATACTGTGTATGTAGTATATATGTATATATGTAGATTAATAGATAATTTATTAAATTTGATGGGTTAAAATTTTATTATGATAAACGAGTATATTATTTAGTTGTACTATGTTGTATAATTTGATATATTTTATTTGATGAGAAATACTTAAGATATATAAGTTTACAAATTAATATTTTATAGGTAGAAAGTTATGGAAGTAGATTCAAAAAGGTGTAGAAGAGAGTTGGAAAGTAAGGAAATGGAGAAAATAAGCTATAAAACATAAGAAGCACCTAGATATAATAAAATACACATGTTAATAAAAATAAGTATACAAATCTGAAACAAAAATAAGCTTATGGGTATGTTTGGACAGGAGATTGTAAAAAGGCTTATGAAAAAAAGGATTTTGGACAGCTTTTAGAAAAGGATTTTTCGGAGAAGAGTTTATTGGGAAAAAATGGTTCTCAATAAATGAGTGTTTGGATAGTTATTATTAGAAAGACTTTTGTAATTAAAAAATTACCATAAAGGGTATGCTTTTATTAAAAATAGGAGAGAAGAGAGAGGGTGGAGAAGAAAAAAGAGAGAGGAGAGAGGGTGGGGAAGAAAAAATGAGAGAGGAAAGAGGGTGTAAGAAAAAGTAAGGGTAAAATAGTAATTTGGTAGTTCATGTTCTTTTACTATTCTAAATGCTAGTCTTAGTAGCTTATCCAAAACCTAGCTAGTCTTAGTAGCTTATCCAAAACCTAGCTAGTCTTAGTAACTTATCCAAAACCTAGCTAGTCTTAGTAGCTTATCCAAAACCTTAGTTTTAAACCATGTTTTGATCTAAAAGACATTTTGAATAAATATGACTATTTATTTTAAAATTTCTTCAAACTAAGGTTTGGGCCAAAAGTTCTTTTAAAACCATGTTTAAATAGTTTGGGCTCTATAAATTGAAGTGATCTTACAACTATATGAAGAAAGAACTAAATAAAAATGAAAAGAAGAGAAAAAACAGAGGAAGCAGAGAAAGCACAGGAAGAAGAGAACAATAAGCGGAGTCATAATGGGAGTAGGGGAGGTATTTGTAGAAGTTATGTGTATTTTTGTACCAGTTTTATGTTTTTTGCAACAGTTGGTAATTTGCAGTGGTTTTCCATAGTTTTATAGCGGTTTGCTCTCCACTAAAATTTGTAGCAGTTATACAAACCACTACAAATTTGTGTTTCTTTATTTTTTAAAAAATATTTACTTTTTGACCGCAATTATTTTTGTACAAGAAGAAATGATTATATTAAACATTGAAAGCATTGTAAAAGTCATTCATCCTCATCATCACCCTGTATGAAAAAAGATGTATGATAAAAAATTATTATTAGGCTTCTTTGTAATTAGATTACAATTGAATGAAATTAAAAATTGAAGTAAATGAGTATTTAGTTAATTTAATAATGACAATTGTAAATAAATACTGGGATGAAGATGACACATACTTAATAATGGCTAAATTATAATCAAATCGAGAGAAGAAGTTTTCAAAATTCTTCAGTTGGAAGGGTTCGTTGTCGTAAGTAGGGATGTCAGCATACCTATGTCAAAAAGATCTCGTGACTTGAGGTGAATGACCATATTCTAATCTTTATGCTTCTCGTCCTCGACATAATAAACCTGGTGTGCCTCAGATGCCATAATAAACGGCTCAACATCTTCAGATTCGCCTATATGAATGAGCCTAGAAAAATTGACAGATGTGATGCCTAAGTTATCAATAGTTAGTCCATATGAAGATGTCATGTTTTTCCAGGAGCACTTGAAGAGAGTTACGATGAAAAACTGATAATTTAACTCAACGATGTCAATAAACTTTATGTAATAAGTGATGCCTCATGTCGCCGTCACTGCTACTAGCATATCTCCTCATTCCAAATGTGCCACAAACTCTGGAGTTTTGTGTGAGCAATCCCTGATCACATGTAACCATACAGAATTTGAACCCCGTTAACATTATAAGCAGTATACCTTCTCGTATAGTCTAATAGGCTGAATGAAAGATTTCTAAATTCCACTGTGTAAGATCTATTATCATTTTGCATTCATCATGTAAACTAATCAAGAAACTCTTAGTGGACTATTTTATCAGCGTCAACAGAAGTTTGCCCACATACTCATAGCTGGTGCTTGACAATACTTTTGTACTCCCTATACAATGAAGTATAATTTATTTTATAAGAGGTAGAGGTTAATAAATTAAATAACAAACATACAAAAAGTGTTCATTCAATTAATCTCAATTGTAGATGGAGAGTTACATTCAAAACTTAAACATCTTATTTGCAATTGAGATTCTTAATTTTGTAATTGTTTGATTCGATATTTATAACTCATTTTTATGTAGTGAAATATATTCTTACACTTTTAAGAAAAATGACTGAAAATGTATGAATTTTATTAAATAATACATATATATTTTATATGTATATATTGTGATAATTTTAAGAAAATTATTAAAATTAAAATTACAAAAAATAAAAATAGTTAATTGGCTACATAAAAACCCAATCCTGGCCTTGCTAGAAGAAGAAAATTTTGGCTTATGTTTTAAGTAGCTTTATTTGCCCCATAAGTTAAACAGGCAAAGAGTTGATCAAAAGGTAGCGTTTTCATATTTTGACTACCCCTTTGGCCATCAAAACGCTATTGCAAATGAAGCCTAGGTTGTTTTCCCTGTGCTTCAACTAACATTATGTGGAAAGATATCCTTTCCTTATGGCAAGCTTTCTGCAGTATCACAATTAGAATCCCATAGTCTTCTTTTTTCTACTAATTTATTGAATTATGTACTTGACTTATTTCTTTCTTTACTTCGCAATACTTTGTTCTCTCATTAATAATATCATTGTCTTTTACCAAAATGGGGGAATTACAATGAAGTCTAAGGAAAAAAATTAATTTAATTACCAAAAAATACTAAACAATATAAATTTATCATTTTCTATATTAAAATTTATCGTTATTGGCTTCTTAATTATCATTAGATCTTCTAGATAAATAAATCTCTTATTTAGAACTTCATTGTAATTCTTCCAAAATAATATTAATCACCAAACACATTTCGTAGTCTCTCATCAACAATTACTAGTAGTAGATATATGGTTTATTTATCTCCTTTGCTAGATGAACGACGATAGCTTATTTCAAGTACTAGACACATTTCCGGGCTGAGCTTTCTCTCCTTTGCTAGATGAACTATGATAGCTTATTTCAAGCACTAAACACATTTCCGGGCTGAGCCGGGCCACAGGCAGCATGTTCTCCACTAGCTCCCCCAGGCTCTCTCTCTCTCTCTCTCTCTCTCTCTCTCACACACACACACACACACATTTTTCAATTTTGATTAATTTTGGAGTTTTTTAAATATATTTTATGTGAGATGTTATCTTTATGATTGTCATGGACATTTAGACATTTTGATATTTCATTCCTTTTATTTTAAAAATTCAAAATTGATTTATTCATTTAATATTATGCAAAAAAATACTATATAATTATTAAATACTCGTATTTTTTAAAAAAAAGTAATATGTTATCATACACTATTTTATAAAAAATATATATTTTGGATTAATGTAATTATATAATTTTCTAATAAAAATTAATTTTTATTTTTCTACATTTATTTTAAATTCAATCCGACTTAGTTTTGCCTGACAATTCAGGTGTTAATCGAGCTGAACATTAAGTAGGGATTCAGGTTAATCCATCTTATTCCATGAACACCCATACCTTTAATCTAATATAGTACACTCAACAAGCAAATATAAAAATAAAAAGAATGCATCTTTTTTCTTGGCCAGTAAGCAAGTAGTGTATTGTAGTCGGATTCCATTGTTTGCCATCAAGAATAAAATCTACAACCTTACAATAACCTGCGAAAGAAGCACATGGTGGTTGAGAAAATACACAAGTTTGGCAGTGAAATTAAGAACCAGGATCCTTCTAGAAATCAACTTTATTTTACCATTGGCATATGAAGGAGAGAGTTTCTAGCTCCCCTAAAACAAATAAACTAAGCGAAGCCCATAAAGACTGGTCCACCACAAAACCACAATGAGAAAAAATAGATAGCCTTTTTATGTTAGAATCATCCATCATCAATTAATCAATTAACTAATTAATTAATTATATTCTTAAAATTTTATAATACTTAATTCAATTAAAAATAAGTTTAAGTCAATCCAATTTAATACTTTTAATTCTTTTATCTGTAAGCTACAATAAATAATCATAATCAGTAATCATATTTTGATTTTTAAAAGATTTTAATCTCCACTTTAATTTAATGGAATTACTAATTATTACATTATATGGCTCAAAATCTTTTAAATATTAAAATTTAAATTTCTATAAAATTTTAAATTGTTAATCACAATAAAAATTTGTAATAATTATAAATAATTAATCAATTATAACCTATATTTTTAGAGAAATCTAGTTAGAAACTAAAATGCTTAATGATACATTAAGGCATATTTTATTTCTTATTCTTAGAATATTTTTGTTTTTCAAAACAAAAAAAAAAACACTTATTTGATAATGAATTTGGTATTAAAAATTGAACCGGCCAATGAACCAGTGGTTCAACGGCGAGTGGACTAGATTAAGGTCAAGTAGGAGTTAGACCGGTCTTATTCAAAATAATGGACATAAGTTCTGACATTATCTCCGAATAATCATTAAATTCTTACATGTTCCTTTAATTTTAACAATTTAAAGGGAAAAAGAAACTAATTCTTCGTAAGTGTAGGGATTACTGAAATAGATTTAGTCTCTCCCAACAAAAGCTTTAAATGTCAACCAAATTTCTTTTGATCCTATAATTTTATAAAATGACTTTTTTTTGTTCTATAATTCTTAACACTGTTATCATTAAGACATATCGACCACAAAACCACAATGAGAAAAATATATACCCTTTAATATTTTAAACTAAAAAAGCATAAGGAGACATTAAGGCCTTATTTGATTCCATATTTGCAGAATATTTTTTATTTTTAAAATAAAAAAAAAACTTGTTTGATAATTTGTTTTTACTCCACGACTCTAATTTGGAAGTAGAAACTGACGCTAATTTGGCTAAAAAATTGTAGACGTACAAATGCAATATAGTCGTATTTAGATTTAATCTATGATAAATTATAAAATCAAACTAAAAATATTATATTTCAATTTAAGATAGATAGAATTGATTATTTTTAAATAATTAATCTTGGTTAAATTTAACATAAACGTAAACATTTTCTAAAATTAAAAGATCATTCTTTTTATTTTTCTAAAAAAGAACATAATTTAAAACATGCCTTTTAACGATATTGATATTGTATATAGGAGAGGAGATAGATAGATATATAAAGTTCGAGGGAAAATAATTATCTCCTCTTATTTTCCTATCCTCTTCCTCTCTTCTTCATTTTTTTAATTGTTAGATTAACATTTAAATGGTTTAGCTTTAGCTTTTATGAATAAATTATTATTAAAATGTTAAATTATAAAAAAGATAAATAATAAAATGTCAAACTTCTAAAATTTGATTTAAATGGATTAAAACTCTACTAAAGGAAAATTATAAATAAATTTATATAAGATTAAATCTCAACCATTAAAATATTAATATTCCTGATATATATATATATATATATATATATAAACTACATAGAATAAATTATGTTTAAATATCTAAAATTGGTTAGACTTGACTGCAATAAACTTTTTTCAAAAGAAGATAATTTAAAATATATCATTTAAAGAGATTGTAGGTGTGTTTGAATTAGTTGTTAAAAAATAGATTTTAGGTAGAATAGATTTTGCGTAAAATAAATGTTATAAAAAATCTATCTTTTAAGTGATAGGCTAGAAAACCATAGTTTTTTTATCAAATAACCCAAACACCCCCATAAGGCCCCAACTCATCTTTGGCCGTCATTTTTCACTTCTTGGGAGCATTTGGGATTATTTTGCCATGTTAGGGCTTGCTTCTTGATGAAGATTAAAGTAGGATTTGGAGCTTTGAAGAGATTTGGGCTTCTTTTCTTGTTTCTTCCTCTCCATCTTGCTTTCTCTACTCTTGTTCAATAATTTTGTTAATGATTATGTACTGTTTCATGGATTTTTTGAGTATGAGTGGCTAAATACTTTGCTCTAGGATTATTTTGAACCCTTGTATGGATTAAGTACTCATTTCCCCTTTATATTTGTGATTAATGATATGATTATGTTGATTTTGCTCTATTCTTAATGTTTATTATTGATTGGCTATCAATGATTATTGGGTTCACTTGCTTGATACTTGAGAGAGCTAACTTGAGCATAGAACTTGAGTTAAATCGTGTAAAAAAATTAAATTTTACGAGACAAATGGATGGTTTTGTTAATGAGATAGATATATATTCATTAGCCTCACATAGTAATATAAGGTTTTCAATAAAAATTAGAGTTTAATTAATTAAGAGGTTAAGATATTAATTAAACTAAACACCTATTTGGAGACTTGAGAGAGTATTTATAGATAAGTTAGTATCTTGACTAGCATAATCATCATTAAGAAGTAAGTATAATTGGGGAATTAATTGAGTGTTTTTGAAATACAAGGGGATAAATAATCATAGGCTCCATTTAATCCTTGAAGTCAAAGAATCAGTTGCTTTCATTTACTTCCTATATTTCTAAAATAGCTTTCTAAAATCTCTTATTTATCCAAACTTTGTTTTAGGTCAGCTTAATTAACTAAATCTTTTGTTTGATAAGGTGAAACCAAATCTCTGTAGGAACAATCTTTACTATCATTATTATTTGGCACAACTTGTGCACCTGTGGAGCAAACAATTGACTAGATCAATAATTCATTAATTAATTCTATGATATTTTAAATTTCTAACTATAATGATAATCCATAACAATATCAATTATAACATATTTTTCCTTCTCCTTAACGGGGAGAAATCTCTAGTTACATATATTAGTCATCAAGTCAATCATTGTATTATAATAACATATTAGATTGGGACAAGAAAAAGCAATGAGGTATTTTATATTAGATGTCCCAAATCCATTTCAATAATGATCTTTAATAAAATATAGAGAGCATACGTGCAAAGTTCTCCTAATTATACCACTATTAATTATTTGAACCCATTTTGTTCACAATATAACCATGGTTATTAATGAGTTCCTTAATTTTAAAATAGTTAACTATGGTAGAAAATAATTTTACTAAAATTTAAAAGAAACCCTACATGGTTATAAAAAAACTTTTCTTAATCAACAAATAACTATGACAGAAAACATAAAACTACCATTTTAACACTATCATGGGTGTGTATGGGGTATCCCCAAGTTATAGTTTTAAAAAGGCTTTTGGTCCAAACCTTGGTTTGGGAAATTTTAAAACAAACAGTCATATTTATCTAAAAAGGCTTTTGGACAAAACTATGGTTTCAGATAAGCTGGTAAGAGTAGCTTTTGGAACAGTAAAAGAGCTTGTGAACTGCTCAATTACTATTTTACCCTTACTTTTTCTTACACTCTCTCTCCCCTCTCATCTCTCTTCCATCTTTTCCACAATCTTTCATTTCTCCTCTCTCCTCTCTATTTACTCTTCTCCACCCTCTCTCCTCTCTATTCACTCCTTTTTACCATCTCTCCTCTCTCCTATCTCTTTTTCACTCTCTCTCCTCTCTCCTATTTTTTGATAAAATCATACCCTTTCTAGTAATTTTCCAATTACAAAAGTTCTTTTGGTAATAACTATCCAAACACTCATTTATCCATAACCATTTTTTTCATAAACTCTTTTCCAAAAGCCATTTTCCAAAAGCTACTGAAAAGTCCTTTTTTTCATAAGCCATTTTTTAAAATTTTATCCAAACACACAACATGCTTAAGAGAGTTCAACTTATTTTAAGAAAATTATCCATGATAGAAAAGAGTAAAACTTATATCAAGATACTGTCATAGATATAAAAGCTTCACACAACTTTCGCATGCAAACCATGCTAGAAAGGATTCTACCCCACTAATATGGTTATAAGGTTCAAGCCCCCAATTAACCCCACTATCATAATTATTAATTCTAAACTTATGAAATAGGCCTCCGAATGATGAACCCGGGTAAACAATACCAAATAATACTCATGATATAGCAAATATACTGTGAATTCACAAAGTTATATACATAATCCCAATAAGGCCCTGATCTTCCATGTCATACCTTACTTTCGTACATCTTAGGGACCATTCAGTAGTATTTAGAATCACTTATACATCCATTGAGGTCCAATTACAAGATCTAGAATTTTTAGGCTTTACAGGTACTGTTTATATAGTAATTTTAGATTTGGCAATGAATTTTAAAAAATCATAACTAATTCTAAAAAAATTGAAATGAAGTAGTTCAAAAGGCTATTCGAAGCTAACTTAATGAAATTTAATAGAAAGATATTTTCAGACAAAATACTTTGCCAATTAGTACAGTTTAATTGTTAAAAATGACTATTCATTTGGTCAAAATTTCTGGACAATAGATTTTGGTCCCTAACTTTAAAAAATTTATTCTCTTTGTATAGACATCAAAATAAGGATTTCTTCATGTGAAGATTCAACTAAATGATGGTAAAATATCATATATTTATTAAATCATTTACTATTTTTTATTACATCTCAAACGTTACTATCTCCACACAAGTTATTATTCACAAGTAGAATTCCAGCAACTATATATATTACATACATTCCCAAAATCATCCATTAAATGTTCATATCATCAACCAACATCATCACAATTTATTCTCCCCCTCTTGTGCTTGAGAGTCTTGCTGTTTGGGGATAGAAATAGAAGTGAGATTTATGAGAAAATCTCAATAGCAAACGAGTCTAAACAATGTATGCTTTAATGTAAATGATTGTACTTGCTTGTGATTGTGCCAACATTGTATAATGTGTTGGAAATTGTGCCCTAGGGGTCAATCATTATCTTATGAATATTGTTGATTTATGAATTTATTAATTGTGTTATCATATTATTTGCATGTTTACTATGATGACCATCCTTGGATAACTCATGATCTTATCCTAAATGTCCCTGGTCGGCCATCTATGCGGGAGTAGAGATGAAATAAGACCAGTATGACTTTGAATATGTATAGAGATATAAATCAAAGTCACAGGCACATGTAAGAGTACAAGGTGTTGGACCGACCCGCTATAAGAGAGCTGCATGGGTTAAGTCATAAGCTTCTCTCATATACAAACCATGTCACTATGCCCTTTGACCTGAGATCATCATGGATTCCTATATGACAAACGCTCAGCTTTGACCTAGTCAAAAGTCACTTTTGACCGAGTGATCATAAAGACTATATTTGGGCTTAGTGGTTTTCCGTGCGGAGGAATGTGAATAGTCAAGATGGAATTTGTCCCTCACATTCGTAGAGAGATATTACTGGGCCCATCGATGAGTGAGTCTGAGAAATGTATGGCCATACTATAATAGAAAGGTAGTTCCATTTCTATAGTTAGACTACTCAGGGATCGAGAAAGTAACGGTTAGGAATAGGAGGATGACATGCTCCATGCCTCATCCATGACCAAAATATCATCTGACAAAAGGGACATGATATGATTGTGTAAAAGGCTACATCGTTTATCGATCTTCATATGATTTGGGTAATCGTGATGTCTTGCTAGAGACTGCTTGCGACTTGTAAGTCAGTATAGTAAATGGCCCACTGCCAACTTCATATGGGCCTACAGGGTCGCACACAAAATAGTCCAACACGAGCTATGATCTCTAGATTCATTGAATCTAAAATATGTCCAGATTTAATGAATGATCGAGGGTGGATGTATATATTTACTTATATTTATATTCGTATACATATATTATATATAAGAGATATTTACAAGATTTAATTTATAAGGATAAATTAAATCTCTATCACGTTTGAATTTAAAATTCAAATTGATATGATATCTTATATAAGAGATATTTACAAGATCTAATTTATAAGGATAAATTAAATCTCTATCATGTTTGAATTTGAAATGTAAATTGATATGATATCTCATATAAGAGATATTTACAAGATTTAATTTATAAGGATAAAATTAAATCTTTATCATGTTTGAATTTGAAATTCAAATTGATATGATATCTCAAATTTGATTTATGAGAATAAATCAAATGTAATTCCGTCTTATCTTTATTTTAAATTAAATAAATGGGTGAATTAAATCTGTGGGACGGATTTAATACAAATACTATTTATTTAATTATTTTCTTATCAAATTATACAATATATAATATTGTATTAATTTCAGAATTAATGTAAGATTAATTCCAAAAATTCAAGTCTGTGGTAACACGCATAGCATCCTATATATCTGATATTTAGGAGCTACAGTTGGGATAGAAAAAAAAGGGTGAACGGGAATCCGCAAAAGGTTTACAGATAAGAAATTGCCGAAATAGAGACGGAGAGAACGAATTCTTGCGTAAGTCCTGGAGGGACAGGAGGCGCTAGCACGTCGTTCGTGGTTGGAACGCTATTCGTGTGGATACCAGTAGAAGAAGCCGACCTGAGTCGTCGACTTCTTGCGATCGAAAAGAGATCACAAGCCGCGGAGTAAAGCTGTGGACGTCGCAGCCAGAAGCTGAGAAAGTTGCGACTAAATACTGAGGGTAATATTTCTTTTTACTTAACTTAAACACATACGGTAGATCCTGGCAGGGAATGAAAAAAATTTTAAGTTAATTTCTACTGCGTGTTTTCCAATTCCTTACAGTGGTATCAGAGCCATGCCGTTTTGTGTTTAAGTTAGGGTTGATTGTTGATTCATATGATATATGTTAGTCGTAGCTGATCATATGATAACATGCATTTTATGTGTGACATATAAGGAATCCGTTTTATGTATGACATATAAGGAATCTGAAAGGGAATTAAAATTGGTGGTGCATGCGTTTTGATTTGATCAATTAATATTGATGAGGTCTAAGAAAAACGAATTTAGATTCATGATTATTTATTAAACAAATTTTTTTTCTCGGGCTGCTGCCCCAGATCCCGCCCGTTAACCAGCTAGCGGGACCGCTGTGGCTACCTATTTGTAGCATAACATAACCGTAACATAGACTGTTTTGTGAATGTTTAGTTTTGAAACATTAATTGCCCTTCAATTAAATCTGAATATTGATTCTTGAATGTTTGGGTATGGTGAACAATATGGATCTAGATTGTAAGTGTTATAATTTTTAAATACGGCCTGCGTGTCATGCCTTCCTCTATATACTCTTAATGTACCTTCTCTTCTCATCTCACTCCCCTTGAATGTTAAAAGAGGTTTCTATATGTAATTTCCCTTTTCTTACTAGAGAGCTCCTCTCATTGGCTTGAGTGGACCTAAGATAGGTGAGCCATATTGTATCACGTTTAAATTATGCATCTTATGATTATATCAGCACATGCATATTACTTGTATGAGATACAAACTGAGAAATATGCATTCTTATAAACCAGATAGTTAAATTAAGCCCTCTAAATGAAATCTTAAGTCATAATGCCGTCAATTTATGAACACTTGTCAAAACCTCGATCGCTCAATTATGGACTCCACCAAAGTGGGTGCATTTGAGTTATCTTGGGAAGATAACCAAGAGTAATGGTGCTACTCTCACATATTTATTATTGTTTGACTTAATTGAGATTAACAAAATGGTTTTGGGTCTCAAGGCATTAGATGAGATTAAAAATATGCCAGATCATATGATGATAGAATCCCATGAACATCTAAGAGTTACATTTGATGTAATTGGTAAAAGTGTTACCTACCTAAATAACTTAATTTAAGCGTCCTGCCAAAGCGAACTTAAGTTAGAGCCAAATATGGATCTTAGCCCACTAACTATTGCATTGAGGGTTGTTTATTTAGTGGGAGATTGCTAATTTAATTGCATATTTTAATTGTAAAATCATGATGACTAGTAATACTACTACATTATCGCTACGATCTATTCTTGAGAAGGACAAACTCAATGGGACAAACTTTCTTGACTGGTTTAGGAACTTGAGAATTGTTCTCAAGTAGGAAAGAAAGGCACATGTTCTAGATCAACCCATTCCTGAATAGCCAGCAGCCAATGCTCCTAGAGCTCAGAGAGTTGCTTACACGAAGCATAAGGAAGACTTTATCGATGTGGGATGCTTGATGCTAGCCACCATGGTTCCGGAGCTCCAAAGAGATAACACATGGAGGCTTATGAGATAATTGTGCATCCCAAGGAAATGTTTCAGCAACAAGTAAGGCAAGAGAGGTATGAGACCACTAAGGCCTTACATTCCTGCAAGATGGCTAAAGGTGCATCAGTCAATACTCATGTCTTAAAGATGAAAGGGTACGTTGATCACCTTGAGAGGCTTGGATTTCCCATGAGCCAAGAGTTAGCTACGGATTTGGTCTTGAACTCACTCCCCAAAAAGTTATGACCAGATTGTCATGAACTATAACATGAACAACATGGAGAAATCTATTTCTAAACTGCATGGGATGCTTAAAATTGCTGAGCCAAGTCTTAAGAAGAAGCCCAGTACTATTTTGATGGTTCAGAAAGGAAAGGGTATGAAAAAGAAAGGCAAAGGCAAGGGAAAGGGTCATGGCTCATCAGGTAAGACCAAAGAGTCAGGCAAGCCCAAAACCAAGCCTGCACCAAAGAAGGCAAAGCCTCCGAAGGAAGGAGTCTACTTCTTCTGCAATAAACCTGGTCATTGGAAGAGGAATTGCAAACTCTACCTCAAAGATATGAAAAAGAACAAGAAGGATAGCAGGGCTATCGCTTCAGGTATTTCAAAATATTTCAAAATTAAGTACAAAACCAGCTTGGCAAAATAATTAAAGCCCTTTGATCTTATTGAGGTGGTGAATATTTGAGCCAACAGTTCATTGATCATCTTAGGAGTTGTGGGATAGTTTCACAATTGATTCCTCCAGGGACATCACAATGGAATGACATTTTTAAACGGAGGAATCAAACACTATTAGATATGGTTCGATCTATGATGAGTCAAACAGATCTTCCACCCTCCTTTTAAGGCTATGCCCTAGAGACAGCTATGTTCACACTCAATTGTGTTCCATCTAAGGCAATTGAAAAGACTCCGTATGAGATATGGACTGGGAGGACACCTAGTTTATCTTTCCTTAAGATATGGGGATGCGAGGTCTATGTTAAGTAACAAGCCTCAGACAAATTAGCGCCCAAATCCTCAAAGTACCTTTTTGTGGGATATCCTAAGAAAACCAAGGGATACTATGTCTACAACCCTGCTGATAACAAAGTGTTTGTTGTCAGAAATAGTATCTTTCTCAAACGAGAATTTATCTCTACAAGAACTAGTGGGAGAAAGGTACACCTCGAAGAAGTTCGAGAGTAACAAGACACCACAAAACTGCAGATGGAAAATAAAGAAGACTCATAACAAGTTGTTGAGACTCCTCAAGTCACGCAAGGTCCACGAAAATCTAATAGGACACGACTTCAGCCTCAGAGATATGGATTTTTTAGTTTTGACAGTCGTGATGTGTTGCTCATTGAGCATAATGAGCCGACTACCTATCGAGAAGCTATAGTGGGACCAAACTCTAAAAAATGGCTTAATGCCATGAAGTCTGAGATGCAATCCATGTACTACAATCAGGTTTGGATCTTAGTCGATCTACCTGAAGGTGTAAAAACTGTCGGGTGCAAGTGGGTTTTTAAGGAGAAAACTGACATGGATGGCAATGTAAATGTCTTCAAGGCACGACTGGTTGTAAAAGGATTTACTCAAACTCATGGTGTGGACTATGATGAGACCTTTTCCCCAGTTGCAATGGCCAAATCAATCAGAATCCTCTTTGCCATAACAGCATATTATGACTATAAAATATGGCAGATAGACGTCAAGACAGCCTTCCTTAATGGAAAGCTCTTTGAGGATGTGTACATGACACAACCTGAAGGGTTTGTGTGTTCTGAGGACTCTGGTAAAGTGTGCAAGCTTCAAAGGTCCATTTATGGACTGAAGCAAGCCTCTCGGAGTTGGAATCATCATTTTGATGAAGTAGTCAAAGAGTTTGGATTTCTTCAAAACATTGATGAACCTTGTGTGTGCAAGAAGGTTAGTGGGAGCACAGTTGTGTTTTTGGTACTCTATGTCGATGACATCATACTTATTGGAAATGACATTCCTACCTTGCAGATTGTTAAGTCTTGGTTAGGAAAGTCTTTCTTGATGAAAGACTTGGGTGAAGCCACCTACATCCTAGGAATCATGACTATAAAGATAGATCTAAAAGACTTCTAGGACTCAGTCAGAGTACATACATAGACAAAATACTGCATAGGTTCAGTATGCACAAATCAAAGAGGGGTTTTATACCCATGCCTCATGGTATTCACCTCAGCAAAGATCTGTATCCTAGTACATCTGATCAGCGAGGTCGCATGAGTAAAGTTCTATATGCCTCGGCCATAAGATCTATCATGTACGCCATGTTATGTACTTGACCGGATGTATCGTTTGCCTTAAGTATGACTAGCAGATATCAACAGGACTCTGGTGAGGGCCATTGGACTGCTGTCAAGAATATCCTTAAGTACTTAAGAAGGACTAAGGACTTATTTTTGGTCTATGGTGAATTGGATGACGAACTCTGTGTAACTGGTTACACAGATACGAGTTTCCAAACTGACCAGGACGACCAAAACTCACAGTATGGATATATATTCCTCCTCAATAATGGAGCAGTAAGCTGGAAGAGCTCTAAGTAGGGCACTGTAGTAGATTATGTAACAGAAGCTGAGTATATAGCAGCATCTGATGCAGCTAAGGAAGTCGTTTGGATCAGGATGTTCATTACGAAACTAGGGGTGATACCTACCATCTCAGATCCAATAACTTTGTTCTGTGACAATAGCGGTGCCATTGCACAGGCCAAAGAGCCTAAGTCACATTAAAGGACCAAGCATATACTCAGGCGATTTTATCTCATTAGAGAAATCAATGATAGAGGTGATATAAAAATATGCAAAGTAGCAAGAGAAGATAATGTTGTTGATCCTCTAACAAAGCCGCTTGTGCAGGCAAAGCATGAGCGTCATGTTAGGTCAATGGAAATTAGTCATTAATGACTGTACCTAGCACAAGTGGGAGGTTGTTGGAAATTGTGCCTTAGGGGCCAATTATTGTCTTAGGAACATTGTTGATTTATGAATTTATTAATTGTGTTATCATATTATTTGCATGTTTACTGTGATGATCATCCTTGGATAACTCATGATCTTATCTTAAATGTCCCTGGTCGGTCATCTATGCGGGAGCAGAGATGAAATAAGACCAGTATGACTTTGAAGATGTATAGAGATATAAATCAAAGTCATAGGCACATGTAAGAGTACAAGGTGTTGGACTGACCCGCTATGAGAGAGTTGCATGGGTTAAGTCATAAGCTTCTCTCATATACAAACCATGTCACTATGCCCTTTAACCTGAGATCATCATGGATTCCTTCATGACAAACGCTCAGCTTTGACCTAGTCAAATGTCACTTTTGACCGAGTGATCATAAAGACTATGTTCGGGCTTAGTGGTTTTCCGTGCGGAGGAATGTGAATGGTCAAGATGGAATTTGTCCCTCACATTCGTAGAGAGATATTACTGGGCCCCTCGATGAGTGAGTCTGAGAAATATATGGCTATACTGTAATGGAAAGGTAGTTCTATTTCTATAGTCAGACTACTCAGGGATCAAGAAAGTAACGGTCAGGAATAGGAGGATGACATTCTCCATGCCTCATCCATGACCAAAATATCTTGTGACAAAAGGGACATGATATCGTTGTATAAAATGTTATATCGTTCATCGATCCTCATATGATTTGGGTAGTTGTGATGTCTTCCTAGAGACCGCTTGCGACTTGTGAGTCAGTATAGTAAATAGCCCACTGCCAACTTCATATGGGCCTACAGGGTCGCATACAAAATAGCCCAACACGAGCTAAGATGTCCAGATTCATTGAATCTAAGACATGTCCATATTCAATGAATGATCCAGGGTGGATGTATATATTTATTTATATTTATATTCGTATATATATATATTATATAAGAGATATTTATAAGATTTAATTTATAAGGATAAATTAAATCTCTATCACGTTTGAATTTGAAATTCAAATTGATATGATATCTCATATAAGAGATATTTACAAGATTTAATTTATAAGGATAAAATTAAATCTCTATCACGTTTGAATTTAAAATTCAAATTGATATCTCAAATTTGATTTATGAGAATAAATCAAATGTAATTCTGTCTTATCTTTATTTTAAATTAAATAAATGGGTAAATTAAATCTGTGGGACAGATTTAATACAAATACTATTTATTTATTTAGTTTCTTATCAAATTATACAATATATGATATTGTATTAATTTTAGAATTAATATAAGATTAATTCCAAAAATCCAAGTCTGTGGTAACACGCATAGCATCCTATATATCTAATATTTAGGAGCTACAGTTGGGATAGAAAAAAAGGGTGAACGGGAATCCGTAAAAGGTTTGTAGATAAGAAACTGTCGAAATAAAGATGGAGAGGACAAATTCTTGAGTAAGCCCTGGAGGGACAGGAGGCGCTAGCATGTTGTTCATGGTTGGAACACTGTTCGTGTGGATACCAGTAGAAGAAGCCGACCTGAGTCGTCGACTTCTTGCCATCGAAAAGAGATCACGAGCCGCGGAGTAAAGCTGTGGACGTCGCAGCCAGAAGCTGAGAAAGTCGCAACTAAATACTGAGGGTAATACTTCTTTCCACTTAACTTAAACACATACGGTAGATCCTGGCAGGGAATAGAAAAATTTTTAAGTTAATTTCTGCTGCGTGTCTTCCCAATTCCTTACATAATGTATATGCTTCCATGTAACATATGAAATACAATTGGCTAAAGTAATCATAGAAATAGAGTTTCAATTATATACACATATGCAACACAATTTAACAAAGCATATCACAACTAAGCATAACATCCAACATATACGAGTTTAGGATAATTTACTACATTATTGCTTTACTTTCTTTTACTCTTTTCTTTGTCCTCTTTCCTTACTAAGTGTTTGCCTTCTTGAGTCCACAAAACATATCCTAAACATCACATATTTATTCATTCATCATGATCTAACTCAATTTGCATATAAAGATATTAAACTTAACCTAATCAATTAACCCCTAACCTAATCCATCTCAATTACCCGAAATGTTATAGTCACAAATTTTATCAGTAAATAAAGAATAGTAATTGGGTTAGGCATATTTTTTAGAAATTCAATTTGAGGTCCCAAATAATTAATATTAATTTGTAAAGTCTGTAAATTATTACAGGGTCTGTAGGACCTCATAATTAGATAAAATTATATAGAAAATTATTATAATTAATATAAGAATTTATAAAACTGACAGAAATAAAAAATGAGTCATGTACAATTAATTATAGAATTTACGGGGAAATAGGATGCCGATAAATGATTTAGAGAAAATGTATAAAATTTTTATTATGACTTTTAAGTCTCAAAATATTATAAAATTTTGTAAGAAATTCATTCAATTATAGAATTAATTTCTAAAAATATCAAGACCTTTAACAGAGTCATAAGGAATTTATCATAAAAATTAAGGTATGTGAAGATATCTGGCAAAGAAAATGCCTTGGGATATGTGCTAAATAAATTGTTGAACTTGAAGAAGGCCCATTATGGCGTCATATGAGCGTCCATGAAGTCCAAAAAAAATTTAATGTGATTAAAACATTTTATATTATTTTTTTTAAATAAACAAAAGAAAGGAAACTTTAAGAATTGCTAGGTGACATGGTGATATGTATTTTTGGGTCTCACTTAACTTCAAATTTCGTCACATGTATGCCATATGAGGAAGAAGAATTGATGCATGTGATATATTACAATATAAAAGATTAGATTAAGCTTAATTAATTAGAAAATTAACCAGTGAAAGCAAAAATTAAAGGGGTGTAATAATTAAGAGAATCAAGGACATTGTGGACCTAAAGTGCAAAAGTTTTGGCTATAAATACCCCCTCCCTTCCCTTGAAATAGCACCATACATGAACCCATGGAGAGGTGCTACCAAATTTTTAATTGAAGCCAAAGGGAAGCAAGCAAACTTGGACCAACAATAAGGTAATTGCTTCTTTGAATCTTGGACTTTGGTATGGAAAGATTGCTTTAGGTTTTAAGTGGTTTAATGGAAATATATCTTCCATAATGGTTGCTCAAGGTGCTGCGATATCATAGGAGGAGTATGAATTTTATCTTATGAATAAGTTAGATGAGTTTAAACAAGCTAAATTCAAGTGAAAATAGATAGGGAATTCAAGTATGCATGCAATTAGGGTTTTGAGTTAACTTCTGTCACTGTAGGGATCATTGTTCATATGCAAGAATTTCATAATTTTGATACTTTCAATAGGTTTAAAAAGAAACATTGTGTGGGGTAAAGTAAAGAAATAAGTATTGGAAGCATTTGAATCAAAATGAAAATTTTTGAAAAATGAGGAGGGTGCATTCGGTTATGTACAGTAGGCTAAGGAAGAAATTGAATCTTAAAATTCTAACTTTATATTTGAATTTTATATCAAAAATTATGCGAAAATGGACGATGAGAATTTATTTTGAAAATATAGAAGTATAAGACATAAAATGGACAAAGAAAGTAAACTAGGGAATACCTAGTCCTGGATTTGTATTGGAATCAAGTTGTGACTTGTAATGCTTTGTAATGGATAGGTTTTAACATTTGTTTTGAAGGAAGACCACTTCAAGAGGAGCTTGTCAAGGATTGTATAAGAGGTAACAAGAATACCTAACATAATGTTGTACTTGTTTGATTATATACTTGCTTGTTTATTGTGATTTTTGGTTGAATAACCATGTTTATAGGTGCTGGAACCTCAAAGGGAAAATGATTGAATGTGAATGAACGAACTTGTATTATGATATAATGTGGCTACAAAACTTTATGACATGCACTAGTACATTATGGCTTATATGTAATATAAGGCAATGGCCTTATAACGGAGATTTTAGCAACTAACGTATGAGTTATGACTTGAAATTTGGCATAAATATAACTAAGATACAAAGCTTTAAATGGACAGCAAGAATGTGACAATTGGTTAAGTTTTTCATTTACTATGATTTTTTAAAGTTAGAGATAACCTGTAAAGGGATAATTTCGCAAGTTGTGAGGTAATGAGGTTCAAGCATTATTTTAAAATAGTAAAGGAAAGAATTTTTTTCACTAATTTTTTTATGGTTAAATAGTACGTCTTGAGATTTCCATCTATTTTTAATACGTCTCATTTTTTATAAGAGATTAAGGAGAAATAAATTTTTGAAGTTAAGGCAAGAAAACTAGAATTTCTAAATTTAATGTGTTTTTGCAACTAATAAACTTTATTTCTTTGAACAATTAAACCTCATTTTTATATTTTTTTTCTCAAATATTAATGAAATATCTTTTAAAAAAAATTTAAACCACTTTATTTTATTTTTTTAGATTTAATTATGAATTTTTAAATATAGTTCTGTAATCTAAACTTACACAATAAATAATACCCATAAATTTATTTTTTAGAAATTTATTTTTCAAGTTAAAGAAGTTTTGAAATAGTTCAAACTACTTCCAATTAAGCTTAATTGAAGGCAAAAATAAAGACACGACACAAGCACTCCTGAAACAATGGTTATAAAAATATTACATATACTTGTCATCGCTTCAATCATTTGATTAGAGTAACAAATTTGATTTGGAACAAAAAAATAATAATGAGGTATTTTATAGGAGATGTCTCAAATCCATTTTAATAATGCTTTTTAATAAAATATAAAAAGTATATGTATCATGCTAGTACAATGCATTACAGATAATTAGTACCGTCAAGGTTACAGTTTTAATATAAGGAAATAACTCCTAAAAATCACAATATTAATAAAGGGGCTTGATCCATTAGTTCTCCTTTAAATTCAAAATTTTATATGTTGGCTTGATCTTATAGCTAAGAAAATGACAATCCAATAGTTGTTCAACATACTGCATGTATTTGCCATCGGATAAAGTCCTTCTCCCAATCATTGGATCACAGTAATGGATTAGATTTGGGACAAGAAAATACAATGACGTGTTTTACATGAGATTATCGAAATCCATTTCATTGACGCTCTTTTATAAAATATAGAGCGTCTATGTTGCTAATACAAGGCATAACAAATAATCTAGCACGGTCAAAGTTACAGCTTCCATAAAAGAAAATAGCTTTTGGCCTAAAAAAGTGGACAAAACTTAGGTCAAATTTATAGGTAAATTCACAGACTTACATATTTTAACAACTAAAATAAAAAAACAACGAGTATTTATATAAAAATTAATAAATCTTAATTTTAACAATTAATAATAATAAAATAACAAATATCTTTATAAAAATTTATAAATCCTTATTTATATTAAAAGAGTTGATATAAAAATTTATAAGTGTTTAAAGGTAAATTTATTAGTGTGCACATTACTTTAATAACTAATAATAGTAAAATAACCAGTATGATTGAGAGAATTTAATCTAGTCGTTATAAGCATCTTAACTTAATTTTTTTCTAAAAAAAAAATAAAAGAAGATAGGTCTCCTTCTAAAAATGTTGTTATAATCCATATATTTGAAATATGGTTTTGATGGCTTCATCCATTAGTTAGGAAACTTTATCCAATTGGTATCCTTTTAATTTCAAAATTTAATATGTTAGCTTAATCTCATAGCTAAGAAAACGATTTGATTCAATGGTTGTACATCATATGACATACATTAGCCGTTGGATATACATCCTCTATTCTTATTGTTGTTTTAACTTAAATCATTTTTTAAAAAAAAAAAAAACTTTCCACATCCGGTATCTCAAAACAGACATGGGAAGTACCCATTTCCACGTCTGTTTTTACTCAAAATGTAAGTGGAAGGTGCCCCTTTCACGCCTGTTTTGTCTGAAAATCGACGTCGAAAGTAAATTTTTTTAAAAGAAATTATTTTTTAAATGTCTTCCTATCCAAATATTGACCTGCATATATACACTTACTCAACAGAACAACAAAAACAATATCCACCAAATATTGAACAACACAATTCGCATATAATATCACTTCATAAACTACAACTTAAAGAGCTAAGTTTTATAATAAACTTGATATACATCATTTATCAGTTCTACTAGGAAAATTACTTTTGATAGTGGTTAAAAGTGACAATTAATAGCGATTTTGTGAGTGGCGTAAATTCTACCAACATAATAAGTCTACGCTTTAATGACACTTTTTAACCACCATAAAAGAACACTTATACAAAAACGCTGTGAAAAGTATTACTTTTAACAGCGGTTAATAAATCAACTGTTGTTAATTATACTTCGTTACCACATTCTTTATTATTATAATGTTTTAGTTTTAACGGCGATAGACTTTCCACCACAGTTCTCTAATTAACCGATGTGAAAAGGCTTTTTTTTTTTAATTTCTCATTTTAGTCTTTCCACGGCGATTTTCCATGTAATCACCACTTTTTTTCTTTTTTTTTTTTATTAATTTTTCATTTTATACCACCTTATGGGGCATGTTTGGATTAGCTTTTGGAGAATAGATTCTGGGAATAATAGATTCTGGAGAATAGATTCTAGGGAGAATATATTTTGAGAAGAATAGATTTTGGGAATAGAGATGTTTGGATGATTAGTAGTAGAATTACTTTTTATATTGATAAATTACCAAAAAGAGTATGATTTGATTAAAGTATGAGAGAGGATAGAGGGTAGAGAATAAATAGGAGAGAGGAGAGAGGGTAGAGAAGAGAGAGAAAAGAGGAGATAGGATGAAGAAGAGAGATGAGAGAGAGTATAAGAAAAAATAGGGATAAAATAGTAATTGGATAGTCCATAAGCTCTTTTACTGTTCTAAAAGCTATTTTTAGTAGATTATTCAAAACCATAGTTTCAAATCAATTCTGGACAAAAATGACTATTTGTGTGAAATTTTTCCAAACTGAGGTTTTGCCCAAAATTAATTTTGTAACCATGGTACCCAAACAGGCACTTAAAAAAATCAAGACAAACAAATTTTCACGCAACAAAATATATAGTCAGCAATGTCAAAATCTAAATAGTAATAAAAAATCCAAATGACCAAAAAATCTAAATTGGTAAACTTTCATTGAACCAAATAGCCCCTTGTACATCATACATCAAGAAAATAGTTCAATGATCAATCCTAAACAAGTTAAAAAATTATTGATCATATATTTACCAAAATTTGACAAGTATATCACCTTCAAGGTATGTGTAAATGTATAATTCTTTCTAAATCATCCCTCACTGAGTTGATTAAGTCATCTTCATATCTCAATTTGTTATCTAATAACAGTAAATTAGAAGTAATAGGTAAATATTAAATATGTGAATAAATTGAAGCATCGCTAAAATATTAATCATGTCATCTTTATGTCTCATATATATTCTATGTGAGCTGTATCTTAATATTTAGTGCATATAGCGGATAACATGGTATCTACATTCAACAACCCCAAGTTGACAACGATACTAACAAAATAAAAAAAAAATAAAGCACATTAAGGAATATTAAACTTTATATCTAATAAATTAATAAAAATAAAACTTAATTAGTTGAAAATAACTTATTTTCAGAAAAATCCATGTAGGGAGTTTATTAGTACCATGTGTTTGCGCTATGAAAAAATTGGCACCTTGACTAGCCCTATCACCAACAGGAACAAAAGATATTATATAACATGCTAGATTTTATGCTTAATAAATTTATAAACAAAAACTCACATTTTGAAGATGTATACAATCTCGGGATCTGGTTGTCCAAACAGTGAATCAAACTAGTAAATAATATTATCTCAAGGGGCAATGGCAAATAGAGTCCAATGAATACTACAAAATATCAACCACGTTATATATGATTTTATTATAATATATATGTGTGTGTCCCAAATATAAGAGTATACTTACCCTTTAATGTAAGGTGTAAAATATATCATTCTTTTGATTCAAGTCATAACATCCACCATTTACATCATCCTCGAATTCCAATTGTTACTTGCCTCCTGCACCTTTTGTAGACACATTAGCCTTATGTGTCTCCTTTTGCTTTATCATGGCATTAGTGATAGAAGTGGTTGTTATTCAAAAGAGAAAGGAGTCAGTGCACAAATGATAAAACATAAAGTATTAACATAAATTTGCAACTTACAAAATGGCTAAATTGATGACAATTGAATCTAACATATGAAAAATTAGGAATTGGACTGTCATTCTTGTCCAAGGTGAATTTATACTTCCCCTCTATAATCAAAATCCCTAGTGGAATTGTGAAACTAGTGCTTCCTCTATATTATCTACTAGAGTATGAAGATTTGACATCTTTTCAAATCTCAAGGGTATGGTTGGTTTAAGAGTTTGGAGCTTGTCTTTGATCTCTTTATTTAATTTTGGCTTCTCTTCCACATTCTTAAATGTTGGCTTCTCTACCTCATTCTTTGATTACAACTCCTGTATGATGACCTTCTTTTTTATCAGAGATGTAGGCCACATAATAAAATGACTTGAAGCATCATCCAATATCTTGACCTCATCAGTAGGGCAGGGAACCGATGCAAGACCATAACCTTCTTTTATCTTATTTACAGTCACCCTCACTCAGTCCTTTGGAATTCTCTTGTGTTATATTGTTATGCCCATGTATACTGTACCCCTAGTAGCAAGGGTTTTAGTCACATTGTTTGTCAAGAGGAAGAGAGCACATCAATGCCCATTGTCTTTGATATAGTTATGGTCATGGTTAGGAGATAAACTGCTCCTTCTGATTGTTACTTCCCTTACTACTTGTCATCGTAAGAGAATCCTGAAAATATGAAAGAAATTACTCAAGACAAAATACATTAAAAAATGTCCTTTAAAAAGAAGTGAATATTTATTACCTATTATGGTTCAGACACACGGGTAAATTAGATAGCAGTGGAAAAACTCATCATCATTATAGCTTGATTGAGTCTGACATCTATCTCCTCGTGCATCTTTTGCATCCCCACTTGATGTTGTGTGGTAAGTTCATTTTGAACTTTTTTAACCTCGTCTCCAACACTGTGTCTACGGAGGCTACACTTGTTTTTCATGATGTAAGCCTAAAGAACTCTTTCTAGAACAAATGAGACTTGATTTACTTGTTTCTCAAGTACATCTTATAACATACAAGTAACCAAATAATTGAAGAACACGTAATCACATATAAATTTTTACTATTTTAATTAATTACTTACAATCCTCTCAGCAACAATAGCAACCTCTGGAGTGATATACTGACCATTTTTAACCCTCATTGCCTTCCATTTTTGTTGGCTAGAATGACGTTGGATGGGTGGAATGATTCCAGTAGGGTCTAATAAAGTAGCTTTCTATGTAGCCTGCAACTGCTCTTCTGTCATTTTGCTTTCTAGAGCACTGTAATCCCCTGAGACATGTAACCCTGGTTCTTCCTAATTATAGCCTATGAAAATAAAATAAAGTTAGATTGGTTAATTAAATGTAAACTCATTATATTATTGACTAAGTTGATTAAAATATAAGTTTACACACATTAAACCTTATAAGTAGCGTTTTCCTTGAAGAAATTGCTTCCACACTTTGTCGCCAATATTGGGGTATGTGTCCTTTGGATGTTCACACATCTTACTTCCTCGGAGGCAGTCCTTTGTAAGATTGGACTTAAAGTCTCTCAACCGTTCATCACATTGCTTCAAGATACGATGCCTTATCTTTGTTGTGGCAGGAATATCAAAATGTTGCTGAATCAAGTACAAAAATCATTAATAACTAAAATAGATAAATGAAACATAGTATTAGAAATGTACCAAAATGTATTACTAAACCATATCCTTGTTTTTTAGGTCTATTGCTTTCCAATTGGTATACGAGATGCTAATCTTATAATGTACTATATGACCGATATGATTTTTAAGTAATACCCCATTTTAATCTGTTGCCTCATATTCATAATGAAACTCCACAGTAACTTCGTGGGCTATGTCTCTTCATCTGTCTTAGCCACCCGTTTTATACGAATCGTGCCTCTACCTATTTTTTTGCCTTTAGAGGTAGTGGTGTTGTTGTCTAAACACTACTGACTATAATTGTTCGTGTCCTATTCACAAAACAAGGAACAAAGGTAATAATCAGAAATAATAATCATACAATCAATTTAGTAATCAAATAAATATTTATTACACATCATAAACTACTTTTTTACTAGTTAATATCCACCAAAATTCATTTACAATTATTATCCCTAACAACATATTCGTCATCTACCAAATCAAACTCTATTGTTTTAGATCAAGTCGTTGTGAAAGGCAGGATTTCATCAAGGCTAAACCCTAAATCGCTGTCATCTCTACCAATCGCTTGCCTTTTACCTTGGAGAATAATGGAAAGATCTTTATTTACTGTATTGGTGACATAAAACACTTGTATTTCTTGAATTGCTAGGATAAATAGCTCATCTATGTATCCAACTCTATGAGGATCAAATGAAACAAATCTAAGTTGTTTGTCTACTTGCATAGCATTACTATTAACTAACTTATATTTGAAGATCTAAACTTTAAACTCAAAGTAACTAGCCTCCCAAATCTCTTCAATCACTCCATAATATGGCATGGACGCCAATTTTAATCTTTTATTTTTTGAACTAGCGAAATGCATCGCTTAAGCTATAATTATCATCCCATTGTTATGCATAGTACTTTTATCATCTTGGATTTTTGTGTAATAAGAATAACAATTTCTGTCATATCCTTCCCAATATACAATTGCAAAATGATGCAATGAAGCTAGCCTTTTGCATTGTCTCAGAATAATTGTCATCCTTTAACACTTCTTGCTTGAATCATTCTGCAAATGACCTTTTGTGCTCATTAGCTACTTGTATATCTCTCTTTCTTGGGTTAATATTCCTAATCATATTCTTGTGAGCATCCAAGTAAGCCAGAACTTCATCTTATTGTTCAAAATGTAAAGATGTGCTTGCATCACCATTTCACAAGACATGGACTTCACTTTGGCACCCTGAATTCCCTTGCCTTTTCTCCTCTGATCATGCCAAGATTGAAGAAGTCCAACTGTCTTTACCATAGCAAGATATGAGTTACAAAATTCAATTGACTCCTCACTTACATATCTCTCAATAATTGATGCTTCTGGTCGATAAGTATATTTAGAATACCCTTTAAATATTTTCATGTATCTCTCAAATAGGTACATCTACCTTAAATACAAAGGGTCACAAAGTTTAATCTCACATACTAGGTGAGCTATCAAATGGACCATAATGTCAAAAAATTCTAGAGGAAAGTGCATCTCCAACTAGTAGAGGATAACATAACCTTAGTTTTTCAATTCTTCTAACTCAATAGGATTAATCAGTTTGCTACAAATAGCATTAAAGAATATACAAAGTCTAATAATAGTGCTCTTCACATCTCTTTCATAATGCCTCAAATAGCTACTGGTAGGGATTGTTACATCAATATGTGGCAATTGTGGGAATTCATACCTATTATCTTCAAAGCTTGCATTAAAACAAGCTTCCTAAAATTTGATGAATACCCTTGTAAAACCTTAATAACATGTAAACAATCACATAGGCTTGTTTTCATATTTGGATAATGGGGTGCTGTTTGGTACAAATAAACTCTCTTACTACCCTCTCTTTGTTGTGGATGTAGAGGTGCTCTTATTCCTATTTATGCCAAGTCTCATCAAGCATTGACCCAGTCCTTACTCTGCCAACAAAATTCTCCACACACATTTTTCTCCACGTGCATGACATTTGTGTTTAACTTAAAGACTCTACCAATATGGAAGATCAAAGAAGATGGATCTCTTTTTTCATATTTTCCTTTCCTTCTTATTATTTTTACCTAATATAACATGAATTCCCTGCACACGTTGATACACTTCTTTTCCAGTTAAAGGTATTGAAGCTATTTGATATTCCTGTGAGCTATTAAATGCCTTCTTCAACCTACAGTAAGGGTGGTGTTGACTAAGAAATCTTATGTAAGAAAGATAAATTGTCTTCTTTCCATGCTTGAGTTGCATGTAGTTAGTACTTTTTTCACATATAGGACACAATTTATTCCCCTTAACACTATAACCTGACAAGTTTCCACACGCCAAAAATTCATTTATAGTGGTGAAGATCATGGCACATAGTTTGAATGTATCTTGTTTATATGCATCAAACACATCAACACTTTCCTCCCACATTTATTCAAATCCTCAATCAAAGGTGCCAAATGCACATCCATATATTTTTTGGCTATTTTGGCCTTGAGATCATACAAAACAACATGATATAATTTCTCTTTATATACAACAAAGGAGGCAAGTTGTAAATCAGAAGGAGAACTCGCCAAGCACTATGTGTGTTATTGAGATTACCATACAGATTGATATCGTCAGTACAGAACCCAAGCTAAAGATTTCTTGGCTCACAAGTATATATAGGAAATTTTTAATCTATTGTCTTACATTGAGGAGAATCAGCTGGGTGACTAAGTTGTCCATCATTTATTTTTCCATTAGAATGTCATCTCAAGTTATTTGCATCTGTGGCCTTAGCAAAAATGTTTAAACCATTGTATTATTATAAGATACCACAACACCTTCAAAGGAGAGCATTTGGTCATCTCATCACAACCACTGCCATATTTCTTCACTTTGTATCTTGAAGTAACATTTAGGAACTTATTCATTTCTTCATACTTATTTATGTATAGTATGTAATCGTTAGGGCACTCATGTATCTTCTTATATGATAAACCCATTGGAAACAATATTTTCTTTGCCTCGTACATTCCTTTTGGAAGTGTATTAGCTATAGGAAATGCATCACAACTCTAGTAATTATGTCAAACTAGAATCGGTCAAACTGTAGCAAATTTTAACATTATATACTTATCTTTACTCTCTGAGTACAATGACATCTCAGTATCACTTAGAAAACTTTCACATATCGAAGAGAATTGTGGAAATGGCTTAGCTCAAATATCACGAAACATATTAGGAGTCCTTATAATTTTACCGTGCCAAATCAAATTTGTATATCTTAAATTAATCCCATCACAACTAAGATGCTATCGTATATATGGAATATCAATTAGTTACTATTTAAATAGTTGACACAAGGACAAAAATACAATCCATCACTTTTCTTATAAGCTTTCCTCTCAACAAATTTAAGAAACTTTCAACCCTATCCTCATATTCTTTAGTAATTCTCCTAGTTTTTATCCAACTATGATCCATTATTCTATATCGTCATTTAGTATAGTTGTCAAATTAAAGGCAATATCCTGGCCTTTTATATCTTAAAAAAATTTTGGCAGAGTTTCCCATTAAATATAATCATTCCTAGATAAAAATATAGATAAATAATCCAACAATAGTAGAAAAAAAACAATTTCAACAAAATCCATTCTATAGTACCAAATCTCCTTTTCGAGTAAAAGTTATGAGTTAAAAACAAAAACTCAAATAAAGTTAGTTATATATCAAACTTAACAATCATGTTTCTTGTTAAACAAAGATTTTCACTTTAATTTATAACTTTCCTAAATAAAACTTATTGCTTAAAAAATAACACAAAAATACTAAATAAATGTACCTCAAAAATAAGAAATTAATATAATATGAAAAATAATCTCACAAAAAATGTTCATAACTATTTTAATGATACCCATAACAAATAAAAACTTAGACATGCCAATTAACAACAAAAAGTTTCAATCACATTGTATTGTTGCTCAAAATTCACAAAAACACATCCATAAATAAGTGGGAACCAATGTAACAATCGAAACACTACAAAAATCAAGTTTTTAATATAAGAAAAATAGCTCATATGATCTATTATAGTTTATAAACAACAAACAAATGAGAAAAGCAAGAAAAATGAGCAAATGATGAAGGAAAATGACGACTTACGAAAATACCATGAGAACGATGAAGAACGATGATGACAACAAAACGATGTTAAATACGAGATATTTGGCATCAAAAATAAGAGCAAAACACTGAAAAATCAGCTTCGTGGAGGTTTGTGGTGGTGGGGTACATGAAAGGGACCACAATAGCTTTGAATAGTGAAAGTGAGCATTGAACGCTAAAAAAGGGTTTTTAAATTTTTGATGACTTATCAGTCCTTTTTATAAAAGCTATACTAAATTTCTTGTCCAAGTGAAATTTTTTACTAGCTTAGACTACTTTCCACATCATTTTTTAAATAAAGGCCATTAAAAGTTTTTTAACAAAGACAAATTTACAAAAATACTACCACCATTCTTTAATGGTATCTTTTGTGTTAAACACCGTAAAGTAGTGTCGTGTCCTTATTTTTATCTTCAATTATACTTAATTGAAAATAGTTTGAACCACTTTTATATCTATTTATCTTGAAAGAATGAATTTTCAAAAAGTAAAATGTATCACTTGGAAATTCCAAATTACATATTCAACTTTAAAAATTCATAATTAAATTTAGAAAAATCAAAATAAAGTGGTTCAAATTAATTTTGAAAGATATTAAATTAAAATTTTAGGGAAAAAATAAAAATAAGGTTTCATTTTCCAAATGAATACATTTTATTCATTGAAAAAGTACTGTTCATTTGGTAAATCTGAAAATTCTAGTTTTCTTGCCTTAACGTCAAAAATTTATTTCTCCTTGATCTCCCATCCAAATAAGGCATATTATACATAGATTTAAAGCTTAAGAAGTTTAATTTAACCTTATAAAATTTCATGGAAAAATTATTTTATTTGGTATGTCAAAACATCTATTGAATCTCACTACTTTATAACTTGTGAAATGATCTCTTTTCAAATTTTATCGTTGACTTTGAAAACTCATAGTAAATTGAAAACTTGACAAATTGTGGCATTCTTGATATCCATTTAAATCTCTGTATCTTAGTTATATTTATGCCAAATTTTAAGCCAGAAATCATACGTTAATTTACTGAAAACTTTGTCATAAGGTCACACTGCCTTATATTACATACCAGTCATACTAGTGCATTTCATAAAGTCTTGTAGCCACATTATATAATAATACAAGTTCATTCATTCATATTCAACCTTTTTTCCTTTGAGGTTCCAATACCTAAAACATGTTTATTCATATGGAAGGAATGAGATTTCATTGAAATCCCAATAGTAAGTCATACAAACTATAATAGCATGCATGCTTGATTAAATGTCTAACATGTTATCATGATATGGGAGCTACTTTATGATCATATATAAGCAATCTCTAAAATGCATATTGTCATGACATATATAGCAAGGAGTTGCATCTATTCATACATCATCATCATTATCATAGTTTCATCTTAAGTTCAACTAAAAATCACAACTAATAAGCAAGTATAAAGTCAAACAACCATAAGATTATAGTTAGATATTCTCGCTACCTCTTATACTATCCTTGACAAGCTCCTCCTGAAGTGGTATTCCTTTCAAACAAATATCACAACCTAGCTATTACAAAGTATTACAAGTCATAACTTGATTTCAATACAAATCTAAGTCTAGGTTTTCCCAGTTTCTTTTCTTTGTCCATTTTATATCTTATACTTCTACCTTCTAAAATAAATTCTCATGGTCCATTTTCACATAATTTTCATGTAGAATTCAAATATGAAGTTAGAATTTTAAGATTCAATTTCTTCCTTAGAATACTACGCAGAACCAAATGCATTAGAATTTTAAGATTCAATTTCTTCCTTAGAATACTACACAGAACTGAATGCACCCTCTATATTTTCTAAAAATTTCATTTTGAAATAATAAAATTATTACATATAAATAGTGATTTTTTTAGTGGCAGCAATGAGTTCAAAACCTTAATTGCATACATACTTGAATTTCTAAGTTAATTTCACTAGCATCTAGCTTGTTTAAGCTCATCTAACTTATACATAGCATAAAATTTATACTTTTTCCATAATATGGCAGCATCCCTAGCAATCATTATGAAAGAGATATTTCAATTAAACCACTTAAAACCTAGAGCAATCTTTCCATACAAAAGTCCAAGATTGAAAGAAACAATTATTGAGGATTCTTTAAACTTTACTAATTATTACAACCCTTTAAACTTTGCTCTCATTGATTAGTTTTTAAATTAATTAAACTTAATCTTAGTTAATCTAATTTTTATATTATTTTATTCTAATATGACATGTGAGGATTCTTATTCCCTTTGCACAAAATGCCACATGGTGAGGTGTGGGTCCCAAGTGGACAACTCGCTATAACACCTCACGGCTCAAAATCATGGCTTTGGCTTGTTGGTCTTCTCATGGAACACCATATTGGTTGTCCAAATCTAGCCCATTAGTTTTTGGCACACATTCTAGGGTATTTCCTTTATTGGGTATTCTAAATCACTATAATTTTTAAGATAAATTTTATTTAATTATTTTTATGGTTTATACATTTTTAAAAATTTATTCTACTATAAAATAAATTTTTTACAAAGTCTCATAATTTTTTGAGACTAAAAAATCTTGATAAAAATTCATATATTTTCTTTAAATCATTTATCGGTGCCTGATTTCACCTTAAATTCTATATAACTCATTTTTGAGTTCTGTCAATTTTATAAATTCTTATATTAATTATAAGAATTTTTTATAAAATTTCATATAATTATGAAGTTCTGAAGACATTGTAATAATTCCCAGACTTTATAAATTTATATTAATTATTTGGGATCTCAAATTGAATTTTTAAAAAATATATCTGGCCTAATTATCATTCTCTATTTATTAGTAAAATTTGGGATTGTAATATTTTTGGGCAGTTCTTGGCCTTTTCTGACTCAACTTTTCCTTATTTACATTTTTGCCCCTTCTAAATTTTACAAATTATACTTTAGTCTCTGAATTTATCAAATCTTATTTTGGTCCCTTACTTCAAATTTCAAAACTCCAATTTAGTCGCCAAAGCCTTTTTCTTGGTATTTATTCCTCTCTTTAATAGTTTATTGAAATTTCATATTATCAATTTGGTCTATTGATGCAACTTTCACATAAGCCATCTAACTTTCTTACTTTTGTAATTTAGTCCCTTTCTATTACATGGCAACATTTTCCTTTATTAATATCCATATATGCTAAATACATATAGATATACTTAATACAAAAAATTAGGGATATGACAAGTGGCGAAAAATATTTTTTCTAGTAGTGAATAATCCAAAATAAAAGTTTAACTATATAAATTGAACATTGTCATGAACAAAATATAAAGCAATTTCAAAATCATCACAGTACAAATAAGTTCAAAATCAAATAAAGCAAAGGAAGGTAGCAGTAGAAAACGGCGTCCTTGAAGAAGATGAAGATGAGTTGATAAATGGTGTGGTTCAAGTCCTCCTTTGATCTTCGTTCTCTTCTCTCCTGTCACTGCCCCCTCTGATGAATAGTACCTTTAGGTTTTTAAACTCTCTAATGCTCCCAACGGTCTGGCACACTCCCCTTGTAAAAATAGGAAATAAAAACTCAATTAAAAGAAATAAAATTCAACATAAAATCAAATAAAGATTAACGTAAAACAAAGCCATAGCAAACTGAAACTTTTTTAATTATCTTCATGCATAAGGATACTAGATTATCTAGTATAAAAGATTTTAAAATCATCACAAACCTCCCTTTTTGTTTTCTATTGCAATTTCAGGATTATTATATGATGATTTTGAAACTTTCCATATATATAGAAATAGAAATAGATAGACTAGAAACGTCATGAACAAACATACCTTGTCTCCACATTGGGTCAAGAACAGGGCTATAAATTCTGCAAGAATATTAGGATGTCCATAAGGGTTTACAATTCTTGTAATAACAATGTTGAGTTTTCCATTCATACAATTAAGGTTTTTTTGCACATTCATTTGTAATTCTTCGCTTCTTTAAGATTTACCTTCTATTAATAACTTTGGAAATCCCAGATAGATTATGACTTGAATCAGATCGATTCTTTTTTGAATCTTTATCCTTGCAATTCCCTCAATACCAGAAGATATTCTCATATTTTTTGTACATAATTCTTGATACAATCCCATATTTTTTTATCTTATTGTAGACTCTCGGAATAATTTTTTGGTTGTGCAAACCAACGAGAATGATGACTTTGGGTTGTACCAAGTCTGAAACTGAGCGGATTTATTTTTTGTCCCATATCCCCCCACTATTATACATAAAAGAAATTCCAAGGATCAAAGGCACTCGGAGTAGGCGACTAACCCCTCTAAGGACGGTCGAGCGATTAAAGAATGCAACTCCTGGGCTTTCGGGGCAAGGAAAACTATGTCCACTCAAAAGTTCTCATTCTCGGCCAAGTCCGAAAGCAACGCATGAAAAGGCTCACGAAGGCTTTCCCCGATGCATAGATGAGAACTACTCCCAAATTTGGATTGAATAGTCATCTTTAGTAATTTAATCATTCAAGCCCTTTCTTTTCTTCCAAAATAGAGAAAACCCAGGCTTCCAAACTACTATTCTCGAGTACACATATCGTAATGAATGGCAGAAAGAGAAGGCAAAAGGGCGAGCCCTTTCTTTTCTTCCAAAATAGAAAAAAACCCCTATTCAAGTTCTTCCTGAGAAACCCCTGTAGAAAAGAGCCTTTGACCAATTACACCTAAAAATGAGAAGGTATCAACATCGGGCTTCTAACGACCTTAGAGCATCGATTGCCATTTATAAGTCATAAATCAACCTGGATTTTGATCTTTCTTTCTGCTTTCAAGGTAGTCCATCTAAGTCTGAGAAAGCCCTTACTGAGAATGAGAAGGCAACTGATCTACCTATTGAGATTCTTGCGTATTCCTCTGCTTCATCAACGATCTCCTGACTTTCCAATTCGAGTACAATGTTGACTTCAGTTGACCAGTACTCAGTCTATTTTGTCTTTGATTTCATTCCTTAGGCCTGGTGAATCAATGCCAATAGCCATTTCATTGATTTCTTATCCCTGCCTCTAGCTACGTGGGAAGGGAGTAAAGGCAGTCATAACCCGAGCAAGTAAGAAGATTGACTTCTCATTGCAAATATGCTTGATTCTCTCCAATGTCAGTAAGGAAAGCAAGTCTAACGGCTAAAGCCTTAGGTACTAAATTCAATATATATATTAAACTTTTCTTTTAATTTTAGGTAACTCTAACTATTTACTTTTATTTCTTTTTCTCCTAATATAAACAATATCTAAATTTAATTAAAAATATATGACATCTATAATTAAATCCCCCAATAATTCACAAAATTGATTTTGTCTAATACATTCAAAATAATATCCTAAAATTACCTAGATAACTCTCCAAATCTAATCAAAATATATCTCCAATCTATCAAAATAGATGGACTCATAACTTCCTCTCTAAAATGGTGCCACCTACAACAATTTCATTGGTGGAAATTTACTAGAAGGCCATGTGAAGAAATTCAAGAATAAAATAATGATTTGTGAAATGTCCTTACTTTTACCTCTCAGAATACGCTTTTGGAAGTGATTAGATGCGCCGAAGCTTTACTTAGTTCCAAAAATTAAAACTTTGCAAATGGGTCCTTAGGTACTATCCACTGTGCATTTTTCTAGGTTCGATATTCTAACTTTAAAAAATCATAATTAATTCTACGAAATTCATACGGAGGTGCTCCAAATTTTTGTTTAAATATATTTCAATTCTCTTTAAGAAAAAAAATATTAAATTGGACTTTTACTTGACCAATTCATGAACATTACCATTCATTTAGTTAATTCTAAAACTTCTAGATTTTCTACTTCATATTTAGAAATTCATATCTCCTAATGTACACATATAATTAAGGTAAACCTCCCATTATTTTAAAGTTTGAGATGTGTACTACATGCCCACCAAATCTTGTGGTCAGATTCAACTATTAACATAGTCAAACTAGGGCTAGAACATTAATTCTCCAAAACTGACGAATTTGCCTTAGTAACTTCTTTCTTTAATTATCTTGAATTATTCTAGTATGTTTGTACTATTATCTTGGATTACATACATTTATATACTCATATAAATATGTCATAATTATTTTACATAATTTTATTAATTAATTTAGTATATTACATAACATTTATAAAATTTAAGGATCATACAACTCGTGCTAAAATATGTAATTGTCTACCTTTCTTCTTCCATTCCTTAGATCTTCTTCATGCATACATCTTCTATAATGATTGACCTATATTTATTGGTTAAGGGAATCTCAATAACAAATATTACCACATATATGTACAAGATAGATGCTAATGCATGACATATAATTTTACTTAAACTTATGCTAGCTAGTGACATGTCATCCTGATTTATATTTTGTATAAAAATACATAGCCATGGAAATAATTTTATAAACAGTATTTTCAGCAACAATTATCATGTCACAACATCATTCAATCAACTTAAATATATCAACTCATAAGCATACTACATCAAGCACATAAAGGGGTAAGTCCATTATATTTACATGTTTTTCCCTTGTTCTTAAACTTGCTCCCGAAGCTTCCCAACCAATGAGTGGCTAGGCCAACCTCATCAAATCATCCTCTTAGATGTCTCAAGCTCTTAAATATAGCAACATTAATAATATAACTCATTAGGACAAAAAACTCACAAAATATGGAAGACTAGCTCACTTGAACTTGACCTCTTTTTATCTTGATTTTAAGAATAGTGTTCTAGCTTTCTAAAATTATTCTCATAGGCCAATCCTACATAATTTTGCATGAAGAATCCAAATATGAGTTTAGATCTATCAAACTCACTTCTTCCCCATAAACTGTCCTTGGCTGAGAGGTTATCATTCTGTGTCAAAATTTCACTTTTAATTCTAATGTTTCCAACTTCACTTGCTCAACTTAATTCCACATAATTTTTTATTCTAAATCCATTGGAAGACTTAGAATAATCAAAATTACATCCTAAGATACAGAACCAGTTAAGTCAGTGACACTTATCTAACCAATTCATGAAATTCAATTACCTACAAACTAAAACTACTTGAACCATACTCTTTTTTATCCTTTAAATATATATTTCATTATACTTATCTTTCTATAAAATTTCATATTTAAACCAACAGCATCAACATAAGATTTTAAGCTTCCAAATCTATTAAAATTACTACCCAAGCTCAAGAATACAACTACTATAAAACAAGAGTTAAAATTATCATTTTACCTTGATTGAATCTTAATATTTGCTCTTGCTTTTTCTCATTTGTGGCTGCCTCCTCTTTCTCTCTCCTCTCTAAATTTTACCATAGTTTCACCTCTTGTTCCATGATTTCCGTGCACTCTTGGGAGGGGGTATTTATAATATTTCACTTATAGAATTACCCTCCAAATTGCCTAAAATTATAATATCAAATGGATGGTCAATATTACGCCATACATCCATCTTGCATCATTTTCATGACATCAAGCTTCTTTTTTTTTTTTTGCATCACATTCTATGTGGCGTCAATTGAAGAAGGAAGAAGAAAAATCAAATTTTGGCCCTTGGATCAAGCTTGATCTCTAAGTTTCTTACTTTACACGGCTCACATTTATTTTGATTTTTTAAGGGTCTTTTGGGGTTTAGAAAATTCTTCTGTCTACACCATAATATTCTTTTAATTATAGAGACATTCCATGAATTTTCCTAGGTCATAACTCTTTCTGTGGGTATCTCTTTTTTAATTTCCTATAAAATGCTTCTTTACTAGAATTATGAGCTTTCGGTATTTTTGCAGCTCACACTGCTAGCCTTTCAGGTATGAGACTAATTTTATAAATATCTTTAGCCTCTTAACTATTTATTTCTCATTTTTACGTACGTTTTTCATGCCTCCTCATGGCTCAAATAATCATATCTAGATAAATACCTCAAACTGAGTCCTTATATTAAAAATTCTATTAAAGTTATTTTAGGGGTATTTTTGTCATTTATACTCATAAAAATGTTTCTATGCCTTATTTTCCATTTTCTATTTTTTTTTGGAATTTTCATGCTTTTTATATTCATAATTACTCTTTTTGACTCGAAACTTCTTGAAATTATGGTTTTGCCCCTAATTGAGTTTAACCTCATAAATCATCACTTTGAAGCCTCAACCTCAATTTTAGACGTGTAACTATCATCTTTTATCTTTCTAAGCCCTTAAACTCTCATGAAGTCCCTAACTTCATTTACATATTTGCCCCAAAAATTTTCTTTATTTTCACTTTAGTACTTGAACTTTCTCTATTTGTAGTTTAATTCCTTAAAACCCTCTATATTTTTCTAGGACTTATACTCAAAGGGGCCTCATATCCTACCTATTATAGACTATTTTCTGGGCTTCTAAGTTTAAAAATTAGGATGTCATAATTTGGACTTGAAATGATTATTAAATTTGATTTATGGAATCCAAATTACTTTTAAATTTAGTTAAGATACATGTGGGGGAGGGAGGCTTAGGAAGATGTCATCTCGCCTTGTAATTTGGAGCAAGTTTGAGGGCAAAGAGTGGACTTGAAACCACAATTGGAAGGATTAAGACCCATTTAAGTAAAATGTTGAATTACCTCCATACAATTTCTCTATGCTTAGTTATGATTTTTTTTTTTTTTAAGTTGAATCATAAAACTAGAATTTATCAAATGAATAGTAACCGAAGGATAAAGTACAAAATTGAAATGTAAGGGTTTTAATTAATGATTCGCCTAAATTATAGAGCTTCTTGTTGCTTGCTAAAGGGGTTAAAATGACAGATGTTTCACAACTCATCAATCCATGAAGGTTGTATTACACAACCAGACGTTGAGGTAAGGGAGATCGCAAGAGTAGTTAAATTTACAGAACCTGATTTTTCAATCAGAGGATCTGCATGGATATTTGCCACCCTCCTAATAGCTCTACCAGTGCAAGCTTATCTATGTATGGTTGGATTATATATATAATGAAAGATAAAAGGCGCAGAAGTATCGCTTGTAGAGCTATCGTAGCTTTGAATATGCTTTACCTTATGTTCACATGGATACGTAAAGCTTTTGATCCTCATGTTTTTTATCTATGCTGTTTGAGAGCAATTTTAAGGTGGATACTTGTCTCAGGCCTCCTAACAGAATCAACAACATTGGACATATTGTAACAAAAAAAAAACATTGGAAATAGCCTGCTTTAAGAAGTCCTTGGTCAATCTTCCTTCTACTTCTCATCTTTTGCTAGACATTGTTGGAATTGATATCCTTTCCATGTTAAAGTCTTTTAGTTCAATTAATTTTAGGAATATTTATGTCGATTTTGACGCTTGATTTTATTGTCATCCTTGTACTTACTCTATGTTGTAACTTATCATTTTGCCTTTTAATAATATTTGTCTTTTTATTAGAGAGAGAAAGAGAGAGACCAAGAGAAAGTGGGTTTGAGATGAAAAAAATAAATGAGTGTGACTTCAGTAAAAATAAACAAAATAGTGAGAAAAAGAATGAGAGTGAAAAATGAGATATTAACAAATTTATGCATTTTATTTTGATTTTTTTTTGTTACAAATTTATTTTGAATTTTTGTTATTTAATAAAGCCATTTGGGCGAAGTAATCAGTTTGTCCTTTATTTGAGCCTCTGATAAAGGGCCTTGAGCTTTTATATCAATATAGGACTTTCTTTTTACCTTCAAATGCGGGGCTTATTTTAAGATATTTAAAGTTTAAAGTTTAATTTCGCTTGAAAAACAAATTCTGATTATATTACTTTATCATATATTTATTTAGATTAAGTTATATTGCTTTATAATATCTTTTTATCATTTTAAATTAGGTTTTCCAAAAAAAAAAAATAGTCCTAGTGTGTTTAGAGTCCCATAAAGTCAAAGTCTTTATTTATCTACAGATGCTCCATTATGTATGTTATTATGAAGAAGTTAAACAATCGACCCGTTTGGAAAAGAGTTTAGAAAATAGCTTATGAAAAAAGGATTTTTGGACAGCTTTTAAAAAATAGCTTTTAGAGAAGAGTTTATGAAAAAAAAAGTGGTTTTAAATAAATGAGTATTTGGATAGTTATTTTCAGAAGTACTTTTATTATTGATAAATTACAAAAAAAATATATAAGTTTTAAATGAGGAGAGATAAGAGATGAGAGGAGAGATGGTGTAAGAAAAGAAAGGAGATATGGTGTAAGAAAAAGTAGGAGAGATGAGAGAAAGTATAAAAAAGTAGGAGAGAGGATATAAGAAAAAGTATAGGTAATATAGTAATTGGTTAGTTCATAAACTCTTTTACTATTCTATAAGTTACTCTAACCAGCGTATTTGAAACCTTAGTTTTAAACTATAGTTTAGTCCAAAAACCCATTTGAATAAATATAGCTGTTTATTTTAAAATTTCTTAAAATCTAAATTTTGCCTAAACCTAGGTTTCCTTCTTCTCAAACCCGCACAATAATTAAAACTACCTAGTTTCTTTTGTGACTAGCATTGTTTGTTCTTAATTATTCTGAAATGAAAACCTTGTGGCAATTCAAGTTATTGTTGTAACAATATTGTGTGATGATCTTCAAAGTCCTTAGTGTAATTTTTTTAGTGCAAAAAAATTTAGATATGTTCGGTATTAGTCTCCCACTAAGATTAGGGCACAGCCTCAAGACTCAGAGAGTGCTTACAGGGGATTAATAAGATCGCCTACTAAATGAGGCCTCACAATGGCAACAGAAATCGAACTCGTATCCTTGTGAAATACGAGTATATTCCTTACTATCTATGTTAACTTTCATTAGCTCCTTGGTGTGATTCTTCTTCTTTCTTTCTTTTTTTGGTTGCCCACTCAGTTCACTGAACCGTTATCCTAACTATATCCGAATTGCGCACCTGGCTATATTTAGTGAGTCTCCCAAAGGAGATTTTTTGCATACGCTAAAGCTCAAATTTAAGACATTGCTTAAGCGATACTGAACCACTTATCACTCGAATTAACCCCTGTTCGTTCTTCTTTTTTGGTATACTTGTGTGATTCTAATTTCTCTATGGGCTTCCGTATCATTTGACAAATGAAAAGTGATAAGAAAGCCCTAAAGCTTGTTAGCAAAGGCCCAAATTATAACAACATACCACAAGCCCATACATTGCATTCTAAAAGCCATTTCTAGAGAAATAGCCCAACTTTTTTTAAAAACTTAGTATAACAAAAACAAATCATCAAATGTTCTCAAAAAGAGAGCAAGACCCAACATATCATCCAACAATACTCTAGTCATTTGTAACAAAAAAAAAACAACACTCTAGTCATTAAGCATGTATTTTGCAAACACAAATAATCAAAAGTCGTATGTATGTCATACAAGTTTCCAAAAAAGTTTGAAACATCCTAAAGTCATGGCAAAGCAAGTAGATATTTCGACGTGCCAGGAGCTATCAACTGAAAAAAAAAGATATTTTAGAAGTAAATTTGTACGTTAACCATATAGTTTTCCTTCCATTAAAAAAGTAGCCACCATTCAATTTAAATTATTATTCAATTTTTGTATCTATAGGGTAAAAGTCATGGGTATCTTTAATTCATTCTAGGTTAAAGATAGCTGAACAAATTTTGTAGAATTTATATAAACAAAATTAACTTTAATTTTTATTGAAAGTAAATAAGTGTAAATCTCTAACTTAGAGGACAACTTATAAGTGTTTTTGTGTGAATTTATGAAGTTTATTCTTTTGTTTTGGAGTGGCAGTTATGAAATTTATCCTGACCCTCTATATTGAATCTATAAGACTCAACTTATTTTAATAAAACCAATACACATGATTATGCAACATACATATGTAACCTTTGAATATATTAAATAGGATGATTACTCCTAATGAAATTTGAAGTGTTCATAAGAAGAAGAAAAATACCTACTATATATGTTATTTTTATTTATTAATAGAATTGTAGATTTGGCACTTGACAACTATGTCCTATTTGTCATTACATGCCATCTGACAACCTGTCATATTTGTCCTTGCAAGTCTAGCAATTGACAATCATGTTGCATTTCACTTTTTATCTTTATATCTCTCTTACTAAATTGCAAATTTCAAATTTCAAATTTCAAATTCATGTCCTATATTTATTTCTACACCACAAGCCTTCATTGCTCCATAAAAACTTACTTAAAAATGTTACCTTTTAATTATTGTTAAACTGCATGTTTGATGACACTTGATAACCATGCCATATCTAACAATTGATAGTCATGCCTATCGCACTTTTATCTTCTTATTTCTTTCTCACCCATGTTCCTCTTAGTTGGCATTAATAAAAGAAGAAAGAGTTCAATTTTTCACATGCGTGCTTGACATTTGGCACAAAACTTCCGTTTTGGGCTATATAAATATCCATTCCTTATGTTTTTTTTTCTTCACAAACCAATTGCCTAAGATCTACTTCTAAAGTTTCATTTCTCGCCATATGAGTCCAATCCCTTCTTTAATCAATCTGATGAGTTCTTGCTTCTTAGTTCAAACCAAGATCCGATTCTTCATTGTAAGGCATCTCTTCAATTTTCGTTTAGCAACTTCAACTCTTTATGTAAAATATTCCTTTTGATTATAACCGTGTATTTTTACATTTTGGAAGAAAATTGTATTTTCATTATTTGACTGTTCAAAATTATAAATATTTCTCTCATTTTTATCAACTTATTTTTATAATTAATTGCCCACTTGATTTAGGGGAGGTGAAATAAGTTAACCGAACTAAATAACTACTCACTTACCAGTTTGATCATTTTGTAAATTTTTGTTTGATGCAGAATGGATTCAAATGTGGATTATATCTTCCAGAAAATGTTGAATGAATTAGTACCACACCAAAAATGTCATTGATATGTCACTGGGAAAGCAAAGGCAGAAAGCATCCACCCAAAATTAAACAAAAATATCTATACATTTATTAAATATCATCCCATTTACTCCCATTCTAAACATTATTCTCATCTTTTACTCACATCCTAAACATTATGTCCATTGGTTCGTATTTTTTGAGGTAATATTTTCTTGAAATAATGTAACATAGAATTAGAAGGTATATAGTTTTTCTGATTTAATATCATATCTACGACATATTAATATCTGAGAAATCTTTTTATAGGAAGCAGGATGTAATACTTGGGAAGTGAGTAAAATTCCACATGGTACGTATGTTACAGAGGTATGTGTGATTTTAACATGGATGGTCGTGGTTGGAGAACATGAATCCTGTGAGTAATTGATATTCATTTGGAGGTGTTAGTGTTGGAAATCGTGCCCTAGGGGCCAATCATTGTCTTATGAACATTATTGATTTATGAATTTATTAATTGAGTTATCATATTATTTGCATGTTTACTATGATGACCATCCTTGAATAATTCATGATATTATCCTAAATGTCCCTGGTCGATCATCTATGTGGGAGCACAGATGAAATAAAACCAGTATGACTTTGAAGATGTATAGAGATATAAATCAAAGTCATAAGCACATGTAAGAGTACAGGGTGTTGGACCGACCCGCTATGAGAGAACTACATGGGTAACGTCATAAGCTTCTCTCATATACAAACCATGTCAATATGCCCTTTGACCTGAGATCATCATGGATTCCTACATGACAAAACGCTCAGCTTTGACCTAGTCAAAAGTCACTTTTGACCGAGTGATCATAAAGACTATGTTCGGGCTTAGTGGTTTTTCATGCGGAGGAATGTGAATGGTCAAGATGGAATTTGTCCCTCACATTCGTGGAGAGATATTACTGGGCCCCTCGATGAGTGAGTCTGAGAAATATATGGCCATACTGTAATGGAAAGGTAGTTCCATTTCTATAGTCAGACTACTCAGGGATCGAGAAAGTAACGGTCAGGAATAGGAGGATGACATTATCCATGCCTCATCCATGACCAAAATATCGCGTGACAGAAGGGACATGATATGGTTGTATAAAAGGTTACATCGTTTATCGATCCTCATATGATTTGGGTAGTTGTTATGTTTTGCTAGAGACCGCTTGCGACTTGTGGGCTAGTATAGCAAATGGCCCACTGCCAACTTCATATGGGCCTACAGGGTCGCACACAAAATAGCCCAACACGAGCTAAGATGTCCAGATTCATTGAATCTAAGACATGTCCAGATTCAATGAAAGATCCAGGTGAATGTATATATATTTATTTATATTTATATTCGTATATATATAAATTCGTATATATATATATATTATATATATGAGATATATGAGATTTAATTTATAAGGATAAATTAAATCCCTATCACGTTTGAATTCAAAATTCAAATTGATAGGATATCTCATATAAGAGATATTTATAAGATTTAATTTATAAGGATAAATTAAATCTCTATCACGTTTGAAATTCGAAATTCAAATTGATAGGATATCTCATATAAGAGATATTTATAAGATTTAATTTATAAGGATAAATTAAATCTCTATCACGTTTGAAATTCGAAATTCAAATTGATAGGATATCTCATATAAGAGATATTTATAAGATTTAATTTATAAGGATAAATTAAATCTCTATCACGTTTGAAATTCGAAATTTAAATTGATAGGATATCTCAAATTTGATTTATGAGAATAAATCAAAAATAGTTCAGTCTCATCTTTATTTAAAATTAAATAAATGGGTAATTAAATCTGTAGGACGGATTTGATATTATTTTATTTAATTAGTTTCTTATAAAATCATACAATATATGATATTGTATTATTTTGGAATTAATATAAGATTAACTCCAAAATCCAATTCGGTTGACAGAGAAAAACGCATAGCATCCTATATATCTGATTTTAGGAGCTGCGTTTTAAAGAGAGAAACACACATAGAACAAAAAAAGGCCGAAGGGGACTCTGCAAAAGGTTTGCAGATAAGAAACTGCCGAAATAGAGACGGAGAGGACGAACTCTTGAGAAAGCCCTGGAGGGACAAGAGACGCTAGCACGTCGTTCGTAGTTGAAAAGCTGTTCGTGTGGATACCAGTAGAGGAAGCCGACTTGAGTCGTCGACTTCTTGTGATCAGAAAGGGAGCACGAACCGCAGAGCGAAGCTGTGAACGTCGTGACCGAAAGCTGTGGAAGTCGCTGAGGCACATTAAGGGTAATACTTCTTCTCACTTGACTTAAACACATACGGTAGATCCTGGCAAGGAATGGAAAAATTTTTAAATTAATTTCCGTTGCGTGTCTTCCAATTCCTTACAGTTAAGACCTTCTTCTCCATTACCCCCAGCTTGATGATGATGATGATGAAAGTCTAGAATCACATTTTCCACAGTACTTTGAAACGCATTTAATGCAACTATGTGGGACGGATCCGACATCCGATGAGGTAGCAAAAAGGACATCGTTGGTGCCAGTTGTAGACCTCCACGATGCTCATCCCCTTGAAATTCAAGACATGTTTGGGGGAAATTCAACTTCGGCTTGAATTGCAGCGAGCCCTTTCCAGTCACAGCACCTTCTGAAGTCTTCCAGAAAATGTTGAATGAATTAGGACTCAATGGGATAATCCTTTTTCTGAGTACTGTTTGTTGTGTTCACAATAGCTATTAGCTAATGTACAATTACAAAAATAATGTGCCACTTGTATACAAAAGAAGAATATTCTAAACTGGTATAAACATAAATAAACAATAGTAATGATAAAAAGGATAAAGCTCTATCGTTTATTATATATATATATATAGTCGGATCTCTCCTCTTGGACTTGAGGTTACAACTATAATATTAAGCTTGTTTCTGAGAAAGTAAAATTTTGAATGAGATAATGGATTTGTAAAACAATAAGCTAGTTGAACCTTTGTGGGTACATACTGAACAGAAAGCTAATTTTGTATCACTTGATCTCTTTCAAAATGTGCGTTATTCTCTATATGTTTTGTCCGAACATGATGATCACTGGATTAGAGGTTATAGCAGTAGCACTAGTTTTATCTACAAGGTAAATTTAAGTTTTGATAGCAAAGAGCAAATCAACATAATTCAACGATAGTGTTTAACAAAGATTGATACTCAGATTATGTACTAGATTTAGCCTGCAACTACTTTTTGTTTTTGTTTGAGGACCAAGCCACAAGCAAATCTCCTAGAAAAATACAGAAGCTTCCTACTTAACGTGTATCATCAGAACAAGTGTAACATCGAGCTTTCCTAGTAAAGACCAAACGTGAGAACAAAGGTTAGATTTGGGCCACATAAAATAGTTGAAACTCAAAAGAGACATTTTTATGTATAAGAAAAAAGGTGTACTTTTTTTGTATAAAAAGGTGTAATTTTTAAAAATAACAGAACAAGAAAGGCAATTTTAAAAAATTGGCCCAAAATTTCAGAAAATTAAAGAAAAGTGTCATTGACAATATTTGAGGCTCCAAAGTGTAAAGTGTAAAAGGAAGAAAATATTACAAATGATTTGATGTTAGATTAAGTGTTAAAGGGTTGGAATCCAGTGATTGTTGGAAGTAAAATCGCGAAGCTCTAACTTCTCCCTGATGTATTTCAGCCATTAGGTCTTGATGATATTATCTTGATGCTTTAAATGAATTTAAAATAATAATTGTTGGAGATAAAGGTAAGGAAATGAATTCGAAAGCATTAAAAATGAAAATGAAATTTTTGCCTTAAAGGGTATATGTCTTGGCCAAGCCAATCAAGGCTCAAATTATAACAACATAGTACAAACCCATTCATGGGGTTTTATAAGTCATTGCTGAAGAGAGTTTTCCATTAACATACACATGTAACCTTTGAATATATTACACATGAAGATAACCCTAAAAAAGATTAATGAACATTTTAGTGTCCATAAAAAAAGATATAAAAGTTTTTTCTACTATATATATTTTTTATTTATTATTGGAACTGCAAATATGACACTTCACCATGCTGTATTTGTCATTACATATTTGATATTTGATAGCCTGTCATACTTGTGCCTGCAAGTCTGGCAATTCACATCCATGTTATATCTCACTGTTTACCTTTTTGTGTCCCTCGTATCAATCCTTAGTTGCAAAACAAAAAACAAACAAAAGCCAAATTTACTAGAAGATGAATATTTTAACTGTATATTATTACATTTTTTTAATAAATTATTACCATTTTTATAATATTTTGTATACCATTTTTCTTTTTATAAACCTTTATTTTTAATATAAAAACCTTATATATATATAAAAATAATTCATGACTTTTATTTATTAATATGTTAAGTATATCTAATAATTTTATATTTATTTTTTATATTTATATCATTATTATATAATATTATTTTTATTTAATTATTATATAATTAGTTCCACCAAAGTTCCGACCTACTGACTGTTTGAACCATTACCAGTTAAGGAAGTCACGGTAAAGAAATGGATAAAGTAAAGAAAGCCAAGCTCTTATATCCAGGGGACAACTCAATGCATTAGGATAAATGAAAGTGCCTCTAATATAAATTTCCGACTCCACACTACTGCTACTAGACTTGGCTCAACTTATTTGACTAGCTAAAAATCTATAACAGCAGGATATTTGTTCAACTAATAATAATATATTTAATAGAAACAACCAGCTGCTAACAATTGACTTGTGAAAATAATGGAACCTAATAATTTAGACACTGACTCCAAGTTATTCGGCACATGAAAGTGGGATTTTGAATCATTCTTCAACATTCCCCATGATTCAAGAGCACACCCCGAGCAATTCCCTAAAGTAGCAGAACTTTTCTTTTGATAAGATTTTTGTGAAGATAACAACCAATTATTCCTATATGCTACAATATTTTAATATTATCTCTTTTTTTGTTACTAGGTCACAAATAAAAGGACTGGTGAATATCGATATACTTGATTCTATTATAAAATGTTAAGTTTTATGTTAGAGATAGTTAATATATTATCACAAAATATCTATTAATCACTTTTATTTTTATTGAAGATATGCTAATATTCTTCTGAACCAGATTGCTTGACAAGTTGTTGCAACAAACTCAACTTCTTATATTGATAGTGCTGCTGTGGCTTGTTTTTTCATACTCCAAGATTCTTCGTCTATTATCCAATGAACTCACACAATCACTATCCATGTACCCATACAACTTGAGATTGGATACTTTAGTGTGTATCAAACGCCATAGTCCAAAGTTCCAATAATATAGTGCAGGATACTTTTGCTACTCCAAAATGAACTTTTGAAGGATAGTGCATAACCTAGAAATAACACCAATTGAAAATACAATATCAGGTCTAGAGTTAGTCACATAAATCAGACCTCTAACTAGGTTTCCATATCTTCTTGCATCTACCATTTTTTCTCCATCTTCTTGCTATAATTTTTCACTTATATTAATGGGTGTAGCTGCAGACTTGCAATTAAACATGCCAAATTTATTGAAAAGATCCCTAGCATATTTCTTTAGTGAAAGAAATATTCTTTCTTTGGTTTGATGAACTTCAAGACCAAGGAAACAATGTAATAGACCTATATCTGTCATCTCAAATCCATTCATCATTTGTGATTTAAATTTATCTACAAGAGTAGTAGAATAACTAGTGTAAATGATATCATCAATATAAAGACAAACAATGATGAGATCATTACCTTCCTTCTTTATAAACAAGGTGAGATCATTTTCATTTTCCATCTACCCTTTTTTCTAAAAGTATCCATCGATATGACTATACCAAGATCGAGGAGCTTGCTTTAGCCCATATAAGGCTATTTTCAATTGTACACCTTTGTTTCATTGCTTTCCATTATGAAATTTTCTTGCTATGCTACATAGACCTATTGTAAGTCTCCACTCAGGAATGTTAATTTGACATCAAGTTGTGTTAAAATTGTCTATTGCAACTGTACAGACAATGCAAGAACAAGTCTTACAATTTCAAGCCGAGCTATCAGTGAGAAAGTTTCTTAAAAAACAATACCATATTGTTGTTCATAACTTTTTGCCACAAGACGTGCTTTGTGCTTTTGTAAGCTCCTATCTGCAACAAATTTTGTCTTGATCATCCACTTCAAGGCAATTGTATTTTTGCTTGGGAGTAAATATACCATCTCCCATGTTCTATTCTTTTCAATAGATTTCATCTCATCTACTATCGCTTTTTGCCATTCTTCCTTTTCAACTCTTCTTTATAATATAGTAGATCTGAAATAGCAAGAGCAAATTGACAAGTATATATGTTATCAATATATTTAGGATCTAGCTTTTTGGTTCTTATTGATATTCTCAATGGAATTGGCTCAGCTAAAACCTCTTCAAGAGTTGTAGAAGAGTTCCTGCTTAGTATTGAGCTAATAGGGGAACTTGCTAGAATTTACTTCTCTCCATCATCTATAAACACTCCAATGGGGTTATGAGTATCCTGTTATACCTACTATTCACACTAATTACAACTTGCATTTTCATGAAATATTACATCCCTTCTAATTAAAATATTGCCACTAAGAGGGTTATACATCTATAAGCTTTGGATTAAGTACAACAACCAACAAAAATACATTTTTCAATTTTTTCTTCAAGCTTTTGTCGAGCTTTAGAATTTATCAAAGTATAAGAAATACACCCAAAAATTCGTAAGTGACTTGCATTTGGCTTCCTTCCACAAAAAGCTTCATAGGGAGTTTTAATCATGATTGCCCTTGTTGCTGAGAGACTTTCGCCTAAAACATATTTGAATGTCCTTTTGCTTGCAACATGCTTCATGTCATCTCCATAATGGTTCAGTTCTTCTGTTCAACAACATTGTTATGCTCTGGAGTATAAGGAGTTGTTAACTCCCTATGAATGCCATTGTCTTCATATAACAAATTGAATTCACTAGACACAAACTCTCTTCCTTTATATGTACAAAGGGCTTTCATATGACTACCATTTTGATTCTCTACCATAGCCTTAAATTTTGGAACTTCTCAAAAGTTTTTAATTTGTTTTCCAAAAAATACACAAAACTATAATCATCAATAAACAATGAGAAATAACGACTCCCGCCCAAGGACTTAGTTTGCATAGGCCCACATAAATCAGCAAGAATTAATTCTACGCATTCAAAAGCTTTCTATGCTTTTCCAATAGGAAATGACTTCCTAGTTTGTTTCCCATAAATGCATCTTTCACATAAATCAATAGAACCAATTTCTGGTAGTCCAAGAACCATACCTTTATCACATACCAATTTTAGGACATTTATGTTGATAAGACCATACATCAAATGCCACTGTTTGGAGTCATCTTTTGTACTTGTTGTAGCTGTAAGGAATTGGAAGACACGCAGCGGAAATAAACTTTAAAAATTTTCCATTCCTTGCCAGGATCTGCCGTATGTGTTTAAGTCAAGTGGAAAGAATCATTACCCTTAGTGTTGCTCAGCGAATTTCACAGCTTCTCTACGTGGGTGGTGATCTCTTTCTGATCGCAAGAAATTGACGGAGTGTTCCTCAGCGACCTTCACAGATTCTCTCCGCGGACGGTGGTCTCTTTCCAATCACAAGAAGTCGACGCCTCAGGTCGGCTTCCTCTACTGGTATCCACACGAACAGCGTTCCAACCACGAACGACGTGCTAGCGTCTCCTGTCCCTCCAAGGCTTTCACAAGTCTCCGTCTCTATTTCGGCAGTTTCTTGTCTGCAAACCTTTTGCAGATTCCGTTCGGCCTTTTGTGTTCTGTGTTATTTTCAAACGTAGCTCCTCCAATCAGATATAGAGGATGCTATGCGTTTTTCCACTTGACCTAATTGGATTTTTTTGGAGTTAATCTTATATTAATTCCGAATTGATATAATATCATATATTGTATAATTTTATAAGAAACTAATTAAATAAAATAATATTAAATCCGTCCCACAGATTTAATTACCTATTTATTTAACTTTAAATAAAGATGAGACTGAGTTATATTTGATTTATTCCCATAAATCAAATTTGAGATATCCTATCAATTTAAATTTCGAATTTCAAACGTGATAGAGATTTAATTTATCCTTATAAATTAAATCTTATAAATATCTCTTATATGAGATATCCTATCAATTTGAATTTCGAATTTCAAACGTGATAGAGATTTAATTTATCCTTATAAATTAAACCTTATAAATATCTCTTATATGAGATATCCTATCAATTTGAATTTCGAATTTCAAACGTGATAGAGATTTAATTTATCCTTATAAATTAAATCTTATAAATATCTCTTATATGAGATATCCTATCAATTTGAATTTCGAATTCAAACGTGATAGGGATTTAATTTATCCTTATAAATTAAATCTCATATATCTCATATATATAATATATATATACGAATTTATATATATACGAATATAAATATAAATAAATATATATACATTCACCTGGATCTTTCATTGGATCTGGACATGTCTTAGATTCAATGAATCTGGACATCATAGCTCGTGTTGGGCTATTTTGTGTGCGACCCTGTAGGCCCATATGAAGTTGGCAGTGGGCCATTTGCTATACTAGCCCACAAGTCGCAAGCGGTCTCTAGCAAGACATAACAACTACCCAAATCATATGAGGATCGATAAACGATGTAACCTTTTATACAACCATATCATGTCCCTTCTGTCACGCGATATTTTGGTCATGGATGAGGCATGGATAATGTCATCCTCCTATTCCCGACCGTTACTTTCTCGATCCCTGAGTAGTCTGACTATAGAAATGGAACTACCTTTCCATTACAGTATGGCCATACATTTCTCAGACTCACTCATCGAGGGGCCCAGTAATATCTCTCCACGAATGTAAGGGACAAATTCCATCTTGACCATTCACATTCCTCCGCATGAAAAACCACTAAGCCCGAACATAGTCTTTATGATCACTCGGTCAAAAGTGACTTTTGACTAGGTCAAAGCTGAGCGTTTTGTCATGTAGGAATCCATGATGATCTCAGGTCAAAGGGCATATTGACATGGTTTGTATATGAGAGAAGCTTATGACGTTACCCATGCAGTTCTCTCATAGCGGGTCGGTCCAACACCCTGTACTCTTACATGTGCTTATGACTTTGATTTATATCTCTATACATCTTCAAAGTCATACTGGTTTTATTTCATCTGTGCTCCCACATAGATGATCGACCAGGGACATTTAGGATAATATCATGAATTATCCAAGGATGGTCATCATAGTAAACATACAAATAATATGATAACTCAATTAATAAATTCATAAATCAATAATGTTCATAAGACAATGATTGGCCCCTAGGGCACGATTTCCAACAGTAGCAAGAGTAAAATTCTCCATATTAGCAACATCTAATGGAAACATCTTGTTTGGAATCATGTTGACAATAATCTTTTTGCCTAACTTCTTATTTGTAATGACATGCATCTTCATCGAACATAATAGAACATCCACCAACTATTAGTTGTCCAACGGTTAAAAAATTGTATCCTGAATCAGGTACAAACTAAACATTGTCCAATATTTTTATTTTGCCATGGCTAGTGTTAACACCCACAGTGCATTTTCCTTCAACTTGCATCTCTTTTTTGGTGCTAAGCTCACCTTTTGCCGTTATGACCCATTAAGTTACTTAAACAAGGATCTAGTGCCCATCATATGATCCAAACAGTCACTTTCAACAAACCACAATTCACTTGGCTTATGGTTAATATCAATAAAAAGCTTGTTGTTCTCTTCATCCTCTGTTGCAAAGTTCATATTCTGATCTTTAAACCAATAATCGTCTTGAATATGCCCATATTGTTGCAATGATAATGTTGAATACCACTCTTTACGTTATTGTGTTCATTGGATTGCCTTCCTCTACCTCTGCCATTACAACAACCACAACCTCAACTACCATGGAATCCTCCTCTTCCACGACCTCTGCTTATTGGACAGTCATTTTCCCCATGTTTGGTGGCTGTCTCTTTCACTTTGAATGCTTTCTCTTCATTCTTTTCTAGCAATCAATTAATTCTAGCCTCATGAGCTTGAAGAGAAACCATCAATTCATCTACAAAAATAACTGACAAATCCTTGGCCTCTTCTATGGTAGCTACAACATGATCAAAATTTGCAATCAAGCTCTTCATGACTTTAACTATCTTCTCATCTGAAATCTATTTGTCATAAGATAGCATCTTACCAACTATTACCATTATTCTTAACAAAAACTCAGCAATCGATTCACCATTCTTCATTAATAAGGTCTCAAAGTTACATCTTCATGATTGCAATTTCACAATAATTACCTTTGAATCACCTTAGAACTCCTTTAGAATTTACCATGCTTTTCTTAATCTGGTGGCTGTGCAATCCATGAGAAAGTAGTATCATGGACTGCTTGTTAAAGAATGAACCCATATTCCACCAAGTCCCATAAGTCTTCATTTTGATGCTTCTCCACTCATATTTTTCGTTAGAAGGAGAAAAACTATTGACTATCGCCATTACCGTAGAGTTTACAAAACTAATATAATCATTTCTCTCTTGCTCTCATGTTTCCCAAAGACCCAAAAAAATTATTTCACTGTAATATCCAATTGACCAAAACCTTATGCCCCGTTTGGTACATTGGAAAAGAGAGGTGGGAAGTGGAAGTGAGACTATTTTGTGTTTGGTATAGTAGAAGACATCTCACTTACACTTCCATTAAAAATGATGGAACCCACTTCCTTGCCTACCCCCATGGAACTGGCTCAATTCCATGGAACCAAATGTTTTTTAGAGAAATATACCCTTTATAATTTAACATATTGACATCTTTGTCTTTATCATTTTACCATAATCTCCCCTCTTATTCAACCTCAACCGCCTCCTTACAACCTCCGTCACCTCCCTTATCTTCAACCTCAACCATCTATATCTTTGACGGATGCTGAGTATGACAGCAAATCTCCTTCTACCTTCTGTCAAAACGAGTCTTCGATCTCTTATAAGAAGACCTCTTATTTGTGTCTTCAATGACCGTGGCTTCTTCATTAGAGAACTCAAGAATCGAACCATGGCAGACATAGATGCTGTCATTGGTGAGAGAAAAAGGAGCAACAAGATCGGTAGGGTTGATACCTTTGTCATCTACGTTCTCTGCCCCTTATATCCATTCTTTGTTATCTCCATTCTCTATCCCCATCATCTTCATTCTTCATCGTCTCCTTCTCCTTCCCCAAACTCGCACGATGCCTTCTAGTTCTTTTTTGCTTATTTCTGATCTTGTTTTTCAATGCCTTCTTGTCCAGTGATTTCTAGTCATTTGATTTCTAGTTCTTGTTTCTGGATTATTTTTTTCTTGTGAAGGGATTCGAGCATACTTGAGATGTAGATCAAGTTCTCTGGTGGCCATATAATAACCTGGTCACTTTTATGGATCTAGGTATACGCACATAGCAAATGTACTTCAAGAAAACAAGAGAGAGTGTAGAGAAAAATTACTAGGAGGAGAGAATCTATCGAATAATGAAAAATAGGTTTCCCCATCAAGAGTTATGAAATCTCAATATTCTCCACTCAAATTCAAAATTCAAAATTTGAACCAAAGGGAAAATCTTTTTTAGATAATAATCTAAACTTTTAGTTATTATACCCTAAGCCCCATATTATATGGGCTTAGGCCCAATCTACTAAGGGTAGATTTGAGCCTAAATTCTAACATTTCCTACTCACACTTGGTAGATTGGATACCTTGGGCCTAGTCTCTTTCTCTTCTTTCTTTTATACTAAATGTTTTGTTGTGACCGCGTGGGTATGACGTCTCTGCTTAGCCGCCTATATTTGAAATCCCTTTTATAGGACCAGTATAAGGCAAGCTCCTTCATGTAAATTGAATTTAATAATATGCCTCAGATGTCCTAGATTTACCGATATATACTTTTCTATGGCCAATCTAATCCTTCTTAAATCAATACTTGACTTAGATTGCCTTTCTCGTAAGCCTAGTATCCACCTTATGAAAATAAAATATCACAAGGGATATGTCACATACACTAGCACACGTATGTATATTTTAGGTAATCTTCCTTTCACCCATATATCACTTTGATATGGATCATCCCCTTTCCTAGTGTAATTCCTTATATTGTCTCTATTATGATAGTAGGATATATTATAAAGTAGCAATCATAGAAATATATATACCTCCATGATATTGCCAAAGTCAAAGGACACCAAAGGAAGGATTGTTCCTTCCTAGGCTCACACAGTATGAAACAGGGATATTTCACTTGCTTCCTTTTTGCAATTCCTCTAGCACATATGGTATGAATCACATGAGACAGTGTTACTCTTATACTATAAAAGTGTATGTCATTTTGAATTTATCATTAACACTATACATACTTAAGTCTAGATACTCTCATTATCTATACATAAACCCTTCAACTATACTAATCTCATATGACATCAACATTAAAGGATTTGTTATCTGGCTACATGCATTATGGAAATGAGTTTCCATGGTTTGATCCAATTTCATGTATACGGATCTTATCTCGACTTGTTACACTTTAGTCGAGGCAATATATAGTTTGTATTTCTTCTCTACCATATCAGCATTCTTTGTCGCACTTATAAGAAGCATGTTAAGATTATACAGGAATAATCAAATTACATTTTAAAAGAGCTTCATTAAGTAAAACAGGACATGCAGTCTGTTGAAGAATAGCTCTCTTTTGTTTCTTGAGTTTTGGTAACTTAAGCCTAAGTTTTTTGAAGTTCTCTTTATAGCGTCAACCCAAAAAGATTTTTTAGTACATCGACCTCTATCTCTTATTTGTCTTATGTATTCTATCATGATTTTAGTGTAGAATTTTGTGTCTTTCTTATTAGTCATGAACTTGGCATAACCATGGAGAACTTTATAAATGCCTTTTATATTTGTGAGTTTAGCTACTTGATCTTTAGCTATCCTCTTAGCCAAAGCTGGGGTACTAGGTTAGATTACTTCTTCTTCTTCCCAGTTCATAAATTATTTAGGAAAAGAAGGCGCAAAGATATATCTAGAATCTCTAAACATCAATTAAAGATTATCGGGAGGAGGATCTTCCACTGGATCTTTATGATCCTCCTCAGGGTTCTACTCAAGATCCCTTTCTAGATCTGTATCAGGATTTTCTTCAGGGTCCTTCTCAATATCTTCTTCTAGACCATTAATCTCTACAAGTTCCTTCAAATCGTCTTCTTCAAGAAGTTAAAGATCTAAATCCTCACTCTGAGCTTCATTTTCTGAAACTTTATCATCTAGATATGAAGAGCTTAAAGAGCTATATTCAATAATTTCAATACTACTTAAAATCCTTTGACTAATTTTTATATAGAAATTCAATGATATAAATTATCACATTTTTTAGAATTTTTAAACACCTAACAGTGTCAGAAAATACAATGAATACTTACAACTAAGTTCAATAAATGGGTCAAATTAAATATCAAAATGAAGATCTTGATTTTAAATATTTTTAGAGACAAACGGGCATCTCAATCGGAGTTCGAACATGAGCAAAAAAAAATTGGAATGACCCACTATCGGGGCCTTATCATGGCTTACACATGGCACAGGCCTCATATGACACGTGGCGCCTCTACTTCCAAAATTTTTTCTTTTTTATTAATTTAATTTTTTTATTTTTTATGTACTGGGTTGGGCTCGATCAACCTAGCCAAATGGTCCAACTCGACCCATAACATAATTAAACTTTTTAAAATTGGATTAGGTTAGGTCTAGTCCAACACGACCAATAATATTTTTTTTGGGTTGGGCTGGATCCCATGATCCTGCTCAGTCTAATCCTTTTTTTTTTTATCATCACCTCCCTTTTTTGTTTGAGCTGGGTTGGATCCAATGATCTGGCTCAGTCCACAAGCAACCTCTATTTTTTGTCACCTTTTTCTTTTCTTTTCTTTTCTTTTGTTGGGGATTGAAATGACGCCGTTTGGGTCGTCTTCAACCTTTAGTTGGGTTTGGCAAACCCAGTTCCTAGTACGGGTCGAGTCCGTTAGACCCGTAACTTCTCTCTACCATTTCTTCGTAGTCTTATGTGTATTTTCCACATTCTTGGAGTTATTTTTTTATTACTTTTGTAAGTTCTACGCAATGGGACTATTCTTGAAACCTAAATCGTAGGTTTTCATATGATTCAATTTTGATCAGAAGCCTTTCTCCTCCATGACTCCATTGTCGGTACTCCATTTAACTCGTTCTTGGTGTCATCATAATCATCTCATCGAGCTCTACACATTAATGGTGTTTGGTTTCATGAAACCCTTTATTTTCGAAGACCCAATTTTTTTTTTTGAAGAAAAATGACATTTGCTGAGGGGATTCTTTGCACGTTTAATTGTCTTTCTTTATGTTTTATGAATTCTCTTGCTTCCTAAGGTTTTAACTTCTTTGTTTTCATTCATTTGTAGGTTCAAAACTTGTTTCAAACCAGATTGAACAATGACACGAATTTACAAAGAATCTCATCAATAACATACTCATGGTCGTGAAAAAAAATATAGAAAGACAAAGAAATATAGAGGAGTAAGTTACGTACATAACTCAAGTTCATGAAACAAATATATATATATATATATATATATATATGCATGTACATAATATTTAGTGGCATGTTTTTTATTGGAATAAAAAAACATAGAAGGATTCATGTATTACAAAGACTGACATAGGCATGTACGTAGCATGATATAATGGTGGCTGTTAATAGTTTCTAGGGTGGATGCCGATGGTTTCTATAGAGCGATTGTGTGAATGCTAGGAATATTTTTTACAAGGGATATTGATTATTTTATTTTTAAAATTAAATAATTAATTAAAAAATTTATCATATTTTCATAGTCATACTAAATACATTTTAATCTCACTTCCATGTTAAAAACTCTTTAATTTATATTTCTATTTTTATTAAAAATTATCTAAAACGGGGCATTAGTTTCACTCTATTGGTCAAAGGATCAAAGGAGGCTCTCATGCCAAATTTGTTGGGGAAGTCGTGGGAAGGAAATGGATAAAGCAAAGAAAAGAAAGTCAAGCTCTTATATTCGGTAGACAACTCAATGCATACAATAAATGGAAGTGCCTATATTTATAGGCTGACAAAAATTTTCAGACTCCACTACTGCCACTAGACCTGACTCCAAGCAACTTATTTGACTAGCTGAAAATCTAGAACAACCGAAGATATTTGCTCAACTAATAATACTAACTATCTAATAGAAACAACCCACTACTAACAACTAAGTTATGAAAATAATGGATCAAATGAATCAGAAACTGACTCCTAATTATTAGTAGGAGTGTGCAAGGTACATGAGTGTCCGATTCACCCGCCCATATCCAAAGAAAAATAGTTCTATCCAACCTTAAAAAAATATATCTCAAAATATAAATTGGTAGATTTGAGCGAGGCTATATTATCTTTATATTACCCTATTTATTACCCTAATCAACCCTATTTTTTTTGTCTATCCGTTAATCAGAATTATATTTTATATTTTATCTTTTATTATTTATATATTATCCAACCCTAAACTAAATATATATTATAATATATTATATTTATATTTTATTATTATCCTACCCTATTTAAACTTATATTAAACTTACCCTAAACTAAATAGGGTAAGATATATTTTATATTAAACAATATATATTTTTTCCCTACTAAATAGTTTAATATTTAATATATATATTTAATATTATCCTCTTAATATATATTTATATTAATATTTACCCTATTTAATATTTATATTAAATATTTATAATATTTAATATTTATATATATATAATATTTATATATATTATATATATTTAATATTATATAATATTATATATATTTAATATTTATAATATTTATATTAAATTAATATTTAAAATAAATTAATATATTATATATATATATAATATTTTATATATAATATTTATATATATATTTAATATATATATATATATATTTATATTATATATTTAATATATATATATAATTACCCTATATATTATATATATAGGGTAATTATATAATATATATTTAATATATTAATATATTATATATATATAAATTATTAAATATATATTTAATATATTTATATAAATTATATTTAATATATTATTAATATATTTAATAATATTATATTTATATAAATTATATTTAATATATTATTAATATATTTAATAATATTATATTTATATAAATTATATTAATATTTAATATTAATATATTAATATTAATATATATTATATTTAATATAATATATATAATATATATAATATATTATATATTAATATTAATATAATTAATATTATATTTAATACATTAATATTAATATTAAATATTAATATATTAATATTTAATATATAAATTAATATATTTAATATTATATTAATATTAATATATATTTAATATATATATTTAATATATTAAAATATAATAAATATTTAATATAAATTATATTTAATATAAATTATATAAATATTAAATATATATTAATATATATTATATATTTAATATATTTATATTATATAGGGTAATTAAATATATTATATAAGTTATAATATATATATATATTATATATATATATATATATATTTAATATTTATATATAATATTTACCCTATTTATATATTAATAATATTTAATATATATATAATATTTATATTATATATATAAATTATATTATATATATTAATATATTTAATATTATATTAAATATTATATATTAATAATATTCAATATTTATAATATTTATATTAATATTTAAATTATATATATTAATATTATATTTATATAATAAACTATTTAATATTATATATAGTTTAATATTTAATATATATTTAATATATTTAATATTATATTAATATTATATAGTTTAATATTTATAATATTTATATTAAATTAATATTTAAAATAAATTAATAAATTAATTTACCCTAAACTAAATATATTTAATATTTATTAATATTAAATATATAAATATTTAATATATTTATATTAAATAGTTCTATCCTACCCTAAACTAAACAATATATAATATATATTATATATTGAGCGAGGCTATAGTTTATCCAACCCTAAACTAAATAGGGTAAGATATATTATCTTACCCTATTTAAACCAACCCTATATATATATATATATATTATATTTATATTTTATTTTTTATTAACTATTTTTTTAATATAAAAAATTTTAAGTGAATTTAGTACCAATTCCTTACTAAAACTAAGATATAGCCGTATGACTCAAAGTATACTTACATTAAACTTATAAGATTACCTACTAAAAAAATCCTCTTAATGATAATACGAATTAAACTTACGTCTTTATATAGAATACTAACATATTTTTTATTATTAAAGTTAAATCTCATTTACTATTAACTATTTTTTTTTAACTATTTGTGTTGCCTTTTGCCCTAATCTAGTCGACCATAAGAAGTTCTCTCTTTATCTAGTGTCTTCACTGTCTTACATATTTAATTTCTCGTTAGCCCATAAATATGAACAATAATTATAATGTTAGTTTTTTTTTGTCTATCCGTTAATCAGAATTATATATGAATCTAATCTACATCGCGTACCTGACTATAATTAGTGAGTCTCCCAATAAAATTTTTTTTACATATATTAAAACTCGAACTCAAAACTTTAGGGTATCATAAATTAGGTAGGATAGTCCATCTATATTTAACTTAAAATAGTTAAAAATTTTATCAAATAGGGTAAACATTTTGTAGCTCATATTTTTTTCAGCCCAGTTACTGGACACACTATGTGGGATTTTGATTCATTCTTCAACATGACCCGCTCCGACATCCAATTTAACTTCTAAAACATTGACTCATGGCACAATCTCTAACAAGTAATTGTATCATAATTATAATACACCTAAACAAAAATAAACATATTTTAAATCTGAGGAAGTGATTAATCTATTCTCAGGAAACATAATCACAATCTGAATTTTGTTTATATTACACAGCAATATACACCACAAATGAAAAAGAAAGAGGTTTTGAGAGGAAGAGAAAATTTTGTTTTCACCAAGAGTTACGTTATTCATGCATACCATTCACTTTCTTGGCTTCTCCTTCCCTGTATAAAAATGTTTCCAACAGCACTTTCATTATTTTCAACAAAAGGACGATATCACATTATATGACCCGGTATATATATTTTTCGTATTTATAAAATATACCTTATATTATGGGTCATAATCTAAAAGTAAGCAATTGATTATGATCCATATAAAAAATTTCATAAAGACAATGTGCAGACATATTTATCATATAAATAATTTAATAACTAAAAAGTCCTACAATTAAACAGCATGTAATTAGTGCAAGAATAAAAAATTTAAAACTAGAGGGTGAAATTGTAACAATTTTTTGATCTAATGACAAATAAACTACTTCCTCTTTTCCTTATTATAAGACACAAATTAAAGAGTACTTTTGATCCTTATTATAAGGCATCAACAACCTCATTAATTACTTCCTATTTTACTTTTATCATTAATTGATATTCAATATTTTTTAAATGAAACTCCTCAAACTCTATGTTATAAAGAGGGATAAAGTTAAAAAACTTTGTCAATTTAAAACAATTTGAATGACACAACTTCCATTTCTTAATCTTTCAATTCTTAATTTTAAAATTCCAAATATTAAGTTACTTATAAATTGCGTCCTAATAGTAATATTAGAAATAAAAATTGGAATGATATAATGGGTCTCTCCACTTTTTGTAGATAAAAGAGAAAAATAAAAAATAATCCATGAAATTGAAACACTGATAAGATTCGTAGTAGAAAATGACAATATGTTATATATTGGTTACTTATTATGAGATTTTATAGTGATTAAATTATTTATATAAAACTACATAGTAATTTTCCCTTTATCTTATGTACACTGCTAAGGTGAAACCATTTAACAGCCATTAACCAAAACTAAACACAAATTACAAGTCGTCCTTGTCTTTGAAAACCAGAGCATAAAACCAAGGACAACAATCTTCTTCTTCCTTCTTTAGAAGAAGTCCATAATTATGCAACAAATGAAAAAGATTTTTATGGTTTTGGTAAGTTTCCTTATGATATTATTATTTTTTTATAAAAAGATTTTAGAAAGGGGTTGGGTTCACCCAGATCTAATGGTAGAGTGAAGTCTCTCTTCCTCCTAGGTGATATTAATGTTAGGCAGGGTGAGACGTCAATTATCTTTAAGCGTAAACCTAGGCACCCAAGAGGTAGGATGCCTCCCTAAGAGCCACGACTGGAATAACAACAAAATACCAAATATCAAACATGTTTCCTTTTGATATTATTGAAGTTGAGAGTTTTGGCTAGTCTGACCCATATGGACTAGCCCGCTAAGACCTAAAGAAATCAGGTCTACTGAGCCCATTTTCTAATTATTGTTATTTTTCTAATTATAGTCTAATAGTATAAGGCTCTATTAGATTTCTCTAAATTTTAAATTTGAGTCTTAGGGGTTGTTCGATTTGAAGGAAGTGAAGGGAAGGAAGGGGAGGATAATGTTGAATGTGTTTTTGTTTGGTTTGATTGTAAAGGAAGGGAGGGAATGCATTTTTAATGATGATTTATTTGGTTAAAAAAAGGAAAGAGGAGGGAATGATATGACTAATTTTCCATTATACTCTTATTGTTACTAACAAACTTGTGTATAGAAACTTGACTGTTTACAAAACTGGAGTTGTGTAACAAAAAGAAAATTGAGTTATAGGGAAAAAATAGAATTTTACAAATTTGTGTTAGAACTCAATTTTAGTGAATATACTCGAGTTTTGACATTGTGATGCGCATATAATTAAAATGGAGTTGTCATGTAAAATTGGAGTTTTTTTATCCATAATCGACTTGTCCAGATTGGAACACAGTGTTTTAAAACCATATAACGAGAGCGTCATTTCAAAACTCAAACTATCTATCCTCTATATGCTAGGATCCTCTCTTCTGTGAACCCCTTCTCAACCCTCCCACTCTATCTATCGAATTGTGTAACCTATTCCCTTCGTCATTTTCAGTAAACTAACCCTAGAATGGCTCAAACAAAAGTGTACGCGGTGAATACATCATCGGAAGCAAATACTCAATTTGAAAAGATGAGGCAAAGTCGAAAAGTGAGGAAGAATATAGTTCAACTTGAACAAGCACAGAAGAAGAAAGAGACTATTCGGGAGAAGGAGAAGATATAGGTGACAGGGATAATGCCAATTGCCATAGCTAATCCAGTCAGTAAGTCAATAGCGACACTAATGTCTGGACAAAATATAAGCTTTGAAGAGAGAGAAGAGGTGTGTGTAGGAGGGATATAATTGTCCCAAATTCTGGCATCCCTCTAAAATATCCCGATTTGGAGGGACTCAAAAACTGGGGGAAAGAATGGAAGGGCATCAAAATTTGGGTTCTCTTTCCCCAAAAATTTCAAACTAAACGAGGAGAGAGGTTCATTTTTCTTTCTCTTCTCTACCCTACCTTCCAACTGAACACCCCTTTAGAGAAGACATTCATGCTTGGAGGCACAATCATAAATTTCAAAATTGAATACTTGGTAATAGGAACCAAAAAATAGTATAAAAATAAGAAGAAAAAAGATTAAATTTTACGTGAAAAATGAAGATCTCAGCTCTTGTTTGCTAGGCTGACTAGAAATTTTTTGGGAACCCATTTTCGTTCATATAAGGGAAGTCTGTCTCCCACCTAGATTCTAAAGAAATTGTGATTATTTTTCATTGGAAAATTTTGTAGAATGTCAAAAATGTCCCACCACCCACAACCCAAAAATAAGAAGCTTTCATATGAAAGACACACATGAAGGCTAAAGAGTTTTACTAGATAGATATATTGTTATTTATTTTGATAAGATAGATAATTCAAAAAGTTTCCTCGTTATGTTTTATTATTTTAAATAAAATTATATTTTTCATTAGTCATGATAATTAGCATATAATTATACCTCTTTTTTTAGATTAAATTGTTACTATTGATATATAATAAGGGTTGTTTAATTATATTTTATTATTGATGTTAATAAATAATACTACATCTGATCCTTAATATAATAGTTAGATAACTAATTTAGATAAATTTAAGAAATTAGTTATGTTAGTTATATATAACAAAATAGTTTAATTTTCTTAAAATGTTATATTTTATCATGATCACTTTTTTATGAAGTTCTTAATGTGAGCAATCAATAAAAATACTTTATGGGAAAAATTATAAATTTGTGGGGGCAACATAGATTGAGATATTATATTTAAGATCAAATTTAACCTATGAAAGTTCTTATATTAAGGACCGGAAAGAGTAATACATTTTCTTATTAAGAGTAATGTGGACCTTTGTATTTTTTTTTTCCAACATGAATTTTCTCATCAAATACCCTAAAGTATTCTTGGATGAACATTTAGTACTGTAAAATAATTTGTAATATAAATTTGCCTTCAGAGTATTTTTTAGGTGCAATTTTGTTCTTAAAGCATTTTTTCAGGTGCAATTTTCCCTTAATATTAACTCTAAGTCTGATAAGTTAAGACATATCTAGCACCCTAAAATAATGTTTCGCTGAGGAGTGGATTTAAGTTAAGTCAGGGAAAATTGTTTCAAAAGCAACTTTGACATATGTCATCTTGTGCCGAGGGTCTAGTATCACTGCTATAACCAAGAGTAGATTCAATTTCTCCAAATTCCCCTAGTACTTATCATACTTGGTTAGCATCCTTCTAGCCATGTCACCCAACAAATAATAGGAACTATATATACTTGTGCGACTATATGTTGAAAACAATCATTAGTCGTCACATAATTTGACCATAAAATTTTAGGGTCATGGAGTAGAACAACTTCAAAAACACAAGAAATTCCTTCGTATTGTAAAATCCTCCTAAAATATAACTATTATTAATTATTTAAACATATTTTGTATCTAATATAATTTAAAAATAATATTATAAGTGAATTTAGTTTATTTCAAAAGAGTTAACCACGGTAGAAAAGAGTTTAACTAAAATTTAGATGAACTTTACCATGATTATAAAAAGGTTTTCCTTAAAATATAAATAAGGTAATAGGATATATAAGTATGCAAAATAAAACCTATTAGGCAATATATAATTATTCTACACATACCTTCAAAGGAGAAGGATATGTTATTAATATAGCTCTACTTAAACCTATGAAGTTTTCCTTGGGGTTCTATGGTGAGAATATACCCTGAAAAATATTAATAATGATAGGGTTAGACAAATATCTCAGTAACCATTAATTTTACTCATTATGCATACTAAGATGTGCTCATGAGATGTCAAGTGGGATTTCATAAAATATAATATATACAAAATAATATTTTATTATAATAAAAATAAATGAATAACCCGCCCAAGTTCCTCCCCTCAAACCAACTAAACTGCCTTATTCCCATCGACCAATAGGCTAGTGGTAACTACTCCTCGAATAGCTAACTGATCAAGTGATATGGATAGGCCAAAATCCACAGAGCACTTGATCAGACCATGAATCTATTCCCCCTCGGTAAACGGGTGGGGGTATCGCTGCCCCTCGGTAAACAGATGGGGCACGTCCCTCGATAAACTGGTGGGACAAAAGCCAACTATCGAGCTCCAATAGAGGTTATATCACGTGATAGAAATATAATTATCTTTTCAACCATCCCCAATGCATAATTTTTAAAGTAATCATATTAATCAAAATCTCAATCCCTTGATAATATCACAAAAGAGTATTTTTCTCAAGGGTACGTATACCTTCCCCTCATAGACATATTTTCTGGGTAGCTACGGCTGCACCTAGGGAAACAAAACCCTACTCATGGCTATAGCTACAAACAGGGACAATATCTACAAGGAAGGTGTCTAGGATGTTACAATTATGTTGTAAAGTCCCACATCGATTGGGAAGGGGAACGAAGCATGCCTTATAAGGGTGCGGATACATTCCCCTCATAGATACATTTTCTGGGTGGCTACGACTGCATCCAGGGAAACAAAACCCTGCTCTTGGCTACGACTGCATCAGGGATAATATCTACGAGGGAAGGATCTGGGATGTTATAATTGGTATCAGAGCCAGGCCTCCGGTCGATGTGCCAGCAAAGTCACTGTGCCCCTATGGGAGTGGATGTTGTGAAGTCCCACATCGATTGAAAAGGGAAACAAAGCACACCTTCTAAGGGTGCAGATACCTTCCCCTCATAAACGTATTTTCTGGGTGGCTACAACTATACCTAGGGAAACAAAACTTGACTCTTGGCTACGACTGCAAATAGGGATAATATCTACGAGGGAAGGGTCCGGGATGTTACAATTGGTCTCAGAGCTTAGGTTCCAGATCTTCTTAATCTTTTTATAATACATTATAAATTTATTTTACTAAAAAATATATATATCTTGATTTTCAATTCTGTTTTGGAATGTATTGTTATGCTTATAAAAAAAATTGTTATGTGTAGTAACGATTTAGGGCCATTATTTTTCATTGTTTTTCTTTTTCCTTATCAATTGTATTTGCTTAATATTTTGCAAATTTTACAATTCTTAATTTTTTTATATACTCTTTGAAAATTAAGCTCTCATGTTTCAGCCTTTTGGGGAAAAAAATACTCTACTTTATTTTAAAACATTTTTGTGGAATTTAAAAAAACTATTCAATAAAATATTTTATTATTTTATTTAGTCTAATTACATTTTATTCTATAAATAGTTTCTAAAAAAATTGAATATTTATTACAAAATTAATTTATGTACCATTTTAATTATTTATGGGATTTGACTATTTTTGGGAACTTTATCAAATTTATTTTGTAAGTTATTTAAATTTTCTAAATATTCAAAATATAGTTTAAGGCAATTATATAAATTATTTAAATTATCATTAAGTTGTTGTGCATATTTTATAATTAAATACTCATAATTGATATTTGTGTATAATGACATCCTCTTATATGTTACATTGTATAGTAGTAGCAATATACATTATTCACATATATTATTCCCTATTAGTTTATAAAAACTCTTCTCTTCTAGTATTTAACTATATATGGGTTTCATCCTTTGGAGGGAAGAAATGATATAAATTTAGATAAACTATTATAAAATGGAATAAGAAAGCTTTATAGAGTATACTAAATTTTGGGGACAAAATTTCTAAAAGGAGGGGAGAATTGTAACATCTCAATATTTATCTTTAAGTAAAATTAAAAATATTATTTGTCAATAATTGAAAAATATTATCTAATTAAATTATTATAATTTAGTATTTTTTTTATTTTTAATAAAATATGATACATATATTATCTTATTTAGAATTTTATGATTTGATTGTTATTATTAGTTAATAATTTATCAGGATTTTGATTCAGATTTAGATATACAATTTTATTTTAAAAATATGGTTTAAATTTTAAATTACAATACCTAATAGAATTTTAATAAAAGATCATAATAATATATCTATATCTTTGATTAAATATACATATAATAATATATGTATTTATACTATAATATAATATAGTTTAAATTTTAAATTACTATATCTAATAAAATTTTAATACAGATAAGATATGAATTTGAATTTTAAATTATTATTATGGCTTTATAAATAGATATAAGACCCTGAGTTATTCCTCGAACTTGATTATTGAGTCCACTCTTTTCTTTTTAGTCACCTCTCTCAGTCCCTTTCCTATTTTCAATAAAGGTAACCACTTTCTACTTGTTGTATGTGCTAATATGATGTTTGTGAGTATTTTAATATATATATATATATATATATATATATTAATGTTGATATTATTATATTGAGGAAGCATGTTTTATGATTTTTATTAAAAATAGTCTTGTGGGATTTAAAGTTTAATTTAGAAAGTATGAGATTCTAAACTTGTTATATATTGAGATTAAAATTTGAAGAAAGTTATCTTGAGAAAAAAACTCTTTTGTGATATCATCAAGCTATTGAGATTTTGATTAATATGATTACTTTAAAAATTATGCATTGGGGATGGTTGAAAAGATAGTTATATTTCTACCACGTGGTATAACCTCTATTAGAGCTCGATAGTTGGTTTTTGTCGCACCAATTTATCGAGGGACGTGCCCCACCTGTTTATCGAGAGGCAGCGACACCCCCACCTGTTTACCGAGGGGGAATGGATCCATGGTCTGCTCAAGTGCTCTGTGGATTCTGGCCTATCCATATCACTTGATCAGTTAGCTATTCGAGGGGTAGTTACCACTAGCCTATTGGTCGACAGTAATAAGGAGGTTCAATTGGTTTGATGGGAGGAACTTGGGCGGGTTATTTATTTATTTTTATTATAATAAAATATTATTTTGTATATATTGTATGTTGTGAAGTCCCACATTAATTGGGAAGGGGAACGAAGCATGCCTTATAAGGGTGCGTATACATTCCCTTCATAGACACATTTTCCAGGTGGCTACGGCTACACCTAGGGAAACAAAACCCTGTTCTTGGCTATGGCTGTAAACAGGGATAATATCTATAAGGGAGGGGTCTGGGATGTTACAATTGGTTACAAAGTCAGATCTCTGGTCGGTGTGCTAGCAAGGTTGCTAGGCCCCTATGGGGTAGATGTTGTGAAGTCCCACATTGATTGGGAAGGGGAACAAAGCACGCCTTGTAAGGGTGCGGATACCTTCCCCTCATAGATGCATTTTCTGGGTGGCTACGGCTGTACCCAAGGAAACAAAACCTTCCTCTTGGCTACGGCTGCAAACAGGGACAATATCTACGAGGGAGGGGTCTAGGATATTATACTTCGCAATACTCCAATCATATGCAGTAGGAGGTTGCACTATAGGGATAGTAGTTGTATTAATGGTATCATAATCATGAACATCAACACCCCAACCCTAATCATCATGTTGCCTTGAATCAAGTTTAACTTGCTTCTTGAAATAATCTTTATAATCTGCATCTTCTTCTTCCATCCTAGGGAAGACTTTGATGAACTTAACTGCACTATTCAACATAAGATATGTCGAATTCCACCTAGTAGGACAATCTAAACATAATAGACTCTTCAAATCAATTCTCTCGTTTTCTACCAACTCTTTAAATCCGTGTTGTCTTCCTAGAGAAGATCTAACAAATTTAATTGCATGGCGAATGAGCTCAATGGACTTGTTCATTTCCTTTAATCCTTCAGAAACAACCAGATTTAGTATGTGAGTAGCACATCGCATTTGCAAGAACTCTATCAAGTACTAGACTATTCCAACTCCTTAAGCGTTTTTTCAAATAAGCAACTGCAGTATTATTGGAAGAAGCATTGTCAACTGTAATAGTAAAGACTTTGTCAATGTGCCACTTCAACAAACAATCCTCAATTTGCTTGCCAATTGTATCCCCTTTGTGGTTCTCAATGATACAAAAATTTAAAATTCTTTTATGCAAAGTCCAATTATCATCAATCCAATGAGTAGTCAAGCACATATAGTTTGAGTTTTGAACTGAAGTCCAACAATCTGTAGTAAGGGACACACGAACTTTAGATCATTTAAGATATTTTCTCAAACCTTTTGCTTCTTCTGCATACAACTTGTAGCAATCCCTAGCAACTGTTCATCGTGAGGGGATCTAAAATCTCAGCTCTTGTAATAATTCTTCAAAACCTTCCCCTTCCATAGTCCTAAAAGTGATCCCATCCTTAATGATGAATCTTACAAGTGCTTTTCTGTATCGCTCTTGACTAAACATGTGTTTGACTAGAACTAGAGAAAAGACTGTGTCTGACAATTTGCTCTATTTGGATTTTGTGGGCATCGTGCCAAATATCGCCAAAGTTGATTTGTCCCATGCAAAGTAGGATAACTTGCATAATCTATACCACAATAGTTACACTTTGTCCGATGTTTACCTTTTGTTTCACTTAATGGTATCCTAGTAAAATGTTTCCATGCATAAGATGTTTGCCTCCTTTTTTTTCTTTCTTGTGATTGAGCTTTCCCTTCCTTATTTGGTGAGGTGACAGTACCTTCAGCTTCAGTTTCATTAACCTCTTCAATAGCGTATTCCGTTGTGGTGATTGGAGATTGTTCTGAGCTCATTTTCCTTTATTATCCAAACCAACAGCAACAATTAAAATCAAATAAATCAGGCAACTCTCAAATAAAATAGAAAACACGTTTATCATTAATCAAATTCTACAAACTGATAAAACATAAGAAATGAACAAGCAACTATGAATTGACACTGTTATACTCAAACTGATAAAATATACACTATTCTGTGGCACATTGATCTGGTAAAACATACTCAAATTGATAAAACATACAAGCAATTATGTGTTTAACTTCAAAATTGTTTGTTGAAGTACATTGATCTGTCATATTCCCATACAAACCCACCAAGCCAATTATTTGTTAAACAAAAACCCTTGCATGCCAACTTGTGAATCTCTCAATCTTAGACATTTTTATTCTGCTTTGTCCTATTCCGTGGCACATATATGGGATTGTGGGAGTCCACTATACGATTCTTACAAATTGGTTTCACTCACTCATGTGATAGAAAGACACATGATGGCTTTACCATCTTTTGAAGGCTCAAAGCAGATCAACACACAGTTTGATTGGCAGCAATTGAATTTAGCATAGTTTGATTGTTACAAGATTAACACACAATTTGACTACAACACAGATATATGGCAAATTTAGCAAACATAAATCTAAAAATCTATTAGAGAGTGCAAACTTACAAGGACAGGAAAATGACACACCCCTCTATCAGCCGCAAAATGATGAGTGAAGCAGGGGAAGTATATGATTTATCCTCTACCTCTTGTAAGTGGGGTTTTTTGCTAACAAAGAGGATGATAGTGAGCAGTGAGAGTGATGACAAAGAAAGCCAAGAGTCTAAGAGTGACAACGGTAATGAAGCTCAAGTGGACCTCAGGTGGCTCAGGCGGAGCAGAAAGCGACGACGGTAATGATGGAGGTTGTAGGTGGAGCTCAAGTGGCTCTGTGAGCTTCAATCGTTTGGGTCGCCGACACCATGGCTCTATTGGAAAGGTGGAAACTGCAGCCGCTGCAGAGGAAGAGGAATTACAAATTGGTCACAGGCACAGGCAAGGTGGAGCTCAGGTGGCTCAAGTAACATCATGGCTCTGTTGGAATGGTGGAAGTCAAGCTGGCAGTTGTAGCCGTTGTGGTCTACGAAGGAAGATGAGACGAGAAATTACAGTCTCACAGATTGGCAAATTAGTCGAGTAAACTCTGAAGCCCTAACCCCTAAATGGTAAATGCAAGGCAAAAACGAAAAACTAAATTATAATATTTAATATATATATATATATATATGTATATACATATACGGGTGGGCACAGGCAGCTCGAGGGTGTGCCTGTGTCCTGCCCATATAATTTATATAGCCTGCCCGTTATGGGCTAAATTTAGGCAGGCCCGAACTGAGCAAATTGAATCCAGATTTGGGTGGGCCCACCGGGCGACAGGTATTTTGCTTAGGCCTATGTTTCAAAGCAATTTTTTCTTTAGAAAGCATTTTTTGAGTTAATTTCTTTAATAGCTCTTTTTCATATTTATAGTACTCATCTTCCATATTTTTTTCTAATCAGTATTTTTATGTTTTTTTCAATAGCATCCTATATCTTTGATATTGTCAACATTAATCTTTAAATTATTTTCAGTACTAGTAAGTACTAAAAGCATTTAAGGTAACTACTGAAAAGTTGAAAAGCTGGTTAATGAATATGTGGAAGATTTGTATTTGAAAATATAGAAGATTAGTGGTGAAAAAATAAATTAGGAACATTTTAAATAGAGAATTTTAATCATGAAAAAAATAGTATTTAGATCCCATATAAAAAATTCAATTATAAATAAGTGTCAGAAAATGTTATATCAATTGTAAACTCTATAAAATTTAAGATTAATTTTTTATAATTATAAAAAGATATAACTGACTTAAAAAACAGATTTTAAAAAATAGTAGAATTGGCGCCCTGGTCTAGAAAGAAGAGAAGAAGCGTGATGAGGAAATCAGTGTTTGAGGGTCTGTGCTCAGCTACCGAGCCGGTTGCATTCATCCTTTGTCCTTTTCAGCAGCTCGATTCTCTCGTGACCTCGCCCTCTTCGATCCAAGAAAGATCTTTAAGATGATGTTCACTGAAAGTCTAGACGAAAGCGCACTCAAACGGATTAAGCAGGTTCGCTTTTTATTTTTTTCACCATTCTCACTGATTCTCTCCAATATTCTTGTCTTCATTTTTCTCTCCGTGTTTCCTCCTTTTCAAAACGCATCTTTCTTGAACTGGAGATTTTGTTTTGGATAGGGACTGGAGTTATTACTTTCCCCTTTTCCTTTATACTAGAGGGACCTGCTTAATGAATTATAACCACAGATAACCGGTCTTGCTTAAATGCCTTTAGAACAAATTTAACTCTATTCCTTTTGTAATTTTATGCCTATATCACTTGAGTTACTCTGTTCTTTTAAACCAAACTGTGCCTTTTCTACTTTAGTTTAATTTTAAATCATGTAATTTTATTCTTTTGCGAGCTTTTGAAGGATCTCTGGTTGAATCTTCTATAAATGTTGATGCTTTTTCTAAGCACTGGAATCATTCAATCAAATCAAACGTAATGGTCATAGACAAATATGATAACACGTCAAAAATATATATTCTTCTGAAGTACAATAGATGAATCTCGCCTCATTAACTAAATTCCTTTTCTTTACTGTTTACACGGAACAGAAGTAGGAACATAAGAGCCTGGAATACGATCTCCTTGAACAGAGAAAATTTCAAGCGAACAGTTCCCAAAATCGCCACTTAAATATGGTGGTAATGGTCTGAATTATCCTGTTTTGCCTCCATTAAAGTTCCACTCTGGTTTGCTTACACCTCATTGACATGCCTTTGCTACTTCATCTGGCTTGATCGATGGCGAAAGTGAGGAAAACATCGATTCAGTTTTAGACGGGGAGGATGAAAATTTCTCTGATTAAGAAGTTTCTGTATCAAATAACTTGGATTACTTTGAGAAGCTAATTTCCCAGTTCTATGACGAGGAAGAATTATTTGGCTATAAAGGGCTTAAACTTAAACTAGAAGGATGAAATGGGACTCTGAAAAGTGAACTGTCAAATGAGAATCTTACGATCGTAGTACCAGGTAGTAGTGTGAGATATAAAAGATGTGCTCAAAATCAAAAGAATTCGACGGAGGTAGTCATCTTCTAAAGCAAGTTCATTTGATAAGAATGACCATGTTGTCAGATATGATGTAATATTCTAATTTTCATGCTGAGAGTCCTAGAAAATAGCTTAAAATAAATAGACTACTAGATCCTTTTGATTAAAAGTTTCAAAAACATGTAGTGTGAGTTAAGATAGATTTTTAAAAAATGGCTTATGAAAAAAAGGGTTTTTTGGTAGCTTTTTAAAAAATGACTTTTAGAAAAGAGCTTATGAAAAAAAGTGATTTTGGATAAATGAGTGTTTAAATAGTTATTACTAAAAGGACTTTTGTAATTAGAAAAATACTAAAAAAGGTATAATTTTATTAAAGTATAAGATAGGGTGAAAAGGGAGAGGAGAGATGAGAGAGAGTGGAGAGGAGAGATAAGAGAGAGTGGAGATAATAGAAAAGATAGAAGAGAGAGAAGAGATGACAGATGAGAGATAGTAGAAAAGATAGAGTAGAGAAGAAAGAAGATGTAAGAAAAAGTAAGGGTAAAATGATAATTGAGTAGTCCATAAGCTCTTTTAATGCTCTAAAAGCTACTCTAACTAGTTTATATGAAACCATGGTTTTAAATCATGGTTTGATCCAGAAGCCCTTTTGGATAAATATGGCTGTTTGTTTTAATATTTTAGTGAATTTTGACGGAGTTCGTTGACGCCTAATATATGGATAGTGAAATAAGCAGTAGAAGAGCTGATCTAACTTAGACTAGAATGGCGCCAAAGAGGGTCATTCCACATGGTAGTAGGGCCCAGTACGCTGAAACGATAACTTAATAAGATATAGGGAAAATACAAGTACCCAGTTATAGTTATAACTAGGGAAAGTGGTCTGATAAGGGAAAGAAAGAGAAAGAAATGAAGAGGTCTGAACGAGTTAGGAGCAATCATTTAGGGACTTAATAAGCTTATGATTGAAATAAGTAACCAATCATAGTCTCTGCTCTAATAAATTATAGAATTATTTTTATAGATTTAATAGTTATAATTATCGAATATTTCTTGATAAGGCTAGATGTGAGTAAAAAGAAAGTTAGATGATTGTTGGATTAAGGAAAATTACCTCAAGATAAATTTGAGTTAAGTAAAGTTATACTAGATAGAATAATAATGAAAATATTATTATGCCATGAATAGGCTCTAACCTATGTAAAGAAAGAACCTTAGAGAAAATGCTAAGGACTAAGAAAAAGCTACCTGATAGGTAATAAACTTATACCTAAACTTGTATGCTTATTGCTTGAGTGTTGTTAATATGCTATTGACTTGTCTTGATTATGTGAAGCATGTATGATTGAGAATGTTCTGTTTCTTTTTATGCTATGGCCATATGTTATAAGTAAGAATTATGGAAGCACGTATATATCATTATGCAAGCATGTTTAACAAGTATATACTTGCATACATTATTTGTGATACTGTTTGCTATTAAAATTTTTCTAGAAATCTCACCCCTTCCATATCAATCCAATTATAACAGGTCTTCTCAAGATTGAGGAGATAAAGATGCATGGAGATAATTTTATAATTATTTAGCATGATTGATATGTGATTGATGTATATTATGAATATGTACATAAAGTTGGTTGCTGGAATTTGCCACTATAAACAATAACTTGTGGTGAGGCATTGACGTTTGAACTATAATGAAAATTAGTAAATGATATAATAAATATATATGATATTTTACTAGTAAATAGTAGGCATACCAAGTTTCGATTTGATATATAGAATGCCTCAGTTAGATATCTATACATGGAGATATAATTTTTTAAAATTAGGACCAAAAGGCTAGAATAAGGGGAATAATGTTGGATGAATGGTAAATTTTGAGCATTGACTGACCCTAACTTGGTCAAGTCGTGGTCAACGAGTTATTTTTTCTTGAAAAAGGATTAAGTTAGCTTTATGTAGTAACTTGAATCACTTTATTTCGATTTTTCCAAAATTAATTATGATTTTTTGAAATCAGGTTACCTATGTAGAATTTACACAGTAAATAGTACTTGATAGAGTAAAATTTTAGATTATGTAATTTAATTTCAATGACCTTAAAAGTGATTCAAGATGCTACTGTTTGGTCCCTAAGATGTAAGAAAATTAGAATATGATATTTTTGTATCAGAGCATAAGATTATGGCATAAAACAAAAGGTTTTGGTTTAGTAATGCTATGATTTAGTTAGATTGACTTGCTAAACAAATTAGAGATTTGAATCCTTAGTGAACCAAAGAGGTTCCCTCCCTACGATAAGATATGGGGATAGTGTTCACTATTTAGGGAATGATTCAGACAAGAGACATTAACACCTAGATAAGTAAACCATACCCTGAGCCTTACATCTTTACTAGGTAGCCTTCAAGGATTCGAGTACTATGGACTAGTCTTAGTCAGCTATTACTTCTGAGGTCTCATGTTTCTTAGCACGATATGATTAGACTGAGTAGGATAACGTTCGGAGAACAGTTTCCTATGTTAATAGAGATAAAAGCTGACCAGTCCAAGGCTAAAGAAGTTGCGAGAGTAATTCAAGGTAATGATTAGGAGAACTGTAATATCCCAATTTTTATTATTTTTATTTAAATACAATTAAAATATTATTTATCAATAACTTAAAAATATTATCTTAAATTATTATGATGTAATATTTTTATTATTTTTAATAAAATAGGATATCTATATTATCCTACAATTATCTTTCTTAAAGATTTATTATTTGATTGTTATTATTAGTTAGAAATTTATTAGGATTTAGATTCAAATTTAGATATAAATTTTAAATTTTAAATTTTAAATTATTATTATAACTCTATAAAAAGAGTTAAAGTTCTCAGTAATTCTTTAAACTTGATTATTGAATCGTCTTTTCTCTTTTTACTCTCCTTCTCTCCGTTCATCCTCTCATTATTTTACGCCATTGCTCCTTCTATTATCAGGTTAATCCATTACCCCTTTTGTTGCACATATTGTTCACACACACACATACATATACACACTCATTGAGGAAGACAGCAACCTTATGCCTTCCTTGTTTGCGTGTCATCAAATGTATTGTTTTTGTCAAAAGTCTTCTCTTCCTAAAAGAAAGAATGCCGAATCAAAACAATTTTTAAGATAACATCGTTTTGCATCTTGCGGCACAGAGCAATATACTTTTCTAGTTAGACTTAGTCTTCAATATAGGATTTATTTGAAAAACTCTCAAATTTAAATTTTAAAAAGATTTTTGATCCAAATTTCAGTTTGAATTTTTTTTAAAATAAATAGTTATATTTGTTTAAAAGGGCTTTTAGACTAAACTATTATTTAAAACTATAATTTCAGGTAAGTTTATCAGAGTAACTTTAGGAACAGTAAAAGAGCTTATGCACTACTCAATTACTATTTTATCTTTACTTTTTCTTACACCCTCTCTCACTTTCCTCTATATTTTTCACTATCTCTCATATCTCATATCTCTTTTATCTTTTCAACTACATCTCCTCTCTCCTCTCTCTTTTTCACCCTCTCTCCTCTCTCATACTTTTAATAAAATTATACTATTTTTAGTAATTGATAATAACTATCCAAACACTTATTTATCTATAACCATTTTTTTTTTATAAACTCTTTTCTAAAAACCCTTTTCTAAAAGTTACCCAAAAGCATTTTTTTTTCATAAGTCATTTTCTAAAATCCTATCCACATACATACATACATACATACATACATACATACATACATACATACATACATACATACATACATACATACATACATACATACATACATACATACATACATACATACATACATACATACATACATACATACATACATACATACATACATACATACATACATACATACATACATACATACATACATACATACATACATAACTGCGGGTGTAGATTTAAATCAATACTTTTAGGGATAATAAATTATATTATTCATAATTTATAGATAATAATTTTTTATGGTTTTAATTATATACATCTATTTATAAACAAAGTTAAATAAAGTATATTGATTACTAGATATTAGTTCTAGGACTCTAGAGTAGCTCTAAAATAATTTAAAAGTAGTATTGGGTAATATAGTGATAGTTCTTATGTTATGATGTTGTAAATCGTCATTGAAGTTTTGGAGTAATTTTGGTAATTGTTTGTCATTGATGTTGTACACAGGACTATTCAACTTGTGGTAATTATTTCTTATTTTGGCGATAGGTAATTACTTTCTACTCATTGTGTGTGCTAATGTGATATTTGTAAATAATTTAATATATATAAATATATTGATATTGATATGATTATATTGAGAAAACTTGTTTGATTATTTTTATTGAAAATAATCTTGTGGAACTTAAAGTTTAATTTAGAAAGTTTGAATTGAGATTATAAACTTGTTATATATTGATATTAAAATTTAAAAAAAATTATTATCTTGACAAAAACCCTTTTGTGATATTTTACCAAACTATTGTTGATTAATATGATTACTTTGAGAATTATACATTAGGGATGTGTTGATGATAGAGTTATACTTTTACCAAGTAGTTGGTTTTTGTTCTACCAGTTTATCAAGGGGTTCTAATACCCCTACCTATTTACTGAGGGGGAATAAACCATAGTCCAGTCAGGTGCTTTGTGGATTTTTGCATATACATACCACTTAATTGGCTAGCTTTATGAGTGGTCAATTATCACTAGTTCATAGGTTCAGTCGGCGGGAATGAGGTAATTCGCTTGGTTTGATAGGAGAAACTTGAGTGAGTTATCCATTTGATTTCATTATGAGCACATGTTAGTATGCATGATAAGTAGAATTACTAGTTATTGAAACGTTTGTCTCACCCTATTATTAATATTTTTTAGGTGATACATATTTAGACTCGAGAGAAAACTTCATAGGTTTGATTAAAGTTATATTTGTATAGCATTCCCCTTTAAAGCTATGTGTAGAATACTTATATATTGCTACAATATACTTCATTATGCATACCCTAATATTATATTAATTATTTAAATTTTAAGAAAAGTCATTTTATAACTATAATAGAATTTCTTTTATATTTTAGTAAAACTCTTTTCTACCATAGTTAACTTTTTTAAAATAAATCAAAATTATTTATAATATTATTTTTAAATTATATTATGTACAAAATATGTCAAAATAATTAATAATAGTTATATTTTATGAAGATTTTATAATTTAGTATCAGAACTTAGGTTTCAAATCTTTTTAATTTTTTTATGATACATTATAAATTTATTTCATTGCTAAAAAAACAGAAGCAAAAGGAGAAAACTTTACGGTTTGTTCACAGTGATTTTTTTTCTTTTTCTTTTTTCTTCTTCTCTTTTGTGTTTTAGGCCACGTTCAATTGATACTATTTTTTTCCTTCAAGAAGTTAGATTTTCCTTGTTTCGGCCAATTAAAAATATATATATGTACTCTGCACAATAATAGGCTTTATGGTTTTATTTGCGCTCTATTGTTTTTGTAACAAGACTTTTATTTGAACTCAGGGCCATTACCTTTTGTGCTATCTTTTGTAGTTATTTTTTGTTTTTATTTCTTTTTCTAGAATATAGGCCCTTCTGTTTCGGGACAAATAAAGAAATAATTTTTTTGTTTTTACACAGTGACGTTATTGGCCTTATTTTTTGGCCATTAAATATTTTAAACCTAGAAAAATAATTTTGCCTTTATTTGAGTTTTTCTTTATAGTTGCCCAAACTTATTTAATTTTAAATCTTTGTAGCTTTTGTTGGGGCCCAAAATTAAAAAAAAACAAAACTCTATTTTATTTTGAACCATTTTATCAAATTTTCATAAAGTTGTTTGATAAAATATTTGATTATTTTCAATTTAATTACATTTTATTCTATAAATAGTTTGTTAAATAATTTTTAATATTTGATTAGAAAATTAATTTATGTACCATTTTAATTATTTATGGGATTTGACTATTTTAACATTTTTTGATAACTTTTCAAATTATTTTGTAAGTTATTTAAATTTTCTAAATATTTGGAATATAGTTTAATGCAATCATATAAATTATTTAAATTCTTATTAAGTTGTTTTGCATATTTTGTAATTAAATACTTGTAATTGATATTTGTGTATGGTGACATCCTCTTACATGTTGCTTTGCATAGTAATGATAATATACATTATTCACACATATTAATCTCTATTAGTTTATAAAAAACTGTTCTATTATAGTACTTAACTATTATAGTTGGTTGCATCCTTTGGAGGCGAGAAATGATTTAAAATTAGAGAAACCATTAGAAAATAAAATAAGGAAGTTTTATAAATTTTGCTTAATTTTGGGGATAAAATTCCTAAGAGGAAGGGAGAGTTGTAATATCCAATTTTTATTTTTTATTTAAACAAGATTAAAATATTATTTATCAATAATTAAAAAATATTATCTTAAATTATTATGATTTAGTATTTTTATTATTTTTAATAAAATATAATATTTGGATTATCCTACCATTATTTTTTAAAAAAATTGTGATTTAATTGTTGTTATAAGTTATGAATTTATTAGGATTTAGATTCATATTTATATATGGATTTAAAATTTAAAATTTTAAATTATTATGATGACTAAGCTAGGGCTCTCAGTAATTCTTTAGACTTGGTTATTAAATCTCTCATTATTCTACACCATTGTTGTAAAATTCCTACTCTAATATAATTAATATTAATTATTTAAACTCATTTTGTATACGATATAAATAAAAATTATATTATAAATAAATTTACTTCATTTTAAAAGAGTTAACCTGGTAGAAAAGAGTTTACTAAAAATTTAAAAGCAACCCTAGCATGGTTATAAAAGACTTTTCGTAATCGATAATTAACACTGTAGAAAACCACCCATCTAACACTAACATGATTAACAAAGTTTAACGTATTTTGAAAATAATATCCATGATAGAAAAAAGTAAAACTCATGAAATTATACTATCATGGATATAAAAATTTTATATAATTTTCGCATATAAAACCATGTTAGAAAGAATTCAACCCCATTAATATGGTTAAATGATTCAAGCCCCTATTTAACTTCATCAAAGTTACCAATTCAAATTCTCTCTCGTAACGTACTTAAGTGAATAACACCAATACCCACAACACTAGCAAAATTTTCAAATAATACTCATAATATAGTAAATAGCCTTTGGGGGTTCATCATGTCACATGCATAATCCTAAAAGGCTCTAGCCTCCTACCAGCACACGTTATTCAGTATGATAAAAATAGAAAATCATGAGAGTATGAATAAAAGTATGCCCTATAGTGGCAATATACATATACTCAACGCATAAATATAAGGGAGGATGTTGTATTGTTCAACTAGCATAACTATGCCTCCGACGCCTTCTCGTTCGAACCATCAATTGAACTAACTCCTAAAAAATATTAATAAAAATAGGGTGAGACAAAAGCCTTAGTAACCATCAATTTTACTCATCATGCATACTAATATATGCTCGTTAGGTGTCAAGTGGGACAGAGTACAACATATAGAAAATAACATATCATCATATTATAATCAAATGTATAAACCACTCAAGTTTCTCCTATCAATTTAACTGAACCGCCTTATTCCCGCCGATCGAACCCATGGGCTAGTGATAACTACCATATGACTAGCCACCCAAAAAGCTAACCGGTCAAATGATATAAACCGGCCAAAATCTACAGAGCACATGACCGGACCATAGGTTTATTCTCCCTCGATAAACAAGTAGGAGTGTCGTAGCCCCTCGGTAAATAGGTGGGGCAAGTCTCTCGGTAAATAGGTAGGACAAAAGCAAACCATCTAGCTTTAATGGAGGTTATACCACGTGGTACAAATATAACTCCCTCATCACCAACCCCAATGTATAATTCTCAAGATAATAACATTAATAAAAATCTTGAGCTTGATAATCAATAACATCAATAAATGTCACAATAGAATTTTTCTCAAGATAATAACTTTCTTCAAATGTCAATAGCATATATAACAAGTTTTTGCTATCAATTTGACTTTTCAAATTAAACTTCAAGTCCCACAAGACAATTTTTAATAAAATCATCAATAAAAATTCCCTAATATAATCATATAAATATCAGTTAGATTTATATATATCAAATTACTCACAAACATCACATTAGTACACACAATGAGTGGAAAATAGTTACCTCTTGTCAAAACAAGGAATAATTACCACAACTCAAGTGACCCTATTTATAATAATATCAATCACAAACAATCTGATGCTCTACCAGGAGTTACTCTAGAACCTCAATGATAGTCTACAAAATACAACACAAGAACTATCACTATATTACTTATTAATACCATGAGATTATTCTAAAGCTACTCTAGAATCTTAGAGCTTATTCCAAAAATATAAATCTTCTTCTAGATTTACGTTAGTTTAATATAATAATAAATTAAGTTGAAGCCTTGAATTCTTTTCAAAATTGCCTAAGTAGAGTTTATGTTTATAAACTTTATTTATGTCTCTATATATATACACATATACGTACAATTTGCAATGAATGAGTTTATTTTCTACTTATTTTATTAAAGAAGAAAAAGGATAAGATGGACGGTGATCACATCACTTTTTATGTATATATATACACATGGATATGGATGGATGGTGAAGGCATATATCTACATATATATTAAAGGTATAAAACTGTATAGGAGAGGAGAAAGGAAAATGATGATTCACGTGGGTTGGCAGAAAGTTCAATTAATAAATAATATACTTCTTCTTAAGACCTTTGGATAATAAGTATATTTGATGACAAATCGGGAAAGCGTAGGGTCACTACCTTCCTTAGTGAGTATCTATATATATGCACAATATAGGCAACAAAAAGGGGAGATGGGTTATCCTAACAATAGAGGGAGCAGTGCCGCAAAGCAATAAAAGGACTTGACAAAAGAAGGGAGCAGTGGAGTGACTTAACACAACAAAGGAGTATGGTGCTAGATAATAAACAGTAATAGGAAGAAAAAGAGATCAATAAGAAGGGAAAGAAGATGAGAAAGTGTACCTCTAATGCAAAAATGAATTTACGCAGAAGAAGAGAAAGAGTGATATGAAGAAAAAGATAATTGGTGATGGCTGATGGCAATAAGAAGATATGAGATAAGAATAAATCTAGGTTTAACATTTTAATTTTATTTAATATAATCATATTATCTTATTATTATTATCATTATTATCTTTATAATTTGTTATAATCTTATCAGATATGGTAATTTAAAATTCAAACGATATCTTAAAAATTTAAACTCCATATCTAAACTTGAAGGTAAATCTTAATATATTCCTAACTAATAACATCAATCAAATCATAAATTTTAAGAAAGATAATAGTAGGATAATTTAGATAATCTAGTTTCATTGAAACTAATAAAAATATTAAACTATAATATTTTTAATTATTTAATATTTTTGAATTATTGTTAAATAATATTTTAAATTATGCTTAAAAAGTAAAACTAAAAATTAGGATGTTACAACTCTCCCTACCTATTAGAATTTTGTCCCCAAAATTCACACACAAGAAAAGCACACAAGTAAGGGAGACACAAGAAGTTAACCCAGGAACAAATTTGGGTATTTGCGTCACATTGTTTCCTCAATCTCCTAAGTAGCATCACCTGCTGTCATCCCTTTCCAGAAGACTTTCACAAGTTTCACAAGTCAAATGGTCCTATTCCTCAACTGTTTGTCCTTTGTATCCAAGATGCTCTCTAGTTTCACTTTATAAGTCAAGTTCTCACATAATTCCACCTCCTCTGACTCTATGATATGAGATGGATCTGGATGGTATTTCTTCAATTGTGACATGTGAAATACATCGTGCATATTTGATAGATGTGGAGGAAAGGCAATTTGATAGGAAACTTCTCCAATCTTCTCTAAGATCTCAAATGGACCAATAAATCTAGGAGCCAACTTCTTCGCCTTAATAGTCCTTCAGATGCCAGTGGTAGGGGTGACCCTTAGAAACATATGATCACCTTTATTAAATGACAAAGGCCTCCTCCTTCAATCTGCATAGCTCTTCTGCTGACTTTGTGCTGCCAACAACTTTTGTCGGATAACCTCAATTTTCTTAGTGGTGGCATCTACTAACTTCGGTCCTAACATTGTTCTTTCACTTAGTTCAGTCCAGCACAGGGGCGATCGACACTTTCTTCCATATAATGCCTCATAAGGTGCCATCTAAATACTAGCATGATAACTGTTATTGTATGCAAACTCAGCCAACGGCAAGTGATAGATCCAACTTCCTTTAAATTCAATGACACAGCCCTCAACATATCCTCTAGTGTCTGAATAGTATGCTCTGTTTGTCAATTAGTCTGAGGGCGATAAGCAATGCTGAACTTTAATTTGGTACCCAAAGCCAAATTGAGTGACTTCTAAAATTTAGAAGTATACCTCATATCCCGATCCAATATGACGCTCTCTAGCACTCCATGAAGCCTCACTATCTCATTCATGTACAATTGGTTCATTTTCTTTAAGGAATAAGTGGTTTTATAGGGCAAAAAGTGCGCATACTTAGTCAACTTGTCTATAACCACCTAAATGGCATCATATCCACCTGATGTTCTCGGTAATTTCACTATGAAATCCATAGAAATACTATCCCATTTCTACTGAGGAATCTCCAATCCCTGCACTAAACTTCCTAGCCTTTGATGTTATATCTTGAGTTTTTGACACATCAAGCATCGAAGCACAAAGTTTGTTACATCCCTCTTCATCTTCAGCCATCAATACTATTGTTTCAAGTCATGGTACATCTTGGTTATACCCGGATATATAGCATATATACTCCTATGGGCTTCTTCGAGGATGGTCTTCTTAATTTTCTCATTATGCGGAACATAAATACATCAATATCTCCATATCACCTAAAGTATAATCGTCCATTGGCACTTCCTCTAACTCTTCTCAAATTCTTGCCAATTGTTCATACTCTAGCTGTGCTGCTTTCAAGTCCTGATAGAAGCTATAGCCTCCAACTACTGCGCATAAGGTAGTATTTTCTGTAGGTAAAATTTGCATGTTTGTTAATCCTTCTAGTAGATATTGCTCATTCAAGCTTATGCCAAACACATGCTGACTTTCTACTTAAGGCATCTACAACCACATTAGCCTTTTCAGGATGATACTTAATATCAAAGTCATAATATTTCAAGAATTCCATCCATCGACGCTGCCTATTGTTCAACTCCTTCTAGTCTACCAAGTATTTCAAACTCTTATGGTCATTGAATACTTCAAATTGTGATCCGTATAGGTAATGCATCCAAATCTTTAATGCAAGGACTACAGTCGCTAACTCCAAGTCATGGGTCAGGTAATTTACATCATGTTGTCTCAACTGTCTTGAAGCATAAGCCACTACCTTATCGTTCTGTATCAACACATAACCAAGACCCTTCAAGGATGCATATGTGTACAATACATACGGTACCCTTGGGGTAGGAAGAGTAAGTACTGGAGCTGTGGTCAATCTAGCCTTCAACTCCTAAAAGGCAGCCTCACATTTTTCAATCCAAACAAATAGTTAGTCTTTCTTAGTCAACTTAGTCAATGGCATAGCGATATGAGAGAAACTTGAATGAATCTTCGATAATAGCCAGCTAAGCCCACAAAACTTCTCACTTCAGTCACTGACTGAGGAGCCTCCCATTTCAACACTGTGTCAACTTTGCTAGGGTCCACGACACTCCCTCAGCGGAGACCACATGGCCTAGGAATTTCACTTCTTTTAGTCATAATTCACACTTCGATGGCTTAGCATATAGTTGATGATCCCTCAAAATTCGTAATGCAATATGAATATGCTCTTGATGTTCCTCCTCACTCTTGGAGTATATCAATATTGTAAGGAATTGGAAGACACGCAGCGGAAATTAATTTAAAAATTTTTCTATTCCTTGCTAGGATCTACCGTATGTGTTTAAGTCAAGTGGGAAGAAGCATTACCTTTAGTGTGCCTCAGCGACTTCCACAGCTTTTGGTCACGACCTTCACAGCTTCTTTTCGCGGCTCGTGCTCCCTTTCTGCGGCTCGTGCTCCCTTTCCGATCGCAAGAAGTCGACGACTCAGGTCAGCTTCCTCTACTGGTATCCACACGAACAGCGTTCCAACCACGAACGACGTGCTAGCGTCTCTTGTCCCTCCAAGGCTTTCTCAAGAGTTCGTCCTCTCTGTCTCTATTTCGATAGTTTCTTATCTACAAACCCTTTGCTCAGTCCCCTTCGGCCTTTCTGTGTTCTATGTATATCTCTATGCAAAACGTAGCTCCTAATATTAGATATATAGGATGCTCTGTGTTTTCTTCTACCGAATTGGATTTTAGGAGTTAATCTTATATTAATTCTAAAATTAATACAATATCATATATTGTATAATTTGATAAAAAAACTAATTAACTAAATAATATTAAATTCGTCCCACAGATTTAATTCACCTATTTATTTAACTTAAAATAAATCTAAGACTGAACTGTATTTGATTTATTCTCATAAATCAAATTTTGAGATATCATATCAATTTGAATTTCAAATTCAAATGTGATAGAGATTTAATTTATCCTTATAAATTAAATCTTATAAATATCTCTTATATGAGATATCCTATCAATTTGAATTTTAAATTCAATCGTGATAGAGATTTAATTTATCCTTATAAATTAAATCTTTTAAATATCTCTTATATGAGATATCCTATCAATTTGAATTTCAAAATCAAATATGATAGAGATTTAATTTATCCTTATAAAGTAAATCTCATATATCTCTTATATATAATGTATATATACGAATTTATAAATATATACGAATATAAATATAAATAAATATATATACATCTATCATGGATCATTCATTGAATATGGACATGTCTTAGATTCAATGAATCTGGACATCATAGTTCGTGTTGGGATATTTTGTGTGCGACCCTGTAGGCCCATATGAAGTTAGCAGTGGGTCATTTGTTATACTAACCCACAAGTCACAAGCGGTCTCTAGCAAGACATAACGACTACCCAAATCATATGAGGATTGTTAAACGATGTAACCTTTTATACAACCATATCATGTCCCTTCTGTCACGTGATATTTTGGTCATGGTTGAGGCATGGATAATGTCATCCTCCTATTCCTGACCGTTACTTTCTCGATCCCTGAGTAGTTTGACTATAGAAATAGAACTACCTTTCCATTATAGTATGGCTATACATTTCTCAAACTCACTCATCGAGGGGCCCAGTAATATCTCTCTACGAATGTGAGGGACAAATTCGATCTTGACCATTCACATTCCTCCGCATGAAAAACCACTAAGCCCGAACATAGTCTTTATGATCACTCGGTCAAAAGTGACTTTTGACTAGGTCAAAGCTGAGCGTTTGTCATGTAGGAACCCATGATTATCTCAGGTCAAAGGGCATATTAACATGGTTTATATATGAGAGAAGCTTATGAAGTTACCCATGCAGTTCTCTCATAGCAGGTCGGTCTAACACCTTGTACTCTTACATGTGCCTATGACTTTGATTTATATCTCTATACATCTTCAAAGTCATACTGGTCTTATTTCATCTGTGCTCCCATATAGATGACCGATTAGGCATATTTAGGATAAGATCATGAATTATCCAAGGATGGTCATCACAATAAACATGCAAATAATATAATAACACAATTAATAAATTCATAAATCAATAATGTTCATAAGACAATGATTGGCCCCTAGGACATAATTTCCAACAACCTCCCACTTGCACTAGGTACAATCATTAATTTGACTAATTCCCATTGACCTAACATGACGCTCATGCTTTGCCTACACAAGCGGCTTTGTTAGAGGATTAGCAACATTATCTTCTCCTGCTACTTTGCATATTTTTATATCACCTCTATCGTTGATTTCTCTGATGAGATGAAATCACCTGAGTATATGCTTAGTCCTTTGATGTGACCTAGGCTCTTTGACCTGTGCAATGGCACCGCTATTGTCACAGAGCAAAGTTATTGGATATGAGATGGTAGGTATCACCCCTAGTTCTGTGAGGAACTTCCTAATCCAAACGGCTTCCTTAGCTGCATAAGATACTGCTATATACTCAGCTTCTGTTGTAGAATATGCTACAGTACCCTGCTTAGAGCTTTTCCAGCTTACTGCTCTATTATTGAGGAGGAATATATATCCAGACTGCGATTTTTGGTCATCCTGGTCAGTTTGGAAACTCGCATCTGTGTAACCAGTTACACAGAATTCGTCATCCAATCCACCATAGACCAAAAATAAGTCCTTAGTCCTTCTTAAGTACTTAAGGATATTCTTGACAGCAGTTCAATGGCCCTCACCAGGGTCCTGTTGATATCTGCTAGTCATACTTAAGGCAAATGAGACATCCGATCGAGTATATAACATGACGTACATGATATATCCTATGGCCGAGGCATATGGAACTTTACTCATGCGACCTCGCTGATCAGATGTACTAGGACACAGGTCTTTACTGAGGTGAATACCATGAGACATGGGTATGAAACCCATCTTTGATTCGTGCATATTGAACCTATGTAGTATTTTGTCTATGTATGTACTCTGAATGAGTCCTAGAAGTCTTTTAGATCTATCTCTATAGATTCTGATTCCTAGGATGTAGGTGGCTTCACCCAAGTCTTTCATCGAGAAAGACTTTCCTAACCAAGACTTGACAATCTGCAAGGTAGGAATGTCATTCCCAATAAGTAGGATGTCATCGACACAAAGTACCAAAAACACAACTGTGCTCCCACTAACATTCTTGTACACACAAGATTCATCAATGTTTTGAAGAAATCTAAACTCTTTGACTACTTCATCAAAATGATGATTCCAACTCCGAGAGGCTTACTTCAGTCCATAAATGGACCTTTGAAGCTTGCACACTTTACCAGAGTCCTTAGAATGCACAAACCCTTTAGGTTGTGTCATGTACACATCCTCAAAGAGCTTTCCATTAAGGAAGGCTGTCTTGACGTCCATCTGCCATATTTCATAGTCATAATATGTTGCTATGGTAAAGAGGATTCTGATTGATTTGGCCATTGCAACTGGGGAAAAGGTCTCATCATAGTCCACATCATGAGTTTGAGTAAATCCTTTTGCAACCAGTCGTGCCTTGATGACATTTACATTGCCATCCATGTCAGTTTTCTCCTTAAAAACCCACTTGCACCCGACAGTTTTTACACCTTCAGGCGGGTCGACTAAGGTCCAAACCTTATTATCGTACATGGATTGCATCTCAGACTTCATAGCATTAAGCCATTTTTCAGAGTTTGGTCCCACTATAGCTTCTCGATAGGTAGTCGGCTCATTATGCTCAATGAGCAACATATCACGACTATCAGAAATCAGAAATCCATATCTCTGAGGTTGAAGTCGTGTCCTATTAGATTTTCGTGGACCTTGTGTGACTTGAGGAGTCTCAAAAACTTGTTTGAGTCTTCTCTATTTTCCATCTGCAGTTCTGTGGTGTCTTGTGACTCTCGAACTTCTTCGAGGTGTACCTTACTCCCACTGGTTCTTTTAGAGATAAATTCTCGTTCGAGAAAGATACCATTTCTGATAACAAACACTTTGTTATCAGCAGGGTTGTAGACGTAATATCCTTTAGTTTCCTTAGGATATCCCACAAAAAGGCACCTTGAGGATTTGGACGCTAATTTGTCTGAGGCTTGTTGCTTAACATAGACCTCATATCCCCAAATCTTGAGGAAAGACAAACTAGGCGTCCTCCCAGTCCATATCTCATATGGAGTCTTTTCAATTGCCTTAGATGGAACACGATTGAGTGTGAACGCAGCTGTCTCTAAGGCATGGCCCCAAAAGGATGGCAAAAGATTTGTTTGACTCATCATGGATCAAACCATATCTAATAGTGTTTGATTCCTCTATTCAGAAACACCATTCCATTGTGGTGTCCCTAGAGGAGTCAATTGTGAGACTATCCCGCAACTCTTAAGATGATCTATGAACTCTTGGCTCAAATATTCACTACCCTGATCAGATCGAAGGGCTTTAATTGTTTTGCCAAGCTGGTTTTGTACTTCATTTTGAAATATTTTGAACTTTTCAAAAGACTCAGATTTATATTTCATCAGATAGATATACCCATATCTGCTGAAATCATCTATGAATGTGCTGAAGTACGAATAACCTCCTCTGGCATTTGTGTTCATCGGTCCACACATATCTGTATGTATGAGGCCCAATAAATCAGTGGCCCTCTTACTGTGCCCAGTGAAAGGTGACTTTGTCATCTTTTCTAACAAGCAAGACTCACAAGTGTCATATGATTCAAAATCAAATGAGTTTTGAAATCTATCTTGATGGAGTTTAGAAATACGTTTCTCATTTATGTGGCCCAGACGACAGTGCTAGAGGTATATGGGATTTAAATCGTTTGGTTTGACCCTTTTGGCGGTTATGTTATAGATATTTCCATGATTGGGTTGGTCCAAATTTAATATGTAATGATCAACATGCAAATCACTATGAGCATAGAAAACATCATTACGATAAATAGAACATCTACTATTCCCAGCAATGGAAGTGAAACCTTCCTTATCCAAATAAGAAAGTGAAACAATGTTACTACTTAAAGTAGGAACATAATAGCAATTGTTCAAAACTAACAAAAGCCTAGTGGGCAGAACTAATTCATAAGTGCCTACAGCTAACGCAGCAACCCTTGCTTTGTTTCCAACTCGTAGGTCAACCTCGCCCTTTTTTAGCTTCCTACTGTCCTTTAGTCCCTGCATATTTGTACAAATGTGAGAACCACATGCAATATCTAATACCCATGAGGTGGAAGTAGAAAGATGAATATCTATAACATAAATACCTGAAGCGATAGCCCCGCTATCTTTCTTGTTCATTTTCAGATCTTCGAGGTAGAGTTTGCAATTCCTCTTCCAATGATCAGGTTCATTGCAGAAGAAGCAGACTCCTTCCTTCGGAGGCTTTGCCTTCTTTGGTACAGGCTTAGTTTCGGGCTTGCCTGACTCTTTGGTCTTACCTGATGAGCCATGACCCTTCCCCTTGCCTTTGCCTTTCTTTTTCATACCCTTTCCTTTCTGAACCATCAAAACACTACTGGGATTCTTTTTAAGACTTGGCTCAGTAGTTTTAAGCATCCCATGCAGTTCAGAAATAGATTTCTCCATGTTGTTAATGTTGTAGTTCATGACAAACTGGTCATAACTTTTGGAGAGTGAGTTCAAGATCAAATCCGTAGCTAACTCCTGGCTTATGGGAAATCCAAGCCTCTCAAGGTGATCAATGTACCCCTTCATCTTTAAGACATGAGTACTGACTGATGCACCTTCAGCCATCTTGCAGGAATATAAGGCCTTAGTGGTCTCATAACTCTCTTGCCTTGCCTGTTACTGGAACATTTCTTTGAGATGCACAATCATCTCATAAGCCTCCATGTGTTCCAGATCTCTTTGGAGCTCTGGAACCATGGTGGCTAGCATCAAGCATCCCACATCGACAGAGTCTTCCTTATGCTTTGTGTAAGCATCTCTATGAGCTCTAGGAGCATTGGCTACTGGCTCCTCAGGAATAGGTTGATCTAGGACATGCGCCTTTCTTTCCTGCTTGAGAACAATTCTCAAGTTCCTAAACCAGTCAAGAAAGTTTGTCCCATTGAGTTTGTCCTTCTCAAGGACAGATCACAGCGATAATGTAGCAGTATTACTAGTCGTCATAATTCTACAATTAAAATATGCAATTTAATTAGCAATCTCCCACTGAATAAACAACCCTCAATGCAATAGTTAGTGGGCTAATATCCATATTTGGCTCAAACTTAAGTCCGCTTTGGCATGACGCTTAAATTAAGTTATTTAGGTAGGTAACACCTTTACCAATTACATCAAATGTAACTCTTAGATGTTCATGGGATCCTATCATCATATGATCTGGCATGTTTTTAATCTCATCGAACGCCTTGAGACCCAAAACTGTTTTGTTAATCTCAATTAAGTCAAACAATAATAAACATGTGAGAGTAGCACCATTACTCTTGCTTATCTCCCCAAGATAACTCAAAAGCACCCACTTTGGTGGAGTCCACAATTGAGCGATCGAGGTTTTGACAAGTGTTCATAAATTGACAGCATTATGACTTAAGATTTCATTTAGAGGGCTTAATTTAACTATCTGGTTTATACGAATGCATGTTTCTCAGTTTGTATCTCATACAAGTAATATGCACGTTTCTAATTTAATCATAAGATGCATAATTAAACGTGATACAATATGGCTCACTTATCCTAAGTCCCCTCAAGCTAATGAGAGGAGCTCTCTAATAAGAAAAGGGAAATTACATATAGAAACCTCTTTTAACATTCGAGGGGAGTGAGATAAGAAAAGAAGGTACATTGAGAGTATATATATATGAAGGCACGACACGCAGGCTGTATTTAAAAAATTACAACACTTGCAATCTAGAGCCATATTGTTCACCATACCCAAGCATTCAAGAATCAACATTCAGATTTAGTTGCAGGGCAATTGATGTTTCAAATCTAAAACATTCACAAAATAACATATGTTACGGTTATGTTGCGCTACGAACAGGTAGCCACGGCGATCCCGCTAGCCGGTTAGCGGGCGGGGTCTGGGGCAGCGCCCCGAGAAAAAAACAAGTTTGCTTTATAAATAATCACAAATCTGAATTCAGTTTTCTTGGACCCCATCTACGTTAATTGATCAAATCAAAGCGTATCACCACCGATTTCAATTCCCTTTTAGATTCCTTTTATGTCATACATAATACGGATCCCTTATATGTCACACATAAAACGCATATTATATGATCGGCTATGACTAACACATATCATATGAATCAACAATCAAGCCTAACTTAAACACAAAATGGCATGGCTCTGATACCACTGTAAGGAATTGGAAGACACGGAGCGAAAATTAACTTAAAAATTTTTCCATTCCTTGCCAGGATCTACCGTATGTGTTTAAGTCAAGTGGGAAGAATCATTACCCTTAGTGTGTCTCAGCGACTTCCACAGCTTTTGGTCACGACCTTTACAGCTTCTTTCCGCGGCTCGTGCTCCCTTTCCGATCGCAAGAAGTCGACGACTCAGGTCGGCTTCCTCTACTGGTATCCACACAAACAGCGTTCCAACCACGAACGATGTGCTAGCGTCTCTTGTCCCTCCAGGGCTTTCTCAAGAGTTCGTCCTCTCCGTCTCTATTTCGACAGTTTCTTATCTGCAAACCCTTTGCTCAGTCCTCTTCGGCCTTTCTGTGTTCTATGTATATCTCTATGCAAAATATAGCTCCTAATATCATATATATAAGATGCTCTGCGTTTTCTTCTACCGAATTTGATTTTAGGAGTTAATCTTATATTAATTCTAAAATTAATACAATATCATATATTGTATAATTTGATAAAAAACTAATTAAATAAATAATATTAAATCCGTCCCACAGATTTAATTCACCTATTTATTTAACTTAAAATAAATCTAAGACTGAACTGTATTTGATTTATTCTCATAAATCAAATTTTGAGATATCATATCAATTTGAATTTCAAATTCAAATGTGATAGAGATTTAATTTATCCTTATAAATTAAATCTTATAAATATCTCTTATATGAGATATCCTATCAATTTGAATTTTAAATTCAATCGTGATAGAGATTTAATTTATCCTTATAAATATCTCTTATATGAGATATCCTATCAATTTGAATTTCAAATTCAAACGTGATAGAGATTTAATTTATCCTTATAAATTAAATCTCATATATCTCTTATATATGATGTATATATACGAATTTATATATATATATATATATGAATATAAATATAAATACATATATATACATCTATCATGGATCATTCATTGAATATAGACATGTCTTAGATTTAATGAATCTGGACATCATAGCTCGTGTTGGGCTATTTTGTGTGCGACCCTGTACGCCAATATGAAGTTGGCAGTGGGCCATTTGTTATACTAACCCACAAGTCGCAAGCAGTCTCTAGTAAGACATAACGACTACCCAAATCATATGAGGATCGTTAAACGATGTAACCTTTTATACAACCATATCATGTCCCTTCTGTCACGCGATATTTTGGTTATGGTTGAGGCATGGATAATGTCATCCTCCTATTCCTGACCTTTATTTTCTCGATCCCTGAGTAGTTTGACTATAGAAATGGAACTACCTTTCCATTACAGTATGGCCATACATTTCTCAAACTTACTCATCGAGGGGCCCAGTAATATCTCTCTACGAATGTGAGGGACAAATTCGATCTTGACCACTCACATTCCTCTGCATGAAAAACCACTAAACCTGAACATAGTCTTTATGATCACTCGGTCAAAAGTGACTTTTGACTGGGTCAAAGCTAAGCGTTTGTCATGTAGGAATCCATGATGATCTCAGGTCAAAGGGCATATTGACATGGTTTGTATATGAGAGAAGCTTATGACGTTACCCATGCAGTTCTCTCATAGCGGGTCAGTCCAACACCTTGTACTCTTATATGTGCCTATGACTTTGATTTATATCTCTATACATCTTCAAAGTCATACTGGTCTTATTTTATCTGTGCTTCCGTAGAGATGACCGACCAAGGATATTTAGGATAAGATCATGAATTATCCAAGGATGGTCATCACAATAAACATGCAAATAATATGATAACACAATTAATAAATTCATAAATCAATAATGTTCATAAGACAATGATTGGCCCCTAGGGCACGATTTCCAACAAATATGTCATCAATAAAAACCACAATAAATCTATCTAAATAAGGTCTGAAGATCATGTTCATATAGTCCATAAAGATAGTTGGAGCATTCGTCAACCCAAGCGGCATAACTAAGAACTCGTAGTGCCCATATTGAGTCCTAAAGGTAGTCTTAGAAATGTTCTCAGCCCAAACTCTTAACTGATGGTATCCTGACCTTAGATCAATCTTAGAAAACACAGACGATCCTACCAATTGATCCAACAAGTCATCGATTCTAGGCAAAGGATACTTGTTCTTGATTGTTACCTTATTCAACTGACAATAATCAATGCACAGTCTCATACTACCATCCTTCTTCTTTACAAACAAAATATGTGATCCCCATGGTGAGACGCTTAGTCAAATGAAACCTTTTTCAAGCAATTCCTCAAGTTGCTTCTTCAGTTCAACCAATTTTGAGGAGACATTCTATACAGTGCCATCGACATTGGAGCCGTTCACAGAAATAGCTCAATAGAGAACTCAACTTCACGCTCTAGAGGTAAACCAGACACCTCATCTGGAAATACTTCTGGGTATTCATTTACTACTTCAATATGATCAATCCCCATTCTTGCATCCATATTAATGGAGAAGAACGCCACGAATGCTTGGCACCCCTTCCTAACAGCTTTGTCCACTCAAGCAACATACAAAAATATGGGACCTTTCGGTATCTAGACAAGTGTAGTACTCATGGAGATAGTCGCTAATTTATTTTTACAATCTAGAGTGGCATTATTAGCCATCAACCAATCCATGCCGATAATCACATCAATACCCCTCAAGGCCATGAAAATCAAATCAATCAAGGACTCTCGTTCCTCAAACCTAAGAGTAAGTTTTAAACATGCATGGGCGGTAATGACAGTAGCTCCCGCAAGAGTTGACACTTTCAAATCATAAGGCAAATCATTCATAAGAAATTTCAATCTCCTAGCATAATCCACAGATATAAAAAAATAACACCAGAATCAAACAAAGTAGATATATCATGCCCCTGTACTAGAATAGTACCTCTGATCAGATTAGGAGACGCTCTAGCCTTCTCTTGGGTCATCGCAAACACACGCCCTGTCTAGTTGATCTAGTACTCTAAGTGGGTTGCCCATTCTCAGGGCAAAATTTGGCAATATGCCCCAGTTTGTAACACTTGTAGCACTCCCACCACTGTCCCCAGTGCGATCGCCCACACTTCTAATATAGGTCACTAACACTAGGCGCAGACATCATAAACCCTCTATTGAAAATGGGGGGCCCACTTGGCTAGCCCCTCTAGCCATAAGTCTTTTGAAATGAGCCCCTCTGATCTGGCCTTCTCTGATCATATCTCTTCTGATCACTACCCCTCTTGTTCGTTAGCTACCTGAGCTCCCAGCTCTGAACTGATTTAAATTCCCTACACCTCCTGTAGGTCCCAATTAATGAGGCCCCCTAACTGGAGCTTATACCCTCTTAGTTTAGTCTACATCTCAGGCCTTTCTAACCATAACTCTAAGCTTGATACACATATCTTCAAACAACTCATGCTTATATAGAGCCAACACCTGTTGTAGCTCTGGCTTAGCAATATACAATAATTGTTGTGCCTTTCGAAAAGAGTAATCCATATTTTCTAGGCAGGGAACATACTTTACCAACTCAATAAACTTACTGATGAATAGGTCCTCATGGATATTATCCTGTTGTAAGGAGTAGAACTGAAATTATTTCTCTATACGCAGTTCCTTAGGAAAGAAATGATCATAAAATATCTCCTTAAAATATTTCCAAGTCATCTGTGAGATATTAGCTAGCCTCACACTGTCCCACCAGTCTCTCGCCTCATTCTCCAGATATATAATAGCCACTTGCACCTTTAGTAGTGAGATGCAAGGGACATATGAGAATATTGTCTCTATTCTCTTAATCCGTTTCTCTGCCTTTGAAGCATCAAGTCCTCCCTTAAACTTTGGAGGTACATTCTTATGCACTTCTTTCTATATTTTAGTGATGTCATTCAAAAGTAGGGGATAAAAGACTCCTCCTGTTATTTCTCCCCTATGATTAGGTGGATGTTGTGAAGTCCCACATTGGTTAGGAAGGGGAACAAAGTATGCCTTATAAGGTGTGGAAACCTTCCCCTTGCAGACTTGTTTTCTGGGTGGCTACGGCTGCACCCAGGGAAACAAAATCATGCTCTTGGCTACAGCTCCAAACAGGGACAATATCTACGAGGGAGGGGTGATGTTACAACTGCTGCTTCTATTATCAGGTTGATCCATTGCCCTTTTGTTGCATATATTGTTCATATAAATATATATACACACACACACTCATTGAAGAAGATAGTGACCTTGCATGTCATCAAATGTATTTTTTGTCAAAAGTCTTCTCTTCCTAAAAGAAAAAATGCCGAATCAAAACAAAATTTTTAAGATACATCGTTTTGCATCTTGCATCACGGAGCAATATACTTTTCTACTCATACTTAGTCTTCTATATACATATATATAACTGTGGGTGTAGATTTAAATCAATACTTTTAGGGATAATAAATTATATTATTGATAATTTATAAATAATAAATTTTTATAGTTTTAATTATATACATATATTTATATACAAAGTTAAATAAAATATATTGATTACTAGATATTAGCTCTAGGACTCTAGAGTAGCTCTAAAATAATTTAAGAATAGTATTAGATAATATAGTGATATTTCTTATATTGTGATGTTGTTTATCATCACTGAAGTTTTGGAGTAACTTTGGTTAAAGCACCAAATTGTTTATCATTGAAGTTGTACACATGACCATTCGACTTGTGGTAATTATTTCTTACTTTGGCAACAAGTAACCATTTTCTACTCATTATGTGTGCTAATGTGATGTTTATAAGTGATTTAATATATATATATATATATATATATATATTGATATTTATATGATTATATTGAGAAAACTTGTTTGATTATTTTTATTGAAAATAGTCTTATGGGACTTAAAGTCTAATTTAGAAGGTTTGAGTAGAGATTATAAATTTGTTATATATTGAGATTGGAATTTGAAGAAAATTATTATCTTGACAAAAATTATTTTGTGATATTTACCAAACTATTGAGATTTTGATTAATATGATTACTTTGAGAATTATGCATTAGGGATGAGTGATGATAGAGCTATTTTTCTATCACGTGATATAGCCTCCATTGTAGCTCGATGGTTAGTTTTTGTCCCACCAGTTTATCGAGGGACTTGCCCCACCTGTTTATCGAGGGGGAATGAACCTATGGTCTAGTCAAGTGCTCTATGAATTTTGGCCTATCTATACCACTTGATAAGTTAGCTTTTTGAGTGGTTAGTTATCTCTAGCCCATAGGTTTAGTTGGTAGAAATAAGGCGATTCGGTTGGTTTGATGGGAAGAACTTGGGTAGGTTATTCATTTGATTTCATTATGATAATATGTTATTTTCTATATATTGCACTTTGTGATGTCCCACTTGACAACTCATGAGCACATGTTAGTATGCATAATGAGTAGAATTATTAGTTACTCAAACGTTTGTCTCACCCTATTATTATTAACATTTTTAGGGGATAGTCTCATCTTAGAACCCTAGGGAAAACTTCAGAGGTTTGATTAAAACTATATTAATTGTATACCATTCCCCTTTAAAGGTATGTGCAAAATATTTCTATATTGCCATAGTAGGTCTCATTATGCATAACCTAATATTATATTAATTATTTGAATTTTGAGAAAAATCCCTTCTTATAACCATGGTAGAGTTTCTTTTAGATTTTAGTAAAACCCTTTTCTACCATAGTTATTTCTTTTTAAATAAAATAAATTCATTTATAATATTATTTTTAAATTATATTGGGTACAAAATAGGTCAAGATAATTAATAATTGTTATATTATATGAGGATTTTACAAGAATAAACCAGAATCGTTCTATGTACCTACAAGCAACAACTAGATACAGTAGAAATGATGAGAATAAAGGCACCAACCTCGCTAAAGTTTATTAGCTAGAAGATTGGTACAAGGTGCAGGTGAGCCAGATAGTACGACACATTGATATATAGAGGCTCAATTTAAAGAGACGTTTGTAAGTACATCCTTCGTATGATAATACGGAATGTGTCTACACTACAAAAGACTTTGTCAAACTAGTTTTTCCTAACAAAAGAAGTAGAGACATACCAAGTAGATAGCCTAAGACTAATGATACGAGGTAGTAAAGAAGTATAAAGATTACCTTAGAGGCAAAGAATACCCACTCACCTGGGAAGTCTTACTTGAGTAGTTTTAAGAGAAAGCATTTTTCGTCAATCGGATAGAGTGAGCGTGAGATTAAGTTTAAGTGATAAGATAGGGTAAGAGGAATAATTTTTTATAAATACTTAGTTGAGTTCATCTAAATGAATGTGAGAGATATATGACTGAGCAAGTGACTTGCGAATTGAATTTTGTACTACAAGAAAGAATTCTTTTCAGGTCATTGTAAAGGTCCAATAGAGTAGGGGAGGCATACAAGATTACATAGAAAAACTTGCGATGCTTAGAAAGAGTAAAAGTCAAAAAATGAATAGAGAAATTAGGAATAGAATAGGTGATAAGTTAGGAAGTATAAACATGCAATTAGAACCTAAGAAATACGAGATAGGTGGTAGAGACCACAGAGATAGGTTTTGATTGGTAGGTCAAGGAATTATTACAAATGTGGCAAGCTGAGACATTTTGCTAGGGAGTATTTCCAAAATATGACAGGTAAGAAACCCTAGATGTAAGAAAGAGTGTTTTCTTAACTAGAGAAGAGACAAGGAAGCTATCGGAGATGATCCAAGAGATGATATGGAGTAACGATCGGTAAGTAAATACAATATGTGACTCGGGCGCCAGTCATTAATTTGTAACGTATGACTGTACGAGTCAACTAGGTCTTACTATTAGCACTCTGCTATATGATGAATGTGATTTTACTCCTACTGGCATATGGGTGATCATAACCTATGTATGTTTAAACAGTAAGTTTCAGTATACACAATGTTGAGCTACCTTAGACCTAATATGTTAGATATAGATAATGAACTAGAGGAACTAGAGTAAAGGAGATGCCAGAATGTGCTCAGTATAGTTAAGCAGATAAATGTTATCAATATACCTATGGACATATGATTATAGTACTCAGGACATATCCTTTCAATAGGGATGAGACGCATTAATGATGTACCATGAACATGAGATTAAATGAGATGTAGTTATAAAAGATAATACAGCTCTGAGAGAGAGCAGTGTCTATGTGATGAAAGTTAACACACTCACAATAGAGTTAGATTACTCTTATGATAAAGTCATATTGCTCTTGAGATAGAGCCAGGAGAATGGATAGTGTAGTTCATGTTAGAACCATGTCCACCATATAAGATGTACATATTATAACATATATGTACATGGTAAAGCCTGTGTAGCTCTATGCAGTACAATATGAGAAATTCCTGAGTGATAGAGAAAATGAGTAAAGTCTTAATAGAAAATATTGGCTTCTGTGATTAGTCTTAGGGAATTATCAGTTGAGTTACCAATTAAGTGGAAGTGGCTAACCTTGTAACTTAGTCTGTGAGTTTTAGGTCTTTTAGAGATAAGGATACATTATAACGGAATCGCAGTAGATTCTAGAGGGTGGCAGTTATATTCTAGCATGGCTTACAAAGAATAAAATTCTAGGGTAGCAGTTAGATCCTAAAAAGGCTTACAGTTGATGTAGTAGATGCTAAGGGTCAGAGTAAACCTAGCCTAAGAAAAGGAAAATAATAAGCCATGAAGTTATGAGTAACGTATAATATTTCTTTGGAAAGATGATTACCAAGGATAAGGTTAAGATAGAGAAGCCTCACAAGTTGGTTAACTCATAATAGAGAAAGTACCCACGATGCTAATTTTAGATAGCCTTTGACTGAACTCAAAATCTTCTTACATGAAGAAGGAATTAAGTTATCAAAGTTAAAGTTTCCTGTCTTGAGTACCAGGTATTTATAAGTCTATAGGTAGTATGCTTAAGGAAGAGAATAAGAATATCTTATGAGATATAAGAAGTCAAGTAAGAACGAGGAGATCCCTAAGATGATGCTACAAAGAATAAGAATAAGATCCAGATAGACCCAAGAGAGAAAGTATGAGAATGATCTAAGATAGTAAAGTGCCAGGATAGGAGCCAATTAGCACCAATGCTTTATATTTCATCGATACTTTTCAATTAAGCGTGCTCAGGCAAGAGTAGCCCAATGATGGGTAACCCCTAGGAAGTGATATGAAAGGGTGTAAATGCCACAGAGGTTTGGCATAGATGCACAAAGATATGCAAGATGATAAGAAAAGTAAAGAAGCGTTAGGAAAAATTATGAAAAATAAGAGAATATAACCCTTATGTTATATCCAAAGAGATAATAATCTAAAAGGAAAGATTCAAATTACGATCTTATTTCAGGAGAAAGAAAGGAACAAAGAGCAATATTCTCTTAAGCAGTTGGAAAAGTTATAAGTAAAAAAGAATGTTAGACTTGTGGTATCTCAAGATACACAAGGAAAGATATGCAATGAGATACATGTAATGAAGTATGTTAGTTTAGGCAGAAACACACAAGAGGGGGTGAATTTGGTCTTTAGAGATTTTAAACGAAATCTAAACTTTAATGGAAAGAAAAATATATGCTTGATAAATAAGATTGAAGATAAGAAAGATTTCACCAAGGGGACACAAATCAATTTGCACTGGTTTGGACTAAACTCTTGTCCTACATCCAGTTCTCAAACACCTTCTGAGATTTTCATTATCTCTAAGATTACAACGGAATCTTGGTACCTTCAGTACAACAATTGACACCCTCAATTACTCCCCCTTTCTTCCCCATAAGGTTATGATCCAAACTTAAGAGAACTGATCTCTTAAGCTAACATAATAAAAGAAAAGGTTTTTACAATCTCTCTCAAAGAGTAAATATGATGTTACACACTGAATCTCGAACAATGTGGAATTGCATAGAGAATGAAGGATAACTGAGAATGTAATAAATTAGGAAGTTCTTGTATCAGTTAGTTAGTTAGTTAGTTAGTTAGTTATTGTCTTCATTCAATGTTAAGTCCTTAAATAGCATTTACTTCAGTTGTAGCTGTTAACTCATATTTTTAACCGTTAAAGTGAAGGCATGGTTGTTAGCTGACAACTAGGTAAGCATTTAATGAGTTACCAGAAGTAGAAAGTTTTTGTAACGTGTAGCCTTCATCATCTCGAATTCGTAGCCTTTTTTAAATACACTCAACCAAAAAGAATCATTTAGTTGTTCAAAGCATTAATTGAGTATATAAATTGTTAATAAATAACTTGTATGAATGATTGAGTTCATAATTAAATTCATATGGCTTTTCAGAAACGATATGATGTATTAATTGCTTACCCAATCGATTAATGCATAGTTTGTGTAAGAATCACGCTAATTAGTATATACAATGTAAACTTGTGAAGATAAATGTTTCAAAGTAATTATTATGTAGAATAATAAAAAAATATAGATAAATTATTGCTGGAATCAATCATATAATTTATGAAATCATTTTGTACTTTAAAATAGAGACATATGTAAAGTTTCTAAAATTTCTGAAGTTAATAGATTAAATAATCAATTAATATAATTAATCAAATGCTTAGTCGATTAATGTGTTTGGAAGAATTGGATTAGAAAATATTCAACACATATTAATTGAACAATTAATCTGTTAATGCAAATTAATCGATTAACTAATATATTAATTGGTTTTATTTAAATTTTACAGAATTCATTCTTCACCAATTAATCGAACAATTAACAGATTAATATAAATTAATCGATTAACAAATTGATTAATAGCAATATCTTTATTCAAGAGAAAATAAGATTTCAATATCTTAATCGATTAACCAATCGATTAATTGGCTCATTATCTTATTTCCAGAAGGTAAGCTCTCAACATTAATCGATTAACTAATCGATTAATTGATTTTCCTTACTAAAACTACTTACTGTCTTTATATTAATCTATCATTCAATTAATTAATTGATATTAAGCGATTAACTAATCGATTAATTCAACTATCTTTTACTTTTAACACTATTTAATCACATACTCATCTTGAGAAATACTCTTTGATAATATTTGAGCACAAAAAACAACCTATCACTCTATTTTTCAAAAACATCTACAAAATATATTTTTGATCAAACTTTTAGAATGGACCAATAGTCTAGTATGTTAAGATTATTCTTAGTATTACTAAATACTTTTTGCTATTTATCACCATCAAAACATATTTAATCTAACATTCTCCCCATTTTGATGATAGCAAATCATTAAAGAGAAGTATATTTTTCTCCTCCTATTTGTCATCAATAAAAAGTTAGAAGTACAAAGAAGCGTGAAATAAAAATGTGAAGCATGATTTGAAGGAAGAGTTGCAAAAAAATAGAGAAAATTTAGAGATACTCATATGATTTCAGCACGATATTGTAGTGATTTATTTCCTTGCTTCTAGTCAGTAATAGAGATTTTAGCATCATTTGACTTGAAGCCCTTAATTAGTTTAGAATATATTAGTCGATTAGTTGTCTAATTAATGCATCTTCTGTTTGATTCTATTTTTCAATTATGTAACAAAGCATCCTATAAAAATTTAACTATACACTCCGATGCTCAAGTTAACCTTAATCATCAAAGCATATTAAGTATCAATAAAGTTTGAAACAAAACTTTCTATGTAAAGTATAATCCTTACAGTTCATTAAGATTTACCATTCACAATTCTCTCTTGATGTAGTTGAATTGATCTTGCGCATATGGTTTGGTGAAAATATCTACTAGTTGAAGATGAGTTAGGATGAATTCAATTTTTATATCTTTCTTTTGCATATGGTCTCTTATAAACTGGTGTCTAATATCAATGTGCTTTGTTCAGGAATGAAGCACTAGATTCTTTGACAGACTAATTGTGCTTGTATTGTCATAAAGAATAGGAATTTCTTTCAACTTTATTCCTAGATCTCAAAGTTATTGTTTGAGCTATAGTACTCATTCACAACAACTACTGACAGCTACATACTCAACTTCTATTGATGAGATAGACACGGTGTACTTCTTACTGAACCATGAGACTAGACAATCACCAAGGAATTCACATTATCCGATGATGCTTTTCTATCAATTTTGTATCCTCCATGGTCAGAGTATGAGTATGCTACTAAGTATTCTGCTCCTCCCTTGGGAAACCATATACCAAGATCAATGGTTCCTACCAAGTATATGAATATTCTTTTTACGGGTTTGTCATGATATTCCTTTAGAGCAACTTCATATCTAGCACATATTCCCATACTAAATTGAATGTCTAGTCTGCTTGCAATGAGGTAAAGAAGAGATCCAATCATTCCTCAATATTTTATAATGTTGAAGTCTTGCCCTTTCTCATCTTTATCTAGCATAACATTTGTGCTCATCGAAGTTGATACACTTTTAGCTTGATCCATTTCAAACTTCTTTAGTAGCTCTTTTAGATACTTGGAATATGAGATAAAGATACCATTTGCTCGTTGTCTAGTTTATAGTCTGAGAAAGAAATTCAATTCTCCCATCATGGACATCTCAAATTCTCCCTACACTACCTTGGGAAACTCTTAACAAAGATCCTCATTAGTAGCCCCAAAAATATCATCAGCATAAAGTTGAACTACTAAAAGATTATATTTGTTTCTTTTGATAAATAATATATTATCTACCTTTCCTCTTTCAAAGCTTTTTTCTATCAGGAATTTTCTGAGACAATCATACCAAGATCTAGAAGCTTGTTTTAACCCATATAATACATTCTTAAGTTTATACACATAATTTAGAAAATGGTGATCTTCAAATCCAGGGGTTGTTCTACGTATACCTCTTCTATTATAAAACCATTAAGAAAAGAAATTTTGACATCCATTTGATAAAGTTTAAAATCTATTATGCAATCAAAGGCTAAGAGTACTTGTAGCTTCCAATCTAGCCACTAGAGCATAGGTTTCCTCATAATCATTGTAAATATTCATTTGTTAAAAAGTTTATATTCTCTACTATGATTAGAATAACTAAGAAAAGTACCCTCATCAGATTTAGGATCGAATTTACCCAAGTTATCTTTGTTGTTGTTGTTGTGGATAAAACATTTGCCGTTGAAGATCCTCAGGTGAGTGAGATTTGGTTTGCATCCTTTATAGAGTTCATATAGTGTTTTATTGAGTATTAGTATGATGTAAGCTCAGTTACATATATAACATGATGTGTTTATAGCTTCTGTCCAAAATACTTGTGAGACACCCTTGTCATTGAGCATTGCTCTAGCCATGTCTGTTAGAACTTTGTTCTTTCTTTCAAAACTCTATTTTGTTGTGGCGTTCTTGGTGCAGAGAAGTTGTGATCAATTCCATAAATGTCACAAAACTAAGCAAAATCATTGTTCTCAAATTTTCCTCTGTGATTAGTCCTGATAGACACAATAGATATGCCTTTTTCATTTTGCACCTTTTTGGTAAACACAACAAATGCATTAAAAGTTTCAACTTTAGAGGAAAGATATAAAATCCAAGTAAATCTTGAATAGTCATCCACTATCACTAAATCATATAAGTTTTCCCCGATGCTTTTAACTCTTGATAGACCAACCAAATCCATAGAAGTAATTGAAGTGATCTTTCAGTTGAAACTTCCTTCTTTGATTTGAAGGAGGACCTTACTTGTTTTCCTTTTTGACAAGCATCACAGACAATATCAATTTCAGTTTTAACTTCAATAAACCAATTACTAAATCCTTTTTAACCAATTTTGAAAGTTGATACATGTTTAGATGAGCTAGTCTCTTGTTCCATAGCTAGCTTTCTTCTGATTTACTTAGAAAATAATTTTCAAGTGAATTAGAATTAATAAAGATGGTATAACAATTACCATCCCTTAGAGCACAAAGTTTTGCCTTCAAATTTTTTTTGTTGATTAGGAGATCTTTCTTGCTTACTATTACACACTCTTCTGAGTAAAAAGTAATCCAGTTATCTTTGTCTACAATTTGACTTACACTGAAGAGATTGTGACATGATCCTTCCATGTAATACACATCATCCACTTTCACTCCTTCTTTACTTCCTACTTCTCTAATTCTAGTAATCTTTCCAAATTAAGTTCCTCCGAAGCTTACCTTACCTCCTTCCTTATGATAAAGCTTAGAACTTCTCTGCATCTCTGATTTGCGTTCTTCTTGAGCAACTGGACAGATATTTGCCTTTTCTCGTTGTTGCTATCTTTGCTTTCTGATGAGCTCTCTCCCCAGATTGATTAGACGAATGCTTTCCTCTTTCAGAATTTTTTCTTCTTCTTTTCTTTGTCTCTTCTAGAAAGTTGAAGGCATTCTACCTTGAAGTGACCTATATTTTTACATTCAAAGCATATGATATGATCTTTTTGTTCTTTTGATGAGGAAGTTCCCTTCTGTTAAAATCTCCTTGTTTCTTGATTCAGGTAGATTTTTTTGAATCTTCATACTATGAGACCCATCTCATCATCTTCTAGTTCTTTATCAAAGTCTCTGTCTTCATCTTTCAGAGCAATTTATTTTCTACTCTTTTCTTTTCATTTGATGTCTCTTATACTTTGTCCAAATAGAGCAGTAACAGACTTCATAGATTATCCTTTACCTTCTTCGATTGCAGTTACCTTTGTTCCCACTCTTTCGTATGACCATCGAGAATCTTACATACTTGATCTATTAGGCTATATGATTGCCTAAGTGCTGTCAGATGATTGATTAAATTTTGAAATCTTACTTCCATCCCAGATGTTCTCCCCATCAGCTATTATAAAGAGCTCAAATTCTATTTTAAGTATATTGACTCTACTTTCTTTTATGTCAGAGGTTCCTTCGTGAGCTATTTCAAATGCTTCCCACATCTCCTTGGCCATTTTTGGACTAGATACTTAGAAGTACTCCTTCTGACTCAAGGCACATGTTATAGTGTTGATTGCCTTGTCGTTAAGCAATCTTATTTTTTTGTCATTGTCATTAAATTCACTTTGGTGATTTGGGATTTTGGATTTATTTATAATTTTGGTTGGAATATAGTTTTCATCTTCTATCACATTCTATAGCCCATACTCAGAAGCTTTGATAAAAGTTTTCATCCTCATTTTTTAGAATGTAAAATTTTCTCCATTGAATCCTGAAGGTTTTGTTGTAGAACTTCCTTCTAGCAATACACTATCTCCAAATCTTACCATAGATTCAGGATCTCTTTTGAGATTGTTAGATCTTTTTCAAAAAATATGCTCTGATACCAATTATTAGTTTAGGCAGAAACACCCAAGAGGGTGAATTAAGTGTTTTAGAGATTTTAAATGAAATATAAACTTCAATTGAAAGAAAAATATATGCTTGATAAATAAGAATGAAGATAAGAAAGATTTCACCCAAGGGAAGCAAATCAATTTATATTGGTTTAGACTAAACTCGTCCTACATCCAATCTTCAGACACCTTCTAATATTTTCACTATCTCTAAAATTACACCGAGCCCTTGGTGCCTTCAGTATAGTAATTGACTCCCTCAATTACTCCCCCTTACTTCCACGTAAGGTTATGATCCCAACTTAAGAGAACTGATCTCTTAAGCTAATAGAATAAAAGAAAAAGTTTTTACAATCTCTCTCAAAGAGTAAATATAATGTTACACACTGAAACTCAAACAATGTGGAATTGCACAGAGAATGAAGAATAATTGAGAATGTAATAATTTAGAATGTTATATCAGTTAGTTGGTTATCGTCTTCAGTCAATGTCAATTCTGTAAATAGCATTTAGTTCAGTTGTAGCGTTAGACTCAGATTTGTAATAGTTGAAGTGAGGCATGGTTGTTAGCTGATGACTAGGTAAGCATTTAATGAGTTGCGGAAGTAGAAAGTTTCCATTGTGTGTAGCTTCATCATTTTGAATTTGTAGCCTTTTCTAAATACACTCAATAAAAAAGAATCAATTAGTTGTTTAAAGCATTAATTGAGTATATAAATTGTTAATAAATAACTTGTATGAAGGATTGAGTTCATAATTAAATTCATATGGCTTTTCATAAACGATATGATGTATTACTCGATTACCCAATCGATTAATCCATAGTTAGTGTGTGAGATAGAAAACAAAGCATCATGTTAATCAGTATATACAATGTAAACTTGTGAAGATAAGTTTTTTAAAGAAATTATTATGAAGAATAATGAGAAACATAGATAAATTATTACTTGAATCAATCATATGATTTATGAAATTAGTTTGTACTTCAAAACAGAGATATATTTGAAGTTTCTAAAATTTTTAAAGTTAATAGATTAAATAATCAATTAATATAAATTAATCAAATGTTTAGTCAATTAATGTGTCTGGAAGAATTTGATTGAAAAACATTCAACACATATTAAAAGAACAATTAATCTGTTAATGCAAATTAATCGATTAACCAATCGATTAATTGGTTTATATTTGAATTTCACAAAATTGATTCTTCACCAATCAATCAAACAATTAACAAATTAATATAAAGTAATAAATTAATAGCAATATCTTTGTTTAAGAGAAAATATGTTTTCAATAGCTTAATCGATTAACCAATCAATTAATTGGCTCGTTATCTTACTTCCAGAAGGTAAGCTCTCGACATTAATCAATTAACTAATCGATTAATTGATTTTCCATTGTAAAACTACTTACTGCCTTTATATTAATCTATCATTCAATCGATTAGTTGATATTAATCGATTAACTAATCAATTAATTCAACTATCTTTTACTTTTAACACTATTTAATCCTAGAATCGTCTCAAGAAATACTCTTTGATAATATTTGAGCACAAAAAATAACCTATCACTCTGTTTTTCAAAAACATATACAAAATATACTTTTGATCAAACTTTTAGAATGGACCAACAGTCTAAGAACCTATCACTCTATTTTTTAAAAACATTTACAAAACATATTTTTGATCAAACTTTTATAATGGACCAACAATCTAGTGTCTTTAAATTATTCCTAGTATTACTGAAATTTTTTTGCTATTTGTCATCATCAAAACATATTTAATCTAACAAAGAAATGAGATAAGTATAGATAAGTAATGAAAAGTATGTTAAGAAGTAAGAGAAATAATAGAGACCCCAAAATCACATCAAAATTCTGAAGGGTTATATATGAAAGAAATAAATACTACTCTCAAGTCAAGTACAGTCCATAAAAGAATAAATGCATGTCAAGTAAGCAAGTAATAGAAAGAAGCAGACTTTGACTCTGATTGAGTTGACTACGATAAAAGGGAGTATAGCAGCACAAGAAAGATATAAAATTTTGTAGATGTTAAGAGAAGTTTGTCGATGTCAAGATAAGAGATAGATCCCCTAAGCCTTAGTCATAAAGTAGAAGAGGATATATAAAGGATATATATCCAAGATAATTTGACTAAGATACTAATTAAATTTTAAGGACAAAATTTATTTTAAGAGGGGGAGCATTGTAATATCATATTTTTCAGACCTAGAGTCCCCAAAAAGTAGCCTAAAATAAATAAGCTACTAGACCCCTTTGAGCAAAAGTTCTAGAAACATGTAGAGAATTTTTAGGGACTAAACTGTAAATAGTGAAAGTTTAGGGATTAAACTGTAATAGTGAAAGTTCATGGACTAAACTGCAAATAGTAAAAGTTCAGGGACTAAACTACAAATATTAAAAGTCTAGGGACTAAACTGTAAATAGTAAAAGTCTAGGGATTAAATTGTAAATAGTGGAAAGTTCAATGACGTAAGTGTAAATTAGAAAAGTCCAAAGGGTAAAGTAAATATAGAGATAAATTATAGGCAATAAAGTGTAATTTGTTAAAATATAGGGGCAAAAATAGTAATTATGAGGAAATTAAATCAGAGATGGCCAAAAATTGCCCAGAAGTATTTCAATCTCAAATTTTACTAAGAGATAGAGAAAATTATTCTGGTCAATATGATGTGACCTAGAATAATTATTTGAGGTCACAGATAGTTAATATTTATCTTAAATCTCAAAAGTTATCTGAATTTTTTATCAGACCTTTTTGAACTCAGATATAGATAAAAATTTATAGGAATGTGCATCCTATGAAGCTAGAGGTTAGGGAACTAATAGGACTTTGAAAGGAGCTCTGTAGAAAAAAGTATTCACATTTTAGTTAATTTTGACGAAGTTTGTGGAGCCTAATATCTGGATAGTGAAATTTAAGCAGTAGAAGATTTGGGTATAAGTTAGCCTAGAATGATGCCAAAGAGGGCCATTCCACATGGTAGTAGGCCCTAATACGCTAAAACAGTAATTCAGTAAAATCCAGGAAAAATACAAGTACCCGGTTACACTTATAACTGGGGAAAGTAATATGATAAGGGAAATTTTATTAGATATTTATAAGTATTTATTTAATAAATGTTCCATAGGTAAATAATACCATTGAAACACATGGAAATTATTGAACTACAAGACAATATAATAATTCAAGAAAATCCCTTTATACGATACAAGAGTGTAAAGATTAGGTAAACTGAAGGTTTCTAGAAGCGATGACTCACCATGTGAGGTATCTTGTGGGACCTACACATGGTGTTACCTAGCATGATGACATAAGGGAATGATGTCATCATGATTATGCAGGTGAAGCTTGGTGAAAAAGCAAGCGATCTAAGATGTTTATCACAATTCGATTTAGACTATACATTCCATTTCACTCCACCTATAAATACCCCCACCCCTCCATTCCTTGCATCCACGGCAAGCAAGGACGAATAATAGAGGAAAATTGAAAGAAAGAGAAAGAAAGGAAGAAAAATGAGGAGGTCTGACTGAGCTATGAGCAATCTAAGGAGCTTAGGGACTCAGTAAGCTCAGGATAAGTAACCAATCATAGTCTCTACTATAATAAATTATAGGATTATTCTTATAGATTTAATAGTTATAATTATAGAATATTTCTTGATAAGGCTAGCTGTGAATAGAAGGAAAGTTAAGGGATGTCGGATTAAGGAAAATTACCTCAAGATAAATTTGAGTTAAGTAAAGTTATACTAGATAGGATAATAATGAAAATATTATTATGCCATGAATAGGCTCTGACCTATGTAAAGAACAAACCTTAGAGAGAAGGCTAAGGACTAAGAAAAAGCTACCTGATAGGTAGTAAACTTATACCTAAACTTGTATCCTTATTACTTGAGTGTTATTAATATGCTATTAACTTGTCTTGATTATGTGAAGCATATATAATTGAAAATGCTATGTTTCTTTTTATACTATAGACATATGTTATAAGTAAGAATCATGGAAGCATGTATATATTATTATGTGATTGATGTATGTTATGCATATGTATGTAAAGTTGGTTGCTAGAATTTGCCACTATGAACGGTAACTCATAGTAAGGTATTGACCTTTGAGCTATAATAAAAAATAGTAAATGATATAATAAATATATGATATTTTATAAGTAAATAGTATACGTATCAAGCTTCAATTTGATATATAGAACGTCTCATTTAGATGTCTGCACATGGAGATATAATATTTCAAAGTTGGGACCAAAATGCTGGAATTAGGGGAATGACGTTGATGAACAGTAAAATTTTAGCATTGATTGACCTTGACTTGGTCAAGGAGTGGTCAACAAGTTATTTTTACCTAAAATAAGATTAAGTTAGCTTTGCGTAGCAACTTGAACCACTTCGTTTCGATTTTTCTAGAATTAATTATCGAAGTTAGTACTCGATAAAGTAAAATTCTAGATTGTGTAATTTGACTTCAATGACATTAAAAGTGGTTCTAGATGCTACCGTTTGGTCTTTAAGACATAAGAAAATTAGAATGTGACATATTACACTTCTCATTACATTGAGAAAGCACTAATTCTGAACCTATGTAAAGTTAGGATAGTAATTTTTGTAACCTTGATCAATCTCCACCTTTTAGATAATAGTGTGGATATTGATAAAGGTGACTATGTGCATTGTATTACTTTTATGTTTGATGCAAATAACTTGTATAATTATAAAGTACATATATATAAAGTTATATCTCACCTTAATGGTGTTGGGAAGAAATGTGCATAGGTTGTTATTTTTTCCCTAGGGAGTTGTCATTCGTTGTTGGTAGAGTTATTATTTTCCTACTCATAGTCCTGTTATTTTGGTTCATTCCAAGTGTTAGGCTAGTGTGTCTAGTGCACTTTTAGCCTTCCAAATTGCTAGGAAGAAATGTGCCAAGTTTTTATTCCTTTACCTGTGCGTTATCATTCCTTCACGATAGAATTGTTATTTTTCTTCCCAATTACATATTTTTGGTTAATTCCAGGTGTTAGGAACTATACCCCAGTTGTTATTTCTTCCCAAAGAATTGTCATTCTTTTTGCTAGAGTTGTTATTTTTTCTTTACGGAGTTGTCATTCTTTAAAATCATTTAAATCGTTTGTCAATTAGTTGGAAAGATATATGCCTAAATTGTTATTCCTTCACTATAGAGTTGTCATTCATTTATGTTGGAGTTATTAATTTCTTACCCACAGTCATATTTTCTTGGTTTATTACTGGTGTTGAGCTGGCGTGCCAGTGCATTTTGGGCATCCCAAATTGCTGGGAAGAAATGTGCCCCATTGTTATTATTGTAGTGTGTTGTTATTCATTCATGCTAGAGTTATTATTTTTCTTCTCAGTTGCATATTTTTTGTTCATTCAAGGTATTAGGAACCAATACCTCCTGGTTGTTATTTTCTTTCCAAGGGAGTTATTTTTCCTTCTTACTGGAGTTGTTATTTTTTCCTTTTGGAGTTCTAATTGTTTAAAGTGATATAAATCATTTGTCAATTAGTTGGGAATAAAAGTACCCAAGTTGTTATTCTTTTACTTAGGCATTGTCATTCTTTCATATTTGAATTGTTATTTTTTCACTCATAAAGTATTAATTTGTCGTCAAATTCCTTATGAAACTAAGAAATTTAACATCACAAAAGACCAATTAGCTAATAAACAATATAAAAATATTAAATTACTTTAATTCTCTTATTACATGAGTTGTCATTAATTGTCAAGTTAGTGGCTAAGTACCAAATTCCTCATTACACACTAATAGTCACTAATTGTCCATCTTCATCTGCACATTCATCTCCACTTTCATCTTCACCTTGATGTATGCCTTCTATCTTCACTTTCCTCTTAGTTCAAAAACCAAAAAAAGAAGAGAATGCTTTCAAACTATTCATCAATTATATAGGAAATGTTAAGTTACTATGTTAGTAATGATAACTTAGTATAACTGATATGATAACTTACATTGCAACATATGATAGCAAAACTTTATTAAATTAATAGAACATGACTAACAGCAGTAAAGCTAATATATAAATCACAAAATAGCAAAGTGTTTCCATAGAATTTACAATTTCTCATATTATACAAGGGTATTATGGAATTGTTTAATAATTTATGAACCCTCAGTAAAGACTACTTATTTCACATAACTACCAGCAGTAAAACTAGTATACTAGACTATCAAACATGATTGGATCCCCAAAGACAATTATGAAAGTGACCACATTGAAACATAGTAGTATACATTGTTGACTATGTAAGATGGTAAGATGGTCCAGTTATATGGCCTGGCAAGTCTCAAGGTAACTCCTAACTTCTACTTTTCTGATTAGATCACAGAAAACATGAGTAAATCATAAAGATTAGAAACCGATGAAAATCTGATCAGCAATGATTAGAGTCCAAAACAAGAAACCCAATACTAATACCGATTATAGAGAATAAGAGTGATCTAATGATCCTTGCCTCCATTCAAGTGATCAGCAAAATCAGCTATAAGCCCAACTGCAACTTGATGATTCTCGTACCCAAAGTTAAACTAGCTCATGATTTTTTCGATAAAAATGAAAGTATTCCTGTACAAGATTTATTGATTTACAGAAGGTGCATACCTGCCCGAGGACAAAAATGTAAACTAAGGAACACTAAAGTTCTTAAAAAACAAACTAAGTTCTAAAAGATAATAGAGGAGAAGACAAAAAACTTCATTATGGATTGGAAGTTGATAAAACTAATATAAGCTTAAATCCAGGTGAATGTGTAGATTTAACATCCAATCTTCCCAGGCAAATCCTTCTGTGTCTACATTTATATGTCCAAATTTTACTTCGAGATTTTGGGCAGTATGTCTCTGCGATTAATTAATAATTGGTCTGTTGGGTTGATTATCCATAATATACAGCAAGGCTCCGAAATTTATATTCTAATGTCCAAACTAATGAATATCCATGACAGATGAGTTCAGCTCTAATCTAAAAATATCCACTAAGGTTAAGCATAAGTAGTCAGGAACATATTAATATAGATTGCATGTCATGACTTGTCAAGTGCTGTATAATAATTTACAAACATCATATCTCTTGCTTATGGTAGTTGAAGTCTCGGTATACATAGAGAAAAGGCGCCACGCACCTTACAGTATACTATGAACTTGATAAGATTGTCAAACAATAGTGAAAGTCATCTAGGAAAAAGGTGTCATAGGATCCCACTGCAACATGAGAACTTACTGATTCCAAAAGGAAAAACCCCGCTCTCTTTTTACTCTTCTAATCTCAGGTTGGCGAAGAAAATCTTTCCTTAGCTGGTTTATTAGGTATATCTTTGATGTTCATTCTTAAAGAATAACTCTCTAATTTTTTGTGATATAAATCTGTCATCTGGTCCTCCACTACCTGTTTTCCAGAAAGCCACGCTTGAAGCATTTCACTTGTTTTTGATTCTGGGGGGAAACCTTTCTCCTGCATCTCATTGTAATATTTGTATGCTTCCCCCAGCTTTCCATTCAGAAATAGCCCGTGAATCAGTACAATGCACGAGCTACGATTTACTCCACTCTCACTGATCTCACTCCATAGCTTAAAGACAACATCAAGCTGTTGCCATCGACTGAACTTTGGGATAAAGGCACCGAATAAGCAGCCAACTAAATCATTGATCAAACACGCACTTCAAATAGAGAGCATTGATGATGATAATCCAAGACTTACGAGACCATCTATAGCGACTCCAGTTGCAAAAACGAAAAGACAGACAAATGAAGATCCAAGCAATTTTATCGGTCGATGTATTTATGACGTGGTTTTTATATACATAGGTCTTACTTTTAGCCTTATCATACATTCTGCTCTTACCCATTGATCGATAGTGAGGGAATTTTTTTTTTTATAAGAATAGTGAGGGAATTTTGGCTCTGTAATTATCTATAAGTAATAATGGATTAGGATTAGTGATGAATGGGCCCAAAAATACATGTACACACTAGGGACGGATACTTGCTCGCCAGAATAACTTAGACAAGGAATAAAGGGATGATCAACAAAGATCCGTATCTGAGAAAAACGAAAGGAGTTTTGCTTTAGAAAAGGATGAGCAAAGAAATGGCAACAAGGATGAGCTTTAATGCGACAACCACGATGAAGAGATTCAGTGTCAACGATGAAGAGCTTAGATGGGCCGACGAGATCTCTGTGATGAGTATACCTTCCGGCTTACTCGTACTAGGACGTCAAGTCTACTTCCCCCAATACTGACAGCAACGACCACGATGAAAAACTTCACCAGATTTTGCTTCGATTGAGAGTAAAGAGAGAAGAGTTCGATGGTTGAGCTTGATTCAGTAACTGAAAGGGACTTTAAATCTGGTAACAAAGGCAATGACGTTAATTTACAATTAAAAAAATAATAATTTTAGATTTTATAATTGTTTAATAATTTCTCAAAATTTTTTTATAATTAAATTTTTTGCTTAAAACTTCATTGCAATTTTCCTAAAAAATTATATATTTTTATTACATATCTTTCTTATTTTTCCTAAATATTTTCAATACTTATCTTTCATGATTTTAGTACTTAAAATAATCAAGGATTAGGGTTAAAAATATAAAAAAAGAGTTATAAAAAGTATTTTAAAAATAAAATTATACTAAAAATTAATTTATAATATTAAATATTATTAAAAGAATACTTTAATATATTAGATACATATTAACTTGACAAACTTTTAAAAGTTAATGCTCAGAATTTTTTTGTTTCACTTCATTTTCTTTCCCTCTCATCAAAGTTGATTCGTCTACCAAACAGTCCCCAATCTTAGCTAGTTAAGGAAAAGGGGACACAATTGTTTAGCCATTACAAGTCAGACAGATAACTATGCATATGTAAATCCTATATAAAGCATCAGCATAGCGTGGGAATTGTAAATCCATTAAAGGAATTGTAGCTTATATATATAAAAAAAAAAAGATTTGTACTGAAATTCACACGAAGAGTCATAAATGCCTCTTGTTTTATAAGAAAAAGAAGTCCACCGCCCCTAGTCAGCGCCTGACAACTGGCCTCTGACACCTCAACCTTCCCCGACGCTCCAACAACAAAGGTAATCATTGGGCTACAGGCTACCAATGGTTTTCAACGTCTATAATGCCAAAATTATTTAAGAAAAAATTCCTCTGGCGCTGGCGCTAGCCAATGTTGAAGTTCCAGTGCCGACGGCCGGTCGCCAACAAGGGGTGGTAGACCTTTTTTTTTTAAGAAAACGAGGGGTATTTATGACTTTTTGCTTGAATTTCAAAATCCCATTTGGAGATCTCAAATGTCACAGGAATTATGGAAATTCAAGAACCCTTGTCTTTTTGTAATTTTGATGTTCTTTTTGTGTCATTTGCCCAATCTTTTATGCTTTGTTGTTAGAGAAATCAAAACGCAGTGGACGTGCGTCAGACTTTTTCCTTTTGCCCATAGAAACAGTGATGACAACATAACTCTCCACTCCTTCCCAACAAAATGTTCCCTTTTTTCATCAACAAAATGTTCCTTTAACTTAGATTGGGCCTGTTTGTAAACTTTTATAATTTAAATTTTAAAAGATTTTTTAGGTTAAACTTTAATTTAAATTTTTTTAAAACAAACATTCATATCTATCTATAAGTGTTTCTAAATTAAACCATAGTTTAAAATAAAAATTTTAAATAAACTACTGATACTAGTTTTTAGAATAGTAAAAGAGTTTATAAATATCTAATTACTACTTTACCCTTAATTTTTTTTACATTATCTCACATCTCTCCTCTCTACTCTCTATCATCTCTCTTATCTCTTTTTCACAATCTCTCATCTATCATCTCTCTTTTTCACTCATTTTCTCTCTACTATTTTTAATAAAATCATACCCTTTCTGATAATTTTTTAATTATAAAAATTATTCTTATAATAACTATCTAAACACTCATTTATTCAGAATTATTTTTTTCTATAAGCTCTTCTCCAAAAAATTATTTTCTAAAAGCCATTTTTTTCATAAAACCCTTTTCTAAAATTATATCCAAATAGTATAGATCCTAGATATAATTTTGTTTACTTTTATTTTTTAAAAAGTAATGTGTACAAAAGTTAAGATATAGGTGGTTTTTTAAAAAAAATGATTATTTTATTTAAAAATCGTCAATTGAAAAAATTAAATATGGACTATCAAAAGTATATTTAAATTGTGTATATCTTTTTTTTTGTACGAAAAATTTTAAAAAGGGGTTGGGTTCACCCATAATCTAAGGGCAAAGTAAAGTCTCCTTTCTTTCTAAATGATACCAATATCGGGCTAACGAGCCGTCTATTATCTTCAAGTATAAATTTAAGCATACAAAGACTAGAATCTTTCCCCAAGTATTATGATTAAAATTATAATAAAGTGATACTCCCCAATGTATATCTTACTGCAATGATGATGAGTATTGAAACTGATTCCCATCCTCACAGTCATAACAGTAAAAATATCGCATGTCATCCTTAAAAACATGAGAAAATTAATGTTATCAGTATTCTACTTAAAATATTTAATTCCTTATACAAATGAAGTTCAAGTTGCTTCTTTTGAATAATAATCCAATTCAAATTTTCAATGCAAGTAGTATCTTGACTTACAAAACTAATGAAATCTAATAAAATGTCCTAAATTAATTGAAAACAACTACCATATTAAGTATCCAAGTTTGTTTTATGGTATCATATTCTTTAATCATAATATAATTAACTATTAAATAAAAATATTTTATAAGTATCAAGAAATATATTTTATATGAAAGATAAAATGTTTGGTCTTGCATTTGTAAGTTTTACAAAACCGTGTTTTGCTTCTAAATCCTTGCCTGACAAGAACCAACTTTGTCTTGCTTTTGCCGTGAAAATTTTCGCTTGATAGGTTGGTTCATTTCCTATTATCCAAAGGTATTTGGTTGAGACACTGGTGAACTAATCATAAAATAAGATGATTAAGATTCGATCCCCACTATATTAAAAAAATAGCCATAGCTAAGAGAGGTATCCCTAATCGTAAAGGTTAAAAGTCTTAATTTAAATTAACTAATTATTTAAATATCTGATAATAGAATATAAAAAAAAAACGTTAGATACCATACGGCCCAAGAGATTATTAAAAAAGAAGAGTCCATTCCATGTTTCCCGTTAGATTTTTTGCTTCTTTTTTTATTTGTATTGTTAGGAGCTGTTTGGTATAAGTGATATTTGGATAGAAGGGGAGGGAAAAGAATTTTATTTTGAGTTGAATTTAAAACAAATAAAAAAATTAGGTTAAAAGTTTTTAATTAATTTTTTTACTATTTTATCTTATATCTTCTCTTTATTAAAAATTTAAAACATTACTTCTCCAATTTTTTACATCAATCTCAGAAAAATTTTCTCCCCCATCCCAACAAAATAATATTGCATAATGTGCTTATTTGGAAATGCTCCAAATTTAGGCTTTAAAAGTTTATGGCTAAAATATTTATTTAAATTTTTTTTAAAATAAATAGTTATATTTATTCAAACGAGTTTTTGGATCAAACTATAGTTTAAAATTAAGGTTTTATATAATTTACTGAGAATAACTTTTTGAATGGTAAAATAACTTATGGTTATCCAGTTACTATTTTACCCCTACTTTTTTTCACACAATTCTTCTCTCTCCTCTCTCTTTTTACCCCTCTCATCTTTCCTCTTTACTTTCTCCTTTATCTTCGTCTTTTTACTTTCTCTTATCTCTCATTTTCTTTTCTACCTTATATCCTCTCTCATCTCTCTTACTTTTAATTAAACTATACAGTTTTTAATAATTTATCAATAATAAAAATATTTTTAAAAATAATTATTCAAATATTCATTTATTCAAAATTATTTTTTTTATAAACTCTTCTCTAAAAATATTTTTCTAACTGTTTAAAAATTCTTTTTTTTTATAAACTTTTTTTTTAATTCATCTAAATAGGCCCAATATTTTGAGAGAATTAATGTATAGTCTTATATGAATAACTTAATTATTACAAAGTTTCATGATAAATTAATAACATATAATAACAAAATCTAGTACAAAAAAAAAAAGGGGGTTGCATGTTATTCAAGTTTATAACAATTAAATTATATATGTAGGAAATAGTAGCTCTCCGTTATATTTTAATTTGTTTTTCATTCTTGACAAATTAAATTAAAAATTAAAAAAATAAAAGGAGAATTGTAAGAGAACTTTAGGGGAATGATAGCGGACATCATAATCAGCAAAACGAATGATTTCAGATTGGGTGGAGAAAAATGAAAAAGGCCAATACCAAAAATAAATAAGTAGGAAACCTAAATACTGGTCCTAATGATGTGACGTAAAGGAAAGGCACTACGAGGGGAGCTAAATGGCATCGAAGCATTTCATGGCTTGTGTGCTAAATAAAATAACAGTTTTGACGGTTTCTTTGTCCTTGCATTGCATGGTTTTTTTTTTTTTTAAGAGAAGTTATCAAGCTGGATTTCTCATTCAACCAGATAAAGCAGTGATTTAATAGGCAATTCTCTAAATATAGTTGAATTAGAATTATAATTATAATTAAAATAATATAATTTAATTAAGCTATATATAACTTTTAAAAAAAATTATATTTAAATATAAAAGGTATTAATTTACAAGTAAATAGAATATTTATCATAATTTAAATAAATCAAGTTATTAAAATATAAATATGATAAATTGTTATTATTATTTTTTAAGCAAAACAATATCGTTTCAAGCTCGGCAATGGAAAAAATATAAAATCCAACTCAATTAATTATAAAATCTCTTCATGGGATCATCCTCATGATTGATTAACTAATTCACTAGTCTAATCACTTGACCTAAATTAGATTTTAATACCATGAAAGTTATAATTTAAAATAGATACAAATTAAAATAGGAATAGTTAAGATAAGAATGTTAAAATAAATGTGTGAACATATTAGAAAATATAAGATTTATACTGAATAATATACATAGAAAAGTTAAAGAGAAAATAGTAAAAAATTATTTGAAGTTATTTAAATGCATGCAAAGAAAGCCAGTGGATGCATCAATAAGAAGAATATATTAAGTAGTATGGAATTCTTTAAAAAATAACAGAGCAAGACTAAGGATAACACTGGATAAAGTAATTGATTAGGATATATTTTATCTAAATATTTAGTAGTTGATAGAGCATAATAATGTCATGTAATTCATGTATCTAACCTCACCTAATGAAATAAAATTTCTTGTCGATGTTGTATGGATTAAAATGAAATAATTTCATAATTATTTAAAAAATCAACAATAAAATTTAATTGCTTACCTAGCAAATATTTAGGTGCGGCATTACCCATATAACATAAAAAACAAAATCAATCAATTTATTGTAAAACTAGTAATAAGATTAGGAGGAGAGAAAAGATGAAGACAAGAAAATGAGAGAAGTATCTTTTATTCTTTACTTACATTACAATACAAATGGCATGCCCTATTTATAGGCATAGTTTTACATGGGAAGTTGAAGAGGAAGAGCCTAGTGATTAATGGAGGAGTAATGACCTAGTGGAAGTTGTAAAGAAAGATGGATATGGATATCCATATTCTAATATTCATGACACTCCCCTTAGATATCCATTACTTAATAATGTGTCTCATTAAAAAAACTTCAACTAGGAAAACCCTGTGGGATAAAAACCTAGTGAAAGAAAAAGAGTACACATTTAATTGATACACTCACAGTGCTGTCTCATTAAAAACTTTGTTAGAAAAACCTAGTGAGACAAAACCTCAGTCAATGGAAAAAGAGTACAGCGTGTATCTACTCCCCATTTTTACAATGTCAATTGATATCTCTAAATCTGCGAAGTCCAATATCATGTATGAGCTTCTCAAATATTATTGCTGGAAGCGATTTGGTGAACAAATCTGTTAGATTTTCCTTAGAACGGATTTATTGGATATTAATTTCACCATTCTTTTGAAGATCATGTGTGAAAAAGAATTTTATAGAAATATGTTTTGTCATATCTCTTTTGATATATCCTTATTTTAGTTGGGTAATACATATAGTATTATCTTCATATAGGACTATTGGAATCATTTTACTATATGACAATCCACAAGTAATACGTATATAATGTATTATCAATCTTAACTATACACATTCTCGACTTGCTTCATGTATCGCTAGTATTTTTGCATGATTAGATGATGTGGCTGATATAGTTTGTTTCATTCACCATGAAATAACTGTACCATTACATGTGAACAAATAACCTATTTGTGATCTACCAACATGTGGATCAGACTAAAATCCAGCATCATTTCCATTTGAATAAAATAATCCCATATCTATAGTACTCTTCAAGTAACAAAGAATGTGCTTAACCCTATTCTAATATTTTCATGTTGGTGAAGAACTATATCTTGCTAGTAAGTTAACAACAAATGATATATTTGGTCGTGTGTAACTAGTAAGATACATAAGCGCATCAATTGCACTAAGGTAAAGTACTTCTAGGCCAAGTAGTTCTTCATCACTTTCTTAAGGTCTAAAAGGATCTTTATCTTTCTTTAAAGATCTTACAATTATCATAGTGCATAATGGATATGATTTATCCATATAGAAACATTTTAAAATTTTTCTCGTGTAAGTTTCTTGACACATGAATATCCCATTTTTTTAGATATTTAATTTGTAGTCCAAGGCAAAATTTTATTCTTCCCATGTCCTTCATTTCAAATTCTTTTTTTAAACAATTCACCGCTTTAGAAATCTCTTCAGGAGTTCCAATGATATTTATGTCATCGACATAAATAGCAATTATAGCAAATTTATTTCCAAATCTTTTTATAAAAATGCATGGACATATTTGATCATTCTTATATCCTTCTTTCAATAGATATTCACTAAGTCAATTATACCACATGGGCCCTGATTGCTTCAATCCATATAAAGACTTATTTAACTTAATTGAGTACTGTTCTTGAGAACTTGAATTGTATGTTTCGGCAACTCAAATCCGTCAGGGAGACTCATATAAATGTCATTGTCACGTGAGCCATACAAATAGACTGTAACAACATCCATTAAATGCAAATCAAGGCCTTCATTTACTGCCAGACTAATTAGATATCGAAAAGTAGTTGCATCTATCACTGGTGAGTATGTTTCTACGAAATCAATGCTAGGTCTTTGTGTAAATCCTTGAGCAACAAGTCGTGCTTTTTATCTTACTACTTCACAATTTTCATTTCTTTTTCTCACAAAAATCCATTTATATCCAACTGGTTTTACAACTTCAGGTGTAAGAACCACAGGGCTAAAAAATTTTCATTTTTCTAATAATTTTAATTCTGCCTCAATTGTGTCTTTCCATTTTGGCCAATCATCTCTTTGTTTGCATTGCTAATAGACTGGTTCATGATCCTTATAATCATTTATTGCATCAAGCGCTACATTATATGGAAAACTATTGTCAACGTTGACTTTATCTCGATCCCATCATATTCTATTGACAATATAATTTATTGAGATCTCATTATTTTCACGTATTTCAGGTACCGGCATTATCTAGATGTATTTTTTAATGAGAAGTAAATTTATTGAGAAGTAAATTTACCGGCATTATCTAGACGTATTTTTTAATGGGATAATCTGAAAAATGTGCTCTCAATCTAATTAGTTGAGCAAGTAATCTCGCAAACGCCAGGTTACGAGAAGATAATAAGCAAACATGCGACTATCTTGTCGATGCATCAATTAGAACCATAAAATATCTAAATGGTCTGCATGGTGGGTGTATCGGCCCACAAATATCTCCCTATATACATTCTAAAAATGTGAGAGACTCACTTTCTATTTTTACCAATGATGGTCTAATAATTAGTTTCCCTTCAGAACATGCATCACATAAGAAAATTTGGGATTGTGGAATTGATTGTCTTCTCAATGAATGTCCACATGAATTCTCAATTATTTTTCGCATCATTATTGTCCCAGGATGGCCTAATCGGTCATGCCAAATATTAAATTTATTCTCACTTACAAACTTTGAGTTTGCAATAGCATGTGTTTCAATTATACTAATAAATGTGTAGTACATTCCAGAGGAAAGAGTAGGGAATTTTTCAAGTGTGCATCATATTTTGTTTTTCTGAATATTGTATGAGTTGTTGCACTATTAACGAGACACAAATTTTTTTTATTAATGTCAATGAGTGCCATTTTTTATTAACAGGAACATAGCAAATTAAAAAGAAACACAAAAAAATTAATGAAAAGAAATACTCATAATTTTATTTATTGGGATAAATAACTTCATAGTAAATAGAAACCCTTTTTTTTATTGAGAGAATTATAAACTTTATTACAGCAAAAGGAAAACACACATAATCATAAAAGTTAACTTATTTTTGGACACTACCATCACCAATTAGGTGATCAATTCTTCCATTAGGATCGGCAAAAAAATCAGCAACATCTAAATGAGCCACATCCATATTGCCATAATCAGAATTGCTTTCTTCCACAGTAAAATTTGTTTCTATCTTTATCTCTTTGCCTTTATTTTTATTTTTCCTTTTGAGCGATTATTGGTATAGTTTAACAAAATGTCTTGGTGTACGACAAGTACGAGCCCAATGACCTTTGTCACCACAACGATGACATAAATTTTCAATATAATTATTATTTCCACTAGTTTCCTTTTTGTGGTTATTATCATTATTTGCCCACCTCGAGTGAGAATTATGACCACGACCATGTCCATGTGCACATCGACCACAGTCTTGTCCATAGCCACGGCCATGTCCACATCCACGTCCCCGACCACGGGATGATTCATTTGTCACTACATTCACTTCTGGAAATGCAGTAAAGCCAATTACACAGTGATTGCTTATTAAAAGCTCATTATTTTGTTCAGCCACCAAAAGGCAAGAAATCAATTCAGAATACTTTTTGAAATATTTTTCATGATACTGTTACTGTAATAGCACATTGGATGCATGAAATGTGGAGAATGTTCTTTCTAACATGTCATCATGAGTAATTTTCTCTCTATATAGTTTCAGTTGAGAACTAATTCTAAATAGTGAAGAATTATACTCACTGACTTATTTAAAATCTTACAAACGTAAATGCATCCAGTCATAATGAGCTTTTGGAAGAATCAGAATTTTCTAGTGGTTATACCTTTATTTTAAGTTGTTCTAAAGAACAAGTGGGTCTTTGACAGTTAAATACTCAGTTTTTAGTCCTTCATCCAGGTGGTGGTAGAGAAAGATCATGGCTTTAGCTTTGTCTTTGTTAGATTCATGATTGTCATCCTTAATAGTGTCTCCTAAACCCATGGCATCTAGATGGATTTTCGTATCTAGTATCTAGGATAGATAATTCTTTCCAGTAATGTCAAGAGCCACAAACTCAAATTTTGTAAGATTAGACATAATGATACTATTATAAAATGGAACAAAAGTAATAGAGATTGAGATTAAGAAGGTTGAGTAATTAGAAAATAATCAAACATGAAATTATAATTCAACATGGAAGTAATATAGAAATTTACTTTCCGATGATAGATCTTACAATAACGTCAACTTTTAGAGCAGTCGTGCTGATAACGTATTGTAAAACTAGTAATAAGATTAGGAGGAGAGAAAAGATGAAGACAAGAAAATGAGAGAAGTATCTTCTATTCTTCACTTATATTACAATACAAATGACATGCCCTATCTATAGATATAGTCTTACATAGGAAGTTGAAGAGGAAGAGTCTAGTGATTAATGGAAGAGTAATGACTTAGTGGAAGTTGAAAAGGAAGAGTATAGTGATTAATGGAAGAGTAATTACCTAGTGGAAGTTGTAGAGAAAGATGGATATGGATATCCATATTCTAATATTCATAACACAGCTATATTTATTTACAATTTATATTAAAATATATTATTTTTAAGGAACAATTACCTTTTTTTATTATTTGAATATCCTTATGTAGATGCACTTATTGTAATTAATTTTAGATTTTAAATGATAATTTTTATATAGTTAAAATCTTACCCAAATTATGCAAGATTATTTTAAAATTTAATTCAAATATGATGTGGAGTTTTGTGCTTTGTATAGGGTTTAAAATGATTTGCACTATTTATAACTTACTAGTAGTATACTCACATGGCTATCTATAAATTTCTTATTATATATACAAATATTTTACTTATAATCCCATCAATACAACTATAACTAAAACTAGTAAAATGGGTCAGCTCACCACAACCCCCAGGCTATGAGGGGACGAGCTATGTAACCTATCACTAAAAACTAGCCCCAAGTCCACCTCATTTAGGTGGTGGACTAGCCCATTAGCCTTCTATTTTTTTTAAAAGAAAATTATTTTTTTAAAAATTATTTCTAAATTTTAAATTTAAATAAATATTAACAATATAATATTAATCAATTACAATATGTTAATACATATTAACAAATCAGTAATTATTTTTACTAGTATTTAATAATAAGAGTATTTAAAATAAATCTAAATAAGATAAATAATAATATATTTTAAAAAAAAAAGGGTTGCGGGTTAGCCTGCTTCAACCCGCGAGCTATAAGGGGTAGGCTCTATAGCCCTCCACTAAACATGATAACTTTTAGCCAGCTAGAGCCCACCCATTTAGATGATTAACCCTGTTTTATTAACTCTAACTATAACAATTGAACTAGTCTTCAATGATTATTTGTGTGTGTCATCTTTATGATTAATATACTCTTTTGCTATTATAAAAAAATATACTCATTTGCTTCTTATTGTGAGGGCTATTTATTTAATTTAAAAAATTAAAAAAATTATTTAATTCTAATATATGTGATATAATCTTTTTAAAATATTGATATATAAAATTAGATTAATATTAATTTATAGATTAAATAAATTAGTTTGAGAAAAATGATAAATATAGAAAATAAATAATTGAATTAAATCTTATATTCATGAGGAAAAATCTCTAAACAAAGTAAAACTTTTTACTATTTATGGAACTTTTATGGAATTTTTTTTTCATAATATATCTCAAAAATAGTATTCTCACCTCTTTATTGAACTTCATAATTGAATTTAAAATTGTAGAAAAAGGAGTGAATGTGTCTCGTAAGTTGATTCAAATTGAATATTGAGAAATTATAATTGACAAGGTAATTATGAGATGATGAGACGTGCTTTAATAAAATTTCCCTTATTATTATTTAACGTAAACGTGAGATTATAGACTTAGTTAGGTAATGAACCTATCGGACAATGATTGTGTTTTGTACAAAACTTATCCAATAATTTTTGTAAACGACTTAAAGTCTCTCAGTGATGAATTACCATTTATAACAATATTATTTTCTTTTTGTTTTAAAAAAATTGAAAAATTATAATCTTTTTTCAAAATTATTTTAAAAGATGCATTACGTTGCCCAATCTGCTCATAAAAGTTAGGTTATAATTTCATATAATACTTTTAACCAAAATATTCTTTTATTTATGATTTATAAAAACAACAAGTATTAAATATATCCTTAACTTACAAAAATATCTTTAAAAATAACTTAATGCTTATAGTTTCACTTTACTTTTAATTAAATCTCTATAATTTTTATTAGAGTTTTACAATTTTTTTAATTATAGGTATTAGTCTCTATACTTATATAATATATTAATTTGGACTAGTGTAGATGTTAGCTAGATAAGTGAAATATTGCCACAAAATACAAAAACAGAATGTTTTAAACAAAATAAAATGATAAAATAAATTTTATTTATTATCAACATATAAAAATTATTATGCTCTTTATCTAAAAGTTATTATGTTGATAATTGTCTTCTTACATTTATATATAATATATAATATAATTGATTTTGATTTTACTATTTATGTTGAGTGAGAGCTATATCATCAGTTACTAATCATTCTTCTTTTATAAATTATAAGTATATGGATTAATATTTATAATTAAGTAAACTATAATGATATAATAAAAAGAAAAAAATTAAAAGATCTAATTAAAATTGAGATAAAATTATATATTACTTTTTTTTTGTATTTTTAATAAAAACATTATTTTTAAGAATAGTATGCTTATCTTTTAATGTGTATATTAGATATAAAATTAATTTAATTTATTTTTTTAAACTTGTATAGTAATTTACCTAAAATTTTTTTATAAAAGACAAATTATATTAAAGAAAATAAAACGATACATCACAAAGCCAACCTCACCATAGAAGATAAATGATTACTTATATTTTTTACCTAATAAACTTGAATGTCAAATAAGTAAACTCAAATGATTGACCACGTTTGCAGTTTTCAAAAATAATTTACTCAAATAAAATTTAAAATGATTACTTATATTTTTAGACAAATTGTTAGGGGAAAATGATAAAGACTACTTAAATGTAATAAAAATGAGCACCTATTCTAAAATGTATAATTAAATACCTCTCTATTCATGTCTCCACTGCCTTTATTTAAAGTTATTACAAATTAATTTTTTAATATTAAACTAAATTATATAAAATTCTCATGAACTTTAAATCATATAAAAAAAATTCTTCTAATCTTTCAAACTTAATAATGAACCTATTTAAACTTTCAACGGATAAACTAACAATAAATAAAACTACTATATTTGCATAAATAAAAAAGTTTAGGTGGGATTTATTTTAAAATTTAAAAAACTTAAAGGAGGTTATCTACATAACATAAAAATTTAGAAATTTATATACTCTATAATTTTGTCTTAATGTTATAAAATAATTTTACCTTATTTTTATTCTTAAAATATTAATTTCTATAATTATTTTCCTAATATTATCATTAAATTTTAAGAATAATTATCTATCATTTTATATTAATATTATAAATTATGAAATATAATACTCCTCTAATATTTAATATATATTTTAATTAAGGAGTTAATATAGATAATAAATATAAATTTATTTTTTATATTTATTAATTTATTTTTAAATTATTCTATTAATATAATTTAGTAATAATTAAGAAAAAGTATGAGAGAGATAAAAAAGATAATTATAATATTTAAAAAATATATTATATTAATTAATTTTTTTAATTTAATTAAATTAATTAAATAATTTATATATTAAAAATAAAAAAAGTAATAAGGATCCACTTTGGCCATACACGACAATAATTAGCTCGTTCAACTCCAGTGCGCCTGATCCAAGAAAGCCCGCTCCTTCACCGCCTTTTCCCCGCAACCCAGAACTTTTTGAAATTTCGTTCTCTGACCAAATTACCCTTTTCTTTTTGAAGAAATTCCCTCCAATGATGACATATACTCCGACTAAGGAAAACTGAACTGTCCCGTTTTCCCTTCACTTGCTTTACCGCGTTGGCCTTCGACCCAGCAAGGGAGCGTTACGAATCTCTCGTTGTTCAAAATCTGTTTGAAATTTGAATTTTCTTGGTCAAATTCGACACCTCTCTTTAATGGTATGTCATTAACTCCTTGATTTTGGTTTTAATTTTCTGATTTAATCTGAGCAACGGTAAGTTTCCCATTTGAATTTTGTTTTCTTGGGGCTTGATTTCAGTTTTCTTGTGCTGTGTGTGTTACGTTTGTATGCGTTCCATCATCTTATGGTAGCAAGTAGTCGAATGGGTTGTTTTCGTTTCAATATTTTCTGTTTGTTTACTGGGAAAGTGGACCAACCGTAAGAGGGAAAAAAGTTTTCCTGTTCATTTTGAAGTTGTATTGAGCAATGGAATTATACTGATTTCCAGTTTTCTTGCCTTTTAAAACATGAATCGTAAGTGATACAACTTTCTCTCTCTCTAATTTTGTTGGTTTTAGTAGTTGAATGGTTTTTTTTTTTTTTTCGAGCTCAGGGTTGCTTACTAGTTTTTCCCGTTAAATGGCTTGGAGGAAATTGGTTCAATTTTCAATCTATGTAGCGGTAAACGCTAGGAAATAGTTCTTATTGTTAAAATTATTGGAGGGTTTCTCGACAATTGGCCTTTTTTCTTCAAAGTAAGCATGTATGTTTGAATTTGGATTAATCATAGCATGTTCATCATCTTAGAAGGAGGGTTTTTGGGTTTAGATGCCGATGAAGTTGGGGACAATTTACTCTTTTTAGTCACTGAAGCTGCTCAGTCTGATCGTTCTGAAGGATTCTCTGAATAATATTAAAATAAAGCGATGACTTACATGTTCTCGGCTTTTTGATAGATTCGTTTTTATTTTGAATAAGAAAAGGGCGCATAACTCAATGATTCACTCGTATCTCACATACTTCTCACTACTTCTTTGGTCATTTCACATTGATTATGGTTCCCTCTACTCCTTTCTCTCTTTTTCTTTGGGCATGCGTTTTGCACGGAATTATGAGATGAATCATTCTGTTTATGGTCATTGAATAGCGTGGCATCTTAAAAATTTAATGTTATATGTACAAGGCTTCTTATAAATTTCATATTATATATAGATATAGATATGTAGATACTTTTTATATATATTTATTTATATTGCCTTACCTTCTTTCCCAATATGTGGCTTTCAACTCTTATTTGTATTATCTGATTTTGTTTCTTTTACTGCTGTGACAGTTCATTTTGCTTGACCATTCTTTGGGAGGTTAAGATAAAGGCATGAAAAGCTTCCTAAAACTGTTCTGTTCTGTTCATATTTGTATAAAACCCTATTTTGTTCTCTGTATTCTGTATCTTTCAAATAAAAAATTGGTGTTTGATCTTAGTTTTTCCATATCATATTTTTCTCTTTTTTGCTGACTTAGTGCCTGTTTGGAAACTACGGAAACGTGGTCTCAAAAGCCCTTTTAAGGCAAAACTTTAGTTTGGAGAAATTTTAAAACAAATAGTTATATTTGTTCAAACGGGATTTTGGACTAAACCATGGTTTAAAATCAAGGTTTCAGATAAGCTGGTCAGAGTAGATTATGAAACAGTAAAAGAGCTTATGAACTAACCATTTATTATATTACCCCTACTTTTTCTTATACCCTCTCTCCTACTTTTTCTTACACTCTCTCTTATCTCTCTTACTTTTTCTTATACCCTGTCTCTTTTCATTCTTACACCCTCTCTCCTCTCATCTCTTATCTCTCCTCATTTAATACTCATACCTTTTTTCGTAATTTACCAATAATAAAAGTACTTTTGAAAATAACTATCCAAACACTCATTTATTCAAAATCACTTTTTTTTCATAAACTCTTCTCCAAAAGCCCTTTTCTATAAGTTGCCTAAAAGTCATTTTTTTTCATAAACCCGTTTCCAAAATCCTATTCAAACGGGCCCTTATAGTTAAATTACGTAATATGAACATGGTCATCTATCATATTTGAGTATGTTAACTTTTTCCCCTTGGTCCAACAAAAGGAAAAAATGGGTGAGAAAAGTTATGAAGTCCTAAATATTGATTATTGAACTTGCTTAGGGCTGTCAAAATCAGTCAATTCCCCTTTGGACCCATAAAATTAGTAGCTTGCGTTTAGATTTTACTTCTTGGTTTTGAATTGTGTCGCAAAAACATGCAGTCTCTACATAATGGCTTTGGATTTCTTTAAAACTAGGAAGCTTTGAAGCATGTCTTAAAACTTGCAGATTCGTAGCGATTGAAAATGAGACGCAACTCTTTATTACTATTAATTAAATTTACCATCTTTTGTACTAATTAGTTGCAGAATTGTTGGTCTCATCTTGTGTACTTTCACCTACCAGCATGGCTTACATTGAATCATTCCCTTTCTTTCATTAATCTTGTATTCTAGTTATGTAATCTACATCTACTATGTGCAGCAGTGGTGATAGAAAATAATGGAAAACATGATCTCGATAAGAAACTCAACACTAAAAGCTTAAACTTACACTATAACCTAATTTAAATTGAACCAATGTCATGCTTCCCTTGGTGAGTCAAACCAGCCTATTGGCACCTCAGCCAAAAGGAAGGTTTATTATTATTAATATTATTTTTGTGAATGGCTTTTGTTTGGGCTAGTTATTTTCCTATTTAATTCAGTCTGTTAAATTATGTTATATGAGCATGCGTAAGAGTTGCGGGTTCAAATTTCATTTCCTGTGTATGTAGCAACCTAATTGGAGGGGTCTACTCTTTTCCCTAAGTAGCCTGGAGGAGATTAGACTCTGTTGTCGGTGAAGTACACTCCTTGTGCCTCACCAAAAAAAAAACATTAAAAGAATAGATAGAGCTTATTTTTCTTTAGTTATAAATTGTAAAGTATATTTTCTCCATGACATCCTTTTTCTTCTTTCAGTTATGTTCTTCATCTAATTAAATAATTGTCCTTATTACTATTGTGTATAAGCTATATATATAAATTCTGAACTGATATTGGCTTTATGTGTTTTTAGGTTCAGTGAGATCTGAGTTATTGGCAGGTTGGTTACTTAGATCCCGGAAAGCTGACCACGTTCATGAGATTGTGTTAGAATTACAAAGTGTCATTAACACATGAAGAAACTATTCTTTTTTAAATCTGCTGCGTCTAGCAGTGGGAACAATAATGCAGTTCCCCCAAGACCCACTAATAAGCAGATATGTTGGGAGAACTCATCAGAAAGTGGATTATATGGTCAAGCTCATGGCAGAGCCGAGGATAGCTTCCAGAGTCCTAAGGGATTGTTCTCCAAATCCCAGAAGCATGGATCGGATAGCGGGGGTTCAGGTAGTGGGCCAAGTCTTAGAAGGAGCAGGTCTTTGTCAACAGCAGCCTATCAAGTCAAATGTGATAATAGGTCTCCTAGTTTCATTTCAAGCGATCAATATCACCAGTATGATAATTCATCTCAGTAAGTATTCATATCACCTAATTCTAAAGCTTATATATATATATATATATATATATATATATATATATATATATCCTGTAGAAGCTTATTCCAAATTGTTTATATTTACATTTCCCCCTTTTTTTGCAGAGATTTCTTAGTTTCTTCTAGTTATCGGACTCTTACTCCTGAGAAGAAAAGGCAGTCGTCTACCCAAATTTCACATGGAATTGAGAGGCCTGGCTCAGCTAGCTCTTCAAGGTCTCATAACGATTCATCTGGGAACTCTTCCACTTCTTCTAGCAACATTTCAAATAAGATTGTTGACCGTTACATTGATGGAGAGCAGCAGCCAGAAGAAAGTAGGTCAAGGAAAAATTTACAGAAAAGTTGTGGTGAAAATGGAAATTATGGTACGAAGCTTCCTCCGAAAGTTCAGTACACAGCACCTAATTCACCAACTGATGGTGGTGCTAGATATAAACCAAGAACTCATTCGTTTGGAGAAGCTAAAGGCACTGATATTCACTTCTCATCCAAAGACTGGAAAGAAAATGGGTTTGCACATGAATCTCCTCGGAGCCTAGCAAAAAATGTCATTGAGAGACTTTCACAGTTTCATTCTTTCTCCAAAATCAGTTCAAAAGAGGTTGGTCTTGATAATCCAATTACAGTTGAAGATATATTTGCTAGATCTGTACATGAATGCTGTGAGTCAGATCCAGATGAGGCTCTGCCAAAAGGTTATTCTTTTGATAAACTTCGCGGAGTAGCAGATGGTTATCATAGCGTTGATGATCAAACATTCCAGAAACATGATGTTTTCGCAGCAGCCAACTGTGAGGGCTTAAGCTGTGTTGTCCTTGAAGAGGTTGTTGATGCAGGGCTACGAAGAAGATTAAAGGATGTCAAAGACAGAGTTACTCTTTTTTCCGAGGAATTTGAGAGAGAAAGCTATCTTCTTGATAGTGGTTTTGATGCGTCTGTGCTGGTTCAAACAGTCAGAAACCTAGAAGAGGAGAGGTTAAGTTTGGCAATGGAAGTTTCAGGTCTTCTTCAGTCTCGCATTGCTGAAAGAACATCTACTAAGGAAGAGCTTAGAAGCTTAAAGGAAGAATCAGAGTTACAGGCTCGACGGCAAGAAAAGGAAAAGATTGAGATACAGTCAGGATTGGAGAAGGAATTGGACAGAAGGTCAAGAGACTGGTCACTTAAGCTTGAGAAGTGTCAGTTGGAAGAACAAAGGCTTCGTGAACGTGTTAGAGAGCTTGCTGAACATAATGTATCGCTTCAAAGGGACGTCTCATCCTTTAGTGACAGGGAAACAGAAACCAAAAAGCTAATAACTTGTTCTGACCATCAGCTCAAGGAAATGACTGAAAAGATGGAAGAAATGAAAGAGCAAAACTTGTATTTTCAACAAAATGTCTTAGAATTACAAGAGAAATGTAAGATAGTAGAAGGAAACAGGGACATATACAGAAAAAATTATGAAGAGAAGGAGAAGGAATGCAAAGAGTTACACAAGTCCATCACAAAATTATTAAGAACATGCAGTGAGCAAGAGAAGACAATCACGGGGTTACGAGATGCATTTAGTGAGGACTTAAAGAAGAATCAATCTACGGAGAGGGTGGAGAAGCATGTTGCAAAAATGCAAATGGAGCAAATGAGGTTATCAGGGGTAGAAATGGCCTTGAGAAGGGAATCAGAATCTTATAGGATTGAAGCAGATTCTCTTCGCCAAGAAAATATAACTCTACTAAACCGCTTAAAAGGAGATGGGAAAGAATTTGTTGCTGCTACTTATAAGCTAGATAAAGAACTGTTGGCCCGTGTCTGTTGTCTGCAAAACCAAGGCCTAACAATGCTAAATGAAAGCTCCAACTTATGCTCAAAGTTGATTGAATTCATCAAAGGGACAGGAGGTCAGCTTCTTCAAGGTTCACGACAGGAAATGGAAGTCAAAATAAATAGTCTTGACGTCCAATTTATTGTTGAATCTGAAAGTAAAATTCAGGGTCTTAAAAGTGGAATTGAGGGCTTGACTAAGAGTTTGCAGATGATGTTGTCGTTGTTTGCGGAAAAGTCAAGTTCATTGACGACCAAACTTCAGTCACAGTTTCTTGATCCCCATAAACTAGCTAAATTGAATGATCAATTATCTGAGGTAAGTTACTGTTGGACCTTTATAATAAATTATCTTAAAGAAAAATGCAGAATGTAAATTATCTTCTGTTTATATTTAACCTTTAATTAATAGCATTAGAAGCTGTTTTTTTTTTTTGCATGTTCTTTTTATTAGAGACATATTAACTTTTTAAAAACTTTTTGTAGGATATAATAAGAACTGAACTTAAAGCAGAATGCTTGCTAACAAGTCTGTTGAGAGAGAAGCTGTACTCAAAAGAGCTCCAAGTTGAGCTGCTGCAAGCTGAACTTGCTACAGCAGTAAGAGGAAATGACATACTTAAATGTGAGGTGCAAAATGCACTAGCCAACCATTCATGTGTCAACCATAAGTTGAAGGACCTTGAACTTCAGGTCAGTCCCCTCTAACAATTTTCATCAATTTTATCATATGTAAGCAGGACTTTTCCGCTGAAAATGTCTTCAATGAAATAGAATAAAGTTGTGATAGTATTATTGTATAAGATTTTTTGCTTTGAAAAATTATTTTCCAACAAAAGAAGCAAAGCATTAGAGGGTTCCTGGCAGTACTTTTTGAAGTTGTTGTTGCTGGCACCTCTTCCCCCTGCTGCAAGATAAAGTATGAAAATTAATTTCATGTTCATGTGGAACAGATGTTGAAGAAAGATGAGAGCATAAACCGCCTCCAAAGTGATCTGAAAGAATCTATGAAAGAATTAGCAATCATTAAGGGAATATTGCCCCAAGTAACCGAGGAGAGATATCGCATGTGGGAACAAGTGAAGCAATATGCAGAGCAGAATATGCTATTGGACAAAGAGATCACTGACTTGAAGAAGAAGATAGAGGCCCTTGAAGAAGATATACTTGTAAAGGAAGGTCAAATAACAATATTAAAAGACTCCCTTGGTAAAAAGCCCTTTGATCTCCTTGGGAGTCCTGATTCTTTGCATGAATTTTTGCTTAACTGATTATTTTAACAGCATATTTTTTTTATAGGTCAAGTCACTACATTGTTCATAGTCATATATATTAATGAGGTTCTGAAGGTTCTTTTCTTGATTTTATACATGATTTTTTGCTTGCTTTATTTTGTAAAAGCTTTGTTCTCTTTCTATGCCATGCTATTATATCTTCTACTCTTTTCTACTTGATTGACTCTTGTTATCATCGATCATTAGAGAATATAAAACTTATAATCATAAGTTATAAATAGTATAGTGTGGCCGTGTTTCTCAACTCTATACAATGTATGAGACATCTATGTATTTTTACTCTTTAATATTTGAAGTGTATGATCGATCAACTTAAATCATTAAGGTGTTTAACTTGAGAAAAAGAATATTTTCTTTTTAGCCTCAACTTTAAGTAAATTTTTTTTAATGAAAAAATTATTCATGAGTCTGAAGACAAGAAAATTAAATATAAATAGGTTTTCTAAATTTTAATTACCATTAAGTCTCAAGAGTCGTGGTGTAACTTGGATTAGGTGTAAAATAAAATTAGTGTCTTTTAACCATATAGAACTTTGATAGTTGATTAATCATTGACTATTAGCTAGTGTGAATTGACTACTGACAAGTATTGGCTGATCAACCATTAAATAACTTTATTTTGTTTTAATAGGTTTTTAAATTTAAATATTAAAAATTTAATATTGACACTTTCATATTTATATGTGAAGTTGTGTTGTTTACTAGTAAAATTTATCAATTTAATATTTATAAGTCAAACTTTTATATTTTTACAAGTGGAGTAGTGTCATTTAAAAGTCAAATTTAATTTTGTGTTTATAAGTTGAGTTGCATCTTTTAGAACTAATTATGTGTGTTTTTCCATGATTGTACAAACTCTACAAAACTTATAAAAAAAGATACACCATTTGTAAATGACATAATTTAACCTGTTAAAATAAAAGTTTGACTTGTGAACATTAAAGTATAATATATATATATATATATATATATTATGTATTTGGAGAGAAATATTAACATTTTAATTATCAAAATAAAAGACAATGTGTTATTGTAAAAAAATTGTAAATACTAAAAAGACACTTAATTAGATAAATTTAATAGATAAAAATGTATATAAATTACAAATCATCATGTCAAATTTTTAACTAAATAGTATTACATAACTAATTGGATCTCATGTGCTGTATAATTTGGTCTCTAATTATGTCATGAACATGATTCATTTATCTTGAAGATGAGCTAGCTAAATTTGACGAAAATGCCTCACCAACTTAATAACTATTCTCTTGCTTAACTTTATACCTTCATACTGAGCTTTTATGAATTCCACATTAGTTCAGAATTTCTCTTAATAAAATTATGTATGGTCATTGTTGTATAAACTATGCGGACCTGTGTTTGATACTTCAATTTGGGCATACCTTGTAAGATTGCAAACCTATTCCTCCATACCTCAAAAGTTTTTTCTATAGTATACCTCAAACTTAAATGATAATAATTGAAGACCCCTAAAGTCTCCAAGGTATCGTGCTCACTTTTATACGGACCAAAATATCTATTTGGTATTGGATAGACAACATTGACCAAATAATATTTTCCTAATAAATAATAAAATTATTGTGATAACTAGTGTGAAACTGATACAAATATAAAATGAATATAAAGTAAATAAATTGAAGCAGAAGGAAATATACATTGAGATGGATGGGGAACATTCAAGAATGACGTTGAGATAGTAGTGTTAAACACACGAGCATCATGTGTACTACCTTACCATCCTGCCAACAAGGAAGTAAAGCACGAATCCCAATCATATATAGCCATGACATTCTGTGTTGTATATCCCCTTCTTCCAATAAATCTGGGTTGCTCAGAAAGACTAACCACATATGGTATATGAATGCCATCAATTACTCCGATTGTGTCCTTGAAAAATGGCCAATATTGTAAATCATCTCTTATTTTTGCATGGCATTCACGAAACGTAGGATCACTCGGCCAGCTATTTTCCCCAGATAGATTAAGGTAAGCATCTAATGCTGCGTGAAATTGCCTACTTATAAGTTTTCTTGAATGTCATTGAAATTCTTCTTGTATGATCGTATTACGTACTCCATGTCCAACTATGTTTAAGAACATTAGAACTCTGTAGCCCACATGTTCAACCAATTTAGACCATAACTGGTTGAATACATGCTTTTACATTCGAAACTTGAATCCCCTTGCAAAATTTCTTGCACCCATGAATAACCTGTTTGTTTACTAGTTCTAAGGAGCTCTTTGCACATATGGTGCTCCACATATTGACTCAGTGATGCACTTAACTCTTCATACTGTGTTATTTCTTCATGTAAATGGGAAAGTTATTGAGACTGTTCATCTTCACTATTCTACTTCCTCCCAACCCTCCGTCCACTCTGACATGAATTTATCGTTGGAATCCGCCATGAATTATTTAACCTGTGAATGTGGTTAAATTCAAGTGTAACTGTGTAAACATTCTTTATTGCTTTCCTTTATCAAAATCTATTTTGGCCTTACGTCCTATGTTACTTTTCCTCAGTTGTTGTTCATAATTTTATGAATATATATAATAAAAAAGAAAGCAATATTAAAAAAAAAAAACTCCATAAAATTCATATCATCTAATTATATTTCTTCACTACTTCTAGTTTCTTTTTTTAATGGAAATGGAAATTTCATTCAAAGTGTAATGAACAAATGAGTACAAGAAACATCAGAGACTAAAAGCCAGATAGAAAACAAAGAGTGAGGATTAGTTTGCTTCAAATGCACCAAGCGCAAGCAATCTTGTGAAAACAGAAAATACAAACTCTGTTCGCACTGCCAGTTAGTTACATAGGCATATTAGATTCAAGTGACATTGAATGGAACTGACACAAATCAAAAAAAGCACCAGGCTCTGATCTGCAGTTGTTACTTAAACACACGGGAGTCATGAGAAAAATAACGTTTTGTTTGATTTCTTATTCCCAAAAAAGTTAAGGTGCGCACTTTGTCTTAAAATGACTTGTGGTACAATTTATCTATAAAGTATTTAAAATAGTATAATATCATTTAAACTAACAAGAACATTTAACTTTAATTATAAAAATACTGAGTTAGCTAGATTTTAACTAAAATAATCTTACACAACATTTAAAAGAGTAGATGAGTTGGAGGCTTTTTTTTGACAAAAATAATGAAGTTCATTTTTACTTCTTCTTTCTTTTGATATATTTTGGTCCTTCATAGTTCAACAGCCTTCAACTTTTGATTGGCTCGCGACAACCCACATCAATCTAGCACTTAGATATAGAATAATAATGATGACAACTGACCTAAATAAAAGTAAGAGCAAAAATGAACTTTATTGTTTTTGTTAAAAAAAATCTCCAATTCATATACTTATATCAAATGTCATGTATGATTATTTTAAACAAATTCTAGTTGACTCAACATTTTAATAGTTAAAGTTAACTGTTCTTGTTAATTTGTATGAGACTACACTATTTTTAAATACTTTTTGAGTAAAATTGTACCACAAATTACTTTAGGATATTGAGTGTATTTGAGAAAATACTTTAAGACATTGAGCGCACCTTAACCTTTCTTAAAATATTTTTTTTTTGTTTTTTACAAAAAGTAAAAAAATTGTTTGATAATTAATTTTTAGTGAAGTGTTTGGCAAAACAAAATATAACAAATTATTCTAAAAAATAAAAAATAAGAATAACTTTAGAAAAATGACTAAAAACTCTCTGAAAAATAGAAAAACTTAGACTGGCACTCTCATATTTGTAAATGGCAACGAGTTAAAAATTCTGACATTTTAAAATTCTAAGTGAAAAGGCCAAAATGCCCATCCCCAATCATCTCTCCACTGTCAATACTTTCCCTCCTCTTCTTCTGAATTGACGTCAACAACGCTGAAAAACAACAGATCAGGGAGGAAGCACGACCAAGAACAAAGAGTTGAATTTGTTGCAAGAAATCTCGCACGACGCCGCCCACATGTTCTTCTTCACATGAATTAAGCAGCACATTTAAAATATATAAAAGCAAAATACCTCATATAAATTAATTTAATAAAAAAATAAAATTAATAAAAATATATAAAATATATAAAATAATATTTTTAATTATTTAATTCATATTATTAATTAAAATATAAAGTGAATAAAATTTTGATAATAATATCTATTAAACATGATAAATTTTTTAAAATAGATAAAAAATAATATAATTTATCGTAAAAGTTTCCATCTTGTTTCCCGAGGCTTAGATTCATAGATTCATAGACTCCAAGAACAATAACAAGTTAAGCACAGTGACAACAATAATGATACCAAAGGATCAAATCCCACCACCACAGCCCCTCAAGTTCGATAATGTTTCAAAGCCTCATCAAGCAAAATGCCCATTCTGATAGGAGTGTTTTCACAAGTTATTCGTATTTGCTGGTAATATTCCTCTATTAAAATTTAAAGGATAGTATTGTGATCTATGATAACCTTACGAGTGTCAAGTCAGCAAGCTAAGTGGTGTGACTTTATGGGTAGCATATGCTTTGCTGGATCGTTGCAGCTTCATCTTGTGAATTCGTAGGATCTGGAGGATCTGATAAAGAGAAAGGAGAGGAAGAGGGAAAGGGAGAGAGGAAAGAGGATGTGCATGTCCTGACACTTTTACATTTATAGATATTAAAAGTCCCAATTTAAAATTTATTTTCTCAAATTTTTTCCAATCATTTTCTCAATAACTTTTACCTATTTTAGTATTTATTGTCTTTAGTTATGTGAAATTAGAAAACATGTGTATTTTTAGAAAAAATCATTCAAATGGATTTTTTTTCTGTTTTTCCCCAAAATTTGTTCAAAAATAATTTCATAAAACCATTATAAGAACATAAAAAGTTAAAAAGTTAAAGTATTTTTAGTATCTTAAAATAATTTTAATAGTATAATTAATACTTTAAATTATTTAAATATGAAATTAGTACCTTACAATAATTTCTGAGATATAATCAACAATTTCTACTAACTTACGTTATTATTTTTGTCAATATATGGCCACATAGGCTCTTTTTCTTTGTCATTTTTAAATTCCACTTTGAAAATATTTTTTTTTTAAAAAAAAGATGACAACAAAATAGAAAAGGAATCTGGAGGTGGAGGTGAAGCTGAAGCTGTGACAAAGAGGAAGAGAGAATGCTTCGAGGGAGGTGCGTGCTGAAATTAGATCTTAAGGTGCATGAAAGGGTTTGGGTGTTCAATGGTCTGCTGGTGGGAAAAATTAGCCAGCCTCCACTTTGCAGCTTTGTATCGGTCATTAGAGCTTGATATTCCATCTTAGCCATTCTTGCACTATTCCTATATCTCTCTGGCATTTCTCACAAATCCAGGTAACACATTTGTTGGATTCTGGAATCATGTTGACAGGGTAAAGTTGAACATTTCAAAGCATAAAATTATGATGTTACGAGATCCTGTGGACCTTAGACATCTCTTGAAGTTAGGCGGAGATTGTTCTCTAACATCTTTTGAGAGGATTGTCAAAAAGGATCAGAGCTGGGTTTCTCTGGTGTTCGGCAACACAGAATTATTAACACAAGTAACCGGGATAATGTATCTCTCAACACTACTCAGATTCTACATTCATCTCTTGATGCTTTTTGTGCTTTTATGATTGGCAAAAAATTGCATGTTTGGAGATTAGCCAGATATTCAACTACTACAGGTTTCTCTTCTTCCAAACACAAGTCTCCTTCAAAATCCTCCTCATATTTTCGCTGGATTAGAAAATCTAAGGAGATTCATTGTGAGCATAAGCAAAACACTAATCTCAAGAAAGAGAATCAGGGCGATGAAGAAATAAAAAAAAAAAATCTATTGATGTTCAATCTCCGAGTTGTGTGGTTGATGATGGCCAGAATTCTTCCCGCTCTTTTCGATCTACAAAAAAAGATCTTGAGATTCTCCGGTCACTGTAGGTTTTTCTGAAAATAAACTTTTTATTTCTAAGAAAACAGGAGGTGACAACTATAATAGTGTTTTCCAGAATACCCCTCAAGCAAGATTGACATTTCAACCCAAGTCGAAGAAACTTAAAAGAGCTCATTCTGAGGTTATCTCGAAGAAGAGAATCTTTTGTGAAAATTATGTTGATCTATGTCCACCACTAAAGAAGGTGTTTCTGTCCAAGTTTAATTTCGTTCAGGCACAGGAATATATATTGGAATTCCTCAATTCCTCAAAATTTCGAGATCAAGTTTCTTTTTTGACTTTAAATTCTTTCAATGTGGCTAGGGAGGCGGCCCAAGGAAAGCTTCCCCACGCACCATGAAGATCCTAAGCTGGAACTGGCGTGGATTCAGGAAAGCCACGGCAATTCAAAGAGGCAAGCGGCTTATAGCACAAAACTCCATTGATTTCATTTTTCCTTTCTGAGATCATACTTAGTGTTGATGCTGCTTGTAAATCTCTTGTCAATTTAGGTTATTCTAATTTTGTGGGCACTGATGCTGTCAATAGGGGTAGAGGGACCTTACTTGCCTAGTCATCCTCTTTTGATGTTGAAATTCTGTATCTGTCTCCCCATGTTTGGCACTGTTTGATTTCCAACTATAATACTCTACCTTCCTGCTATATCCTTTGTATATGGTCCTCCTATTCAACATCACAGACATCTGTTATGGGATTGGATGAGATTAACTGTGACTCTGAATGACAAACCTTGCTTATTAATTGGAGATTTTAATTAGATCCTTCATTCACAAGACAGGCTCAACATTAATGCAATCTCAAGTAGTATGATTGAATTTCACAGTTGCATTGAGTCTTGTAATCTTCTTACAGTTATGCAATATGGCCCTTCCTTCACTTGGTCTAACAATCGCAAAGGCTCCGACTTGGTTATCGAATGTCTTGATCGTGCTTTCTGCAATATTCAATGTCAAAATCTTTTCCCCATGTCACACTCTGCAACACGAGCTCTGGCTGCGTCTGATCATGGCCCTATTATTTTCTCTTCAAAGGTCATTCACCATAAACATATATTCAGAAAATTTGAAAGTTCAATGGTATCACTTCCCTAAATATGAGAAGATCATCACTGATAGCTGGAATCAACAAACTCTTGGGTCTCCCACTTATCAAGTCCATGGTAAGCTTAACAGAATGCTCTCAACTCTTCTTCAAGGGAACCTGTCAAATTGGGAACCTGTCTTATCGAATTTCCATGACTGAGAGCCATCTTTCAAAGCTTATGGAAAAAATTCCTATTAATGCTGCTGTACCAACAAACTTTGAAGCTGAAATTGGATCAACAAAACACCAACTGGAATTCTTATACGATTGGGAAGCAAGTTTATGGGCTCAAAGAGCTAAGATTGATTGGCATGTTAAATGTGAAAGAAACGCAAAGTACTTTCATGATAATGTTAATAGAAGGAAAGCTCGAAATAATATTCGTGGCTTGTTTAAGCTGATGGGAGTTGGACTGATGATCCAAAGGAACTAATGCTAATGACTTATCATCACTTTCAGGAGGTTTTTTGTTCTGTTGGCTTACCCGATACAGATAGCATTATCAATGATTTGTCTGAACTTTCAGTTCCTGTTATTTCTCAGACAAAATACCAAAATCTGATGCTTCCCATTTCAGCTAATGAGATCAAACAAGCAGTCTTCAGCCTTCCAAAATACAGTGCCCCTGCTCTAGATAGCTTTCATGCTTCATTTTATTAAAACCACTGGAATCTCATTCAAGTTGATGTTATCAATAGGGTCCGGCATTTTTGGGACTTGGAGCAGATAATTCTTCTATAAGTGCCTTAGAGCTTCTCTCATATGGATCCGGAACTACATCTCCACCAACACTATTAATAAAGACACTTCAAAAGTTTGGTGTATCAACCGAGGCTTTATCAATCTCTATAATTGCTTTTAGTTCTGTTTCTTTTGGTTGTTTTTGAGACTTTGTTGTGATCTTAATGATATTTTTTCTTTTCTTAAAAAAAGGATAATGGTTTATCAAGATTAAGAGAAATAGTTTGATTTGATTTCTTTTTAGAATATTTTATAATAGTTTGTAGCTTTAGTTTGTTAATATTTATAATTTGAATTAAAGATTTTATAAAATTTATTATTATTTTATTGTTGTCTATTCAAAAAGAGGTTGAGAAATATTGAAAACTTGAAAAGAGGCCTAAGGGGGCAGGACTAGAACTATGAGATTAAGGGTTAAGTTTCATAAACAATATTATTTTAGAGTAAATGCCCCACCATTTTAGATTGAGTCCATCAAGTACCGATTAATTAAAGCCATACCATATTAGATCAAGTGTGGGTTTTCAATTTCATGACTTCGTTACCAATAGGGTTAGATCTAGTAAAAGAGTTAATCTCTCACAACGTGACGAATTAATATTCGAATATCTGTCAGGAGAAATATCTATATTTAGTGTTCGACAGTACCTCAAATAGAATGATACCTATGTTTAGCAAAAAAATAATAGAGAAAGAATTCATAACTCTGTTTGGCCAACCTAGACCGATTGACTTGGCCTGAAAACTAATGATTCACCACTTGTGCAATTTGGTCAAATCCCTAATGTAACATTTCAATTTTTGGATGGGACTTAATTTGCCAGCAGCGTCCTAAAGGAGAACACAATGTCAATTAGTAGACCTAAAAAAATGAAACAAAGGATTAACTAAGGAGAAATAAATTGTCAATTGTTTTGAAAATTATTATAAAATAAAAATTAAATGAACTAAAGAAATTTTAGTGAATTCCACAATATTAACAATAATATATCAATATAGTTCCAAGTGTATCCAATTACATTTCATATGTCCAATGACCCAAAACTATTCACAATCAACAAACTAGCATATATAATAAGTGGAAAGTGGTTAATTCTCATTAAAATAAGGATAAATTACCACAATAATTTGTCTCATGCTCAAATCACCAATCACAAATAATCTAAACAAACAAGTAGTCACCATACATTATTTCCAACTAACTGAGTAGTTAATGATACAATTAAATGTTGTACCACTCCCTAATTAACCTAAATCTCACCATATACTTAATTAAACCAATCCAACACTTAACTTGGGGCCACTGTAGCTCAATCAATTGATCAAAATCCACAATTTACAACTTAAGATTCCAACCTCAAATTACCCATTTGTGAATTTTGAATTCTACTAACAATCTAAATCAGTTAAACTTAAATTCTAACTCATATTAACATAACATAATCATCAAACCTCATTTTCAATAATCACATTATTAATATCAACTGAAAACCTAACTCAAAAATCAAACCCTAGCTCAAACTTCGCAAAAACGTAATCCAACATTAAACATTAATTTAGTTATCATAAACTCATTTAAACTCAATGTTTGGTGAAATATTAAGACATAAATCTAACTCAAATCCTAAATTTTTAAAACTTGAAATATGAAAAATAAATTTGGAAGAAAAAGGGTTAGAATCACTTACCTGAGTGTTAAGAACCTAAAAAATACTCTCAATAGATCAAAAATCCTTACCCTAGTATAGCCCAAGTCGCCACCTCTCCAAAACCCTATTAAAATTTTCGTCTAAAACTGAATTTATAATGTTAGTATCGTTGTGTTTGCATGGTAAACAACACAACTCGAAACTCCAGAGTTTGCAAGTTCTCCAAAAATTGTCGTCAATTCCAACCCTAATCCTTCTAAATCTCAAGCGTCGATTAAAACGCTAAATTTACCCACAAATCAAACTTAGATAGCACTAAACCTTGGATTTCAAATATAGGATGTTACATATTAGTATACAACAAACAAGTGGTTGATCAACAGTAATTATAGGTTTGACACCCTCTAACTATCGTAATTCTCACTAGTTCCATAAATTAATTGATCCAACACTAAATTTAGTGTCATCATAACTCAGTTGACTAATCTAAACTATTTAATAACTCCCCATTACACAAATCAATCGGAATTCTCAATTTACAACTTAAAGTTCCAACCTCAAAATACCCATTTGTAAAATGTCAAATGAAGTGTTTTATATAAGCTTGCTGAATTACATGTTTTAATCATATCAAATGTGATTCAAGTTGCTTCTATTAGTTTAAATGATGCCAAAATTATTAAATCTATGCCAAGTTTGATGGATAGTGTGTCTTGTCAAATGATGTTTAAAACAATAAAAAAGTGTTTATGTGTTTAAATACTATTAAAGAAGTTAATCGAATTAATCGATTAGTCAGTCTATTAATGTTAATTAATTGATTGGTTGTTCAATTAATAAAAGGGCAGTATTCTATGCTAATACAAAAATATTAATTAATTGATTAGTTAATTTATTAACAAGTGTCCATTAATTGATTAAGTGTTATATTAATATCGAAAGCTTGCATTCTAGAATTGAACAGAAAAATCAAATAATATATTGGCTAATCGATTAATTATAATTAATCGATTAGTTATTTGATTAATTCTTTGAGAACAAATTTTCTATTAAACAAAGATAATACTTTTAATCGATTAATTAATCGATTAATTTATATTAATATGTTAACTGTTTGATTAATCTATGAAGTATCAATTTTATGAAATTTAAATATAAATTAATTAATTGATTAATTTACATTAACATATTAACTATTCAATTAATCTATATTGAAATATTTTCTTATTCAATTCTTCCAGACACATTATTCAACTAGGCAATCGATTAACTTCAGAAACTTTAGAAAATTTCAAATATCTCTCTGTTTAAGCTAAAAACTGATTTCATATCTTCATAAATTGTATATGATTAATTTAAGTGATAATATGCTTATGTTTCTCATTAATCTTCAAGATAAACCTTTTGAGAAACTTGTGTTTATAAAAGTACATCATATATGCTTTAATAATCAAATTGGTATGATGCTTTATTTTCTGTTTCACAAATTAATTCAAATTAATTGATTGGGTAATCGATTGATATCACATCCTGATTTTTTCTTATCTGTATAGAACAGACAATGGAACCTTTAAGGGACAGATAGAGGAAAGAGTTTTATAAGAGATTGTGATGATGATAAGAAGAAATGATAAAGGCTAGATGAGTTTTGAAGGAAGGAAAGGGATTAAATTGTAAATAATAGAAGGCTCAAGGACTTAAGTGAAATTTAAAAAAGTTTTTGGGACAAAATAAAATGTAGAGATAAATATTGGGCTAAGAAGTGTAATTTTAAAAAGTTTGAGGGAATAAAATGCAATTTGTCAAAAGTTCAATGGGCAAAATAGTAATTATAGAAAGTTTGAGCCAAAAAATGCTTAAAACTTTCTAGAATCAGTTCAGTTCCAAATTTTACTAGTAAATAGAGAAAATTATTCTGATCAGTTTGACGCAACACGAAATTTTAATTTGATATCCTGATGAATTGATATGAATTTCAAAAGTTTTAAAAAATTAATACAGTATCTTCCGAACCTTAGAATAAGATGAAATTTTAAAGTAAATCTTATAGTTAATATGAGAATTTATAAAACTGACATAACTAAAAAAGGAGTTAAGTAGAATTTATGATAGAATTTACAGTGGAATAAAACATCCATAAGTATTTTTCGGGGGAATTTCTTGAGAGTTGAGCTCATGAAGGTAGGGTACAGCGTATAAAGCTCAAAATAGTGCCTCATAGGCATAATAATATTTTCAAATAAGTATATGGGTCAGTGCTAATAAAGACTTTTTTCAAAAGAAATGTAAAATTATGAAAATGCCACTATGCCACCGTATTGTGCCATTGAGCAAGAGATGAATGAAGGGTATTTTGATCATTTGGATATGGTCAATACGCCAAGGCAGGTATATGAATGATTAACTAGAGTTAGTATATGCACTGATAAAGTGTAAAGAGGTGCAAAATGACAATTATGCCTTAGGGTTAATATAGTGTAAGATAGTGAACTAATGGCATTTTAGTCATTTTCTAAGGGATGGTAAGCAGATAAATACCCAATCCAATAATTTCAATGGTAGGAGAAATCTGGATACTAGATTTAAGGTCAAAAACTATATTATGGAATCTCAGAAAAATTAAAGTTATTAAATAATTTAGTTTTTGTAAAATTTAACCTGGCTGGGGTCGGTACTAGATTGGATTGAAAATTTTCCAATCATATCCTAGCCCTAAATTTTGCCAAACAAGGCCTTAAATGATGTCATGGATGATGTCATAAAGTGGCTTCTAGAGCAAGCTTGGTGGAGGATTGAATATAGACCATTAGATCAAATAATAACCAAAGTAATCTTAGCCATCTATTTCCACCTAAATTTTTCTATATATACCCCCTCAAATCTGCAGCATCACGTAAGGCAAAGGAGAACCATAGGGAGGTTCTGCCAAAATGAAATCTCAAGGCAATACAAGGCAAATCCAAGAGTCAATCAAGTAAGGATCCAAGGTAACTTCTTCCTCCTACCTTTGTATTATGTTGTAGGAAGATTTCTCTTGGATTTGAATGGTTGAAACACCATTTTTCTCTCCATCTTAGCTGCTGGATATGATCTGGAATTAAATGGGAAATATGAATTTTAAGTCATGGAATATTTAGACAAGCTTAAACAAGCTAGAATTAAGTAGTTTGAGCTTAGCAAATCATGTAATCTTGAGACCTTTCTATCACTATTCATGTTCTTGGGAAGGAGTTAGAATTTTATAATTTTGATGTTTCTAATGATTTTAAAATATAAAATTATATAGGATAAAGTAGAGAAACAAGTATTTGAAGCATTGTAATTAAAATGAGAATTTTTGGAATTTATGAAAGTGTTGTACGGTTCTGAATAGATTTCATAGGAGGAGTTTGATTTTTATAATTTTAAGCTCATATTTGGATTCCTTGGATAAAATCGTGTGGGATTGGTTGAAGGGAATAATTATTACAAAGCTAAACCACTAACTCTAAGAGTTAAGTTTAGAGTTAGGGGTTTTGAAGAAGTTAGTGTACATGGATTATATAATGGATCTAATGAGTTGTATACACCATGTAATTATGTTTAGGACTTTGAGATATCCAAGAGAATGTTGGGAAGTGGTTGATCGAAGGTATGCATGGTTGGAAGCCTAAGGAGCAAGTACAAGAGTAAGGAAGAAAGCTTATGTTTATGGTAGTGAACTTATCCATTCTTGTATGTTTGATGTATATACTTGTGTGTTGATATGTTTATAATATGTGATGATGTTGTATGATATGTATGAATGATATATGCTCTACCCTTTATGAGTTTATGGTCATGCATGATAGTGATGGGCATGGAGCATGATAGTATGTAATTGGAAGCTAAAGAAAGATAAGGGAAACATGTCATGCATTTGCATTCATCTTGTATACATTGAATGGTACCGTTTGCTACTGAAATTTCCCATAATCTCACCCTCCCATAACCAACCATAATAGGTTATTTATGATGGAGGAATCATGCTTGATACATGAGCTAAGGAATGGAAGAGAAGAAATAGACAAGTAATGACATGTCATGTATGTTATCCTTTTTATGTAATATGCCATTATATGTAAAGAAAAATGTATGAAATAATTAGTCAAAACCCATTGGTGTATATAAATGTATGAGAGGCCAAAGAGATGGTTTATGTATACTAGAACAATTATTTAGAATTGAAGAAAGAAAACTAAAATAGTAAAAACATAGGTCATGAAGCAGTTTTGTTATGATTTCAGTTTGACCTAGTAAATGAAAGTATTAATTCACAAAATTTTTATGTGCATGGATTACACATCCAGAGATTTAAATTCATAGGTAACACATCTCGTTTGGATGTGTATATCAAGAGAAATGAATTTTTAAAGTTAAAAGACAGAATCTAGAATTTCTAAAATTTGCCATATGAACAGCAAAAAGTAACGATTTATTTGTATTTATTGGAAATATAAATGTTCAGATTTATATTTTCTCTATGAAATATATTCAATTAGAAATTTGGAACAACCATACAATTTTTCTATAATTAGTTATTAATTTTTAAAATTGAACTGTCAATTTAGAAATCAACAAATGAATAGTAACCCAAAGTCAAATTTAAAAATTTTAATTTTTGAGCTAAAGTAATACTTATGCTAGTTAAATATGCTTCTAAATATGTACTCTGAGAGGTTAAAAGTAGGATGTTTCAATTGATACAGCATAATCTTTAAAAACAAGCATAATCTTTATTTGATTTTGAAGTGTTTATAACTGAATTGATTTTATACACTTGATCATTGGTTGGGTTGTCAAATATTAATTTCACATGATTGAGCATACATTATTCTACTATCATTCTTGTTTTGATTGATATTATTCGAGTTTAAATTCATATAATCAAATACTTACTTCACATATTTATCTACTAACGATTGAATCAAAAGAAGTGTTTACAATATTAAGGATTAAGAATAAAAGTTCAGAATCAATTGAGTTCAACTGAAATAATGATCAACGGTCAAAAGATCAACTATAAATAAAAGAACATTCAAAGTTTAGATGTTGGTAACGATGAACAACAAAAAGATGATGAGATATCAACGAGAATAATACAAGCCATGAGAAAGCCAAAACTCCATTAGTTTTTCAACTCTCCGTTTATTATATATTTTATTGAGAGAGAAAAATATCATGAGCTACAATGTTTACCATTCACTTTATTTAAGAGAGTTTGAAAACCCTCCATTCTTTTCTTATCTTAGAGCAAACCTTAAAATTATGGATTCAAGGTTAAGGTGTCCTTGTATCTATTTAAGGGAGAGTGTTGCCACTAGAAATATGATATAACCTCAAGATTGAGGTAGTTCTCTATCAGCTGTACAAATTGAAATTGTAAAGGCTACTAAGAACCAATTGTAATATTGGTTATAGTAGATTGAAAATCTTAGTAGGAAGCTGAGGACTGGACGTAAGTCAAGGAATGACCAAACTAAGATAAATCTTTGTGTGCAGTTTTACTCTTTATTAACTCTTTAATTTCTAATAACTCATTTCCAATTTCAAATCAAAAGTTTTCAAATGATTTGTTTTACTTATAAGTTTTTCAAACAGAATTTAAAAGTTTTAAAAAGTCGTCATATACCCAGTTCATCCCTTTTGGGTGATCCAACTTATCCGTTTAGAATTAACGTTTGGTATTAGAGCAAATCACTAATTTAAAGAATCTAATGATCTCAATTGAAAAGATCATGGCTGGATTTATCGGAGAAATGCTTTTTGAATGTTTTGATTTTCTTGTTCCTCCCGTTTAAAAATTTTGAGTTTTTATATTGGAAAGGTCGAATGACCATATTTTTGAAAACTCTTAATTTTGATATGAGGAAAATCCTTTCAAATGAATTTGATTTTAAACCATGAAAAGATTGGAATGAAAATGAAAAGAAACTATTTTCCCTAAATCTTAAGCAATGAAAATTTTATATAATGCTATGTCTGAAAAAGAGTATTTGAAAATCAAACGTTGCTTTAATGTCAGAGACATTTTTTATACTCTTGAATCTATTTATTCCTCTGACCTTTGCGCATAAAGTGTTGATAGTTCATCAATCATTGATTGTTGTGAATTCTCTATCGATGAACAAATGGAAGCAAAGAGTGATAAAAGAGAAATCTAAGCATACTTCCATGTGTCTGTCAACACAAAACAACAAGAGGGAGAAGAGAATCAATAAGAAGAGTTCATTACGTATGAATTTGAGAAATCATCATCTGGAACTCAAAAATTTTCAACCGAAAAAAGTTCCAATTCTTTTTGTGATATTAAGAAAAATAATTTCAAAAGTTTTCATGAAATGATTTTTTAACCAATTATTGATGTTGCTTCAAAAAGTAAAAATATTTTGTATCAAAAGAATATTACTAGAACATTTAATAGAAAGGAAGAAATTTTACACAATGATTTTAAACTTCCTCTACTCAACCAATACAATATTTACAAATATACTACAAAAGTGTATAATCCTGTTGTCTGCAACTATTATAGTAAACAAGGTCACATTTCTCACACATGCTATCTAAGGAAAAATTCTAATGTGAGAAATAAATTTATCTAGGTTCTTAAAGGATAATCAATGTCCAAAACTAATACTCAATGACTCAAAGTTAAATGAGTACCAAAGTGTCATTTTAGTATGCCAAATGTGCAGAATAATCTTTAGAAGAATGGATATGGTACATGGAGAACTAGGCATCCAAGAGTCTATCGTGCATCAATGAAAGCCACACCACTTAGGAGAACTCATGGATAATCTATTGTTGGGATATGAAAGGCAATCCATAAAATGCAATGAAGAAAAGCCCAATAAATACGTTATGCCTCAAGAAGTTTGGACTATCACACTATACCATTTAATTATCTTTAGAAGAATAGAAGAAGAAGGATCTTTCATACTTCAAATCCAAATCAGTTGAGAGACCATTGCAAGCATTTGTTAGAAACAATCAGAAGATGCAATGGGTATGCAAAGGCAATCCGTATGAGGTAAAGGTACAACAATAAACTTCGCGCATTATCATTTTGAACATATCTTTGAAGTTTGCATTTATATCTTTAGACATGAACATTGTAATTGATTTCAAATTCTCTTTATATACTCCTAAGAAAATTTGATTGACAAATGTTTTTGTAAAGGAGTAAAAGACAATGTTCACTCGGTTAATTTCTTTATGCATATAAGATTTTGAAAATAAAAAATATCATCTATATGCATAAAGTAAACATGTTCAATTATTGTTTATACTCACTCTGAGCATGAGAATTATATTTTACTTCCTACAAACTAAACTCTAATGGATCCAAATAGAGTTGGATACTAAGAAATGAAAATTAGATCAATTGCATTGTAGGGAATCCGGTTGATAAGGGCCATCTCAAGGTTGGTGGCTACGAAGAGAGATAATACAAACCTTGATGAAGATGATCTAGCTAAACTTGAATTTTGGTATTGAATAAAAGTTCAAACATTAAATCACCTAAATCAAGCTAGTCTCACAAGGATAAGAAGAATAACAAGTAAATGTGCCTCATTGATCAATTATAGCCTTATGCTTATAACGTTTATCACTGTAATAAATCTCCTATTCGAGTTATTCAGAATAACGAGTAAATATGCTTCATTGATCAATTATCACTTGTAAAATGAGCAAAGTTTTGAGCTTTCATTCTTTATTTCCTATTTGATTTGATCTTTACTCATAGGAAATTTCCAAAGATGTTAATATTGTTGCTCAACATGTTATCCAATTTGTGTTTAATATTTTTTTTTCAATCAGTTGATTCTTCATATGTTTATGAAATCAATTCTTTAGAATTTTATTTTGAAAAATAATATTGAAAATGCATATTTGTTTTAAAATAGAACATTATCCATAAATTTTTATTTTGAGAAAATAAGAACTTTGTGTCTTTGTTTCTATGTATAATATTTTACAAGCTCAATCCTTTAAGTATACTCATCTGCATTCATTGAAAATTAATATGTTTTGATGATGAGTTATCTCTGTATGGTCCAATACATATATAGAAATTTCTATATAATCATACTAATTAATCTCTTAGAAAGAAAGGATCTATTTGTTTTTAGGAGATTTCTTAATAGATTACACGGTGGATATATCAAGTATGAGATATGAAGATGTAGTAAAGATAAATGAGCACTGAAGCAACAAAGATCAACTGACAACGAGCTAAAAGAATAATCATTCAAGTCAATAAAAAAAGATGCTCAAGGGAGAAAGACAAAAAGCTTCATAGATCAATTCATCAAGCTCCAAAAATTGAATAAACATTCTTAAACCCTCTCTTTATATTAAAAATATATTTGAGCTATAAGTTTTTCTTGATCTTGTGTTTATTGAAAATACATATATTGACTGATCGATTAATGATGAACATATAAGCGATTAATGCACAATCCAAAATTATAGTTCAAGTTTATGTATTGATTGTTTTGATTTTACAAAAGTTCATATACTTTATTTGAAAATAAATTTAATTCATAAAACTAATTTAAAAAACCTCATTTGACTAATTTAGTTGAATTCTAGTTTGACTGGTGTGTTTTTTTCGACTGAGGAATCTGTCTTTATCAAATTTTTGAGAAATTGTATAAAAATCTTATTCAAAAAGAAAAAATTATTTCTTGAAAGTTTCTACATGATAGAGGTAGAATTTATTCTTCAAAGAGTTTATCTTTTTATACTCAAAAGAATTTTAGAAGCAAATGACTTACTCAAAAGGATTAGAAGTAAGCAAGGCCTCTCTTCTTGAAAGCTTCAGACAACTGTATGATTAAGGTGGAGCTCTTAGATTAACTGTTCGATTAATCTGTATTAGAATATTTTCTGATTCAATTTTTCCAGATACATTAATCGAGTAAGCAATCAATTAACTTAAGAAACTTTAGATAATTTCAAATATCTCTCTATTTAAGCTAAAAACTAATTTCATATCTTCATAAATTATATATGATTGATTTAAGTGATAATATGCTTATGTTTCTCATTAATCTTTAAGATAAACATTTTGAGAAATTTGTTTTTATAAAAGTACATCATTTATGCTTTAATAATCAAATTGATATGATGCTCTATTTTCTATTTCACACATTAATTCAAATTAATTGATTGGGTAATCGATTGATATAGCATAATCTTTGAAAACAAGAATAATCTTTATTTGATCTTGAAGTGTTTATAATTGAATTAATTTTATGCATTTGATCATTGGTTGAGTTATCAACTATTAATTTCACATGATTGTGCATATATTATTCTACTATCATTCTTATTGTGATTGATAGTATTCGAGTTTAAATTCATATCATTAAGTCCTCGCTTCACATATTTTTCTACTAACGATTGCATCAAATGAAGTGTTTACAAGATTAAGGATTAAGAACAAAAGTTTAGAATCAGTTGAGTTCAAAGCTAGAAATGAGAATAGACTGAGATCAAAGCCAATGGACTTTCAACGACAAAATGACACTTTGTGTCAGAAGCCTTAATGGCTACAACGGTTAGTTTAACATTCATATTTCTAACATAAAGAAATCTTAATTGAAGAAAATCTCAATGGTTAGAAGATCAACTATAAATAGAAGAGCATTCAAAGTTTAGAGGTTGGTGACTATAAACAACAAAGAAATGATGAGATATCAATGAGAATAATACAAGCTATGAGAAAGCCAAAACTCTATTAGTTTTTCAACTCTCTGTTCATTAGGTATTATTTTATTGAGAGAGAAAAATGTTGGAAATCATACCCTAGGGGCCAATCATTGTCTTATGAATATTATTGATTTAAGAATTTATTAATTGTGTTATCATATTATTTGCATGTTTACTATGATGACCATCCTTGGATAATTCATGATCTTATCCTAAATGTTCCTGGTCGGTCATCTCTGCGGGAGCACAGATGAAATAAGACCAGTATGACTTTGAAGATATATAGAGATATAAATTAGAGTCATAAGCACATGTAAGAGTACAAGGTGTTGGACCGACCCGCTATGAGAGAACTGCATGGGTAACGTCATAAGCTTCTCTCATATACAAACCATGTCAATATGCCCTTTGACCTAAGATCATTATGGATTACTACATGACAAACTCTCAGCTTTGACCGAGTGATCATAAAGACTATGTTCGGGTTTAGTGGTTTTTCATGCGGAGGAATGTGAATGGTCAAGATAGAATTTGTCCCTCACATTCATAGAGAGATATTACTGGGCCCCTCGATGAGTGAGTCTGAGAAATGTATGGCCATACTGTAATGGAAAGGTAGTTCCATTTCTACAGTCAGACTACTCAAGGATCGAGAAAGTAACGGTCAGGAATAGGAGGATGACATTATCCATGCCTCAACCATGACCAAAATATTACGTGACAAAAGGGACATGATATGGTTGTATAAAAGGTTATATCGTTTAACGATCCTCATATAATTTGGGTAGTCGTTATGTCTTGCTAGAGACCGCTTGCGACTTATGGGCCAGTATAGCAAATGGCCCACTGCCAACTTCATATGGGCCTACAGGGTCGTATACAAAATAGCCCAACACGAGCTATGGTGTCCAAATTCATTGAATCCAGGGTAGATGTATATATTTATTTATATTTATATTCGTATATATATAAATTCGTATATATATTATATATAAGAGATATATGAGATTTAATTTATAAGGATAAATTAAATCTCTATCACGTTTGAATTTGAAATTCAAATTGATAGGATATCTCATATAAGAGATATTTATAAGATTTAATTTATAAGGATAAATTAAATCCCTATCACGTTTGAATTTGAAATTCAAATTGATATAATATCTCAAATTTGATTTATGAGAATAAATCAAATATAGTTCAGTTTCATCTTTATTTAAAGTTAAATAAATAGGTAATTAAATCTGTGGGACGGATTTAATAATATTTATCTAATTAGTTTCTTATAAAATTATACAATATATGATATTGTATTAATTTAAGAATTAATATAAGATTAACTCTAAAATCCAATTCGGTAGAGAGAAAAACGCATAGCATCCTATATATCTGATTTTAGGAGCTGCGTTTTACGGACACACATAGAACACGGAAAGGCCGAAGGGAAATCTACAAAAGGTTTGTAGATAAGAAACTGCCGAAATAGAGACAGAGAGAACGAATTCTTGAGAAAGCCCTGGAAGGACAAGAGATGTTAGCACGTCGTTCGTGGTTGGAACGCTGTTCGTGTGGATACCAGTAGAGGAAGCCGACTTGAGTCGTCGACTTCTTGCGATCGAAAAGGGAGTACGAGCCGCGGAGAGAAGCTGTAAACGTCGTGACCAGAAGCTTTGGAAGTCGCTGAGGAACACTGAGGGTAATGCTTCTTCCCACTTGACTTAAACACATACGGTAGATCCTGGCAAGGAATGAAAAAATTTTAAATTAATTTCTGCTGCGTGTCTTTCAATTCCTTACAAAAAATACCATGAACTACAATGTTTACCATTCACTCTATTTAAGATAGTTTGAAAACCCTCCATTCTTTTCTTATTTGAGAGCAAACCTTAGAATCAGGGGATCAAGGTTGGGGTTGTACTCGTATTTGCTTAAGGGGGAGTGTTGCTATTGGAAGTGTAGTGTAACGTCATGATTGAGGTGATTCTCAATTAGCCGTAAAAATTGAAGTTGTAAATGCTACCAAGAGCCCATTGTAATCTTGGTGATAGTGAATTGAAAATCTCAGTAGGAGCTGAGGACTAGACATAGGTCAAGAAATAACCAAACTAGGATAAATCTGTGTATAGTTTTACTCTTCCTTAACTCTTTGATTTCTAGTAATTCATTTCTAATTTCAAATCAAAAATTTTTAAACTGATTTGTTTCACTTATCAGTTTTTCAAAGAGAATTTAAAAGTTATAGAAAGTCGTTGTATACCTAGTTCACTCTCTTATTGGGTGGTCTGGCTTATTTACCTAGAACTAACACAAATCTCATATTGAACCATTACATTATAAACCTTTAACATGTTAAATCATGATCAGTATCTGACTCCAAATTCTATAAATACTTCAAATATAACAAAATTAAACTAATTAAACACTTAATATCTTTCATATAGTTAATTTAAATTAAAAATGTTCAGTTAAATCGTTAGTGATTGGACCTTTAATGTCATAGAGAGGATCTTCGGAGTGCTTAGATCTTTCTTAAAAGATACGGCCTGACATGACACAAATATTACCTTGCTGATTGTAGATGCAATCTAACACTTGAATGCCATATAGAATACTAACTTGACTACATGAAGACTTTGGATGTCACTTTGGACACCACCTAGGAAGTCTTCTATGCATATATCACTACCATCTATTTTGACCAAATATACATAAGGTGGAATTCACAATCTCACATTTGAGAAAGATTTTGGAAAGATGTATAATGTCCTTGGGTGGAAAGGCCCTAACAATTTATAGTTTTTTTATTTTATTCTTTTTTTGATGTATATAAACACATGAACAATTTCAATTTATTAATTTTCCATTTGTAAATTTCTTAAGCCCTTTCTCAAAACAATATGGGAAAATGACTCAAAAAGACTATTATAGAAAATAGAAAAAGGGACTGTAACATTAGCAAATGACAGAGTTGAGAATCTATTTTGACATTTTAAAGTTTAAGGTGATCGCTACTATGTTGTGGCCCTCACCTCTACCACATTGGGTTCCCTCAAGCTCGATCCTCCTCTCTCAATTTATCAGAAAACCCATAGGCTCACAGAAATTAGATGATTTCAACTTTGGCAATGACAATTTGACAAAGAAGAAGCCATTATCGGAAAGTGAGAGAATAAGGAATTCTTGGGACTGTGCAGCGGGCGGGTTCGAGCTGGTCGAGGGTTTACCCGTAACCCTCGTGTTTATTCTTTAATAGTTTCGGGCTAACCCGAACTCGTGAAGAACCCAATTGAGCCCGAAAATAAACGTGCTAGGATTTAGCAGGCGGGTTTAACCGGGTTTCGGGCAACCTGTTTAACAATTTGCTAAAAACAAAACTGATGAATTAACTAAAAATAATAGATAGCACTATCACAATGTAAACCGTGGGAAGATAGAATATATAGGTTAAATCTATACAAAAATGAGAGATAAGATCCTCGAGTCTCCTCACAGCAAACTAGCAAATTCAAGGGAAAAAAATAAAGGCACAACATCTGACTCTAAGTCAAAAACATTGTTACTGAGTTGGATCAGAAACTCAAAACTCCAAAATCAAAATAAAAAACAAAAACTCATCACAAGCTCACGCACGAAGCAGAGCAAAGGGAAGATGCAAAGTAAAAAATGACCCAGAAAGGATGAAACGGGACAATAGAGAGGATGATTGTTGATGTTGTGTCGAAGACGCAAAGAGACGAGATGATAGAGAGTCAGAGAGGACGAAACGAAAGTCGGAATGGGTGATTGCTTGATTGGAGTCTCTAGAGATGAAGGCGTTAAGCTGCCGACAAGATGTGTGCAGGCTAACGGAGCGCTGATGCCAAGACTCGAGAGTGAGAGCTTGAGAGAGAGTGGGAGGCAAATGTTAAAGCGCTACGCAAGTTAGGGCTAAAGTTTCACTATTTCAGATCTTAATATATATATTTATATATTTAAACGGGGAAGTTCAGGCTACCCGACGGTGTACCCATAACTCGTCCCATTTCATCGTATAATATAACCCACTCGTTTAAGTCCACCTAATTTATTTATTTATTTTAAATAGGCTTATGGGTGGCAAAATATTTTAAACAGGCACGCTCACAGGGTTACAAATAGCTTGATCAGCCTTATTTCATAGGGCAAATCGATGGCAAATTATGGTCCAATACGATCGAGCAGAAGCTAGTGCTTCAACTAGCTTCTTCAATCCTCGTTATCAATGCCTATGTCACGTCCCTAGTTGGATTCAACCCAAAGCTTATATATCCTTTAGGCTGATGATGAAGAATAATTCCAATTGAGAGATAAGAGAGGGGAGTGATGATGATTTTAGTCATTTTTCACCCAAAATTTCAAAATACCAAAATAGATCCTCATTATTTATAAATATTCTCAATTTGAGTTTTTCTATTTTTTTTAGAATCTTTTTAGTTCATTTTCCCACAATAATTATCCAAATAAACCCACTGTACGGAAAAACTTGATAATTTATTTACTTTACCCAAAAGTAATTTATTTTATTTTCCGGCTCTTTCTTTTCTTAGCAATCCTCTGGTGCGACAAACAGAGGAATTCAGTTGGGGTGATTTGATTTCTGTGTTCCTACCCAATTCATGCCAGCCCTTAAATTCACAGCAACAGCTTCTGTCTGCGAGCGCACAGCCATACCCTCCTCCACTGGACCCAAAACAACCTCGTTAGCCCTTCTATGGAGCCACAGAAATATTGTGTATCATCATCATCACCTACGTGGGTGGAGGATAACACCGTGCGCTCATGCCCTTTCCCCCGCGCACGATAAGGTTCCTTCCTCTATAACGCTAGGGCCAGGGCATGCGTTTTGGGTCCGCCACCATAAATCCCCGTCTTTTGCCACTGTTCGTGCTCTGAGTTCGTCTTCTTTTGAGAAATCGGGGGTTTCTGGCGGTGGGTCTGGCTCTGGCTCTGCATCGAGGTCTGGGCTGGTGGTAGATATGGGATCAGATGTGAAGGATTGCGATGGCTCGAATAATGAAGCACTTTTGCAGAAAGATCTGCCTCCTCTGTCTATGCAGGATTCGGAAGACCAAACCAAATTGCTTACCTTGCCCACTATATTGACTCTAGGGCGTGTAGCTGCCGTGCCGATTCTTATTGCCAGTATGTGTGTATTTGTAGCTTTCCTTTGAATTCTCACTGCTTTTATATTTTTATGTTTTTGGGTTTTCTGGGACGGCAAGCCTCGATGTCGCGTTGAGGTTGTTTTGCCATGGGTTCCACTGTGATATTGATTTTTATGTGTTTGTAATTTCACTGGATGATGATTGCATTTGGTATTGTATTTTGAAATCTTTACTTTCGTTATATGTGCTTGTGATACTAATTGTTCTAGTTTTCTTGCAAATTACTATTTCTGTTGCTGCACCACATGCTAGAAGGGCAGCTTGAGAGTGCTGAATGCCAATTGTTATTATATTTTGTTCAGCCTTCTATATGGATGGCTCGCGGGGAACAGCTGCTACCACAGGTATATTCATTGCTGCAGCAGTTACTGATTGGCTTGACGGATATCTTGCTCGGAAGGTACTAACTAGATTTCTTACAAAAAAGAGACAACTTTTTCAAAGGAATTCAAATGTTATAACGTTGATCCTTTGTATATTTTCAATGTGATTGCATGCAGATGAAATTAAAATCAACGTTTGGTGCATTTTTAGATCCGGTGGCAGACAAGGTAGTTCTCTTTGTGGTGTTTTTCTTGGAATATAGTTTATGCATTGAACCTTTTAAAAATTTGAGCGTCCATTTAGTTGTTTGATGAATGTAATTATTTCTGAATGCAGCTTATGGTTGCTACAACATTGGTCTTATTATGTACCAGACCGTTAGAAGTTGCCATTTTTGGACAAGTCCCATGGCTACTGACTATACCTTCAGTTGCCATAATTGGTAGGGAGGTAATACCTACTTTTCTCTTGTTTCTACGTTGTTTAATTCATGTGTCATATAAGAGCTTTTGTTGCTAAGAACCTAGCAAGGGTCTTACATGTGATCTCCAAACTTATGCATTTTGATAGATATATACTATGATATCATTTGTGTCTATACCTTTGATATTTATTTCTAAATTTTCTCTGGTGTTCTATCATTCTCACAATAATATGATGAAACTAAATTTTCTACTACATGCCATGAAATCAGAACAGTTAATGATCTTGTATGCATTAACCAATGAAGTGTAGCCGTGAGCCCAAGTTAGGTAACTTCCTGACAAGTCCTGTCTTTGATAGTTGATGTGCGTAGAGGGTTTCTCTTCTTATTGGTCTAATGTGTCAATCTGGGATAGATTAGAGTTTCTCTAATGGTGATTTATCATAGTACAGGTTAAGCTCAACGTATTTTCCAGAAAGCTGTAGTAGAAAGTCAATGATTTACACAAGAATTAGGTTCTCTTGATTCTCAAGTGCGCATAAAGGAAATTTGGCTTCAGGATCACCTATGGCTGTTGTCTCTATCTTACCTCCTAAGGAAATTTGGCTTAGAAAGATTGGAATAAATTATGTTCTCATTATTGTCCATCAGTTTTGTTTTTGTGTTGTTTCAAAATCTGTTAATAAGCTCCCTTCACATTTACGTGGAGGCTTTAGATTTGATTTTGTAGTATGGCTTGTTATTAGAGTTTGCCTTGAGTTACTTGCTGTTACGTAATTGTAGCAAGAAAAGGGAAATAGAAAAGAATAGAAGGAGAAGAGAAGATAAACTGAAACTATACTGAATATTCAAAGGTTCACATTATAATTAAAGTATATCTCCATAAGACTGATGATCACCTTATTTATAAGTGATGAGTAATCCTAATCCTAATTAAATATCTAATACTAATATATCATAATATCTAATCATGATATATATTATAATATTTAATCCTAATATATCATAATATATATATTATGATATCTAATCCTAATCGCACAATATCTAATACTAATTCTAATAAAATAATAAAACTACTTAAATTATTTATTTATATTTTACATATCACTTGCCAAGGTGTTTTTGTTTGACGCTTCTTTGGGCTGTATCCTGGACCAATCGTGGCATTATTATTGTTCTCAGTCGGTGCGATGTGTTCAGTTGATTGCTTGCTTTTCAGATTAATGTTGCCTAATTTACCCTTCTTCCTTGCAAATCTCATTTTCATATGTTTGAACCAAAATGTAGTGCATTCACAAAATGAAATGACACAATGGATGAACTAGAACTGAATGGAGGAAGATGAAGAGTGCTGGCCTGTTGGATAAGATGAAGTGGAAGAGAGTTGAAGAGAATTACATAATGTATACTGTTTATATGGTTGAAAGATTGAAGAGGTGAGACAGGTACAGAGGCGGATGAAATTAAAGAAGAGGTGGACAAGTTGAGAGTAGGGGAATAGGAGAGTGAATATAGAGAATGCGAGATATGAATTGAAGTTTGACTTTTAATTTTGATAAAAGATATAATAGAAGAAAAAGCTGGAGAGTGGAAATTTTGTCAAAAGTAATTATGAAGTGAGATTTTTGTTAGGATAATCATTTTAACGTGTATGCTACGTTAAAGTTTAAAAAAATTGCAATATTTTGTTTTGAACCATAATACCTATATTTTGATGTACCATTAAATAAAAAGTTTCTCTAATCTCTTTATATTGTATTATATAATAAATATTTGCCTTTTCTAATTATAGTTGTTTACTTTGTTTAACATGTTTTAATTGTAATTAGTATGTTATCTCCTCCTCACTTTGTCGTAAAACATGCACTAAACTAACATATGCAAATTATACAAATTATACCTTGTAGCAAACCATGAAGAATTAGTTAAGATCAGATTGGACAATTATTGGGAGGGAATTATGCAAATCTCTGTCATGCATTGTGATTTTTTTTTTTGGAAATGACACTGTTGATGGGATCCAGATCTAGTATGTTTTTGTATATTGTCAATCATGTTGGCAAGCATATATGTTTGACTGAGATTAATATGGCAATACCTTCTCTTCTTCTCTTCCTTTCGGGGCATCGTCTATTGTTTGAAAGCAGTTGTCTTACAGTTTCTTCTTGTAACTTGCTTATAGATAACCATGTCTGCAGTGAGGGAATGGGCTGCATCCCAGGAGAGTAAGCTTTTAGAGGTTTGTTATACTTCCTCTACATTAGAATCAACTGTCTGGTCCATATATGCCAAAAGGCTTGAGTATATAACTAAAAAGCTTTATATTACAGGCTGTTGCTGTAAATAACCTGGGGAAGTGGAAAACAGCCACACAAATGACAGCCTTAACAATCCTTCTTGCAACCCGGGACGGCAGGTATTGGTCTTCCTTTCGGTATTCAGGATGCGTTATTGTTTTTTTTTTGGTGATGAAGTAATCCACGTCTATTGAGTTTGAATCCTCTGCATTTAGTAAATAAGTTTATAGTTTATATTTTGGGGGAGAGAGGAGGTGGGTCTCACACACTTCCAATTTTTCATTTGGCTTTCTTAAATATATGGTGCAGAGGATCAAAATCCATGTGTATCTCCATTGGACATGCCTGATTGTGCTATTCTTTTTTCTTTTTCAGACATGGAGGGCCTGCCATTTTAGCAGGATCTGGTGTTGTTTTGCTTTATATCTCAGCATGGCTTACTTTGTGGTCATTGGTAGTATATATGAGGAAAATAGGGAAGGTCTTGCTGAAGTAGTAGTAGTAGCTTCTTCCATAGTCTGGCTTTGTGATAGAGCCATGCCTTCTTAAACTCATTAGTTAATGTCGTCGTGGATGGGGCTGCATCCTTTTAATTTGTGGCAGAGGAATATGTATTTTTCTATCATAAACAAATATTTTTCCTTCTGTTCTCTGAAAAATTTCTCCACTCTTGGTCTCTAGTCATCTAGGGAGAAAAAGCCTTAGCAAAAGGATAATTCTTTTGTGAACCCCACCTCTCATAAGCATATTATTTTATTGTTTAAGATGCACAAGATGTTACCATCCATTTTGTAGCTAATAGCCTTTATGACATAGTGGCACGCTGATCACTCTCACTAGGGATATATCATAGATTTGATCCTGCCTATCAATGTTTGTGGTAAAAGAACAAACAAAAGTGAAAGATTCCTACTGTCAAGATTGCCCCATATGAGATATGCATCTAAAGCATGCCCACTAGAGGGCATGGGACATCTTTTATTTCCCATCCTCTTCCTTAATCATCACCATTGATTATATCTACGGCTAAAAAGCTCACTTGCCGCAACATCGTCATTTTGTGCTGGAGTCTTAAATTCACTTATATAACTTTTGTGAATGAATCTAATCAAACAAACTCATCCTTAGGGTAGCTATTTTGGTATTTTGATCATATTCTGGTACTCATCTACGTCTCTCTCTCTCTCTCTCTCTTTAATATATTGGAAATAATGTTTTGTAGAACAAGCATTTTTTTTTATTTTTTTTGTTGATTTATACTATTCACATTGCTTCAAATCGTTGCGTAAGAGAGGATCAGGATTTCTTACTCTGTTATAAGAAAAACGGTAAGTTATTTATTTGTCATTATTATTATTATTATTTTGTAAAGCAGCTTTTTTTTAGATTTTTTATTGTTTAATTATTTTCAGTTCCTTACTCCTTTTATTTAGCTAATGTTTTTCCTTTTTAATTTTTGTAGCTTTAAGTAATGGATAAAATATAATTCTCATACTTGGTCTTGGTTTTGACTTTGATAATTTCAATGATTCATGACATTATTAGATTGAATATGGTGGAACATGTTAGAAAATGAAACGAACAGGAGCAAGAAAGATTATTCTATTATCTATTACAAATATATTTGTTCTAAAGAGGGAGTTATAAAGTTGAATAAATAATTTTTTAAAATTAGGAAGCCTTGACAAGAAACAAGAACAAGGTTTGAACTGAGAATAGTAGATAAAAATGGATAACATGTTATATGAAGGATTCAAAAGGCTCTTTGGTGTGAGAAACGCACCACGTAATGAAAGTGATGCTAGAATTTGACTCCTCAAAATCAGTCTCAACAGCTTCTCATAACAAGTGGTTTCTCAATAGCTTTTTTAAGTTTACACTCCACCAAGTTCTAGCAACAATTTCACTAAATTTTGTGCTTGTCATACCAAGAGTATTTGATTTCTTCATATAATATGCTCTGCCCATTTCTCTTTAAACTTGTAAATGGACATCAACCATGAATTATCTGTCACATTATATTTTGCTAATAATAATTTCCAAAATTCTTCAAAACACTATTTCTTCCCTTGTTATGACACACGTACAAATTAATATGGAATGTGCACGAGCCATGCAATACATTTGACATTACCTCTTCCAAGACTCATGCCATTGCAGCATCTTGGTTAGTGAACACAATTAATGGCATTTTTTCCCTCGTGTGTTTTCAAAAAAAATTCAAAGTCATATAAAAGCCATCATATCATCAAGCAACATCAAATATCACTACTTCTCTTGAATGGTTCATTCCTAAGAAAATGGCAAATGGTCTATTTTCACAATTTGTAGAGTATATTGTATCAAATGAAATGATATCCCCAGAACAAGCAATTTATTGATGTACATATGTTAGTCCAAAACATATTAGTTGTTTATTCTTTTGAGTCCATTTGATAAACATGTAAAGTTGAAAAATTTTCTGCAGTTCGAAATAATGTAGACACCTAGCTTTACTATAGACCATTTCTCGTTGCCTCTTGACTTAGATGGCTCTTTATATCCCCGTTGGTATACCCCAAAATTAGCCATCCCTTGTGCACATTTACTTGTTACATTAAAAGAGCTGTTTTGCTTAATCCCAACACCTATAGCAGTCTAGACTTGTATTTTTTGGTAATTTTTTTTTTGAGCTCCAAAGGATGATTATGGTTCATAAAAAGTTCACTAACTACATATTTCATTCACTTTTTTTAACTACCATTCTCGCTTACACCTCGTTCTTGTTTCCTATTGAGGCTTCCTGGCTTTAAATTTTTTTTTTATCTTACTTTCTAGCTCCCTTTTTTAATCTTTCTTGTTCCTGTTAACATTTTTATTTTCTAACATTAATTAATGTCTCTCATTATAACAACCTCTTATAGATTGTCAAATTCAAGACCACATATGAGAGTTATTTTGGAGTTAAAAAAGAAAAATATTAGTTAAATAAAAAGGAGTAAGCAACTGGAAAAAAATAATTAAATAGTAAAAAGTCTCCAAGATAGTATTTTTTAAATCGAAAATAATAATAAAACCTAAAATATAAACAACTTAACTTTTTTTTTCTTACGTAATAGTATGAAAGCCTACTCTCAAGAAACGATTTGAAACAGTAAACAATTTGAAATAATTTGGATAATATAAAGCAGCAAACAAAAACCAGAAAAATGCTTGGTCTGCAGGAAACTATTTAAAATATATTAAAAACAAAGAAAGAAAAAAAGGAAGATGTGGAAGAATACCATGTTATCATCAAGATGCCAAAATCGCTTCCTGACTCGCATATATATGAATCTCGCTATGTTAAAAAAAGCCTACTTCGTCACTGTCTGATGAAACCAACGATGAAAGCTTTCCCTCTTCCCCATATTTATCCCTTTTGGAGAAAAAGGATGAGGTTGTTTGATTAGACTCCTTTGCAAGCATTTTGTGGATTTGAAGACTTCTTCGCAAAACGTTCTGCAGTAATTGTGTGCTTTCTAGCTGTAGATGTAGATGTAGTCAACGGTGATGATTGGGGGAAGAGGATGAGAAGAAAATGGGAAAGAATATGAGAGGTTCCAAAACCCGTCCACTAAATCAGATGGGTGGGGCTTTTACCAATAGGAATTTAATCTAGTAGAAATAGCTAATTCTTCATAATATAATAAATTAATATTTAAATATCTATTTAGAGAGATTTCAAAGACATTCATAGAAGAAACAACTTGGTCTTAGATAAAGCCTCATGAGCTCATGGTATGGCACATTGATTTCTTAATCGACGCTCCACAGTCCACACTCATACTAGGATCTCGAACTCGGACACCAGATTAATGAATTCATAAATGTGCCTATAGACCAACAAAAAAAAAAAAGCAAATAGATTAAATAAAATAAAATAAGTAAAACCAACGGCCAGTGACATCTGAGTTAAAAGTGTAGCAAAAAGCCGTATCCTCAAGCGCTTAGCAACGTATAGCATCAAGAAATTAATAGGATTAAGTCTAACAGAAAAAGTTAGTTCTTCACAATATAATAAATTAATATTTAAATTTTTATTAAAAAAAATGGTTATATTTAGTCATAACAATATCTCAAATTGCATTTAAAAGATATATACATATATTTAGTAAAAGAAAAAGAAAAAAAACACTGTACCAACCAAGAAGAGTTTCTTGTAGCGTTCAATGAGCTCCTTCGGATCATGACAGGTTTGTTTCTATGCACCAATTTTGTTCATCTCCTGCAGCGTCAGTACAATTGTGTCAGAATCCAAGAACCTTGCGTGCTTACTGTAAAACTCATATTAGATGGTATGAAAATGTGTAACTCGAAACTATTTATATCAAGATCTCGCAATATGAAATCAATCTTAAAATTGAGACAGGCCCTGAACTCTCCAAATTGTTACAAGCATCACAACCACCATGCCAGAAACATAATTATATATGAAGGAAATAAGAACTTATGCTTCTCATGATATCAAGGACATTAATAGTAACTGATATATCTATATTTTTTATATATTTATTTATATTATTTTAATAGGTATTTATTATTGTTTTAATTTTTAATTATATTATTTATATACTATTTAAATTAATTTATTTTATATTAAATTAGTATTTAATAGAGATATAATTATTATATTTGTATGATTTTTCTCAAATAATTATTTTTAGAATAAAATATATTATATTATTATTATAATTTTATATTTTAAGAATTTAACAAAAATCAAAATTTATAAATAATAATAAAAAATTATTAATTTAAAAATTATACTAAAGAACCCATAGACTAAACCTTGGTACTTTTTTCCTCTTCACTCGACATCACCTTCCATCATCACACACGCCATTCCTTCCCACGGCCATCATCCACCCACAGCAATCCTCATTCTCCACCTTCATTCCATCTTCCTCCACTGTCCATCTTCATCGCCACGACTCCTCTCAGCAGACGACACAGCACAGAAGAAAACAGCAACCGGCACAGTGACGGAGGAGCAGCAGTCACGACGGCAAGCAGTGAGAACAGAGCGACAGAAACAGAGAGCAGATGCGCACACGACGGACAACAGAGACACGACAGTAACGACGTGAACAGAACGACGGTACAGTGACGGTGCAGTGAAAGCTTGATGGTGGCATCGTTTCCATGGCAATCCGGCTAGTGCATCGTAATCTTCCTTGTCAATGATAAAGTCACGAGTTTAGGATTAAAAGGAGAGTTTAAATTATTCTAATTTTTTTATTATTTAATTATTTTATAATTTTTATATATTAAGATAATTTTATAATTAATTAAAATATTTATAATAATTTATTTATATTTATTAAAAATTATTATAATTATATTACTGTATAACATTTAATATTAAACTGATTAAAATTTAATTTAATTACTCTATTTTATATTAAGACTTAGTATTAATATTATAATGAATATTTAGTGATATAGTTAATAGAATAACTTAATAGAATAAATAATTCTAATACAAATCGAATTCTAATACTAATAAATAATCTAACTAATAAAGAAAAAAAATAGAATTATAATAGAAATTTGAGATTTTGAAATTCTAGAAATTCAAATTAATAAAATTAATTTAAAATATTAAAATATAAATTTATAATATTTTATTAAAAAATTAAAAAGTAATAAGATTAATCTATTTAAATTTTAAATTAATAAAATTAATAAGTAATAAAATTAATATAATAAAATTAATATATTAAAATAATATTAAATAATATTATTTATTATATTATAATTATATAAATATTAATATAATTATATAAATATTAATATATTAATAAATATATTAATAAAGTAATATAGAGATAAGATAGAAATATGAATATGAAATTAAATAAAAAAAAAGAAAGGGCCCTTTTCAATTTGGGAGAGATGGCTGAGTGGACTAAAGCGTCGGATTGCTAATCCGTTATACAAATTTTTCGTACCGAGGGTTCGAATCCCTCTCTTTCCGTTTCCATCAATGATTTAGTATTTTATTTACCTTTTGAATTTCTAGAACAGAGTCCCTTTTTTTTATTTTCTTTATTTGTTTGAATTTTAATAATATTTATTATTTATATTATTTTTTTATTTCTTTTTCATTTTAATATTGAAATATTGAATAGTTCAAATTGAATATAAATATTTATTTCTAATTTATTCATTATTCATTATAATGAAATAATAAAAAAATGTTCTACTTTCTAACTAGAATTACTATATTCTAATTCATTAGAATGATAACGATAATTTATTAGAATGGAATCTAGGGAAATGGAGGGGTAGAACTAGCCAAAATGAATCTCAGATACATTACAAATAGTGACCCCTTCTTTCATTTCTTTGTATTTTCTTTCTTTCATATTTTATTCATTTCCTTCGATGTTGATGTGCGCGAAACATAGTTGATGATGCAGAACTTTTTTAGTTCATCTCGATGATATCGAATCGGATCAATATCATGAATAACAATATCATAGCTATCAAATCGATTCATCGTCAAGAATTGAATAGTATAACATAGGAAGATCTTTTATCCATACCAAATTCAAAAATGGATTTCTGATCCAATCAAAAATTACTTTACTTTTTTTTTAATATTCTCATCCTTCGATTAGTAATAGGATAAACATATATCAAAAGTTCAGTGTGAAATTTGAATGAGATAGATTGTTTAAAATGCAAATAATTAGGAATTGAAATTGGTACTTAGTATTTGAGGTTATACAAAATCAGAGCTAGAAAAGGATAAACTTTGAATCCTAAAGCGTTCTATTAAAATCAAAGGAACTCCTTTTTTTTTGTATCGTGCAAATTCCATTTGTGTGTGTGTGCTCGCTGTAAACATATTCTATAGTATTCTAGTACTCTATTTCATTACACAGATCGAGAGTATTAATTTGAAATAATTTGAATAAGAATTTGTGTGTGTGCTCACTGTAAACATATTTTATAGTATTCTAGTACTCTATTTTATATTAAGACTTAGTATTAATATTATAATGAATATTTAGTGATATTTTAAAGTGACTTGAATTATTATATTATTGTATCTCTTACTGGCTTTAATCATATTTCTATGAAATATTGAGTTATCATTGAGTATTAATTTTTAGTATCTGTAATTCTATTTTATTATTCTGGTAGCAATTAATAAATTTTCTCGATTCATTATTTATAATTTCTATATATGTTGAAACTATAATTCCATATGCTACTGAATTAGAAAATTACTTTTATCATTGTTAATCACTTGCATTATCATTTCATTAACTCTTTATCAATTAATTATTTAAATTTAAAATATAAAAAATATTTTATTTAAATTCTTGGCATTTCAAATTAACCCCTATTTTTTAACTTATGTTACATTGCATTTCGTTACTTAAGAATTTAATTTCAAATTTTGGCTCCTCAAAACGACCCGAGGTTATCCATATGCAATTTTTAATTTAATTTTTAAAATAACTACAATACTAGGTTGTTTCAATAACCATCCGAAATTTTCACTTGTGCTTTAAATTAATTAGAAAACCAAAACAGCTAGATTTAGTTTTATAAAGTGATGTACTTGTATCAAAACGGCATTTTAGAAAAAGTAATTTGAAACAAAGCAATATTTGTTGCAGCTCAGCCACTTAAAACAATGGCTAACAATTAAAACCAAGTTCTAGCCAGGCTAAGACCAATATAAAAGGAAAACAGAGGGGTGATACTGAAGATCAAGGGAGGCACAAGGGACCAAAATAAATGGAACTTCAAAATGTGGCATGCACTAGTCCAAAAATCAACTTCATGAAAATGAATCTGGAACATATTTTCATATCAAAGTATTATAAGGAATGCTTATATCTTCATATGCAAAGTGTTATTAGGAATAAACTACTTGGAATTTGAAGATCACATTCTCAAACTACTTAGTGGCACATATGACTCAGATTAATACAATTTCTTAATGATATAAATGGACAAGATTATGTTTGTTTGCTCTACCTCAATCCATGCTGCTAGTTTAGGCCTGCCTGCTGTGAAATCATGATTCTTCACATCCATCAGAAATGGTAGAAATCTTTCAATAAAGGGAGCGTAAGCAATATCCACCTGAAGTGTAAACAAAAGAATGAATGTTAATATATATCAGGACGAAAATGAAGAGTACATAATGCATATAACCACGAATTGGACAAGTTTATACTCACCAAACTGAATTGGCCAAGAAAGAAAGGACCATCAAATTTGGAGAGAACAGTTTCAATGTAATCAAATGCAGTACCTACATCAATATGAGGTTTTTGTAATCCTCAATCAGAGGAACAAGAAGAAGAAAGAGTCTCGTCACCTGCTTTCGTCACATTTACATCTTCTTTAAATGAAGAAACGATAATCTCATAAAAAGTGCCAGTGTAATATAGCAAATCTTCGGCAAACTCCCTCTTTGCAGAATCCTGTTCACCATATAGAAACCTTACAATTTAAATTCTGGACATGAGAAAGGTTAATTGCTCTCCTGGGCCCTAAAGTTTCATTCCATTTTTAATTTGGTCCATAAAGTTAAAAGTTTAAAATTGAGTCCTAATAGTTTTAAGATCTTTATTTGGTCCTGGTCCAGGTCCAGGTCATTAAACTCTCATCTGGTTGCCATTAAATTCTTTCAACGTGACCAAACTAGTGCTATCTTGAAAGTTTGAATATGCATAATTCAAGCCAGAAAGAGACATAGAAGTAGATGACAGTGTGAAATTCATTAGTGTATGTGCTATGTGAAGCCAGGTCCAATGGTTAAGGTGAATTAGCATCAATCTTGCAAATTCAAAGTGCTGATATGGCAAATGATTGGCTGCATCAATAAGATTTAACAGCATATTGCATGAAGATTAAATGATTGAGGTCAGAGACAAATTTAAAAATTTTAACTCTAAGGATAAAACTAAAAATTGAGTGAAATTCTAGAAACCAACAAAGTTATTTAACCACCTAAAGATAAATACCATCAGAAATTTTGTATCTTACTTCACGTACAAGTAAGGGCCCTTCAAAGTTACTGTCAACGTATTTCATCAAATCAAGACTCTCTCCTCTAACTTCGTTATTGTGTTCCAAAGCTGGAACCTAAATCTAGAAAGACATAAATAATAGTCAGGAGAATATGTTATGCCTTAATGCAACTATTTCTGAAGATTTTGTGAAAACACATAACCCATGTTATTTTGTTTATTGGGTTTTGCTAATCTTGCTGCATTTAAACCTTTGATTTGAGTTCAAATGTAGATAATATCATGATGGTTTGCTTTTGAAACAAAGAATAATTTTCATGGGCAACTTGTTTGTTGGGTATACTTTCTCCTCATACCAGGCAGGCCTATCATGTAGATCAATAGGAACGAGTTGTATTTTGTCCTGCAATCCCTGTTTCCCACAAATATAAAAGTAAAGGTGTGCTTATCTTATAACTTTATAACCAAATTATGGAAAGCACGTATACGGGAGCTAAATGAAGATGATCAACCAGAAATAAATAAAGGGAATGAAATCCATTTAGCAGAAGAAATTTTCTCTTGATCATATTACAAATAAATGAGGGGAAGGCAAATGAAGAAACTATCAATATCAAATATTTAATTATAAGTACTTATTTCGAAGATGGTAATCAAAGAACAATATCTAATATACCAATTTGTTTATTTTCCTTCACTTTTGGTATGGCTTTGGCAGCAAGAATAAATATTATCTTCATTTTCATTCCATCCATGTTCCTCTGGATTTTTTAAACAAGGCAATACATATCATTCTTCCCAAAATTATCACTGACATTTTCACCTCTACAATATTTTTAAAAAAAACAAATGCAAGAAACAAAATCAGACAAGAGTCATTTGAACAACCTTACAATTACGGGTGATCCAGACAAGCAGTGCATAGGGGCAAGTGTAAGAAATATACAACCTTCGTCCACACACAAAAGAAATAGAGACGAGGAGATTTCCAGATATCAGATACAGGAAAATAAATCTCAGCATAACAATTTTTTTGTACGAGTAATGAATCAAATACAGTAACGTAAACTCTAAAACTACCGTAAATTGAAATAATAATAATAATAATACTATGAAGTTTTTGGGCACAAATTAAGGAACTAACCAACCTTGTAATCCCATCAAATAAGGTAGGAGTGGCCGCAGTCGAAGTAAGGGCTGGTGGAAAATGCTCCTGCGCACTTCACTATAGAGAAGTTCTATTAAAACAAGACAGAAATCCAATTTGACAATAATTCAAGAGGAAATCCTATTTTGGTACCTAATTTATATATAGACTCTCAAATTGGTCCCTCACTAGTCACAAATTTAGCCTCTCAAAAGTACTTGCAATACTGCCCTCATATCTCATTTTCATCCAAAATTTAACGGTAAGTTTAACAAAATACTGATTTTTCACCCACTGTTAAAGTCAGACATTACCATTTGGGCCTGGGTTGTTATCGGCCAACATCTGTATCGTATTGTTGTATTAGGCTTGGTGTGTATATATAATTGGAATGATATGCAATGAATAACAGATCGAATTTCTTCAGTTAAGTAAGTCAAGATGGTACTAGAGCAGGTTGTTTCAAGAGGACCGAACGCGTAATCAAGAATCCAGTAGCTCCAAGATCCAAGGGCACTTTACATCAAGAACATTGAAGCCCTAAAAGACAAGAGACGTGGGCAATCAAGAACGCTGAAGCCCTAAAAGACAAGAGACGTCGGGCAATATACCGATGGCGACTAAAAGAAGCGACGGAGATGTCGAGGGACTCGACTTTACCCATCCGTTGTTCCTTCATCCCTCCGACACCCAAGGCCCCATGATCATCCCTCATGTTCTAATAGGAAGTGATAACTACACCATATGGAGCCGTGCCATGCGAATCGCGCTCCTCGGCAAACATAAATTGGGCTTTGTTGATGGAACATGTGAAAAACTTGCATATGAAGAATGACTCCATCCTCAGTCGGAGAGGTGCAATGCAATTGTGTTGTCATGGATTTTGCACTCTGTATCAAAGGATCTTGCCAACAGCATCATCTTCTTTCAAGACGCCAGATCAGTATGGGTTGATCTTGAAGAGTGATTCAATAAGGTAACAAATTCTCGAATATTTTTCTTGCACCGTGAAATTGCATCCTTGTGGCAAAGAGCAGCATCTGTCTCATCTTATTACACTAAGATGAAAGAGCTCTGGGAAGAACAGAGCATGCTACTCCCGTTGCCTGCTTGCAAATGCGAAACGTCAAGGATTTATGCCGAAAGGACACAACAACAGAAACTCTTGCAATTCCTTACTGGCCTCAATGATACCTTCAGCCCTGCAAGGGGTTAGATATTATTAATGAGCCCCCTACCAACAATCAATCAAGCGTTTGCCATGATTTTAGAGGATGAAGCGCAAATGAACACCATAGGGTCTACTGGTAGTGACCTAGTTGAAGGAGTGGCAATGGTTACTACAGGCAGAGGGCATGGACGAGGAAGGGGGAGAGCAGGACCCCTACCTGAATGCACCTATTGTAACCGGAAAGGCCACACAAAAGAAGGTTGTTGGCACATAATCGGATTCCCAGAAAATTTTAAAGGGAACAAACCCAAATTGGGTCATGAAGAAACTGTCAACCATACAGAGATAATATCGGAAACAGAGAACATTAATCATGCTCCTGCCTTTGTTGCTCCAAGGCTTACTCAAGAAGAGTATGCGCAACTGCTCCAATTCCTTTAGAAAGATACAGCTGCTCCCAATCTAGCACATGCCCTTACGGGTACAAGTTTGATCAAATCTCAATTTTACATGCACACACATACCAACTGGGTCATCGACTCAGGGGCCACTACACAACTTGTAGGGGACCTTTCCATTTTAGACACTTACCTATTCAGGACCCATCAAACACATCAAATTCCAGATGGGTCTCGAGTCCTTGTGACTCATGTGGGACAAGTTTCCATTTCTCATAACTTTACTTTACAGAATGTATTATATGCCCCACAATTGCAATTTAACCTCATATCTATATCCAAACTTGCAAAAGAACAAGGTTATATGGTTACTTTCTTTCCAGACCATTGCGTTGTGCAGGGCCTTCAGGGTCTAAAGGTTGAAGGTGACTGGTAAATTGATTGATGGACTTTATATTTTGCAACATGTCAAAAGATATTCACCTCATTCTTCAAATTTTATAGGGAATACTATTACAACACCTACATGTGCACATAATACTGATGTATGACTCCTATATTCTAGATTAGGACATGCACCTATTTCTGTGTTGCAACACATGGACATTGTATCTTGGAATAATAGGTTGTTGAATAAAAGCTGTGACATTTGTGCCCAATCCAAGCAGACTAAGATCCCTTTTTCATCTAGCTATATTAAAACAATTTTCTGTTTTGAATTATTGCACCTTAATGTTTGGGGACCATATAAGGTGCCTACACATCAAGGACATTAGTATTTTCTGACAATTGTTGATGATTTCTCAAGAGCCACTTGGATTTTCCTTATGAAACACAAATCTGACTCTTTTTCTCACATTAAGAATTTTGTAGCCTATGTTCTTACACAATTTTCTGTTGCTGTAAGGAAGATTCGCAATGACAATGGCATTGAATTTATGAACTGTAATCTTCGTGAGTTCCTTTTAACTAAAGGAATAATACATGAATCCTCATGCCCTTATACTTCGGAACAAAATGGGATTATGGAAAGGAAGCATAGGACTATTATGCAGGTTTCAAGAAGCTTAATGCTTCAGTCTCAAGTGCCCATTAGATATTGGGGCGAATGTGTTAAAACTGCTATTTATATTGTTAATCATATTCCCTCTCGAATTCTTAACTACACAACTCCCTATGAAAGGATATATGGCACTGCACCTAGCTATGATAATTTGAAAGTGTTTGGGGCATTGGCTTATGCCACTGATCTCAATTCTTATGATAAGTTCCACCCTCGCTCCATACCTTGTGTCTTTCTTGGTTATCCAGCTCATAAAAAGGGATATGTCTTACTTAATCTAAAGACTTAAGATCTGTTAGTTAGCAGCCATGTTACCTTTGTAGAGGACAAATTCCCATTCAAAGATAGCATGCCATCTAACCAAGGGGGAGTGTCACAAGATTTGCAACAACTATTTTATTTTGATGATTTTAATTCTGATTCTAACATACTTTTGCCACAGAACACAAGTATTGCTACACCTATGCAACAGAATAAAGAGGGTGAAACTCACGAGACAGAAAATCCCACAGAACGGGAATCTACTGCCAAGCATCCTAGAGAAAGAAGAGCACCTATATAGGCCAAGGATTATATTTGTAATTTGGTTAAGCCATATACTATGTCGACAGGGAAGTCTAAATGTTTATATCCTATTGAAAAGTATATCTCTTATATGAATGTCTCACCTTCTCACATGTGTTTTCTATGCAATGTTGATTCTGTTGTAGAACCTAAATCATATGAGGAGGCAACACTAAATAAGGAATGGATAGTGGCTATGGATCAAGAAATTAAAGCTCTACAGAATAACCATAGATGGGACATAGTGTCTCTTCCTAAAGGAAAGAAGGCAATAGGTTGTAAATGGGTGTTTAAAATCAAATATGATTCTCTAGGGAAGATAGATAAATAAAAAGCAAGACTTGTTGCAAAAGGTTATACTCAAAGGGAGCGAATTGATTACCATGAAACATTCTCTCGTATAGTAAAAATAACAACAATTAGAATAATAATCAAATTTGCTGTCTTATATAACTAGAATTTGTACCATATGGATGTACATAATGCTTTCTTGTAGGGGGATCTTGAGGAAGAAATATATATGAGCATACCCCAGGGTTTTAACAGTAAGGGGGAGAACTTTGTTTGCAAACTTAGAAAATCATTGTACGGTTTAAAACAAGCTTCTAGTTTTTACAATGGAATACTAAATTGTCTATGGCTTTGACCTTCAAGCAAGGTAAACATGATTACTCACTTTTTTACAAGAAATATGGAAATGACATTGTATTTGTGTTAGTTTATGTTGATGATTTGTTAGTAACAGGGAGTTCTGAAATGAGAATAAAGGAAGTCAAGCAATACTTGCATGATAATTTCAAAATAAAGGATCTCAGAATGATGAAGTATGTTTTGGTATTGAGATGACTAGATCTAAGAAGGGCATAATATTATCACAAAGGAAATATGTGCTGGATTTGTTAGCTGATGTAGGCATGAGTGGTTGCAAACCACTTACAATTCTGATGGCTCAAAATCTGAAATTATTGGCCTATGTTGAAGGAAAGGATAAACAATATAATTTGTTGCCAAATCCTGAGAAGTACAAACAATTGGTAAGTAGACTAATATATTTGACTGCCACTCGTTCTGATATTTGCTTTTCTGTACAGGTTCTTAGCCAATACATGGCGAATCCTATGAAAGTTCACATGACTACAACAATGAATGTGATCAGATATTTGAAAGTGTACACCAGGACTTGGAGTGTTGATAAGCTCTTCAAAAGATTTAGAGCTCACCTGCTACTGTGATGTTGATTAGGGTACATGTGGCTCCACAAGAAGATCAGTAACACGTTACTTATTAAAGCTAGGAGGGTCGCTTATCAAGTGGAAGACCAAGAAACAGAATACTATGAGAACAAAACATATAGAAATAGATCTACATTTTTTCTGAGAAAGGTTGCAGGATAAGCTGATTAGATTAGTACATGCGAGGTCTGGAGATCAAGAAGCAGATATTATAATAGGAAGGGATGTACAAATGAGATTATTTGGCAGGTTAGGAGCTGTTAATATGTTCAGTCCCAAACTTGAGGGGAGTGTTAAAGTCAGATATTACCATTTGGGCCTGGGTTGTTATCGGCCCAACATCTGTGTTGTATTGTTGTATTAGACTTGGTGTGTATATATAATTGGAATGATATGCAATGAATAATAGATCGAATTTCTTCAGTTAAGTAAGTCAAGACCCACTTCCCAAGCCACATTTGCTATTTGCTTGCCAATAACTTTCTATAGGTTTTTGGTTAAACTTCCAATCAAAATGGAATAAAAGGTCGTCATTGCCGAAGGACTAAATCGCAAGGAAATAAATGGACGATTCAAATTAGAAGTTAACCTAACCTACTTTGATATACCAAATTATGATTTTCCTCATTCAATTTAAGCAATGTACTCTCTGCTTGGTAATGCTGACAATAATATGGCATCAAAATTGTTCTTGTATTTTGAAATTTATCTTTCTCGGCAACCAAACAGAAGATCCACCTCACGTACCTTGCTGCCATTGCACTGTGTCTAGTAGTAGACAAACCAGACGAATTGCTGACGACGTTTGATGAAAGAAACTGAAGCTTAAACGAATAAGGGCGTGAGGATTTGACGGCTAAGGTTCCAGAAGAAGAGGGACAACGTAGAGAAGGTAACGATGGTTCTCGCGTTGCAGTGAATGCAGAGGAAGCACGAACCAGCAGACTGGAGCTCCCTTGTGAACGTAGACGCGTGGGTGACGTATGGGTCTTTCTGTTTTATTATGGGCAGCATATATCCACATGTGGGGCTATGAGAATCATCCGTTTTCCCCAACCATTGAAAAATTGAAATTCGCTAGCAAGCTAATGGCAATAATGGGAACTTGGAAATTCATAAGAAGGAAGAGAAAAATAAAATTAAAAATTAATCCTTAAATCCTAAAATTTAAATTAGGTGAGTTTATTTTGTTTAAATAGGATCATTATAGTTTGATATGTTGAAAAACATTTTAACAAAGTTAATTTTTATTTATAAAATTTTATAGACTTTATACAATATTTATTCTTTCATTTAACAATGATGAAGACTTTTACAAATCTTAAAGGTCAACTACATAAGTCACATGATATATATGAAATGCAAATTACAATTACAAGACTCATGACAAGAAAAAAGCAAATTACAAGACATAAGACATAATCATAGACATATATTAACATAAATAACGAGATATTCATTATGCTTCACATCAAGACAAGACAAAATGATCCTTGACATATGCCAACGCATAGTTCTAGAGATTCCTAAGTAGGTCAATCCTTTGAATTACTGTTGAATTTATAAGCAAACGAGACAATCTAGTGAACTGAAATATTTTAGTATCTAAAAGAAAAGAAAAGAAAAATGATTCTCGTAGTAGCAAGAGTGAAAAAAATGAAATTTAATAAAACTGATAAATTAAAATTATCAGATAAAATAATTAGGGCTTAATTCAAATAAAATAAAATAAATTAAGGTAAACTATATAAACATGAAATGAAAATATGTTAAAAAGAAAAAAAAATACAGTAGAACATAGAGTTGAAAAAGGCTCCCATGAGTAACATAGAATATATTTGGTACGAGACATTGGGCTTAGCATCCACACGAGATTGCATATTTTAACATATTTAATATGAAGAATTACTGTAGGGTTAATTTGAGTAGTAAGCTGTTCGATATCGTTTAAGTAAAGTCTCGAATTCGAGTTTTGGTATATGCAGAAAATTTCCGTTAGGAGACTCACTCACCATAGCCAGGTACGCGACACAGGTCGGATCCAGATGTAGTCGGGGCAAAGCTCCTGTTAATCGAGTGGGCAACTAAAAAAATATGAAAAATTACCAACAGGGGTTAGTCCGAGTTGTAAGCGAGATCTCGAGTTCGAGCTTTGGCATATATAGAAAATTCCCGTTGGGAGACTCACCCACCATAGCCAGGTGCGCAACGTGGGTCAGATTTGGATATAGTCGGGGCAAAGCTCCGATGAATTGGGTGAGCAACTAAAAAAAATATATGAAGTATTAAATTTTTATATTATAGATGAGTCTAACTCTTTTTAAAAAAATATTTTATAAAAAAAATAAAGCATTAAGCAATACTTAGGTTACCCAATCATACTTAGTGTGTGTTTGTCACCATAGTTTGAAAAGTCTTTTTGGGCAAAACTTTAGTTTGAAAAAATTTTAAACAAACATTCATATTTGTCCAGAAGTGACTTTGGCCAAAATTATGATTTTGAATAAACTACTGAAACTAGCTTTTGAAACAGTAAAAGAGCTTATAGACTATCCAATTAGTATCTTACCCCTACTTTTTCTTACACCCTCTCTCCTCTCTCATATCTCTTCTCTACCCTATCTCCTCTCACATCTCTCTTCTCTACACTCTCTCCTCCTTCTTTTCTACCCTCTCTCATACTTTTAATCAAATCATACCATTTTTTGTAATTTACCAATATGAAAAGTAATTATACTACTAATCATCCAAATATCTCTATTTTTAAAATATATTCTTCCCAAAATATATTCTATAAAATCTATTATTTCTAAAATCTATTTTTTAAAAGCTAATCTAAATAGGCCCTTAGGTGAATAACACTACCCTGCTACTGAAAATCCGTCCTGGAACTAAACATTTATTTTACCAATTTGTTTCTTTCACAAATTCCTATTTTGCCCATAACCAAGCCCCTCGTCCACAACCACCACCTCATTTCTTCCACAACAAAAATGCACTTCCTCCCATGACGGTGACAGTGACAATCATCTCATGGTTAGGGATAAAAATAGGCTAGATAACCTATTAAGAGCATATGGCTTGGTCTAGTTTAATTTATTTTAAAAAATACACAGACTTAACCCTATTTGAAAGTCTATCTTTTTTAAGAGACCAAACTTAGGTTCTTTAAAAAACCTATTAAATATATCAGGTGGCCTATACCTGTTATTTAAAATATATTAATTATGAAAGTTTAATGAGTGGGTGTCAAACTCATTACCTATTGAACACAATACAAAAATAAGACTATTAGACTAATGTATATTATTATAAATTTTATTCTCACCTTTTATTTTAACAAGAATCATAGCATTGATTTTAAGAGAGCATTAATTTAACCCTAAAAACTAAAGGGAAAATGGCATCTGGGTCCTGTGAAAACAATTAAATGCCAAAAAAGTCTCAAGAGATGGCATAATTAATTTAAAGCCCAATGGGACTTTAGATAAATTTTTTCCAAATGTAAAAAGACGTAACTACCCCTTCAGATAACTAAAAACATGCTACCGTTGCCCCACCTAAAACTGAAGCCCTAGCGTCTTCTTAAGATTGCTTGCATTCCTTTGGGTCTCTGCACTCTGCTCCTCGTCTCTACTTGGCCTGTGTACTCTGGTCCTTCGTTGTCATCTCTTGCTGTTGCATTTCCTCCTTTAATCATTATCGCCTTTCCGGTCATTCCCCTTGCTGCCAGCAGCCCTTCCTGCCGCTGCTACTTGGTTCATTGTCCAAATGATTATCTCCTTTCCCCTCCAGTAACCCACCCCTGCTTTGGGTAATATATTTACATTGCTTTAAAAGTAATGAAATGGCAAATTTTTGGCTTAAGAATTTTAGCCTATGAACTAGATGTTAGACTTGGCTTTTGATGTGGCAACTAATTGTCTGACTATTCACTGCAGTCATCCCCTTCTTTGATCTGGCATTTATTAATTGTAAACTTATGCTTGCAGATCTTATATTTGAGTAATCTATTTTTATTACTTGCCAAACTATATAGTGTTGATTAATTAGTGCTACTAGCTTGCTATTAGCTATGCTTGATTCAACATTTTTTGCTTTGTTCTTTTTTTCCCTTTTTATTTTTTTGATGGGTGAAAACAGGATTTGTGTGCATGAGTTCAAGTTTTACTCCTCATTTATTCTCTCAGAGTTTGAGAACTCAGTTTGCTTATGATTTTTCAGGCAAGCAAAAGATGTTGTTAAAGGTATAAAGAAGCGGATTGGAAGTAAGAATTCAAAAGTTTAACTTCTTGCACTAACTGTAAGCACCAAAGCATTGATTTTACTATTTCAATTTGGATGGAAATTGATGATTTGTTTTTACAATTTGTATAGATTTTGGTATCCACTAGATAAATCTTGTCATATTTGACCAGTATTTATATCATTTTTTAAGGTTTGAATTATTTATGGAGGCCTTTCTTACCTTTTCTTTTTTTTTTATGCATGGAATTAAAAATTTTATTAGCTTATTAGATTAATGGAATAAGACTGACAAGTAGTTTGATTAGTTGGACTCTTTTATTTCTAATAATCAGTTAGAGTTATTGTGATATATTTTCCCGAGGATGGTGAAATGAAATGTCACATAGGTGATATTGTTTTATGTCTAGCTTTTATTGAGTTTTTGCACATATTAGTGTGGCTATTACTTCCCACCTCAATAGCAAATTTTCAAGGGAGGATTTTTCTTCTAAAAATGTAGCTTTGAGCTGTAGTATAAGCTCTATCTTGATTGCAATTTACAATTATGGGAAATGTATATAATAATTGCACACAATTTGCTAATTAATCTGTTTTCATATGGATTTAAAGATTGAGTAATAATTTATTTTATTGATGAAAGTAATTGTTATTTTAGGATACAAAGATATACAATATGGAAAAATATTTGATAAGACTAATGTTTATGCTTTCGAAGTTGTTTTATTAGAACCCATAACTAGCTGGAGTTGTTTTATTTGAGTGTATAAAAAAAGAATGAGCTTGAAAAGGTTACTGTAAAATGTAAATGACAGAACATGGTTTGAGATGGGAGGGGAACATGGGTTGTTATTATAGTACGTGATAGTTATTAATATGAGTGGTTGAGTTGTTAATAATTTGTTTTTGATGCAGGTTGTCATTATTGATGGCATAATCATCTGAAAAGCTTGTGATCTTGAAGCCAATTTTAGTTGTTGTTTTATGCAAAAGGAAAATATAAAAATGGAAATTTTAGTCAAATGCAATCATACTTGTATCTTACAATCATGTATATGAATCATACACCATACAATCATACTTGTATCTCACATGTTGGAAAACGTGCCCTTATGGGCCAATCATTGTCTTATGAACATTATTGATTTATGAATTTATTAATTGTGTTATCATATTATTTGCATGTTTACTATGATGACCATCCTTGGATAATTCATGATCTTATCCTAAATGTCCCTAGTCGGTCATCTATGCGGGAGCATAGATGAAATAAGACCAGTATGACTTTGAAGATATATAGAGATATAAATTAGAGTCATAAGCACATGTAAGAGTACAAGGTGTTGGACCAACCCGCTATGAGAGAACTGCATGGGTAACGTCATAAGTTTCTCTCATATACAAACCATGTCAATATGCCCTTTGACCTGAGATCATCATGGATTCCTACATGACAAACGCTCAGCTTTGACCTAGTCAAAAGTCACTTTTGATCGAGTGATCATAAAGACTATGTTTGGGTTTAGTGGTTTTTCATGCGGAGGAATGTGAATGGTCAAGATGGAATTTGTCCCTCACATTCGTAGAGAGATATTACTGGGCCCCTCGATGAGTGATTATGAAAAATGTATGGCCATACTGTAATGGAAAGATAGTTCCATTTCTACAGTCAGACTACTCAGGGATCGAGAAAGTAACTGTCAGGAATAGGAGGATGACATTATCCATGCCTCAACCATGACCAAAATATCGCGTGACAAAAGGGACATGATATGGTTATATAAAAGGTTACATCATTTAACGATCCTCATATGATTTGGGTAGTCGTTATGTCTTGCTAGAGACCGCTTGCGACTTGTGGGCCAGTATAGCAAATGGCCCACTGCCAACTTCATATGGGCCTACAGGTTCACATACAAAATAGCCTAACACGAGCTATGATGTCCAGATTTATTGAATCTAAGACATGTCCAGATTCAATAAAAGATCTAGGGTGGATGTATATATTTATTTATATTTATATTCATATATATATATATAAATTCGTATATATATATATTATATATATGAGATATATGAGATTTAATTTATAAGGATAAATTAAATCTCTGTCACGTTTGAATTTAAAATTCAAATTGATAGGATATCTCATATAAGAGATATTTATAATATTTAATTTATAAAGATAAATTAAATCCCTATCACGTTTGAATTTGAAATTCAAATTGATAGGATATCTCATATAAGAGATATTTATAAGATTTAATTTATAAGGATAAATTAAATTCCCATCACGTTTGAATTTGAAATTCAAATTGATAGGATATCTCAAATTTGATTTATGAGAATAAATCAAATATAGTTCAATCTCATCTTTATTTAAAGTTAAATAAATAGGTAATTAAATCTGTGGGATGAATTTAATATTATTTATTTAATTAGTTTCTTATAAAATTATACAATATATGATATTGTATTAATTTCAGAATTAATATAAGATTAACTCTAAAAATCCAATTCGGTAGAGAGAAAAATGCATAGCATCCTATATATCTGATTTTAGGAGCTGCATTTTTATCAAGACACAGAGAACATAGAAAGGCCGAAGGGGAATCTGCAAAAGGTTTGTAGATAAGAAACTGCCGAAATAGAGACGGAGAGGACGAATTCTTGAGAAAGCCCTGGAGGGACAAGAGACGCTAACACGTCATTCGTGGTTGGAATGCTGTTCATGTGGATACCAGTAGAGGAAGCCGACCTGAGTCGTCAACTTCTTGCAATCGAAAAAGGAGCACGAGCCGCGGAGAGAAGCTGTGAACGTCGTGACCAGAAGCTGTGGAAGTCGCTGAGGAACACTGAGGGTAATGCTTCTTTTCATTTGACTTAAACACATACGGTAGATCCTGACAAGGAATGGAAAATTTTTTAAATTAATTTCCGCTGCGTGTCTTCTAATTCCTTACATCACAATCATGTATACAATATCATACACAATGTAATCATACTTGTGTAAATGCATTGCACACTCTCTTTTATTTTTTGAATTGTAAACTAACTAATGGAATCTCTAAACTGTTGAACATTTTTGCCAAGGAATTCCTAGAGGGAAAATATAGGAAACAAAGGGAAAATTGAATTTGCCCCATTATGGAGGGAAAGGATCATTGGGAGACTTGTTGATAGGGACAAAACTTGAGTAGAGCTTCAAGTGTTTACTATCAAGTTCTCAAATAAAATCATGGCACGCTTTCTTTTACATCCAAAACAACTATATATTGAAGGAATAATAACCCCGTGTGAAGAAATAACAATTTAACCACTGAAAAATAACTTACCTACAGCAACAAACATAACAACTCCAGCACTTAAAAATAACAATTTCATATTGAAGAAATAACAACCCTATGGTGAAGGAATGACAACTGAACTACTGTAAATAATAACTACGCATGACAGTAAGAATAACAACCCCAACACTTAAAAATAGCAACCTCATATTGAAGAAATAACAACCTTATAGTGAAGGAATGACAACTGAACCACTGTAAATAACAACTATTCATGACAGTAAGAATAACAACTCCAGCACTTAAAAATAACAACCCCATATTGAAGAAGTAACAACTTCAGTAGTAGAAATAACAACCCAATAGTGAAGGTATAACAATTACTTATATATAACAACTACCCAATGACAGCAAAAATAAGAACTTTATCAATAGGAAATAAGAACCTTATAGTGAAGGAATAAGAACTTGATAACTAAAAAATAACTTATCAATGATAGCAAACATAACAATTCTAGCACTAATAAATAACAATCTCATAGTGAAGGAATAACAACTTAACTAATGAAAACAAAACAGCCCCACAACTGCAAAAGTAACAACACTTGAAGGGAAAATAAACAATTTAACCAATGAAAACAAAACAACCTTATAATTGTAAAAGTAACAAGACTAGAAAGGAAAATAAAGAACTGGAAAAATAACAAGTCTTAAAGGATTAACAACTTCTAATGAAAACAGAAGAACTCCACTATTGGAAAAGTAACACGTCCAGAAGGGAAAACAAACAACTGGAAAAATAACAACCCACCACTACAAAATAATAACCCCATAGTAAAGGAATAACAACTAATTCATAATGCTTCCCAGGAATTATGCAAACAGAAAATACAGTGACCTCACCAGCATAACACCTTGATTGAAGCAGAAAAATAGACTGCGGGAATGAACATAACAACACCACTAATAACAAATGAAAACTTCATGTTGACAAAATAACAACTTCAACACGTTTCTTCCCATAATCATTCTAGTTAAAATATAACTTCATATATATATATACTTTACAATTACATCAGTTCTTGACAACAAATATAAAAGGAGTACATCAAATATAGTCACTTTCATTAAGATCCACCCTACCTTCCAGACAGATGGATATTGATCAAGGTTACAAAAAATTACTTTCATCACTGTGTACAGATATTTATAAAGCAAAACTTAGTGTGCTACATATTTACACATGGCCACTTTCTTCATTGAATATTATAAAATACTCAACTCCTTCATCATTAAACATGTCAACAAATGTGTGTCGATCAAATCTAACAGTGAATTTTATTACAATTTTATCACTCCCTTTCCCAACAAATGTGTGTTGGTTTCCTTAATAACCATGCACTCAGCCTTCTCTTCTGCTTCCCTCTTCCTACTTTCTGCTATAATTGCCCCAACATTCCTAGTCACTTATGTTACCATGTCGTCCCCTTGCTTTTCTACTTTAGCTTTCTTGATTCCTTCATTACTTACACCAACATTGCCATTTGATTCAATGATCATGTCATCGGCCTTTCTTACTGCTGCACTAATATTCCCAGTAGCTTTAATGACCAAGTTGTCAGATGTCTTCGGCTATATCTTAACCTTATCAGAAACTTTTTTTCTTCTAGACCAATATGTTACAAAAATATTAGAAACCTCAAAGTAGTGAAGACATAATAAAGCAACAAGAAAAGGTGGGTACCTGATGAAGAGATAGGTGTGCCTAATTTGTTATTTTCAAATTCTACCAAAGTGTAGAAACCATCTTGAGAGGACAATGCCAAATAATGAGCATCAGGTAACCTTTTGAACAATATTGGAAGCAATTAAAAACTTCCCTAAAGGTATGCGATTGCATGAATTCTTTAAACCAAAACATGAAAATGGGAACTGCTAGCCACTAAAATATTTACTATGCAATGTTTGTTATTGCTTCATAGTGGAGACTAGCCAATATAGCTATGGGAGAAATGAAGACATAATGTATGATGAATTAGCATATGGTGTGTAATTATGTACATTGCACACAGATTGTCATTACTTTTAAAGCAATATAAATATATTACCCAGAGTAGGAGCAGGTTATTGGAGGAGGAAAGGAGATGATGATTTGGATGATGAAGCAAGTGGCGGTAGCAGGAGGGGCAGGTGGCATCGACAATCTATAGTAGGAGCGAGTGATAGGAAGAGGAAAGGCGATGATGACGAAGGATGAAATGCGGCAGTAGGGGTGGGTGGCAACAAAGGACTAGAGTACACAGACCAAGTAGAGATGAGGAGCAATGTACAGAGACTAAGCGGAATACAAGTAATCTTGAAAAGACGTTAGAGTTTTAATTTTAGGTGGGATGATAGGAGAGTCATGTTTTTAGTTAATTAAAGGGACAATTATATCTTTTTATAATAGAAAAAAATTCATCTAAACTCCCATGAAATTTTAAATCAAATATGCTATTTCTTAAAATTTTTTTGACATTTAATTGCTTTCAAATGACATTATGCCATTTTCCCAAAACTAAAACCTCATGTTGAAGTCGAACCCTTTTCAAAATGCAATTGCAACCAATCTAGATTCTCTTTTCACCATCGCGTCTCTCTTAGGCTTAGGCACTCTCTAGATCCACTATTCACCATCACGTATCTACCTACGTCGTCCAGATCCACTGTTGCCTCGCTCACTTTCCTCTCTCTAGTTCAACCGTCGAGTCTCGTCCATCATTCGTCCCTCGCTATCTTTGCTTCCACTCCCGCGGATCTTCACTTCCGCTGTGCCCCACTGTCATTCACACCGTTAAACCCCCACTCAACCAGTTTTTGTATATGTCTTTATCTCCACCTTCGTTGCTCACGTCCGATCTGGTTTGGGTGGCTTTTCTAATTGTGTGGTCTTCAAGTCCATTTTTTCTTCATTATGTTAATTCAATGATGTTTGATATAAAAAATTGGGGGGAAGTTGGAGACTGCTTACTTGTACTTACGAGGACAATAATTTATTTGGTTATATCTTTTATTTCATTCTCGTTTTCAGAATGTCTTCCCTTTAATCCTTGGATTATTTAGTCATTGTCTGCTTTAATGTTTTTTCGTAGTAATGCGCATTGTCTTTACATTTATGGATGGCTTTTGAATATGTGTTGCATTTGTGTTTATTTCCCATGGTTTGCTGGATGCTTATTTCTGCTTCTGAGAAGATTAATCTCCCTAATTTTGTTTCAAAGGAGTTTATGTTTCTGCGCTACTAGTATTGTGTCTGTTATTTCATAATTCATCCCTGCCCGGCTTTAGTGGGAACTTCATTTTCCACATCATTTTTACTACTTTAGGATGTGCCATTTGGCCTGAAGGTTTCTGGATGCATTGCCATTGACCTTGAGGGACAATGGCAAGTCCTTATGAGAGTGAATATTGGAAAAGGGGGTTTTGAGTAACCATAACTAGCGTGTTCACTACAACCATTTCTGTTTGACAATAATAGAAGAACTGGTTTAGCGGATATTTTGCCCCCGTTTATGTTCTGGTTTTGGGTTAACAAGTTCTTTGTATGTTGACTTTCAGCTACACTATGTCTTCTGGACTATCAGGATTTATTTTGATTGATCATGTGTTTTGTTTTTGCGTGATAGATTATTTACACCTTGAGAGTTTGTAGAATGACAGGCCCAGGCTGTGATTAATAGTGTTGTTCTTCATTGACTATATGCTGTGATTAATAGTGTCATTCTCCATTTGACTGTATGTTGTGATTAATAATATCTCTTGTTCTGTATGAGTCATTGTCCACGCATTAAGAGTCATCTACATTTGAGAGTCATCTATAGTTAGGGGCCTATTATTACAAAGACATTGTTATGAAGGCCTATTAGTAGAATTAAAAAAATCAGGCTTTCTTAATAGATTTCAGGCCAAGCCAAATATTTTTACAGGCCAGGTTTAGGCTAAAAAAAATAGCGTATAACAGGGTACAGGTCAGGTTTAAGTCGAATTATCACTTAACTGGCCTAGCTTATTAAAGGCAAGACCTTACCTGTTTATATGTCTATGTGACTACAACGACAACGATAAAGGCAAGCTCCTCTTGGTGTTTGCCTACAAGTACAAAGAAGATAATGAGGGAAAAGAACCCTTGATATGCTCCTACAAATAAATAAGATTCAAAAGAAAGTCTCAATCTCAATTATAATCTACAACATCAAACCCATACGAACGATACTTCTAATTAAGGGTTCAGATCCATATGATCGAGCTCAAGTTAACTTTAGACAGCAACAATGGTGGAGTATAAGTTGTGAGAATGGCAAGCATCCATAACCCACCTTCATAGATATGCAGATCTGCATATATGAGTATGGGTTTTCTTCTTTGGTAAGCTTTAGAGGTGAGAATGATAGACTTCAATACCAAAAAACGACAAGTATGGATCTTCTTCTCTAGCGAGCTTTAGAGGCAAGAACAACGAACTTCAACACCAGAGAACAAGCACAATTATGGGTCATCATAGATCTGGTCTTCTTCTCCAGCAAGCTACAAAGGCAGAGCTTCTGTTCACTATGCCTATTCTCTCTTGTATGTTTTTCTCTATAGATGACGATGATTTGTGATGATGGGGAACACAAAGACTAGGGATTTTTTTATTAGCAAGGACATTATAGACTTTTCATTTTTGATATCAAGTTATAAAATAAAATTAATATCACGGTTCTCTCTAAATATTACTCTATACCAAATATAATTTTAAACAAATATAATTTTAAAGCCTCATTCCCACTCAATTTAACTAACATTTCCAATCCCACCCCTCAATCCCAATCCATTAGAATTCAGTATCAGATACCAATCGAGCCATAGTGGGGTCTATCAAAGAAAAAGAAAAGAATATTCCTAGGGTTAAAAAAATTAAAAGAAGGGTTAATTTTTTGTTATGATAAAATGACAATTTAATTAAAATAATTTTAGTGCGTAACTAGGCTTTTATAACCATATATTGAATTATTAGGGGAAGCCCAACATTCACATAAGAAGCAACCCATATGAGAGTGTTAAGAAATGTAAACAAAAACATAAACCAAGAGCCAATGAAAGTTTATACAAATGGTATAGAAAAAATATGTATCCCACAATAAAACGAGTTTGAATCTTGCTGTCGTCTTGAGAGTTCCTTTGGGAGGTGATCTTATAAGTTCTTTGTAAGCGTTTTCTGAGTTTTGGGGCTGTGTCTTGGTTTTGGTGGTAGACTGGAGCGGAACATATCTAAAATTTTTTGTACTAAAAAAAAATAAACCAAGCCAATAAGAGTTGATATAGTTAGTAAGAAATATACTCATATCCTATAAAGATGTGAGTTCGATTCTTATTGCCGTTGCGAGGGCTCAATTGGAAAGTGTTCTTGTAAGTTCCCTGTAAGTACTCTTTAAATCTTAAGGCTGTACCTTGATCTTAGTGAGAAAATGGTATCAAACTCACCTAAACTTTTTATTTATAAAAAACAAACAAACATAAACCAAGGTTTACTAGAAGAATCACACGAGCAGCAAATATAAAAATTACTCAAAAATCTAATAATAACTTAGAGCATACAATGACTAGATTTAATGTAGAAAATAATAAGTTTATACATCTCATTTATCATCGGAATATTTTAATAATTAAATTTCTTCCTAAAAATCTTATAGTAATTTATCCTTTTAAGTTTTCTTGGTATAAATTTATTCGAAACATTTTGTATTTAGACCAAATCAACGTCATAATACAAAAATGTTACCAATACTCTTGGTATAATTGAAGGACTTGGACTTCTTTAGGGGGGAAATTTGGAGAGGCAAACACAATTTCTCTAGTTTAAGTGAGCACCATGTGATTGAGCCTAGCAAGGCTCTCAGTTTGATCCCTTAGTATAACAGTCAAATACTCTCATACAAGTAGGGTATGTTTCGGACTTGACATAGCAAGAAAGTGAACTTTAGCTATTCTTGATAGGCACTTGATGCCTGTTGTGTAGTTGATATTCATGATCAATGTCTTAAAAACTGAATTAGATGTCAAACCGAGAAGGTCAACAGATCTTGATTCTCGATTTTCATGACTCAATTGGTTAAACCGGCAATTTAACTAATGATGTAATAATTAAATAAAAAATAATTACATATATAATAATATGTATAAGAAATAAATCTGTAATAAATTTAATTGTCAATATAATAACACTAAATATATGAAATTTTCAATGAAATAATATTATATGGCTATAAATGGTTTGAAAATATACTTAACTTTTTTGAGGGGTCAATTTTTTTTTTAAAAATATTTTATAGGTATTTAATTTTTTTTCAACATTTTTTTCTTCAGGCTCAAAATCCATCTAATTTTTTAAAAACTTTTCATTTTTTATATATACTATTTTCTATATCCTATTAAGTATCTAATTTTTGAAGTTTATAGTTATATCTCCTAATACAGATATCTCTTATAAGAATCTAAATAATCTTTTATTCAAGACCTATTAAGAAATATATCTTTTAAAATTTAAACTCTAGATTTAAAGAGGTCTAACGAAATTTTACACTACTCAACTTTATATATCCCTAATATCCTAGGCTTGTATATTTTAACTAGAGGACTTTGAGACCCAAACTAATAGATCGAGCTATAGTAACACCCACTTGAATGGCGACCCTATTATTTATGGATTCCGACCTAATTGTACCCAAATTAATCGTTAGCACGTCCGTCGACGATGCGTTCAGTCCTGTTATTTATTCATGGCTCATGATTTTATATATCAATATATCAAACAAATCCATCTTGAATATTGACTAACATACAAGATGTCAAAATCACAATAATAATGTACTGTACCTGTCGTAACAATTATCACTAAAATAAAGTTGAATGCAACGTCTAACTATATTTGGAGGGAAAGAGAGCTTTTTATCTTGCAGTTGAACTTATTTGTAGTACATATACATCATTGAGCAAATGTTGGCTGATGCAAGTCTTCATTACAAGGAAAGATACCGATTATACATAGGTTCACATCATCCTTCAACATAATCTAAAATACAGGTCCCATGAAAAGCAGTTGAACTTATTTGTAGTACATATACATCATTGAGCATGCACCAATGTTGGTTGATGCAAGTCTTCATTACAAGGAAAGATACCGATAGGTTCACATCATCCTTCAACATAATCTAAAATGCAGGTCCCATGAAATAACAATTAGCTCTCCCGAAACAAAATTGTATCACTTTACTATTCAAATGTTTAATTTTATTTCAATTTCATCCTTTATGTCCATGAAAGTCAATTGATACGAGTGTTATTTGGTAAGGACTAAAAATGAGATTTTGCTCTATTTCAATTCTGTTGTCTGCAAAAATTACAGCTGGTGCACAAAGAAACTGGCATGCTCTTTTACCCACATAATTCAGATGGCCCAGAGAAATGCAAGAGGACATGGCCCTCAAACTATAAAGACGGAGTTTTCCAAAAGTCCAATGGCTTCCTTTGCTGAAATTAGTATAAGAAAATGTATCACAAATTTAATACAACAGAAATCCAATTACAAATGCAAATGCAAATGCAACCATAACAGCACATAGATACAAACAGGAGGCAGTAAGGTGCAGGATACATGATAAAAGCAATTGGAACAAAAAGTATAAAACGCCATTTTCGGCTTTATTAAAGAAGCCTTGTTGTTTCCCTAACGATTCAAAAGGTTGATTTCATTCCAATTCCATCTTCCAAAAGATCAAAAGGTTGATTATGGAGGAGCATAGTTCCTATGTGGTTGGAAAAAATAAAAATAAAGCATGTCACGTGGCAAAGTGAAAATGGAACATTTTTTAGGGAGTTAGCTTATATTTAAAATTTTGAATAATCTTAAGAGGGCCTGACTAGAAAGACATTTTTTTTCCAAAACAAAAAAGATGGTCTGACTATAGACAATCGTTGCTTAAGTCATCTTAGACTAAGTATGTTTGGATTAACTTTTGGAGAATAGTTTCTAGGAAAAAAATAGTAAAAGTAATTTTAGTAGAGAATAACTTCTGAAAAAGTAAAAAAAGAAAAAGAAAAACTGGCTTCATGGAAAACCATGGTTTTGGCATAGATAAATTATTGAATTTTATGAGGTGTTTAGATGGTTTTCTCAAAACCATGGGTTTTCTCTCCAAAACTATAGTTTTAAGATGTATCCGAACACACTCTAAACACAGTAAGAGTCCCTGAAAGCTCATCAGTTTTGAATTCATGAGCGGAAGATTTTCTATTGCTACTCATAGCGCTAATAATGCAAAAATTGATGTATAAATTGTACTCATCAAGCAATGGTTGTCAGCAAAGTTTTAAAGTTCCAGGGCTAGAAATCAACATCAGAGTATGGCGCCACTAAACACTATAAATTAAGGGTACACGATGTTACTACATGCTAGGAATGCAGAATCCCATGAATTATACATGGCATAAATATACCACTGATGGACAACCAGGTTTCATTTCTTACACATTTTAATACAAGTCCCCAATACGGCAGAAGTTACCTTGGCAATTGGCATCTTTTCCCTGACAGAATCAACTAATGATAAATCTATATCAGCTATGGCAATCCCTGTAGACAAGCGATCTGAAACAGAAAAACAAGATTTAAACTGCTGGTAGATCTAACCAGAAAGATAATAAAAGTAAAATGAAAACAGAAAATTTGCTTGTATAATATGATCCTATAGTAACAAATGACTTGTTGAAACTTATAAGAAAAGCATGCATCAACCAAAGTAAAAAATGCAATATTACTCGGTTATTGATAAAACACAACGGCATCGTGCGATCCATGGAACTGACCCCACCTAATGGTATAAGGTTTTTTATTGTTGTTGTTGTTGTTGTTGTTGTTGTGTAGGAAAGCAATGCACTCAAAACCATCAAGAAAGCCAATGAAAGGAATACTGCAGAATGTTCTTAAGAAAGAAGCAACGTGAACCTAATGTCTTGTTTCCGGAAATATCCCATTCCCTCCCTTTGTTGGATCTTGTATGAATTCCTCGGACTATGTTATTAAGAGTATAATGACTATCATATGGCCAACACCATAAATCTAACATAAAAGTTGGGCACTAACAAGTTGAATGTGTAAGAACAGAAGATGAATGTGTAAGAGAGTGAGAAATGGTCACATAACCAGCATTGAAAATTTGATTATATGATTAGAAGTGGAGGAAAATGAATTCAGAACTCTGACTTTTCCAATCCACAATTGTAGCTTTTTAAAGAATACCAGTTAGAGAGAGAAGTCTGACAGGTATTATATGTTATGGAATATGCCAAAAAAGCCCATATTGCCATATTCTACTTTCAATAAAGAATCAACCAAGTTGGAACCATATGCATGCAAAGGGAAGGAGATTTTACCAGGTAATCGACCAACAATGGTTCCCCATGGGTCAATAATTAATGTATCACCATAACTTTCTCTTTTATCATTATGTTTGCCAGCTTGTGCAGCAGCTATGACCTGATAATTCAAACATACAGCCAATCCCAAATGTGATCATAAATAATGAAGAACTAGGTACAACAATATGACCAGATAAAACTCGTGACGATTGTTGCTGACTGATAAGCCGATTCTAAAGTAGCCAATATTAGCATATAATCAATAAAAGTAAAAGGTAGAGAAATTTAATTTCATGAGTAATAATCATTTTATTAAAGATTTTGTAGTTGTTTATTCCATTCAATGTGTCCCTAAATAATTAAAGATGTTATCATCCTATAAGAAGCAAGAGGAGGATAAAATTTAGGACAGGCAGTAATTCCTCCAAGAAATAGTTAAACCTGAAGTAATTCACTAAAAATCCGAAATTACTTTTTCAAAATTAAGGGATCCATGACACCAGCATTAGATATCTCCCTCATATCGTTACTTCTCCTATATTCCTTGTATCTTAGAGACTAGTTAAAATAAATTTGGCCATCTAACAATGAGCTGGTTCACTAATAAGCAGGATTTTAGTGGTTTAGCATAAAATTGCATCTAACCATAAATACGTCAGAGGAATACTAACTCTCAAGTTCAATATTACAACCTGGATGAATCTATAATGGGAAAACACACTAATTCCACAAAATTAGATTCTTTATTCTTCACATATGGGGTTCTGATGTTCACATTTTCTAAAATGATGAATTATAATCTCGACTGCCACATAAAGTTTTTAAAATCATACTTACCCATCACTTAAGATATGCAGTCCAACTGGTGGTATCAGACGTTATTGAAACTAATAGTGAAGCCATTGAAATCTTCAAAATCCATAATCACTTAATATATGTTACCAATTAGTATTTTTTTATGGGAATCAATTTACATAGGTAAACAAGAAGGCAGCCTTCTTAAAGAATTTAATGTATCTGATCACACAGCACTTTGGGATCAGGAAACTAGGGTAAGAAAGAGAAAGGATAATGTTTTTAAGATGTAAAATTAATTTCTCACATAGCATTGAGTTTCAATTGCACGAGCACGAAGAAGAATCTCCCAATGTGCTTGACCAGTCACTTTAGTGAAAGCTGAAGGCACCAATAGCACCTGACGTAATCAAATTTTAGACATCAAAGCAATCATAAAGGAAACAATAAACTAATAAATTAATACCTGCGCTTCATGCTGGAAACGCAATAACTGATAGAGCTCTGGGAATCTCAAATCATAGCAAACAGTGAGACCCAAACGACCAATTGGACTGTCTACTGCAACAATATCCTTTCCTGAAAGCATCAAGTTAGAATATTTTCATTTGGAAAAATTTACAGCATTATAATGCTTATTTTTTCTGTCAAGCCAACCAACACTCAAACCCACAAAATACATGGAAGTACTAGTTGCTTTAAGTTCTCCATCTCTTTGTCTGGGTGTTTAGGTTTGTAAGTCTGAATATGTTTTTCTTCATTTTAATAAGGTTTTGTTTGCAACAGATCGGAGTTTAAATAATCTTCAGCTTGAAGGGAAGTGTTAGAATAGGCTAAGAATGTAATAACAAGACTAAGATGTGTGCCGATTGCTGGTGAACGGGGCTTGTATTAGTTGTATTACCCTTTCAACTTGACCTAATTTATGATAATCAATAGAGAGACCCTGGCCACGTATGTAAGGATTCCATTCAAATTATACTTCACTCTCTCTCTCTCTCTCTAAACGTTAAAAATGGCCATAAAATTAAAAGATCATTTTATTTATTTATTCTGCTTCAAAAACCATCATAAAACAGAGAAGTTCCAGTAAGGATCAAAGCAAGAAAATAACTCATCTAGTTTAATACCTTGTAAAGAGTTTATATCCTACCTGCTTCTGTAAAACTACTTTCTTTATATACCCTTCCACCAGGAACATCAACATCAAACCTTAAAATAAAACAAAGTGAAATAAAAATGTTAATATAGCTTCAGTAAGACATACAAAAAGATTTAATATTTCAGTTGAATAAGTTCCTATTACATTGAGGGAAGAACTCTCAAATAATTCAATAGGCTCTAAGATGGAATGTGCCCATTTTTACGTGCCACATCATTATAGTCCTGGTGTTTATTTTCTTTGCATTTTTTTTTAAAAAGAGTGAGGGCATTAGTTTGGTGGTAAAGAAGGCATTTGATCGGTATTATATTTATATTGGTGACAAGCAAAAAATATCGACAATTGCATCATTTTTTACTCTGGTTGTTTAGTCCACCCTTTAAAAGAAAGATTTACCTAGGACATAAATTGTAAGAACTCATACTGATTATTAACACACTGTTGCACACTGCACGCTGAGAATGAATTACTTTCTGTGTGTATTTTTCTACTGTACAGGGTTACATATATATACACAATATGAATCCCATTCATGGAGGGATTGTAGGAGCAGAATCAGGAAATATAATTAAGATACAATCAAGATATGATCCCCGTAATCTCTCTCAATTAATTCCCTACAATCTTGATTAATCAATTCTAATAATCTCCCCTCTTAGTGAATCCCACTGATTTCTCTTCTACACTCCCCCTCAAGTTGGAGCATAGATATTTATCATGTCCAACTTGCCAATTAGGTATTCAAATTTGTCTCTTGTTAATCCCTTTGTAAGTACATCGGCTGTTTGTTCTTTGGAGGGAATATACTTGAGATCAATCGTTCCTTCATCAATCTTTTCTCTTATGAAGTGTCTATCTATCTCTACATGCCTTGTCCGGTCATGCTGGACTGGATTGTGAGACATATTGATAGCTGCTATGTTGTCTGACTGTAATCTGATAGGCAATTTGATTGATACTTTTAGGTCTTCCAGTACTCGTTTTACCCATAGACTTTCGCAAATTCCAAGGGCTATGGCTCTGAACTCGGCTTCAGCACTGCTTCGAGCAACCACATTTTGTTTTTTACTTCGCCAAGTTACCAAATTTCCCCATACATAGGTGACATATCCTGAAGTTGATTTCCTGTCATCTTGATCTCCCGCTCAGTCAGCATCAGTAAACATTTCCACTTGTCGGTTTCCTGATTTTTTAAACCAGAGACCTAGCCCAGGAGATCCCTTCAAGTATCTTAAAATCCGATAGACTTCATTCAGGTGCTTTTGTTTTGGATCATGGGAATGTTGGCTTACCACACTAACAGCATAGGCAATGTCTGGTCGAGTGTGAGATAAGTAAATCAACTTTCTCACCATTCGCTGATATCTTCTCATATCTACGGGTTTTCCTAGATCTTCAATCTCAGTAATTTTGTCAGCCCGTATAGGAGTATCACTTGGTCTGCAGCCGAGCATACCTGTTTCCTTTAGAAGGTCTAGTATATATTTTCTCTGCGAGATATTGATTCCTCTAGCAGATCTAGCTACTTCCATGCCCAGAAAATATTTCATCTCTCCTAGGTCCTTGACCTGGAATTCTCCATTCAATCCCTTTTTAACTCTGTCAATTTCTGCTGGAATATCTCCTGTGAGGATGATATCATCAACATAAACAACCAATACCACTATTCCCCCATTTAAGTGTCGGAAGAATAGGGTGTGGTCACTTTGCCCTTGTGTATAGCCTTCACTTTTTAGAACTTTGGCAAATCTTTCAAACCATGCTCGAGGAGACTGTTTTAAACCATACAATGATTTCTTTAATCTGCATACATGGTTTTCCTTCTTTCCGGGGAATCCTGGAGGCATCTTCATATAGACTTCCTCCTTTAGTTCTCCATTTAAGAATGCGTTTTTGACATCCATCTGATGCAATGGCCAGTCTAAGTTTGCAGCTAGAGATAACAATATTCTGATGGTATTTAACTTTGCCACGGGTGCAAATGTCTCGGTGTAGTCCATACCATAGATTTGAGTGAAGCCCTTTGCTACTAACCTTGCTTTGTATTTCTCAAGACTCCCATCTGCGCAATATTTTGGAGTGAATACCCATTTGCATCCTACTGCCTTCTTGCCCTTGGGTAGGTCGACCACTTCCCATGTATTGTTTTGTTTTAGGGCCTTCATTTCTTCCATTACCGCCTTTCTCCATTCAGGACTATCAAGAGCTTCATGTATATTTGTTGGTATCTTGACCTGTGTGAGGTGAGATACAAAGGCAACATGTTTGGGTGATAAGGCTTGATAAGAGACAAACCTCTCGATAGGATGTTTAGTGCAGGCTCTGGGTTGCTTTCTTATTGCAATTGGAATGTCAAGATCATCTTGTATCTCATGGTCAGGACCTGTCTCCGGTTCAGATTCCTGGATTGTGTCAGTGACTTGAGGCATATTACCTGTCATGTCCTTACTTCTGCGGGTATAGACTTGTCCCCACCTGTTAGTATCTTCCCTTAAGCTAGAACTCTCTTCATATTCCCCAGGTACCTCATGCGATGCTTCCGCAAGGGTGTAGACTTGGTTAGGTTCATGTATGATTTCTGACTCGATAGTCTGAGGTTCACTCCAAGACTCCCCCTGAACCGAGGATGATTTATAAAAAGGAATAGTTTCTTGGAAAGTGACATCGCGGGTGATATAGAGGCGTTTAGAGATAGGGTCAAAACATTTGTATCCTTTTTGGGTTACCGCAGGTCCTAGGTAAAGACATTTCGCAGCTTTTGGCTCAAGTTTATGTGTATGGTGGAGATGAACAAAGGTGGTGCAACCAAATATCCGGAGTGGTAAAGTGTTCTCAAGATAAGGGAGGTTAAAATGTTGGTGAAGGACTTGTAGAGGGGTTTGAAAGGACAAGGACTTACACGGCATCCGATTAATTAAGAAAGTGGCAGTCAGAATGGCATCATCCCAATGGTAGGTAGGTACATTACTGCTAAAGAGGAGAGCTCGAGCAGTTTCAAGAAGATGTCTATTTTTCCGTTCAGCAATTCCATTTTGTTGTGGACTATGGGGACACGAGGTTTTATGAACAATGCCGTTTTCTTTAAGGAAATTAGATAACTGATGATTAATATATTCGGTGCCGTTGTCAGTATGAAGGATTTGGATTTTGGAATTAAATTGTGTAAGAATCATATTGTAAAAATCAATGAATATTTGATGTACAGCAATTTTATCCTTTAAGAGGAAAACCCAACAGACACGGGTATGATCGTCAATAAGTGTCATGAACCATTTTGAGTTTGTACGATTTGAAACGCGAGATGGCCCCCATAGGTCACTGTGTATAAGGGAAAAAGGTCTAGAGGGTTGATAAGGAACACTAGGTAAACTAGTACGATGGTGTTTAGCTAGCTCACATGAATCACAGTGAAAATATGAACTTTTATTTGAGCAAAGAGAAGGAAACATCTTACACATATATTGAAAGTTGGGATGTCCTAATCTTTTGTGCCATAACTCCATCTCACTAGTCTCAAGAGAAGACACTTTATTACAAAGGGAAGTTACTGAATTTTGACAATCATTCAGGTAATAAAGGCCACCAAGTTCCTTAGCAACACCAATCGTCGTCCCCGTGAACAGATCCTGAAAAATACAATGAGTGGCAAAAAAATCAGTATGGCAACATTCTCTCTGATTCAATTGACTTACAGATAATAAGTTGCATTGTAGTTTTGGAACATGAAGAACATCATGCAACACAAGTGTATCAGAAATTCTAATGGTACCACTCCCGGCTACTAGAGAATCTGATGCATCGGCAATTTTAACTGTAAGTCGTGATGTGGCAGGAGTATAGTTGGAAAACAAGGAGAGGTCGTTAGTCATATGATCCGAGGCACCTGAATCAACTATCCAACAGGGTCCTGTGGACTTACCTTTAATAGTGGTAAGTGCTGTAAAGAAGTTACCTTTGTGTACTACAGATGCGACAGGTTTGCGGGACTGACTCTCCAGTGCATTCAAGCGCTCGAGGATAATTGTCAATGGGTCAGCTGCAGAATTTGGGCCAACCTGGAATGGGCCTGAAGTAGCAGTGGAACTGGGCCAACCTGGAATTGGGCCTGAAATCACAGCAGAGGTGGGCGCTGAGTGGAGCCTAGAGGTTGACGCTGGATTGGGCCCAGAGTGTGATGCTGAGTTGAGCCCATTTTGAAATGAATTAATTGGGCCTGCAGTCTGTCCAGGGCAGTCCATGTCTTCAGGGCTCATTGCAGAGTTGGCGAGGTGGCTTCGCGGTCGACGGTGCTTGCTCTTCCAGTCTGGCGGCTTGCCGTGAATGTCCCAGCAGCGTTCCTTGGTATGGCCCGTTTTTTTACAGTGCTCACATATCGGTCGCTCTTTCCTGAGGCTAGGGTCAGACGCGCGGACGGCGAGGGCTGAAGCTTCAGTTGCCGACGAGGCGCCACCGCAGTTGGGAAGCATCACTTGCCGACGGGATTCTTCATCGCGCAGATAAGAGAAAGCTTCGGACACAGATGGAAGGGGGACGCGACTGAGGAGACGGCCACGGGCGTCGTCATATGCCGAGTCGAGTCCCACCAGGATCTCAAAGAGGCGTTCTTCATCCAATGTCTTCTGGTATTCAGTAGCATCTTCTCCATTTTTCCACACTCGGCGTTGGAGCAGATCAATCTCCTGCCACAGCGTCGTCTTCTCGAGGTAATAGGCGTTCAAAGGCCTGGTGCCCTGTTTCACGGTCCAAAGGCGAGCTCGGAGGTCAAACAATAGGGAAGCATTAGGACGCTTACTATACGCTTCTTTCACTGTACACCAGATTGATTTTGCAGAAGTTAAGAACATGAAACTTCTTCGGACATCTGGAAGCATGGAATTCAGAAGCCACGAGGAGACGATAGCATTCTCTGATTTCCATCGCCGACGGGAGTTGTCATCATCGAAGAGTGGCTGGTCATTGTAGATCAAATCAAGTCGATCTCGACCATCGAGCGCAAGGAGCATTGATTGGCTCCAATCGAGATAATTTTCGCCGGTGAGTCGCTCAGGCACAATGACAATGGCCGAGCTTTCAAAACCAGCGGCTTTGGCAGAGGTGGAACGTGACCCTCCACTGGACATACTCTGCTCTGATACCATGTAAGAACTCATACTGATTATTAACACACTGTTGCACACTGCACGCTGAGAATGAATTACTTTCTGTGTGTATTTTTCTACTGTACAGGGTTACATATATATACACAATATGAATCCCATTCATGGAGGGATTGTAGGAGCAGAATCAGGAAATATAATTAAGATACAATCAAGATATGATCCCCGTAATCTCTCTCAATTAATTCCCTACAATCTTGATTAATCAATTCTAATAATCTCCCCTCTTAGTGAATCCCACTGATTTCTCTTCTACATAAATCATTCATCTTCAACATATAGCACTACAAACTCCACTCCTCTAAAAAATACATGTACAGAAGCCCCACGTTATTAGCTTTATGTCACATTTTGTTTGTAAATTACTTGTAACTCACTCTCGAGTCAACATTCAATGCCAGATTAACCCTTTATATCATCTTTCACCATCCTAATTTTCTTTGAGCAATTTTACGGAGAGCTTGGCCTCTCAAATGTAAAGTGTCTTAACCATTAGATCTGCTTGAGCGTAAATGCAATGGTTAAAGCATTCCATCTCTAGATAAACTGAGCTCCCCCTTGAATGACCCTTTTCGTTCGAAATACAAGACTGACTCTCACACACATCATCACTTACATTTTCTGCATACATAGAAACATTGTGGGACTCTCTCCATTCTTTCTATTCTTCCTCACAGTTTCCCTCTTAAAAACTTAGTCTTTACTCCCTCAAGTCACAACCTGGCATGTCAAAAAACCCATATTTCCCAAAGTACTTGGTTGATAAGTTTTTAATAAAGGAAATAATGGAGGATGTCATGTTAGGGTTTCTCTCAGAGTGGTAATCTAAACCATTTGGTTGACCTATTTTGAAGGATTATTATACAATTAAGGTCTCAGATTTGATCATGTGATGATATTACTACTGCAACTGTCCTTTCTTTTCTCCATTTATTCTTATAACCCTTTTTTCTTTCCTCATATAGTAGAATTTTAGGCTTTCTCCCAATTTCTCTTCTCAGACCATCTTTTCTGTCCTTGTATTTGTGCCAGTGTGTATTTGATGAAACTATATACCCAATCAAAACTTAAAGCAGTATCATATTGGAAAGACAATAAGACTAATATAACAGTTCAAACAAATTATGAATGGAAATATCATAAACTATTTGTCTTACAGGTGTATCTTTCTATAGGAGCTTCTAATTTTGCCAGTATCATCGACTACAACATGGGTGTTACACAAGTGATCATCATCAGATCCTCTTTCTTGGAAGCCTCCAAGTGATAGCCAGATGCTGGACTCTCTGCAGTATCAAAATATGTAATTCAGTTACATGAGTAAAGAAATCTTCATCAGCAATGTGCTCAGAATGCAAAATCAGTGTGAACTTATGCAAATGTTTTAAGTGAGGCCTATTGGCAACAATTTGGTCATCTTGGGGGGGAAACATAGATATAATGAATACTCCCTCTGTCCCATATTAACAATTGTTTAAGGTTTTAGCACAAGGATCAAGAAACTCAATAAATAACTTAATCAATAAATAGCAACACTATTAAACCACACATTAATTGCTTGTTAAGTGTATGCAGTTGGAAAAAAGTATTTCATTGTGCATTGAAAGTATAAAAAAAAGTCAAAATGGGACAAAAAAATTTACTAAAACAACACTTAATATAGGACAGAGGGACTATAAACAATCTGTCATACAACAAACAAAAATTAAAGAGCACATTAAGGTGAGTCAGTTAATAGCAACTCTTCCACAGATAATCGTTGACCATTAAGAAAGAATCAATAATAGCATACATGACTTGTGAGAAAGGAATCCAGTTGCATGATTCGAAGTAGGAAAGAATGAGTGACTAGGAATCAAACTATAAAGCATGCTGGTATAGGATCAGTGAACAATCAAGGAACGCCTTACTTTATTACCTTGCCAAACAGCAGTATTTTTGCATAATTGGTCCGTCCAAAGGTTCTGCAATCTTAACACTTGCCCCATCCCTAGCTCCAACAAAAGAAAATACCTCAGGAAAGCAAAGTAGTTTTGCTCTAGCTGATGCTGCTTCCTTGGCAGAACATTACCGAACAAAAGAAATCTCCCGTGAACAATATATTATAGATAACTGAACTAGTGTAAACGAAATTTTGGTTGGTCATCTGGAAGTTACAGTTACATGTTGCAATATTTTCAATATATTAGCCCATTAGTTCATAAAATCTGGCCCAACCACAGAAAACAGTTTAAAAGAACTCTGTCATCAATCAATTTAGTCCATCAAAATTCATTGGCATCCCTTTGATCCATAAGAATTTTTCACCATCAATTTCTTCTTAATGTTTTGTCCAAAAACATATTTTATTTTAGTCCTGAGACACATTCATGGAAATTGCATTACCAATATTTGCTTTAGCCCGTGGAAAATATTCAAGTCAGTAGTCCACCTCACCAATTGCGTTCTCCCAAAAGAGTTAGGGTAAGCCTAGAATGATATAGTTTGCCTAAAAAGTAAAAATACTAGAAAGATATATTTTCCGACTAAATTACGATTTTCCCCCCAAAATGACACCAGAAATAACTGACTCATCAGAAAAGAGAAAAAACAAAACCATAAACTAATTACACATCCACAGTAAATCAAATTTTGAAACATAAAGTAGAAGTGAAACTTATGAAGAATATGTGTTACTTTAACGAGTCGAGAGCAGGTAGCGAAATTGGCTGCAAGATCGTTAATGGAAGTCATCTGAGCGGCTGCGACTCGGACTGAGTTAGTAGCCATAGTTGATGAGTCGTCGGCGATGGCAGCATGCGCGGTCAAATAGCCGATGAGTTGCTCATGGCCCAACGGTCTGAGGCTTGATGTCTCTACCAAACGACTGCACTGAAGTCCTGAACACGATCACTCTTTTCCCAAATTTTCAGACAAAATTCATTTTATACGGTGAGTATCAATATATAATTTTCCCCTATAGGAAAAATCCTTAAAAATATTTTAAAAATTGATAAATCTTAAATTGAAACACAATTTTTAAAATATTTAAATATATCAATTATAATTTGATAGATATTTAGGGTGAAAGTGTGCTTTAACCAAAAGCATCACAATAAATCAATTTTATAATAATTATCAAATTTTGTGGTGAATTTCTTGTCATAATAAACCTCTCAAACGATAGAGTATTACATCTCATTCCATCCTAACCCACCCCACTCCATTTCATTCCACTAGTGACCCTTCCATTCCATTCCATAATAAACTCCCAGACACAATTTATATATAATGGTGACAAAATTATGTAGGGGTTTTGGTGTTGGAAAATTATTGAAGATGAAAATCTCTCTCCCTCTCTCTATATCAAATACACAGCTCTAAAAACTAATGGGGATTAGTTCGAGTAGTAAGCGGTTCAGTATAGCTTAAGTAAGGTCTCGAGTTCGAACCTTAGCGTATGTAAAAAAATTCCAGTTGGGAGATTCATCCACTATAGCCAAGTGCGCAATGCGAGTCGAATCTAGATGTAATCGGGTCAAAACTCGGATGAATCGGATGGGCAACAAAAAAAACAATACACAACTCTAAACAAAAATTTAAAAGTAATTTCTATATTTAGTGTGATTCAAAATAAATTATAATTGTACTACTATAAAGGCTTCATGTGTTTTGTTTCTTTACACTAGGCTATACTTAGGACCTTAAATTATTGGGGCGAAATATTTTTATTGTTTTTTAATAGCTTGTTAAAAAAATTTTAACAATTGATTATTTAAAATAAATTATTTTATTTTAATATTAAGTTAAAGGCAAAATTAAACTGGAGGCATTTATTGTTTCCCTCAGTTTTAAATCAAATCCCTAATTTTTTTATTAGGTCTTTTAACTTTTGTCTGTTAGATTCTTTAGTCCTTGTTATCAATATAACACTAAAAGAAACCTCACTTTTGCCTCTTCTACTGTTCCTAAGCACAATACCTGATGTTGCTTGTCGTTAGCGCTCAAATTAATTACTAGTTTTAACCCTATGTGTATAGGAGCTTGTAAGGAATTGGAAGACACGCAGCGGAAATTAACTTAAAATTTTTCCATTCCTTGCCAGGATCTACCGTATGTGTTTAAGTCAAGTGGGAAGAAGCATTACCCTCAGTATTCCTCAGTGACTTCCACAGCTTCTGGTCATGATGTTCACAGCTTCTCTCCGCGGCTCGTGCTCCCTTTCCGATTGCAAGATATCGACGACTCAGGTCGACTTTCTCTACTGGTATCCACACGAACAGCGTTCCAACCACGAACGACGTGCTAGCGTCTCCTGTCCCTCCAGGGCTTTCTCAAGAATTCGTCCTCTCCGTCTCTATTTTGGCAGTTTTTTATCTATAAACCTTTTGCAGATTCCCCTTCGTCCTTTCTGTGTTCTATATGTTTCAAAACGTAGCTCCTAAAATCAGATATATAGGATGCTATGCGTTTTCCTCTACCAAATTGGATTTTGGAGTTAATCTTATATTAATTCTGAAATTAATACAATATCATATATTGTATAATTTGATAAGAAACTAATTAAATAAATAATATTTATATTAAATCTATCCCACAGATTTAATTCACCTATTTATTTAACTTAAAATAAAGATAAGACTGAACTATATTTGATTTATTCTCATAAATCAAATTTGAGATATCATATCAATTTGAATTTCAAATTCAAATGTGATAGAGATTTAATTTATCCTTATAAATTAAATCTTATAAATATCTATTATATGAGATATCCATGATGATTTGTCTATTATCTATTATAAATATCTCGGTCAAAAGTGACTTTTGACTAGGTCAAAGCTGAGTATTTGTCATGTAGGAATCTATGATGATCTCAGGTCAAAGGGCATAGTGACATGGTTTGTATATGAGAGAAGCTTATGACGTAACCCATGCAGCTCTCTCATAGCGGGTCGGTCCAACACATGTACTCTTACATGTGCCTATGACTTTGATTTATATCTCTATACATATTCAAAGTCATACTGGTTTTATTTCATCTCTGCTCCCGCATAGATGACCGACTAGGGATATTTAGGATAAGATCATGAATTATCCAAGGATGGTCATCACAGTAAACATGCAAATAATATGATAACACAATTAATAAATTCATAAATCAATAATATTCATAAGACAATGATTGGCCCTTAGGGCACAATTTCCAACAACCTCCCACTTGCACTAGGTACAATCATTAATTTGACTAATTCCCATTAACCTAACATGACGCTCATGCTTTGCCTGCACAAGCGGCTTTGTTAGAGGATCAGCAACATTATCTTCTCCTGCTACTTTGCATATTTTTATATCACCTCTATCGTTGATTTCTCTGATGAGATGAAATCGCCTGAGTATATGCTTGGTCCTTTGATATGACCTAGGCTCTTTGGCCTGTGCAATGGAACCGCTATTGTCACAGAGCAAAGTTAATGGATCTGAGATGGTAGGTATCACCCCTAGTTCCGTGATGAACTTCCTGATCTAAACGGCTTCCTTAGCTGCATCAGATACTGCTATATACTCAGCTTCTGTTGCAGAATCTACTATAGTGCCCTGTTTAGAGCTCTTCCAGCTTACTGCTCTATTATTGAGGAGGAATATATATCCAGACTGCGATTTTTAGTCGTCCTGGTCAGTTTGAAAACTTGCATCTGTGTAACCAGTTACACAGAGTTTGTCATCCAATCCACCATAGACCAAGAATAAGTCCTTAGTCCTTCTTAAGTACTTAAGGATATTCTTGACAGCAGTCCAATGGCCCTCACCAGGGTCCTATTGATATCTACTAGTCATACTTAAGGCAAACGAGACATCTGATCGAGTACATAACATGGCGTACATGATAGATCCTATGGCCGAGGCATATGGAACTTTACTCATGCGACCTCGCTAATCAGATGTACTAGGACACAGATCTTTGCTGAGGTGACTACCATGAGACATGGGTATGAAACCCCTCTTTGATTCGTGCATACTGAACCTATGCAGTATTTTGTCTATTTATGTACTCTGACTGAGTCCTAGAAGTCTTTTAGATCTATCTCTATAGATCTTGATTCCTAGGATGTAGGTGGCTTCACCCAAGTCTTTCATCGAGAAAGACTTTCCTAACCAAGACTTGACAATCTGCAAGGTAGGAATGTCATTCCCAATAAGTAGGATGTCATCGACATAGAGTACCAAAAACACAACTCTGCTCCCACTAACCTTCTTGTACACACAAGTTCATCAATGTTTTGAAGAAATCCAAACTCTTTGACTACTTCATCAAAACGATGATTCCAACTCTGAGAGGCTTTCTTCAGTCCATAAATGGACCATTGAAGCTTGCACACTTTACCAGAGTCCTCAGAACGTATAAATCCTTCAGGTTGTGTCATGTACACATCCTCAAGGAGCTTTTCATTAAGGAAGGTTGTCTTGACATCTATCTGCCATATTTCATAGTCATAATATGCTGCTATGGCAAAGAGGATTCTGATTGATTTGGCCATTATAACTGGGGAAAAGGCCTCATCATAGTCCACACCATGAGTTTGAGTAAATCCTTTTGCAACCAGTCGTGCCTTGAAGACATTTACATTGCCATCCATGTCAGTTTTCTCCTTAAAAACCCACTTGCACCCGACAGTGTTTACATCTTCAGGCGGGTCGACTAAGGTCCAAACCTTATTGTCGTATATGGATTACATCTCAGACTTCATGGAATTAAGCCATTTTCAGAGTTTAGTCCCACTATAGCTTCTCGATAGGTAGTCAGCTCATTATGCTCAATGAGCAACACATCACGACTATCAGAAATCAGAAATCTATATCTCTGAGGCTGAAGTCGTGTCCTATTAGATTTCCGTGGACCTTGTGTAACTTGAGGAGTCTCAACAACTTGTTGTAAGTCTTCTCTGTTTTCCATCTGCAGTTCTATGGTGTCTTGTGGCTCTCAAACTTCTTCGAGGTGTACCTTACTCCCACTGGTTCTTTTAGAGATAAATTATCGTTTGAGAAAGATACCATTTCTGATAACAAACACTTTGTTATCAGCAGGGTTGTAGATGTAATATCCCTTGGTTTCCTTAGGATATCTCATAAAAAGGCACTTTGAGGATTTGGGCGCTAATTTATTTGAGACTTATTGCTTAACATCGACCTCGCATCCCCAAATCTTGAGGAAAGACAAACTAGGTGTCCTCCCAATCCATATCTCATACGGAGTCTTTTCAATTGCCTTAGATGGAACACGATTGAGTGTAAACGTAGCTGTCTCTAGGGCATGGCCCCAAAAGGAGGGCATAAGATATGTTCGACTCATCATAAATCAAACCATATCTAATAGTGTTCGATTCCTCCGTTCAGAAATGCCATTCCATTGTGGTGTCCTTGGAGGAGTCAATTGTGAGACTATCCCACAACTCCTAAGATGATCTATGAACTCTTGGCTCAAATATTCACCACCCCGATCAGATCGAAGGGCTTTAATTGTTTTGCCAAGCTGGTTTTGTACTTCATTTTGAAATATTTTGAACTTTTTAAAAGATTCAGATTTATGTTCATCAGATAGATATACCCATATCTGCTGAAATCATCTATGAATGTTATGAAATACGAATAACCTCCTCTGGCATTTGTGTTCATCGGTCCACACACATCTGTATGTATGAGGCCCAATAAATTAGTGGCCCTCTCACTGTGCCCAGTGAAAGGTGACTTTGTCATCTTTCCTAACAAGCAAGACTCGCAAGTGTCATATGATTCAAAATCAAATGAGTTTAGAAATCAATCTTGATGGAGTTTGGAAATGCATTTCTCATTTATGTGGCCCAGACGACAGTGCCAATGGTATGTGGTATTCAAATTGTTTGGTTTGACCCTTTTGGCAGTTATGTTATAGATATTTCCATGATTGGGTTATTCCAAATTTAATATATAATGATCAACATGCAAATTACCATGAGCATAGAAAATATCATTATGATAAATAGAACATCTACTATTCCCATGCAATTCAGAAATAGATTTCTCCATGTTGTTCATGTTATAGTTCATGACAAACTGGTCATAACTTTCTGGGAGTGAGTTCAAGATCAAATCCATAGCTAACTCCTGACTCATGGGAAATCCAAACCTCTCAAGGTGATCAATGTACCCTTTCATCTTTAAGATATGAGTACTGACTGATGCACCTTTAGCCATCTTGCAGGAATATAAGGCCTTAGTGATCTCATACCTCTCTTGCCTTGCCTGTTGCTGAAACATTTCCTTGAGATGCACAATCATCTCATAAGCCTCCATGTGTTCCAGATCTCTTTAGAGCTCTGGAACTATGGTGGCTAGCATCAAGCATCCCACATCGATAAAGTCTTCCTTATGCTTCGTGTAAGCATCTCTCTGAGCTCTAGGAGCATTGGCCGCTGGCTCCTCAGGAATGGGTTGATCTAAGACATACGCCTTTCTTTCCTGCTTGAGAACAATTCTCAAGTTCCTAAACCAGTCAAGAAAGTTTGTCCCATTGAGTTTGTCCTTCTCAAGGACAGATCGTAGTGATAATGTAGCAGTATTACTAGTCATCATAATTCTACAATTTAAAATATGCAATTTAATTAGCAATCTCCCACTAAATAAACAACCCTCAATGCACTAGTTAGTGGGCTAAGATCCATATTTGGCTCAAACTTAAGTCCGCTTTGTCAGGACGCTTAAATTAAGTTATTTAGGTAGGTAACACTTTTACCAATTACATCAAATATAACTCTTAGATGTTCATGTGATCCTATCATCATATGATCTATCATGTTTTTAATCCCATCTAATGCCTTGAGACCCAAAACCGTTTTGTTAATCTCAATTAAGTCAAACAATAATAAACATGTGAGAGTAGCACCATTACTCTTGCTTATCTTCCTAAGATAACTCAAAAGCACCCACTTTAGCGGAGTCCACAATTGAGCGATCGAGGTTTTGACAAGTGTTCATAAATTGACGGCATTATAACTTAAGATTTCATTTAGAGGGCAGGGCTTAATTTAACTATCTGGTTTATAAGAATGCATGTTTCTCAGTTTGTATCTCATACAAGTAATATGCATGTTTATGATATAATCATAAGATGCATAATTTAAACATGATATAATATGGCTCACCTATCCTAAGTCTCCTCAAGCCAATGAGAGGAGCTCTCTAGTAAGAAGAGGAAAATTACATATAGAAACCTCTTTTAACATTCGAGGGGAGTGAGATGAGAAGAGAATGTACATTGAGAGTATATATAGGAAGGCACGACACGCAGGCCGTATTTAAAAATTACAACACTTGCAATCTAGAGCTATATTGTTCACTATACCCAAGCATTCAAGAATCAACATTCAGATTTAATTGAAGGGAAATTAATGTTTCAAATCTAAAACATTCACAAAATAATATATGTCACGGCTATGTTGCTCTACGAATAGGTAGCCATGACGGTCCCGCTAGCCGGTTAGTGGGTAGGGTCTAAGGGCAGCGCCCCGAGAAGAAAAATTTTGTTTCATAAATAATCACGAATCTGAATTCGGTTTTCTTAGACCCCATCTATGTTAATTGATCAAATCAAAACGTATCACCACTGATTTCTTTTATGTCATACATAACACGGATCCCTTATATGTCACACATAAAATGCATATTATATGATCGGCTATGACTAACACATATCATATGAATCAACAATCAAGCCTAACTTAAACACAAAACGGTATGGCTCTGATACCACTGTAAGGAATTGGAAGACACGTAGCGAAAATTAACTTAAAATTTTTTTCCATTCCTTGCCAGGATCTACCGTATGTGTTTAAATCAAATGGGAAGAAGCATTACCCTCAGTGTTCCTCAGCGACTTCCGCAGCTTCTGGTCACGACATTCACAGCTTCACTCCGTGGCTCGTGCTCCCTTTCCGATTGCAAGAAGTCGATGACTCAGGTCATCTTCCTCTACTGGTATCCACACGAACAGCGTTCCAACCACGAACGACGTGCTAGCGTTTCCTGTCCCTCCAGGGCTTTCTCAAGAATTCATCCTCTCCGTCTCTATTTCGGCAGTTTCTTATCTGTAAACCTTTTACAGATTCCCTTTCGACTTTTCTTTGTTCTATATGTTTCAAAATATAGCTCCTAAAATCAGATATATAGGATGCTTGTGTTTTCCTCTACCGAATTAGATTTTGGAGTTAATCTTATATTAATTATGAAATTAATACAATATCATATATTGTATAATTTGATAAGAAACTAATTAAATAAATAATATTTATATTAAATCCATCCCACAAATTTAATTCACCTATTTATTTAACTTAAAATAAATATAGGACTAAACTATATTTGATTTATTCTCATAAATCAAATTTGAGATATCATATCAATTTGAATTTCAAATTCAAACGTGATAGAGATTTAATTTATCCTTATAAATTAAATCTTATAAATATCTATTATATGAGATATCCTATCAATTTGAATTTCAAATTCAAACGTGATAGAGATTTAATTTATCCATATATCTCTTATATATAATGTATATATACGAATTTATATATATACGAATATAAATATAAATAAATATATACATCCACCCTGGATCATTCATTGAATCTGGACATGTCTTAGATTCAATGAATCTGGACATCATAGCTCGTATTGGGCTATTTTGTATGCGACCCTGTAGGCCCATATGAACTTAACAGTAGGCCATTTGCTATACTGGCCCATAAGTCGCAAGCGGTCTCCAGCAAGACATAACGACTACCCAAATCATATGAGGATCGTTAAACGATGTAACCTTTTATACAACCATATCATATCCCTTCTGTCACACGATATTTTGGTCATGGATGAGGCATGAATAATGTCATCCTCCTATTCTTGACCGTTACTTTCTCGATCCCTGAGTAGTCTGACTATAGAAATGGAACTACCTTTCCATTACAGTATGGCCATATATTTCTCAGACTCACTCATCGAGAGGCCCAATAATATCTCTCTACGAATGTGAGGGACAAATTCCATCTTGACCATTCACATTCCTCCTCATAAAAAACCACTAAGCCTGAACATAGTCTTTATGATCACTCGGTCAAAATTGACTTTTGACTAGGTTAAAGCTGAGCGTTTGTCATGTAGGAATCCATGATGATCTTAGGTCAAAGGGCATAGTGACAGGTTTGTATATGAGAGAAGCTTACGACGTAACCCATGCATCTCTCTCATAGCGGGTCGGTCTAACACCATGTACTCTTACATGTGCCTATGACTTTGATTTATAGCTCTATACATCTTCAAAGTCATATTTGTCTTATTTAATCTCTGCTCCCACATAGATGACCGACCATGGATATTTAGGATAAGATCATAAATTATCTAAGGATGATCATCACAGTAAACATGCAAATAATATGATAACATAATTAATAAATTCATAAATCAATTATGTTCATAAGACAATGATTGGCCTCTAGGGCATGATTTCCAACAGAGCTAACCCTAGGTCGATCTCTAGGCGGAGTCAATGCGTAGCTTGATTATGATTAATTAAAGTGATTAAAGAATAAATATGGATAGAGAAGAATATTCAGTTTAATTAAAGCAATAATTGCAAGAAAGTAAAAGAGTTAAATGATATGTTTACCAGTAAGTTGAACGTTCCCAAGGATTGATGTGTGGCTATCATCGTTCGATAATATATTAGAGCTATAAAAATTAAATATATTAAGTCCTTAACATATAAAATCCCAGACAATCGTCATGGTCATAATCATATAATCCACAATTATACTTAAATCTAGTATACAATTGTATCAAGAATTATTAGTGAAGATCCACTTATTATATAATAAATTAAACAATAAATGATTTGTTCCTCTAACATAGATATTCAATCGAAAATCCTATAACTAATCATGTGAATCCAACATGAATAATTATAAGAGGAAACTAAGGATATTAAATAAAGAATATTAAATCATAAATTGAAATAATAAATCACAAGGGTTTGATCACAAAGATGTCTCAATCGAAACCCTAGGTCCAACATATACAAATCTCAAAACCTAAATCTAGGAAATCATAAATTTGTATAAAGGAAAAGATCAAAACATAAAATTATTCAACTCCTAACTCCAAAGGACAGAAACTCAAGCCACTACACCTCTCATTAAGAACTTAGAATGAAAATGATGGAATTGTGGAAGAGATGAAGAAGATGATTGTGATGGTGGTGATTAGTGTGTTGAATGGAAGAGCCTTAGGGTCCTTTATATAGCCTTTGGGAGTGAATCCTATTTGATGTAGGTCTCTTCACTGATTGACTCTTCAAAAGATAATAATAATCTCCATTTATCTTCAATATCCTTTCAAACGGTCATCTTTTCCAATATCTCCAGATAATATTTTTAAACTCAAATATCCTATAAATAATTCAAATAAAAAGTAATAAGATAAAAGAGATAAAACAATTAATAGAAAAATAGGAAAAGATAACATATTTATCATTATCCTTTAATTAGATTCAAATGTTAGATATTGATAAATTATCTTTGAATAATTCAAATGATATATGATATAATATAAGGAATCATAGATAAGATATAATTAATTTTTATCCTCTTGCTTTGAATCTTGACTTGTGATTGGCTCCTCTTGTTTTGTAATTTGAATTAAATTTCCTTTGGATATCACATATTCAATCTGTGAGATATGTTGCCTGTATCTAGATATTTAAAGATTACATTTAAATAGTCAAAGTGAATATCTTATTTTAAATTTTGAAAGATCTCTTTTGTTTTGACTATTTCAAATATTATTATGCTATATTAATATATTAAAAGGAGATAAATAATTTTCTCTAATTAGAGTTATCTAATTAGATAATATTGATTTCCTTTTTAATAAATTAATATGCATTTTTCATTCATTAATCCTAGGTTACTCCTTTTGTAGGCTATTAATTATTTCATATTCTTCTTGAAAGTCAAAAGATAAAAATATCTTCGCCCATACTAGTGTGATAATAAAATTAGTAAAAATACAAGAAAATGACCGTTTTAGTTATTTAATTCATATACTCAACTATGGCACAAAATAACCATAATTATTATAATAATATCTATTAATCATGATAAATCCCCTGAAATAGATAAAAAATAATATGATAAAATAGGGATTCATCAATACCTCACTCAGTATTTTTTCCTTATCTACAGTTGTAGTCTTACTGTTTGCCCTTCATTGTTCTTATCTATAGTTCCGCCTCATTTGAGATGGAAAATTTGAGGCACAAATTTTGACTTCCACGTATAATTTCATCATCCATACTCATATCATTATTTTTTCCTGCTCTAGTAGCCTCACTTTTTGCCCTTCACTGTGCTTATCTACAATTCTGTAATATTTGAGCGGGAAACTTTGAGGCACAAAAATCGACTTCTATAATCCCCACTCTTATTTTTCATTTCAAACTCTACATCCATTTTCATCACCCTCCTCGGCACCCCATCCGGGTTATAAGGTCAACTTTTTGTTTCATACATCTTTCTTTCTGTACAGATTGCAGTTGAGGACTTTTAGTGAACCAAATCTGATCTACATCATGGATACTTTGAGTTTGTAGGTTGTATTTGTTTGCTCATATATTTACATTTCATCTTCTTTTTCTTATTCTTCTCATTGGCTTGTGTTGGCAAATGAATGCTACGGTTCTCGTGCATTTATTATGCCTTCATATATTTCTCATTTCAAACTCTACATTTATTTTTATCTGTACCCCCCAGGTTAGATGAAATATTTTCATCTCATTCATATTTCTTTTTATATAGATTGGCGTTGAAGAACTTCTATCTCACCAATCTGATATACAACATCGATACTTGCAGTTTGTAGTTTGTATTTGTGTTCACATATATATGCATTCGTTCTTATTTTTCCTTATCTTCTCATTGGGTTGTTGTAAGTTAATAAATGATATGGTTAGCATCCATGTCAAATGTCACACTAGGGCTGTGCATGATACCTGGGAGCCCGGTTCGCCCGCCCGAGCCCGAGTAAAACTAGCCCTGCCCAGCCCAAAAAAATTGGCTCGAGATATGAATGGGTTGTTTAGGGCCAGGCCAAATGTCAAGCAGGGCAGGGCACTGGGCAAGATATGCTGTCCTGCCCATTTGGCCCAGCCTAATATATTATATATATATATTTTAAAACTAATTGTTTTGCCTTAAAGGAAGCTGAGATTGAGAGTTAAGCAAGAGTTGTTCTTTGGCCAGTGCTGTGTGTGTTCACTGTTCAGTCTTCACTATGTTACGGTGTGCACCTCTTTGCCTTCAGCTCCCACCAGGTACAGTCTCATCTTCTTTCTGCCACTATCCCTGCATTTCCAGAGCAATATGATTATGTCAGTTGCCCTCTGGACCTCTCCGACGAGTTTTTCCAAGGGGTAAAGAGTGCGTGTGGTGTTAACAAGCACAACACTAGCAAGGAGCTCCCTCGTAGCCAATGTTGCCCTGTGTTGGCTGCCTGGCTATACTCTGCCATAGTACTCAGTAAGGTCAGTGGGATTAGTCATGCATCGAAGGGTCATAATGTGTATACGACGTGGTATGACATGCCGTTGCTGCCAGATGATTTAGAGACTTGTGTGTGTGACTTGGGGAAGGCTTTAAAAGTAAAGGGGATTGATCTGGTTCAGCCAAATGAGACTTGTGATATGGTTTATTGCTATTGTGGTATAAGGCTTCACCCTTTGAGTTGCCTTGAGGCGTTTTCAGTGAACTAAGATAGGAATATTGTTGAAGATGAAAGTATGAAAATGCTCGAGAGAAATTGCTTGAGTATTAGCTCCAATGTCAATATTGGTGGGTGTTCTAAGTGCTTAAACAGTCTCTATAAGGTAACTATTTCATTCTCTGAGTCCATGTATTGATTTCTTGCTCTCAGCTTACTATATTGTGACTTTGAATTTGATGGATCTTGCTTAAAATTGAAGAAGATGAAGAAGCTGATCAGGGTTTTGTCTTCATCTTCTTCATGGTTAGATATCAGGAGAGTTATCTTCCTTGTTGCTTTTGTAATTGAGCGCAATCCTTGCGCTATTAGAGCTTATGTGGTTTATGAACTTGGACATTATCCTGTTAATTATACAATTTGTGAGAAAGTTAAACAATTATGATAAATGACTCAGATGCATTAACTTAAAGGTTCGAAGAAATTATAATTATAATCATATTAGTAACTGTTCAACCACCTACTATGTAGTTTGTTAGAGATCATTGTTCTATATGGTTCCTTTAGCTAATTTCAAGAACATTTGGGATATTGTTCTTCTTTTGTCTTTTTCCCTTTTCAGCATATTTAAGATATGGTACTTAACTACTATCTAGATGACTATATTTGAAGTGTAAAATTAGCCAAGTTTTTATCGTGAAGAACAAGCTTTTGTCCATGCTGGTGTTCTTGTTTCTTAGCCTTCCCAACTATACATGGTAGCCAGTAGAGCAGCAAACAAAAATTTTCTTTCTTTCTGGAAGTACCTTACAAAAAAAATGGCTGCAAATGACATTCGATTATCTATCTGATTCTTCTAAAATATTCACCTTATTTCCTGACATTAGTCACATTTATATTCCCAAGTTAGCACAAATTCAGGAGAATTATATCACAACTGCATCTGTGGATTCTTTTGGTTTTGTTTTTGCTGCTTCTGAATTCTAATTTTAAAAAATCTTCTCCTTTTTGCCTAATCACCAATATCAATATATATATATATATATATTAGTATGTATGAACCCGTACTATTCATAAACCATGAACACTAAGGCCTCCACATCATCAAGTTTATTTAACACGCAATGATTTGAAATCCTTAAATAATTACATAAGATATAGGTAAGGCATTTCATTTGCTGTTGTTTTTTGCTTCATTACAACATCACAAACTAATAATGCATTTTAGTTTGTTGAAATTCCCCTATTCTATGTATATGTTTTAAATAGTGCTTATCCATAATATTGTAATGAATATGATATGATATTATTTTAAAAGTTTATAATTGCAGATTGTTTTCCACACTATGAACATGGCATTACAACTTGGGCATGCTCAACCTGTCTACGCCCATCCCACCCATGCCCAGCCCAAAATGGTTAGGGCTTTTATCAGGTAGGGCTGGGTATCAGGCTATAAAATACAACCCATACTTTTTTTGGGCAGGGCACCGGGCAGGGGGTTGCCCTGCCCATGAACACCCCTACGTAACACTGTAGAAATTGAAAAGGTAAGTTGTATAGTTCACATGCGGTACTTTTTTTGCAGGTAACTCCACATTTCTTCTTCTTTTTTTCTCATGCTTTTTTTATTTCTTTCATTACTGGTTCTGTGCACTAATTGAATTTATTGCACATCCTTGACTTCTACTAGTCCCTTCACCATAACACTATGGAATCTCTTTTGAACCATATTTTAGCAAAAGTTTTAGCAAGAGTCTTGTCTTCTTCCTTGTCCGATCTCTACAATATAAAGACATACTCCAAATGGTTTTTGAAACTTATCGAAGAAGATGATAACATATACTAACATGTGTGCATGGACAAACTTCCATACATTCCATGGTTCTTGACATATTAGCAACCTTCCTTCTTGATCCGTTGTAGAGAGAACATAAACCCATAAAGTTTGTATAGAGAAGGAATGGCATAATACTTCAATATCCCTCGGATGAATCTTGATTCTGGATATGAAAGATTGAAGGAGGCTTCAGAGAAAGGTCACAGAGGTGCAATATACGTTTGTGGTATGATTCTACTGTAGAGTGAGGTTGAAGAAGAGAGGAAATAAGGTCTTGAGTTGCTACTTTTTCTGGGTAAGTCAAAGTGTGTGAAGACATGCAGGAACATGATGGATCAATGATACTATTCGTACGTTGTTTGGTAATAATAATATAATGGTGGTCTCGGGTCTCTTTGTGGTTCCAACATGTGTTATGGCTTGCAAGACATTAAGAGATTTGAAGAGGATGACCTGTGCTTGATGAAGAAGAAGGTATCTCAAGCAATTTATGTAGATAGGATTATGAGTTAATTAAGTTCTCTAAGATATTTTCCTGAATAAATGTATGTAAACGCTTATTATATTGTGCATGAGCGCATTATCTACCAAACCAAACTATAATTCCCTACATACATAGGCATCATAGCTATACATAAGCATTAATTATATTTTAATTCAGATGGGACAAAGAAAGATATTGTTCACCTACTACATTAATCAGAATAAAGATATGAAATTGTATCTTAAAAGACATGTAGGTTCGTAAATTAAGCTTTCATTTAGATGATTAAGTTCCTTATTAATAACTTCTCTAAAGTTAACCTAACTTTATATATATTATACTATGGTGATGTTTAGTAAAATCATCATTGTAAGGATCCTCACCTTTCGTGTTCTTTTTTATTATCTATAATTCTGCCTTTTTTCTCATATCTCATCCCATTTCGGGATGCGTGCTGCTTATTTGGTTTGTAATATGTAATGCATACGAAGTTGTACTATCCCACGCGTGCACGCGTCATTTTCCACATGGGTGCCTTTTAAGAGTATTCTAAATATGTCCTACAATTTTGCAGTTCGGTGGTCCACGTACTTGTGTAGTCTCATTCTAATTGTCTTGCTTCTGTTATGGTTGGAATATGCAGAGTTCCTTTAGCATATTTCATTTATGGAGTACAATTAATGCTTGTACTATTTAGATATTATTTGTTGTCCCTCCTCATGTTCAAATTAAATGGTAGTGATGGTTATGGTGGTAGTATTTATTTTTTATTCTTTAATATCTCATAACAACAGTTTCATTTATCACATCGTCCCTTTATTTTTTCGTTCATCTTCCTAATTGGGTAGTTGAGTTAATACCTTATGGTACGATTATCTTATAAAACACTATAAGTAACTGTACTTTTACTGCTTCACTGTTGTATATACAATTACGGCTTACTTGGGTCACCCTCATTGCCCTGGTTAGACATTATCTTATCTACAATATCGTATTGTTCTGGCTCAACCGTTACTACATTTTGGGCTGCGTGATATGCCTTAGTTTGTATGTACTGCATATTAAATTGTACCATGCCACATGTAGAGTGTCATATTGCATATGTCTTTCCTTTCAAGAGTCTTCTGATGTTGTTCTACAAAGATTACCCTTGGGTAGTGCAATTACTTCTTTAGCCTTATTTTGGTTAGAATGTGCATGCTTTATATAAGTTGTCTACAATAATTATCTTCGCAATAAATGATGTAGTGTGGTTATGGTAGTTAATCATAATTATATGGTTATTTAATATATCATAAATGGTATTTCACATATTACATTGCACATTTATCTTCTTATTATGTTAATAAAACAAACAATTGGCGTGGATGTCAATCGTCAAGCCGTTAGAAATTGAGGAGGGAAGTTTATCTACTTAGTTACATTATATAGTTTAGTTTCCCTATATCCTCTGCATGACCTTTTGGCCCATTTTTTCCCCTTGTGTTTCAATATCTCTTTATGGCAATGGCGGTCTCATTCCATAAGCTCGATTAGATTACACCTGAGACGTATATGTGGAGGATACTAGTTAAGGTTGACCATGTTTTCTTCTCGAGTGAACATGAACTGTTAGATGCCGGTCTTGAATATCCTAACTTGGTTATGTTGATGGACTTTATAGTCTTTGACGACAATGTCAATTTTTTCAATACTTATGACTTACATTTGGTTCTTATGTATTTGTTTCTTACAAGCTTTTGGAAGCATGGTGCAAGAATGATTATGAGGATTTATGGTGACAAGTTGATGGATCATTTCTACAAGATATTTTTGTAAATAAACTCTACTATGTCGAGGACTTCAGGGTCAGGCTTGGTAGGGAAGGACTTCATGACAACTACCACATTGTGGTTTTGTCTTCTACAATAGTTATTGAGTGTTTTGAGTATGTACCTACTCATGGTTTCATGCTTAAGGATGTGACTGAGATAAGGAGTGAGTTATATCTTTCTTTTAGGGTGAGAGGTAATTTTTTTGTTCTCTAATGTATGTGGTATAATTTACAATTTTATAATGGTAATATTTGTGAAGATTTATCGTCAATCCTTACATTATACATACTATTTCAGACCTTTTTGCTTTAGTTTGTTGGGTTGGCACAAAGTGGTATGAACTTGTTGCTGGCGTGCTAATAAACATGTTGCCATTTATTGTGGAGGATAAGAGGTCTTCCGTTTTTTGCATTTATGAGTTATTCATGTCCCTAATTCCAAATGCACTTATAAGATTTTGGTTTGTAGGGGAGAAGGATTGCAGTAGACCTTCATGTTAGTCCTACTAAGGAGGCATGAAAGGACTTCTTGCCTGTTAAGAACATGAGTCCTTTGCTAGTGCTTATTAAGTACACATTTGTCAAGAAGAAAAGAGGTGAGTGAAAAAAATTATGTATGTCGCATGTATAATTATGTTATCAATGAGTAGTAATATTATATCATCTTTGCATTGTAGGTAATGTCTCCTTAGTGAACTACTTCTTTGCTCCTAGGGTGTTTAGGAATGCCACATTCAACTAACTTGTATAGGAAAGGAGGGAGCTAATGGCCCTTACAATGGCTAGGCAGTGAATTATGCATTTGATGGTTTTATATTTTTGAGGACTAATTGTATTTTCAAGTTTATGTAATTAATAATTTTATCTTAATACATTCTTTCAAGCTGCTTAGTTTAAATGGGATGTATAAGTAAGGGATGATGTTGTGGTCTCCGTGAATATTTTATACAATTTATGACATACTTCTACCATGAATGTTCTTATTTTTAAAAATTAATTACTAGTATTTCTTTCCCTAATAAGTGCAACTTGTGGAAATGACACTGAGTAGCATTTACATGCTTATATTTCTATGTTGTTTTGCCTATATTAACTTAGTACAAACTTGAATGTGGGACGTATGAAAAAATTAGGATTTGTTCATTATAGAAGTCTGTCTAAATTTGTTGTTTATTGGTTTTCAGTATTGGAAACTGATGACAAATAATTATATTTTTTAAAACCAAAAAAAATTGTAGTGTATGTTCACTTGAAATCATTTTGCATCAAACTGTATGGTTGTTCACAATGTTTTGATTGTTACTACTCAGATCATCGAATCACTATTTCACATATTTGTAATAATGTTTGCTGTGTTTGTGGGATTTTTATCTTTATCCTACGTTCATTCTATTCACTATTTCAAAGTACTTATTTAATTTGAATCATTGTTGGTACATTATGACTTGAAGCGTCATGTAATATTTGGTTGGTTTCCTGGTTATCGTGTTCCTCAAGCCCATGCGGTTTCAACCCAATAGTTTCTTTGTAATACATTCCGAATATTGTTTAAAAGTTCTTTGTGATATAGGATGTCTATATCAATAAGTTTAGGTTAATAAAATATAATTGTATAATTGGTTCAATAGTGCTTATTTAAGTTGCTTTATAATTAATTAAGGAAAGTCACATTAAACGTATTAAATTGCATAGTACCAATAGTACTCAAATTTGTTTATTATATTGTGTTTGCTAAGAAAACTTTATTACATTACTGTATATAATATCAAAATCAATTTTTCTTACAATTATGATAAGAGAATATAATTACATTATAGGATCAATTTATTTATAATAGATCATTATTAAGGAAGAGAAGAAATAACCTCAATCTTAGCTTTATCTACCATGATCCCATCTTTAGATATCAAATATCCTAGAACTATGCCTTTATCTACCATGAAGTGACATTTTTCAAAATTCAGTACAAGCTTTTTCTCAATGCATCTTGCTAGAATTTTCTCCAAACTTTCTAAACATTCATCAAAGTCCTTACCATACACTGTAAAATCATCCATGAATACCTCCATGTTGTTTTCCAAGAATTCACTTAATATAGACATCATATCTCTTTGAAATGTTCTAGGAGCATTGCACAAGCTAAAAGGCATCTTCCTATAAGCATAAGTACCAAATAGGCATGTGATTGTGGTCTTATCTTGATCTTCTAGTGCAATTTGAAACCTGAAAATATCCTAAAAAACCATCAAGAAAATAGTAATGGGATTTTCCAGCAAGTCTTTCTAGCATTTGATCTATGAATGGTAAAGGAAAATGGTCCTTCCTAGTTGCATCATTTAATTTACTGTAATCAATACACACTCTCCATGAATTCTACACTCTAGTAGGGATTAGTTCATTTTTTTCATTCCTTGCCACAGTTATTCCACTTTTCTTTGGCACAACATGAACTAGACTTACCCATTTACTGTCTGAAATTGGGTAAATAATTCCAGCATTCAACAGCTTAGTTACCTCTTTCTTGACCACATCATTTATCAAGGGGTTTAACTTTCTTTGTTGCTATTTAATAGGCTTGGCTCCTTCCTTCAATAGAATTTTATGTGTGCATACAGATGCATCTATACCAGGTATATCAACTAGAGCCCATCCTATTGCTCTCTTATTTATTTTTAAAACTGAAATCACCTTTTCTTCCTCAGAAACATAAAGTGAGTTAGCAATTATAACAGGTAATGGATTATTTCCAGATAAAAACACATATTTAAGGTTACTAGGAAGTGGTTTAAGCTCCAACTCAGGTGGTTGGTCAATTGATGGAACCAACTTATTAGTTTTCAAAGTTGTAACATGCTTTATTAAGTCTGTCCTCATAGGTTCTTTGTTGTTCAGTTCTGTTCCTGTAATGAGAGTTCTAGCAACTAGTTCTCCTATAATTTTATCCTGTTGTTTCTCTCCAAATCCTTCATGTAAAAGGTTAGTAACAGATAAAGAAAAAGATTATAGGGTGAAAAGTAAGCTATCAACTGAGATATAGTTAATACTGGACACATCACCACTACTATACAAATAAAATATAGAAGAAGAAGAAATTTTTGATTCAAACAATTTACATTCAGCTCTATCAGATTTCAGCATATGCTTTTATGTTCCTTTTTAGCCTCGTTAATGTATGCATCAATTGCCTTAAGCCTAATAGTGAGTAATCTTCAAATAGATGTTTCATTGCTTCATAGACATTAAAAGTTATGACATTATCACCCACTTCCATTGTTATGCTCCCATTTTTCATACTTATCATAGTGTTGGCTGTTCTAAGGAATAGCCTACCTAAGATAATAGGTCCTGCTGAATTTGACTCATGTGACATATCTAAGACAAAAATCTGCAGGTATAATCAAGTCTTTGACCTTAACCAATATATCCTCTAACAGTCCCTCAGGTTTCCTAGTGGTTCGATTAGTAAGTTGTACTATCATGGATGTTTCCTAAGTGAGCATGTGCCTATGTCTAATGATGTATAAATAGAAGTTGGCATCATATTAATGGCTGTATCAAGATCTAACAGAGTACTAGCACACTAAAATTTACCAATGGCAATTGGGATTGTAAAGGAACCTGGATCATCAAATTTAATAAGAAGTTATGGCTTAAACAAAGCTGACACACTAGATCCTACTTGAACCCTTTCATTTGGTTTGCAGATTCTTTTATTAGTGCAGAGTTCTTTCATGAATTTTCTATACTTGGGTATGCTTCTAATTAGATCTACAAGTGGCACATTAACTTCTAATTTCCCTAACAGATTTAGAATATCTTGTTCCTGTTTATCTTTCAAAATCTTTTTTGGACACATGTATGCATTAGGGAAAAGTAGGTGTTTAATGCTTACTTCTCTGTCTTTCTATTTTGCTCTGTTCTGTTTTGCATCTTCATGCTTCTTTTTATTCTAAATTCTGCTTGGTTTCTGATTTGTACTGCTGGAAGTAGACATTGTTTCTAGCACAACAGATGATTGGGCATTTTCCTTTACTGTAGTTTGCTTAATATTCTGCCGTAACATGTTCTGCTCTTTACTACTTTCTGATTCAGGAATAGATGAAGGCTTTTCTCCAATCACTTTTGTAGCTCCAGATCTGTTCTACTGCTCAATTGCTTCCTTATCCCTTGCATCCTCTGTTGTATATGCTTTCCCTACTATTTTCCCCTTCTCAAGCTTATAGTATTTACAGATTTGGGGTTAACAACTGTGTTTGAAGGTAAATTTCTCCCAATTCTGGCCTGGACATCATTCACTGAGTTTGCTAGATGTGATACATAGCCATTCATATTTGCTGCTTTTGTCTACCATTGTTCCATTTTACTCTCTAATATAGCAAATTTGGCTTTTGTTGTTGCTTAGTTATTCTCCACAGTAGATCTCAAGTCCTTAAAATTAGAGTAGAAATTTGTGTTGATAGAGTTTATATTGGAATTCATCACAGCAATACTCTTCATTATCTTAGATATTCCATCGATTTTTGCAGCATAAGGTACTTTGACAGCTCTAGAAACTCAGCCACTTGCTTATCATTGTTGAATCTGTTCTGCCCAAAATTCCTGTCTCCACCTCCATCCCTCCATTTGAAATTAGGACGATCTCTCCATCCTTCATTATATGTGTTGGAGTATGGATTCCTTTATGGGTATTGATTCTGTTTTCTTTGATAGATTGTTGATACCTCTTCATATTATGTAGGGCAATTGACAGTGGTGTGCATAGGAGAATAACAAAGTTGACAACTAGGAGCAATAAGAGCTTGAGAGTATGGGCCTTGAACATGTGAATTTCATAATTGAGTAGTAAGGTTGTTGATTTGAGCATTCATGGCAGCAACTTGAGAGGATAAAAATTATAATCTTGAGAAGGCCTTGCAAAAATCTCATGGACTTGTCTAGCATCACATCCCCATACTGTTGGTTATTACTTGCTATTTTCTCAAATAGATTCCATGCTTTATCTAGAGTTAAATCAACAATGGAGCCTCCAGCAGCTGCATCTAAATTCTTTCTACATGCATAACGCAATCTTGAGTGGAAATACTGCACCAAATGCTCAGTTAGAATCCAGTGGTATGGATATCTAGCTAGCAGCTCTTGAAATCTTCCCCAAAACTCATGGAAAGATTATTGATCATATTCTTTCGCAGCAGAAATCTCCTTCCTTAATGTAGCTGTCTTTGAAGTAGGGAAGTATTTCTCTAGGAAAGCAATCCTCAAGTTGTTCCAGGAATCTAATGCTTGAGGTGTATGATGTGGCAGCATATAAAATCATTCCTTTGCCTTTCCTTCAAGTGTAAAGTGGAATACTTGTCTCTGCACAGCATCTATATTAGCACCTACATGTTTTATGGATGAGCAAACCTACTGCATAGTCTTCAAGTTCTTGAAAGGATCTTCACCTGTCAATCTATAAATTTTTGGTAAGTTACTTAATAAAGGACCTTTCAACTTAAATTTAATATCCAATGCAAGAAAAGTGTGGAAAGGATCAAAGTTTGCATGAAAAGTCAATTCTCTTATGCTCCTACGTGCTCTCTTATTGTTCATGTTATTCTCTCCATATTGCTCATTTTGAATATTCTGATTATGAGTATGAGTATGAGTATCAGCTTTATTAACATGCTCTATAACAAAATGATTATCTAATAGAGTACTAGATGAACAATCAGTTTCAGCAATAGAGTCACCAGAAGAACTAGGCTCAACAGAAGATGCAACACTACCTTGATTTAAGATTTTAGCCTTCTTAATTGGCCTAAGTGTTCTATTGAATTCTCTATCCAAAGGAAAGAATTCAGACCTTCTATTCATGCAAATCACACTCAACAATGATGCAGAATATCAAATATGTCACAAATGCAACAATTCCATAAACTCAGAGCGAATAATCGCAATTTAAAACAATCAGGTCGCGACTAAAAGGTCACCAGGTTGGGACTAATAAGCACAGAAAATAGAGATCACGACAAAAGTGAACTTGAGGTCGCGACTATCAGTCACAATGAGGAAACATTCTGAATCAGAATTTTTGGTCATGACCAAATGTCACTTTGGTTGTGACTAAAAATCACAGATAATAAAATGCTTGCAGTTTTAAATTTTTTGTTGCGACCAATTATCACTTAGGTCGAGACTACAAATCACAGAAAGTAAATTTGATTGAAATGATGATTTTTGGTTGCGACTAAGTGCCAAACTGTTTACGACTAGAAATCACAGAGAATAAAATTGGATAAAAAATATTTTTGGTTGCGACCAAAAGGCAGACTAGTCATGACTAGTAGTTACAGAAAGAAAAATAACTTAAAAACAAATTGTTGGTTGCGACCAAATGTGCTTCTAGTAGTGACTAAAGTTTACAGAGATGCTCAGAAATCAATTTTAAGTACTTTGGTCACGATAAGAAAGGCAATTGGTCGTGACACAACAAGACAAAACATTGAATACGCAGAAAAAACTGAAACACCTATATACTTTTTATGATTTTATGTCCAGGAGATTGCTTAGGAAACCTTAATAAGTAAGGCTCCCTGGCAACGACGCCATTTTGATAACTGTCGTTCTAATATAAAAAAAATTAAGCTAACCAATAGTAAGTGGAGCTAACCTAGGTCGATTCACAAGGAGCCTAGTTAGATGTAGAAGTTCCTAATTAATCTAATGAGCCACAAATTAACAAGTTAAAGAGATGGTGTTTGATCGTTTCAATCTAACTACTAGAAGCAAATCCTATGCTATTGTTTATGCTTTTTAGTATTTGTGATGATGAGATGAATGAATGACAAGTGTGTTCCCTTAGAGATTACCTTACCTTTATTATTCATAGAATATGAGGATTAGATTAGTTGAATTAGAATATGTTAGCTAACAACTTGTTAGCTAAATCTCAATCAAAGCTATAACTCGTAGACATTAAAAGAGATTAATAATCATTCAACTTAGAGATAGTAGACTATGAATTAAATAGAATCACTTCAATTAATCACAACTATGTTCAACTCGATCAAAGATGGAAATCAATCAAAAGATAGTTATGCAGAAATAAGAAATCCAACTCGGTTCCCTACTTCTTTGTCCTCTGCACTCTAATTGCATCATTAATTACAAAATTAACTACATCAACTCAATACAATTAACTCTGAATTAAAGATACAATTAACTCTTTGTTCAGCTCAAGGATTCTAGTTCAACATCATCTCTAAGAGAGCACAGTAGCTTAGCCTTGCATTGCTATCTGAACTTCAGTAGCAACAGAAAATGCATCAGCAGTCATGGTGAAAGTAATAGAAGAAGATGAAGATGAACTGCAAAAATTTTCTCTTGTTCTATTGTCCAGAACAGAGGAAAGTTATAGAATAGAAAATAGAAATGGAGATAGAGCAGAAGAAATGGAACTATACGTGAAGATCTGTGATAGATGGAATGGCAATGGAGTGAGTAGTGCAAAATAGGTCTATGCATAAATGGACTCTGTCCAGGTATGTCCCCTTTGCAAAAGATGTGATGCGTGTTATATAGGGAAGTATGGAATGGGTGAGGTCATACATGGAATCAGCATATGTAAATGGTGTGTTCATGTATGTATCAGCTTTTCTATGTGACAACACATGCTTTCTAGCCAGCTGTGTCCCCACTTGCAATCTGTTATGTGCACATGTGCTTGTGCTACTGAAATGTGTGATTCTATTGTGTGTGCATGAATAGTATTCATGAACAGTGCCATATATGTGTGAACAGTGCTTCTCCATGTGCCAGCATATGCATGAGCTCCCACTTGCAATATGTTCATCAATTATTGGATCTAGCCCGTGTACTATCACATGTCATCAATTCCTTAAGTTCAGCTGTCATTTTCCCTTAATCCATTGATCTGTGATAGAAAATTAGAATAAACAGATTATTTGTTCACTTTAAGCACTAATTTGATATCAATTAATTCTCAACTGTTATTTATTTAATAATTGCTCAATATATTGATAAATGAGGATAAAATCAATAATAAACTCACTTTAAACACATTAAAAATCACTACAAATATGAGTTTATCACCTTCTCATACTATCTCTCTTGGGTCTATCTGGCCTTCTAATCTCTTAACTCTTTCTGTCTGTTAGTTTTAGTTTGCTTTGGACTAGACTATGGTTCCTTTCTAGTCTTTTCTTGATCCTGACTAACTTAAGTCACTTGGATCTCATTCACATCTAGTACTATTACTTATGCTCTATAGGGTGATCTACCCTAGGTCTACTAGGTTACTGTCTCTTCATGATGGTATCCCTCTATTTTGGGAACTTTAACTTTTTATCTATTAACTATCATGTCTCTAACCTTAAGCCATGTACTAGGCTCATTCTTAGGCAAGTCTCATTCTAACTTCTTATTATTCTATTCAGTAAAAACTAGTTGAATAAATTTTTCATAACATAGATCAACTCCTGGTGACCATATGGAGGATCTATTTTTTAACATTTTCTTAAACTAATCTTCTATATCTCAATGCCTCATACTGTTTGGCTTGCCTACATGCTATGCTAAACCTCTAACTGATAAATTTCAACGAAGTCAGCATCTTCATTCTTGTTATTAGGTCTCTTTGCATTCTAGTCGCAACCTGAGTACTGGTTAGTCACGTCTTATATTCTCTGTGAACTTTAGTCATGACCATCTCAACTTACTCGTCACGACTTGATAGGTTTGTACCCTTTAGTTGTAACCATAGCTCAACTTCCGTCGTGACTTGACAGCTCTATAACTTCCAATCCCGGCCAATGGTCTTTACTCATCATGACAAAAGCGCCTCTGTGAATATTTGTCGTGCCCTATGACTTAACTCATCGTGACTTAACTTCTCTGGAACTTCTAGTCATGACCTAAACTGCTTTACATTGCGACCTGAGCAAAGTTTCTTTAAACATTCTCTTCTTATTTTCCTGACTTTGATGAGCTTGGGTCAATTAAAACTTATTCATATCTATCTACTATAATCACATTAAATAGGGAACATATTCACCTAAATGTTCAACCAACTATCATTTTATTATATCACATCAAAACTCATTTCATATCACCATAACATTTGTACATACATTACATATATATATCTACTACATATTCGGGGTTCATCATAATTGTCATACATCTATGTATTTACTTTACACTATTTACAAATTTATATTACCCCTCATCTCTTTTTTACATTCTTTTATAGGGAATAGTAAACTATAAATATTTCTATACACAAAATGCCACCCCTGTATATCAGTTGGCAGATCATTTGCCAAAAACCCATTTAGCTCTATGTGCCATGTAGGGTATATGGAAGTATTTGACTTACTACCATCTTATGCCAATCTTCTAGAGTATAAACCTAATTCAGGTCAATTCCCTCTATTGTATATATGTTTATCATCCCTATTATGACATTGAGGAATTGCAGATAAACTGACTATTTTTTATCTCTACTTCTGTCCATCCCTTGACCTAGATTGAGTAATTCACTCTCCACAGCTTTCTTAAGACTGATATAGTCAACATTATCTATCTTTAGCAAAAAAGGTTAAGGTTGACTAGGACTAGAAACATCACACTTATCTTTCTTTATAAAGTCACATATTCCTGGACTTTGAGAATAGAAAAGAACTATCATAGACTCTGATTGGATCTCTAGATTAAGGAACTGTTGTATATTAATATCTTGTCTACCTATAATCTAGTACCAGTATTCAGCTTCCTCAACCATAATATGTCCTCTCATTGGAGGAATAAAGCTTATATAAGGGTTAGAGGGCACTCTAACAAACTCATATTGTACATAGTCACTAGACTCAGCATCATTTGGTACAATATCATCTAGTGCATGCACAACATTAGGTTGAATCTCTACATAACTTCCAAACTACAGGTTTGAGTCTACAAAAACATCTATAGGATATTCTACTATAGATCTTCCTGACTAATCCTCTATACTACCATCTGCACTCTCTTCACTGTCTCAAGGAGGATCATAGTCTAGATATACGTCATCTTCATATATCATTATTGGTTGGGGGTATCCCTTATTAACTGAAGGCTATGACTTAACTTTATGTAATGTCATATCTATTCGTGCCATATTTGCTTAAATAAACAATGCTAACTATCCTAACTAATACCTTAACATAACAAAATACTTACTATTTAGAGCTAGGGTATGGGAACTATCTTATATTATGCTAGAAACTTCTACTTTGATACCAAAATAAAACATCCTTACTTTTGTACGTCTTAGGGAACATTCAGTAGCATTTAGAACTATCTTACAAGACCTTAGTTAAATATGAAATTTTACTCTTCTCGAGTTACTGTTCATATGGTATTTCCATATTAGGTATAAACTTAAAAAAATCACAATTAATTCTAGAAAAATCAAAATGAAGTGGTTCAAAAAGGTACGTGAAGATAACATCTTGAACTTTAAGAGAAAATAATCTCCAAACCAAATACTTAATCAATTAATATAGTTTAATCGTCAAAGATTACTGTTTATTTGGTTAAAAATTCTAAAACAGATTCTGGTCCCTTACTTTAGAAAATTTATTCTTTTTGTACAGACATCAAAATAAGGTTTTCTTGGTGTCAAAACAAAGCTTGACATGTTAACTAAATGTTTGTAAAATTTCATACATTTATCTCATCATTTGCTATTTTTCATTACATCATGAGCTTTATGGCTCAAACATGTCATATAACATCATTACTTGCAACAATTTATACATTCATCATATAACATTTACATTATCCAATCCCTAAACAATGAATGCATTAATATAAATAGTTATGCTTGCTTGTGAAAGTGTTAACATTGTGTAATGTGCATGCTTCTATGTAACATATGAAATACAATTGGCCAAAGTAATTATAGAAATAGAGCTTCAATCACAAGCACATTTGTAACACAATTAAACAAAGCCATAGCACAACCAAGCATAATATTCAATACATACAAATTTAGGATAAGTTTACTACCTCACTTGTTTGATTTCTTTCACTTTATCTTGCATCTTTCTTCTCATTTCTCTTTGATGTGTGGCTGCCTCCTTGGAGTCTACCATCAAATCCTAACATCACATAATCATTTATCCATTACAATCTAACTTTCTTGGACATTAAACTTACTTTAACAAACATAACTTCCCTTAACCTTAAATAATTGACTTGGCCTTTGAAACAATTGATGTCTTAACTTTACTCTACACAATTTCATCTTTTAAATCCATTTATGAGATTAGAATCATGAAATTCTAGCTCCTATACACTATTTTGACAAATTTGAAAAATATACATAATTCCCTACATTTCTTCAAGACCCTTTATCGGTGTCTGATTTCACTTTAATTTCTCAAAGGGCATTATCATCTTTTCACACCTCATTAAAGTATTCCCTGACCTTGGTCAACTATTTTAGAAACTCTCCTTGACTATTTAACCTTAGTTAAATGATCAAAATACCCTCCATCTGACTTTGACTCAATGACACAACCTAGTGACATACTCATTGGCATTTTCGTAATTTTATATTTTTCTCGGTCCTTATTAGCCCTGACCCACATACTTATCTGAAAATATTATTGGGCCTATAAAATGTCATTTTGGGCGCTTTACATGATCCACTACCTTCATGGGCTAAACTCCCGAGAAATTTCCCTGAAACATTTATCGGGTGTTTTAATCTATTATAAATTCGATAATAAATTCTACAGAACTCTTTTTTGAGCTCTGTCAGTTTTATAAATTTTTATATTAATTATAGGAATTCACTACCAAATTTTCTCTAATTATAAGGTCTACAGGATACTATATTAATTTCCGTTTCTTAAAAAATTAATATAATTTTTTTGGGACCTCACATCAAAATTTTGTGTTGCGTCAAACTAATCAGAATAATTTTCTCTATTTATTGGAAAAATTTAGGACTAATATGATTCTGTACATTTTTAGGCATTTTTCGGCTCAACTTTATCATAGTTACCACTTTTCCTTTGAACTTGTGAAAATTACACTTTAAGCCCTCAACTTTTTATAATTACACTTAATAGCACAAAGTTTATTTTTACCTTCATTCTTGCACAATAGAACTTTTAAACTTTTCATTTTAGTCCCTTATCTTTATACCTTTGTCTAATCATTAGTTTTCTTTTCTATTCATCATCACAATCCTTTCCAAAAATCTTTCCACTATCTTTATTGCCACTTTCCAAGGGAGGATATGGAAGATTTTAAAGTTGAAACTACATCATTGCCACTGTATGCACTCATAAGATTTTACTTAATGAAGATTCCAAGCCAATTAAACAACCCCAAAGGAGATTGAACCCATTGATCTCGGACGTTATTAGAAAGGAATTAGTAAATTGCTAAAGGCAAGGGTTATATATTCTATATTAGATAGTGAATGTGTATCTCCTATTCATGTAATGCTTAAAAAGAGTGGAATGACAATAGTGAGTAATGAGAATAATGAATTAATGCCTACTAGAGTGCAAAATTCCTGGAGGGTTTATATTGATTATAGGAGGTTAAATGACTCTACTAGGAAAGATCATTTTCCCTTGCCTTTTATTGATCAAATGCTTGAGAGATTAGCAAGGAAGAGTCATTATTGCTTCCTAGATGGGTATTTAGGATATTTTCATATTCCAATTGCACTGGAAGATCAAGAGAAAACCACATTCACAGTCCATTTGGTACCTATACTTGTAGGAGGATGCCATTTGGCTTGTGTAATGCTCCTGGAACATTTCAAAGAGCTATAATGTCCATATTCAGTGAATTCTTAGAAATCAACATGGAGGTATTTATAAATGATTCTACAGTTTATGGTAGGGATTTTGATGGATATTTAAAAAGTTTAGAGAAAGTCTTAGCAAGATGCATTGAGAAAAAGCTTGTGCTAAATTTTGAGAAATGTCATTTTGTTGTAGATAAAGGCATAGTTATAGGGCATTTAATATCCAAGAATGGGATTTAGGTAGATAAAGCTAAGATTGAGGTTATTTCTTCTCTTTCTTATCCTAAATCTTTAAAGGAACTGAGATCATTCCTAGGACATACTGGATTCTATAGAAGATTCATTAAGGATTTTAGCAAGATTGCATCTCCACTTTTTACACTTATGCAAAAAGATATAAAGTTCTATTTTGATGGGACTTGCAAGAGATTATTTGACACTCTTAAATCTATGTTTATCACACTACCCATACTTGCTGTACCTAATTGGCATTTAGATTTTGAGCTTTCATGTGATGTATCAAATGAAGCCGTAGGTACAATGTTAGGATAGAAATATGGTAAGCTATCTAAAGTCATTCTATATGCTTTTAAGACATTAGATAGTACTCAAAAGAACTACACTACCACTGAAAAAGAACTATTTGTTATTGTGTTTGCACTTGATAAATTTAGATCTTATCTTTTGAGTGCTAAAGTGATTATATACACTAGCCATGTTATTGTAAAGTTCTTGTTTAAAAAGCCACAGTCTAAACTAAGACTCCGATGGATGTTATTGCTTCAAGAGTTCGATATAGAGGTGAGAGATCGAGCTGGAAAGGTGAACCAAGTTGCATATCATCTAAGCAGATTACCGATAGAGACAAGGGGAGTACTTTATTCTGATTTTGTTTGCAATTCTTTCCCTAGTCAGTCTCTTTGTTTGGTTGTTGTTGTGGAACCTTGGTATGCTCATTTAGTTAATTTCATTGAAATTGGCCTAATTCCATCTAATTTGTCTAAATTTCAGGCCCAAAAGCTTAATAGTGAATCTAAATACTTTATTTAGGATAAACATTTTCTGTGGAAGTTATGCTCCGATCAATTATTAAGATGATGTATTCCTAAACAAGATCACAAATCAGTTTTAGAAACTTGCCATTCATGGGTTTGTGGGGTCATTTTGGGGGATAAAGAACTACATATAAGGTCCTTGAATCTAGTTTCTATTGGCCTTCCCTTTTCAAAGATGCCATTGAGTTTTATAGAGTTTGTGATATATGCCAAAGATTTAGGGAATTAGTAAACAGCATTAGATGCCGCAATAACCTATTCTATTTTATGAGGTTTTTGATGTATGGGGAATAGATTTCATGAGACCATTTTACCTTCAGTAGGATTTCATTACATTCTTTTGGCTCTAGACTATTTATCTAGGTGGGGTAGAGGTCATACCTACGAGACTAGATGATACTCAAACGGTCTCCAAATTTATAAAGTCTCACATCTTTATTAGATTTGGAGTACCTAAAGCGTTAATTAGTGATCAAGGCACCTATTTTTACAATAAGTTAGTCAATAACTTATTGGTAAAATATGGTGTAACTCATAAAGTCTCAACCCCATACCACCCTCAAATCAAACCATTGGTCTAACAGAGGTTTTAAATAGGGAAATAAAGTATATTATAGAAAGGATTGTTAAGCCATCCAATAAGGATTGGAACATAAGACTAGATGATGCTTTATGGGTGTACATGATAGCTTTTAAAACTCCTCTAAGCATGTCTCCATATAGGAAGGTTTTTGTGAAAGCTTGTCATATACCTATGGAAATAGAGCATAAGACATTTTAGACAGCGAAAGCTTGCAATAAGGACCTTTTAGAAGCTAGTTCAGAGAGGTTGTGACAGATCTAAGAGTTAGAAGAGATTATATTGGATACCTACAGTAGCTCTAAAATTTATAAACTTAAGACAAAATTAATCCATGATGCTCATATTCTTAAGAAGTGGTTTAAAGAGGGTGATAGAGTATTAAGGTACCAAGTTAGGTTTAAGTTCAAACATAGTAAATTCAAAACTAGCTGGGATGGACCTTACACATTTGTTAAATTCCACGATTTTAGGATGATTGAGTTGAAAGAGAGGGCGACATGTAAAATCTTTCAAGCAAATGGCCACCTCTTGAAGCTATATGAGGAATCTACTTTGCTTCTTGAAGCTATATGAGGAATCCACTTTGCTCCTTGAAGCTAGGTTATCCCTTTCTTATCTTTTACCTTTTACATATTTTCTTAATGTGATGTATGTTTGATATGTTGGTTTGAGGATCGAAAAAGGATGATTCAGTAGGATAGTGTTTATTTTTAGTTTATTTACTCATTGTTGGTTATCTGAGGTATTTACACACTCAATTGCATGCTATAGTTTACTTATCTTGTCATCTTTGCTTTCCTTGTATTGTGATGTATGATTTGAATGTGATTGTGTGCTTCACGCTGAATTTGCATGCGTTGTGTGTTATTTTGTTGTGGGAGAGATCTAGGATAATTTGGGAGAACTAGGAAGAGGTTTGGAGTCCATTAGGGAGTGATATTGTATACTGGTCATGACTTTGTATATTATGGTCGTGACTACTGTAGCTCTGGGAAGAATGGAGCTCTCTGTGCATTATGGTCATGATGTGAGTACATTATAGTTGTGATAGGACCTCTCTGAGTAGTTTAGTTGGGACCTAAAACATGTTTGGTTGCGACCTCATTAAAGTATTAAGCTTTACATTTTGATCCTCATACCTTTTAAAATCCACTGGCCCACATACCCCATAACCCTAGCCATCGTGTGCCACTCTTCTGCTTCAGTGTTCTCTCTTCCATAGTGTGCTTATGACTCTTCCTCTTTGTTCAATTTTTCTATGCAATTTCTTCTCTCCTTCCAGCATCATTCTCTTTGTTCTTAATGCATTTTTGTTCTCCTTTATCTGGCATCAATTTCTCATAGCTATTTCTACACCCTATAGTTTTCTATTCTTTTCTGACAGAAGTTCAACCCTTCCCACTCTTTTACTACATAAATCAAAGTTAGTTCTTTGTTCCCTTTTTATTTTCTTTTAGCTTTATTATTCCTTGTTTACAGATTCTAGGTTTTAGTTAGTTTTGAGGGACATATGGGAACTTAAATATGTAGTAGTGGATAGTATTTAAGATTTCATATATGTTTTGGGCTAAGCTTTAGCGGGTTTGTTGAGTTTATGGGACATTGCTGATAAGTTTCGGTGATTTTAAGATTTCTATGTCCTGGTCACGACCTTGAAGTCCTTTTGTCATAATGAAAAGTTACATAAGTGCAAGGTCAAGATGGATGAGCCTTTAGGTCACAACTAAACACTTCCAACCTCTATTTTGAACTCATTTTGCACAAAAATTAGCCAATATACCATTGATCTTTCCTAGAGCGATTCTCTTTTCAATGACTTGGGGGATGGCTTTGTATTGATTAGTATTGTTTAATATGTGTGCTTAAATGGCTTGTACAAAGAACTCTGAAGTGAACAAAAGATCCCGATCAAGAGCCCCTACTATGTTAGACATCTGAAGCAATGTTCAACACCAGAGTCATAGTATAAGAAAATGAATTTCTAGCAATAGATGAGTTTGACTTTTATAAGTTAGCTTTAGAGCAAGGATTTAAAGAATTGCTAAAAAAAGTCTAAAGTTAATATTATTTTAGTGAGGGAATTCTATATTACCTCTTCCTTAGAGGATTCATTGAGCATTGGATTTAGAGATAAGGAGTTTTTCATTGATGATTTTGACATTAAAGCTTTTTACAAACTACCCACTATTTCTTAATATCAATTTCATTATTTGAAAACTCATTTAGATAAGGTCCCTTGGGATTCGGTGTTGGCCATTTTAGGAGGAGAAGTAGAATGGACTTTCCAAGGTCAAAATAGATACTTAAAGAGGAAGGTCATGAACGATGAAGCGAGAATTTGGCTCAAATTTATGACCTATAATGGATGCCTCAGGCTCACATTTTAGATATTAATGAGGAGAGAGTCATTATGCTTTATTTGTTAATGACGCAACAACCTGTTGACCTTCCCCACATTATTTATAACTCCATTTACCATTATGTAAATTTTGCAACTCTCCTTATCTTTCCTCATTTTATTACTGATTTGTGAAGCATGAGGTCCTTACCCTAAAAAATGACTTTCCTTGACCCTTCTACCACCAAATGTTATAGTGTTTCAAAGGCCAATAAGAAGGTTAGTGAGTTGAGGAGTGTAAAAAGGGGAAGAGGGTAGCTGAGACGAATTTGGAGGATGAGCCCATTCAGGAAGAGGATGCTAAAGGTGACTTTAGCTTGCATGAGAAGCTTATAGCAATATCCAATCCATTGGTTGAAGTCACTTTATAGCTGCAAGAGCAAAGAGAAATCATTATGAACCAAGAATTTAGAAGATAATAATTCATTGATCCATTGGTTCTTAAGATTGCTCAGTCCCTCCATATAGCCTTGCCTCCAGGGTTTGAAAAGTTGTTTTTCAAGAGTAATATTCTTGCCTCTGCTTTCTTTCAAGAGGAGCAAGGTGAATCTTTAAGGGAAAGAGTTGCAAATATTGGAAAAGATGATGGGGCAGCTGTTGGGTTAAATGAGCAAGACCGCACTACTGAGTGGGTTGTAGAGCAGAGGAATGCATAGTCTATGAGCTATTTAGCTTTGTATTTTTCTTTGTTTATAGTTGAATGATGTTGTAATTAAGTTGCATGTTGATAATTAAACTTATCATTGTTATTGCTTTTCCTTAATATATATGTCTTGATTCTCATTGCTTCACTATTATATTATGTTTGTATAGCTCTGTTGACAGTGAGGACATTGTCAAGTTTAAGTGTGGAGAGATGTTTATGTTTCTGCGACAAGAATGCCAAAATTTTTCATAAATCTAATCTTTCATCACAAAATATTTTTGCGTTGATCTTAATTTGTGATTAATTGCTACAAATTGGACCCCTATTTTAAACTATTTTATTGTTTGCTAAAGAGGGTTTAGTGTAGAAATTATTTTGGACTTTGAAAATTATCAATTGGTAGCCTCTATAGAAATTAGTTATGACCTATATGTAATATGGTCGCAACCTAGGATGGAATTATGGACTTTATGGGTTCTCTGTGAAAAGGAGTCGCGACCTAAGTGTATTGAGGTCATGACTATATGTGTAGGTTCAGAATAAGCACTCATTGTGAAATTTGGTCGCGACCTGCACTATTTTTAGTCATGACCAAAATGCAAAAATGTCCATTTACCTTCTCTTTGCCTTGTGCAATGATGTATAAAAGGATTCATTTTGAGCTACTAAGGTGTTGTATAAGTGATTCATTGCACTATTGTTTCTAACTATTTTGCATACATAGTTTTATAGAAACCATGGTCACACTTGAATTTTTGAAAATCTTGGAAATGGAATTGGAAACAGTTAAGTTTTTACTGATAAACTTGGGATTATTACATGATTTTTAGTGATTACTTTTAAACTTTTAAATTATCATTTAAGAGGGTTTTCAGTTGTGATAAGTGTTGTAATGCCTAGTAAATAATGAACATTGTTTGAGACTTTAGTGTATGAGCAATTTAGATGAAAACCTTAATTGGAAGGATTCTCGGCCTTAATTCCTATATTGAGTAATTATTCAATTAGTTTATATCCTCTAGAACTTGTCTTGGCTCTGAGTTGAAAATTACTTGTGCATTTATGTTATTGAATATGATAAAGGCATTCATTTCTAAACCTTTGGGCTTAAATAAAAGCCATAAATTGTGATCTATTATTTACCCATTGGACCTTTATTGCTATTCTATTGTTATCTCATTTTTGCTTGTGTCTAAATTTCATTATAATCAAGTCAAGTTTATCTTTTTACTTGAACCCATATAACTTTCAAGGAGCTTGTGGAAGTATTGTATATAAGTTTTGAAAAAAAAAATAGAAAGAGAATTGTGTAGCATTATCAAGAAGCTATAGCAAAGGAATAAAAGAGAAATAAGTATTCTCTGTAATAGAAGGATATGATTTGGGGTATTTAGATGAAATTTCACTTACATCATCTTTAATTAAGACACTCACGTTTATTCTTTTCTCCTTTCCTCCATATCTCTATCGTTTCACCTTTAAAAGACCTCTTGATTCTTTACATGAGTGTTGTATGGTTAAGGAGATTTAGAGCCATTACAAGTATATGGTAGGTTATTTGCTGATTTGAATTTGAGTCAAAGAACCCTAACAATGAGAGGATATAAAGAGTTACACACTTACATCTTATAGAGAATCTATTGCACTAAAACAGTTAAGGTTGATTTCAATTTAGTAGTTAATTAATTGGCATTGATCACATTATCATTTTTGTATTCCCAAAAGATGATAAATTAATTGTTTTAAGGGTTCACTATAGATTATGTTGTTATCTCATATTTACTAGCATTAGCTTAGGTGTGATTCATTTCTTTGTCCAAGAGTACAAAGGTTCAATTGTGGGGGAATTGATAGAATGCAAATTGTATATGGTTTCTTTGACATTTTAAAGGGTTTTATCAGAAGTTTACCATTCATTTTATGTCTGTAATTGTGATTTTATGGTAATACATGATTATGCAAGGCAATATGCTGATTAAAGGGGTTAAATGGTAAATTAACTCTTCCAAACTTTATTTATATTATTCTTTACTCAGTTGGGCTTTTACAGTGAGCTTTAATTTTGAATTGCAAGTGTTTTGGAGGAGAATCAAAGACCCAATATGAAGCAGAAAAGGAATCACTAGACAAAGAAGACCTGAAAAGCCAAAGTCAGCTTATGTGATGTTTAGTTGGGACCTAAAAGTCTATCGGTCGTGACCTATTTTCTCCTGGGATATTCTCTGTGTTCTCAGGTTGCGATCAAAATTGGGACCTGGTCACGACTAGAATAGCCAGTTAGTCAAGCTATGCATTTTCATTTAGGTTACTCTGCAATTAAGGCCAGGGGAATAGGCAGATGAGGGAGATTGGAGTTTTTGCCATATTTGGCTAGAAAGCGGCTGCTCTTTCTCTCTCAACACTATCTCTACAACTTCCATTCACACCTTCCATTTTTATTGATCTTTTCATAGATTTTACTATTTTTGTACTGATTAATCCACTTCTACCATCTTTCTCTTAACCTTTACATCACATTTTTTTGCATTCTTTATGGCATCATTTCTAGGTAGCGATGGCATCATAGTATGAGGTATGAGAGGCTAGAACTTTAGTCTCTTAGTGATGGACAACATATCTTGAGCTCATGGACTGCACTAGGGAGTTTTCTATCTTAATATGTACCTATTTCATATTTTGACATTTCTAGATTTAGGGATTTTATTGTATGACTAGGGATTGAATGTCGATTGATTATTCTCATATTAGATATTTGTAATTGACCTTGGATGATGACATTGTTGATTTTAATATAAACATTTCAGTCTTGATTTATGGATAGTTGGACTATTATTATCAATGATTATTGATGTTTAATTCAATTGTTTGAAGTCTATGGTTGTTGATTGATAATTATTTGAGGGCATTATCATCATCTAATTTAATTACACACTAAATGGTTTTTAACAGTGTATTAAGAAGTTTTTAAGCCAACTTTGATCGAAGGTGTTTAAGAACTATTATTGCACTAGACTCAATCGATTGATTGTGGTTTTATTTAATACTTAGTGATTTCAAATCTCCCATATCAAATTAAGAGCAAGGATAATTATGTTTTCATAATTAAGAATCTTTCTTAACATATTTTTTTCACAATCCAACTCATTTTCATCTTAATCAAAAATACAAAAATATTTATTTTACCGCACCCTTATTTTATAGCATTAATATTCAATCAAACCCAAAAACCCATGTTTTTACTCAGTTTTTTAATGGCTTTGCCCACCAATTTGGTAGGATTCCAATAAAAAGGCTCCTTGAGAAGAATGATAGGTTTGTTCCTTATACTACATTATTAGGTACAATAATTATTTTTGATGGATCAGACGACAACAAATCGAGTATGTCACCTACCATAGGCTTGTAATAGTTCTAAGTCTCTGTTGTCAGTTACATGTGTATTATTTAATCAAGAGGACTTTATTAGCCTGTAATGTTAGAAATAGGCCAAATCGAATGAAATATGAAGAATAGAAAGTAATATATGCATGTAATAATAAATAGATAGCAGGAATTCATGTCATACGAGATGTTGGGGTGGTAATTGTGCTACTAAGAGCTGATAATAGTGCCTTCTTCCATTCTTTTTTTCCTTTTGGTTATGTAATATGTTGTTTCCTCTTTGTTTTTTTTATTTGGCACCTTGTATATAAAAGATGTTGAACAACATCACAATAATAATATTTTTTGACATGAATAAAAATTTTATTTCAAAAAGATGTTCATGCACATATTACTTTATATAAAAATGATGGAAAAAAGAAAAGTAATGGATTCAAAGGGGGTGACTATAGATATAATATGTAACGGGCTTGTGTTTGGGATAAAATGGGCTTAGAATATGAAGGCTTCAATCATTTTAAAGAGTTGCACATGGGTTAACAAAAAGAATTTAACGATGAGAATCCTTCTAATAGGGATATCTCTCTTCATTCTTGTTCACATAACCTCATTAAAGACTTCAATTGTTCTTAATACATTACACTACTTGTTTCTAGGATAACACTTAAAATATTGACTAATTGAACTATCACAATCAATAATAGACTTGAAAGATTCATACACGTATCAGTGTAATCAAGATGATATTTTTGTTTAAAATAGGAATGTTCAAAAGCATAAGTACGAAAAATACTTTAAAAATAGGCATTTTTAAGAGTTCATCCCTCCCCCATATTTAAACCATGCGATATCCTCAACACAACACTAAAGCATATTCATAGAAAAACAAACATAAAACTAAGAAATCCTTAAATTGCAAGCTAGTATAGGAAATTGTTAAAAGATATAAAGCAATAAATCTAAATTATTCTACCGTTTACTACTGGGATTGTCCCTCTCCCACACTTATCTCAAACAATAAAGCTCAGAACATATAGAAGGATAAGATAAAAAAAAGAGACAACTTGGTGCCTTTATGTCACTTGAGGGTCTTGAAATTGAAATTATCATATGTGATGAGGAACATGCTCTCACATAAGTATACCTTCTCTACACAGCTTTCTCTAATTGTTTGGGGTAGTGGATCAGGGTCAATTAGTGGCAATATAGGGAATATGGTGATCACCATACAATTCTTCTAGATGAGGTACCTGCAAGAGATTCAACAAACCACAAGCAGCACCTTTTTCAACTCTAAGCATGGGACAAGAATCAAAGTACTTGAAGATATGGAAAGCCTTCAAGCATTCAAGGTTAGTATCAAGACACTAGATGTGAAAACTCTATAAGATATATAATAACACAAGTATTTCTCACATCTAATAAAAATCAATAAGACTCCCTTCAGTAAGAGTCTTGACTTCAGCATGAGGAATTGGAATATAATCATCAGTGATTATTTCTTTATCAGGTGGCAAATCACATGATAATATTTCATCATTATCAGCACCTTTATTTTCATCCTCCTAAGTGGTAGGCATGATTTGCAATGGTTTGGGCTTGGTCTTAATCCTCCTTTTCTTTGTTATGGCATTTTATGGTGCTAGAGTAACTTCCTCGATTATTATAGTAGTATTTTCTTCATCATGTGATTCCTTGGGTCCTAGAAATACAACAAAAATATATTTCTCAAGCTTTTTAGGGCTATTAGAAATTAGAGTAATGCCATCATTATAAACTCCATCATGTTCATACAATGTGACTATCTTTCTAGATAATGCAATACAATTCATGTCAAGTGAACCATCATTACATATGCATGGAAAGCATGTATGTGAGGTATCATTACTAGCATTTTCTTTAAGAAATTTATTGTCCTTATGTGTATGCAATAAAAAAAGAGATTCAAGCAAGTTCTCATTACAATATAAGTCAATATTAGCACTCAAGTAAGGCTCAATGTTCACAACATGTTCACTATTGTCCCTAGTACAAGAGGATACACATGTAGTACTAGGAATACTAGGAAAAGAAATATGATCAAACATATTATTATCATCACTTAAAGAGTTAGAGGCATTGCAAGTAATATCTTTATTTAAGGTACTACCATTAGAGTCAACTTCTTCAAGGATAGGAGATATATTACCAAAAGGAGAATATGACTCCTCTGGGGTTTGTTCTTAACTTACCTTTTATTGACGGTTGTTTGTGGCTTTGTCTAAAGTTGTTACTTGCTTCTCACATGAGTCTTGAGGATATGAGGCTCCTTCTTTTCCTTTAGATTCAATATGGGCTTTGTCTCTCAAAAGCTTATCCATAACGCTCTTATGTTTCTCTAATTTTTTTAAACCTTCCAAATATCTCCGTTTTATTAAGTAATGCAGGGTATAGTGATACCAAGTGATCATATAGTTTTTTCATAAATTGTATTTGCTCATCCTTGGAAATAAAAAGGAATGAAAATGTCTACTAAACTAAGAGTAACCATATAGCTTGCATGTCTAGGTTGGGGCTTGGTAAGGTGGCACATATGGGATAAATAGAGGCTTAGAGTGGGGTATATGTGGCGGGAAGGGTGGTTCATGATATAGTTGAGGTAACAATTGAGCCACATATTGTTGGTTACTCATGATAAATGATCTAAGAAGCCCCCAAGCTTCATCTACAGTTAGTCCAACAAGTATCATCCCTTTGCATCATCTATTGTTTTTCGGTTATGCTCTTTCAATCCCCTATGTAAATATAGTATGAGGTATTCATTATGTATTTGGTGATACGGGTACTTGTGCATAATGTATTGAAATCGATCCCAATATTTAGCAAATGAATCATGGATGTTCTGTGTAATGGAGTATATTTGCACTCTTTCCTGATCTCTTGAAATATTATAACCTCTGAAAAACTGGTAAGGCATGGTTAGATTAGGATTATATTGATGATGATAAGCTTGTCTAGGTCAAGATTACACATTCCTAACTTTGTTTTTCTCTTTTCCCTTTACTTTGAAGTCTCGGCCAGCATCAACACAAAGGGAAATTTTCAAAATCCAACAATTAAAATCCTAGATTCAAGCTCCTAAATTGAAGTAATATAAGTTATGATAGATTACTTACCTTAATTCTTAGCTAGCTTAAACTCTAGGTGCCTTGGATTGCCCTTAGTTTGGTTGGGATTTCAATTGTATAGAGTTTCCCCAAGCTTCCTCTTGGCCCACGGTTTTTCAAGAGAATGGGGTATTTATAGCAAAATTTTAGGGTTCTAGGACTAATCTACCCCTTGAAGTTGTTAATTATTACAACTTCTTAATTATGCTCCTAATTGATTGATTTATTCCTTAATCATGGATTAACCACCTTCTTAATATTATTTTATTATCAATGAATGGTTTAGATTCCTCCTCCTTGAGCTCATGACATGTGGCTCTATGTGTGGGTCCCACAAGGACACCTCACAGGGTGCTCACTACTTCTAGAAGCTTCCTTACAATAAAAGGCCAAGATTGTGCCACGTGTTTTTATTTTGTTCAATTGTGTGGCCCAAATTTCTTTGAGCTTTCTTCTCCTCCAAGACAAGGGACATGTGGCATTTTGGTGGGTCCCATAGGGATACCTCATACGCCACCTCATGGCATATGAATGCTCTAGTGTTTTCCAAAAAATCCTTTCCAATTCTACCCAATCTTGTACCATATTAAGGGATTTCTCCTGAATTATTATACCATCCTTTAGTCCAATAATTTTCTTGTGTTCTAATGGTATTTCTTATCTGAGTAACACCTTCCAAAAGATTACTGATAAAAATCCCTTTATTATATCAATTTCTCAGTTATAACTATAACCGGATAACTATACCTTTCCTAAAAAATACTAAAATATTATTTTTATGTACTTGGGCTCTTAAGGTATATTGGAGAACATATTTGGGCCTCTTGGGATGCTACCCTAGGCCCAATCCAAACTCAAGTCCTCAGTTGACCCAAATTCTAAGAAATTTCTCCTAAAGTCTTTACAGGATTCCTAATTCACCTTAAATTCTATTATAAATTATACAGGGCTCCTTTAGCAGTTCTGTCAGTTCTATAAAATCTTATAATTATTAAAGTAATTTCCTATAAAATGTTATCTAATTATGAGGTCCAGAAGGTCCGATAAAAATTCCAGATAAATTTTCAGAGCTTCAAAACTTAATATCAATTTTTTAGGATCTCAAATCAAAATTTTGTATCGAGTTAATTGACCAAAATAATTTTCTCTATCTCCTAGTGAAATATGATACTCAAAACACTTCTGGAAAATTTTTGCCACTTTTGGCCAGATTTACTCAAAATTTCATTTGCCCCTGGAAACTTTTTCACTTTTCAAGCAAGTCCCTTTCTCTTTTAAAACTACCCTTAATACTTTTGAACTTTCTTTTAAGTCCCTCTCCTCTATACCTTTACTATTATTTTCTTTTTTCTAACTTAAACTTCATCTAACTGTTATATTTTTTTTCGATCATCACAATCCTCTCCTAGCCTCATTCCTTCTCTATTAGCTATACACATATAGAGAAAATTTGTGATGTGACAATAATCCTTTTAACTCAAATATCCTAAAAAAATTAAATAAAAAATAATAGGATAAAGGAGATAAAAAAATTAGTAATAATATAGAAAAATATAATACCATTGTATAATATCTAGGGGTGTTGATGGGCAGGGTTGGGCAGGGCAACCCCTTGCCCAATGCCTTGCTCGAAAAAAACATGGGCTGCATTTTACAACCCAATGCCCGACCCTGCCTGAAACATCCTTCTTTTCATACATCTTAGGGACCAAAGGGTAGCATATGGAACAACTTTTAAGGCTATTGAAGTCAAATTACACAATATGGAATTTTACTCTCTCAAGTACTGTTCACTGTGTAAATTCCAAATGAGTGACCTCACTTTAAAAAGTCATAACTAATTCTAGAAAAATCAAAACGAAGTGGTTCAAATTGTTACACTAAGCTAACTTAATGATCTTTTAGGAAAAAATAACTTGTTAACCACTCCTTGACCAGGTCAATGTCAGCAAACATTCAAAGTTTACTATTCATCCAACATTTTCCCCTAATTCCAACATTTTGGTCCCAATATTTGACTATCCAATCCCCAGCTTCTCTTCATGCTTCTTCAATCCTTCCTCATCTTTAACCTGTGGGATTAGGATTACATGGAAGGGGGTGAGATTTCTAGGGAAATCTCAGTAGCAAACGGAAACCATACAATGTATGCAACTATATGCTTGATATTACTATGTGTGTACTTAATGATCATGCTTGCATCATGATAACATACATGCTTCCATGTTACTTAAATATAACATATGGCCATAGTATAAAAAGAAACAGAGCATTACTTAATAATACATGCTTCACATCATCAAGGTAAGAAAATATCACATAAAACATCCAAGTAGTATAAGTATACAAGTAGGTAAGTTTTACTACCTGGCGTCTAGCCTTTCCTTCTAACTCTTAGCCTTGTCTCTAAGGTCCCTTTTTATCATAAGTTTGAGCCTATACATAGTATAATAATATCTTTATTATTATCCAGTATAGCTTTACTTAATCTTATACTTAACTAGGAGCAATATCCTTACTCTAACATTCCCCTAACTTTCTTTCTACCTTTAGCTACCTTTATTAATAAAGATATTTCTCTATTCTAACCACTAAGAGCAATCCTCTACTTTATTAGAGCAGGGATTTGATAACTTACTTACCTCATTTCTAAGCTCTGCCCAGTCCCTAAACTCCTTGGATTGCTCCTGGCTCCGCCGAAACTCCTTTCTTTCTCTTCCTTCTTTTCTTTCTCTCTTTCTCTCTTTCTCTCTTCTTTCTCTTCTTTCTTGGCTCTTGGCCATGGCATTCCTTAAGGGAGGGGTGGCCTATTTATAGGTGAGTGGAGGTGGAATGAATGGCTCAGATCAAATCGTGATGAATGGCCCAAATTGCTTAGCTTTCTCAAGAAGCTTCGCCTACATCATCACGATGACATCACCTTCCTCAATGACTCACCAACATGACATCATCTAAGGACACCTCAGGGGGTATGTGGCGCAATTGGTGGTTTTTGGGATACCTCACCAGCTGACTCAGTCTCTCCGGAGAATTCCAGAGCCTTTTCCTGGAATGAACGGCCGAAATTGTGCCACATGTCCTTTTTACTTTTTCGCCTTTTTCTAATCTCATGACATGTGTCATTAACTTTTCTTCTTTTCCTGTAATCATGCCATGTGGCGCCTTGTGGGTCCCATGAGGAAACCTTTCATGCCACCTCATGGTCTACAATCATATTTGATCATTTTTCCCAATTCTATCCTTAAGCTGTTTGTCATTGTTGTGCTGTTACAATTTGTCAGATTCTTTATTATGATACTGACGTTGGAGGCAAACCAATAAACTTCCGTGAAGTTTTTCTTCGAAGTCAGGCTTTGGAGGGCATAACAATATCAATGGTATGTTTAAACATGACGATTATGTTTGTAGAGTTATGCAAACATATTTTTGCATTTCATGTACAACTACCACTTTGTGTGTCATTGTATTCAAATGCACTATTAGGCTACTCATATTGTGTAGTCTTCCCAATTGCCTCAGTATCTCTATAGATCTTAGTTGAAAAACTTATTATTAAAAATGGGAAGCATCGCTGCATTTCCAACTAGAATGTTGTCATCAAGTAAGTTCCAAATGTTGTAGAGGAAAAGTGTTTATAGATATCTAAAATATACTAAAAAATGGCCATTTTAAGAAGTCTAAGCGGAAGATCTTGCTTCTAGAAATATATTTGTGATGTGAGGCATGGTGTTAGCATTACAAGAGCCTATGTGTAAAGTTAAGAATTAGAATGTTTATGGGCGTGAAGTGCAAGTGGCCCTTTTAAATTTTCTGCTTCTTCTCCTTATCTCTCATTGTGGGCAAGGAGGAATTTTGAATTTTATCTTTACTTATTTATGAATTATAAATAAAAATGACCTCAAATATAACAGTCAAATATAAAACATTTGAATGCGCTTACAATTGGAGGGAAAATGTTCCATTTCTTGGTTCTTTATATGCATATGATCAGTTGCTGATCAGCAAGTTTAGACTGTAGAAAAGTAAGCAAGTGTATGGATGAGAAGCTTGATGCAGGTTAGTTAGGTTAATGATTTATTGATCCGTATATTTTACGTCATTTTTTATAGTAGTCCTTATAATTTAACTTCTAGATTGGTGGTCTTGCTTTACATCTTCCACTTTAAATTTAAAATTAAAGAATGTTTCTGCCAATCAGAAGCTTGTATGTATTGGATACAATTCAAAAAAATAACAGAGGCAATATAATCTATAAAAATTTTCATCGCCATTTTAATGGACTTTTGGCCTGAATAGGAAAAAAAGGTTGATAAGTTTTTTTTTTTTTTAATTTCAAAGTCTTCATAGATCAACACATTCACATGCTTGTATATTATTTGCCTGGAATTCATCCAAAAAAGAGCGGTTTTACTACTATGAGATGATTGGCGTGTACATATACAAGCTTTTGGTGGTAATGAATATAGAAGGACTGGGAACTGCATTCGTTTTGTGAAAACTTCATTGGACTATATGCCTTTGGGGATGCAGTCAGCGATTTTGGCATGTCCAGAGGTAAGGAGGGAGAAAGTGTGAGAAAATGGAGAAGTGAGTTTTATAGAGAAAGGGGGATGGTATTGGGATTTTGTGAATTTACATGTTACTTTCCTTCCCTTTGACTTTGCTCTCCCTACTGCTTACACCATGATATGCATACAAATGATGATTAGTTGGAGGCGAGATAGAGATTCTAGAATATGGAGGAGCAACAGCTAGGGAGGCTTTCAAAGTAGGAGTCTACCTGGATCTTGTGAGAATGGGTCCTCTCTATTTCTCCCTCCAAATTAATCCCCTTACATTGCACATGTCCATCTATTTGTCACATCTTCATCATCTTAATGCCATTAATGCCACAGATGAAGTGTAGTGGTAATTTCATAAGTGGATTGAACTTTGGAGACAAACTTTTAAATGGCAAATAACTCTAGGGATTGAGTGCAAAGATTTAAAGTATATGTATCAAATTGAAAATGAGTGTAAATTATAAGGACTGATTGATTAGTTTCTTTCTTTTAATATCTGCTTATGGAGGTTAACCAAAGGGTTAACTTTTTTTATGCCTCAGATTCTTGAAGCTCCTAATGATGAAGAGGTTTCTCTTCTCCTGGAGATGTTTGGGTGAGTCTGCTAGCTTTTGCATTTTCTTAGTGGCTGATTGTGATATGAAATTTCCTACGTGTATGTGGCGTTGTTATACTTATCATGTTTGGTTCCGTAGCTTTTGATGTATATAGCATTTGGTTCTATTGACTTCACAATTTTAAACCCTTGGCTGCGTGTTTTGTGAGACTTATATGCATTTATCTTGCTTGTGAGTATAATGTTTTCCGTAGATTTGATGAGGACAAGTTTCTTACCCAGCTAGTTCCTGAGTTTCTGCAATACTGTGGGATCTATTTAAAATCAATTACAATTGCACATTTCTATTAAGCCTATCATAGAACTAATTATTTTATTGCCATCAATTATCAATAGTCTCTGTCTTTCTGGGGGAAAAGAAGTTCATAATGCCATAGTGAGCAGCATACAAGATCTGGCAACAGCTATTTCAAATTATCAAGATGAAGTATTGGTACGTACAACTCCAAAAATTTTTGCTAAATTTTTATTTGTCTTCAGTTGTCAATTGTTGGGATCTTTGAAAGTTGGTTGATTATCAATATTCATATTTACATTTTGAGTCTCAAATTTTATGTTCGCATACATTTTCAACTTCTGGAGTAACATTTACTAACAGAATTATTTGCTGCTGTAAAGTATTTAAAATAATAACTCCTAAAAAGTATTGCACTACGGATAGATTTTGGAAATTTTGAAGATCTGCAGTGTAGATTACCTAAATGATTACACCTGCCGTTTAAGAACATATTTATGGAAATAAAAATTCTTTGAAAGTATTGTGCCATGAATATTAGATTTAGCAAAATTTTGAAGTTCTCCTGTGTGATTAATTTGTTAATGATATTTTTTTGCTTTTACAAACGATATGCTCGTGGTTTTAGAAGTAATGGTATATTGAATAAAGAAGTTCAATATTTGGCATTGGGCTGTATTAGCACACAGATAGTTTCCTTGTCAAACCTTTTCTAAAAGAGGGACGAAGGTCCTTTCATAATGCATTCAGCTTTAAGAATTTATTATAAACTTCAGAACCTAACAATTAGAAAAATTCTTGATTAATGATAGATTGCTGTACTGTAAACTTTTTATGACACTACCTTAGAATTATGAGTAATATTGATAACAATTAATCTTTGAAATAAGGATACAATAGTAAAAAAAAAAAACAAGAAGAGGAAAATGAACCACATGGGTGATGCCAAAGAGTGCCAAAACATCTGAGAGCAATATATAGCTTTTCTAGCTTGCAGTTATTCTTTTTCTATTCCTTCAAATGAGACTGTTATTATGCAAATATTTACTGTTACTTCAGGTGAAAACGGAGGAATTGCTTCAGTTTGCTCAAGGTGCTGTAAATGGGTTGAAAAAAAAATCCGAACTTGGAAGGTCAGTTTTAAGCAAGCAGTTCTAGGTGTTATTTTCTTGAGTGAGAAATGATAGAGAGAAGCGAGAGATATTGCACTTGGTACTCTCATTCTCAACATTGAGAGTTAGATTTCCTGAGTAGATATGGAATGTATTAATTATGCATGCCACAGCAAATGGTGCATATGCACAGAATCTGGATAAATAAAAAAGAAATAACCACGGGCAATCTATTCTCACAACTAACATATATATACAAAAATAAAAGCTTTTTTTTGTCCATTTCTCACTATGAGTAATAATCTTTCTCGCACTGCAAAATAATTTTACGAGGGTAACCCCCTCCCAAAAAAAAATAAAAATAAAAATGATCTGAATGGCACTTAGCTTTGAACTTATGACACTGGTTAAGAAAATGAAGAGGTTGAAATTGTATGGCAAATTTGGTTCGGGATGCCTTTCATATTGCTGTGCTCAGAGCCCGGGAAACTATTTTGCACCCTTATGGGTATGGTTAAGGAATTGGACCTTTTTTTCTTAAAAAAAATATAGGATATAAGAACAGTGAAATATATATAATACATATTCAAGATATAACATATCCTGTTAAAAATAAATAATATGTATCTTAAAATACATAATTAATGAATATAGTTAATTCATTTAATTAACATATGGTCTCAAAAATGGCAGTGAAAATCTGTCTGAAAATTGATTAAAATTATTCAGTTTTGGGTGTCCCTGGTTGTTGAACCCAGGAAAACCCACGGCAGGATAAACCACCTCCAGCATTAAAATTTTGCAACACCATATAGAGCGATAATTTCTGGTTTGCAATTGAGGAGGGAGGAAACTTAAGATACGGGTTTGAAGCATCCTTTTAAAAGTCTTCTACCTATAGCCAAATCTAACTGCAATTCAACCTTCTATTTTAATATTTAAAAGATGGATACTTATGGGGCACTAGTTTCACCATACCCCAACCTTTCCCTTGACCAATATGTTTTTAGTACAGGTGTGGTTTAACTTCTACCTGCTCGTGCTTATAGCTGGGAACATGCACATTTGTTGACGATAGTATGTGTTTCTTATTTTATTTGGGGATGCTCGCTTGTCCTCTGTTTTTGTATTTTCTTTATGATTTTCTCTTCTTTTTGTCATATTCCCTCTTTTCCGCTGGTAAAAAATAGGTACTCTTTAGATGTCACTTGTTGCTATTGAACCTGTGTTTCCTGCAGCGATAGAGTGAGAACACTTGGTGGATTCTACATCACATCATTTCTTGTTTTTCTTTCTGACCACAGAATAGATGCTGAAGCCTCTAGTCTTGAGAGAAAACTCAATGGGATAGCAACATCCCAGAAACCTTTGAAAGGTGATGATAAATCAGCTGAAGAAACAACAGCAACAATAGAGGTCTGTGTGTTAAAGTTTCTTTTTGTCATTTGTGTTCAATGATGGATTTCAGCAAAATGGCTAAACAATGTCATGCCACATGAAGTGTGAACCTCCTACCAACCACTTAGAGCTTATGTACTTGGGGAAACGTGGGTTTTACAGACACCAAAATACTTACGTAGAGATGCTTGGGTGACTAGTGTAGTGCTCCAATTTTTTTTCTTGGTGCATGGGGAGAGGTACTATTTGTTGTATGTATGACCTTTTTTGGTGTTTTGGATATATAAAACAGAATATAATCTACTGACCATATTGTAGGCTTTAAAAGAAGCCTGAGCACAGATTCAAATTTGTTCCAGACTGGAAGGACTATTGCTGAAGAAAAAAAATCTGAACAGTGGAGATTCTCCTGAGGTTCATGCCCAAAAGGTACAATCGATTCTTTCTGTAAAACTTCTACAAGGAGTGAAATGATGGGTAAAATTCATATTCTTAACTTTTTTGCTAGGCTAATGAGAATTGAAGAATGAAAATGAGGATAACAACCTTTAATCTGCTAAAATTAATTTCTCATTATGTGTGAGCAATTAAAGGGGATACTCAAAAGTGTGCAAACTACAGAGAGATAAAGCTTATGAGTCACACTATTAAATTGTGGGAAAAGCTAATTGAACACAGGTTGAGATTAGAGACTAATATTACTGAGAATCAGTGTGGTTTCATGCCGGGTAAGTCTACAAATAGATAAGTTCAAATATTTGGGATCAATTATACAGAAGGATGATGAAATTTTGGAGGATGTTAATCATAGAATTCAGGTTAGATGGTTTAAATGGAGAAAGGCTACTGGGGTTATGTGTGATCGGAAAGTACCAGATAAAGTAAAATGAAAGTTTTATTGCACTGCTATAAGACTAGCAATACTTTATGGAAGTGAATGTTGGGCTTTAAAAAGTCAGCAAGAGCATAAAGTTGGGGTAGTTGAGATGAGAATATTGAGATGGATGTGTGGGCATACAAGAAAATATAGGATTCGTAATGAACAAATACGAGGAAGAGTTAGAGTGGCACCTATTGAAGAGAAATTGGTAGAGAACTATCTTAGGTGGTTTGGACACGTGCAAAGAAGGCTAAGGGATGCGCCAATGAGGAGGGTGGATCAAACAGTATGGACTCCGATTAAAAAGAGTAGAGGAAGGCTAAAGAGAACGCTCAACGAGGTCATTGAGTGGGATCTCCTGGTCAATAAACTATCCAATAATTTAATTTTTGATAGAGTACAATCGCGTTGTATGATCCATGTAGCCGACCCCATTTAATGGGATAAGTCTTGTTGTTGTTGATGTGTGAGCAATTAAAGAGAAAATTGAACCCATAGTTTCTTTTGTTTTTTAAACTGCACAATCTTTTTTGATTATCTTCTAAATAAGAGGTTATAGTTGTAATTTTGTAACTAGGTAAAGATTAGATTCTCTTGTTTTCCCCCATAATTTTTCTGATTGCATGTTCACTGATAATAGAAATTACAGAGCAAAACATGCTAAGATGATTTTCCCTCCCATTTAATCTCTCAGAAAACATATATACCTGCAGGAATTTTAGAATAAACAAAAAGTTGTTTCAACTTAACTTGTTTGGTTTGAAGGGTTTATATGATATTGACTCATTACTGAACAGTGCTGTTAGGTGCTGATATATTTGAAATGTATTTTTTCTGTGGATAGCATCCATTGCTTATAATGCCTGTGCATTTATGAAAATGGAATGCCATTTCTTATAATGAGGTTGTTTCCTTTTATTTGTTTTGTTTTAGTTAAGGCTTGTTTGTTTTCTATTTATTTTTTAAATAATGCTTTGATGCTTTTTATGAGATGTGTTCTATTTCGATTGGGATAAAGTTATCCTATTTTTGATGGTTTTGCCTTTTTAGTTGGGATTAGGAGTCTAATTTATGTCTTTCAGTAGGAGTAGGAGTGTGCTTTCCCTTTTATCATGATTCTCCTATAAATGTAACATGATCTCCTAATATAATAAGTTCAAAGGATCACTAATCTTGATTTTCTACTGTATTCACTAATAAACTGGATGGTTATCGAAGCTGGGCACCTGTCTTACTACCTCAGTTGGATCAAAACTTATGAGACTTGTTTATGGAGATTATTACTTTTGAATTTGATTAAATTGTCAGACTTATTATATATTTTATTTTGGTTATGCTTTCAGTCATTTTGAGTTAAATGCAGTTCTGTGTAGTCTCTTTACACTTAAAAACAAGATTCATGATTTTTGAATAGAAACTTATCGTGAATCATAAGATTCATGATCAATTACTAAGGATGACATATATGAATTGAAACGGGCACGATTCTGGGTCATTAACAATGTAATGGGAGATATGAATCTCCCATTGGATTGAAGCGAATAGCTCGATTTTGATAATAGAGGTGTGGACGCCTCACTTGCAGATCTGACAAATTTTATATGTGGTGCTTAAATATGGCTAAGGCTGCAGATGCCCTCATGGCCCCTGAAGAGAAGCCACGATACAGTGACCATACTAATTAAAAGAAGCGTAGTTATTATGAATGTGAGGTTTTGGGAAGGAAAAAGCCAAGGGATATTATCAAGAAAACTTTTAAAGATAATGAGATGTTGCATCTTCCAAACACAGATCACTTCCTGAGGCTGCCATTGGGCCACCATTCTTTTACCATGAGAATGTTGCACTTGCACCTAAAGGTGTTTGGCAAACAATATCTAAAGGTGTGGATTCAAAGCATTTATGTGCATCTTCTAGGAAAAGGGGCTATGTTCACAATCTCCCCTTCCATAATAGATTTCCTCTTCTGTTTCTAGCATGTACAATTCATGAGGCATTCCCCCTAACAAAGAAATGGTGGCCCTCTTGGGACCACAGGACCAAACTTAATTGTTTGCAAACAGCTCATGGCAACGCAAAACTAATAGAGAGGATTAGGAAAGCTCTGCCTAATGATGCAATGGGAGATTCGAATCTCACATTGCAATTTCTGGATCAAATCGCATGATTCGAATTGTGAATCGTGCGATTCTGATAAAAGTGGTGTGGATGCCTCCCTTGCAGAATTGACAGATTTTATATGCACTGCTCAAATGGCTAAGGCTGTAGATGCCCTTATGGCCCCTGAAGAGAAGCCATGATGCAATGACCATACTAATAAAAAGAAGCGTAGTTATTATGAATGCGAGGTTTTGTGAAGGAAAAAGCCAAGGGATATTGTAAAGAAAACTTTTAATGAAGATAATGACATGTTGCATCTTCCAATCCCGATGGTTGGTTGGGTTTCCTACGGATGAGTCATTCTCTATAACATAGAGAACAATTCTTGAGGCTGCCATTGGTCCACTTTAGTTTTACTATAAGGATGTTGCACTTGCACCTTAATGTGTTTGGCAAACAATATCTAGATTCTTGTACGACATTGAACCTGAGTTTGGGGATTCGAAGCATTTGTGTAGCTTCTAGGAAAATGGGCTATGTTAACAATCTCCCCATCTATAACATATTTCCTCCTCTTCCATTTCCAGTATGTACACTTCATGAGGCATTCTCTCTAACAAAGAAATGGTGACCCTCTTGGGACCACAGGACCAAACTTAATTGTCTGCAAACAGCTTATGGCAGCGCAAAACTAATAGAGAGGATTAGGAAAGCTCTGATTAACATTGCAATTTCTGTATCGAATCGCACCATTTGAATCATGAATCGTGCGATTCTGATAACAGTGGTTTGGACGCCTCACTTGCATAACTGACAGATTTTATATGTGCTGCTCAAATGTCTAAGGTTGCAGATGCCCTTATCTATCTTGAAGAGAAGCCACGATACAGTGACCATACTAATAAAAAGAAGCGTCATTATTATTAATGCGGGGTTTTGGAAAGGAAAAAGCAAGGGATATTGTAAAGAAAACTTTTAAAGATAATGAGATGTTGCATCTTCAAAATCCAATGGTAGGTTTTGGGGTTCCTACGGATGAGTCATTCTCTATAAAACACAGGACACTTCCTGAGGCTGCAATTGGGCCACCTTACTTTTACTATGACTATGTTGCACTTTCACCTAAAGGTGTTTGGCAAACAAGATCTTGATTCTTGTACAACATTGAACCTGATTTTGTTGATTCGAAGCATTTATGTGCAGTTTCCAGGAAAAGGGGCTATGTTGACAATGCCCCTATCCATAACAAATTTCCTCTTCTTCCGTTTCCAGCATGTACAATTCATGAGGCATTCCCCTTAACATAGAAATGGTGGCCCTCTTGGGACCACAGGACCAAACTTAATTGTCTGCAAACAGCTTATGGCAGCGCACAGGACCAAACTGTTCTTTTAGCAAAAAGGAACAGAGGGCACGTTAAAGAGGGAGAATACAAAATTAGGGATTTGAGTGAACAATGGGTAGGATAAGCTGAAAGTAAAAAAGGATAACATATGCGGTAGTTTTAAACCCAAAAACGAAAAAAAATATTAATTTTTTTTATTAAAGTCTGGTCGCACAAGATCCGACCTGAATTTGTGTGACCTAGTTGTACTTGAACCTTGCAATGCACTGGCATCACATGATTCATGCACGATTCTGGTGCATTAACAATGCAATGGGAGATTTGAATCTCCCATTGCAGTTTCTGGATCGAATTGCATGATTCTAATCATGATTTGTGCGATTCTGGTAACAATGCTTAATAATAGTTAATTGGTTAACAAGATTTCATGGGTCATTGTTTTCTCATATTTTTAGCAATACTGTCGTGTGTAGGTTGACAAGTTGAAGGTATTGACAGATTCTCTTGCCAACTCTGTAGTAAAAGCTGAAAAGCGAATTACAGACAACAGGTAGAAAGATATTTCATGAACTTTTGTTTTGTGCTATCTTCCCCAGAATATCCTGTCCTCTAAAATCATGTTTGTTTCAAAATTGACTCGTGTTCTTGTCAGTTTTTGGTGAATGATTCAGTTTCATTCTAAGGTGGACATTGAATGTGCAGAAGGGTTTTTCTCTCTTTTAAAAAACGTTTTTTAAATTTTAGTATTGTTGACATCATTGGTTAGATATAGGCGTACATAACAAACTAGAGATGGCCTTTAAGAGTGCTCAATATTCTGGATATAATTCCCTGTACTTTGGGTAATGATCATTTGTGTTCATGAGTTCACAAACCTAACATCGATTAACACTACTAGGAATTCAGTTTCTCATTTGCATTGCAAGTTTCTCTTAATATTATACACTAAACTGTACCTCTTATTTCCTCACAATTCGGCAGACTACAAAAAGAGGAGGCACTAAAAGTTGGTGTAACTAAAGCTGGTGAATCTAGTGAAAAAGAAAAGGTAACATGTTTAGAAGCATTACACTGACCATTTCAGATTAATAGCTGGACTTTATGGATGAAAATGTTTCCATACTCTGTTGAACAGGATTTCCCGGCTATAAAAATGTCTGAATTGGCTGTTGCCATTTTGTATCTGTGTTGGCAATATAAAAATGGAAAATATTCATACATTCCCCTTCAAAAATTTGAGCCATTTCCAAACATGCTCTCTCAACTTTAAAAGCTATAAAATGAATGGGAACACCCTATAACTATGTAATCCTTGAGCATTTAGACCCTTTTGTTCTGCCCATTTCCCTATTAAGCTTGCTAACTTCAGATGCCATCTCAGGCTCTGTCATTATTTGCTTTTAGATGAACGCGATTGTACCACATGACAATGGTGGCATTTTTGTTTGTAATTTGGCCCAAAATTAATAGCAAGCACGTTATGATTAAAATGTTTAATATTTTATTTAAATAAAACATTTTGAATTTTGAAATGTAATTTGAAGTAACCATAATGAATATTTTTAAATCATTTATTAATTCCAACAAAATTATTGCAAAGTCATTGCTTTGCATGTCTTTTTAGTAATTTGATACTTTTTTTAACTAAATTTTTGAAAGATTGCTAAAAGACAGTAATATTGATAAAAACATTTGTTAGATAAATTTTGTCAAATGCTAATTGGTTCTTTGTTATGAAAACTTGAAAAACAAAAGTCTTAAAATGAGTGGAAATTTAAAGAACCTAAACATATCCTAAATCCTCGAGAGGTTTTTCCCCCAAAGTTGAAGAGTGCTTGCAGTTCGGAGTTGACACAGGATATTTTCATCACCAATGATAACTTTTGATGTTTTAATGGCATCCGTATAGGAAACATGGTTTTTTCAAGAACTTTGGAAATTGTTATAACTATACAACAACAATAAGTCATATCCCATTAAGTGGAAGTTGTTTTAACTTGTATATTATATGAAATTTTATTCCTTTGTCTTTATATTTATGTAACTTTGGTGTTTAAATATTGTGCTGTACATGCTTTCATTTCTCAGGGGTTCTACATTTCATATTTTTCAACTTTGTTGGATTGCAATATTATTTATCCAATAGTTTTCCCCTTTATTTTTTGGGGTGTTTAAAAGGGATTCTTGGTTTCTTTCACAAGAACTGAAGTCATGCTGAAACAATGAATGTGTACTTGGTGTTCCATCTGTTGTAAGGAGGTTAAATTTATGTTTGTTTATTTTATTCCTTCTTCAATCTCAGGAATTGACAGCTGAGATATCGGAACTTCAACAAAAAAAGGATGATCTTTTAGCTGAATTGGACAAGGTATCATTCCTATATATTTATTTATGGATTTCTTTTTTCTTTTGTTTTTGTTTGCTTTTTTTTTTTTTTGGGGTTTTGGGGAGTGGGGGCTTAAGGAACCATATCATGTATGATGTCTTACAATCTTGTTTGACGCTAATCGCATTTACATGCAACTATTTATTTTGTCTACCTTTTATTCTTAGTATGTATCCTGGCATACCAACCTGTCTTCGATTCTTGAGATTTATGGTTGGCTATCGTCTTTTATTTATTTGTATGGTATGTGTCTCTAGCGATGGTTTGAGGATAAATTTTAGATATGAATACCATCACAAGTAAATTGGTTATGAAGACTTGTTTAAGTACTTTTCTGCATATTCAAATATTTTTCACTGCAGAGAGTATGGCTAACCGTGGGGTTATAGTATTTTGACGAGTGGCTTGCATGGTTTTTGTCTTAGTTTTCCATTGTACTGGCAATATTGGAATTCTCGGCTGAACTCTTTCACCATACTTTGGTTCCATGCTATTTCTTGTCTTTTTCATCAATAATCTTTTTCTAATATATCTGATTTTTCTACAGTTATTAAATCTCTTTCATGAGATATTGCTACTTCACTTTAAAGTGGCAATTATTATTCCCATCTGGTACTCTTGCTAAGGTAGCTCAGTTTACAGAAGAATGAACTAAAGTTTTCTTGAAGAATGAATTATTTGAAATCCTTATTATTGAAATTAATCTTCCTTTTGTATTTTTAGGGGGTCCTTATTTGTTAGTTAGTTTATCCGCATTCCTCATATAGCTTGCCGCATCTTGTAATGCATTCTTGTGATTTATTTGTTAATGATATATTAAGGTTTGTTGAGGAAACCTTATATGGCCCAGGTCAAAACTTGTGTTTAATACACTATGGTATTAAATTTTGTCCTGCCAGTTGACTTCTAAGGTCATAAGCTTTTATTTTCTTTAGTGTATTGTTGTTATTGATTCCTTACTCTTTTAATTAATGTCGTATGGTTACCGTTTTGGAGCTGTTGTTCATTACCTTTCTTGTAAATAATTGAAATATGATCCTGAGTTGTAGGTCAATACTTCCATGGCTGCAGCTCAAGCTCGATTACGGATTGCCAGGGAAGAGCGTGACCAGTTTGAGGAAGCAAACAAACATATAATTGAACATTTGAAGATGAAGGTAAATTTAGTTTCACCTTTTTTTTCTATGAATTTTTTTTCACTTATTTGATTGTCTGTATGCACACTATTTATAATTATTTTCAAGATTTGCTTTATCTATTTAGCTCTTACCATTCAGTTCTCTGAAATAATGGTTTGACTGTTGTTGACAGGAAGAGGAACTTTCAAATTCAATTGCCTCGTGTCAGAAAGAATCTGATGTTATCAAAACCTGGATTAACTTTCTGGAAGATACTTGGGTTCTCCAGCAATCAAATGCCGAGATCAATGAGAAGCGGGTCAAGTATGTATATAGACTCGCTGAACTTGAGCAATGCTGACCTGTATTCGTGAATGTTATGATATCCTTATATCGGAAGATTAATATATATGTATATAAAACAAGTCTGCCATTTTTTCTGTTAATTCGTGAGTTGTTACTTCTAATTATTGTGTTTTATAGTGATGAATTGGAGAAACATGAGGAGTATTATGTGAACTTGGCCATCCAACTACTTGCCAGTTATAAGGTACTTGCTTATTTTATTTACTTGTTTAGATAATACTTGTAAAATGATGAACTTGGCCCTCCAGCCTCTTGCAATTTATAAGGTACGTAATTTAATTTACACATTCAGATAATACTTGTATAATGATGTGATATATATATTGTGCTCAGGAAGAGTTGGAGCCTTCTATAAACCATATTGGAACATTTGTGGAGAACCTCAAGAATTTAAGTCTGGGGTAATGATCTTTTTGTTTTTATTCTGATCTGGCCTAATGTCTTATGATAGTCGGTTGTAAATTTTCGTTTGTGAATACAATTATTTGCAGTTTGAATACAAATTCTTGGTTGAGTGAATACAATTTCCTCATACACGTAAACGTTTTTGCTTGTCGATACAGGTCAGAGGTGTCATCCAGTACAATTACTGAGGATTCAGAAGCATTAAATCCAAGGAAAAATCTTGAGGAGGAATGTTTGGCCTATGAATCCAAGGTATTGATGCAACTTGAAGAGATTTGAAATGCATAAATGTGTTTTAATCTATGAGCTTGCTTATATATCCTCTCTAGGAAAAGTATGCTTGTGTCTTTGTTTATTTTCCGTCTTAGCTTGGTGAATGGCGCATTTACAACCATATTATTTGATAAACATTTACTGCTTCAAGGTTTTAACAATAACCATCTGTTTGATATTTCCTCTGTTGAAATGTTTAATTGTCTATGAACCGAACAGAATAGTAATTCATTTTCTTGTACCGATCAGTTGTTTTTGTTTCCAGATTATAACCACCTTCGGTGTTGTGGATAACATGAAGCAGCAATTTTATGCTCAACAGGGGAAAATTTCCAGGTTTTGTATTCTGGGTTTGATGACCTTAATGTGCATTTCCTTTCTCAAGCTCTATGGGTTTGTTTTGCTTTGCCAACTTCTGGATTGGTTGAAGAAATTCTGATGTGTAGATTGAGTTGTAGTTTTGAAATTTCTTTAGAAATGTGACTCCATTAGGCTTTATAAGTTAAAAGCGTTTACTGGAATTTCTGAGAATTGCCATATAAATTAGGGAGAATTACTGTATAGTCTCACATAGGCAATTTAATTACTTCCTCTGGTTCGAAATATGAGCTTCAAACTTGTGATCGAGTGTGGTCTTTTTTTAATAAGCTTCAATTTGGATTTGTTTGGTCATTTAATGCATTTTTTCCATTCTACCCTTAATTAATTATGTCTCTCATCTCTTTTTCCATTCACTCTCTCCCACTCACCCTCTTCATACAAAAGGGTGTTTTGGGAAAATAAGTTGCATTTCTTACATATTTATTGTCTTCAATTAATTTTAACCAACTTTTTGAATTGCGTAAATTAGTTATTTGAAACTTAGATTTTGAATCGGACGGAGTACTAAAAAGTCGCACAAGTCGACAGCATGCAATTTGTTGTCATTTCCTATACCGGATCTTGTCAGTATATAATGTTCACTTGATGTGGAATTTTTTAGTTATTAACTTGTTTATGTGGGATTTCATAGTAATTATCTCTATAAATTACCTTATTATTTCTCATTTGGCTTGCTGAAAAGTTATACTTGTTTTTTTCATCCAGGAAAGATGGAGAAAAGGTTATAGAGCTGTTTGATGCCATCGCTAAGTTACAAGCACAGTTCCAGTCTATTGAGAGGCCAATTCTTGAATTAGAGAACCCGCCACCAGAGACACAGACATCACCCCATGACAAACAGCATGATGGTACAGCTGATCCTGCTCAAGGTGCTGCCGCTGACCCTTCGAAAGTGCAGACACTTGAATCTGAGTTTGGTGGAGTTGGTCAAGAATACTCCAGAGAGGAAATTGGGGATTGGGAATTTGATGAGCTTGAAAGGGAATTGACATCTGGTGATTCAGCTAAAACCCATTGAGGCAATTTACACACAATCCTGGGATATTAATATTAGCTGTTGTAACTTTATAATGATGTACAAGTGTGATATATATATATATATATATATTGACAAGCTATATATCATGTGCCTGTTATTGTGGCTGCACCTGCACCTTGTATGAAGCTGCCTCCAAATATGTAACTGTAAAGAGTATGATTTCTTCATTGTTGTGTAAATTACATTTGTAACATGCCGATACCAAATCGTTTTAAACTTGGAAGGCAAAGTTTGTATCTAAATTTGATGCCATACACAATGTATATTTTCATGATTTTCTTGTAGGATAAAATGAAACCCCATTCTCCCCTATCAGATTACGTATTTATTTGTGTTAAAGCTATTGCAAATGGATTAAAACAAAATACTAATAAATTGTTAAGATATTTAAAGGTGATAAAAAAAACCATCTGAGCTCAATTTTCAGTTGGAAATACGCCAAACTGCTACTATTATTTACATTTTCTAAAATTTCTGCTTCAATTTTTTTGGCCAATGATTATAATTTGTATATTTCAATTTAATTTTTATATATTTTACATTAAATTCAATATTAAATGCATCGAATTTTGTAACGATTAATTCACCACAAGAGTTAAAGTCTTAAACATTAATTAGGAATAATTGGAATTATTAGGATTTATTTAATAAAAGATAAAAAGAAAAATATGCATTTTTAGTCCTCTAACTTCATATAATGTTATAGTTTAATCTCTTAATTTTATAAAGTATCTTTTTAAGCTTTTAACTCTAATATTAGTCATCTCAAATAATTATTTTTTTTTTATAATAATCATTGTTATATTGAAAATTAAACTTAATATGTAAGCATTTGAAAATATTTTAGTATTTTTTGTTAACAATATTAAGGTCAAATGACTAAAAATACACTTCATAAAATGAAGGGATTAAAATAAAATTGTGTGAAGTTAAAGGGTTAATATGCACTTCTTCCAATATAAATTTTTTAGAATGACATCATTCAAATGAAATTGAACTGATTATTAATTGTTTGTTTCGGTCAGTTGAAAAAGAAAAAGAAAAGAAAATTTCTGTTTTAGTAAGACACTACCAAGCGTAAAATAATTCAAATCTCAATCTGCATCAAAACTTTCTCAGACTTCGTGTGGCTATAAATTTTATCCTTTAAAGGAGATTATATGGACTAGGAAAAAAAAACAGAGATTTTGATATCAAGAAGGCATTAAAGATATCGAATGAGGAATTTGTCTCGTCTTATCTTTTGAAGAGCAATATGATTTTGAAGGGCCTTTTTGCCTCAAGAACAAGGCTACATATCTCAGTGGAAAAAATCTTATCCAAAGCAGTTTAGTGTAGTGACTTGTGAGAGAGGTTGTTCTGTTGATGTTTCTTGTGTTTTTCTTGTTTTCTTTGATGTTTCCAACATACCCAGCATATCAGATTCTTCTTTCATGATCTCTTTTCAAATATCTCTCAACCAAGCTCTTTTCTCAGCCCTAATTTGTGGATGGTGGGTCTCTAAGATTATAACACTTATGGTCATGTTTTCTCTTCATGTTTCAGTCATAACATGTCTGTTTATATATATATATATATATATATATATATATATACACGAGTCAAATGAGAGTACACACCCATTAGGGCACAAACGCACTCACAAATGGGTTGAACCTATGACCTCTCCAGAGGGAGGTGGATGCCACTGGGCTAAAGGTTCTTAGCATTATATGTCTTTGTTTGTTGTGAATATATATGGAAGTTAAATCATCTTTGCTACTCCTCCTTTGGGTCCTCAACATAAAAATTAATTGATTTTTTTAATAGATTAAAAAAGTCAATATAGATTACTCATTTCGATTATAATTATAAGAGCTAATTAACTTTTTTAAAAAGATTAATGAAGCCAAATAAATTTTATAATTTTCTTGTAGGATAAAATGAAACCCCATTAATTTCTATGAATGCAATATTTAATAAACTTATAGTTCATATTACTATATTTGAGAATCTACATTTGATAGTAATAATACATTTCGTGTGTTTCTCTTTTCCAATTACTCAATTTCTCTCCCTCATATTGGGAAAACTTTATCAAATGACAATCAACTAATCATATAGTATGAGTCTCTTAAATCTATTTGTTTTCTTTAGAAATAGTTTTGTTTTTCATTTAGAGATAAATAAGAAGGGAGTTCTTACCCAACTTTCTTCAAATATATATTTTTGTGCATTGTAATGGATCAATAGAAATAAACATTACACATTTAAAAAATAAAAAACAAATCTGGCTCCTGACCGAAAGCCAATTTAATTGGGAGAATTTTGTTAGCTTGATGTGTATTGTAATATATCAAATCAAATATACCAACACTGAACTAAAAATCTTATTCTCATAAGCATTAATCTAGCAAATTATGGAGACATTAATAAATAATTTTGTTGATATATAATCTCACTAGTCGCTAGATTCATTAAGAGAATATTTTTAGTATAACATCTTCTAGAAATTGTGTACTCAACATAATGATTTATTCAAATAATCTTACAAACTTCTGGATACAAACTCATAATAATCACATATGTAACTATATTATAGATGCATCTATCAAATTTATTGAATGCTTATATGTTGTAAATATTAACACTAAATAGAGAGATTATAAGAGGGATTATGGGAGAATGTATTAATTAGAAGGATTATGGGTGATTTGCTATTATATCTATTAATTAAGAGGATTATAGGTGATTTGCATTTATTGTACAGATTAAAGGATTCCTACAAATCAGTCTCTAGAATCATCTCATATGTCTATATATATATAACATAATAGTGAAGCAATACAAGCAAGAAGATTATATAGAACCTCTTATCGTTCTTTGGCTCTCTCCATTGCTGTCATTGGTATGTCAACCAATATGGTATCAAAGCAGGCAATCCGATCTGTAAATTCTTCTAGCACGGAGTTCGACGGCACCGTCGTGTCTGGTGGTGGGTCACGTCTAAACTTAACCAAAGTAGCCAACCTTGAAGGGTTGGCCATCCTCATTATGCCAGAACATCTCACCGGTGAAAATGAATCTCATAAACAATCTGTTACGACTGTGGTACAGCTTGGTAATTTCTTTAGAGCCCTTACAACTATTAAAGGTAAAAATACCGATCCCTGTTAGATAGTAGACTCCAGTGCCTCTGATCATATGACTGATGATATCTCATTATTTGCAAATTATACCCCTGCTAAGTCACGCCTCACAGTTGAAATTGCTGATGCTTCAGATTCTTTGGTGGCTGATAGTGGTACCATTAATGTTTCTGCTACACTAACACTTCATGATGTATTACATGTTCCAAAGTTGAAATGCAATTTGTTATCTGTAAGCCAATTGACAAAACGGGGAAAATGTCGTGCTAATTTTCTGGCTACTCATTGTGTTTTTCAGGATCTGTTCACGGGAATGACGATTGGAGTTGCTAAGGAGCTTGATGGGTTGTATTATTTGAATGACTATCATAATGCAGTCCCTTATTCTTGTAATAAAGTGTCTCTCCCTAAAACTAGTGAGTTAGAATTATGGCACAAAAGATTATGGCATCCAAATTTTCAATATATGTGTAAGATGTTTCCTTCAATCTGCTCAACTAGAAATTCAGATTTTTATTGTGATTCATGTGAACTTGCAAAACATCATCGAGCTTCCTTCCCCAGTACTTCATATCATCTATCTAAACCTTTCTCAGTTATTCACAGTGACTTGTGGGGTCCATCCCGTGTTCCCAATCGTACCCATTCTAAATGGTTCATGACCCTCATTGATTACTATACTCGTGTTATTTGGGTCTTCCTCTTAAAGGATAAAATTGAGGTATTTCAAACATTCATTGATTTCTTCCATATGATCTATACATAGTTCAATACAAAAATTCAAACTCTCTATAATGGTATCTAGTACTTCAACCACCAGTCATCCACATTTCTTAAACAACAAGGTATCACTCATAAAAGTTCATATCCTCACAGTCCTCAGCAGAATGGTATTACAGAACGCAAAAATAGACACATCCTCGAAACTGCTAGGGCCATCCTCTTTAGTAGCAATGTTCCCACCCATCATTGGGACGATGTTATCCTCACTGCTACCTTCTTAATCAACCGCATGTCGTCTAAACCTTTGCCCTTCTAAACCCCTCTTCAGGTCCCTCACCACTATTTTAATCTACCCTATCTTGAAAATACCTTACCATTAGGAGTCTTTGGGTGTACTACCTTTGTTCACCTACACCATACCCATAAACTTGAACCCAAATCCATCAAGTATATTTACCTAGGGCCTGCTGGAACCCAAAAAAGGTACAAATGTTTTGATCCTACCTCTAAACGCCTCTATACTACTTGTGATGTCACCTTCCATGAAATTGTTCCCTTTGATCCCTCGTCTTCGGTTCATGGAGAGACTTGGAGTGAACCTTAGACAGATATTAAATCCACATACCCCCAACATGAACATAATTGAACATATGTCCTTAAGGAAATTGTACAAGAGGTGTCTAAGGAAAGTAAAGAGGACACTAGCTCAGGGGGAGCGCCTAAGGAAAGTGAAGAGGACACTAGCTCAGGGGGAGTGCCTAAGGAAAGTGAAGAGGACACTAGCTCAGGGGAAACACCGACAGGTGGGGCCAAGTCTATATCTACCGTAACATGAATATGAACATGATAGGTAATACACCACAAGTAACTGACACAACCCAAAAGTCTGAACTAGGAGCAGATCTTGACCACAGGATGCAAAATGAGGACCTTGATCTCCCAATTATAGTAAGAAGGCAACGACGGTCCTACATTAGACACCCTATAGAAAAGGTTTATCTCTTATCAGGCTTTATCGTTAAAATATTATGCCTTCGTATCTCATCTTGATCAGGTCAGGATACCAGAAAGTATATATGAGACTCTTGATAATCCTGAATGGAGGAAGGCAGTGCTGGCAGAAATGGAGGCCTTGGAAAGCAACAAAACATGGGAAGTAGTTGAGCTATCTAAAGGCAAGAAAGTTGTAGGTTGTAAATGGGTGTTCACCCTAAAATATTACGCTGATGGGAGCCTTGATAAGTATAAAGAAATATTGGTGGCAAAAGGTTTCACTCAAGTTTATGGCATGGACTACACTGAGACGTTTGCACCAGTGGCTAATCTAAATACCATCAGGATCTTATTCTCCCTATCTGCTAATCTAGACTAGCCTCTACACTAGATGGATGTCAAAAATGCATTCTTAAATGGGGAATTGAAGGAAGAAGTATACATGAAAATGCCTCCTGGATTCCCTGGAAGAAAGGAAAATCAAGTGTGCAGAGTAAAGAAATCATTGTATGGCTTAAAACAATCTTCTCGAGCTTGGTTTGAGAGGTTTACCAGGGTACTCAAAGCTCAAAACTATACACAGAGACAGAGTGATCATACCCTATTCTTCAGGCATCTAAATGGAAAAATTGTGGTATTGATAGTATATGTCGATGACATTATTCTCACAGGTGATGATCCAACAGAGATTGATAGGATCAAGAAAACACTAAATAAAGAATTTCAGGTTAAAAACCTAGGATAAATGAAGTATTTACTAGGTATGGAGGTTGCCAGATCTGAAAAAGGGATCAATATTTCACAGAAGAAGTACATACTAGATCTCTTAGAAGAAACATGTATGCTTGGCTGTAGACCAAGTGACACTCCGATACGGGGCTGGTAAAATCAACAGTGTTAAAAACCTAGGAAAAGCTGTAGATATGGGAGATATCAGCGCACGGTAGGAAAATTAATCTACTTATCTCATACTCAACCATACATTGGTTATGCTGTTAGTGTGGTGACTCAACATTCACATGACCCCAAACAAAAACACTTGAATGAAGTTTACAGGATTCTTAGATACTTGAAGGGCTTTCCTAGGTTAGGCCTCTTATTTAAAAAATCTAATAATAGAAGTGTAGAGATGTTAATAGATACTAACTGGGCAAGTGATCAAGATGATAGGAGGTCCACGTCAGGTTATGTTACCTATGTATGGGTAAATATAGTCACTTGGTGTAGTAAAAAGCAAAGTGTAATCGCTAGAAGCAGCGCTGAAGCTGAATTCAGAGCTATAGCTCTTGGAATCTATGAAGGTCTGTGGGTAAAGTGGGTATTAGAAGAATTGAGGATGCCGATGAACCTACCTATCAGATTATACTCAGATAACATGGTAGCTATCAACATGTCACATAATCTAATCCAGCATGATAGACAAAACTTGTTGAGATTGACAGGCACTTCATACGAGAGAAAATTGATGCAAAGACAATTGATCTCAAATACGTTCCTTCAAAAGAATAGACAGTAGATGAGCTCACAAAGGGATTGACCTGAGATAAATTCGAATATCTAGTTGGCAAGTTGGACATTATAAATATCTATGCTCTAACTTGAGGGAGAGTGTTGTAAATATTAACATTAAATAGAGAGATTATAGGATGGATTATGGGAGAATGTATTAATTAGAAGGATTATGGGTGATTTGCTATTATATCTATTAATTAGGAGTATTATAGGTGATTTACATTTATTGTACAGATTATAAGATTCCTACAAATTAGTCTCTAGAATCATCTCATATGTCTATATATATGAAACACAATAGTGAAGCAATACAAGCAAGAAGATTATATAGAACCTCTTGTCATTTTTTGGCTATCTCCATTGCTATCATTGGTATGCCAACCAATATTATATGTTTATATGCTAATTGAATGGGCTCATATATGAATTTAATATAATTTCAGATATTTAGAGATCCATTCCAAATCATAATTAGTGATATTCTTATAATTAATTTTGTTTGAGAACAAGTAGTATATGTTGATTCTTATGTTGGCTATTCATGAACAATCTTCTGGTTCTTTAATTGATGTTAATATACATCCATTTTTCTAAATTAATTAAACTTATATGAAGGTCTGAGTAGAATTTTATTCAAAATTAGCTCACACTTGTATTCTAACAATCTCTCCCTCAAGTATGAGTCATATCAACATATTTTCCTTTTTCATATATTTCATTAGGAAGTCTATATGTTTTCTACCTTATATACAATTATGGATCTAATGTAGATCTATGGGTCATAATTTTTATTATCAATCATTCCATAAAGAAAATATTTGTTAGTTCTTTAGGAACTATTTCAATTTATTTTTGTCACATAAGTTCTTCAAGAACTATAATATATTATTACATCACTATATAATTTTAGTATTCATTAATAACATACTTCAACATATTCAAAGTACTATGATTATTTATCATGTTTAGGGGTACAGTGGAATAAGATCCAACATATTATCAACATTATAATACAAAGTAATAAATAATTATCATATTTATATATTTTCAAATTGTCCCAGCTATTTTAGCACCTATAAATTTAACTATTATTAATCAAAAATTGAGTATCTAATATAAATCACTTTAGAGATTACCAATCCCCTATCAAGTAAATCAATAGCCAATAACTCATAGAATACACACATAGCCAATAACTTACAGAATAAACACTATTTTTAATATTTGTTTATATCAATCATCACTTCCATCATCAAATAAAGAGAGTAAAAATTACCTTCAGTTAATAGTAATTCATCCAAGATCCTCGCATAATTAATGTTAGATCAACATTAACTATATCCAATAGAATTCAAAATATGCCGCTAACCAAAAACAATTTCCAGAGCATGAATGTTAAGATTAGCAGGTAATAACTCTTAAGATTAGAATCCATAAAATAAGAAATTTTCTCTCAAATGTAACAAAAATATATGATTTTTCTTTTTCTCTCAAATGTCATAAGAAAACCAAATTTAATTCTAATATAAATACCAAATAATTTAACACTTCAAAAAATGAAGGTTGAAAACACCTCTTGAGATTAGAATAGAATAGTACTAATAATAAATATAAGTATATAATTGTATTTGAATCAATCCAATATTTATCAAGCTCATCAAACCAAAAAATATAGAAGATCATTTAAAGAGAACTTTAATTTTAAGAATAAAGTACAACTGAACAAATTGTTTTAAACTCTTCAGCTTTATTCAATATACTATTTATCACTTGTTTGCAACATTCAAAATATGTCATATAGATGAATTATTACATATTGTATGAAGCTTAAGTTTTCTTTCTCAACAAGAAATTAGTTGAAGTAAAACAAATTTCAAAAACTTATAATGAAATTTATCATCAATAAATAACAATAGATTCAAATTAATATTGAATAACACCGTACAAATAAATGAACAAAATATATATAATATGTATCATCACACAAATGACACAATATATTAATATCACAATATGATCAATAATTACCTTTTAATTAATTTGATATACCCTTCCTATAATTTAATTTTCTTAAAATTTTATTGACATTTAATTTCAATAAATTGATGCATATTTATACATATAACTTCTGGTAATATTTTAATATTTGTTTTTTATCATATGACTTCTTGTCATATTATAACATTTTTGTTTTTTTATTTATATAACTTCTAGTCATCTTGTAATATTTGCTCATAGAATTATAACCCTCGTAGTTATATTTTATTGCTTTTAATATCACAAAATAAATTTCTCTAAATATTGGTCTTTAGGACCATAGCAAAAATCTTTCAAAAATATAAACTCTTTTGTGTCATTTGATGCTTGAATCATTAGCCTTCAGAGCTTTTATTTGTAATCATTATATTTTTAAAATTGACATATGTCACATGTCACAAAATAGTCTTTTACCAAAGAATCATTATTAATAGTGGCTTATGGTCATCTAATCATAAAATTGAGAGTATTGTGACTACTAGTCATTTAATATATACAATAGAAGAGATAAATAAATCTATCAAATATAAATCAAAAATATATAGGAGGAGTATCACAATATAAATAATTATAAAACAATTTAAATAAAGACAAAAATAATACTATAAAGAACTGAATTAAATAAATTCAAATTTATAATTAAATATAAACAACAAATAAATTCATAATATATAAATTATATTATGTAATCATATATAATACTATTATGTAATATATGACAAGGGAAAAATGAGTTGAAATAAAAATGACTGGTAAACATATAATCTAATAACAAAATTAAAATGTATAGAAAAGAACAATAGCATAAATACATAAGAGAACAACATAATACGAAGCAAGTGTATAGAAAATAGAAATTGCACATGATAATTGATTAAAAGAATAATTAAACAAAGAAAAAGTAATATATAGAGCTTTATTATATATGGTATAAGAACAAATGAATTTATAAGAAGTTCATATCTTAAATTTTTAAAGTGAATTTGGGCTGATGACGTGTTATGGAAATAAAGAAAAATACGAGTGATTTTGAATGAGAGAAATGAGAAGAACAAGAGATAATTGCAAAGAGAGAGAGAGAGTGAGTGATTCTTGTTCATATTGTTATTCCTAATGTGTGGCATCATCCTCTATTTATAATACACAAATATTGAAGACTAATTTTAAAGAGTTATAAGTACATAAAGAAGAGAATTATACAACATAATTGTACAATTAGAAATTATAGAGAATGAATATTGGAGACCCTTCAATTTGAGAGTTATATGCTATAATGTCATTTAATATGAGATAGAATCCAAAGGGACTATGAACATCCACACATAATGTAATATTTATAACAACATTAATTAATAATAATTGGAATTAGTAGGTTCTATTTAATAAAAGATAAAAATAAAGGTTGCATGTTTAGTCCTCTAATTTCATATAATGTCGTAGTATGGTGCTTAATTTTATAGTATCTTTTCAAGCTTTTAACTATAATATTATTTGTCTCAAATAATAATTTTTTATAATAATCATTGTTATATTGAAAATTAAACTTAATATGTAAGCATTTAAAAATATTTTTCAACATTTAAAATTTCAATGTTAGTATTTTTTGTTAACAATGTTAAGGTCAAATGACTAAAAATACTTTTATGAAGTGATTAAAATAAAATTGTGTGAAGTCAAAGAGCTAAATATGCACTTTTTCCAATATAAAATTTTTAGAATTACATCATTCAAATGAATGAAATTGAACTGATTATTAATTGTTTGTTTCGGTCAGTTGAAAAAGAAAAAGAAAAGAAATTTTCTGTTTTAGTAAGACAAACACTACCAAGCATAAAATAATTCAAATCTCAATCTGCATCAAAATTTTGTCAGATTTCATGTGGCTATAAATTTTATCCTTTAAAGGAGATTATATGGACTAAGAAAAGAAACAGAGATTTTGATATCAAGAAGGCATTAAAGATATAGAATGAGGAATTTGTCTTATCTTTTGAAGAGCAATATGATTTTGAAGGGCCTGTTTGCCTCAAGAACAAGGCTACATATCTCAGTGGAATTCATTTTTCAAAGCAAAAAATCTAATCAAAAGCAGTTTAGTGTAGTGACTTATGAGAGAGGTTGTTCTGTTGATGTTTCTTGTGGTTTCTTGTTTCCTTTGATGTTTCCAACATAGCCATCATATCAGATTCTTCTTTCATGATCTCTATTCAAATATCTCAACCAAGCTCTTTTCTCAGCCTTAATTTGTGGATGGTGGGTCTCTAAGATTATAACACTTATGGTCATGTTTTAGTCATCACATGTCTTTTTTTATATATACGAGTCAAATGAGAGTGCACACATTAGCACACAAACACACACTCACAAATGGGTTGAACCTATGACCTCTCTAGAGGGAGGTGGATGCCACTGGGCTTAGCATTATATGTCTTTGTTTGTTGTGAATATATAGGGAAGTTAAATAATCTTTGCTCCTCCTCCTTTAGTCATTAACATAAGAGCTAGTTGAATTTTTCTTATAATAGATTAAAGAAGTTAATATAGATGCTCCTTTTGGTTATAATTGTAAGAGTTACTTGACTTTTTTTTAGAGATTAATGATGTTAAATAAATCAGTTAACCTTCGGTTCTAATTATAAGAGCTAATTGATTTTTTGGATAAATTTAAGAAGAAAAATAAATCGGTTAATTGTAACTAATATAAAACTAATTGACTAATTTGGGTATATTGAAGAGTATATAATATGAATTCATCTTGATGTATTGGATTTAATCATAATTAACTAATTTATTTGGCTTATTAGATTTATCCAAAAAAGTCAATTAGGCCTTATAACTAATATAAGAGTTAATTGACTAATTTTGGTAAATTAAGGAGTATATAATATGAATTCTTCTTGAGAAGTTAGATTTGATTATAATTAACTGATTTATTTAACTTCCTTAATTAACTTAAAAAGTTTTGACAAAAATATCAATATAAAAAAGCCAATTAGCTCTTATATTAAGAATCAAAATGAGTGTATTTCTTTTATTTGAAAACATGTTAAACAAAAGAAAAACTACTACTACTATTGAGCAAAGAAGCAAATTGTCGGATCCTCTATTTTTTTTGCAAACAAATAAATGATTTACAATCTAAAACATGTTTGTGTGTGCGCGTCTAGAAGAGGGTTTGAATTAATCTTTGACCTTTATCTATATTTCATTCTATCTTTAGCATTTAAATCAGCTTCATGTATGATAATCACAAAAGTAGGTGTATATATAACTATGAATGATTGAGTTGAGTAAGAAAATAAAAATAAAAACTATATTAGCACAATTACCTCTAATTAATAAATTAAACAATACTTAAATTTAACCTGATAGAATTGAATATGTCTGTATAAATAAATTGTGTGAATACATACATAAAGTTTAACCAACTAAATAGAAACAAAAAGAATGGCAAATAAGAATCTCCTATATCAATATATAAATGTATAAAGCACTAAATAGCTAGGCAAGAGTCCAAATCACAAAATACAAAGGTAAAGCCAAAAAGATGGTTGTGTTTGTAGTTTGTTGTGTGAGTTTGCAAAGAGACATTATAATGTATTAATGTGAGACAACAATTGCGACATATATGGATAGAAAAGAAGAGGAGGTCATGTTTTGTGTGTGTGAGAGAGAGAGTGACTTCAATTAATTAACATTTAAGAAAGTAAACCTCAAAATGTAAGGATTGTGTTAAAAGAAAAAGACTGAGGCACACACCAAAGTCTTCACCTTTTAGAACATATAATGTGGCTTCTATTTCTCTATCCCACTTTCCCTTGTCTCCTCTTCATTTCTATCTCATCTTTCAATTGCTGGCCACTTCTTCCACTATACTTTATACATAAATTATTATTATTTACATAACTGCCACAAACTTAGTTATTCTCAGGTGATGCCATATTTGTTATCAACTCTAGTCTAAAGATCTTTTATAAAAATTGCCAGTCCCTATAGTTTCATTTTACCTTTAATAAGATTTCTGTACAAGGGGTAATGGTGCTAAAATAGCAAAATTATAGTTAACGCGATACTAACAATGCAAAATTAAATGATTTAATAAAGAGGAAAAAAGTATAGGTATTAAATTAAAATTAAGAAAAGTTTAGGTAACTGTAAAATGATTTTCTGGTAAATAATGTCATACTTAGTCAGTGTGTTGGTTTTTGTTTTAAAAAAGAAAATATTATGCATCATATCTTCTTTATAGTTTTAAAGGTAGTATTTATTTATTTACATCAATGAATGAACTTTTAGATGTACCTGCAACTATAAGGCTACTAATTCTTTTAATTTATAATCCTAATATAATCTTAAGTTGTTGGACCTAATATTATCTCTATTGAAGTTTAAAAATATTTAGGCGAATATGGTATAGTGTGGTTTTCTAAGCTATTTAATGAGATTTTATTATATGAGAAAATATAAGATAATTGGAGATAAAGTACTTTAGTCCCTATTTACAAGACTAAAGATGATATTTATAATTGTGCAAACTACAAAGATTAAGCTTATGAACATAGGTTGAGGCTAGAGACTTGTATTTCTCATAATCAATTTGGATTTAAGTTGGGAAAGTTTACAATAGAAGCGATTTATTTACTGAGAGGATTAATGAAAAAGTACCAAAATAAAAGAAGACAGACTTGCATATGGTTTTCATTGATTTGAAAAAAAGATTATGACCTCACGTACTAAGATACTTTGAAAAGCCTTGAAAAGAAAATGTGTGCATGTTAAATATATCAAAGTTATATAAAACATGTATGAGGGGATAAGAAAACTTAGAGGTGGGACAAAAGACTTTTTTGTAAGGATCGACCTACATCAAGAATCTTTGAGCCTTTGTTTGTTTAGCCAGATTTAAGACATTCTAACTGAGCTTATACAAGAAGAAATCTTTAAGTGCATATTTTTTTGTTGATGATATAGTTCTTTTGGTTGAGTCAAGAGAAAAGATTAACTCTAAACTTGAGTTATAGAGAATGACCCTAAAGTCAAGGGTTTTCACCTATGTATGAGCAAGACAAAATATATGCATCACAATTTTGACAAGAGACAAATTAGAAGTAATTTAAAAGTTAAAATAGGAGATCAAAATATTCTCTTAGGGACAAAGTTCATATATTTGTGATAAATTATTTAAAAAGATAGTGATTTTTTTTGTGAGAATGTTAATTATAGAATTCAATCTAGGTGGCTTAGAAGGAGAAAGACTACAAGAGTTATTTTTTATTGGCAAGCACCTAATAAGGTAAAAGAAAAGTTATATCGCATTATTATAAGGCTAATAATATTTTATAGTAGTGAATGTTAGGCTTTAAAGGGGTAACATGAGTATAAAGTTAGGTAGCTAATAGTATGATATGAGGATATTGAGATGGATGTGTAGTTATATAAGAAAAACATAAGATTTGTATAATGAACATATAAGCAAAATAGTTAGAGTGATATTTATTGTAAAAAAAATAGTAAAAAATTGTTTGAAATAGTTGAGGCACGTATAAATAAAAACCTTGGGATGATGATGGTGGATCAAAAAATAAGAAATTCTATTAAAAGGATAGAGGAACGAAGTTTAAATAAAATATTTAATAAAATTATTGAATGCAATTGTTTAGTTAATATTTTTTCTAAATTAATATATGGTTATTAATTGAATACAATTATATCATGGGATAGATGTAGCAGATATCAACTAATGAGATAATGGGTTTTTTTAGTTGTTTGTTGTATGTAATCATTGCACCAAATTAAAAACAAAATAATTACAACTTGCAGCTTCATATTTATAATTTTCTATATTCCAAGTAAGATAGTAGGTTCCTTCATCACATAAGTAGGCACTAAGATTCTTCTCAAAGAGAGAGAGACATTTCACGTCTCAAAGTTAAACGGTTAATGTTAATGCATCTATACTAATTGATCTAGCTAATGTTATACACTAGGTTTATTTCTTGAATTAATTTTGTAACCACCAATTGTTTTAAATTTTGTAACATTTATTCTACTACACCATTATTATTAAGTTTAAGGAGATTGTTCTTGGGCACAAATCAGATAATCTAAAATTCCTATTTCACTAATACACACACACACATATATATATATCATTAAAATTTAACTTGACTAGTTCAAAATTGTCTTCACACACAATCTATTAGGACACAGGTGATAAAATTACAACAATTAAAAAAAAAGATTAAAATTAAGGTTTAATTTTATCCTAAAAGTTATCATATATGAACAATATTATTTAGGAATTTTGTGTGTGTTCATATTACCCTAACAATATTAAAAGAAAGAATAAATTTATCCTAACCGTTAAAACCCTAACATTAATTACTGATAATATTTTTAACGGCTATACCTAATACTAAACCAAGAGAACCTCCTAAATAATATTACTCACAACTTCTAAAATAAAATTAAATCTTAACCCTACAAGAATGATCCACATAAATCAAGAAATGGTTCAAAATTAGTCTCCCTAGCTACACATATGGTGTAAAAGGACAAAACATAGCTAGAGAGTAGGCGCGGGCCCCAAGCGCGCAAAGATAGATGGGTGCAAGTGGGGGTATGGAAATATGTCTCCCCATCGTCATCGTTATCATTATCATTTCTCCGTGATATAAAGCTGAGTTTAATTAGCATATCAGACATCCCACATATACCAAAAATGGCAGCAAAATTACATGTCCCAGTGGATGAAGATGAGTTCATCGACATGGAGATCACCTCCTTCTCCAATTTCCTTCTCTCTCACACCCCTTCTTCTCCAAATCCTAATTCATCATCAGAATTTGAGTTCCAAATGTCTTCTTCTTCTTCTTCCTCCTCCTCCATCTTTCAACACAGTACTGAAGCTTATTCTTCAACTTCCCCAGCTGATGACCTTTTCTACAAAGGCAAGCTCCTTCCTCTTCACCTTCCTCCTCGTCTCCAAATGGTCCAACAGCTCCTCCAAAAGGAACAAAATCATTCCTCACCAATAAGTTTTATTGGTTCTGTGAATGATTCAATCTCGAATAATCGAAGCCAAAGTAATAATAACCAGAAAGATTATGACTTTGATGATGAGTTCTATAGCACTCCCTTGATGACTTCATACTCATCAACACCAATTACAGTAACTCCATTTGAATCCTGCAATGTCTCACCCCAAGAATCGTTTCGAGTTAGTGATGTTCATGAGATGCTTAACCCAGAAGAAGAAGAGCGTGATGATTTTGTCAACGTTGCTGCGAAAAACCAGAAGAAGGAGAATAAGAAGAAGATGAAGAAGAAGCAATACTTCTCGCTGGTTTCAAAGTTGAGGGCTTGGTTAGGAAAAGCAAGCTGCAAATATGAATTAACCTACGTGACAAAGAAGGTTGCAGATGAATGTTCAGCTTCAAAAGCTAGAGAGGTCAATAAAAAGAAGAATGCGAAAGTGGGGAAGATCAAATACCCATTTGGACAGATTATTCAGAGATCAGATAGAGATAGATTCAGATCCTTCTCGTCGAGAATCGAGTTCAGAAGCATGGATATTGATGATGACAGAGATCATCCAGAGATTAATGGAAGTAATAGAATGATAAGATCATCATTAGTTTCAAATAAGTTATTTTTCAATGGTTCGTCTTCATTTTCTGGGCTTCCAAACAAGTCTTTATATGGATCATGTCAAGAACTTGAGATTGGGAATTTGATTATGGGAGCTATTGCACACTGCAAGCAGTCTCATCTCATTAGCAGTACTACAATTAGCAATTTGGGAGAGATTCACATCTCTTAAAGACTACTTAAAAACATATTTATAAATTACTCGTAAATGAGGTTTTTGTGTCGATAATTAAATTTAAACATACGCCTTTTGTATGAGGTGTGAGCCATGATATAATTTAGTGTTACTTTTGTATTTTGTATTTGCCTTAGGATATAGTTAAATGATTCCAGGTCCTAAAGGAGATATTTGTATTGGGAGAAATAACTATAAACAATGAAATTAGATTAATTAATTACTTAGATACATGGTAATATTATATAGGAAAAGCGCTAATATCGGTTGATAGTATCAAAAAATAGTTAGATGATGAGGGTTTTGTGAAACTCAAGGATGAGATATTCCAAATTGTACATTTGTATGTATATGTAATTAATTTGTTTGCAATACATCTATCATCTATCTATATACATGTTGTAGTAGTAAGTGTTGATACTTTCAAGTTAAATCAAGCAACAACAAAACAAAAAGTATATTTTGAAGTTATCTACATCCACATGTTACCTAAATTATTTATTTGTTTATCATTTATGGATGGAATTTTTGTGGGGGGCCTTATGGCGCTATGAAATTTTGGTTGAATAATTAACTGATTAATTACTCATGGATTTGTTAGATTTTGAGTTGGTTGATTTTTTTTTTTTATTAGCTTAGACTTCTTGCTCATGTACGCTTTGTTACTTAGATTTATGGGAGAATTTTAATGAAGTATAAGTGCTCTTTTCAGGATTAGAACTTGTGCTTTACTCCTTATAGAAGTGAGGTTGTTACTACCTTAACTATCACCTTATTAGTTATTAAAATGCTTATATGTACTTGTAAATTTATTTATGAATACTTATAAATTTTTATATCAGTTATTATAATGTAAATTGATATTTGTAAACTTTTATATATACACTGGAAAAATTTTACTTATGAATATTAGTAAAAAAAATGAACGGGGTACATTTTAGTCATTTTATTATCAAAACATAATTTTATTTTTGTCTTTAAATACTTTACTAAAATTTCAGATCTTTCTAGACATGGTGAAAATTATGTTGTTTATGTGGGAGTTTAATAAAATTCTCCCATTTGAATTTGATGTAATATTTAGTTTTCCATAAGTATATGGATTTGATTCCTTTTTATTTGACAAGAATTTATTTTATTAGTATTTTTATTTAATTTGTATTATACTTCTTCCATTTCTTAATATAAGATTCAGTTGAATTTTTAAATAGATTAAGAAAATCAGATAAATCAGTTAATTATGATTAAATATAACTCATTTAAGATAAATTTATATTATATATTCTTTAATCTACCTAAATTAATCAACTGACTCTTATATTATTTATAATTAACTAATTTTTTAACTTATTTATTCTATCCAAAAAAGTTAAATATGTCTTATATTAAATAACTGCATTTAAAAATCCATCCGGATTGATGACATATATGTATGTGTGTAATTATGTATGTATGTACCAATAAGAGTTGACATATATAATAAAGAATAGACTCATATCTCATAAAAATATGAAATTTAGAGCTATACCCTAATCTTAATAGAAGACTGGTGGCAAACCCACCTATATTTTCTCATACAAAAAAAATGTATGCAAGTCAATTATCTTCTTAAAATATAATGTTTTGCCATTGACGTTTTGATTTCATTAATGGGTCCCAATTAATTATTTTTTAAAAAACTAAAATTACAATAATAGATGGTGCTAACGTCTTTTTATTAGTATATGTTTAAATAAGATTTTAGAAATAGATTTATAAAAAAAAAAAGCTTTTAGGTAACTTATAGAAAAAGGTTTTTAGAGAAGAGTTTATAGGAAAAAAATAGTTTTGAATAAATGAGTGTTTAGATAGTTATTTTCAGAAGTACTTTTATTATCGGTAAATTATGAAAAAGTGTATGAGTATTAAATAAGGAGAGATAAGATATAAGAGGTGAGAGGTGAGAGTATGTAAGAAAAGAGAGAGGGTGTAAGAAAAAGTAGAAGAGATGGTGTAAGAAAAGTAGGAATAATATAGTAATTGGTTAGTTTATAAGCTCTTTTACTGTTTTATAAACTACTCTAACTAACTTATCTAAAACTTTAGTTTTAAACTATGATTTAGTCAAAAAGCCTTATTCAACAAATATAACTATTTATTTTAAAAATTTTAAAATTTAAATTTTACCAAAACTTAACTTTTGTGTGTTTTCAAACACACCCTAGTGGATTACAAAATGAGATTATGATCAGAAGCATCATGGGTGCATAAAGTTCCAGTGATGTTGACATAAAATGCTTTCTTTGTAAATGTGGATTGTGCTAACTACTGGTTTTGCTCGAATTATTGAAAACGAACAAAAAAAAAAAAAAACGCAGCAAATAGCAATAAGTCCATCACTGACGGTAAAATACGACGAGATTTCAATTATTTAAAATCCTTGAAACTAATTACGAGATAACAATATTCATAACAGAACTATATATTATTGAATAAAAAATAAAGCTATTCCAAAATTAAAAATAGAATATAAAATCCCCACAAAGAAAGGTTAGGTTAAGTAGATATACTAGTCCAAAACAGTCTAGGCCATCAAACTTTGGTGAAATTAGAGTTAAAAATTTAGGTTCAGCCATGATGAGTTAGGTTGCTAAATTAGCAACCTATTTTGGTATAAGTCTTTTTGACCTGTACCAATCAAACTATACCCACAGCGCGTTAACCTGTTTTTTTTTAATTTTTTTAATTATTTATATTATATTTTATTAATTTTAGAGTTTTAGTCAAATTAAAGTTTACATTAAACTTCATTTATACTAACTTTATCTTATTAAAATATTTCTTTATATATATATTTTATTTTATTATTATTTTATTTGTGACATTTATCTACGGATAATGATAAAGTTAAAGAAATAAATATTTGACAATTTTATATTTTATTTTGAATCCAATTAATATTAATACATATAAATTAGTTTTTTAAAAAAATATATATATAAAAATAATTTTTTTAAAATATATATAAATAGTTTTTTTAAAAAATATAAAAACTAGCAGGTTAATGGGCTAACCTGTCATGGCGGGCTCAGGTTAGTATTAAACCAACCTGCCTAGAAGCGGGCTTCTTAAGCTCAGCTCGCTTCCAAGTTAACCTGCCACGAGCCAACTCATATATGACGTATTGACTCGCATTCCCACCTCTACCTCTAACTGTCATGTGCTCAGAAACTTTAACAACTGGCTTCTTTTTCGGGTCAGATTTGGGCTCAGAATTAGGTTTGGGCTTAGAACCGTATTTGACCTTGGGCTTCCCATCATGATTGGGTGCTCTAGCAAAGAAGAATAAATTATCAATGGGGGTTAGTCCGAGTGGTAAGCAGTTCGGTATCGCTTAAATAAGATTTCGAGTTCGACTATTGCCTATGCAGAAAATCCACATTGGAAGACTCACCCATCATAGCCAGGTACGCGATGCGGGTCAGAACCAGATGTAGTCGAAATAAAGCTCCGATGAATCAGGTAGGCAACAAAAAAAAGGAATGACTCAAGAGGATAGAAGACAAACATTAACATTGTTTCTAAGTTATGACAATTGACACATATGGTAAAAAAGTATTATTATATCTCATAAGGACGTGAATTTAATTTTTACTATTATTGTGAAGACTCATTTGGTAAACGATCTTATAAGTCTCTTGTAAGCATTCTCTGAGCTCTAGGGCTTTGGTAGGAAATTAGTGTCAAACCCACCTAAATTTTTTTTATAAAAATAAATAAATAAGCATTGTTTCTTATTGTTTTTTTCATTGGATTGTGTGAAAAGGATAGGAGAGAAGATGGAGTATTTAAAGGCAAGAGAGAGCTTGAGTTGGAAAAGGATATATATATATATATATATATATATATATTATAGTAGGATATTTATAATTTTTCAATTAAATGATTGTATATCTTATATCTGGATTACTTGAATGATCTAGATTTGATTTGATTTGTATCTAAATATTAACTTAATTAATTTTTACTATATTTTTTTCTTAAATAAAGTAGAAAGGGAGATAATTAGTTTTAATAATATACCATCCTATACTAGGAATCTCATTATACGCCGACCAATAAGATCAAAGCTAGTTTTGCCTGAAAATGAAGACTGGATCTCTCATATGTGTCTTGAATGAAATAGTCCTTTTTCCATATGTGTGAATTAAACAGAGAAATTTATAACTTGTCCTATGCATTATTTGCATAATTTTTTCATAAGATTTATTTAATAATAGTTTAATTTTGGAGAATTATTAACAATTAAGTTTCTTGCTCAGCACATTTCAATAATTTTCCATTTAATATTGAATATATTAAACTTTATTTGAATGGAGTAGAGTATAGACACTAATATATCTCTAAACAATTCTGTCATTAGCAATTAATATTGAATATATTAATATTATTAGCATTAAGTAGAATAGACTCAAATATTAAATAAAAAAAGAAAGAGAATAGCTGCAAATATCTTGTTGGCAATTAATCATTGTGAAGTTTTACTTAAATTTCCTCACTCGTTTAGTTATTTATTATTTAACATGAAATAAATTATATAAAATTCTGTTAAACTTTGAACTATATACAAACAACTCTCTCCACATTAAAAACTTATGTATCAAGCATTTACATATGTGTTAACCTTTTTTATATTATTAAAAGTTAATTTCCTTTTTACTAAGCATAGTATAAATATTTTTATATAAGAGACAATTATATTCAAAATACTATTTGGTATTAAATATGAGCATTTTTTAACGAGAATTCAAAATTTTAGTTTGTCACTTTACAAGAGACTAATCATTTCTGTTAAACTCAATTTTAATTAATACTAAAAGTTAATTTCATTGAAATAAAAGGAAACAACATTAAAAGCCCCTGAGAGCTAGTGAACTAACTCCACATGGGTAAGACTGAAAAAGACAGGGACACTGCAAACATATAAAATAGGGATCATAAAAAAAGAAGGACAATGAGTCCCAATTTGAAATTCATAGTGAATCCAAGTTGAACTTTTACATTGGTAAGAAAAAAAAACAAAAGCAAAGAAATAATAACTATGTTAGTCCATGTTAGTGACCCTAGTCTCGCATGACTCTGCAACAGATGAAGTTGAAGCTTGATACTTGAAGATAATGAGTGTCCTCAATTGAGCCAAACTCACCTCTAAGTGGTTGTTAATGAATTTAGAGATCTCTATTAGTATCATGCGCATTTGCAGAGTCTTCTGCGAGAAGATATTGAAATTGATAAAAGGGCCGCTTGATAGACTTCTCTCTCGACATCTTGGAGAGTCTTGTAGAAAAGATCTTACCATTTGCATGCAAATCAAGGTAGACTTTTTTGCTTCTCTGAAAGGGAAATGGTAATGGAGTTGTTGCAGAACAGAGGAAGCGTAACAGAAGTGGAAGGAGGAGTAAAGTGAAATGGTGGATTGTATATGTAAACCTTTGAGTCAGTTTTAAGTACCTGATCCAAGATCTAACCCGATATGTTAGTGTCTCTTTAAACATACCGGGTCGGATCATGGATCGGGTACTCAAAACTCTCACAAAGGTTTAGATTACAAGTACTTAAACTAGAGCAGTGCAATAGAGCATCACACAAGAATAAATAAGAGTTGAGAAAAGAATAGTCAGAAAACTTAATGACTATAATGAGTTGCAAGATAATGAGGTATATCTATTTATAGGGTCAAGACAACCCCCATAATATAATAGGACATAATTTCTCAATTAATTGAAGGGCGATTTCATTCTTGCCCATTAATAAACAATCAGGAAATTAGTGCTGATTGATTTCCTAACTAAAAGGAATCTTGATCCATAATTCTCTTATTTCAATTAGTGATAATTGATTTCTCATCCCAATCAATTAATGCTAATTGATTTCTCACTTTTGATCATATTCTTAGTTGCCAATTAAATAGTCTGAACCCATCAAAGGAGAACATGGATTTAAGTCCAACAGTTCATAATTACATTATGTATAGGTTCTGATGTGGAAGTTTAGCGTGACATTTGGTAGGGACGAGATAAAAGCCATTTGTTGACCAAGTCGAAGTTAACTTGTAGAGAAGCTCCAATGAGATGTTTCAAAACCAAAGATCCACATACACATATCCTCCGTACACGTGGATCTTGTATAATACTCTTTTAATTTTTAATATAAGACCGAATTAAAGAGTTAATATTTTTTATAAATATAAAACTTATTTAATATATTTATTAATTTATTAAATTATTTATTGATATTCTTTCAATAATAATTATATAGAAGATAGAAGGAGAGATTGGGTTAAGGAAGATGATTATAGTATTTTAGAAAAAGAATATCATATTAATTAATTTTATTAATATAATTAAATTAATAATATATTATTTATTAAGAAATAGAAGAATATATTAAACATATTTTAATTAAATAATTAAATAAAAGGGCAACGACTTAGCAACCCAATCTTTGAAGCAAGAAAAAACATGTGAACAACAAACTCTGAACACATGGCCAATTAATTCATGACCATTTTTTTTAGTACGAGATTTTTTTAAAAAAAGTTAAACTTATTTATAATTTAAAAAATAGAGTAAAATCTCTTTTTTTTAGATAATATAAATATCAGATAAAGTAAATTGTTAATTACCCTTAGAGATAAATTTAGATAATTAATAGTTAGAATACCTCTTTAAATATTGTGACTGAAATCACAATAAAATCATATTCTTTAAAAATTGAATACGCTTTAAATATCTTATTTTTTTTACTAATTGAATCTTGATGAATAATTTATAACAATTAAAATAAAAGTATCCATCGACGATTAGTTATCCCAATGGCGAACATTTCTACCTTGCTTTGCAGAGGTCCCAAATTCAAGCCTGGCGTTGACATGATTGAAGTTCAAGCCTGGTATTGACGTGATTGTATCTGTGTGTTTACATCGATTTTTATAAAAATATAAAAAAAAATAAAGCAAAGTATCTATAGAAAAACTTGGTAATAAATGACTAGATTATTGTTTATCTAAAAAGATGAGATCCAAAAACTCATCCATATCGATTATCTATATTTGAACAGTCTAAATTTAATTATTTTTTTTATCTAAAGTTGTTTAAATAAAAATTATTTTTTTAAAAAAATAATAATTAAGAGATTATTTTTATTTTAGATTTTATACTCACAACATATTTATAAAAATAAAAATAAAAAATTATTAAATTAGGATAGTCCAGATCAAATCTAGAGAATTGAAATAATATAAGTTTTGCTGAGTATTCAAGCGGGTGTTGTGCGAAGGCTTCTTCAAGATTAAGTATGACTTGTAATCGTAATCCTCCAGATTTAATCAGACTAGAGTTATCATTCTGTAAAAAGCATCCCAGTAACATGAACCCACATTGGAGCATGAGAAATAAGGACATGCTTAAGTGATGTAAGGCCTGGCCATCTTTAATAAAGGACTAAATTAAAGACAATTCTAAAGAGCACGAAGCATAAAATTCAAATCCAGAGATGATTGAAAGTGGAGCAGAAAATAGTTTCTGAAATATTGTATGATCGTGATGACCTTCTCTTGAAGATGCCAGTGATGATTTTGCTTAGAAGGATGCATCTTCCTACTGTCAATGACTCTTATTGCAAAAGCATAGTGTTGAAAACACCAAACATAGCTTCTTGTTGAATGAAAACCTGATGAACAGTGAAATATCTTGTAGAAGCAGAAGAATAAGAAGAAGAAGAAGAAACAGCTACCAACAAAGAGCAAACGATAGGGAAGGTGAAGAATCTATGAAGGAGACTAGAGATGAGAGACTGGAAGAAGGAAAATTGCAAGTCACCAAGGAAGAACATACACCGACTTAGAGAGAAAGACTGGGGTTGATATATAAAATATAATATAATATCAAATCCATAGGACACTGGAATTGATCGAAAAAGAAGGATATACGGTGAGGATATCGTCCGAAAGCAAAAACAAAGGGTATCGGAGGAGGGTAGGAGCACCGACAATATTGTAAAGTGTGTTTCCTCTCCAAAATCTCTCCATATTTGGAGAGAAAGTTTGGGGGTAAAAGCAAATGGGCCCCACGCTAAACACACTGTATTATATAATATATAATGAGGTAAATTTTTTTTTCTCCCCTACTTTTCTCCACGCCTTAATTTTCTCTCCATCCGTTACATTAAAATTTTAACTTAGAGATTGGTTACTGGTTAGTTCATGATTACTATTAATTACGGTTTTAAATATAAGAATTAACTAATTAGTTTATTTTAATTTTAAATATAAAAAATCAATTTGCTATATATCTTAAATTTATATTTTCTTTTTAAATTATTGATTGTATATATAAAAGAAGCTTTTATAAATGAGGTAGTTTATTGTTTGAATATGTATTTTAAGAAAAACAACACATATTTTTTAACAAAAAAAAGAGCAATGTGGCCAAAAGAAATCAATTGTATATGTAGGTTTTATGGTGTACCTGTTGTCGGTTCACTTACTTCAGGTACCCACATGGCAACTTGGCACTATTACTAGACTAGGGTCTATGGCACACACCAAAAACACATAAGAGAGGAGAAGAGAGAGTTGCTTTCTTGCCCAGAGAAAAGAGCCCAATCTTCCACACAAGTAGCTCCCACAAAATGCTTCTGTATATGTTTTCAAAAAAAAAACTTTTTCTCTTTCTCCCCCATTTACCCAAGATAAGATAATAGGGGGAGATGGGTGATTATCATAATTGTTCTCTCCATCAATTTGAATATCTTAGGATATTCATACTGATGACCTAACTCTTTTTGGTATTTGTACTTCAGTCCCATATACACATATATGGGTTTGAGCCTAATACACCAAGGATGGATCAGCCCATTTTTCTACATCTCCCACTCATACTTGGTGGGTTAGTGATCATGAGTTGATACTCTCTTTTCCTTCTTTCATACTAAATGCTTTGTCGTAACCGCATAGGCATGACATTTGCATCTAGGTGCCTATACTAGAAATCCCTTTTACAAGACCAACACAAAATAACATTTCCTTCGTGTAGCTTGCGTTTAATAATGCCTCATATGTCCTAAATTTTCTATGACTAATCTGATCCCCTCTCGAATCAAACTTGACTCAGATTGCCTTTCTTGTAAGCCTAGTATCCACACTTATGAAAATGAAATATCATAATGGACATGTCACAGACACTAGCATATGTATGTATATTGTAAATAATCTTCCTTTCACCCATATATCACTTCAATATGGATCAACCGCTTTCCTAGCATAATTCCTTAGATCGTATCTCTCATGATCGCAGGATATGTGCTAAAGTAGAAGTCGTTGAAACATACATCTATAATATTGTTACAGTCAAAGGATACTAATGGAAGGATTGTTTCTTTCTAGGGCTCACATAACAATAAAACATGTATTTTTCACTTGCTTTCCTTTTGTGGTTCTTCTAGCACATGTTGTATGAATCACATGTTACAGTGTTACTCTTATACTTTAAGAATGTACATCATTTTGCATATATTATAAACACCTTACAGATTTAAGTTTAGACACTCTCAGCATCTAAACCCAAATTTTTCAACTTCATCTCTATGACGCCAACGTTAAAGGATTTGTTATCTGGCTACAAACACTGTAGAAGTAGATTTCCATAGTTTGATCCAATTTCATGTATATGGATCTCATCTCGACTTGCCGCACTTCAGCCGATGTGACATATAGTTTGTGTTTCTTCTCTACCATATTAGTACTCTTTATCACTTTACTGGTGAACACAAATGTCTCATTTTTGCACACTCTACTTGAGCGTCAAAGGCAGTTGCTTGTGTGAAAGAGCCAACCTCTCTTGCTTGTACCATATACTGGATATTGTATACTTTCACAAACACATTAAGTAATGATGAAAAACATAATTCCATCAATCATAAAAGCATTACTAAATGTTTGTATTTCACATTTTATACATATCAAGAGCGTTTACATATCTCTCAAAAGACTTATTTGCCTATTGGCTTTGTTAGGGGATCTGCTACTATACATTTGGTGAAAATGTATTACACGGTAACAATTTTTTGTATTATATAATCCTTCATAAAATTGTACTTGATGTCAACATGCTTAGTTTTCCTATGATACTTAGGGTCTTTTGTGTAGGTTATAGCCGCAATATTACCACAATGCACTATTACCGGATTGATACTCTAATTTCTAAATCCAAGGTATTCTATGAATCTTTCTAGCCACAAAGCCTCTTGCACTACTGCAATTCATGCCATAAACTCAGCTTCCATAGAGTGTAAGGCAATGCACATTTGTTTCTCGTCACTCCAACTTATGGCAACATTATTAAGCAAGAAGGAATAACTCAAAGTCGATACCAACCCAAAGTCGATCTAGTATCCTACTAGGCGTAGATTGTTTCCTTCACAACACAATACATAAGTTTTACCCTACAAGTATCTCAAGATCATTTTCACTGTCTTCTAGTGTTTCTTATTGGATTTGACTATAATCTGCTTACTGGCCCTACTGCATAACAGATATATGATCTTGTATACATTATTGCATACATTAGACTACCAACAGCTCTGGCATATGGAACTCTTTTCCATCTACTTTTTGTCTAATTCAGTTTCAGGACATATGTCAGAACTCAATACCACTCCAATGACCAAAGGGATATCCATGGGATTATAATCACTCGTGTTGAATAGCTCAAATATTTTCTTAATATAACCTTCTTGTGAAAGAGAGAGAATCCTTATTGAGCAATCTCTTTGGATCTTAACTCTAAATATGTATTATGCTTCACCTATATCATTCATTTCAAAGTTTGATGAGAATCATTCTTTAATAGCTATCACTAAGTCAAGACTATTTTTAGCTAAGAGTATGTCGTTTACATATAAGGATAATATTATAAAGTTACCCTCAAACTGCTTAACATAGATGCAGTGGTCTTCCTCTATCATCTGGAAGTTATATGAGGTTTCTCTTTGTGAAAACTCAAGTACCATTGTCTGGATGATTATTTTAATCCATAAATGAATATTTTGAGTTTACAATTTTTGTGTTCAAACCCTTTTTCAATTAAACCTATTGACTGTTCCATATAGATTTTTTCATCCAGATCACCATTCAAGAATGCGGTTTTTTTTCGTCCATCTGATGTAATTACATATTTAAACTGCTTACTATTGCCAAAATAAGTTTTATCAAATTGAAAAGTATAACAGGTGAAAAAGTACCCTCATAATCTATACCTTCCTATTGTGTATATCCCTTTGCAACCATTCGAGCTTTGAATTTGTCAATTAATCCATCCAACATTCTCTTGATTTGAGAACCCATTTGTTCCCAATGGCTTTATGGCTTTTGGAAGATCAACTAACTATCAGACTTTGTTTTTCATTATTGAGTTCATTTCTTCTTCAATTGCTTTTTTCTATTCCTCCTTAGCAGGACCTACCAAGGCGTCATGAACAGAGCGAGGTACCTTCTGGAGTAACTAAGAATGCTTCTCCTTCTTTGAAGCGTCTCTTTGGAACACTTTCCTTGTTACTCCTTCTGACTGGAGCTACTTCCTCATCCTTTTTTATGTTGACTTTTCTTAACTCCCACTCAAATTGACATACTTAGAGGATTCTAGTCTATCAATTTGTTTAACACTGTTCTGTAACTGAGTCTTATAAAGAGATACAGTGCGGTCAACATCTCAACTATTGGGAAATTTTGTCTCAATGAATGTGACATTTCTTGATTCTATGTCAGTCACTATTCCATCTTCATTTTCACCTATGAAAATGTATCATTTGGATTGTTTTGAGTACCTTATAAAGATACACTTCTTTCCTCTATGACCCTACTTCCCATACTTAAGGGAATCATCATGGATATACGCGACTAACCCCTATGGTTTAAGGATGGTTAGATCTGGCTTATATTTTGTCCATAACTTTTAGGGCGTGGAAGCGATTGATTTTGAGGACACATGGTTAAGCATGAATGTTGTTGTCAATAAAGTGTCACCCAATATGAAATTGGTAGGTTGCTTTAGCTAGACAAATATCATGACCTCAATCAGTATGTAACACTCTAATTTTATTGTCCATTTGATTATATATCTCATTCACTTATCGTTTGAAACACTCAATGGCCTCCAACTTATGTGAGATAAAATAGATAGACAATATCGTGAAAAGTCATCAATAAAGGTAACGAAATATCAATCTTCGTGCCTTGCCCTCACACTCATAAGACCACAAATGTTAGAATGGATTAATTGCAATGTACTCTCAACTCTTTTTCCCTTACCGAAAGACTTTCTTGTTGCCTTACCTACTAGACAATTTTGACATTAAGACATTTCCTTGCTTGCAATGAAACCCATCAATCCTTCTTTTGCTAGTTTAATCATGCATTTTTATTAATATGTCCTAGTCTAGCATACTAGGCATTTATATCAATAATATTGAAAGAAATTTAAAAGTATTCATTAACACTAGAACCACCAACAATGTTCACAACAAATAACTTTCTAAATAGGAAAGCTGAACCATAAAAGACAAAGTCGCTAAACATGTCTGTAACTTTATCAATGAAGTTCACTTTAAACCCAAACTCTGAAAAACATAACACGGAGACCAAGTTCCACCGGATGTTGGGAGCATGAAACATATCATGGAGTATCAAAGTCTTTCCATCACGCAAAGTGATTTTACAGGTATTAATATCTCTAACCTTGATTCTCACATTGTTCCCTACATAAAGCCTCTTGCTTCGACATACTCCATGAAGGATTATCAATCCTTGGTTACATGGTTTGTGGACCTTTAATCTAAGAAGAAGAAATTGTTTCTATTAGGAAAATAGTACTAAAACATTTGAGGCATGTGAATTCATATAATTCACTAATATCTTTTCACTTTCATCATGTTTAGAACAGTTACGTGCGAAATAACCCATCTTTTGCCATGCAAAGTACTTGACCTTCTTTAGGTACAATTTCTGCTTTCAGTCTTTCTGACCCTTCTTCTTGAATTGTTTCTTGCCCTTTTGAAATTAAGGACCATCCTTCTTCCCTTTCTTAGAACTTCATGCCCTCCTTAAAATAGGGATTTGAATGGGAAGTGTTAGCATCCTCAGTCAAATAGGTCTGTCCAGAGGTTCTATAAGCCTCTAGATGCTCATCATCCAGTTCCAAATGTCTAGCTGTATCGTTAAAAGTAATAATATTTTCATTGTGGGTTAATTTAACTTTCATATGCCCCTAGACAGTAGGAAGTGATCTGATCATAGCTTGTACTTTACTATTCGTCAGACAAGGTATGATCAACTTCCTTAAGCTCTTTGGTCATGTTGGTCATCTCTCTCAGATGTTGCTTCATAGGAGTGTTTGGCGTAAGCTTATAGGTGTTGAACTTAATCATCAACCTCCTAATCTTAGTGGTAGAAGCATTGCCAACTTTATACTTGAGTACAATCCATATGGCTTGAGCGATCTTGTGCGTATCAAATTCACACATGATTTTATTTGACATGGTACTAAGAAGCGTAATTTTAGCTATGTTATTCATCTTCCTCCAAGCCTGGTAAACCTTTTGGTCCCTCATGTTTTGGGCCAAATTCCCAGCTTCAGGTTCAACTATTGTAGTAGTCAAAGGTTCAATAGCATCTCGTTTATCTAAGATGTATTGAACCTTTCAATGCCAAATATCTCAATTGTCCCCATTGAGTTTTTCGCCTTTATTTAGTCAAAAATAATGTTCTTAGTTGCCATTTTCAATTCTTAGGCAAATCTGGGTTTTCCTTTTAAAGAGAATCATACTAGAGAACATTTCAATCATATAGCATAGTGAATAATACAATGTCGTGTACTTATATTATTCTTGACTAGAAAATAATGACACTACAAGATTCACGATTAGGAGCATACGTTTGTACCTCCTATCATACAAATACAAGCAACAATCATTATGTGCTATCAAGAATTCTATATGAGTACTTTAATAATAAAACACTACTTTTAGAAGCTCCATCTTCTAAAAGCTCCCACTAATAATAAGCATGCATAAATTATACATGAATAATCAAATTGCATTTTAAATGAATTCCTTTAAATAAAATAAGACTTGTTTTCCATTTACAATACATGAAATCATATCTTCAATAGCAATATAAAACATAAGGAGTGTTAGAACTTAAAAGATATAATTCAATATAATAGTGGAATAAAATTTGATGACTTAAGCATAAATTATGAAGTTATCTCTATAACTTCAACCCAAAAAGATTTTTTGGTGCTCTAGTATCTACCTTTTGATTGTCTTATGTATTCTATAATGACTTTACTGTAGAACTTTTTTTTCTTATTAGTCATGAACTTGGCATAATTATGGAGAAATTTATAAATGTCTTTTATGTTTGTAAGTTTCATTGCTTGATCTTTAGCTGTCATCCTAGCCAAAGTTAGGGTACTTGGGTTGGATTACTTTGTCTTCCCCATTCATAAGTTTAGGAAGAGAAACATAGAGTTAGATCCAAAATATGTGAACATCAATTAAACCTTCTCAATAAGAGGTTTTTTCACTAGATCCTCCTCAGGGTTCTGCTCAAGATACCCTCTAGATCTGCATCTGAATTTTCTTTAGGGTCCTAATCAAGATCTTCTTTTGAACAATTAATCTTTATATTTTCCTCTAGATCTTCTTCTTACGAAGTATAGGCTCTGAATCCTCACTCTGAGATTCATTTTTAGAACTTCATTATCTAGATGTGAGGAGTTTAAAGAATTATATTCAGTAATTTGAGTGCTACTTAAAGTCCTTTAACTCATTTTCACATAGAAATCCAATGATAAATTTTTTCATAGTTTTTCAAAAATTTTAAACATCTAAAAGTGCCAAAAAATATATTAAATACTTATAAATAGGTTCAAAATTGCCTCCAAAATGGGCAAACTATATACTGAAATGAAGATCTTGATTTTAGATATTTTTAGAAATAAATTGTGACTCAATCGGAGTCTTGATGAGCCTGCATGTGCCCCTAGAAGATTAAATCCAAAAAAAAAGCCTGGACAGACCCACTCTTGGCACTGGCACGTGACATACGCATACCAGTCAGGAACTACGACTTGTCCTACTCACCAGTAGCCACATGGCACATCGTAGAATATTTTTTTTCCATATTTTCTTTTCTTTTTTTTTTTATTATTATGGATTTGGATAGGATCCACTTATCCGACCCAGTCCTTATCCCTTGGCCTAAATTCCTTTTTTCTTTTAATGGGCATCAACTAAACAAATATTTTTTTTTGGATGGGCCTCTCTACAGCCCAAAATATTTTTTTTGTTTGCGACAGCCTCCTCCCTTTTTTTTAGGAGCCTAAAACAGCGTTATTTCGGCTGGAGGTCATCTTCAATCTCCAGTCAGGTCATAACGACTCATTTTGCAGAGGTGGGAAGGTCCATCGGACCCGCCACCTCTTCTCCTCCATAACTCCACCATTCGATATCTGTTTTCGATATTTTTGGAGTCATTTTTCATCATTTTTCGCGAGCTCTACATAATTGGAGTATTTTTAAATCTTAAATAAGAGATTTTCAAGTGACCTAATTTTACCCGAAACTTCTCTCCTCTATAACTCTATCCTCCTACGTCTGTTTTTAACATTGTTTGAGTCTATTCTCATTATTTTCTCTAGTTATTATCAATGGTACTAATTTTAGAGGCTATAATAGTTGTTTACATAAACCCAAAAATTTGTAAAGATGCTTACTGTGTGTTTTTTTCACCCTCTTGCTTCTGTAGTATGAACTACTATGAAAAACTAGTAGAGACATATTCATACAATGGAAATAATCACTAAAATAATAACCTAGCTTTGATACTATTGTAGGTTTTCATGCGTACATGTTGTCGATTTATTTACTTTAGGTACCCCACACGGCAACCCGACATTGTTAATTGACTCAAGTCTCTCATACACAAGAAAGACACACAAGAGAGGAGAAGAGAGAGTTGCTTTCTTGCCAAGAGAAGATAGCCTAATCTTCCACGCATAGCAGCTCCCACAAAATGCTTCTGTATATGTTTTCAAAAAAAAATTCTCTTTCTTCCCTAATTAGGCAGGATTAGATAATAGGGGAGACGGGTGATTATCATAACCGTTCCCTCCATCAATTTGAATATTTTAGGATATTCATACTGATAACCTAACTCTTTTGGTCATTTATACTTCAATCCCACATACACATATATAGATTTGGGCTTAATACACTAAGGATGAACTGACCTATTTTCCTACAGTATAAGTGAAAAGTAACTATATCCATGAGTATTAAAAAAATGATAGCCATGAGTTGATAATTAATTTGTAATTATTTTATAGATAATTAATCAAATTATGATTATTTAATCCTAATGAACCACTCGACCAACTTACTTTTTTTCTTTTAATTTTCTCTTTAAAAAAAATAAGCACATTATTAGTGATAACAAGAAGTAATCAATCAAGGGTCAATTTACTTAATTAAAATGTTAAATCATCACGAGATGCTACGTTATAATTGTGCTCACCTGTAAAGTATGACTTTCTAATAGCCCATCAATGAAAGAATATATAATTTATGTATGATCAAAAAATGTTTTAAAAGACTTGTTTTTTTATTAATTATGTCCCCTTCCTTCTCATCTTCGTCTCCCTTCCTCTAACCTCCTTCAAAATTCAAGCATGCCTATCAAACATGACCAAAGGGATCGAATTGGAGAATTGGAGAGTTAATGTGGGGTACGTTTCCATAAAATTCAACCCTTATATCTAACAATTCAATGAATGTGGTTTCTAACCACTTTCATTGTCAACATCATCTACGCTACCCTTTGGCATTTCTGAGAGGACATTCATCCATTAATTTCTTCTTCTTCTTCTTCTTCATTTAATTTAAATTCAATTCTTCTACCAACAGTAGTAGTTGCCTCAATTTAGCTTCCAAAAACCAGTTGGTATTAAAAAGAAACTTAAGTGTTTTGTCACGTTCAAAATCTCAGTCGAGGAAAAATATATGGGAGATTTTTCTTTTTTAATATCATCATAACTAAGATTTTCTTTTATTTATCGCACCAGAATTTCTTTTTGATATAACTATTTTATTGGGTCATATTTAAATATTATCAGACTTAATTAAAAGTAACTCTTTCAAAAACTACTTTAACACAAGTTTAAACTTAAGATCTCATATTTAAGAGATCAAAACTCCTTTTACTAGAATTAACCTCTTGGTGGATAACGAAATTTTCTTTTATTCGTAGCAAGGAGATTTTTTCAAACCAAAACTCTAAGAAATAATTGAGGATGATTTTTGCAGTACTGTTTCTATTTATTAAATTTATTTGTGGGCCGGATAAAATTGCGTGTTCACAGCTTTTATAAGTTATATTAGGTATCTTATTAAAAAAAAGTTATATTAGATAGAACAAATGACATTTTGCTTCTTAAAGAAGATCCGTTTACAAGTCAATAAGAGTTAATATAAATAATAAAAAATATATCCCATCCTATAAGGATGCGAATTTGATTTCTATTGTCATTGTGAGAGTACTTTCTGTAGGCAATCTCGTAAGTCTACTGTAAGCGCTATCTCAGTTCTAAGACTATACCCACTCTAATTTTAGTGGGAGATTGGTATTAAATCGATCTAAATTTTTTTGTATAAAAAACAATGACCTATTTACAAAGTTTGCAGCATTTTAAAATGTAACAAAAAAAAAAAAGGAAAAACAAGAAGCAAATGTGAATGGAACTTTAACTTCCATAAATCATCTTAAAAGTTAAAACTAGAGTCAGAAAAATAAATCGGACACGGTATCTCATTGGCTGAGCAGGTTGCTCTACTTAAACCTTTTTTCGTTAATTATTTTGAACTTTTCCTCGCTTACCTTTTCTTCCCCCTTTTTAATGCAAATAAAAATATTAATATTTGTCTGGTGCTTATCACTTTATCTTCCTAGGCACAAGGAGATTTGGGGCATTTGCATATTCTTTTTTTAATAAAAACAATTATAATATAAAATAAAAGATAAAATGTTGGAAATACAACTTTAATAAGAGAGTTCCCTGGAGGCAACCCTATGAAAAATAGTGAAATACCATGGGAAGCTAGAAAAGAAACACAAGGTTTGCTTTGTGATATCTAGTGCCATCAATCCAAATACCCAACTATTTGTCCAATATATCATCTATACCGAGATCAATTCAATAATTAAACTATATACTAAGGATTAGCATAGCCTTATAATTTCTTATTAACCCATCTACAAAAAGTATATAAAACTTCTCTTACACAATAAGTGGATAGAATCACAGGCATATTCAACTCTCTTACTTTCACTATTTAATCCTTTTAACCAGTTTTTATTTTTGTTGTGTTAGCATTTTTTCAAAACATTACTCAAATGTTTTATAATAGATACCTACATTGTTTTTTTTTTTGAAAAGCTAATGAATTATGTACCTTAGCACATTAGAAGGTGCCTATGATAGATGGATATAGCCTGAGTATTTTAGAAATTAAAAATTGAAAAATTAAAAAAATATTTCTTGAAAACTTAATACTTACTCCCTCCACTTCTAAATATAAGAGCTAACTAAAAAAATATTTTAGCTTTAAATATATAACATCAATATCTGCCAAATTTATAACATTTTGCTTAAATTATCTTAGTAATTATAGCTATCAAAGAATTTTCTATTTCTAATATAAATATTTATTAAAAATAGCATTTTAAGAAAATTAACATATATCTTTTCTAAATAACTCACTTAACTAAGCTTCTTAAATTTTACAAATTACTCCCCCAATCTCTAATATAAAAGTTAATTAACTTTTATAGATAAATTAATTAATCATAAGTAATAGAAGAATTAACTAATTAATTTAAATAAATTAAAAATATATAATATAAATTCATCATGTAGAATTATATTTAATCAAAACTAGCTATGATATTAAGCCAAAGGGAGTAACTATCTGACTCCAATATCAACTCAGTAACCAAATGGGGGGAAATAAAAGATCATAATATATTGCAAACTCCAACTTTCATCTCTCATTAAAATTACAATTAACACATAAATCCTCTATCATGGCGTATCCTTATCAAAGCTGTGTAAGCATGCATTATGCATGAAATATTCATCCGTGTTGATTAGCCCCAAGATATCTCCACTTACATTAAATCTCAGTAACACGGACTTCGAAAATATGTCGTCAGAGAAATCGAAAACAAGATCATTGTTCGATTTCATCTTTCTGCAAATCACAGTATCAACCCCATAAATTGCACCTATTTTTACCTGGGCAATGATCAAGATACACTAGGCTCTGCAACACTGAAGAAATAGAATGAAGACCAAGATTGATTCCAATTTTTCATGGCACCACAGCGATAAGAGGTAAGAGGATAAACGTGTACACATAAATTCTTATTTCACCCTCGAAGCAGTGATCCACAGCACGAATCTAGAACAACACCTGTCACAGTTTTCGTTGTAACTTCGTCTGATGCTTTTGGCCGGGATTGCTAATTTGAATTTGAGATTAAAGAGCGTAAATCCGCTCAATCTCTGAATTGGAGAAGTCAGAATGATGCCATGAGTTAGATCCACTTCTTTTGGCATGCTTCTGCTTCCTCATTGATCTGACTCTCTTAGACTTCACCACATAGTAAGTCATTGTGCCAATAACTCCAGATATTATTACTCCCCCAACAACCGTAACCAGAATTGCCGCCCACACGTTCTTCCGACCGACAACTATGTAAGAGGAGGCTATGAATGCAACAGAGGTACAAACAGACGCCAACCACATCAGCTTGTTAATCACCTCCACCACACGTTTCTCGGCTTTAGTTTCCCCTCTGACCAAAGTAATTTGAACAACCACAACAGCCAAGGATGTAAAAAGCGCGATAGCATTAAAGATGAAGAAGATTTTAAAAGCCGGACCGCTTGCCACCACTGCACTGCCATCATCATCGTCACCACCTGGTACAGTAAAAATAGCAGCAAAAGCAACCGTCGCGAACAACACTGCCACAACAGTCACAGAGTTTGTGGCATTGTTGATTCCTTCCCTGTGGAGTTTTCTTAGCTCTTTAGAGATATTATGAACATTTTTGTTGGTTTTCCTGGTTTGTTCAAGCTGGATGTGAACATCTTTCTTAATCTGAGTGACAGTTTTCCTCAGTTCATCTCTTGGTTGGTTGAGCTCATTAGCTCTCAGAGCCCCAAACTTAGCAAGACAGTCCTTTATGTCCGAGGACTCTTCAGATAGCGGAAGACCTTCAGCTATGTCAAGAGCTGTTTTATGGTCTCTGGTTAAAGCATTAACATTGGTGTCTGGAAGATTTAATAACTCATTCACTATCTGTGGAGGAACATGAAGAGGCAAAAATTAGAATTTTATCTTTTGAAATACTCAAGTGACTGCACACAAAGCATGTAATGGTGAGCAATTAACGGTGTTACCTCTGCTCGCTTTTTCCTGGTTGCTACATGTAAAGCGGTGTTACCAAATTTGTCGGGAAGCATAACAATAGCAACATCTGCATCAAGAAGCAGTTTTACCACATCGCAACTCTGTCCTTTTACAGCCATATGCAATGCAGTCTGTCCTTTCTTGTCAGTCCTACGTGCCAATTGTGGGTCTTTACCAAGCAGTGCTCTTACAACTTCTACATGGCCCTGACGTGCGGCTAAATGCAATGCATTTTTGCCATTTGACCGAGAGATTTCCAACAAGCTACCATCCTTCGACAGCAGTTCATTTACCACTTCCGTGTGCCCTCTTGTCGCTGCAGATATAAGTGGAGTAGCATTTGATGGACCAATTGTTTTGCTTAACCCTGGATCATAATCTAGAAGAACTTGGACAATAGCTGCAAACAAATTGCCACAGATTACATTGATGCCAGAAGATATAGCACTTCCATGACATGACAGCACTAAAATATTTGCGCAAAAAATTGAAGATATGACATTTTCTTTTACCACATCTCATTTTCTAGACTTACAATTTATGCAGACCCTATCTCATCCTTAATAACTTCTTCCCTAAGAAACATACTCAAGCAAATAAAAGCTACTTTACCCAAGAAGAAGATTTTGGTTTCTCAGATCTTAGGCAGCTAATTTACATATGATGAGTCCAGTGGCTGAAACCAAATAATGATTTAATATGAAGCCTAATTATTTAGATTTAGCTGGTAAATGATAAAACTACACACATGCAATTTTTAGAAACATTTTTCTTTTTCAGTAATGGTATCTTTCTAAAATAACCAGAAAATAACTTAGAGTAGATACACAATTTTATCCCTAAAAACTTATTTCATATCACCCTATTCCTTGAGTCCTCTACATGAGTTAGAACCTCAAAGTTCATAACTCGCCACAAGCTAGTCTCTCTGTAGAACCACAGATATAATTAATATCTTACTCCACTTTTGGCCAAAAAAAATATCTTACTCCACTTTGAGGGACTAAGGGTGTTTGGGAAACCCCTAAACTATGATTTCAGAGGCACTTACACTAAATTTCTCTCACATATTCACCTAAAATCATTTCCAAAAAGCTAATCCAAACACCCTCAAATATATTGTCTTTTTAGGATCAAACCACCCTATAACTTGATGACATATTAAGCTTTGACTAATTTGAGTCGAGTCATATAGAACCACAAGAGTAGTAAAACTCTCCCAACAAGTTTTTAATGCAGTTGCATACCAAAAACTCAAACCTAAAACCATTGAACAAATTAGCACAAACCTCTACCAACTCAGTTATGCACTCATTGGTGGGACTAATTCTATTGCATACATGTTTGATAAGGTACAAACTTTGAAGGGTTAATTCATACAAAGGAAGAACTACAAGGGCCAACATACTTTTGCCTTAAATCCTATTGCTAAAGCGAGTCCTTCAAAATAACTTACTATAAGTTAGTGTCTCCTTTGAACCAAATATTTAAATACTCTCCTTTGAGGGACTTCTTACACTTTTTACAAGTCACAAGATTTGAAGGGCTAATTTGTATAAAGGAATAAATAAAAAGAATAACGTGTAAAAGGGTATTCAGTTAACTAACACCCAAACCTACTTGAGTCAGTGTTAATCATCTGGACCAGAACAGCCTAAATAGAATAAGAAAAATTTTCACACTTAGAACAAAACACGGTTTGCCCTATCCATCGAGACTAGTAAATATATAGATAAATGCATAGATCCTTATACCATGATGCCCTTGACTTGCAGCAATATGCAATGGATCAAAGCCTGAGCGATTCTTCTTTGAAACAGTCTCTTTATTTGAATGCTTAAGCAATTCCTTCACAACTTCAAGATGCCCTTTCTCTGCTGCTGTGAACAGAGCCGTTTCTCCCAATTCATTATCTTCATTCACAACAGATGCTCGCACCTCTGCTATCTCTGTGTTCACATCATCGCCACTGAAAGTCCCCATTATCTGCGAATCGATATCGCCGAGGATCTGCTTCACGGCGGCGAGATCTCCCCGTTGAGCCGCCAAGTGAAGCTCGGTATCGTTGTGCCGTCCAGTCACTTGCTTCACGTACTTCTTCTTCCCAGCCTGGTCGATTCTCTTGCCGGAGTTCGAAAGAACCAAAGCCGGCGCCGTCGCTGACGACGGGGACGGAGATGGGGATATTTCGGAAAGTGGGTTCGGAGTTGAACTCATCGGACCCTTCTTCGTAAATCTCCTATTAAACCACCAATAGACAAACACAAACAAGCACCGAATTATCAAAAATTCAAAAGAAAAGTGCAACCATAACTGAAATCTCCCATCAGATTATTACAAACCATACACAATCTCACGGTAAAAGAAAATACTAACCCAGAAGAAATCTCAGACGATGGAGCTGTGTGCTAGCTATAAAGAGTATGAAGAATAGAGAAAGCAAGAAACTTAGCTGAGAGACAGTAAAATACTAAAATCCGAGGCAGCAGGTAAAGAAGGAAGGTGAGGTTAGTTAGCTGATGAGGTAAAGAAGGAAGGAAGGTGAGGTTAGTTAGCTGATCGGATGATGTTGAAGAAGGAAAAGTGGTTTAGAGAAGGAAAAGTGGCACAGAGGAAAGTGGGAGGAAGGAGGAAGGAGGAGAGAAGACAAGTTGAGATTTTTCACTGAGGAAAAAAATAGTTAAAATTGTTTTTTGGCAGAATTACTCAAAAATATGGTAAAGGATAATTTATTATAAAAAAAATCTTATAAAATTATTAAATAATTAAATAGTTAATTTTAAGAGGTATGTGGATAATAAATTTACCTTAAGCAATTGTTAAATTACTTTTATACATAAATTATAATTTTTTGTTCACTTAATAATAAGTTAAAATAGTATAAACGATAATTAAGATATATATAATAATTTAAAATGATATATATAATAATTAAAAGTTTTTATCATATACTCTTTAAATGATCATCTTATTTCTCTTAATTATTATTTATATTATTTTAAATTATTATCATATTTTTAATAATTTTTATTTGTGTATAAAGATAATTTTATAATTATATAAGTCAAATTTATTATCCTAAATTCTTTAAAATTATTTAATTATTTGATAATTTTATAAAAAAAATTATAATAAATTTTTTTATAAGACTTCTGAGTAATTCTTACTAAATTTTTCCTTATTTTTATTCTGTGTCTGCGTTTTTTATTTTGTTAATTATTCTCTAGTGCTGTTTTCCTTTTGAGATTCGTTATACTTAAAGTTGAAGAGAAAAAACATCTTGATTGAGTTTGGCCGGCTTGGTTTTTCCACTTTCACTCACACTTCACGTTTCAAATTTCTCCTCATTTTCAAATTGCTCAACCTTTGCTTAGAAATTAGATACTGAACAGGATGGTATAGGAAAGAAGCGGGGTAAAACAAAAAACAAGAAAATAATAGGGCCTGTTTGGTTATGTTTATATATTTTTAGTATAGTTTTATAAAATTATTTTTAAAAACAAGTTTTGAAAAGAAAAAATAAACAAATTGTTTGGATAATTGTTGAAAAAGTTGCATTTGCAAAAAAAAAAAAAAACTACAAAAATTTGTTCATAACACTTGTTCTTAAATCAATTTAAAGAATTAAGAAAATATGAAAAATAGAGTGGAGAGTATAATAACTAATAATAATAAGGAAAGAACTAAGATGAGCTTGAAAAATAAAATAGAGAACATGACTATTAGTGAAAAGAGAATTAGTAAAAATTGAAAAAATAGAAAACAATAAAATATGTTAAAATTGTTTTGAGTGTTTTGTTTTTAAAAACATATTTCTACTTTTTTTTTTGTTTTACAAGACACCTAGTTATAACCAAACAAGTTTTTTTATTTTTTAAAAAACAAAAAAATAGTTTCTAAAATAAGTAAACAAATAGGCTCATAGTTTTCAAAACTATATATATATATATATATTACATCTTTTCTTTTGTTTTTATTGTCTCGAGAGACAAACCTATTGATGGTATGAGGTTATAGGTAAAAACAAATATATCATCACCAACAAAGCTTAGCACAAGGGGATAGATAACTATCCTTAGACATAATGTCTTAATTTTAAATTATATTGTGTGTATACAAAATCCTATATTAATATAGATATAACCTATTTCTATAGGATAATTAGTCTTTAATTAAAGATTAATAGTTGATGATATGGTTTATCATTATGAATCTAAACAAAATAAAAGTAAACCAAATTACAGATTTTAATTTTACATAGATAGATGTAAGCAGATAGTTTTGTGAATAATATTTTTTTTTCATTTTTATGTTAATAATAAATAAATTTTATTCCATTATTTTGTTATTTATTTGATAACATTCTATTATTTATTTTTAAATAGCCTCTTTTCTTTTCTTTTGTGCCAATACTTTCATATCATTTAATCATCATCTATATCAATCCTAATTAATATAAGCATAAGGACTAACTAATACCTCTAATTGAGAAAATTGAAAAGATCTAATAATAAGAAAACAATTATAGAGACTTAATTAAAACTCAAATGAAATTATAAGGATTGATAAATTAATTTTCTTAATTTTATTATATAATCTCATAAATAATTACTTTTTTATATCTTTTCTTTTTAATAAGTATAAATATCCTCTTATGAAAGACAATTATATTCAAGATACTATTGAGCAATATATATATATATATATATATATTAGTAGGAATTTGAATATTGATTTACTATGTTATAAAAAATTAGCCTACCATGTTAAACACAGCTTTTGTTAGTTCTTTTCATATTTATTCAAGGTATTAAACCATCTCTTTATTTATTTATTTGTTAAGTATAAATATACTCCTAATAAAGGTAAACTATATTTGATATACTATTTAATATTAAATATATGTGCCTCTTTTAATAAAGATTTAAATATAAAGGGATTAACTTTTTTACTATACTCAAATCCTAAATTCTGTATAATTTAGATTTTAGAGTAATAAACTTTAATGGGCAATAAGTAGGACATATTTTCCTTAACAGCAATTGCGGAGAAACCAAGTTTGTTAGACCCATATGTGGGTTTAGTTGGCAAATGTATGAGGTATATGACTATTTAGAGCGTATTTAATCTTTAGAGAGTATCATTTTATTGTGATTCTAGTCACAGCGTTTGGGGAAGTACTCTTGAGTGCCTAAGTTTATGCCTGAGGGTAATAGATAACTTGTCCTACCTAATATTGGTATCATTCAAGAGGAAAGAAAATTTTGCCCTGCCCTTAGTTCATAAATGAATCTAATCTTTTTTTAAAAATTTTGTTAAGCACTTTAGTGTGGTTGGCGGCTCTCATTTTTTTTATATACACAAATTTTTATTTGTGAAAGAATAAGATATATGATAATTTAAAATGTCTTTAATTTTTAAAAAGTAACATTTTATTTAATTATAGTTATAGTATTTAGAGAGATATCATAGTGTTTAGGTGCCTAAGTTTATGTATGTCTAAAAGTCATTAACTGCTCACTCTACTTGATATTAGTATTATCTAAGAGGAAAAAAAATTTCACCCTATTATTGAATCGTGGGTGAGTTTAACTCATTTTTAAAAAATTTTATACCAAACAAAAATTCATTCATATCAAAAAACTGTCATGGGAAGGGATTGGGTTCTAATTAGAGATATAATGAAAGTTAAGGATGTCATCCTTAGAGTTAATCATTTTTAACTAATTAACATATACTAATAAAAATAATTAAAAATATTAAATTTATTATAAAATTTAAGTGATTTTCTCTCTTGCATTATTAACTACACTACATATTAAGAGAGGGAAGCATATACTCTCATATTCCCTCAATCTCAGCGTCCCATTATATATTCACCATCACATTAATTTAATCTATGAGAGCTCTTATGCTATTAAAAATTAAAAATAAATTAGTATAAAATTATTGAAGAGCTTTTAAATTTCAACTATTTTTTAAATTTTTTTAGAGTGGAGCACCCACTTTTTTAGACATATTTCACATTAATTGGAGAATTTATTAGAAGTGTAGATTGATACAGATTGAGCCAGTGAAGACCACAAAAGGTGGCAAAACTCAACCAATAAATAAATTTGACGCTCTTTGTAGTCTTGTCTTGCTCAAGCTATATCAATCTAGACTTCTAATAAATCCTCTAGTTAATATAAGATAGGTATAAAAAATTGTGTGCTCTACTCCAAAAAAAATTAAAAAATAGTTTAAAGCTCCTCAGTAATTTTATAGTAATTTATTTTAAATTTTTAATAGCATAATAATATGGCACATTGTGAACCTTTATATTTGATTTGAATGGTAAATAATTGGCCACTAAGAGGATCAAAATCCCTTTTTTTTTTTTATATATATTTACACATATTTAAACTCAAGATCTCATATTTAAATATAAAAAAAATTATATTAAAATAATATCTGTTAGTAATTTTTTCTCTCTTATTGCCCATATTAAATATAGCCATGTTCAATAAAAGCATGGCTGCTCAAAATTAGTTTACCAAATTTTTCATTAATTTATAAGCTTTGTGTGTTCAATATTATCATAAAATACATTAATTCTTTCAACCAGTCACTCAATGACATTCGCAAACAAACAAACTGGGATAAGCAGCTTCAATCTTTCACTCGATGGCAAGGCAGATACAACTAATTTTTCTCTTTCCACATTTTCAATGCCCATTTCTCTTTATCTCCTCTCTACAACTGTAGCGCAATGGGAGGGGAAAATGCAATGTTTTTAGAATCAAGGGTTGGTCAATTTTGATTTTTTTTAATGTTCATGGAATTTTGAAATAATAATGCATTGGTGAAAAAATAAAAGGGTAAAAATGCATATTTGATCCTTTAGTTTTACATTTTTTTATTTTAGTCCCTTAATTTTAATGATGCTAAAATATACATTTAGACATTTATACTTGTATCAAATTTTATTTTAGTTTATTAAATTTTAAAAATATTTTTTAATCATTTAAATTTAACACCGTTAACTCTACCAACAAAAAATATTAACTCAATAAATTGAAACAGAAAATATTAACTTAATAAATTTAAAATGATGACAAAAAGTTAAATGCAGATAAAGTATATTTAAATTTTAATTTTTTTAATATAAAATATAAGACAATTTAAAAAATATTAAAATACAAATATGTTTTTGTTAAAACAAGATTGCATTCAAGAGGGGTAAATTAATTGATTGTAAAAATTTAAACTTTAATGTGGAAATAAGCTTAAATAAATAGAGTAAGTTTTTTTTTCTTTTTAGCTGCCCACCTGATTTATTGGAGATTTATCCTGATTATATTCAGAGCTAACCCGCGTCGCACACTTAGTTATGGTAGGTGAGTCTCCTAATGAGAATTTTCTACATATGCCAAGACTCAAATTCGAGACCCCGCTTAATTGATACTGAGCCGTTTACTACTTAAACTAACTCTCGTTAGTGAGTAAGAGTTAAAACAATATCATCAAATATTAAGACGCTGGAAGATAAATAGCACATATCAATTTATTCTTATTCGATCTACCTAACATACGTCAAATTCTCAATTTAGTCTTAAAATTTTTCACTAAACTTCTAAAATTATCAATGGGCTCTCGACATTGATCCACATGATCAAATCAATCGGTCCCTCTTACAATTTATAGGATTACAATTAGTCTCCTGAATCCACCTGATTTTGAGACAAATCATTTTAGCATAGAAATGCTATTACAATAATCTCTCCTAAAGACAACATTCTATTAATACTGAAGTATAAATACAGAGTATGAGAATAATAAAGAGCATTCGCTCTTGATTGTTTCTTGTATGTTCTCAATGCTTGTTAATACCCTAAAAATGAAAGCTTTTATCCTTTAATAGTTGAAGTAGGAATAGATCCATTGGAGATAGCTTCTTCCTATTGAATTATTGGGGTCAAGAAAGTCATCGGTTTATTGACTCGGTTGGATGGCTGCATTAAATAATTGTCAGAAACGGTAGACTTCTATCGCTCATCCCATGGGCGGAGTTTTGAATAGAAGTTTTTCTGCAAACTTTGTATTAACACAATATGATAACTTTCATCAAATGTTAATCATATTTTTGAGAAATATAACTAGATTCTATAAAGTAATCGAAATGATTAAATCATATAAGAACATTGTAAACATATTCCAATAATATTTCAAGTAATTGAATGGTATATGAAGCCAGTAGCTTTTATGAAAAGCTTGAAGGATTTTGGGCATAATGAGATAGTTTCTTTTCCACTAAGATACCTACACGTAACTAGAGCACCTTGTATGAACTTTGGTACGTTTCATAGCAAATTCACCAAAGGAAGAGTTTCGAACGTGCAAAAGGAGAGGAACCAACTCAAGCCAGAATGCTCATTTTGTAGAGAGAACCTTTAAAAAACTGACTACCATGAAACACCTACACATGCATCTTTATTTCTGCTCCTATACGTATATATATATGGTAGAGGGAGTTGGATATCCATATAACTTTCACTCCCTCATTTTTCTCATTTTCAAAATGAAACCGTTCCCTCTACATTTTCTCCTCATAGACTTAGGCCTAATCCACTATGGGTGGACTGGCTCATTTCCTAACATCTCCCACTCATACTTGGTGGATTAGATGTCTTGAGTACAATCTCATTCTCTTCCTTCTTTCATACTAGGTGCTTTGCTGTGACCACATAGGCATGACGTCTTCTTTCAGGCATTTGTATTAAAAATCCCTTTTACAGATACTAGCACAAAGCAACCCATTAGTGCAGCTTGATTAGAATAAGTTATAGTGCCTTGAATGTCCTAGCTTTGCCTATATACACTTTACTTATGGCAAATCTAATCACTCTTGAGTCAGTACACAACTTAGATAGCCTCCACTTATGCATAGTATCCACACTCATGAAATTAAGAAAATAATATCACAGGGTACTAGTCACAGACACTAGCATGGATGTGTATATTCTGGCAATCTTTCTTTCACCCATATATCATTTTGATATGAATTAACCGCTTTCCTAACATAATACCTTTGATTCATATATAATTTGACCATAGGACATATACTAAAGTAGCAATCGCTGAAACATATATCCACAATACTGTCAAAGTCAAATGACATTATTGAAAGGATGATACATTTCTGGAACTCACACAACAATGAAGCAAGGATTGATTCCTTTGCTTTCCATTTGCGGTTCTTTAATACATATGGTATGAAGTACATGTTATGGTGCTTCTCTTATCCATGAAGAGTGTACGTCATTTTGGTTCTATTAATCACATTGTACAGACTTAAGTCTAGATACTCATAGTATCTAAACCCAAACTCTTCAATTCTATTCACATAATATGACGTCAATTTTAGAGAATTTGTTATCTGGCAATAGGTTTCATGAATGTGGGTACCCATTGTTCGATCCATACCCTTACCCATTGTTCGATTCATACCCTTACTTATGGATCTCATCTTGACTTACTGCACCTTTTAAGCCAATACGACATTCATTGTGTTTCTTCTCTACCATGTCAGCACTCTTGCTGTTTTACTGGTGAACACATGTCTCATCTTTGAATGCTTCTCTAGCATCAAAGGTGGTTGCTTATGTGAGAGAGCTATCATTTTCAACCTGTATGACATACTAGACATTGTATACTTTTATCCAGACATATAAGTAATAATAAATGACATGATATCATTAATAAAAATAAAAGTATTACATACAGTCTGCAATATTATATTTTTTGTATGCCAATGGCTTTTACATGTTTCTCGAATGTTTCTTTGCCTATTGGCTTGGTCAAGGGGTCTGCAACCATACATTTGGTTGAAATGTATTGTACAATTACAATTTTCTGTACTATATAAACCCTCATAAAGTTATACTTTATATCAATATATTTGGTCTTACTGTGATACTTAGGGTCTTTGGTGTAGGCTATAGCTGCAGTATTATCACAGTGTATCAACACCGGATTGGTACTCTTGTTCCCAAATCTTAGGTGTTTGATAAATCTCTTCAACAAACAACCTATTGCGCTGCTGTAGTGCATGCCATAAACTCAGCTTCCATAGAGTGTAAAGCAATGCACACCTGCTTCTTGCTATTCCAACATATGGCGCCGTTATTAAGCAAGAAGGTATATCCCAAAATTGATCTTCATTCTTCTTCATCACCGCCTATATCAGCATCGGAATATCCGATTAAGCGCAGATCACTTCCTTGATAACACACGCATAGTCAGTTGTGTCCTTTAAGTATCTCAAGATCCTCTTCACAGCTTTCCAGTGTTTCTCACAGGGGTTAGACTGGATCTGCTAACCAGCCCTATGGCATAACAAATATCTGGTCTTGTACACATCATTTCATACATCAAGCTACTAACAGCACTGGCATATGGAACACTTTCTATTTGCTTTTTATCTAATTCAATTTTAAGACATATGTCAGAACTCAAGGCCACTCTAGTGGCCACAGGGATATCCATGGGATTGCATTCACTCATATTGAATCGTTAAAGTATCTTCTTGATATAATTCTCTTGTGAAAGAGTGAGGATTCTCTTGGAACGATTCCTTCGAATCTTGACTCCAAGTATGTATTTTGCTTCACCCATGTCTTTCATCTCAAAATTTGATGAAAGGCATTCTTTAATAGCTATCACTGAGTTAAGACTATTTCTTACTAAGAGTATATCGTCTACGTATAAGGATAATATCACAAAGTTACCCTCAAACCACTTAACATAGACACAGTAGTCTTCCTCTATTATCTTAAAGTTATATGAGGTAATCGCCGCTTGAAACTTCAAGTACCACTGTCTGGATGACTGCTTTAATCCATAAATGGATCATTTGAGTTTACACTTCTTGTGTTCAAACCCTTTTTCAATAAAACCTATTGGTTGTTCCATATAGATTTCTTCATCCAGATCACCATTCAGGAATACGATTTTTACATCCATCTGATGTAACTCTAATTTTAAACTATTTACTATTGCTAGAATAAATCTTATTGAATTGAAGCGCATAACAGGTGAAAAAGTATCCTCATAATCTATACCTTCCTGTTGTGTATATCCCTTTGCAACTAATCGAGCTTTAAATTTATCAATTGATCCATCCACCTTTCTCTTAATTTTGAGAACCCACTTGTTTCCAATGGCTTTAAGCCCTTTTGGTAGGTCAACCAATTCCTAAACTTAGTTTCTCATTATTGAGTCCATTTCCTCTTTCATTACTTTCTTCCATTCCTCCTTCGCAGTACCTGCTAAGGCCTCATGAATAGTGCGGGTTCATCATCCCCTTATGGAGTAACTAAGAGTGATTCGCCTTCTATTTAGAAGCGTCTCTTTGGAACATTTTCCCTGTTACTTTTTCTGGTAGCAGCAACTTACTTATCTTTTCTCATTTGTCTCAGTCTTTGTGTTGACCGTTCTTGGCTCCCACTCAGATTGACATACCTAGAGGATTCTGGTCTGTCAATTTGTTCAGCACTGTCCTGTTCCTGAGTCTTATAAAGAGATACAGTGCGGTCAACTTCTCCCCTACTGAGAAGCTCAGTCTCAATAAATACATCATCTCTTGATTCTATTTCAGTCACTATTCCATCTTCAATTTTACTTATGAATACATATCCTTTTGAGGATTCAGAGTACCTTATAAAAATATATTTCTTCCCTCTAGGACCCAGTTTCCCATGCCTATGAGAATTGTCATGGATACATGTTGCTGAGCCCCAAGGTCTAAGGATACTTAGATCTAGCTGACGTTTAGTCCATAAATTGTAGGGTATGGAAACGACTGACTTTGAGGGCACATAGTTAAGTATAAAGGTTGACGTCAATAAAGCATAACTCCAATGTGAAATTGGAAGGTTTGTCTAAGCCATCATAGACCTAACTATGTCTAGAAGAGTTCTATTTCTTCTTTTGGCAACCCTATTCTGTTGAGGTGTGCCAAAGATAGTTAGTTGCCTCTTAATTCCTTTTTCTTCACAAAATTGTTTGAATTGATCTGAAAGGTATTCATGACCTCGATCAATACGTAATGTCTTGATTTTATTGTCCATTTGATTCTCTACTTCATTTATGTACCGTATAAAGCACTCTAGTACCTCAGACTTGTGTGAAATCAAATAGACATGACTATATCGTGAAAAGTCATCAATAAAGGGAATGAAATACAAATCTCCATGTCTCGCCCTCATACTCATTGGACCATAAATATCAGAATAGATTAATTGCAACAGGTTTTCAGCTCGTATTCCTTTACCGAATAGTTTTTTGGTAGCCTTACTAACTAGATAGTTTTCGCATAATGATCTATCCATGGTAGGGATTACCTCCAACAAGCCTTCTTTAACCAGTTTTATCATTCTATTTTGATTAATATGCCCTAGTCTAGCATGCCAGATATTCGTATTGGGATTCTTCAAAGTAATAGCAAAGCAATCATGAACATTAAAATCACTAGCAAGATCCAAAATAAAGAACTTTTGAAATCGGAAGGCTGAACCATAAAATATTGAGTCGCTATAACTGTCTACAACTTTACCATGAAAGTTTACATTAAACCCAAAGTCTAATAAGCAAATTATAGAAATTAAATTCCGTCAGATGTCAGGAGCATGAAGCACATCATGCAGCATCAAGGTCTTTCCACCACGCAAAACAAGTTTACAAGTGTCAATGCCTCGAACCTCGATTCATGCATTATTGCCAATGAAAAGCCACTTTCCTTGGAATGACAACTAATGGTATTCCATGAAAGATCCTTGATCTCGACTTACATGGTCTGTGGAGCTTGAGTCAATAATCCAAGAAAAAGAAATAGGTTATGTTAGAAAAATAGTGCTAAAAACAAATGAGACATGTGAATTCACATAATTCACTGTTACCTTTTCGCTCTCGGTCTATTTAGAACAGTCACATGTGACATGTCCCATATTGTGGTAGGCAAAGTATTTGACTTTCTTTAGATCTAACTTTTTCTTATCTCCTTTATTTCCCTTCTTCTTGTACTTTTGCTTGCCCTTCCTGGGTAGAGGACTGCATTTCTTTCCTTTTTTCTGAAATTTCTTGCCCTTTTTAATTCAGGCTTTGATTGGGAAGGATCAGCACCTTCTGTCAAATAGGCTTGTCCAATGGCCTTATAAGCCTCTAGACGTTCATCCTCTAGCTCCAAATACTTAGCTATATTTTCATTATGGGTCAGATGGACTTTCATATGCTCCCAATTGGTAGGGAGCGACCTGATAACAACATGTACTTTCTATTTGTCAAATAGATTATGTCCAGCTTCTTTCAATTCACGAATCATTGTGGACATCTCTCGTAGATGTTGTCTAATAGGATTATTTAGTTTTAGCTTATAGGTATTGAATTTAATCTTCAACCTTCTAAGCTTAGTCATGGATACTCCCTCAAACTTATCCTTTAAGGCAATCCACATTGCTTATGCCGTTCTGTGTGTCTCAATTTCACACATTAAATCATCAGCCATTGCACTCAACAATGTGATTTTTGCGATGATATTCTTCCTTTTCTATGACAGGTATACTTCCTGGTCTCTCTTGTGCTGGGCCATATTTTCAGCATCAGGCTCTACCATAGCTATTGCTAATGGCTCAATTGCATCATGTTCTTCTAGAATATATTGGACCTTTCAGTGCCAAATATCCCAGTTGTCTCCGTTGAGTTTTTCCCCTTGTTCAATTCAACAATAATGTTCTTTGATGCCATTGTTCAATATTGGTTATGTGACAAACCTCTCCCACATTAATTTATTAAACCATAGAACATTTAAGTGAATTTACATATATATAGCACATGTAAAGTATACAGTGTCACGTACTTTTATCATTTTTTGATCTGAAAATAATATCACTATACCCATGATCAAGAGAATAAATTTGTACCCCCATCACACAAGCACTAGCAACGCCATCATTTCCTATCAAAATTAATATAAGCACTATTCTCATCAAATATTACTTTTAGAATACTCATCATCTAAAAAGCTCCCACTTATCAAAAGGTATACATGAATCACAACTAAGATAAAGAAATAAAATAAAACATGTTTTTCATGCATATAAAGCATATAATAAATCACAAGTCTTTACAAAAAGAGAGTAATAAAGCATATCCTTAATAAAGTAAAGCAATAGAAATCAAAATACAAATATAAGTCATTTGATATGAGCTTTACAATATTCTAACATTGTTTTTCTTAGCTTCTTAAGCTCACGAGGCAACTTTATAAGGTTAGATACAAATTCTATTGTTCTACGCCAATATTTCTTGCTCATGCGTCCTAGTTTAAGCTTGCCTCTAACGCTTGTTGCTCTTATATATTCTATTATGATTTTTAAGTAGAATTCAGTATTCTCCTTATTTGTCATGCATTCAATGTAATCACCAATGATGCCATTAATGCCTTTTATGTTTGTTAATTTGGTTGCATCTTTTTCAACTATGTTCATGGCCAAAGTAGGGGTTACAGGTTAGTTCACTTCCCCATCCTCAACTTGAGATTCACTGTTAAGAGTATGCACTATCTTGGAGTTTAAATCTAAAGACACCATGAAAGGCTATAGAGGAAGTTGTTCGATGAGGAATAAAGTTTTCGAACACAGTCTGGAATCATATATTACTTCTGGTTTCTCTTGCGGAACTTCCTCCATCAACTCCTCTAGGTCTTCTTCAGAAAGTTCATCACGATCTTGTTCTGAATCCTCCTTAGGTTCCCCCTTGGGATCCTCTTGAAGGTTCTCCTCTAAGTTATTGACATCATCCAATAATGAGATATCATCATTTAAAGTATATCCCACAGGTTCAGTATTAGATGAAGTCATTTTCACCTAAATAATAAAAAATATTAATTATTATAATTTTTTGGAATTTTTAAAACATTAAAAAATACCAGAAAATACACTGAATATTCATAAATATGTCTAAAATTGCCCTCAATCGAAATATATATATCAAAATACACTGAATATGTATCAAAATAGAGATCTTAATTTTAGGATTTTTAAGAACAAATTGTACATCAATCGGAGGTCCCACGCTCCCTCAAGCGCTACAAGAAAAAAATTCAGAAAAAATAAAAAACTGAACGAAGCCCACTCTCGGCTAATACACAAGCTAGTCTGGTGCTGCCACATGGCCTTGCCATGTGTTAGTCACCAGATTTTCCTTTTTCTAATTCTTTTTTACTAAAAAAAATATTTTTTTTTAAAATGGGCTTGGCCTAGTTCAGGCCAAAATATTTTTTTGTGTGACTAGGCTGGATGCGGCCTAGTCCATCAGAAAACAGAGCTCTTCTATTTTTTTTTGCTTCAAAGGCAAAACGACGCAGTTTTAGGGATGATCAAAATGGTGCGTTTTGATCATGGTGACCCGGCTGGAAAACGGGTCGGTACGTTGGTCCTGACACCTTTTTTTGCTATAACTTCTCCGTCCGATGTCTGATTTCGACATTGTTAGTGTCATTTTCTTCATTTTTTTGTACTCTACACAATGGAATCAATTTCAAGGCCTAAAATCTCTGTTTTCTAATCACCCAATTTCAAAATGAAAGTTCTCTATTACGGTTCACATTAAATATGCTTATGTTTATAGTTTAAATGCATGCTTTATGCATATTATCACTAAATAAACACTCTAAAATAGAAATAAGCATACAGAACAGTGTTTAACTAGAAAATAAAAAATCACAGAGAAGTATGCGAAAGTACATAACCTTACTCATGATACCATTGAAGGATTTTGGGCGTACCTGATATGGTTTCTTTTCCACTAAGATACCCACACACAACTGAAGTACCTTGTATGGACTTTGGTACGTTTCACAGCAAATTCACTGAAGGAAGAGTTTCAGACGTGCAGAAGGAGAGGAACCAACTCAAGCCAGAATGCTCACTTTGTGGAGAGAACCTCCAAAAAACTGACTACCATGAAGCACCTACACATGCATCTTTATTTATGCTCCTGTACGTGTATTTATGGTAGAGGGAGTTAGATATCCATATAACTTCCACTCCCTCATTTTTCTCATTTTTAAAATGAAACCTTTCCCTCTACATTTTCTCCTCATAGACTGGGGCTTAATCCACCATGGGTGGACTTGCCCATTTCTTAACATCTCCCACTCATACCTGGTGGATTAGATGTCTTAAGTCTAATCTCATTCTTTTCCTTCTTTCATACTAGGTGCTTTGCCGTGACCGCATATGCATGACTTCTCCTTCCGGGCGTTTGTATTAGAAATTCCTTTTACAGAGACTAGCACAAAGCAACCCATTAGTGCAGCTTGATTAGAATAAGTTATAGTGCATTGAATGTCCTAGATTTGCCTATATACACTTTACTTATGGCTAATCTAATTCCTCTTGAGTCAGTACACAACTGAGATAGCATCTACTTATGCATAGTATCCACACTCATGAAATTAAGAAAATAATATCACAGGATACTGGTCACAGACACTAACATGGATGTGTATATTCTGGCAATCTTTCTTTCGCCCATATATCATTTTGATATGAATTAACCACTCTCCTAACATAATACCTTTGGCTCATATATAATTTGACTATAGGACATATACTAAAATAGCAATCGCTGAAACATATCTCCATAATACTGTCAAAGTCAAATGACATCATTGAAAGAATGATACATTTCTGGAACTGACACAACAAAAAAGCAGTGATTGATTCACTTGCTTTCTATTTGCAAGACATATAACTTGATTCCATAAAGCAATCGAAACGATTAAATCATATAAGAACGTTGTACACCCATTCCAATAATATTTCAAGTAATTGAATGGTATATGAAGAAGGTAGCTTTTACGAAAAGCTGAATCAGAATAATTTAGATAATACTAGTTCAAATAGAATGTATTCCAAATAAGAATGATCACTATCAAAATAATTATAAGTAATTTTTCAACTCATGAGGAATACTATATTATAATAGTTCTGAAAATACTATGAGAATAATAGTTTAAAAGACATTTATCATAATAAACTTAAGACATCAAAAAGATCTTTGTTCAAGTAAGCGTAATTATGAACATATGTCATTATTTTGAATGATATTTCAAATAATAACTTCTTGAAAACTAATATCAGAATAGGATTAGAAAAAGAAAGTCTCAAAGACTTTATGAATAAGTTCAATCCATATTCAGAATAAACTTTTTCGTTTCTTTTTACAGAAATTTTATTTCTAATAAAGCACAAATAGTATAACAGTGTAAGTACTCATATCAAATAATATTGGAAATAAAAACTTTTAGCCTTGCGGCTTACCATAATTCATTCAATATTCTCGTGTGTTCCTTTGTGTTTGTTATCATATGCTAGCTTCTATGGCGTAACCGAAATGATTGCGTTCATATGAATATTGCATCCGACATAAACAGCATATGCACGGGCCACTGCAATATTGGGCAGTATGTTAAATTCTCAAAAGAAGTTTTCTGGTGTGAATCTTCGGGGAAATATGATGGCTGACAATGTGGGTAGCCTTCCCTCTACCGTTTTCGATAGTTTGATTGAAGTCGATGGGGCGTTCTCTCGCCTGAACCAGAGTGCTGCATGTGGTGGAGTCATCAAAGAAAAGCATGGTAGAGTGATTGAAGGCTTTCAACTTAAGCTTCAAACTGGAGATGAACTCACTGCTGAGTTATGGTTCTGTTTAATGGGGCTAAGGAGAGCACGGAATAGTGGCTTCAGAAATGTTCTACTAAGAAGCGATTCACAGGAGGCGCTGTCCCTCATCCCGAATGAACCTTCGGATTTGAATGACACAGTACCGTTATATTCCTCGAGACGACAACTCGGTGGGAGATACGTCGGCGAAGAGTGCACTGACACATGGTCTTGGTTTTCATATTCTGCACCCTGATGCTATGGGGCGTTTCATGCAGTTGGATACAGGAGGTTGAGGGCTCCTTTTATGTTTTCTTTTAGTTAGTGTTTTCCAGCATATCAAAAAAAAAAAAAAAAAAGGACTAAAGCATTCACTTTTCCTAATTTCCGAATATTATTTTTTTATGTATTCTAAACATCTCATTGTTCAAAACTTATATGGTAGAATTGAGTTATTCTGATTGAGTTTGATTATAATTAACTATATTTTTTTTATGTATATTATGCAGATTCTAAAATAATCATATTTTCATAACTTATAAATATTAAGAATTGCAATATATGTTATATTTTATGAATTATAACATAATAGATTATCCTATGCATTACAAAAAAATTGAAAATTAAATTTATAACCTACGCGACTTATGGATAACATCACTTTGTTATAAATATTATGGATCTATTTAGTCTTTTTGATTTTATATAATGGATCTATTTAATTAATTGTTTTTATGGTACAAAGTTTAATAAATTATTAAATTCTTTCAAAAATTTGTGAACACTAGAATGATTGTCTTGTAAACAAAAATGATTATCTTCACACACTTTAACTCATGCTAACTCCTTAAAAAGAAAGAATACAAAGGCATAACAAAATAATTTGATTATATCAAATTTTCATTCAAATTTTTTAAAACTAGTTTTCTCCTTGAAAAATAAAAAATATATTAAAATGATATAATTATATTTTATATCGAATTTCTTATATGGCCATAACAGAGGTATCATTCACCATAATATTCTTCAAGATATTGAGAGCAAAAGATAGATTTTTTTTTAATACAAAATGTGGTATCAAATTCTATCAGGTTATATTTAAAATTGTTGCATGTAAAGGAGGTAATTCTCGTGTTTTGGATATTCACATAAATTTAAATTCAAAACATTCGTGCTTAAATAGTCATCAAAAGTATATTCTATCTCTATTATTTTTTTTCACAAACTTTTAATTTGATCACCATTTTTTCTTCTTGTTTCTTCAAAACAATCTTTATGCTTTACTATTGTTCTCAATTTGGTATATGACATTAGGATAACGTGGCCAATAAATTGTCAACATGTCATCAAATAATGTTAACATATATTATAATTTTGAAAATTACGCATTTGATTTGGATTCTATAGTTTGTTTGAATTTTAAGTTTGATTACTGTAATTTATTATATATAAATATATAATAAATCTATAATTTATTAAAAAAAAAACAGTCATACTATTTGAAAATTGAAAATTTGGTCAAACTAAGGGTGGGTATGTGCATTACAACTAGGATCTCAGCAATAAATGTAGTTGCAAGTTGATGTGAGACGTTTTATCATAAGGTAAACATAAGTTATGAGTCCAACTGGTTTATCCATATGCATACCGTCTTACTACTTATCTCAATGTAGTAGTTAGTTAAAATAATTTATTTTAATCCTAAAAAATAAATTTTCAATGCACTTTATTTCTAAAAATTTATAATTTATTCCTTGAACTATTTATATTGATTATATATATTAAGAGAATTTTTATCAAAAAATAGTTCTAATGTAAATAATTAAAGAGAATATAAGAGGCTCATGGAATTGACATGAGGAGGTAGGAAGGGCTATATTTCCCGGAGTGAACTCCAAGTTAATATGAAGTATATGTGTACAAGCTATGCCTTAGAATGAAAGAGAATTATGAATCAAATGTGTCTATGAATAAAGAAGCTATAAGAAATGTAGCTATGAATCTCATGGAGAGTTCAACCTTGACTCGTGATGAATGCTAGTTGCACACTTAACACATGCAAGTTAGATGAAAAGTAGTGTTTCTAGTAGTGGACTGACGAGCAACGTGTAAGAACTTGCCTTTGGGAGGTAACCACAACTAGAAATAGTTGCTAATACCATGTAGGCTGAGAAGCAAAAGGAAGAATCTATCCAAGTAGAGACTCATGTCTAATTAGTTAGTTGATAAGGCACTAGCTTACCAAAATGATGATTAGTAGTTAGTTCGAGAGCATGATTAGCCATATTGAGACTAAAATACAACACAAACTTTTACATAAGGTAGAAGTAAAATTAACGTACAATTTTTTATAAATAACTAATTTAACTAATTTTTATTTTTTAACAAATTAGTCATCTAATCTCTACAATAATGATCCGTGAAGCATTTGAGAATTTGTTTAATCAACTCAGCATGGGCAATTAATCAAGTAGTTGATTTATTTAATCCCCAAAACATGTGTAAATAATATAATACTCCTTCAGATTTTATTTATAAAATCTTACCCCGTGGGTCCTTAGCACAAAACCCTTGGTAAAATTTAATGAAACATTTATGACTCATTTTCAAATCTATCCTTATCCTTGTCTCTTCCACTCTTAACTTAAATAATGGCTTCAGTTTGATTAAAGGTAATTTTGGAAAGCCATAAAGATTTTTTTTAGATTTAACTAATTTTAAATTATTTCTTTAATCTTTACAAAATAGTTAATAAAACCTATAAAAAGGCGATGAGAAAAATATATAATACGTAAGGGTAAAGGGGAGAAGCCAATATCCTCTCTTTTACCCTTACTCTCCTTTCCCTTTTCATCACCATTAACTATGATTTTAATGATTCAGATTTAATATTTTGTCAAATTGTTATTATAATTTTATATATAAATATATAAATAAATTTAAACTAATGAAATTTGATCTCAACACTGTTAAACTTTGATCTTAACCATTCACAACTGAAGTGAAAAAAATTAATGATAGTTTACGGTTTTGAACTATATATTTTCATATAAAATTTATTTATATATTTTCAGATAAAATTATAATAATAGTTTTATAAAATATTTAAAGTCATAATCGATGATGAGGAGGAGGGAAAAGGAAGGCAAAGGCAAAAGAGAGAGGCATATACTAGGAGGACATTTGAATTTGAACTATAAGAATAAAGTCCCAAGAACGGGATATGTGCAAACACCTTGTGTTCATGCAATTAATGAATGATTGCGCATTTCAAACTTGACTACTAACATTTGGGTTTAATGATAATTTTCATATTTGGCGGCCTAGATAGAGATAGTGACACCATTATGATGTGACTGAATTTTCAAGCTTGCTAAAGTTTAACTTACTTTTTAAGTGATTCTATGCGTAAATATGTGTAAATATCTTGTTCTCATAAAGCGCAAAAGTGATTTTCAAAGCAGGTTGCCAAACACCCCCTAAGCTTAGCTACACTAAGATTAAATTCTTAGCAGGCACTGGTCTCTGTATGAGGTTTGGGTTGTGACAAAAACAGAGTTCTCATTATGAAATGATGCCAAATAAGTCACATTCAATGGTCCCCAGTTGAAAACTAGGGATTTAGAGGGGAGGGAAGGGGAAAAAAAATTAGTTGAATTAAAAAAATTAGAAAAATGGGATTAAAATTTTTTAATTAATTTTTCTTACTCTTTTATCTTATCTTACGTCATTTCCTTATTAAAATTTTACAATCCCACTTCTCTTTTTTTTTTTTTTAAATTCAACCCAGAAAAATTTTTCCTCCCCTTCAAATCCCTCATGCCAAACACCCAAAGGAAACCAAACAATGAATACCAAAATACAATTATCCCCGATAAATATATTTGACACAATTTGCTTTTTTTTTCCTCCCATAAAAATTCTAATTCAACAAGTTTAAGAAGAAGTTGATAACTACTTATGATCCATGTGCAATGGAGAAATAAAGGGGTAATTAATGACCCACAAAAGCTAATAAAACAACCCAAATATTATCTGGTCAATTTCTCCATTATCACTAGCAATCATATTAACAAATGGCTATAAACCTTTTAGAGAGAGAGGAACTGGAAATTAGATACTACATAAGAAATAACTGAAAGGGAATCATTAGAAGAAAATCCTACTTTAGATGTTAAAGGATCATATTAACTAATGTGGGGCCCAGAAATGGAGTCTTACAGTGTAAAAAGAAATGAACCTACAAGCTTTTTCACATTTTCCAGATTGGAGACCTTGAACTTCAGAAAACTGCAATGTCAATATGAACTGCAATAAGTATATGCACTTAAAACAAATTATAGGCCTTCAGGATCAAGTGGGTTTAAAATTAATACCTCTAGTCCTTAATATAAGAGCTAGTTAGAAAGTTAGATTTAGTCATAAATATAAGACTTTAATTCATTTTATATCCAATATTTATTATTTTTTCCCAAATTAATTTACTTAAACTTATAAACTAATATATAATCTAATGTTATGTTTTTTTTATAATGTAATATAATGTTATGTTATACATGAGTAATTTAGGAAGATCATATCACATTTGTTAAAATTAACTAATTTATTTGATTTCCTTAATCTACCCTAGTTAATTAACTATATATTATATTAAGGGCTAGATGGAGTACTCTGTAAAGCAACAAGTGAAATTAAATTAAGCCTTCAAAGTCACACATACCTCAGCTCAAGATACATCAAATCGAACAACCACACAAGTAATGTTGTCTGAGCTTCCTCTTGTGTAGGCTTCTTTAATAAGTTCTTTGGATGCTGCTTCTGCGTCTGTTATATTTTGCACCAAAGACACAGCTTCCTGAAAGAAAAGGAAGGAATAAACAGATTTGTTTCAGCTTATAATAAAGGAAAAACTAATTCGTCAGCCCTTATAGTTTTAATTGATTTTTAATCAGTTCCTAGTAAGATTTTTTTTTCTTATTAGATCTTTATAGTCATCTCATTTATAAATATCAGTCCCTATACTCATAATCTGTTAATTAGAAACGATATGAATGATGACTAAGTGACATGTAAGTTGTTACAAAATATAAGATAAAGAGATTTTTTTTAAAATAAAATGTGCAATGAACTTTTATTTATTATCAAAATAAAATTTTCATAACAGTCTCCCTGCATCAGTATATAATATGTAATCTAGTTGATTTTAATTTTTAGATCTATTTGGTAAAATTAATCCAGGTGTATGTTGAGTGAGCCACGTTATCGTCTACTAAAGTCATTTCTTTAAAAATTAACAAATTATGGATATAAGGACCAATATCTATAATAGAGGAAACTATAAATATATAATAAAAAGGGGAAAAAAAACTACAAGGACTTGTTAAAAGTGGGTTAAAATTCTAGGGACATCCATAATAATTTTCCCTATAATAAAATACCAAAACTGTCTCATCCATATCCATATGTGTTGCAAACGTGTAACAGGTGTTTCAAAGGCTGGTCAAATAGTTCATGCATAAAGACCATAGATGAGAAGAATAAAAGGTAGAGAATTAAACATTTCTTAGATTCGATAAAAAAAAAACAGCCCCTACCATTTTGCCCCTCAAATCCTCAGAAGCAAGACCCTTGAAAGTAGCTTCTAGCAAACACTATATGTTTGGAGAATTAAAGTAGACAAAGTTCAACATTTGAACTCTAAACAAATGACTATGACATTGTATGATTTATTCTAGAACAAGAAGAATAACAAGAAAAATTCCAACAAAAATAAGCCTTATCACACTAGATGGGGTCAGCTATATGGATTACACAACATCATTGTGCTAAATAGAAAAATTCCAAGTGCATGCAAATTTGCACTGGCAACTGGCAAGGTAGCATGCCACAGAAAATTGGCGATACTATAAATCTGGCAAAGCATGAAGACTATTAAGTAAAAAGGTGATTAGTTCTTACACGTGAAAAAGACTGAAAATGGCCGCAAAGGGTATGTGCAATTAATGTTAAGAGTAGGTCATTGTTCCTTGAGAGAATCAACTTGCTCTACATTTTGTGAAGTGAGTACGCATACACTATTGTACTACACCCAGAGCTCTAAATGTAATATCCATTGATTCTATGATAATTTATTTGTTATTCTTCATGTATTTTGTTCCCTTTTTTATATAAATATATATTTATTATAATTTATTATTACCATAATTATTTATATATGTATGTTGATTTTCTTGGTGTGTGCAGTTATTTGAATATCACAGTCAATAATGAGAGCTAATAAATAATAAATAGGAGCGAGCGAGGAAATACTAAATGATAGGGACAAAAAAGGGAAATCCCAAAATCCATAGACTATTGTCAAAAGTTTATCAATCCCATCCATTGTCAATAAATGTATAAACTTTTGACAATAGTCTATGAATTTTGAGTTCTCCTTTTCTTGTCTATCATTTAGTATTTTCTCCTATAGTCCTAAATATAAGAGCTAAATGAGGAATTTATATTAGTTCTACATATAATAACTCAATTCACTTTGTCTCTTAATTTTTAAATTTTTCCTTAAACTCTCCCTATTGATTGCACATGGTAAAGGAGTTTCATCAACGGGTACTTTAGGGAAACATACAATTATTTATTACAAATAACTAACTTAACTAATTTTTTAATCTAACCAAATTAGTTATCTAGCTTTTATATTAAGGACCGGAGGGAGAATTTATTAGCTCTTATTATTGAAGATGTTATTCAAATAGCTATATATGTAAAACAAGAAATCAATATACATATATAAATAAAAATATAAAGGGACTACAATAAACAAATAATAACAAATAAATATCATAGAATTAAAGGATATTACACTAAATATATTAGCCTAAAGTTTTATGAGCTTCAAGAGGCATTCTTTCTTCCTCCTTCATGAAACCCACATCACAGTAAATTATTTATCCTGACATGTGTTAGGCATACATCTGATTCAGAAATTCTGGTCGATCTATTTCCTCATTGCCCAGCGGTAAGGAATATTTGGTACTTTTGGAGAGAATTTGTTGTGTCTTACTACTTTAGGTAAATTCCTAGAAATTCATTTTAAAAAATAGCTAAACACGAAGGAAACAAAATTAGCGGCAACACACCAGTTATGTGGTCAGTGATTTTGTTGTTTGTCTCTGGTTGAAGAGAAATGCCTGCATCTTCTAAGTGTTTTTTCTTTGCCTTTGAATTAGTTATGGGATATAATTCTTTTCATGGCTTCTCTTCGGTGCTCTGCACATGGAATTTCTCAGAGATTATTCCAAACATGCAAAGATATTGAAATCCTTTCCTTTTCGATCAGTGCATATTTTATAGTCTTTTTTCTTCCAAGACTGTATTTGTTTTCTATGTTCAGAGATTTTTTATTCTGCAACTTCCTATAATCTCTAGAGGATGACCCTCAGCAATGGTAAAGTTGCTGCCATGTGACCTGGAGGTCATGATTCAAATCTTAGAAATAATCTCTCCACTTGTGTGTAAAGCTGCATACACTTGTCTCTTCCCAAACCCAACCTAGTAGGAGCCTCATGCACTGGGCCACCAAAAGAAAAACTTCCTGTAATCTCTTATATTCTTAATAGAACTTCTTTTGATAAAATTGGAAAGGGAAAAAGGGGGGAAATCACTATGAGATCCCAAGGGGAAAATGTAGTCATTAAAAAGTCTCACAACAAGAGAGTAACATGCAATGGCAAGTTCTGATGTAGGAAATAACAAATCCATGCTGCTCAATTGTCATTGGGACATTTTGGTGATTACATTCCTTCTTTAGAACTTCATAATAATTTTCCCAAAAAAAGAAAAACTTAAACCATGACATGTGCAAGTTTAAAAATTTCTCCAGCTTTATTTATCAAGCCAAGTATTTCCAGCACAACAATTTCTCTAGCTTAATCAAAGCTAGGATTCATTGTATTCGCTTCTATCACCTTCCTAAAGTAGATAGACTGAGTGTGTATCATCCACCATGTTCCAAGAACCTATATTCCTACTTTTTTTATTTATAGGGGCAAATTACAACCACACACTCGCCCATATTTACACTCCTTCCCCATAGGAAGGCAACGCACATACCCTCCATACCCCACTTTGAAGTTCAAACCTGCATCCTCCTTGTTACAAGAGGAGAAAAGGTGCCTTATGGCACATGAGACACTGGCCTATATTCCTACTTAGTTATAAAACTATGACACAATGTCAAGGACCACCTCAACTGAAAAATCTTAAAAGCCCATGAGCTGAAATGGCACTTGACATGCCAACTTCCAAGAGCCAGTGATCCAAAGTTCAACTCTTGTAGCTCCCAAATCAATCAATTAACATTAAGTTACATAACAAGGTATGGTATATTCAACCCAAAGAACCCTACTGTTTGAGGATATGTTAGAAATAAACTATTCAATGGCTTTATTTAACAACTTAAGCCTTTTGAATTGAAGCACTTCTTGACGGCACATAATATTGAATTTTCTAATCTAGAGGCAGCAATTCTATAACAAGAGAATTTGAATTTTTAAATACATATATATTGTTAACTTTAAATGCAGAAAAAGAGAACCACACACCATCTAATTAAGGGTGATGTTGAAATATTGTGATAATTTCCTACAAAATCAAAGTTATCAACAAATTTTAACCAATTTTCTTAATCCATGTGATTCAATTAAAAGTATCTCATAAATAGTATGGACAGTGGAGGGAGCAATTCACAACATCAAATTCATTCTATTATCTTTTTTCAAAAAACAAAAAAGTTTTAGGGCTTAGCTAATATTAAATGTGTAAGATAAACTGACCTTGTTTGATATGACATTCCAAAGTCCGTCACTAGCTATTATTATAAAATCTACACCATCAATCTCTTCTTCCTAAGCCACAGTAGCAAGAAATTAGCAAAATAGTAGATATCCGATACGATAGTACAGGTCTAACAAATGCGAGGTCAAACTTATAATTTTAGACAACCTGAATTTCTGGATCAGCAACAACGTAAGGCTTAAGAAGTTTGTCACCAAATGCACGCGAAACAGCTAGAACACCACCAACCCGCCATGTGCCTGTTAAGATAAGCAGGAGAGTGAGCGATGTAGTATTATCCATGAAAAGAAGTTTACGGCCCATTAAATTAACCCACACAAGGTCTCTAACATTCAACAGGACCAACTCCAGAATTAAATATTAACTACCAATAACTTATAGATGAAAGACAAGATATAGGTCAGTAGAGCATCGGTAACAACCGAAAAATAAATAAATAAAAAGGATACAACAGCAACTATACCTGCCCAAATAACGAATCCCCCAGCTTGTTCAATTCTAAGACGTTCATCGGATCTATCAGGTTTGTGATCAATTGACAAAGGGACAGCTATAACAAAACACAAAAAATTCACATAACAAAGAAAGCGAAAGAAAAGAGGGAGAAGAAAAAAAAAATCAAATCGCTTGTTGATCTTTCTTGGTACTTAATGACATTTAAAACAGCATAGCATCCTAATTTTAAGAAAATGAAGTCATCTAAACCCACCTTTGCAGACAATGCACTATGTTTCCATTGATCAACAAACTAGGAATATTTTCTCCCTAATTTAAACGGAATTCTTTCCACAAGCAAAAAAACTGAGAAGGCACCAACCTGAACCAGCTCTAGAAGCAACTACTCTAGAATCACCAACATTGGCAACAACAATTCGATCCCCCACCAATACAGCTGTTGATGCAGTGGACCCAGCATCTCTATGATAACCCTTTTCCTCTTTAAGGTAATCGACATCTGTCTGTTTAAATGCTTCAACTGCAATAAGGAAAAATTATAATAAAGCAAATATGATTCTTCTTCAAGATGGCCCAGGTAGCAAAACAGCATGGAACAGAGAACGGAACTGATAGCCTCAACCTATCCAAATACAACTTGTATTCATCATCAACAGCTAATCTCACCATTCCTAACACTTATTACCCTTATTCAGGTGGACTAACAGGTAGTAAAATTGCTTGTTATTTTAACTAGCTTCCTTCAGTAACTAACTGCAAACCAATGATCCCACCTAATGAACATAATATAAATGGTGTTCATGTGGCCATACCAATAGCAGTCTTTGTGTCTTTGATAAAGTCAGGATGGTTACTTATATTCTTAAAGAGATTCTTTTTCAGGTATTCAGCAGTCTGAGAACCTCCATGACCTGACAAAAAACAAAAATAAATAAAAGTAGAAACATGAATGTCACACAAATTTGAAAAGGTGGACGAGGAGGAGGAGAAAGGGTGTAGAAACATGAATGAAAGATGTAAAATATACCAATCATGAGAAGGACAGACAATGGGCAGGTAGCTCCTCAAATTTTAGGCATCTAGAACCAGATCCAAAGTAAATATCCAATATCCAAATCCTATTCAACATTCTATAAAATGGTATAATTCTAATACCTCTACCTAAAATACCTAAATAATTTTACAAGGATAGAGCACCAGGCATGGGATAGAGAATATCCAAAAGTATTTAACAATTACACTTCTTTTTCAAAATATAATATAAAACATATATGTAAAGTTTATAATCAATAATCTTCTTAATTCAATCATTGTGTAGGGAGACATTTCCTTGTAAAAGTTACCCGCTTGTCTCCATTTTGGGCTCCATGCCCATTTGGCCATTTCACTTTTTAACTTTTTTCAAAAGAAACACTATTATTCATAATTTATTTGATTTTTATACAATTTTTTTTACCATTCTTTATTTTTTGTGCAACTAATTTTATATTTATGAGACTATTATATTATATGATATTCCTTTAGACCTTAACCTATATACAGGGATTGGCAAATATAGTCTTTAAATAATGTATGAAAAGCATTAGGGCCGTTTGAATAAGAGTTTTGAAAAGGGCTTATGAAAAAAAATGACTTTTGGATAGCTTTTAGAAAATGGCTTTTGGAGAAGAATTTATGAAAAAAAAAATTTGAATAAATGAGTGTTTGGATAGTTATTTCCAAAAGTACTTTTATTATTGGTAAATTACGAGAAAAGGTATGAGTATTAAATGAGGAGAGGAGAGAGGGTGTAAGAAAAAGTATGAGAGATGAGAGAGAATGTAAGAAAAAATAAGGGTAATATATTAATTGGTTAATTCATAAGCTCTTTTATTATTCTATAAGCTACTCTGACAAGCTTATCTGAAACCTTAGTTTTAAACCACGGTTTAGTCCAAAAGCCCATTTGAACAAATATAGCTGTTTGTTTTAAAATTTTTTAAAACCTAGGTTTTGCGCAAATCTAAGTTTGGGATGTTCCCAAACACACTTAATTTAACACATATATTGGCAGCACATAATATAATTTTCTTACGGATAATAATATATAGTTTAATTACCATGTCTAATACAAATTCTAGATATTTTGTCAGGGTATGATGGCAAAAAAAAAGGATATTTTGTCTGGGTACCCTATCCACTCAGTTATATAGGATGAATACCAAGTATCCAAAGCCTAAATCTTAATCCAACTACTTTTTTTTAATCAGATTTCAGTTTCTGCTGTCTACACCTATCCAATATTTGACATCTAATGAAAATCAGAGACATTTTCATATAAATACCACCCGTTACCCAAAACACCCAAACCCATTGCCATCCCTAGCAATGAGCTCAACAAGCTTATGGAGAAAAGGAATAAAAAATGAGAATTTGAAGGATTGAAAGTAGAAAGAAAATAAGGGCCTCAAAATATTATTAATCTTTGAATGAATGAGAATACAAACAGACATTTATATAGGCCAAAATATAAGCTAATAGGTTAAACCAAAAATCATATCATAATCCTAATATCTCAAATTTATTCTTTTAAAATATGATAATAGAATATTCAAATCTGATTCTAAATAATATCCAAACTTAATTTTAGATAATTAATTGAATACCTAACAAAATATAATATTAATTAATTAATAATTAATTATAAACTAGCGCATCTCAACACTCCCCCTCAAACTGGATCTCTAGTTTGAATATTTATGCTTCTTAACACTCCCTTAAGCTGGGAATCAGGCGTGTCTTGGATGTAAGTAACATTATAGAAGAACTAGTAGCAGAACTTTGAATCCATAAAACAGTAGGGACCACTAAACTGAAATTGATTAGGTCTTAAATCTATATCTTGAGACAAAGTTGTAAATTTAACGAAGAATATCACTGCTAGAGGCCTGATAAGAAAATATGCAATAAAACTGAGTAAAGGAGACGATGATGATTCTCACGGACATACGAGAGAGTTACTTCTACAATGTGGAGTACACTTGCAAATTAGAAACACTATGAATTCGCACACTCACGGATGGAAGAGGTCTACTTTTGTGAAGTAGAGAGACAATGTTGACCAAGGAGAAACTATTTCAGTGCATTGAGCACTTTTATGCTTCCTAGGATCTTGGGAGATCTAATGAAGGGATATTTCCTTTGGCTCCGAATGTAAACAGGGTGAGAGTTGCAAGGCCAGAGAGATTTGTGAGAGTCTAAAGTTGCAAGGGGCCCAATATTCGCAAGCTCAGGGACGATTTCCCATAGATACAATGAATAGAGAAGATTGTGTCTCTAACTCCTAAAACAAAAGGCAGCAAAGGAGACTAAGTCTCAAACTCTGAAGACCAAAGAAGAGACGAAAGATCAAGGGCAGAGGCAAAGACGAACTTGGAGCATAGTTGATCACATGCATCGAGACAGGGTCATACCACACAGAGAGTGCTTTTAGATGTTGAGTGAAGTCACGATTATAAAGGGAACTTCGACAAACTTAAAGGAAAAAAGATTGACTTTCTGAAGGTATGCCTTCTCTTCAAACTTGACATTTTTCTTATTCTTCTTCATTGAGACCTTAACCTGAATTTAATATTCCTACTCTGATATCATATGAGAATTTGAAGGATTGAAAGTAGAGAGAAAATAAGGGCCTCAGAATGTTATTAATCCTTGAATAAATGATAATACAAATAGGCATTTATATAGACAAAAATATAAATTAATATGTTGAACCTAAAATATTATCCTAATCTTAATATCTCAGATTTATGCTTCTAAAATATGATAATATAATATTCAAATCTGATCATAAATAATATCCAAACATAATTCTACATAATTAATTAAATAACTAACAAAATATAATATTAATTAAGAATTAATTCTAAATTAGCCATCTAAACAAAAGGAAATGAAAAATGAATAAAAGATATCGATAAGATATAGGATACATTCTATTCAAATAGAGATGACGATAAGATATAAGTTACATTACTTTCAAAGTTAGTTAGAACCAGGCATACTTTTTGGGACGTTGCATGAAGTATTTAAGTCTGAGCTCAGTCACATGGTTTCATTATTTTCAGTTCAAAGATGAGTAAACTTGATAGCTGTAGGTAATCAATTCATTAGTCTAGGAGATTAATTGGGTTCTAGGAATTCGTATTTCATACTTCTTTGCTGCCTTAATTATTGATGGATTTTCCAATAATCTATATAAGCTGAAAAGAATGGTGTACAGTCTCTAATTTGAAATAAGTAAATTCTAACTTTTATGAGTTTAGGATTTCCGGGAAAATTTAGAATTTTGAAACGGGCTTTGGCATATATCTGTGTTACTTTGCAACCATGTTAAAAATCTTAATTCCAAAAGGTAAAACCAGAAAATGGTCCACCTAGCCCTTCTGAACTTTGTCGTTTCTTTTCTGAATTTAATAGCTTTTAGAATGGTAAGAATTCATCATAAGCAAAAGCAGGAAGTTTCCTAACTCAGTCTCAAGCCAAACTTAGCAAACCCTATAATGGAGGATGAAAACAGATGTGAGATTTTAATTACTGATAAGTTAGTGACTAAAGATAAATCTAATACACAATAGATTATTTATAATTTAGAATTATATATTTTCTGATTTTTTACGTATTTTATACTTTTATTATTTCTATCTTTGTATACTCTATGCTCGTATATAAGCCTTTTGGTATTGTATTTTGAACAATTTGGGGGAGAATGAATTTCTTGGTTCAGAATTCAGTCTAATTCCTCATATTCTTCTGTTAATCCCCTTTCCCCCTCAGATCTCCCTCTCATTCTTCTGTTCTACACTGCTATACGCCAAGGATGACAGGAAAGGGAACAAAAACATTTCAGAAAGAAAAAGTAACACCTTTTTCTCAATTTCATGCCACAAAATATTAAAACTAATATCATAACAGAACTAGATAACAAAATGCTTTTTACCTTTTTACCTTTTTACCAAAAAAAAAAATAAATAAATAAATGAAGATGGAGCCTGTGTGCTGGAAAACAGGAACTTTCAACATACCATCAAAAACAGCAAAAAAGGCAACCATCTGACCATCAACCTCTGATATCCTTGTCTCATAGAAATCCTCCATTGAAGTCCTTTTACCCTTGAAACTGGAATATCCATAGCTGAATCTTCCATTTCGACTTCCCGAGAAACAGCTAACAAAAGATAGACTACTTTAGTCTATTACGTAGTTGATTGTTTTAAGGCCAATAACAATGTAAACAAAATATTGAAGGAAATCCAACAAATCCATGGTGCTTTTTATCAGTCTTAGGAACTTCCAAAGTCCTAGTAAAATAATACTCATGGGATTGTTAGAGTATTGAAACCCTTAAGCCTATCAACAAGAAATGTATCATTTATCAAACAGGGGTAAAAACAGAAATCTATCATGCCATCACACTTTAACATGATATCCCTTTTCTGTTCAGACAAATCATTTCATATAGCACATAAAAGGGTAAGAACAGCTAAAAGTAACTAGTATCCGGTATATTTTAAGATTAGCAAAAATATATGTAGAACCCCCTCAAATTTTGTTCGGGAAGTGAAACCAAAAAGTTAAAAACCAGTTTCTAGTTCAAAACTTAGTTTCTTCTAAGACAAATTGTTCTGTTGAGGAATTCCATCAGTGGATTAATGGAAGGAAAATTTAACTATTAGGGTGATAGTCAAAAGTTCAAAGCAAGTCAGCCAGAAGACAGGTAAAAAGCAGTAAACAACACAAATTCTCAAAGGAAACTCCTCTTGAAAGGCCATTTGTTGACTGGAAAGCTAGAGGGAGGCCAAGTTCCTTCATGAATAACATTTTCCCAAAGAAACTTTTGTTAAAATTTCTAGCTTTCTACTCCAACTACAGACACTACAACCCTGCAGACACAGCACCCAGCCAAAAGACTTTTTGCTCCTTATGACTCCCAAAACCCTTGAACACAATAGCTTCAAAAGGTCAATGAACAACATCTAATTTCTGTCGGCCACTAGAATACGCAGGGAATATTAGCAAAACAACAGCAATTGTTTTGGTTAGATAATAAAGGAAAAGTAGATATAAGTGGATCAAAACTATCCACGTAAAATTTTGTAACATGACTATAAATTGTAAAGCCAAAACAATTGAAGAAAAATTAAAAGAATTTTATAATGAAAATCCCTTAGCATTATGGGAATAAACCGACAGCAGAAATAAAATTGAAAGATTATAGTAAAGAGATAAATATAAAACCTTACCTATATACTGAAAAGGATAAGAGTGAATTTATTATGCACGTTAATGAAATGAAAAAATATAATCTAATTAGACAAAGTACTTCGCCATTTAATTCATCATCAATAATAGTTTTAAACCATAATAAAATCTTAGGAGTAAAATCTATAATGGTAATTAATTATAAAAGATTAAATGATTTATCAATAAGAAATAGATACCCTATACCAAAAATATAAATTTTATTTCAAAGAATAAAAGAAAAACAAATATTTAGTAAGTTTGACTATAAATCAAGATTTTTTCAAATAAAATTAACTGAAGAAAGTAAAATATATACTGCCTTTAATACATCAGAAGGATTATATAAGTGGAATGTATTACTAATGAGATACCACATTTACTTTTCAAAAAGTGAAATGATTATATTCCCTGTGTCTTCTAGTGGTCGATAGAAATTAGATAGGCATCATTATTGACTCTGTCAATTCTATAGAGGTCATGCCTTCTTCTTTAGTACAGTATTTACATTTATGGCTGAAAAACTCGTCTAGCCAACTACAGATCCTCTTTTGTGTAAATTCACTATTGTCCATCTTATTTGATCTTACTTGGTCATACCATTTTTCAAATTTTTGTTTTCCATGTGGTATCTTTCCAGAGGTATATATGCACATATTTACACTAGTGTGATATATCCACCGGTGTTCCTCGTCTGTTGCTATACATTTGTTAAGCTCCTCGAATGATATTTTGTATCCGAGGCTTCTTACATGGCTTATGTTATTGGGAAAGCTTCCTCTTTTATTACTTCCTTCTTTTCTTCCTTGACTCTGAGTATATTTCTTGCTGTCCCAAGTCAAATTAAATGAATTTGAGAATAAAATTTTTCCTTAATTACTTCAGCAATAATAGAATAACACCTTAAAAAGATATGTTGTTGTTTTACTATTCCAAAGTAAGAATTTAAAGCTTCCTTAACTGCCATTGGTAGCAATTTTATTTCTCCTAAATCAGCTGAGGGGTATATAAATCCAAAGCTGAACAGAGTCGCTGTCATCTCCAGTTATGCTCCAGGCATGATGATATATTTGTTTATTTGGTAGTGGGAAATAGTACTCATGTACTTGATTTGAAAGCACTGGTTTGCTTTTCCCACATCCACTGGTGGCTTAATTGAAAAATACTACAAATTTGAAAGAAGCAATAGTCCCTCAGTTTGCATATTTTTCCAAATCCTTTACCTTTATGGCGTGAAAATTGCCTGTGAACTCAACCAAATCATTAAATGCAAAATTGAATGGTTATCATAACGAGCTTCAGAAACTTACATTATAAATCACTAGACACAGGACACAGGTATTAACATCGAAAATATTTTCAAAGGATGACTAATTCACAAGCATAAACCTAAATGCTGTTCTATAAGAGCACCATCAGACATTGAGGAATAAGAAAAAAAAACTCCCACACTTCATTGAAACTTGACAAAGTAAAGTATTCCCTTACGTCAATCCCTTGATAGGCAGTTTGGTATGTATAAAAACATCATATAATTATTTATTCAGAATTGCAATGATTCATGGGTACAAAAATATTGAAACCGTGACTTTTTTTTATCTCCACTGAACTGATTTCAACAATCTAAGCACAAATTTTAACGATTTACTGTGGTTCTTACTACGACCATGATACAATTTAAGATTCAAGCAAGATAAGAAACCTTCATATCAATCTTAATATATTCAAAATGTTGCTGATAAATCCTTGAAAACCCAACATACAGCTAAATGATAAACCGAATTCAATAATCTAGGGGCAACATTAGACGAATTGCGATGCACAAATCATCCATATACCACATGCCATGACCATGATATATTCAGGCACAATAAGACACCTCCATCTCAATATTCATAATTCCCCATAACAACTCGAAAACCCAATATGCAGCCAAATCAAGCACAACAAAAAAGGGGGAGAAGTGGGGAATGAAATTGAAAAATTGAAAATTTCAAACAAGCAACCGAATTCAGCGTCCCAAGGATAGCGGAAAGTGGGACCCACCTGACGCCACCACCGCTGAAGAGCGAATTGGAATCCTTGGAGGAAATCACAGGTTTTGGCGCCGGTGGCTGTGCTGCCTTATCAGCATCGGCGGGAGGCGGAGCGGAGGCAGAATGGGATGAAGAATCTGTGGCATTGGAAGAGGAGGAAGGTGAGGCAGAATCTGTGGAGGCCGAAACAGTGGGAGGAGCAGGAGGAGGGTCCGTATCTGTGATCATTCTGCCATTTCAGTGTCAGCGAGAGTACCTTTCCTTTGAATTCTTCGGCCTTCCCGTTTTGCTTTGTTCTTCCGACCTCCACTGGGTTTTGATCTCGTTTATTTCGCTCATTTTGTCTCCCTTGTCGTTTTTTGCAAAGTGTAAATTATACTATACTTCTTTTTATTAAGTTAAAAATAATTTTTCCCTTCAAAATTTTCCTATAGAAAGTATCGGAGATTTTTTTTCAGATTAATATTATATTATAAATGTATAAAAAATAATCCTAAAAAATTAATATTAATAGTTAAAAAATTGACGTTAATTAATAACATTTTTAATAATTCTTTTTTTATACTTTTGAGATAATATTAATATACAAAATATTTTGAATACTCGTAATTACTGTGCAACATTTTTTTAGACAAAATTGGAGTTTGATTACTTTTCATCTTGGAATATCAATTTTTACCCTTTTTCCATAATAAAAAATTATTTTATTCTAGTAATTTAATAAAATTACTTTAAAATAAATTTAATTTTTTTTAAGTTTTTAGCAATAGAATATTATAATTTAACGCATAATATTGGATCATAAATACATGAAGGAAAATAAAGAGAATATTTAAAGATATTATTGAGGAGAACATGTGAATTAATAATTTATATAAATATTTGATTGTTTGTTTATATAATTTATAAAATTTAGATTTTATATTGATATTGGTTTGTTATTAAACATATATATAATTAAATATATTTCTTCTAGATAATGTAATATATACATATAGGGTCAATAACATTATTTCTAAGTTATATGAATCTGTTATATTTTCCCCTTACTATATAATAGAGAAGAGAAATAACAACTTAAAATTTTATCAAGTATTGAGTACTAACTTTTATAACATTTATAATTTTTTGAAATATGAAAAAAAAATAAGATAATAAAAAATTGTTGAGGAAAAAGAAAATTTCACAAAACCTAATAAACCATGTGTAAAGAATTTTTTTGACCAAAATATTTGTGAAAAGAATTGAAAGAATAAAAAATATAAGAAGTAAACTTAAAAAGGAAGATAATATTCATGATTTGTTTTGTAAATAATTCAATTTAATAAATCTTTTATATTTTATACTGATTAATAATAATTTATCATTAGTTATATTAAAAATTGTGGTTACTTTAAAATCCGTTTTATTAATGATAAATTATGGTTACTTTAAATTGTGGTTATTTTAAAACTTTTAAATCTTTACACATGGTTTATTAGGTTTTGTGAAATTTTCTTTTTCCTCAACAATTTTTTATTATCTCATTCTTTTCATATTTCAAAAAGTTATAAATGTTATAAAAGTTAATACTCAATACTTGATAAAATTTTATGTTGTTATTTCTCTTCTCTATTATATAATAAGGGGAAAATATAACAGATTCATATAACTTAGAAATAATGTTATTGACCCTATATGTATATATTACATTATTTAGAAGAAATATATTTAATTATATATATGTTTAATAACAAACCAATATCAATATAAAATTTAAATTTTATAAAATTATGGATTCTTAAATAGCTGGCACTATTCAACCCGGCAACTTCTATGTTAATTATACTTCTATACATTTAATTAGATTCTGTACAAATTTTTTTTTTAAAAAAAATTATCAATATTTCTCTAGATATTTACATAGTTATAATTGTATAATAAATATTAAAAAGACCGTGTAATTCATTATTAGCATTTAATCTATAAGGAATAAAGATTTTTATGCAATATGTTTATAGATTGATTATTTTATATTCTAATTATTTTCACCAATAATCCCTTTTAAGATTATATATTTAATTATCATAAATCATTAAACTTAAGTAAAAGTTTTAAAGACATTAGTTAAATAATTTATATCAGATAAGATACCAGTTCTAATATATGAAATAATTTATAACTTATCTTTATGAATATTATATTATTTTAATTTTTTTACCAATCATATCACTTTAGTTGATATGGAGAAATCTATATATAAGAGGTTCTATAAAAGAAAAGTCACATCATATCTAAATCTTAGAGTGAAGATTTGGACTTTGTGCACCCATTTTTGTGAATGGACAATTCAAAAGTATAATTAAGTTTATTTAAAAACAAAAATAATTATATCAAGTCAGGTTAGTGTAAGTAGAAGAGATTTTGTTACTTATTCAAACCACAAACCATGTGTCCTTAATATCTCCAAGTTATTGTTGAATCAATCGCATGTATGTTAATATATTTAAAAAATAATAAAATATACATCGTATACTTTTTATTTGCATATATGCTACAGTTAATGGAGGCTATATTCAAGGTTTAATAAAATTTAATTCATATTCACTAATTTCAATTTGGGAGTCATAAATTTTCAAGATAAATGATTTATCTTTTTCAATAAACCTAAATATTTTTATGAATTATATAATTGTATATTCTATTCTTTAATTATCTCATTTCTTGAAGAAAAATCAAATCACATATATGTTAAAATAATTACAAAATTAATAAATTATGATTCATGTAATTTTTATTTGCAAATGTGCTAATCCAAGGCGGGCTATATTCAAGGTTTAATAAAAAAAATTATACTCACTAGTTTGAGTGAATTCAAGATAAAAGATTTATCATTTTTTTCTATTTACATAAGTAATTTTTGTGAATTATATGGTTATATATTTTATTCCTTAATTATCTAATTTCTTGTTTATATTAATTAATTATTCCTATGTATAAATTCATAAACTAATATTTTTTCCAAAATAAACATCCTAATTTCAAATCTATATTAAAATCATGACATCTATCCAAGAAAACAATGAAGATTATTTTAACATCAATTTTATAGTTATTCCTATTATGATTTTGGCTAATATAGAACTTTATGGATATTCAAAATTTTTCCTCGTATTTGAATCTCCTTTCTTGTTTTTTGGGTAATTATGATTTTCCATGTCTAAAGTCAATATGGTGTTTCATAGGTTGAAGACTTCCAGAAAAAAACTAAAAAGCTTAATATTTAGATCAATTAAATAATGACTAATATCACATTTAAATTAAAGAAAATATCTGCCAGGATTTAATTTAATTTTTTAAGATCGATAAATTATTAATCATTAATTAATTGAAGACTCTATAGACTTAAAAAGGTGATAAAATAATTGTGCTAAGGGCTTTTTACTCCTACCGATTTCGAGGAAAGTTTAAGAAAAAAATTGAATTAAACTTAAAAAATTTAGAAAAGTGGAGTTAGAAGTTTTTAATAAATATTTTTATTTTTTAACTTATATTTTATTTTTATTAAAATTTTATAATTACATTTCTTTAATTTTTTAAAATTAAACTCAGAATATTTTTCTCCTCTTCCTTCCAAATGCCTTACATTGACTAGTCTCTAAAGTATTGTTTGTTTGGGTTGTATTTGGAGGGGAGGCGTGTGGTGTGTTTGCCGTACTTCTATTTTTTTTAATTTAATTAAGGATATTTCTAAACCAATTCAGCTAATATTTCTCAAAGTTTAAAGTATAAATAAATTTCACTTCTCATAATAAATACATTTATGAAGTTTTCAATTTGTGTTTTCCCTCATATATAAGTGAGGCCGCTTATCATATAAACCCAATAACTTGTTGGTCATCCTCCTATTTCTCAAATTCGTGTTTTCCAAAAGTTGGTGACCCTTCAATTACTTTGCATTACAAAATTATTGATTTTAATAACAATTATTACAATATCATAAAATAATTTGGAAAATATTAAATAATTTCCACTAGAAAGTAAAAGGAAATTGAAACTGGAATTGTTTAGAAAAGCGAAAATAAGTAAAGACAAATTGTGTATACTCAACACTATTTTTTGATATTTTTCATTAAAATTGTATTAGATATTAAAAGAAAGGAGGAAAATAATAAAAAACAATATTTAGAACTAGTTCCTTGTATTTCTTATGCTAAATTTTCCAATCACATATAGTTACGTGTCTTATTTTTAAAATATGATCATTTAATTATGAACCCACATGAAACAAATAAGATAAATGATCATACGTAATTAGAGAATTTGACAAAAGGGATATAATGAATTTGATTTAAGTTTTATCCAATAGTAATTTTTTTCAGAATTATCCAACAATAAATTAGATTATTAGAAATGAGAATAAGATGATGATAATTGATAGATTGATAGATTGAAAGATAAATTAAGAAAAAAGGAGTTCAATGCTAAGAGTTAAAGTGAAATAGCGTTTGACAGTTACAAAGAGATAATGTGAAGTTTTAAAATTTTAAAATTATAGAAAAATTTAGGAACAATATGATGTGGCTTTCTAACATTGCAATATTCTATAAAATGATTAGCTCATCATCAATAATAAATTTTTATTTAATCACAACTTTTTGTAAAAGTATAATTTATGTACCTAATGATAGATTATATATTTGTAATTAATATATAATTATAATATATATAATTATGTATTTGTAATGATAAATCATTATTAATCAGTATAAAATATAAATTTTTTAGTAAATTGAAAAATTATCTACAAATGATGAGTATTACCATCCTTTTCAAGCTTTACTTATTATATTTTATTCTTTGAATTCTTTTCACATATTTTATTACGTTTTGTCAAATTTTCTTTTTCCTCAACAATTTTGTTTTTATTGTCTCATATTTTTCATATGTCAAAAAGTTATAAATGTTATAAAAATAAATATTACAGTATGGGGAAAATATAATCAATTGGTATAGCATTTATTGAAAATATTGTTGTTGGGCGCATATTTATCTATTACAATATCTAGATGAAATATATTTATATAATTATATATATTTAATAATAACCCAATATCATATCAATGTAAAATCTAAAGCTTATAAAATTCTGAATTATTAAATATATATCTCACAAACATTTATTTTTAATTATGTTATTCCGTTTCTATATATTTAATTGGATTATAACATTTTTTTCTTAATATTTTTTTAGATATTTTCATAGTTGTGATTGTATAATACATATTAGAAAGATCCTGTAATTTATGTTTAGCATTTTATCTATAAAGAACAAAGATTTTTATGCAATATGGTTACATATTTATTATTTTATATTTCAATTATTTTTACCAATAATCGACTATATATTTAATTAATTTTAAGTAAAAGTTTCAAATACTTTAGTAAGATAATTTATGTAAGATAAGATATCAAATCCAACATATAGGATAATTCTCAACTCATCTTTGTGAATATCATATTATTTTAGTTTTTTGACCAATTATATCACTTTAGTTAATCTTGAGAAGTATACAAATAAAGAATTCTATAGGAGAGAAATCACACCATACCTAAAGCATTGAGTGAAGGCTTGGACTTTGTACAACGTTGGGTAAGCTTCTAAATTTTATGCTGATTAACACAACTCAATATGTTTATCTTCCTACCTTGTAAATTTAAAAGATTTCATGTAATATTTCAGACTAATTTTAAATATTTTTTAATTATTTTTCATAATATACCTTGATAAATGGACAATTAAAAAATATAATCAAGTTTATATGTAAACAAAAGAATTATATCAAGCCAGGATACCATAAGTGGTAAAGATTCTCGATATTTATCTTATTAGAACCGTGTGCCCTTAATATTTCCATGTTATTGTTGAATCAATCACATGTATGTTGAGATATTTGAAAAATTGATAAAATAAACATCATGTACTTTTTATTTGTATATGCTAGATTCAAATGAGTCTATAAAAATTAGTTCTTATTCATTAATTTGAGTGACAAATTTTCAATATAACATATTTACCTTAATATTCAAGGTTTAATAAAAAAATAATTGATACTCACTAGTTTGATAAAAAAAATAAGCCACTGAAGATTATTTTAATATCAATTTTATAATTATTTCAGTTGTGATTTTGCTTGATATGAAACTTTATAGATATTCAAGATCTTTTTTTTTTTTCATATTTGAGCATCTTTTCTTTATATCTTGTGAATAACTATGACAAGTTATTCTAAGATTTCTTTATAGGAATTTATCCAACTATCTCAACGAGGATGACTTTCAATCTTTAGCATTCAAATAATCATATTTTATTATCGAGAGACACTGACATACTACTTTTGAATCTACCAATCCTAGCACAATAACTATACTTATAGATCTACCAATAATCTATGAAGAAAATAAACATATAATTGGGATTGGTGATGAAGGTCTTGTGTTAACAAAGCCATATATCAATTTATACAACAATTATCTATAGTTTCAACTTTAGATAAGGCTATGACATCACTCAAGAAATTGGAAATTTCTAACAAAGAAATAAAGACAAACATGTGTAGCATTTGTTTAGAAAATTTTGAAGATATTGCAGATGTTTCAGCAAGGCCATATGACCACTTTTATCACCATAACTATATTGTAATATGGCTCAAAACAAATCATATATGTCCATTGTGTGGCTTTGAAATGCCAATAGAATAATTTTATGTATTATACATATTATATTGTACGTTAATATTCTTATCATAGAATTTATCATTTAGATATACTACAAAAAAATTTGACTTTTAGCAGTGACTTGCTGAAGACCTTTTGTGGCGATTTTTTGTCGTCATCAAATTGTCGCCTACGAGACTATCATCTATAAGCATTGACAACGACAATTGAACAGCGCTATTGAATGTCAATAATTAGCGTCAAAATGTCACTGCTAAAAGTTCAATAGAAGTAGTCAAAATGAAAGTCATCACCAAAGACAAAGCAAAGGCGGTGACAAATGTCGCCACTTAAAGTTGAATCGGCGACGATACGGAAGGTCACTACCTAAAAGGGAATCAGTGGCAATTTAAATTGTCACCGTCTAAAGTGGAATTAGCGGCGACTTAAAATGTCGCCGCTAAAAGTCAATAGTTACTTTTAAATTTTTTTTTCTAATTTTTCTTGAATGAAAACCTAAAATGTGCTAATAAATATAAAAATAAAATAATAAATAACTGAGGGAATTAAAATCTAATAACATTAATGAATAATTCATCATCATCCTTTAAAATATCAGAATACTTTAATTACTTAAACATATTTAAAGATAAAACAAAATTATTTAGTTGAAACATAAACAAAATTGATTCATTAATCTTTACTCGAATTGCTTACGCTTTTCTTCCATCTTTACACTCTACTACTATTTTTCTCTCTCCTCTTAAAATTTTTCTCAACAACAAGACGAAGATTTAGAGATTGATGCTCAGATGACCTCAAATAAAATATTGGCGAGTGTTCTTGGTAAGAGGTCAAGGTATATAAGAGGGAAAGGATATGAAGCGGAGCCTTTAATGAAGAGAAATCACCCTTAATTTAGTAAAAGTTTAGTTGTGCAAAGTGTGCGTACCTAATTGTAAGAAGAGTTTGATAAAAAAAAAGGAAAAATTAAGACAGAAATCATGCACAGTAAAGAATCCACAACAAAATCTAGGAGATATACTTAAATACTGCCTTTTCGACCACTTCAAACTACAAGTAGCGACCTTGAACCAGATTTTCTCATCATCAATATGCCTCCCCCTTGACACACACAAAAAGTAAAGTGCATGAGTTCCTTCTTTCAAAGCATCTTTTATGTATGACACTGCATCGTATTGCTGAACAAAAATAGGCACAAAGTAAATATATATGTCAAACCTGCAAGAAAAAGGCATTGTGATAGCCAACTCCTGTCAGCAATAGAAAGGAATAAGTCAAACAAGGGCAATTAAACTCTTAATACTCACCCATGGCCACCACACGTTCAGTTTCTTACACAATTCAGTCACTTACACATTTCTCTTAAAGAAATATGCATTAACATTATTAGTGGGTATCACCTACCTTTAGAAGAACCTCCACTTGCAGAGGATTTTCTAGCACAAGGGCTGTCAATTTCTCGCCGCTCCCGCCTCCTACAGTCCCCATTATCTAACTGGCGGCCTTGCTAACAGCAACTGCAATTTTGTAGGGCAAAAGGTAGGGTTTAGAAAGAGAAATCGAGCGCAGGGTGGGCAATTGAAAACTCGAAACGTTCGATGGAGGTAAAATTAGATAATGGGGCGCCTTCTAGCCTAAATTTTTGTCTTATTTTTTTTGGTTCCCACCTAATTCACTGCCAAGGAATGAACCACAGAAGCACAACTAAGATGGTAATTTTTGTCTTATTTTAAGTCCCCAAAATACATAAAATAAGTAATCCCTCCCTTAATTTAAGATACTATTGATTTTTTTTGTATATTAAAAAAATTAAATAAATTAAAATAATTATGATTAAATATATCCTTTCAAGACAAATTCATATTATATACTCATTAATTTATCTAAATTAATCAATTAACTCATATATTAGTTATAATTAATTATTTAATTTTTTTAATTTATCTAAAAAATCAATCAAGTTTTATATTAACAAATTTATTTGGTTACCTTAATCTATTTATAAGGTGCATTATTTTTCTCTCATACATTTAATTTACATTATCCCTCTCATTCTATCTCTCTCACACATACACACATAATATGTATATATGTATGTATCTACGTATGTATATACACGTATGTATGTAGGAATGTTCAAGGGATCCCCTATGATTAATTACAATCCTACCCCACTCTCTAACACACATACTATATATATATATATATATATGCATTTTACTTTCTATTCTTTCTCCCTATTTCTCATACCCACACATCTCCCTCTCTCTATCTCCCCCACATCATCCCTAACATATATAAGCTAATTCTCATACTTATTGATATACAATTATAATATATTTTTTATATATACGCTCTTGCTTCATCTCATTTTTTCACACATACTACATTATTATCTATATAATCTATTATTATTATAATAACATGTAAAATTCTTTTATTTATTATTTAAAAGTGATATTATTCAATAATTTTATTCCATATATTAGATAGTTATTTTTTGTAGTGATATTTGTTGCTAAAATCTTCTTTTAGTTTTTTAGATTTAATTAATTTTTACTTGATTATAGTGAGCTAAATCATATATTTAATGATATATATTCTATCCAATCCTCCCAATTTTTTTTTTAATTTAATCAAGAGTATTTTCAAACCATTTTACATTTGATATTAATCCATTTGGAAACTTACAGCATAAAAAAATTTCACATCTTATAATAAATATATTTTTTAAAATTTAAATTTATATTCTCTCCCTATATTTTTCAAAAGATGGGACTTTCAATTCCTTTGCGTTACAAAATTATTGATTTTAATAACAATCTTTATATATAAAATAGCAGGGCTTAAAGCTGATCATACAGTGCGCCACGTGAACAAGCCTTCCTTTAAGCGTTATTAATAATATTAATGTTAGTTAATTAATTAATGGTGGTATTTCACCATACGTTCCCGGTGGCACGTTGCTATGGGGGGGTCGCGAGTGTGTTGGCCAAGGACCCACGTAACCTGGATCGTGTTGGGAGCAATGAGTTTGGCGGCGGTTATCTTTGTCAGTGCCGATTGTAATGGCGCTAATGGGCACAAGTTGGTTATGGGCCGTGGGTGGGGCTAGCGGGTGTGGTTGTTGGGTATAAATATACACACGCACACAAAAGAAAGTCTTCTTTGGAGACTCTTGTGCATCCCCATGCATCCAAGGTAAGAAACTTCCTTTTCCTCATGAAAATGGAGTTCATTTTTGGAGGAAGCTCCCCAAGTTCTAAAGTTTTCATATTTTGTTCATTTTATCAGCACTTATCATTGGCTTCTCTACGCTTCTAGTTTATAATATATTTAGGATCTCAAAACATTCACTGATGACATATAATGCGGTCCAAGAGTAGAATGGGCCTTAAATGCATTTTCAGTTGTTTTAGAGTCATTTTCTTTTTTCCCCTTTTGATCAATCATAAGGCTAAGTTCTCCATTACGAATAATTTACAGTGACATTTAAATCTGTGATGCTCGACAGATACAGATGTATGGATTGGATCAAATTGTTTTTTGGAGAGAATTAGAGAGTTCCCATGAAGGAGAATTTATTATAAAAAATTATGTAAAATTATCAAATAATTAAATAATCCTAAGAGATTTAGAGATAATAAATTTAATTTGTACAATTATCAAACTATCATTATACACATATGATAAGTTTTGAGCACATAATAAGGACTTAAAGTAACACAAATAACAACTTAGGGCATATCATGATAACTTAAAGTGTCACAATTAACAACTAGAAACATGCGATAACAACCCCTAGTTATTATTTGTGCCATATTAAGTTGTTACCGTATTCCCTAATTGTTATTTGTGCCACTTTGAGTGGTAATCATTTGCCTCCTTCTAATTATTATTTGTGTCACTTTAAATTGTTATCGCATACTCAAAAATTTATCATTTATACATAATGGTAACTTGTTGCACAACTTGAATTTATTATCTCAAGGTAGGCCCTTATGACTATTTAATTATTTAATAATTTTATAAAACAATTTTATAATAAATTCTGGGACCTCTAAATAATTCTTCCTTCTTTTTTTCCTTCTTCAATAACATGTTTCTACTATAGACTACAAGATGCAATCCGGAAGAAACTTTGTTAGATAAAATGAAGGTATTACAAGCTTGAAAATGCTGTATTCCGGGAGAAATACTACTCATAGCTAGCCTCCAAGGAACAACATAGAAGCAAAGTCTGTTTTGTCTTCTGCTTTTTATGAACTTATGTGCTTTCTTTCTTTTACAAGTTCTCTATCTCATTGAGATTATCCCCTTTGGTTAATTAATTACATTTGTTCTTTCTCTTCCTGTTAAAGTTTGCTACTACGATGCAGTACTTGTCAAGAATCTGCAGCTATTTCTAAATTCATTCCTGCATGCACCTCTCACCTATCTATCTGTATTACTCCTCCAGTCACTTAATTAAAAAGTTTATCTTTATCTTAAATATAAGATATATTTATATTATCCAACCCAAATCTTGTAACTCCATCTTATAGAAAGTCTATTTTCTGAACCTTTTTTGACCAGTTCTGATTTATGCTTTGATCAGATTTTTTTGCCTTTTGTTTTGCTTATGGTGATCAGTATAAGCTATTGTATGGTTTTATCGACACATTCCTACAACATCTAAGCCTGCATCATTGAAGCATCCTCCTCCCACATTATTTTTCTGACTCTTACCTTTTAGCTACTCACTATCTGCATTTTTCAGTTATGAATCAGGTTCTATTGCAGGTTGTGAATGTCATAAGGTGGATATTAATCAAAGCTGTATTTTCCCCACATTCAGTATGGGTTTTTCATTTCACTCCTACAAGATCCAATAGTATAACATTCCTGCTGTCTTGATAGCTATCCTTCACAAAGCCATGATTGAATAAAGGCATCATATTTGAAGTAGGCAGAACCCTTATCTGTAGGCTGATGGATCATTCTGCAGGACTTCAATGACTTTTGACTCTTGCAGTAGATAGGGATATGACAAAGTTGCAATTAAATGTAGTTTATTAATAATAGTAAGACAAAATGATATAAGCCTATTTTAATATGGGGCAAAAGTCTGCTTTGTGCTCTTGTAATGGAATTTAATTTATAATGTGGTATTATGATAATAGATCAACTGGCTTCATCTATACTTTGAACCAATGAATTTCACTGCTAAAATGGAAGAAATGTCTTGCAACCAAAAATAATATTATCGTAATGCCACATAATGCATAACGAAGAACACCGTCTATGCTGTACCTAAAATATTCAAACATAACATATGAAGACATTTGTTTGATTGCTTCACCATCAGGTTTGTGGAATCTCTTTTACCACCGTCCTAGATGAAAGGCATTCATTAACATAATGAAATGCACATTTTCATGTTTCACACTTGAAAATTTATTTTCACAGGAACTATTTCTTGGTAGGCAATAAGTTCTATGCCAAATCTTTATCCCTTTTTTTTTATCATGAAACATAATTCCATAATACTTATAATACGCATGATCAAATTAGAACTTTAAAGTCAACGTAATTAGCAGTTACACAGCACAAATAGTTAAGTGTTTTACTAAAGTAAAATATGCAAACTACACACAAGTGAGGTCATCCCTGATGGTTATACAGTCTAATGGCTGCATCCTTCTTGCAGACCTTTGCAATGCCTGCACCATCCTTATTGTAGAGCATCTGATTCAATATTCGCATAACGACAAACCCATCATTTCAAAATTTTCCTTTACCAGGTCTTAAGTCAATGGTCCGAACGAAACCCAATGTAAAATTGACTAAATCCCTCATTCTTATATATTGCACTGCAACTATGAAGTTTTTTTTTTTTTGTTACTGACTTAATATTCTTGAGCCAGAAAATATTGAATTTCATGTTATGATCATATTTTTTGTTGCTAATACTATGACTCCTAAATGATTTTCTATCTTGAGATAGTTTATTTTCTTGGCTGCATTTATGTATGCAGGGACCTAGACGTAATTTATTAATTGGAGAGGAATTAGTGAAAGGAACCAAAGGACAAGAATTATTATCTCATAGATTGTGATCTCTAGAGTTCTAGAATTGTGATTTATGATTATATTGAGATATATTTCGGTTGTTGTGTAGTGAGACTAAAATTTGGATCATTGTATTGCACTCTAATTCATTGATTGAGTTTATATGACCTACGGTTATTTTGATTCTCTCAATTCATGTGTTTGAATCTCTAAATTGACCAATTAGGTTGCTAATATTGTTGATTAGGAGTGGATAATACCTTTTATAATTTATGATTCATATTAGGAAGAGATGTATTTGATTGATTAGAGTTATTCAAGGTGGCTATATAATTCTAGTTGATTATATTCATTGTTAGCTTAATAAAGGAATGAAATTCTCTTAAAATTGGAACTAGGAGAGCTTGTGGATTTGACCATCAAGGATGTTCATTACCATTGCATTTGTCCATTCACTCTTTCACACTTATAATTTGGAAAAGATACAAATACATAGCTTAGTTCATAATTATAGATGCTTCATTCACACCCCTAAACAATTAGTGAACTTGTTAATTTGCACTTGATTGTTGAGTAGTGTAATCAGTTCCTTGACGAAATCGACACTAGGTTTGTTGCTCTACATGGCATTATAGCTTAGTTATTTGTTTGAATTTGCCCCCATGACACGGCTCTTTCAAATCCCTTGGTAGGCTAAACCATAATGTGGAAATTTGTCTACATGCATATTCGAATCAAGTTGTCGAGAATGTAAACCTATCTTTTATTGCCAGTAAATTGGTTAAAGATTTTGAAACAAGCTTTTGAAAATATGATTTTAGCACATAATAGCTGTGAAGAAGTTGAAAAATATCACGTTATAATAGATGTTGATTAGGCATTCAAATAGGTGATACTGTGATAGAGATGGTTTCAAAAAAGATATTATATATGGGTTACATTTGAGGTCACAATATCTTAGAATTATACCTTAAACTATGTTTACTAAAGTGAACAAAAAAGTGCATCTGCATTTTAGTTGGCAAAAACAGTTAAAAAAGTAAATAAGATGGCAGTAAATGACAGGAAAATGGTGGTTGAGCAAAAAAGTTATTGATTTTGGAAGAACTTTTTTGTAAGGTATTAATGTAATATGCCTTTCACTTGTTATAGACAAAGAAAGGCAAAATAATGCATGAGTCACTCAATGCATCAATAGTGTAGCTGCTACAATTCAACATTCATAATCATATATGGCAGAATGCATATTAAAAGTTCTCATCTTGGGATGAGAGTTATTGTTCTTCTATTTGCTCTTGTGTTTGTATATATAGTATGAATGTATAATGTCAATGTAAACATGTTGTTAACATCTGTGTTGTGTTTTTCATTAGGAAATTGATGTTGTTTTTAAGAGAACATTTGGTTTGAAATGATAATTATGGCAATACATGCTTTTTGAACTAGACAGAATGTGATGGTGTTTTCCATCCTGATTTGTCTCAAAAGGTGGTAGTTTCTAACCACTTTGAACAAGTTACAGTTATAAAATATGGAGGATAAAAATGTGAAGAGTTTAGTCCCCTGTTACTTTTTTTGTCTTTTCTATATCATCACATATTTGGATTATATAGTATGGGGAAAATATATAGGATTCATATAGCTTGAAAATAATGTTATTGGTCCCATGTGTATCTATTACATTATCTAGATGAAATATATTTAACTATATATATATGTTTAATAATAAACCAATATCAATGTAAAATCTAATTTTTATAAAATTATATATTATTAAATTTATAACTTATAAACATCTATTTTAATTTCCCAATGTTTTAATACTCATGGGTTATAAGCTAGCACTATTCAACTCAGCAATTTCTATTTTAATTGTGTTATTCTATTTCTATACATTTCTATCAACAAGAAATGTATCATTTATCAAACAAGCAACCAAATTCAGCGTCCCATGAATAGCGGAAAGTGGGACCCACTCATGCTACCACCGCTGAAGAGCGAATTGGAATCCTTAGAGGAAATCACAGGTTTTGGCGCCGGTGGCTATGCGGCCTGATCAGCATAGACAGAAGGCAGAGCGGAGGTAGAATGGGATGAAGAATCCGTGGCATTGGAAGAGGAGGAAGGTGAGGCAAAATATGTGGAGGCCGAAACAATGGGAGGAGCAAGAGGAGGGTCTGTATCCGTGATCATTCTACCATTTCAGTGTTAGCTAGAGTACCTTTCATTTGAATTCTTTGGCCTTCCCGTTTTGCTTTGTTCTTCGGACCTCCTATGGGGTTTTGGTCTCCTCGTTTATTTCGCTCGTTTTGTCTCCCTTATCGTTTTTGGTAAAGTGTAAATTAGACTATACTTGTAATTTAGTTCTTTTTATTAGGTTAAAAATAATTTTCCCCCTAAAAATTTTCCTATAGAAAGTATCTGAAGATCTTTTGGGATTTATATATTATATTGAAAGGCTTTAAAAAATAGCCAAACTTAATGTAAGAGCTAAAAAATTAATACTGATTATTAATATTTTTAAATAATCAGTTATGATATTACCTTTTTATATTTTTAAGACAATATTAATATAGGAATTTTTTTTTTCAATACATATAACAACTAAGCAAAAATTTTTGAAACAAAATTGGAGTTTGATTAATTTTTCTCCTTGGAATATCAATTTTTACCCTTTTTCCATAATAAAAAAATATTTTATTCTAGTAATTTAATAAAATTACATTAAAGCAAATTTAAATGTTTTAAATTTTTAGCAATAGAATATTACAATTTAACACATAATATTTGATCGTGAGTGAATAGATAGAGGAAAGCAAAGAGAATATTTAAAGATATTATTAAGGAGTACATTTTGATTAATAATTTATACAAATATTTGATTGTTTGTTTACATAACTATTTAATCAAATTAAATTTGAATATTATTGGGTTTAATTAGGAGTAGTTTTCCCATGGATATTTTATGTATTCTCATGTACAGGAACTCAAAATATTGTGCTTGAACACTAAAGCTCCTTTTATTATAATCAATGTTTATTGGCTATTTAAATATTGAAGTGTTGATAGAAAACAATGATATTAGACAATCTATGTAGCATAGTTTATCTAAATCAATGAAAATGCTTCTTGGTATATATAATATAAGTATTATATTTGGTAGCAATTTAAAAATCTAAATTTATTATTAGCCCATGTGTGTGAGTATTGCGCAGTTGCTAGTCTAGTTATTAAAATATCACACACTATATAACATTAAAATTTAAAAAATATTAAATAATATATAGTACTAGAAAGTATAGTGAAATCAAATCAGTATTTTTTTAGAAAAATGAAAAGAAGTAAAGCACACAAATTGTGTTGATACGATGACTTTTTATTAAAATTGTATTAGATATTAAAAAAGGAGGAAAATAACGAAGGACAATAATGAAATCAAATATTTAAAACCACACAAAACAAACGAGACAAATGATTATGTAAGATTAAAAAACTTATATAATATGGATATAAGAAACTTAACTTAAGCTTTATCCAATAACGAATTATATTATTATAAATAAAAATAATTATATTATTAGAAATGAAAATAATTATATTATTAGAAATGAAAATAAGAAGATAAGGGAGAAGATTTAAATATTTTTTATTTTTTTAATAAAAGGAAGTTAAGATTATAAGAGATAAAGTGAGATAGAGTTTGACCGTTCCAGCAATAATATAAAGTTTTAAAGTTTTAAAGTTTCAAAATTATAAAAAAGTTTGCCACAATATGATGTGGCTTTCCAACATTTATATAACTAATGATAAATTCTATTTTGTAATGATAACTTATTATTAATCAGTATAAAATATAAAATTTTTATTAAATTGAATTATCTACAAATATTTTTAAAAAGTTTAATTTTTACTTATTATAATATTTTATTCTTTCAATTCTTTTCCCAAATATTTTGGGTCAAAAAAATTCTTTACACGTATTTTATTTTTCCTCAATTTTTTTTATTTTCTCAATGTTTTTCATATTTGAAAAAGTTATAAATGTTATAAAATTAAGTACTCAATACTTGATAAACTTTAAGTTGTTATTTCTCTTCTGTATTATATAGTATGAGGAAAATATAATATATTCATATAGCTGGAAAATAATGTTGTTGGCCCCATATGTATATATTACATTATCTAAATGAAATATATTTAATTATATATATGTTTAATAATAAACTAATATCAATGTAAAATCTAAAATTTATAAAATTATGCATTATTAAATTTATAACTCAAACATCTATTTTGATTTTGGACCGTTTTAATGCCCCACTCGGATTACAAGATGGCTCTATTCAACTCGGCAACATCTATTTTAATTATATTATTCTGTTTTTATATATTTAATTGGATTCCATACAATTTTTTGATTTTAATTTTCTCAACATTTCTCTAGATATTTCTTTAGTTGTGTTTGTATAATAAATATTAAGAAGATCTTGTAATTCATGTTTAGCATTTAATCTATAAGGAATAAAGATTTTTATGTAATATGGTTGCAAATTGATTATTTTATATTCCAATTATTTTTACCAATAATCACTTTTAAGATTATATATTTAATTATTATAAATCATTAAGTTTAAGTAAAAGTTTAAAATACATTAAGTAAATAATTTATATGAGATAAGATATCAATCCCAATATATGGGATAATTAATAACTTATCTTTATGAATATCATATTATTTTAATTTTTTTGGACCATCATATCACTTTAGTTGATATGAAGAGGTCCAGATTCTATAATAGAGAAATCACATCATACCTAAATCATAGAGTGAAGATTTAGACTTTGTGTAGTGTTTGGTAAGTTTTTTAATCCTATGCTTATTAACCCAACTTATTGAGTTCATCTTCTTACCTTACAAATCTAAAAGATTGCATTGTAATATTGTATAAACGAGTAGCATATATGTTGAAATATTTACAAAATTAGTAAATTGATCTTTTTCACGATAAACTGATATTTTCTCCACAATAATCATCTTAATTTCATATCTATATTAAAATCATGACATTCATCCAAGAAAACACCGAAGATTATTTTAACATCAATTTTAGAGTTATTCCATTGAGATTTTGCCCGATATAAAACTTTATAGATATTCACAATCTCTCCTCATGTTTGAGCCTCCTTTCTTTATACCTTGTGAATAATTACTACAAGATATTCTAGGATTTCTTTGCAGGAATTTATCCAACTATCTCAATGGGATGACTTTCAACAATTAGCATCTCAAATCCTATCTTATTATCGAGAGACACTCCAACATACTACTTTTAAATCTACCAATCCTTGCATAATACCTGTGCTTATAGATTTACCAATAATCTACGAAGAAAATTAAAATATAATTGAGATTGGTGATGAAGATCTTGTATTGATAGAAGCCATAGATCAATCTATGCAACAATTTTCTGTAGTTCTAACTTCGAAAAGGCTATGACATCACTCAAGAAATTAGAATTTTCTAATGAAGAATTAGGGACAAACATGTGTAGCATTTGCTTAGAAAAATTTGAAGAAGATGGTGCATATGTTTCAGCAATGCCATGTGACTACTTTTATCACCATAAGTGTATTGTAACATGGCTCAAAATAAATCATACATGTCCATTGTGTCATTTTGAAATGTCTATAGAATAATTTTATGTATTGTACATTTTCTTGTTATGAAATTCTATTCATTCACGTATTCATTGCTGCAATTTTTTTGTTTTTTGGGTAATTATGCTTTTCCATGTCTAAAGTCAATGTTGTGTTTCACAACTTGAAGACTTCTAAGAAAACTAAAAAGCTTAATATTTAGCTCAATTAAATAATGAATAATTTTGCATTTGAATTAAAGAAAATATCCGCTAGGATTTAATTTAATTGTTTAAGATCGATAAATTATTAACCATTAATTAATTGAAGACTCTATATATTTAGAAATGCGGTAAAATAATTATGCTAAGAGCTTTTTACTCCTACGGATTTGGAGAAAAGTTTAGGAAAAAATTTTGAATTAAATTTAAAAAATTTAGAAAAGTGGAGTTAGAAGTATTTAATTAAATATTCTTATTTTTTTATCTTATATTTTGTTTTTATTAAAATTTTATAATTACAATTCTCTAATTTTTTAAAATTCAATTAAGAATTTTTTTTCTCCTCTTCCCTCCAAATGCACTAGCCTCTAAAGTAATGTTTGAAATGTCTATAAAATAATTTTATGTATTGTACATTTTCTTATTATCAAATTCCATTCACTCATATGAATTTGCTGCAATTTTCTTTTTTATTTGGGTAATTATGTTTTTCCATGCCTAAAGTCAATATTGTGTTTTACAGTTTGAAGACTTGTGTAAAACAACTAAAAAGCTTAATATTTAGCTCAATTAAATAATAGATAATATCACGTTTGAATTAAAGAAAAAATCCTCCAGGATTTAATTTAACTTTTTAAGATTAATAAATTATTAATTATTAATTAATTGAAGACTATATAGACTTAGAAAGTCGAGAAAATAATTATGCTAAGGGCTTTTTGCTCCACCGGATTTGGAGGAAAGTTTAGGAAAGAATTTTCTGAATTAATTTTAAAATATTTAGAAAAGTGGAGTTAGAAGTTTTTAATTAAATTTTCTTATTTTTTATATTATATTTTCCTTTTATTAAAATGTTATACTTACAGCTCTCTAATTTTTTAAAATTAAACTTAGAAATTTTTTTTGTCCTCTTACCTCCAAATTCCTTACACTGACTAGCCTATAAATTATTGTTTATTTGGGTTGTTTTTGGATGGGAGGGGTGTGGTGTGTTTACCATCCTCTCTCTTTTTTTTTTAATTTAATTAAGAATATTTCTAAACCAATTCAGATAATATCTATCAAAGTTTAGAATATAGATGATTTTCACTTCTTATAATAAATACGCTTCTGAAGTTTTGAATTTGTGTTTTTCCTTATATATAAGTGATGCCGCTTATCATATAAATCCAATAAATTGTTGATCACCCTCTTATTTCTCAAATTAGTGTTTTCCAAAAGGTGGTGACCTTTCAATTACCTTGCATTACAAAATTATTGATTTTAATAACAATTATTACAATATCATACAATAATTTGGAAAATATTAAAGTAAAATGAAATTGAAACTGGAATTTTTAAGAAAAGGGAAAAGAAGTAAAGACAAATTGTGTAGACTCAACACTATTTTATGATATTTTTCATTAAAATTTTATTAGATATTAAAAGAAAGGAGGAAAATAATAAATGACAATATTTAGAACATGTCCCTTGTATTTATTATGCTACATTTCCCAATCACATATAGTCACGTGTCTTATTTTTAAAATATGATCATTTAATTATGAACCCACATGAAACAAATAAGACAAATGATCACATTTAAGTAGAGAATTTGGCATAAGGGATATAATGAATTTGATTTAAGTTTTATCTAATAATAATTTTTTTTCAGAATTATCCAATAATAAATCAGATTATTAGAAATGAGAATAAGATGATGATAATTGATAAAGACGGTTGAAAGATAAATTAAAAAAAGAGGAGTTCACATGCTAAGAGATAAAGTGAAATAGTATTTGACGGTTATAAAGAGATATTGTGAAGTTTTAAAATTTTAAAATTATAGAAAAGTTTATGAAAAATTTGATGTGGCTTTCTAATATTGTAATATTTTAAGTTGTTCTCTCTCTCTTACTCTTTTGTATTATAGTATAGAGAAAATATAACATATTCATATAGTTATTATTAAAAATATTATTGTTGGGCCCATATTTATCTATTACAATATCTAGATGAAATATATTTATATATATCTTTAATAATAAACCAATATCTTTTTTTAAAAAAACACAATAAACCAATATCATATTAATGTAAAATTTAAAGTTTATAAAATTTTGCATTATTAAATACATAACTCATAAACATCTATTTTTAATTGTGTTATTATGTTTCTAGATATTTAATTAGATTTTGTACAACTTTTTTTTATTAACATTTCTTTAGATATTTTCATAGTTGTGATTGTATAATAAATATTAGAAAGATCATGTAATTCATGTTTAGTATTTTATCTATAAGGAATGAAGATTTTTATGCAATATGGTTACATATTTATTTTATATTCCAATTATTTTTACCAATAATCACTTTTAAGATTATATATTTAATTAATTTAAATAGTTAATTTTAGGAAAAAATATAAGAAAAGCCCATATGAATTTGAAAATGATAATTTGGGCATCTGAATATCTAAAATAGCAAATTGGATAGGAGGCCGAATATGTCTTTTATAAATTTGGATGAAAATACTAAATGAAGAATATATCAAACTAAGTAAGTAGGTCATTTACTACTTAATACTCTATGGAAAAAAGTTAGGCGCAATTAGTTAGGTTATTTATTATTAATCGAATATGATTTATAACTTTAGTAATGATTTTGATAACTTTAACTAAGACATTTAATACTTAAAAAAAGTTATTTTCAATGAGTTGGGCCATTTACTATTCCTCTAATAGGATTTACAACTTCAGTAACAATTTTAATAACTTGAGCTAAAAAATTTAGAACTTTGTAACAAGTAATTGATCTTACTTTCATATTTGCAATTCCTGTAATGACATTTATAACTTCGGTAATAATTTTGACAACTTGAGTTAAGACATATGCAAATCCGTGGAAAAACTTTTAACCTTGATTAAATCAAAACATTTACTACTTTGCATCATGAAGTCCGTGTTGTGGCCATCTTGTAAAGTGTTGAATAATGATTATTAGGGGTGTAAGATTGTGACGAATACTTTGTTTGTAAACCTCATTAGACGAGTTTCAAACCTCATTGCATTAGTTGTAAATCTCATTAGTCAAGTTGTAAATCCTATTATAAAAGTTGTAAACCCCATTGGAGGACTTGCAAACCTCATTAGACAAGTTATAAACCCCATTATAGGACTTGTAAACCTCATTAGACGAGTTACAAATCCCATTATGGAAGTTGCAAATCATATTGTAGAAGTTGCAAACCTCATTACACAAGTTGCAAACCTCATTACGGAAGTTGCAAACCCTATTGCATGAGTTGCAAACCTCATTAGACGAGTTGAAAAACCATTGTGGAAGTTATAAACCCCATTAGAGGACTTGCAAACCTCATCAGACGAGTTGTAAACCCTATTGTGGAAGTTGCAAACCCTATTACAAGAGTTATAAACCTCATTAGATGAGTTATAAACTCTATTATACTAGTTGCAAACCTCATTATACTAGTTGCAAACCCCATTGCATTAGTTGTAAACCTCATTAGACGAGTTACAAATCCTATTGTAGAAGTTGTAAACCCCATTAGACTAGTTGCAAGTACAAGACTTGCAAACCTCATTAGATGAGTTGCTAATGTCATTATTGAAGTTGCAAACCCAGAGGCAATATATTGCAATTCTATTGTTGTAAATGTGAAAGGGAAAATATGTACATAGTCATTACAAAATATAATAGTAGTCATTACAAAGTTTAACAAACAACAATGGAGAAATATAGTGGGAAGAGTTACAGGATAAGACACCTTAGTAATTCGCAAGTGACATTTATTTTCAAAGCCATACAATAGAAAAGTGGAGAAAGATAATAATAATTGAAAGACTAAACAAATATACACTCTTCCTATTTTGAATGTTTTTATGTTGGTTGTTGCATTTGTAGAGTAAGCATACAAGGAAAAGGAAAAATGCTAACATCCATATAGAAGTTCCACACTTATCCTCTACTATAATTTCTAGCGACATTAAGAGAAATTGGAAGCCCTTTTCAACCCAAAATTTTCAATTCAAGGTCTTACCATTGACACCATTCTTCTATTCTTTCAATTCAATTGTAAGAAAATAAGTGGCATGCAAATTAAAACACATAACTGATACACTTAGAGGGTGAGGTGTTAAGTCTTATCTCAATCTAATCCAAGTATCTAACATAGAAGTTGGCTAGTATAATGGTGCATATTTTTAGTCTCATAAAGGAACAACCAGTAGAGTAGGAAAGGTAGTGAAAAAAGAAATGAAGTTTGAATTGGAATAAAGTAATCATGTTATAAGCTTGAACAATTTATCTATGTGTAATGTCATACCTTGAATTTGTTGCTTACCTTAGTGTAGAAAATAAAGATTAAACTTTTTCCTGACTACCCAAATTCTTGGGGGAATCTAAATTTATCAAGTAAAAAGTTACTGATATAGGCAAGGACAACAACCACCACACTGATATCTAATATATTTGTATCCTTGCCTACAAGGTTTTGGAAATAGTTCAAAAACCATGCCACTAAAACCTATGTTAGTTTTTATTAGTTTAACGCATATTAAGCATGCAATCATGTATAAATGTTCTAGCATCATACAGAGGTACCATATAAATACTCCTAGAGAAAAGTAAAAGCATAAGATATTAATTTCTATGAATGGCATATCATAATCATAGAACGCTTAATACAACCTCCATTGGAACAATTACGAGTCCCATTGGCCGAAAATCCATAAATTCCCAAAATATAGATACACAGAAACCCTAGAATTTTCTATATGCGATTTGTTATATCATACTACTTATCTTTGGTGGAGACCCCGCACTTCTCTTTCTTCCTAGCAATCTCTTCCTCCTTCTTTTGATCCAACTTCTTGTCCATCTTCGCCTGCTAGTAATAAAGCACAATCAGGTAATAATTGGCTACCTTGAAGCTGGAGAGGTGATCAACGGTGGTTTTGGCATCATATATGTCCTCATAGACGACGAAGACGGTGCCACATGTGTCCTTGTTAGTGCTGATGAGAATTTGCCGAATCGCCCGTACTTGCCAAAGATATTGTACATCTCCTCATTGGTTATATTGAAGGGTAGGTTGTGAACATAGAGAACGCGGTTCACCTGTGGTGATAGCTGAGTATTACCCTTGTGGAGGCTTATCGTCGCCATACTTTTCGCTTACCAGTGCTTCTGAGATTTGGTGGCTTTACGTCTAGGTGGTTCTGATAGAGAAAAGAGTAAAAGAAGAATGGTTCCTTCTTCACATTCATGGCATAGTATACTTTTCATTTAATCTGAGGTAATTTGATATTTTTATCAAAATTTGCAAAGGATAGATTGAGTTTTATGCCCAATCTGTCATTTTAAATATTCAAATGTTCAAATTGTCATTTCTAAATTCACATGGGCTTTTACTGTCTTTTTTCCTTAATTTTAATTAAAAGATTCAAATATGTAAGTCAAATAATTTATATGAGATAAGATATCAATTTTAATATATGGGATAATTCTCAACTCTCTTTATGAATAGCATATTACTTTAGTTTTTTGCCTAATCATATCACGTTGTATAACATTGGGTAAGTTTCTTAATTTTAAGCTGATTAACACAACTCATTATATTTATCTTCCTACCTTGTAAATCTAAAAGATTTCATGTAATATTTCAGACTAATTTTAAATACTTTTTAATTATTTTTCATAATATGCCTTGATAAAATCGAATCACATATATGTTGAAATACTTACAAAATTGATAAAATATGTATGCATCATGTAATTTTTATTTGTAAATATGATTAGATCAAAGGCGGGTTGTATTCAACGTTTACTAAAAAACAATTCATACTCCTAATTTAGTTATATTAAAATTCAGGCTAAAAGATTTATTATCTCTTTAATTTACATATTTTTTTTTGTGAATTAGATGATTATATATATTCCTTAATTATCTAATTTCTTGTTTATATTATTAATTTATTCATTCCTATGTATAAATTTATCTTATAGATTAATTTTTCCTCAGGCCAAATATTCTAATTTTAGGTTAAAATTGATATCATGACATCCATTCAAGAAGGCACTGAAGTTTAAATTTAACATCCCTAACGTTTTAATGTTTGACTTTAAAGTCTCTCTCGTTAGTATAACATTAACATACCGACAAAAATTGATGTCAGATCAACAGAAGACACATGGCATCCTGTATAAATTAATAATTTTATGATAATTATCTATTTTTATATGATGATTAAAATGTCATTTTATCATTAGAAACCCCCCCTAATCTCTGTGTCTCTTTGCGGTGGCCATCTCTAAGCGTTCTTTATTCCACACATTATTAGATTCTTCAGGGATGGCCTCCATAGTAGCCATAGTTTTGCTTAATGGTCTTCTAGGCATGGTTTAGAAGCGCTAAAGAGATTAATTTTAATTTCTAGCACCCCAAATACGCCAATATGAATCCCTTTTCTTATTTGTCCTCTAAGTTTTGTTGGATTTAGATCTGATACTACTATAGCAAGGGGAAAACAGAACAAGTTTGAATTTGAAATATATATAATTAAAATTAGGGGCCACCAATCAGGACATATTTAATTGAAAAAGTGTCCTCAGGTCAGGTCGAACAAAGCATAAACTTTGATTGAACCAGTACATTCTGGTACCTTTTTTTTTCTGTGCAAGTGGTTTTTTAGAAAGGGGTTGGGTTGCCCCCTTTCACAATCCAATAGCGCCGAATGTTGAACTCAACATAAACACTGAAAAACGCAAGCCCATATATATATATATATATAATGATAATGAGGAACTTAAATTTTTTTATAGCAACGAACAAATTATTTAATTTTTTAAATTATGAATAGGTAGAGGAAAACAAAGTGAATATCTAAAGATATTATTGAGGAGAATATTTTGATTAATAATTTATACAAAAATATTTGATTGTTTGTTTATATAGCTATCTAACCAAATTAAATTTGAGTATTATTTGGTCCAAATAGGATTAGTTCTCCTATAAATATTTTATGTTTTCTCATGTACTTGAACTCAAAATATCGTATTTGAACACTAAAGCTCCTTTTATTAGAACTAATGTTTATTGGTTATTCAAAAATTTAAGTGTTGATATAACACAGCGGTATTATACAATCTATATAGCCTATTTTACCTTATTTAATAGAATAAGACTTACTGTTATATTAAGTACCAACAACTTTTGCTTTTATAAAAATAAATTATTTACAAATAATAAATTTCTTTGATTTCTAATAAAAAATAAATAGCAATTCACACTAATTACTCCTCTGGTCCTTAATAGATTACATATTTAACTAATTTAATTAGATTAAATAAATTAGTAAATTGTTAGGTGGTTAGTATGATAGTATCTGACCAGCCCTAATCTAGCCAACGCCACTAATATAGTTCATACATGTACTATGTTTATTGTACACTACTACGTACGATGTTCCATCTGCCTTAATCCGTCGGGTCTTACAGTCCCTTAACTTTCTACGGTTTACAGCTTTCTCTTTGGCCAGTTGATGTTGGATGCTATTATCCTTACAAATTTTAAGAACAGTCTTTTGAACATAAGAGATTAATTTTCTATATGTCAAGTGCTCATAAGGGATTATGTCATCATTTTGATTTCTAATTTTTTCTCTAACTTTATCACCCAAAAATTTAGGTAATCCAGCAAGAAAATTTTCTTTCTAAAATGGTTGTTTGGCATCATCTCTTGTGAGAAATCGTGCAAGGAAAGTATCCCTATACCATCTAAAATTAGATAAGGTTCTGCATTTAAGATTTAACAGTAATTCAGCTGATCTATCTTTCCAAATAGATGGATCACCAACAAAATATTTATACCAATTAGGGGAGGGACCCTAAAGGACCGAAGGGAAGGGGGAAATTAAAAGAAAAGGAAATAGAGTACTGGAAGGACCAGTCAATGGATTATAGAAATTTAAAATGCATGCAGACGAGATGCTCTTGAATGAACTAAAAGGCGGTAAAACCAGTCAATCTTAGCTCATAAGAGGAGGTAAGGATATGAAAAAAATAAAAGAAAGATTAAAAAAAGAATACTAAAAATAAATTATTTAAAACATGAAACTTATAGAAGAGAAAGGGATACAAGAAGAGAAGGAGGATGAAGAGGCTCTCTCTAGACTCGGAGTATCTCTCTCTAAGTGTAAGTGAGGGGTAACTGAACCTGCCTAAAGAAGGAAATGAATCTAACTTAAATAGGCAGGGGAAGTTACTGTTTAAACAGTATTTTGATGTGGATTTGTTTACTGTTTGTGCAGTTCCTCATCATAATACTATTTGCACAGTACTGCCGACACTTCAGTGACTGACTGTTTAAATATTACTATTACGGTTGTTTTACTGTTTGAATGGTACTTTACAATTTTTACAAAAAGCCTATGACAGATTTATCGATCAAACTAAGTCTCTGAAAGGTTTCAATATTTGTCTAAGTCTATGGCAAATTCTTCTTCATCATCTTTCTCTGAAGGTGGTGCAGAATATATCTGACTTGTTGAAGGAGTTTGCTCCTGTTGTTGTAAGAGTTAGAGCATAGAACTCAATTGGTTGATTTTGTTTGGGATTTTTGGATCGAAGATCCAGATAGAGTGGATGACTCCGTTTGAGTTTGCTGGGCTCCAGATTGGGACCCATATTTTTTACCACCGCTTAGATGATGACTTCAAGTTTGGAACTTGGCACTATTTAACTTTGGGCATCCTGTAGAATACCCTTTTGTTTTTGGTCTTCTTCACCAGGTTTATCTCCGGGTTTCTTTTTTCTCGGCATTTTGATTTTGGGTTTTCTCTCACGCTTCTATCTACCCTGTAAAAAATGACGGGTGAGAAAGTTTGGAAGGGAGTTTGAAGAGTCTTTAATAAAATTAATTTCGAAATCAACAACACTTAAAATTGCTTGCCATTTGGCGAAGACTTGTTTTGATGCAAGATTTTTAACATCTTTTTGTAAAACATACTTTGCTGATTTACAATCAATGCGAAGTAAAAGTCTTTTGTTTAACAAATCAGATTGAAATTTGGAAATGCATAAAACAATTGCCAAAATTTCTATTTTAATTGTGGAATAGTTTTGTTGAGTGCTATTCCAATGTTTGGACATAAAAGAAACAGTTTTCTTTATTCTGTCAACATGTTGTTTAAGAATGTCACTATAACCTATGTCGCTAGCATCAGTTTCAACAATTTTGTAGGCATTTGGATCTGGAAGGCTAAGGCAAGAAAGCTCCTTAACATGGGATTTGATCTGTCTAACAATGTTTGAATGAAGGCCAGTCAATGGAGACAGACTGTCCTTGAGTCACTGATGAAGAGGTTTAATGAAGTTACTGAGATGAGGAATAAAGTCAGCAACATAGTTTAAACATCCCAAAAATCTTTGAGGTTGTATTTTATCAATGATTTAATCTAGGAATTTATCAGCAAATTGAATTGCTCTTTCAATTGGTGTAATGGACCCTTGATATATATCCAATGACCCAAAAACCGTATTTTAGTATGAAATAAACTAAGTGTAGGTTTTGGAACCACTAATCCATTTATCTTTACAATCCTAACAAATTAGAGATTTGTTTAAAATGTTGATCTATAGAATGACTATAGACTAATACATCATCGATATATACAATAATATACTGACTATGATCATGAAAGATCTCATTCATGATTCTCTAGAATTTATAAGGAGCATTTTTTAAATCAAAAGGCATAACATTTCACTCATACTGATCAAAGGGTATAGTAAAAGCAGTTTTATACCTATCGTTTTCAGAAATTTGTATTGCCAAAAACTATATTTCATATCAAATTTTGAAAAGATTTTTACAGAATACAAACAGTTTAGTAGATTAGATTTGTTTGGGATTAGATATCTGATCCATTGCAAAGCTTCATTTAAAGGTTTGTAATTAAATTACAAGCCTACGAACGCCACACTCAATCTCTGCATTTTTATTTACATAAAAAGCAACACAAGACCATGGGCTTTGTGACTTGTGAATTAACCTTTTGTTTAAGAGATCTCATATCTCTATTTTATAAGTTTCCAAAAGCTCCGAGCTCATCTGAATGGGCTTGGCCTTTGTTGGGATTTTTTTTTTTCAGAAAAATCTTTTTCATATGGTAAATCTACCACATGTTATTTTCTATTCCAAAAATCTTTTGGTAGGTCAAAACAAATATTTTTGCGGATTTGTTCAAGACAAGTTTGAATTTTCTTTTGAACATCTTTTTGACACAATTGCCTTTTTAAATGTTAAAAAGAAATCTCTTCATTTAAAAAGTTTATCTGTTCTTGTTTAGAAGCCAAAAGATTGAGCTCCTTGATTCTGGGTTCCTGAGTAAAAGGAAACATAATCATTTTGCCCAAATATTCTTTTGAAATTCCATTTTTATCAGTAATGTATGGGAATAATAACCCTGTAAAAGGTGCACCTAGAATGATTTGGGTTCCCATATTTTTAACCAATATAAATGGAGTTTCCAATTTCAATTCTTGATTTTCAACAACAACTTTTGAAACTTTGTATTTGACATTTAAGCGTGAGCCATTGACGCCGTTAAACCTTTCAGTTGTTTTCTCAAAGTATTTGGTTGGAATGATTCCTTCATTAAAACAATTAGAATTAGCCCATGTGTCAAACAAGATAGTTTGTTCCAATACAAAATCATTATGAATAATAATCTTGGCATGGATATAGAATTTTTGAATAGAAATTCTTGAAATCAAGTTTAAGAAAATTTGATCTTCCTCATTACCATCATTAGATGTGATTTCTAGATTTTCTTCAGTTTTACCTGCAAGTTGCATATCTTAAAGTTGGGATATAGCTTCTGCACAGGTTTCTTCTTGGAGTTTAATTAGACATATTTCAATCTTGAGTTTAATAACCTCTTGATGTAAATCCTGGAGGATTGTAGGTTTAACATAATGTTGAAATTTATTTACAACATCTATTAAGTTATATTTGTTTACAGAGAAAACGAGTTTTGAGTTTGAAGATGGTTGTTGATTAACTAATTTTCTAAACTTAAATAAATATTCTCCTCTTTTAGAATCTGGTAGTTTATCAATGATATCAAGAAGTAAGTCTTGTTCCTTCAAGATAACATCTATTGAAGATGAAGATTATGGGATATCATCATTTTGAATATCCTCAGAAGAATCACTATCAGATTCTGAACTAGAATTTTCTTCAATCAAAAGATTGTTTATTTGTTCAAGAAGAGATTCATCAATGCACCTGATCTTCTTGAGTTTTCTTCTTAAAGGACAATATTTTGAAATATGGCCTAGTTTACCACATTTAAAACATTTGACTTTGTTTTGTCCAGGAAAATTGACCTTAAGTTTGGATCTAAATTCCTATTTTAACCCATGGGGAGGTGTGTTTTGGTTATATCTTTGGTAGATATATTTTTTTCTTTTTGTGATAGGAAGGCTTCCTATGTTTTTTAGTTTATTTACAGGCTAGAAGGCCGAATTGTTCACAAAAAGTAGGTAACTCTCTACGGTTTATAGCTTTCTCTTTGGCCAGTTGATGTTGGATGCTATTATCCTAACAAATTTTAAGAGCAGTCTTTTGAACATAAGAGATTAATTCACTATATGTCAAGTGCTCATAAGGGATTATGCCATCATTTTGATTTCTAATTTTTTCTCTAACTTTATCACCCAAAGATTTAGGTAATCCAACAAGAAAATTTTCTTTCTAAAATAGTTGTTTGGCATCATCTCTTGTGAGAACTTGAACAAGGAAAGTATCCCTATACCATCTAAAATTAGATAAGGTTTTGCACTTAAGATTTGATAGTAATTCAGCTGATCTATCTTTCTAAATAGACGGATCACCAACAAAATATTTAACAATTGTAAAAATTAAAGTTTGAACAGAATCTGGATAGGTTTCACCATTATACAGAATAGGTGTTCCATCAGACTTAGTTTGTATAGATGAAAAAATAGTTTATTTATCTTCTAGAGTGAGGTAATGATCCCACCAATTTTTCAATTGAACAGTAAAACTGAATACCAAAAGATTGGCAATTTGTTCATCTGTGTAGTTATTTTGGGTTTGATACACAACATTGTCATTTGCTACATCGTTGAAAGTATATTAGCTTTGTTTTGACCATCTATGTTCTATTCATAGATGTTCTCTCCACTAAATGACTTAAGGGTTTGGTTAACTCATTCTTTAACCAGAATGCTTGGAGGGCTTGCCCTAGAGTAATATAGTTTAGAGGGTTATTTCAGGTGTTGTTGGTTGATTTAGAGTTGTGATTCAGAAGAATCAGTTTGGGAAGTTGTTTGGGATTCCTTTTCTACATTAGCTACTTGTCTAGTAGAAGAGGTTGACTCATTTTAGGGTATTTCTGGGACAGTCAATGTTTGGGATATTTGGTGAATCTTTTGATTGATTTTGTCAATCAAATTGGATTTATTTTGGTTGTATATTTCAGACTTCACTTGTGAGTTAAACTAAAATGGTTTAAAGATTGGGTTCTTAATCCTTAATTTTGACTGTTCTGAAACAATGTTTGAAGTTGATTGAACAAAGTGATCATCTAATTGTTGAAGATACAAATTAGTGTAATTATTTTGTTCAACTTTCTTTTTGATATATGTTGAATCAATAGGTTGATCCACTTTTTAAATCGAAAAGGTGCAGCAAGTACAGGTTGATCTAAATCATCGTTAGCCTGGGGAATTTGCACCGTTTTAGGAGGAAGAAATTCAGAAGAGATATTTTCTCCTTTAAAATTTTTCCATTGTTTAATAACATCAATGGTTTGATCAAATGGATAATACATTTTCATAGTCTTAGCATATTCGCTAAATTAATCAAAAAATGGAATATTCACTTGTGCTCTTTCAAGGAACCTGTAGAATTTTTCTTGAATTTATTTTCTACTAGATCATTTGAAGTTTTCTAAAAACTATTTTCTCTGGAGATTGTATTCTTCCAAGTAAAATTGTTTTTGTAAAGTTTGTTTGTCAATTTGAAAATTATTTTCTATGACATGTATTTCTCCCATATCTAATGATGAATAAGTTGTAGACTCAACTGATCTTAACCAATTCTCTGATACCAGCTAGGCGGAGGGACCCTGAAGGACTGAAGGGAAGGGAGGAAATTAAAAGAAAATGAAGTAAAGCACTGGAAGGACCAGTCAATGCATTATAGAAATTTAAAATGCATGCAAAGGGGATGCTCTTGAATGAACTAAAAGGAAGTAGAACTAGTTTAACTAATTTAATTATAGTAAATAAATTAGTTAAATTATTAAATATAATATTATTAAATTATTTAATATAGTTTTTTTTAAAACACCCTAACCATTTTTTAACTCCCATCCTTATGTTCTTAGTTAATTATTATTGAGAGAATATCAAGACGGATAATTTAGAATTTTTTTATAATATAAGAAATATATTTTATATTTAGGACTAATATTATCTCTTTAATGATGTTATATATTAAGGATCAAAGGAGTATAATTTATGGATGACTTATTTCTTGTAGAGTCATTCATTATATTAGATCAAAAAATTCCATTATAATTTATGGATTGGAATGATCAAAATATTGTATAACCAAGTTATAATTTTACAACATATTTTAAATAACAATTAATATTATCAAAATATTGTGCAGCCAAATTATCAAAATATCATACAATATAGTGCCCATTTAAATTGGGAATATATTAAATAAAGAAATAAAGAACACGCATTGTGTAGACTCAACACTATTTTAGGATGATTTTTCAGTAAAATTGTGTTATATATTAAAAAAAGAGGAAAATACTAAATTAGATTGTTAGAAATTAGAATATAAGATTATGATAGAGAATATTTCAATATAAATGAAAAATGGGAGTTAAAGATGATAAGAGATAAAGTAATGTAGGGTTTGACCATTACAAAGATAATGTGCCCATTTGGATTATCTTTTATAAAAGAGTTTATAGAAAAAATGATTATAGATAATGTAATTCATGTTTAGCATGTAATCTATAAGGAATAAAGATTTTTATACAATATGGTTACACATTGATTGTTTTATATTCTAATTATTTTTACCAATAATCACTTTTAAGATTATATATTTAATTAATTTAAATCATTAATTTTAAGTAAGGGTTTTAAATACGTTAGTCAAATAATTTATATGAGATAAGATATTAATTATAATATATAAGATCATTCCCAGCTCATCTTTTGAATATCATATTACTTTAGCTAATCTCGAGAAATCTACAAATAAAAGGTTATATAGGAGAGAAGTCAGACCATACCTAAAGCATAGAGTGAAGGTTTGGACTTTGTACAATGTTGGGTAAGTTTCTTATTTTATGCTGATTAACACAACTCAATATGTTCATCTTCCTACCTTGTAAATCTAAAGGATTTCATGTAATATTTTAGACTAATTTTAAATATTTCTTAATTGTTTTTATAATATGCCTTGAAAAACGGGCTGTTCAAAAATATGATTAATTTTATTTGTAAACAAAAGAATTATATCAAATCAGGTTTGCATAAGTGGTAGAGATTCTCTTTACTTATCTTCAGAACCCCGTATCGTTAATATCTCTAAGTTATTGTGGAATCAATCACATGTATGTTGAGATATTTGAAAATTTGATAAAACACACATCATGTAATTTTTATTTGAAAATGTCCTAGAGACCTAGAGTCAAAGGAGAATATATTCAAGGTTTAATAAAAATTCTTTTATATTCATTAATTTGATTGACATAAAATTTTAAGATAAATGATTTATATTTTTCAATACACCTAAATATTGTTATGAATTAGATCATTGCATTATCTATTCATTAATTATTTGATTTCTTGGTGTAAAATCGAATCACATATATGTTGAAATACTTACAAAATTGATAAAATATGTATGCATCATGTAATTGTTATTTGTAAATGTGATTAGATCAAAGTCAGGCTGTATTCAACGTTTAATAGAAAACAATTCATACTCACTAAATTAGTTGTATTAGAATTCAGGTTAAAAGATTTATTATTTCTTCAATTTACATACATATATTTTTTTGTGAATTAGATGATTAAATATATTCCTTAATTATCTAATTTAATTGTTTATATTATTGATTTTTTCATTACTATGTATAAATTTATCTTACAGATTAATATTTTCCTCAAACCAAAGATTCTAATTTTAAGTTAAAATTGAAATCATGATGTCCATTCAAGAAGGCATTGAAATTTAAATTTAACCTCTCTAACATTTTAATGTTTAACTTTAAAGTCTCTACCCTCAGTATACTGTTAATATAATAACAAAAATTGACACGTCAGATTAATAGAAGACACGTGTCATCCTACATGACATCTTGTATAAATTAATAATTTTATGATAATGATCTATTTTTACATAATCATTAAAATGTCATTGTATCATTAGAAAAAACCCTCGCGTCTCGTCTGTGTTGGCTATCTCAAAGCGTTCCTTATTCCACATATCAGTATATTCTTTAGGGACGGTCTCCAGAGTAGCCAAAGTTTTGCTTATTGGTCTTCTAGGCATGGTTTACATTGGCGGTTCGTAGACTTAGCTTGCAACGGGTGTTTTAGGATTGTTAAATATTTGTATTCGTTTCTTTCGGTCGTAAGCATTAAATCATATAATTTTATAATCGTTATAAGTATATCAAGATATTTTAGCGCCTTACATGGAATAATATCCGATATCTAATTATGCTAAGATTGGTGGTTTGCTTTTCTCAAATATCTAGATTCATACCATGTTAGCCTAGCATCCATCTATGGACTGGTGGTCCCTACTCAAATGTGGCCCAACATACATATATAGGGAGTTTAATTAGAATCCAAGGCACTCAAGTTGTTGGTTGTTCATGCTTTGGCAGCGAAGTGAGGTTGGATGATAATTTTCTTGAATGATAGAGGCGCATGGACTTGTAATGAGGATGTGGTGGTATAAATGCCGATCGAGGAGGAACACCTTTTGGAGTGTACAGATTGTGTTGGAATGAGAAATTTGGAGCTCATTGAGAAATTGTGTTACAATTTAGCACGTCGTGGGTAAGTAGAGGAAAACAAAGAGAATATCTAAAGATATTATTGAGAAAAATATTTTAATTAATAATTTATACAAATATTCAATTGTTTGTTTATATAGCTATCTAACCAAGTTAAATTTGAGTATTATTTGGTCTAATTAGGAGTAAATCTCCTATAAATATTTTATGTTTTCTCATGTACTCAAACTCAAAATATCTTGCTTGAACACTAAAGTTCCTTCTATTAAAATAAATGTTTATCAATTATTCAAAAATTTACGTGTTGATAAAATACAATGATATTATGCAATTTATATAGCTTAATTTACCTTATTTAATAGAATAAGACTTGAAGTTATATTAAGTACCAATGACTTTTGCTTTTATAAAAATAAATTATTCACAAATAATAAATTTCTTTGATTTCTAATAAAAAATAAATAGCAATTCACACTAATTATTTCTCTAATCCTTAATACAGGGCCTATTTAACTACTTTAATTTTTAAGTTAGTTAAATTAGTTAATATAATATTTTTTTAAGATACCTTAATCATTTTTTTAACTCTCGTCCTTCCTTCCTTAGTTGATTATTATTGAGAGAATATCAAGATGGATAATTTGAGAAAAATTTTATCAATTGAAGAAATATATTTTATATTTAAGATTAAAATTAACTCCTCAATTATGTTATATATTAAGGACCGAAGGAGTATAATTTATGGATGACTTATTTCTTGTAGAGTCATCCATTATATTAGCTAAAAAAATCTATTAAAAATTATGGATTGGAATGATCAAAATATTGTACAACCAAGTTATAATTTTACAACATATTTTAAATAATAATTAATATTATCAAAATATTGTGCAGCCAAATTATCAAAATATTATACAATACCACGCTTTAATTTGGAAGATATTAAATAATACACAAAAGAAATTATAATGAAATTGAAATTGGAAATTTTTAGAAAAAAATGAAAAGAAATAAAGAACGCGCATTGTGTAGATTCAACACCATTCTATGATTGTTTTTCATTAAAATTGTGTTATATATTAAAAAAAAGGAAAGTAATAAATTAGATTATTAGTAATGAGAATATAAGATTACTTTATAAATATAAATGAGAAAAAAGGGAGTTAAAGATGATAAGAGATAAAGTGAAACACCGTTACAAAGATAATGTGAAGTTTTAAAATTTTTAAATTGAGGATTTTTTATAGAAAATATGATGTGACTTTCTAATATCGAGATATTATCCTATAAAAAGATTAGCTAATCGTACTCAAATAATAAATTTGTACTTAATCACAATTTTTTCATAAAAAATTAATTTATGTACCTAATGATAAATTATATATTTTTAATTAATATATAATTATCACATATATAATTATGTATTTGTAATGATAATACTAATTTTAAATCTATCAATTCCAGGATAATACCTGTGCTTACAGATCTACCAATAATCTATGAAGAAAATCAAAATATAATTGAGATTGGTTATGAGGATCCTATGTTGACAGAAGACATAGATCAATCTATGGAACATTTTTCTATAGTTCCAACTTCATATAAGGCTATGGCATCACTCAAGAAATTAGAATTTTCTAATGAAGAAGTAGGGGCAAACATGTCTAGCATTTGCTTAGAAAATTTTAAAGAAGATGGTGCACATGTTTTAGCAATGCCATGTGACCACTTTGATCACCATAACTATATTGTAACATGGCTCAAAACAAATCAGACATGTCCATTGTGTCACTTTAAAATATCTATAGAATAATTTTATATATTTTACATATTACATTGTACTGTTAATATTCTTATTACAAAATTCATCATTCAGATAATTGTTGCGGAAACCTTCTTTTAGTTTTTTTTACATTTAATTAATTTTTACTTGATTATAGTGAGCTAAAATATATATTTAATCATTTAAGTTTACATTAGGTTTTAGTTTAGGCATTTAAGTTAAAAAAGTATATTTTAGGTCCCTAGTGTTAACACCATTAATCTCATTAATAGAAAGTGCTAAATGAGCACAATTACTTGGTAATTATACAATTAAATGTTGATAAAGATTATTTAAATTTTTATTCTTTAATATAATTGTTTGTATATTTTAAAATTAAAATAAACCCACTAAAAATTTAGTGAAAACAAACCCTCAAATGTTGCTATGCTTCTATAGTTGGAGTGGTATGAACAAAGTAGAATGCGAGGTCATATTTTGTCTAAGCTTTTCAAAATATTAAAATTTCCTAAAATTTTATTTGCACGTATGCAATTTCGTTGTAGTTTAATGATATATATATATATTTTTAATTTAATCCATTTCAAAATACTTTAACTTGAAATTAATCCATTTCAAAACTTACAGCACAAACAGTTTTCATTTCTCACAATAAATACGTTTCTTAAAATTTGAATTTGTGTTCTCTTCTTATGTTGATCAATATGCTTATCACCTTAACTCAATAACTTGTTAGTCATTTTTCGAATTCCCAAACTCATGTTTTCCAAAAGATGAGACCCTTCAATTCCCTTGCATTACAAAATTATTGATTTTAATAACAATCTTTATATAAAAAAATAGCAGGGCTTAAAGCTGATCATATAGTGTGCCACGTGAACAAGCCTTCCTTTAAGCGTTATTAACCACTACAAATGAACAAAACGCTACAAAAAAAAATGCCTAAAAAACCTATAAATATCCCATATGCCTTCATTTTTAAAGTTTTGCCATTTACGAGTAGCGAAGCTCTACTAAGTTGTGATCAGAAGTCTTAGTTGGCGCGAAGACCGATATCTTAATCCACTTTCGAGGTACGAATAAAATTTTATATAAGTAGTTTACTTATTTAAAAAGTTTAGTTATTTATTTAATTTAGTTATATATTAATTATAAATTCTTATTTAGTGTCATTTAACTGTTTTTTTTAAAAAAGTTTAGATGGTTAGGTGGATTAAATATACCTATTTGACTAGGAATGTTTTTATTATGGTGGACTTTATTTTAATTTGTTAATTTGGAATATAAATTGGACTAAGAATACCTATTTGACTAGGAATACCTAATGGACCTTATTTTTTTAATATGTTGGACTTAAGAATACTGTTTGATTAAGAATATTTTTATCTGTTAATTAGAATTGTGATTATGAATATTTCACAAAGTTTAATATTTTGATTATTAAATTATAAATTTTTTCGGTAAATTGAAATTTATTTATATATTGATTATTTTTTATTGATTAGTAATATATATTACAAGATTTTTTATTTATGTTTATTTAATATTTTTTCATGTTTTTATTTTAAATATGATAAGTCACTGACGTGGTAAGGAGTCGATGGATCAGCTGTACAAACTTACTCCTAGCCAAATTAGTAGTGATAGAGATTCAGAGTTGGACATCAACGTGGATAATTATGACCCATACCAACAGCTCCATAAGGTTCTCTTGTTATCTCTATTTGAGGGAGGAACTCTTCAGAGTGGAGAGTTTTTGCACCAGCATGATTCAAGCAAGGGAGGAGAGGAGGTTGGGGATGCTAAGGAGGGGATGAGGGGGTGCCCTATGGCCAAGAAGATGAGCGGCCTCGTCTTTGAAGGTGGCAAACGGGGGTAATTGGTAGAAGTCATAGGTAAATTTTTTTAAAGAAAAAAATTGTACTTTACAATTTATAATTTGAATCTTATATGAGTTTAAATAATATAATTATTTTTAAATTTCACTATGTAGTGAGCAGGGGATCAAGTCAACTAGTAGGATGACAGCTATAGACGTCTCGATGATGACGAGGGGATATGTGATTGTGCTAGTTAACCATATGCACTAGCTGATCCAATAAGAGGGCCAACTTTATAACAAGTACCTGTGGTTGTTAGCGAAGGAATGGACCGATCAAAAGGATTAGGGTGCACCAATCAAGGACAAAGCATATGAACTAATAAAGGTAATTAATTTTAATCCTAAATTGGTTATTTGAATGAATAAATATTTTCTTAAAAATTAACATTTAATTTACTTAATTGCATACTAAGTTTATAGTGGCAGAGCGTGTGAAGGGAATACCATGAAGAAGCTGACGAAGGACTGGAGGAATACGAGGCTAGTCCTCTTTCAACAGGCGTGTGATGACGGGACGGGGAGACATAGCGAATGATGTGTCCGATGGTGTCCCCGCCCAATATTATAGGGAGTTAATAAGATTGTGGTTTACACCCGAGGCAAGGGTATGAATTTAGTTACTTAAGTTCAAAATGTTTAATTTTCTGCCCAGTTGACTGACCATGTATTTAATTTGTTTTAGTAAGCATCCTAGAGAGGCACTACAAATGTCCGTCACCAGACCATGCGACACAGGAGCAGCTCGAGACTCTTCTGGGTTGCTTACGATGAGATCATAAGTAAAGCAATTAAATTATTAATTAGATGTTATTAAATATTTATAAACTAATTTAATATTTATATATTTATTTGTAAATAACTTTTAGGAGAGGAGGGTCATGGCGGAAAGGGATACATGCATACTATAGGCGAGATGTGGCCTGAGCTGTATAGACATCGAGATGGGACTCCTGCATCGAAGGACGTTAAAGAAGTTGATGTACGCATTTAATTGCTATAATTTATTATTTTTATAAATAATTCATTATTTAACTTTTTTACTTTTTCCAATTGTTTTGACAGGAGCGGATGACTTAGCTAGATGTAGAGCTACAAGAGTCATAGGGATTCACCTCATATCTCACTGCATCACTCCTAGAAGCCCATGGCCGACCTTAGCACCCCGATAGGATCATGGGACTCAGTCTTGGTCTCGGTTCCACACGAATGAGACTGAGATATTCTTTGAGTGCTTGCAACACGTCTCATGACCTATTGTGTTCTCTACAAGGTCAAGAGTCCAGCGCCAAAATGAAGTATCTGTGGATGAGCTTCAAGATTTGGTCATATACGAGATGCAAGAGAAGGTGCAGACCATGCACACGTAGATATAGGAGCAGTTGAAGTAGCAGGTGGCAAGTGCTGTGTAGTCTATTTATACCCAAGGGATACGTTACTAAGGGCTATATGCAGATAGATTTTGGGCATCACAACTCCTCTGACGATACCTGTTATTAGCTTCCCACCTATAGTCATCTCAATCCCGCCACATTCTTCCCCCCGACTAGCCCCACCTGCTGCACAGTCGTTGCCACCTCCAAATCCCAATGAGGATGGGCAGGATGATACACAACATCCCTAAATAGATTTATGTACTTTTTAAAAAAAATGTTATTACTTATATTTTATTTCATTTTATTTAATTATTTCACAAATCTTAGTTTATTTCTTAAATTTTACTTTATTTCACAAATTGCAGTTTTATTTCACAAATTTTACTTTAATTATATTAAGAAATTATAATTTTTTTACTTTTGTAGTGTAGTAGTTATAAACCGCTGCAAAGTCACAAATTTCAAATTCAAAATTCCCTCAATCAATATCTGCATCATGCCATTTTGTGTTCAAATTTCAAAATCAAATTTTCCTCCATGTGCATCTATCATCATGACATTTTGTAGCGGTTGCAACTGCTACAAATGTTCAAATTTCAAAATAAAGTTTCCCTCCATATAGATCTATCATCTTGACATTTTGTAGCTATTCAAAACTGTTGCAAATGTTGTCCTTCTTAATAAAATTGTATCATGTTAAATACTTTTGTGGTATCACAAATAAGGCCATGTCCATGCTATAGGAATTGCTCAGAGATACTTTCCCCAAGCTGTCTTCCTGCTGTCTTTTTATACAGCAAAAAAGATTATTAATAAGCCTCGATTGAACTACAACAAGATTAATGCATGCCCAAATGACTGTATATTGTACTAGGTAGAGGACGCGAACAGGGAGATATTGTAAACATTATAAGCAATCTCAGTACAAGACAATATGGAAGGGGAAAACCAGAAGAAGAAACTCGCAAAAATTCTTCGGTATATATTATTTGTTACTTAATTTCTCTCTAGTTAATAAGTAACAATTTGAATTGTTAAGTACTTTCCATTGAAGTCGTGGTTGCAGCAAATGTATATGTCATCAAGATTGTAGAGCATATGAGGTGGCATGTTCTTTAGCATAAAGTAGATGAGAAGTTAAGACATCCACGGGATTAGAGGCCTGGAAGGCGTTTAACTCAATTCCCAGATTTTGCCTGTAATCCAAGAAATATTCGTCTTGCTTTAGAGATCGATGATTTTAACCCATTTGATATCATGAGCACTGTCTATGGTATCTGGCTGGTTGTGTTGATTTCATACAATCTCCTACCTTGGATGTGCATGAAACATAGCTCATTTTTACTTTCTATGATCATCCTTGGAAAGAAAGCACGGAGAAATAATATAGATGTGTACCTACAGCCGTTGATATAAGAGTTGATGGAGCTATGGATGGATAGAGTCAAGACATACAACTCATATGAGATTCAATCTCCATGCAGCGTTGATATGGACGATAAGTGATTTTCTTTGTTTAGGAACTTTGTCAAGTTAGAATGTAAATACTGGGTTGGCCTATCTTGAGTGCTATCGACGCCATATCATGCCGCCTTTTGCATAGTTAGAAATTGTGTTTTATAGTACATTGATGATTCCTATATTCTAAACATAGATTTAGATTGCAATGGACCATTTTGATGGGAAACAAAATAAGAGAGATCCTCCTGCCACTTTGTCTGGTATTAACATATTTTGACAGTTGGAAGATGTTGATGTCGAGTTTGGCAAGAATATTGAGGATCCTGAGTGACCAGGATGACGCTCTTGTGGGACATCCGATGGTTAGCCTCTACAGTGGTGCAAGATAAGTATCTTCTTCACTCTTCCTTATTGGAAACATAATACAGTTTGGATGTCATTCTTATTGAGAAATGTGTATGACAATGAGTTGTATATGTTGCTCAAAGAGCCAAGAAAGTCCAAAGATCATCTTGCAGCTAGGAAAGATTTAACCACCTGGGGAATTCATGGACAGGCTTGGCTAGGTGATAACGACAAATTTTATCCAGCTAAGTTAACCTTGACTAAGAATAACAAGGCTATATTCCTTTCGACAGTAAAGAACATCAAAGTTCTTGATGGATACTCCAGTAATATATCAAGATGTATCGATCTCTAGTCTTGAAAGGTTTATGGGTTAAAGAGTCATAACTTGCATGTTCTGATGCAGTAGCTCCTCCCTCTGGCTTTGAGATGCACACTTCCTTCTGATGTATCTGTGGTATTAGTGGAGTTGTATTATTTTTTCATGAAGTTGTGTGCGAAAGTCTTGATACCTCAAGAACTCGATTAACTATAGGAAAAAATTATTCTTACACTGTGTCACTTGAAGATATATTTCCTCCATCATTTTGCACTGTCATATTTCACTTGACGGTCCACTTTGTTTGAGAAGCAAAGCTTGCTGGCCCAATTCAATATCGCTGGGATGTACCTTATTAAGAGGCACGAGAAACTTTATCTCTTCATATTTTATTTGATACTAGTGATTCCACAACACACACAATTGTTAATTGAATGTGACACTGCATATTGTTTGGAAAAATGAAAACCTATGTTCGCAACAAGGCGTGGGTTGATAGCAGAAGGTTATTCAGGAGACGAGGCCCTAACATTTTGTTCAAGGTACTTTGATGACATGGAGACATCTTTTAACCGCTCACATCATGTTGACGATTCTCCTCCTCATCTTACCCTATCAAATTATTTGTTCCCTCCTGTTGAGAAACCCCGTTGGAGGATCTGAGTTCTTCAAACTCACTCCTATAGAGAAACTACAGGCACACATACATATTCTGATAAATTACAATCAAGTTGAACCTTTCCTCCTATAAGTATATATACATAAATTAAACTCACACTATTTTTTATAAGTCATGTTAGGCGCTAGCTACGAGTATGTGGTCAAACTTCTGTTAAGGTTGATAAAAGAGTCTACCAAGAGTTTCCTGATTGGTTTATATGAAGAATTCACAATGGCAACATATCTTACATAGCCAGATTTAGAAATCTATCTTACATAGCTAAATTTAGAAATCTATCACTAAGTCTACTAGACCCTACGAGAAGGTATACCGCGTACAATGTTAACGGGTTTAAGTTTTACACAGTTACACCTGACCAGGGATTTGTGGCATATTTGGGACGAGGAGTTATACTAGCAGTAATGACGGTGACATACGAGTCATCACTTATTACAGAAAAAGCTTATTGACATTGTTGAGTTAAATTATCAGCTTTTTACCGTAACTTTCTTCAAGTGCTCCAGGGCAAACACGACATCTTCACAGGGACTTATTGTTGATGACTTAAGCATCACATATGTCAACTTTTCTAGGCTCATTCATATAGATGAATCTGAAGATGATGAGCCATTCATTCTAGCCTATAAGGCACACCAGGTTTATTATGTAGAGGATGCGAAGCATAAAGATTGGAATATGGTGGTTCACCTCAAGTCACGAGATCTTTTTGATATGGGTGATGGTAACAACACTGCTTATAATAGCAAGCGCTTCCAACTAACAAATTTTGAAAACTTCTTATCTCAAGGTGATGAAAATTTATCCATTATTAGGTATGTTACATATTTATCCCAGTATTTATTTACACTTATCGTTATTAAATTAATTAAATACTCATTTACTTCAATTTGTAATTTCATTTCATTATAATCTGATTACCTATAAAACCTTAAAAAATTGTTATAAAAAAATCTCTGTTAAGGCAAGGTGATGTTGACGATGAATGACTTTTACTACACTTTGAATGATTAATATAATTATTTTTTTTGTACAAAATAATTACAAATAAAAATTAAATATTTTTTAAAAAATAAAGGAACACACTTTTGTAGTGGTTTCCATAACTGCTAAAAATTCCATGGGAAGTGAACTGGTACAAAACCCGGTAAACCACTGTAAAATGCATAAAACGACTACAAAATGACATCTGACGTATATAAATACCTCCCCTTCTCATATTCTTCCTGTGCTGCTATTCTTCTTCATCTCCTTGTTCGTTGTTCTTCCTTCAACTTTTTATATTAGTTCTTTCTTTACATGGTAAGATCACTTTAATTTATAAGTTTATTTTTCTTTTTTGTTTGTACATTTATTTTTATTAACTTGTGTATTTATTATTTTCAAGTCATTCTTACACAAATTACTAGATCTATTCAATCAATTCTATATCATATTTCCTACAATTTCTTCACTTTTCAACTTTCTTTTATACCTTCTTTCATCTCCTTCCATAACTTTTTACCAATATAATAATATCAATTTTTACACTTTCTATAGCTTGAATATTTCTCATAAAATATATCAAATTAAATTATATACTACTTTAACCTATCAATTATCAAATAAAGTATATTAATATATTTATACATATAATTATAAGTAACATTACACCATTTTTTTATTTTTTTTATAAAGGCTGTAACATTTGTATCAGTTTCAACCATTACAAACTCTCAATATGGGAAAAATTCAATTTTTTTTAAATATTTTTATAGCATTCACCGAAATTTGTAGTGATTCATTAACTATTACAAATGCTTAGTGCCAATATCAAATTTTTCTGTTTCCTGCCTAAATTTTTTTGTTGCCTTTCCTTTTCCCACAAACCTGCAATAATTTTGTAACAATTCAGTAAACCACTACAAATGTATTCCTTAGATTGACATGCACATTTATAGCGGTTTATTTACTTGACTGCTATTAAATTATTAAAATCGCTAAAAAAAGTTTGGAGTGGTTTGACTGTAATACGTAGCGGTTACTTATAATACGCATGATCAAATTAGAACTTATAAAGTCAATGTAATTAGCAGTTACACAGCACAAATAGTGAAGTGTTTTACTAAAGTACAATATGCAAACTACATACAAGTGAGGTCATCCCGATGGTTATACAGTCTAATGGCTGCATCCTTCTTGTAGACCTATGCAACGTCTCCACCATCCTTCTTGCAGAGCATTTGATTCAATATTTGCATAACGACAAACCCAGCATTTCAAAATTTTCCTTTACTAGGTCTTAAGTCAATGGTCTGAACAAAACCCAATGTAAAATTGACTAAATCCCTCATTCTTATATATTGCATTGCAACTATGAGTTGTTGTTGTTTTTGTTACTAACTTAATATTCTTGAGCCAGAAAATATTAAATTTCATGTTATGATCATATTTTTTGTTACTAATACTATGACTCCTAAACGATTTTCTATCTTGAGATAGTTTATTTTCTTGGTTGCATTTATGTATGCAGGGACCTAGATGCAATTTATTAATTGGAGAGGAATTAGTAAAAGGAACCAAAGGACAAGAATTATTATCTCATAGATTGTGATCTCTAGAGTTTTAGGATTGTGATTTATGATTGTATTGAGATATATTTCTGTTGTGTATTTAGACTAAAATTTGGATCATTTTATTGCTCTCAAATTGATTGATTGAGTTGATATGACTTATTGTTATTTTGATTCTCTCAATTCAAATGTTTGAATCTCTTAATTGACGAATTAGGTTGCTAATATTGTTGAATAGGAGTAGATAATACCTTTATAATTTATGATTCATATTAGGAAGAGATGGATTTGATTGATTAGAGTTATTCTAGGTGGCTATATAAGTCTAGTTGATTATATTTATTGTTAGCTTAATAAAGGAATGAAACTCCCTTAAAATTGGAACTAGGAGAGCTTGTGGATTTGGCCATCAAGGATATTCATTACCATTGCATTTGTCCATTCACTCTTTCACACTTATAATTTGGAAAAGATACAAATACATAGCTTAATTCATAGTTATAGATGCTTCATTCACACCCCTAAACTATTACTTGTTAATTTACACTTGATTGTTAAGTAGTGTAATCAGTTCTTTAACAAAATCGACACCAGGTTTGTTGCCCTACATGGCCTTATAGCCTAGTTATTTGTTTGAATTTGCCCCCATGACATGGCTCTTTCAATTCCCTTGGTAGGTTAAACCGTAATATAGAAATTTGTCTACATGCATATTCGAATCAAGTTGTATGGAATGCAAACTTATCTTTTACTGCCAATAAATTGATTAAAGATTTTAAGACAAGCTGTTCAAAATATGATTTGGGTGCATAATAGCTGTGAAGAAGTTGAAAAGTATCGCGTTATAGTGGATGTTAATTAGGCGTTCAAATAGATGATATTGTGATAGAAATGGTTTCAAAAAGGATATTATATATAAGTTACATTTGAGGTTTACAATATCTTAGAATTATACCTTAAACTATGTTTACTAAAGTGAAAAAAAGAAGTGCATCTGCATTTTAGTTGGCAAAAACAGTTAAAAAAATAAATAAGATGGCAGTAAATGACAGGAAAATGGCGGTTGTGCAAAAAAGTTATTGATTTTGGCAGAACTTTTTTGTAAGGTATTAATGTATTATGCCTTTCACCTGTTACAGACAAAGAAAGGCAAAGTAATGCATGAGTCACTCAATCCATCAGTAATATAGCTGCTACAATTCAACATTCATAATCATATATGGCAGAATGCATATTAAAAGTTCTCATCTTGGGATGAGAGTTATTGTTCTTTTATCTGCTCTTGCGTGTGTGTGTATATAGTATGAATGTATAATGTCAATGTAAACATGTTGTTAACATCTATGTTGTGCTTTTCATTAGGAAATTGATGTTGCTTTTAAGAGAACATTTGGCTTGAAATGATAATTATGGCAATACACGCTTTCTGAACTAGACAGAATGTGGTAGTGTTCTCCATTCTGATTTGTCTCAAAAGGAGGTAGTTTCCAACCGCTTTGAACAAGTTACATTTATAAAATATGGAGGATAAAAAGGTGAAGAGTATAGTCCCCCATTACTTTTTTCTCTTTTCTGTATCATCACATATTTGGATTATATAGTATGGGGAAAATATATAGGATTCATAGGGAAAATATATAGGATTCATATAGCTTGAAAATAATGTTGTTGGTCCCATATGTATCTATTACATTATCTAGATGAAATATATTTAACTATATATATGTTTAATAATAAACCAATATCAATGTAAAATCTAAATTTTATAAAATTATGCATTATTAAATTTATAACTCATAAACATCTATTTTAATTCTCCACTGTTTTAATGCCCCCACTTGGGTTGCAAGCTGGCGTTACTCAACTCTAAAATATCTATCGCTAGTCAACTCGGCAATATCTATTTTAATTCTGTTATTCCGTTTCTATACATTTAATTGGATTTTGTACAACTTTTTTTTTTTTTAATTTTCTCAACATTTCTCTACATATTTCCATAGTTGCCATTGTATAATAAATATTAAAAAGATCATGTAATTAATGTTTAGCATTTAATCTATAAGGAATAAATATTTTTATGCAATATGGTGACAGATTGATAAATGGACAATTCAAAAATATAATCAAGTTTATTTGAAAATAAAAGAATTATACCAAGCCAGGTTAATGTATCGTAAGTAATAGAGATTTCATTACTTATCAGGAACCATGTGCCCTTAATGTCTCTAAGTTTGAATTGGTGAGATATTTAAAAAATTGATAAATGTACTTTCCCCCTCAGATCTCCCTTTCATTCTTTTGTTCTACACTTCTATAAGCCGAGGATGACAGGAAAGGGAACACAAACATTTCAGAAAGAAAAAGTAAAACCTTTTTCTAATTTCATGCCACAAAATATTAAAACTAATATCATAACAGAACTAGATAATAAACTGCTTTTTACCTTTTTACCAAAAATAAATAAATAAATGAAGAAGAAGCCTGTGGGCTGGAAAACAGGAACTTTCAACATACCATCAAAAACAGCAAAAAAGGCAACCATCTGACCATCAACCTCTGATATCCTTGTCTCATAGAAATCCTCCATTGAAGTCCTTTTACCCTTGAAACTGGAATATCCATGGCTGAATCTTCCATTTCGACTTCCCGAGAAACAGCTAACAAAAGATAAACTACTTTAGTCAATTACATAGTTGATTGGTTTAAGGCCAATAACAACGTAAACAAAAATATTGAAGGAAATCCCACAAATCCATGGTGCTTTTTATCAGTCTTAGGAACTTCCAAAGTCCGAGTAAAATAATACTCATGGAATTGCTAGAGTATTGAAACCCTTAAGCCTATCAACAAGAAATGTATCATTTATCAAACAGGGGTAACAACAAAAAACGAAATCTATCATGCCATCACGCTTTAACATGATATCCCTTTTCTGTTCAGACAAATCATTTCAAATGGCACATAAAAGGGTACGAACAGCTAAACCGTAATAATCAGGTATATTTTAAGATAACAATAACAAAAATATATTTAGAACCCCCTCAAATTTTGTTCGGGCAGTGAAACCCAAAAGTTAAAAACCAGTTTCTATTTCAAAATTTAGTTTCGTCTAAGACAAATTGTTCTGTTGAGACATTCCATCTGTGGATTAATGAAAGGAAAAATTAACTATTAGGGTGGTAGTCAAAAGTTCAACGCAAGTCAGCCAGAAGACAAGTAAAAAGCAGTAAACAACACAAATTCTCAAATGAAACTCCTCTTGAAAGGCCATTTGTTGACTGGAAAGCTAGAGGGAGGCCAAGTTCCTTCATGAATAACATTTTCCCAAAGAAACTTTTGTTAAAATTTCTAGCTTTCTACTACAACTACAGACACTACCACCCTGCAGACACAGCACCCAGCCAAAAGACTTTTTGCTCCTTATGACTCCCAAAGCTCTTGAACACAATAGCTTAAAAAGGTCTACATCCACTGGTGGCTTAATTGAAAAATACTACAAAATTAATAGATAATATATTTTGAAAGAAGCAATAGTCCCTCAATTTGCATATTTTTCTAAATCCTTTACCTTTATGGCGTGAAAATTGCCTGTGAACTCAACCAAATCATTAAATGCAAAATTGAATGGTTATCATAACGAGCTTCAAACACTTCCATTATCAATCACTAGACACAGGACACAGGTATTGACATCGAAAATACTTTCAAAGGATGACTAATTCACAAGCATAAACCTAAATGCTATTCTATAAGAGCACCATCAGCATTGAGGAACATATAAAAAAACTCCCACACTTCACTGAAACTTGACAAAGGAAAGTATTCCCTGATGTCAATCACCTTGATAGGCAGTTTGGTATGTATAAAAGCATCATATAATTATTTATTCAGAATTGCAAGGATTCATGGATACAAAAATATTGAAACCGTGATTTTTTGTATCACCACTGACAACTGATTTCAACAATCTAATCAAAAATTTTAGCGATTTTCAGTGGTTCGTGACCATGATACAATTTAAGATTCCAGCAAGATAAGCAACCTTCATATCAATCTTAATACAGTCAAAATGTTCCTGATAAATCCTTGAAAACCCAACACAGCCAAATGATAAACCGAATTCAATAATCTAGGGGCAACATTAAACGAATTGCGATGCACAAATCATCCATATACCACATGCCATGACCATGATACGTAAGCAAGATTCAGGCATAATAAGACACCTCTATCTCAATATTCATAATTCCCTATAACAACTCGAAAACCCAATATGCAGCCAAATCAAGCACAACAAAAAAGGGGGAGAAGTGGGGAATGAAATTGAAAAATTGAAAATTTCAAACAAGCAACCGAATTCAGCGTCCCATGAATAGCGGAAAGCGGGACCCACCTGACGCTACTACCGCTGAAGAGCGAATTGGAATCCTTGGAGGAAATCACAGGTTTTGGCGCCGGTGGCTGTGCGGCCAGATCAGCATTGGCGGGAGGTGGAGCGTAGGCAGAATGGAAAGAAGAATCCGTGGCATTGGAAGAGGAGGAAGGTGAGGCAGACTCTGTGGAGGCCGAAACAGTGGGAGAAGCAGGAGGGTCCGTGTCCGTGATCATTCTGCCATTTAAGTGTCCGCTAGAGTACCTTTCCTCAATGTTTATTGGTTATTTAAAAATGTAAGGGTTAATAAAACACAATAATATTATATAATCTAATTTAATTTATTTTTTTATTAAAATAAGACTTGTTATATTAATTATCAACAACTTTTATTTTTATAAAAATAAATTATTTATAAATCATAAATTTCTTTGATTTTTAATAAAAAATAAATAGCAATTCACACTAATTACTCTTTCAATATTTAATATAATATTTATTTAACTAATTTAATTAGATTAAATAATTTAGTTAAATTATTTAATATAATACACTACTTATTTTTTAACTCTCTCCATTTCTCTTTTAATTGATTATTGTTGAGAAAATATCAAGACAAATAATTTAAAAAAATTAAAATATAAAAAATATATTTTATATTTATGATTAAGATTAATACTTTAATTAGGTTATATATTAAAGATCAAAGTAAAGATCAAAATATTGTAAAATCAAGTTATAATTTTACAACATATTTTAAATAACAATTAATATTATCAAAAATATGGTGCAGCTAAAAAATTTTAAATAACAATTAATTTTACAGAAAATATGATGTGGCTTTCTAACTTTAAAATATTACTTATAAAAAGATCAGTTCATCGTACTCAAATAATAAATTTGTACTTAATCACAATTTTTTCATAAAAATTTAATTTATGCACCTAATGATAAAATTATACATTTTTAATTAATATATAATTACGTATTTGTAATGATAAATTATTATTAATCAGTATAAAACATAACTTTTTTAGTAAATTGAATTATCTACAAGTCATGAATAGTACCATCCTTTTCAAGCTTTACTTATTACATTTTTTTCGTCTTTGAATTCTTTTCACATGTTTTATTAGGTTTTATCAAATTTTCTTTTTCCTCAACAATTTTGTTTTTATTTTCTCAATTGTTTTTATATTTCAAAAAGTTATAAATGTGATAAAAATGAGTATAATACTCTATAAAATTTTAGATTGTTATCTCTCTTAGTCCTATGTATTATAGTATAGGGAAAATATAACGTATTCATATAACAATTATTGAAAATATTATTGTTGGGTCCATATTTATCCATTACAATATCTAGATAAAATATATTTATATAATTATATATATCTTTAATAATAAACCAATATCTGTTTTTTTTAAAAAAAAACACAATAAACCAATATCATATCAATGTAAAATCTAAAGTTTATAAAATTCTATCTTATTAAATATATAACTCACAAACATCTATTTTTTTTTAATTGTGTTATTCTATTTCTATACATTTAATTGGATTATGTATAACTTTTTTGTTAGGTTTATAAAATCTAAAATATACAATGTGACAATTCTATTATTGAAATCTCTCTCTCACATGCGCGCGCACACCCACACACATGAAATCTTATGGCAATATTCTATCAGCGATATTCTGTTAGGTTTCACTTTCTTTATATATTTTGTGTCGGATTGCATACTCGTTCTTCAATTAGTGGTTTTATATATATTCTATTAGTGATGCTGCACATTTGGCGTTCCTGAGATTAAATATTGCAGATAAGTTTCTAAATGCAATTGTCTACTTTCCAGTTAGACAGGACCCAAATGCTGCACGTTCAACTTTCATGTGTAAGGTAGCAATATTATTGGCATCTATTCATTATAGCAGACAGGTTTTCCTTTTTTCCTGTTATTAAATGAACCACGGCATTGTAATTATGGATGTAAAAGACATTGCTATGAGGAAATGGAAGAAAAGAAGAAGAAGAAAGAGGGCACCTGCAACATGACAAAATAGCAAGCACCTTCACTAAATTAGATTATATTGTCATACGTGATTACGTTTGTCTGTGTCTTTGATGATTTTTTTTTTCAAATATTTAGGTATAAAAAAGCAGAAGAGAATGTGCTTGAATCATCACAACAAGCCTTCAGATCAGCTTTGGGAAGTAATTAAGGTTTGCTAACATCACTAACCCTATTTTTCATCTCAGATTGCTTAAACTGGTGAAGGGATTCATTTCACTTTGCTGTATAAGGATATGTATACTGTGCTTAGTTTTTTTCATCAGGTATAGGTATGGGGTCAAGTGAATTCTAAATTTGTTCTGACATAGTCAAGCTAAAAGGACTAAGGACATTGCCACTTAAGGACCTGAATTGGAATAATCACAAAAAAGGACCAAAGAACACTAAAACTAATCGTTTTGGATAGAGAAACAGAGCCGATTTGGGGGGTTCTTCGAGTGATCATCATCTCACTTATCTTCTTCGTTCTCTCATCTTGCGATCCCTCACCTCTATCTCTCTCCATCTCTCTTCCGTTCGAACCTCCAATTTTGGCCCCTTCCCTCTGATTCTGGCAATAGAATATTATAATTTAGCCCATAATATATGATGGTAAATAGGTAGAGGAAAACAAAGAGAATATTTAAAGATATTATTGAGGATAACATTTTAATTAATAATTTATATAAATATTTGATTGTTTGTTTATATAGTTATCTAACTGAATTAAATTTGAGTATTATTGGTTCCAATTATGAATAGTTCTTCTATAAATATTTTATATATTCTCATATACTCGAACTCAAAATATAATATTTAAATATTAAAACTCCTTCTATTATAATCAATATTCATTGGTTATTTAAATATTTAAGTGTTGATAGAATGCAATGATATTATATAGTCTATATAGCATAGTTTACCTTATTTAATAGAATAAGATTTATTGTTATATTAAGTACCAATAAATTTTGCTTTTATAAAAATAAATTATTTACAAATCATAAATTTCTTTGATTTCTAATAAAAAATATATAGCAATTCACACTATTACTCATCCGGTCTTTAATGTAAAATATATTTAATTAATTTAATTAGATTAAATAAGTTAGTTAAATTAGTTAATATAGTATTTTTTTTATAAAATACCCTAATTATTTTTTTAACTCTCTTCCTTCCTCTATTAGTTGATTATTGTTGAGGAAACATCAAGATGAATAATTTGAGAAAAATTTGATCAATATAGAAAATATATTTTATATTTAAGATTAAGATTATCTCCTTAATTAGGTTATATGTTAAGAATTAAAATAAAATAATTTATGGATGACTTATTTCTCCTAAGGTCATCCATTATATTAGATAAAAAAACTATAATTTATGGATTGGAATGATCAAAATATTGTAAACCCAAGTTATAATTTTACAACATATTTTAAATAACAATTAATATTATCAAAAATATTGTGCAGCCAAATTATCAAAATATCATACAATACAGTTCCACGTTTTAATTTGGAAGCTATTAAATAATATAAACTAGAAATTATAATGAAATTGAAATTGGAAATTTTTAGTAAAACGAAAAGAAATAGGGAACACGCATTGTATAGACTCAACACTATTTTATTATGGTTTTTCATTAAAATTGTGTTATATATTAAAAAAGAGGAAAATAATAAATTAGATTATTAGAAATGAGAATATAATATTACTTAAATATAAATGAAAAATAGGAGTTAAAGATGATAAGAGATAAAATGAAGTAGATTTTGACCGTTATAAAGATGATGTGAAGTTTTAAAATTTTTAAATTAAAGAAATTTTATAGAAAAAAAATAATGTGGCTTTCTAACATTGAGATATTATCCTATAAAAATATCAGCTCATCGTACTCAAATAATTAATTTATATTTAATCACAATTTTTTTCATAAAAACATAATTTATATACCTAACCTAATGATAAATTATATATTTTTAATTAATATATAATTATGAATTTGTAATGATAAATTATTATTAATTAGTATAAATATAAATGTTTTTAGAAAATTAAATTATCTACAAATAATGAATATTAACATCTTTTCAAGCTTTACTTATTATATTTTTTATTCATTGAATTCTGTTCACATGTTTTATTAGGTTTTATCAAATTTTCTTTTTCCTCAACAATTTTGCTTTTATTGTCTCAATTTTTTCATATTTCAAAACGTTATAAATGTTATAAAAATAAATATAATACTTGATCAAATTTTAAGTTGTTATCTCTCTTAGTCTTAAATATTATGGGGAAAATATATCGGATTCATATATCAATTATTGAAAATATCATTATTGGGTCCATATTTATCTCTTACAATATCTAGATGGAATATATTTATATAATTATATATATCTTTAATAATAAACCAATATCTTTTAAAAAAAAACGCACAATAAACCAATATTATATCAAGATAAAATCTACAGTTTATAAAATTTTGCCTTACTAAATATATAACTCATAAACATATATTTTTAATTATGTTATTATATTTCTATACATTTAATTAGATTATGTACAACTTTTTTTCTTAATATTTCTTTAAATATTTCCATAGTTCTGATTGTATAATAAATATTAGAAAGATCGTGTAATTCATGTTTAGCATTTTATCTATAAGAAATAAAGATTTGTATACAATATGGTTAGATTTGATTATTTTATATTCCAATTATTTTTACCAATAATCACTTTTAAGATTATACATTTAATTATTATAAATCATTAATTTTAAGTAAAAGTTGCAAATATGTCAGTTAAATAATTTATATGAGATAAGATATCAATTCTAATAATATATGGGATAATTCACAATTTATCTTTATAAATATCATATTATTTTAGTTTTTTGGCCAATCATATCACTTTAGTTGATATGTGATATGATCTATAAATAAGATTGTATAAAAGAAAAGTTATATCATACCTAAATTATAGAGTGAAGACTTGGATTTTGTGCAACATTGGTAAGTTTTTTAACACAACTTATTGAGTTCATCTTCCTATCTTACAAACTTAAAAGATTTCTTCGTAATATTTCAGACAATTTTCTCTTATATGAATTTTAATTATTTTTTATAATGTACCTTGATAAATGAACAATTCAAAAATATAATCAAGATTATTTGAACACAAAAGAATTATATCAAGTTAGGTTAGCGTAGCATAAGTGGTAGAGATTTCGTTACTTATTAGAACCATATGTTCTTAATATATCTCCAAGTTGTTGAATCAATCGCATATATATGTTGAGATATTTAAAAATTGATAAAATATACATCATGTACTTTTTTTTTTTTGCATATCTTGTTTATATTATTGAATTAATCATTCCTATGCATAAATTCATCTTTTGCAGGATAAACTGATATTTTCTCTACAACAAGTATCATAATTTCAAATCTACATTAAAATCATGACATCCATTCAAGAAAACACTGAAGAATATTTTAACATCAATTTTAGAGTTATTCCCATTGTGATTTTGCCTGGTATAGAACTTTATGGATATTCAAGATCTTTTCTCTTGTTTGAGCCTCCTTTCTTTATACCTTGTGAAGAACTACTACAAGATGTTATAGGATTTCTTCACAGAAATTTATCCAACTATCTCAATGAGGATGACTTTCAACTATTGGCATCCCAAATTATATCTTATTATCGAGAGACACTTCAATATATTACGTTTGAATCTACCAATCCTCACATAATACCTTTGCTTATAGATCTACCAATAATCTATGGAGAAAATCAAAACATAATTGAGATTGGTGATGATGATCGTATATTGACAGATGCCATAGATCAATCCATGCAACAATTTTCTATAGTTCCAACTTCAGAGAAGGTTATAGCATCACTCAAGAAATTGGAATTTTCTAATGAAGTAGGGGCAAACATGTGTAGCATTTGCTTAGAAAATTTTAAAGAATATGGTGCAGATGTTTCAGCAATGCCATGTGACCACTTTTATCACCATAATTGTATTGTAACATGGCTCAAAACAAATCATACATGTCCATTGTGTCGCTTTGAAATGTCTACAGAATAATTTTATGTATTGTACATTTTCTTATTATGAAATTCCATACACTTATATATTCTAGTTGCAATATTTTTTTTTTGAGTAATTATGCTTTTCCGCTTGAAGACTTCTGTAAAACAACTAAAAAGCTTAATATTTAGCTCAATTTCATAATAAATAATATCACCTTTGAATTAAAGAAAATATTGAACTTTCTACGTTTATGTGTATAATTTGTCATTGTGAAAACTAGAGTAATTCTTATTAAGTAACTGGTTGTGAAGAACTATTTTTGTGTGTGTGTCTATATATATATAAAAGAACTGTTTCATTTGATGATAGGTAAACAAAAGAAAGTAGGTGACTAGTGTGTGGATTTGGTAAAGGAATTGTTAAAACTGAAAAGTTCAGCAAGTGGTTCTGTGATTTCCGGGGCTGGTCTCGAAGGCAATAGGCTGAAAATCATTTGGCAGCATTAGCTGCTAAAGGCTTTTTGCGACAACGGATTTGTAGAGGAGAGGAACAATTTTTTTGAATTAAATTTTAAAAATTTATAAAAGTGGAGTTAGAAGTTTTTAATTAAATTTTTTATTTTATTGTCTTATATTTTATTTTTTATTAAAATTTTATTTTTTTCTTAACTTATTCTATTTGTAATTTTACACTTTTTACTTTAGTTGATAACTCTCATTGCTCATTGTTAAAGTATTAAACATAACTCTTATATTTACGTAGATACTAAAGTTGTTCCTATGCTTTACTTGCCAAGCATTCGATTATTGATATTGCAATAACGCTAGAAATATCTGACCCCTATATATTTCAATCTTTCTTATATATGTAATAGACTTCAAGACTTTAATTACTATATTTTTGTTACCTTATTCTTAGTGGATTATGTATATTATTTAACTCTTAAAGACATGAATATGATATTGTTTTATAAGTTCATAATTGCAGATTTTTCTCCCAATATGAGCAAGACATCATGATTTAGGCGTGCCCAGCTTGCCCAAAATGGTTAGGACTTTTACATGGCAAGGCCCCGACATCAGGTTGCAAAATGTAGCTCATACTTTTTTCGGGCAGGGCACCGGGCAGGGGGCTGCCTTGCCCAGCCCTACCCATGCACACCCCTAATGACAGCAATGAATCCAGCACAAATAACAGAGGTACTGCCAGTAGTGCATAAATCTTTAGTTCTCGAGACAAGGAGTTTAAAACAAAACTCACCGGCTGTGAAGGGTCAAGAAGACTTAAACATGCGAACAAGTGAAAATGACATATGGGAGGCGTGAAGGGGCTTTTGATTAAATTAAAGAGTATAATCTACACCGGATACAATGATACACAGGTATAGAAAAAACTTTTTTAACTAGTCTGTATATTCTACACCAAACATTGATATGTCTGGTTTCATGTTGTTGCATTTTTTTTATAAAATAAAATAACATGTCATTAGAATGAGAAACTTCATTTATTCAAAGAACAAGAAACTTCATTCATTCATTTTTACTAATAACTTTACATCAAAAGTGTAAAATTTTCAAATACAATATCTATCAGAATATATAATATATTATCTACTTTTGTCATTAAGTACAAAAAATAAAATAGGAGGGGCAATAGATAAAGGTTACAGGCTTTCACTACTCATCAGATTCAGAGGTCTAGGATTCATCAGAGTGGGTAAGATCAACAGGATGATAGAAGCTATCATGCTGTTGATCGCAGCGAATTTTTGAGCAGAAAGCTCTAAAACTATCTTTCAGTCTAGTAAATTTCTTAGACAGTTCTTCTACTGAGTCCTCTAGAGCATTGAAACACATGATCAGTTCCTCAAGGCACTCCATCAGAGTGACAATCAGGGGAGGAGGAGAAAGAACTGCAGGGTGAGGGTCGGGATGTTTGTCTTCAAAATCTTCTCTATTTCTTTTGTGCGGTGGAGAAAGAGGTGTGAGTGATGAAGAAGCCATTGGTGCGTTTAGATAGAAGGAAAAAAAATAAAACAGAGATATATAAAGTGATGAGACAAAAGTATTGATAATAGGAATGGTATACATATGGTTGAGGAATAAGAATGATTTCAGAAAAGAATATCGAGAATACAATTGGCCTTCTATCATAATGAGTACAAATGTTGGGAACTGAAGAAGTGAAATGAACAGCCTGATAAGTTACACAGAAAAGAAGCAGGAAAGTATAGATAGGAAACTGAAAAGTCAGAATATAAAGTATATTTAATACTAGTTATATATGTTTTACACCGGTTCAATGTAAATCCGGTGTCAATATTTCATCTTATTTACAAAAATACCACCTTTCATTTGTTCGAAAAGCTTTTCCGCAAGGTATGAAGAAGTTAAAGAAAACAAGTGATAAAGCATAGACAGGAAACTGAAGAGTCATAATAGATAGTATATTTAACACCAGTTATATATATTTTACACCAGTTTAATTTTAATCTGGTGTAATTATTTTATCTTATTTATAAAAATGCCACATTTCATTTGTTCTAAAAGCTTCTCCACAAGGTCTAAACAAGTTAAAGAAAAGAAGCGGGAAAGTATAGACAAGAAACTGAAGAGTTAGAATATGACGTAGCTAATCTACACCTATTGATATTAGTATTCAGCATAGTAATTATAGTTTATACCAGTGACGTGTTTATCCAGTGTAACTATTTTATCTTATTTATAAAAATGCCACCGGTCATATTTTTTAGATTGTCTCCGCAAGGACCGATTTAAAAGTGGGGCTTTAAATGCCTAGCTGCATCGTTAAAAGTAACGACATTTTCATTATGGGTTGATTTGACTTTTATATGCTCCCAACTAGGAAGGAATGAGCTAATGACAGGCTGTACTTGATATTTATCAAAGAAAGTATCACCAGCTTCCTTCATTTCTTTGGTCATGTTAGCCATCTCTCTCATATGTTGCTTTATAGGAATGTTTGGCGTAAGCTTGTAGGTGTCAAAGTTAATTGTCAACCTCTTAAGCTTAGTAGTGGAAATATGATCAACTTTATCCTTCAATGCAATCCATATGGCTTAAGCAATTTTGTGCATCTCAAATTTACACATGGTATCATCTACTATAGCACTAAGAAGCGCGATTCTAGTTATGCTATTCTTCTTCCTCCAAGATGTATTTGACCTTTGGGTGCCAGATATTCCAATTATCCCCATTGAGTTTTTTGATGTCAATAAGTACATGATAATTCTTGGTTACCATTTTCAACTTAGGCAAATCTAGGTTCTCTTCTAAAGAGAATCGTACCTAAGAACATTTCAATGACATGGCACAATGAAGTATACAATATCGTGTACTTATATTATTCTTGACTAGAAAATAATGACATTACAAGATCCATGATAAGTAGCATACATTTATACCACCCATCACATAGATACTAGCAACAATCATTATGTTCTATCAAGGGTTCTTTAACAATAAAACATAACTTTTAGAAGTTTCATCTTCTAAAAGCTCCTACTTATAAGAAGCATGCTTATATTATATACAAATAATCATATTACAATTTAAATGAGCTTCTTTAAGTAAAATAAGACATGAAGTCTATTTCTAATAAATAAAATTAGGGTTTTTAGTATAGCAAACATAAGGAAAACTAGTACAAAGAAACGTCAATCAAGATAGGAGGGAAAAAATTTAAAAATAGCTCTTCTTAGTTTTCTAAGCTTTAGTGACTTAAGCATAAGTTTTAAAGTTCTCTCTATAGCGTCAACCCAGAAAGATTTTTTTGTGCGCCAGCCTTTGTCTCTTACTTGTCTTATGTATTCCATCATGACTTTAGTATAGAATTTGTGTTTTTCTTATTAGTCATGAACTTGGCATAATCATGATCTTTAGCTATCCTCCTAGCTAAAGCTAGGGTATTGGGTTAGATTACTTCTTCTTCACAGTTCATAAGTTGTTTATGAAGAAGAGAAGGCACAGAGTCATATCCAGAATCTCTAAATATTGATTGAAGCTCCTCGGGTAAAGGATCTTCCACTGGATTCTCATGATCTTACTCAAGGATATGCTAAAGATCCCCTTCTAAATTTGCATCAGACTTTTCTTTAGGGTCCTCATCAAAATCTTCCTTTAGACCATTAATCTCTATAACCTCTTCCAAACCTCTTCTTCAAGAGGTTCAAGATCTGAATCCTCACGCTGAGGTTCATTTTCTTGAACTTCATCATCTAGATATGAGAAGCTTAATAGAGTATATTTAGTAGTTTTAGTACTACTTGAAGTTCTTTGACTTATTTTTATTTAGAAATTTAATAACATAAATTATTGTAATTTTGTGGAATTTTTTTAAACACCTAAAAGCATCAAAAAATACACTGAATACTCACAAATAAGTCCAAAATTGCCCTAAAATAGGTAAATTATATACTAAAATGAAGATATCAATTTTACAGATTTTTAAGAATAAACTGCATCTCAATCAGAGTCCAGACACGCCCTCAAGTGCCTTTGGATGATTAAATTCAAAAAAATAAAAATTGGATAGACCCATTTATAGGGCCTCTGAATACTCATATGGCATACACCTCATATGCCATATGACGCCTCTGCCTCCAATTGTTCTTTCAAAATTATTTTGTTGGTTAGACGGGGTTGGGCTCTGTTCAACTCGGCCTAGTAGTCTAACCCAACTTCCCTTTCTTTTTACACCTAGATCAGGTTAGTCCTTGTCCAACCTGACCTAATATATATTTTTTTATTTTGGCTGGATCCTCATGATTTAGTCCAGTCAGCGTGCATTGAATTTTTTTATTTTAAAGTGGATCAAGTTGGGCCTAGGCCAACTGACCTAGAGTTGTTTTTATTTATGGTAGCTTTCACCTTTTTTTTAGATGATCCAATCCAATCTGTAGTAGCCTTTTTTTTTAAGGTTTCCAAAATGATGAGACAACCTCTAACTGGGTCATGACAGACCCAGTTCCCTGGTGAGTCAAGTTTGTCGACACAAAACCTTATCTAATCCTTCATTCTTCATCTGATGTTCATTATCGATGTTCTTGGAGTCATTTTCTATCATTTTTGTTAGCTGTACGCAATGGGACTATTCTTTAAGCCTAAATTGGAGGTTTTCAGATGACCTAATTTTGATTTGAAACTTCTCTCCTCTATTACTCCATCGTTAGTGATCCGTTTAACGCATTCTTGGTTTTATCATAATCATCTCTTGAAGCTCTACACGTTAATTGTGTTTGGTTACATAAAGCCTTCAATTTCAAAGACCCAAATTTTTGAAATTCTCAATCATCCATCGCCCACGTGTTTGGTTTGAGTTTTATGGGTTCTTATTGCTTCCAGATTCAAGTTTTATTTTTCAAGGTCTTTGTTCATATGTATGATAAGGTACTTGCCTTTTAAACAAATAACAAAAGGGGAAGCATTTGACCAACATGTATATGTGACATATCATTTATCATATATTAAATTTATATGAGATCATGCTTTAATAGAATGCTTTAAGAAAATAAAATTCACAAATCTTTAACACAACAACGAATATATATAGACATATATATATATTCATGCTATTATGACTTAAACAGCATGCCGATGCATATAAAGACAAATTATAACATGCTTGTTCATGTTCGCAGAGGAATAAAAATAAGAGAGAACACATGTACATGGCACATCAAATAGAGACAAGATATATAAACAAATATCTATTATGCTTATTCATAAATAATATATATTATCACAGCCAAAATATCAACCATGCTCTAATACCAATGAAGGGATTAAGGCATACCTGAGATGTAAATCAGGTTCTCTGGTAGCCACACGATAACCCGGTTAATTTGATGAATTTGAATATTCAAACATAGCAAATGAACTATCAAGAAGAAGATCGAGAGAGGAAAGTTCTCTTTCTGGAGAGAAATTATTTTTGTATATTAAAAAGAGACTCTTCTCATCTCAATAATAATAATAAAGATTATCCAAAAAAATATTCTATTATATCTCTCAAATCAAATATCAGTATCCAGCGGATATCCTATTCAAAATTTAAAATTTTTAACCAAAGGGAAAATCTTTTTAGATAATAATCCATATTTTTTGTTATTATCTCCTGAGTTTTAGATTATATAGGTTCAGGCCCAATCCACAAGGGTGGATCTGAGCCTAAATTCTAATAAGATACATTTTAGTTGTTGTGTATTAAGACTAAGAATTGGACCATTGTATTGCACTCTAATTGATTGATTGAGTTGATATGACCTAGTGTTGTTTTGATTCTCTTAATTCAAGTTTAAATCTCTTAATTGATCAATTAGGTTGCTAATATTGTTGATTAGGAGTGGATAATACCTCTTGTAATTTGTAATTCATATTAGGTAGAAATAGATTTGATTAATTAGAGTTATTCTATGTGGCTAGATAATTCTAGTTGATTATATTCATTGTTAGCTTAATAAAAGAATGAAACTATATTAAAATTGGAACTAGGAGAGCTTATGGATTTGGCCATCAAGGATGCTAATTACCATTGCATTTGTCCATTTACTCATTTACACTTATAATTTGGAAAAGATACAAATACATAGCTTAGTTCATAGTTATAGATGTTTCATTCACATTCCTAACCTCTTGGTTAACTTGTTAATTTGCACTTGATTCTTGAGTAGTGTAATTGGTTCCTTGAGGAGATCAACACCTAGGTTAGTTGCCCAACATTGCATTATAGCTTAGTTATTTTTTTTTGAATTTGCTGCCATGACATGGCTCTTTCACTTGGTTGTCTAAATCATAATATGGAAATTTGTCTACATGCATTTTCAAATCAAATTGTATGGAATGCTAACCTATCTTTTACTGCCAGTAAACTGGTTAAAGATTTTAAGACAAGATGTTAAAAACATGATTTGGGCACATAATAGTTGTTAAGAAATTGAAAATTATCATGTTATAGTGGATGTTGATTAGACATTCAAATAGGTGATACTGTGATAGAGATGGTTTCAAAATGGATATTTATATGGGTTACATTTGATGTTCAAAATATCTTAGAGTTATACCTTAAGCTATGTTTACTAAAGTGAAAAAAAAAGCGCATCTGCGTTTTAGTTGGCAATAACACTTAAAAAATAAATAAGATGGCAGTAAATGACAGGAAAATGGCGTTTGTGCAAAAAGTTATTGATTTTGGTAGAACTATTTTATAAGGTATTAATTTATTATGCCTTTCACCTGTTAAAGACAAAGAAAGGCAAAGTAATACATAGTCACTCAATGCATCATTAATATAGCTGCTACAATTCAAAATTCATAATCATATATGGCAGAATGCTTATTAAAAGTTCTCATCTTGGGATAAGAGTTATTGTTCTTCGATATGATCTTGTGTATATATTTTTATATATAGTATAAATGTATAATGTTAATGTAAACTCGATGTTAGCATATGCGTTTTTCATTAGGAAATTGATGTTGCTTTTAAGAGAACATTTGGCTTGAAATGATAATTATGGCAATACATGCTTTTGAACTAGACAGAATGTGGTGGTATTCTCCATTATGATTTATCTCGAAAGGAGGTAGTTTCTAACCACTTTGAACAAGTTATATTTATAAAATGTGAAGGATAAAAAGGTGAATAGCATAGTACCTAATTACTTTTTTTTCTTTTCTGTATCATCATATTGGTGTTTTACCTATTAAACAATAGTTTGTAAAAGGATATTAATTATTTATTATATGGGTTATTAGGTGGAGTAGATGGTATAGTAACTGGCATATAAGAGTATGTCAAGAAGCTTATAAATATAACATGTGGACCTCTATGTATGTATAGATTTTATTTTTTTGGAATAGATTAATATTTTTCATCCAGTTGCTTCACATGGTATCAAAGCTTATAGATGCCTGGGCCTCTCCTTTTTTATCGAGACCACATGAGGGCTTACCAATCATAGAGGCTTATTGCTTCTTAAACATGAGTGAGTTTGAAACTCAGTTCAAGGTTCACTGCCCCTGCGTTAGGAAAGGTGGTGATTGTATCAAATGCTCTGTGTTTAGGGCTCCCATCACATATTTCTTGTTCAAGTTTGCTACCGTAAGGATTTTTGTGAGGCTGTGAATCAGTGAGTCTCATTGCAATCTTGTTTAATCCTATTCCAGTTAAGTCTTGCACAACCGTGACCCACCAAGAATGTTTGTGCAATTCTGACTCAGTCAAGTTGAGTCGGGTTCCTGTCGAAGAAGAAGCTTCTACAATCCGATTTACTAACCCTTTCAAGATCACTGTCAGAGATAGTCTTGCGATACCATGACTCGGTGAAACTAGGTGAGAAAAATCTCACCTATTTTATTCTAGATAGCGACATGAACCTATATGATATGACGTTTTCAAAACTCCCTATTAAATATCACCGTCGGAGATAATCTTTTGACGCCACGACTCAATGAGAATACGTAAGAAGAATCTCACATATTTTGTTCTAGACCTTGACGTGAGCCACGAGTACATTTGTGTGGTTCCAACTTGATCATTTGAACACAGTTGTTCTTGTAACTCAAAGAGGCCTCAATGAGAAGAATCTCATGTATTCAGTTTAAGACCGCAATATCATTGGGAAAATTATTTGGCCCATTGTTTTATTGCAAGAAGCTTGTTCTTGCCCAGATATCACTAATCTCACAGCAATTATTGGGTCCAAGAGTTCACCATAATAGGATAGGAGGATCACCTTGCCCCAATGTTTGCTATAGATTTTTCTCATCCTCTATACTTGCATCTGTCAGACACTCAAACAGCAACTCTTGTCCCACAATTACGGCATAGCTTAGACAACTATGACATATGGAGTAGGACAATGCGGTTAGTACTTTATGGTAGGAACAAGTTAGGCTTCATAGATAAGACTTATAGCCGTGCGATACAGGACCCTGCCCTTCAAGGTATATAAGGTAGTATAATTCTATTATTCTTTCTTGGCTAATCAATTCAGTTAAAAGGTATATCTCCACTAGATTGGTGTTCTCAACTAACACATAGATAGTGTGGGTGGACTTGAAAGAGCGATTCTACAAGACTTATAGAACCATGATATATTGTTTACATAAGTCCATCACTTCTCAGACTCAAGGAACTATGAGTGTAACAATGTATTACACTAAATTGAAGGATCTTTAGGATGAGTATGATTGTTTGGTCCATTTCCCATCCTATCAATGTTCATCAATATAAGAATACTCTAAAGCACTCCAGTAGCAGAGACTCTTACAGTTCCTTCTTAGGTTTAATGACAATTTTGACAATGCCACGACTTAACTCCGTTTACAAACACCTATTCCTTTACTTAACCAGGCTTTTTCCCTCACTTCACAAGATGAATACTAGAGGAAAATATCTTCACGGTTACCTAGTAATCCATTAGAAGGAACTACCATGGTTACTCAGGGAGGATGACAAGGAAGAGGAAGAGGCCATAGATGGTTCCAGGATGCTCTCATTGTCACAAAAAAGGGTACAAGAAAGAGACATGTTATAATTTGGTTTGTTTTACTCCCAACTTTCAAGGCAAACAAACCACAGCTGCTTCTACCAACCAAATTCTTCAGCATAACAATACTGGGTCATCCTCACATAATCAAATTTCACCAATCACTTTTGTTAATGTTTATGGGCCTATCTCGCAATCTTATTATGATCAAATACTTCAAATCTTAAGAAAGAAGCCCGATAATGTTGTTATGGGAATGGTAGTTGATTGGATTGATGAGGTTATTTTAGGTATTGAATGTGCTCTACCTAATTCTTCCTTTAAAACTGATTAGATTATTGACTTAGGGGTAACTTGTCATGTTGCTCATAGTATCACCATGTTTAATACTATTCATAGATATGTTGTCCTTCATAGGAGAATCGTAATGCCAAATGGTGACACAATGCTAGTCACACACACTGGGACAGTCAATATTGCAGATGGGATTGTCCTTAAAAATATTTACTTTGCTCTTGGATGTTATTTTAATTTCATTTCTTCTCACAATTAACTAATGATATGCATAGTATATTTTCATAGATATGTTGTCCCACATAGGAGAATCATAATGCAAATAGTGACACAATTCTAGTCACTCACTAGGATAGTCAATATTGCATATGGGATTGTCCTTAGAAATGTTTACTTTACTCTTGGATGTTATTTTAATCTCATTTCTTTCTCACGATTAACTGTTGTTATGTATAGTATGCTTTCATCCTGAATATTGCATAAGTGGGAAAGAAAGAGTAATTGGTAGAAAGAATTCTAGATTGTATGTAATAAATAGGAATAGGAAGAGTGACACTATTATACCTATTGAAAAGTAGGAACCTATTAGTTTCACATAAGACATTTGGCATAAGAGACTAGGTCATGTACCCATGACAAGTTAAAACACTTAGATCTAGTTAGGATTGAAGTTCCTATTGTTTGTCAAGATAAATGTGATATTTGTGTACATTTCAAACATACCTGTTTATCGTTTACTTCTAACTCTAGGACAATTTGTTGTTTTGAATTACTTCATGTTGATGTATGGGGACCATATAGAAAATGCACCTATAAGGGATTTCGTTATTTCCTTACTATTGTTGATGATTTCTCAAATTGTACATGAACATTCTTGATTATCAATAAAAATGAAGTTGTTTTCCATTTGAAAAGTTTCTTTGCCTTTGCTTCCACTAAATTTTCTGCTTTAATTAAATGAAGTATTGATAATGGGCTTGGTTTTTTAATCATGATTTACAGTCTTACTTAGTTACTCAAGGGACTATTCATGAAACCACCAGTCCATATACTCCCCAACAAAATAGGGTGGTTGAACGAAAGCATAGGAATTTGTTAGATGTTGCATAGAGTCTATTTTTCCAATTTGGAGTACTAATAAAATTTTGGGGAATAGAACTCCATCTCGTATTATAGGGTATAGACCCCTATGAACTTTTGTATAATTATCAACTAAATTTATCCCTTAATTAGAGTCTTTAGGTGTCTTGCATATGCCACTAATTTGCATGCATATGACAAGTTTGGTCTTCGGTCAAACCCCTACATTTTTATGGGTTATTTGGATGCACAAAAGGTTTTTTTTATTGTACAACATTAAAACTGCATATATGTGTGTTAGTCATCATGTTATCTTCATTGACTCTAAATATCCCTTTTGAGATTCTACATGCATCAATTAAGGGGAGATCTTCATGATAATATCATGATTGATCCATTTACATATGACTCTTCATTTTTTGCCATTTACATGTGACTCTTCATTTTTTGATGAGCCCCCCAATTCAGATATCAGAAAGTAAATTAGATACCATACATGGAACACACCTTCCACTTCATACAAGAGTAAATCCAAATGAACCAAGTAGTGAAAACATCATGGGACCTCCTAGTGTAGGCAGACTGGTACATGAGAAAAAGTCACTTCAGGGATGTAGAATTATCACTACATAACACGATCATAGAGCAAAGTTCTATTTAGATATGTATGTGTAACAACTTTGCAAGAGCACCTTGCCAAATGTAAAAGGAAGGTAAAATACCCTTTGGAGTCATATTTATGTTATTCAAATATTTCTCCTAATTATAAATTATTTTTATCCAAAGTTGATAGTATTGTTGAGCCCTACAGCTTAGAAGAAGCCGCTCAAGACTCAAGATGGGTTAATACTATATAGAAGGAGATACAAACATTAGAAGAAAATGGCACATGGCAGCTAGTTGATCTATCTGAAAGCAAAACACCAACTGGGTGTAAGTAGGTATTTAAGGAAAAGTATGATTCCAAAGGGAATATTGATAGATTTAAGGCTAGATTGGTAGCTAAGGGTTATAATTAAAAAGAGGGAATAGATTATTGAGACATTTTCCCATGTGATTCAAATGGTTACAATTAGGATTGTGCTTTCTCTTATCGTAAGGAATGATTATGCCCTTTTTCAAATGGATGTGTATAATGCTTTTCTTCAAGGTGACTTGGTAGGAGATAAAGTTTGTAAGTTGTCAAAATCACTATATGGGCTTAAACAAGCCTCACAACAATGGAACATTCAACTCACTAATGTATTGTTAGAAGCAGGCTTTGAGCAAAATAAGTATGATTATTCCCTATTTGTTAGAAAAGGTGAGTATGAAATCACCTTAATGTTATCTTCTGTTGTTGATTTAATTGTGACTAGAAACATAGTTGACAAAATAAATGAAGTGAAACAATCTCTGCACAGTAGATTTATAATAAATGATTTAGGTGAGCTTAAATATTTCTTAGGGATAGACATGGCAAGGTCAAGTAAAGGTATAGTACTTAATCAGATAAAATATACTTTGGCATTATTACTGACATGGGATTGTCTGCTGCTAAGCCTCTTACAGTTCTAGTGGTGAATAACATAAGATTGAGGGCAAGTCCTAAGAGAGAGGTTGATGATCCGTTACTACCTCAGCCGACTACATATAGGAGATTGGTAGGAAGATTATCTTATTTGTCTATGACCACACCTAATTTATGTTTTGTGGTGCAGTGGCTTAGTCAATTCATGAATACTTCTAGGAAGTTCACTACAATGCAATTATAAGAGTAGTTAGATATCTCAAGCTTCAACTAGGGCTTGGAATATTATTGGCAACAGGACAATCTAGCAAGTTGGAATACTTCTTGGATTTAGATTAGGGAACATGTCCTGGCACCCACAGATCAGTAATAGGTTACTTGGTTAAGCTTTCTGGATCGCCAATATGCTGGAAGTCAAAGAAGTAATCAACTGTTTCAAAGTCTTTAGCAAAGTCTGAGAATAGAGCACTGAGTCAGGTGGTATCTAAAGTAGTGTGGACCACTAAATTCTTAAAGAACCTACATGTACAGAATTTGGAGCCTGTGCAGGTATTTTGTCAAAGTTAGTCTGCTATATAAATTGCAATAAATCTGGTGTTTCATGAGTGCACAAAGCATATTGAAGTGGATTGTCATTTTATGCGAGAGAAAATATAGGAAGGTGTAATCAAACTTGAGCATGTAAGGAGTAAATATCATCAAACAAATATTTTGACTAAAACTCTTGGAAAATAAGATAATAGTAGAATTTTGTGCAAGTTAAGGATTATAAATCTTTATAGTCACAAACTTGAGGGGAGTGCTAAACAATAGTTTGTAAAAGGATATTAATTATTTATTATATGGGTCATTAGGTGGAGTAGATGGTATAGTGACCTGGCATATATGAGAGTGTGTAAGGAAGCTTATAAATATAAAATGTGGATCTCTCTCTATATATGTACAGATTTTATTTTTTTAGAATAGATTAATATTTTTCATCCAGTTGTTTTGCATCGATAGAGGGTGATTAGTTTAACATTCAGAAAGCAAGCATAAGAAGAAAGTTGAGAAAGGGAACTAGGCATAGTTGATTGTATAATTGCACGGGTAACGAAAACTTTTTACTTTGTTGTCATTATTTTTAAGGGTGAATATGAGCATCATCTCTATTAACTTTTTAATTATGTTAAAGTATAAGTTGGAAAAAGATTTCTATTATTTGATATACTGTTTAATTCCACTGTAAGGTTTAATGAGTACTCATGTTCAACTATGGCTTCTTTCAACTTGTGATTGAAATTTTCAGCTAAATCATTATATGACTTTGCATAACCCGACGCATCTTTTTCAGTAGATAAGGATCTGGTCAGTATGAGGGAGCCATCCAAAAGGTCATGTATGGTGAATCCAAAACGATCTACCTCCCAAATTGTATATGTTCTTGATGAATTTAGAAATTAAAAATAAGATAGCAAGACATTAGAACCTGAGCATAATCCAAGTCATCAATGATGAGGTATGAAGTACTTACCTTTAAATTTTTGGAGAAGGCATTGATTATTTGGGGAATATAAGAATTGATTTACTCCACAATGACTTGAACATGCTAACAAAGTACCATTAAGTGTGAGGGAACATAGAGCAAGTTTTGATTGTCTGTAACTTAATTCTTCCCTCGTAACACGCGAGTATGAATCACTCATTGATTATTGTCGTCACATTGTTTAGCATACGTCGGTCTATTTTGAGTCTGAGAGAATATAGATTATTTAAAGCAATGTTATCGATCTTCTATCCCCAATTGTTGGTGTTTGTTCTACGCTCATAATAGTTTGTCGCTTATATAGGTCAACTGTATTTGCCATTGTGAACTATAATATATAAACTAATATATTGTATCCCAACACACATTTTGTTACATTTTGTTTAAGGGGAAAATTGGTTAATATATCAATCTCCTTTAAAGAAAACAGTTGAATATATCAAAACATAAGGTTTTATTTAATAAATATGTTTCATTGCAGTTTTAAAATGTTACTATATCTAATTCTAATTATAAGAACTAATTGACTTTTTTAATAGATATAAGAAATTGAATAAATCAGTTAATTATAACTAATACAAAAGCTAATTGACTAATTTAGATATATTAAAATGTATAAAATATGAATTCATCTTGAAGGGTTAAATTTAGTTATAATTAACTAACTTATTTAGCTTCTTTAATTTTCTCATTATAATTAGGACCGGAGGCAATAATAAGTTGTAAATAATCCTATGACAAAACATAGCTCTAAATAACCTATTTTAAATTTAATCATTTGAAATATGGAATTTAAGTTAGAGCACATCTAAATCAATGAAAATGCATCTTGGTATATTAATATAAATATTATATTTGGTAGCAATTTAAAAATCTAAATTTATTATTAGCACATGTTTGGGAGTGTTGCACAGGTTAGGGATGGTCATTTTGTTTCCATCCCTAGTAACCTCCAGAGAATAATCGGGACAGGATAATATATCTATCGGGAAGGAATGGGACTTGGCACGACCTTCGGGTCATCTCGTCCCATCCGAGTATATATATATTATTCATTAATGAATTGTGAGGCAACAAGGCAAATGGCAAAAATAGATATCACTCTTCACTCTCACACTCGCACTTTCATACCAGCCCTAACAGCAAGCACCAGACAGAATACTCATACCCTCACCACCTCACGCCCTTTCCCCAGCCACCATGGCCGTTGCTACTCGCCTTGTCAGCCAGTGGCCAGTCCCCTCACCACCTCGCAGCCTCGATCAGTCCTCCTAGGCATTTGGCACCCAGTTTTGCTTAAACCTGTGTGACCACATTGCTTGTCCTCGATCGCTCCTCAACTGCCGCCTGCCATTGCCTAAAGACCATTGCTAGCGTTAAAGGTAAGAGACATTCCTTCTGTTGCGGATATGCTTCAGTTGTGACCTTTTTTTTTTGCCTTTGGAAAAGTGATTGCCATTGGATAAAATAGTGGTGTGGATATTTATTTTCTTCACAATTTGGAGGTAGTTAAGTTTATTCATATGGAAGTTTTTTATGTACTTGAAACTTGATATGAAGTACATATATGATTTCACCTAAAGAATTATAAATTTATAAGAGAAGCTAGATCTTGAAACTGAATATGATAAGCTAATTGACAAATCGAGAATGGAAAATTTGTCTGGCAAACTTCAGAACGAGCTGAACATTAGGAATGAAAAGTTAGATAGGCTACACAGCTTGGGCGATGAGAATGAATCACTGAAAAATGAGGTGGAAATTTTTAAGATTGGTAGCAGCTTAGTTCTTCAATCCTTGGACAAACGAATTTCTGATTTTAAACCAATGTCATGGTGCTAGGATCTCTTTGATAAGGAAAATTATTTGTTGCATGATTTTATAAGTTCTTTAGAGCTTCACATTAACAGCTTACAGACCGATCTGGAGACAAACTATAAAGCTGAGTGATATCCTAGATTCTTAATCTATCATGATTGAAGAATTAACCTTCAAATGCCAGGAATTTCAGAACTATGTTAGGAGTGTAAATGAATTGAAGGAAGCTATCAGATCAGTTGATTTAGTGAAAACCATTGAGATGAAGGTAGGCAGATTATCTGAGACAATGAAAGAAAAAAGTCTAATAAGGATGGACGCTATGATTCGTGGCCTTTGTGAAAGTGTGGATATGGCATCTAGTCTACATTCATTAGACAATTTGAATGCTTGGAGTTCAATGCTAAAGAACTGGCAACAACTAGCTCAACTCTCCAGGCTGAGTTATCCAGAAAGGATGATGTAATTAAAGGGTTACTATATGACATAAGCTTGTTGCAAGAATCTGCATCTGAATGTAAAGCAAGTAGAAACAAGGAATCTCAAAGAAAGAAACACGGCTTACGATACAATTAATGGTGAACAATTCTTATATGCCAAGCAAGGAGAAGGTTGTTCCATACATCATAAAGCATGTGCTGTCACCAATGTTCTGTCAAGTGGTGTATGTATTCTGTCATCAAGATTCTATCATCAATGTTCTGTCATTAAACAAAAGATTCTGTCATCAATGTTCTATCAGTTTGTCATCACATGTTTGCTAATTTCAGTTTGTAGCCTGTGACTGAATTGAAGTTTACTTTGATGCAATAGCATTTTTATAATTTTATTCTTGCTTTGTTCACATGTTCTATCATCATAGGTTCTATCATCAATAACTGATACAAATTTGTTTCCTATTTCACAGGGAGTAAAATTGGTATTTAGAGAAAGTTGTTGTGACATTTTATATAGAATGATTTACTGAGATGATTTTATTATAGTATTTTTTTAAAAAAAGTTGGGATCCAAGAATTCCTTTCTCGTCCCAAACCCGTCCTGGTCTCGTTCGGGACTAGAACATGTTCAGGAGGGGATGGGACGTTGGATGAATTTTGAATCTCATATACTGTATCAGGATGAGACACGGGACATCCAGTGTCCACCCTAGTACGAGTGCTAGTCTAGTTATTAAATATCAGACAATATAGTACAACATTAAAATTTAAAAAATATTAAATAATTTACAGTACTAGAAAGTATAGGGAAATTGAAATGGTACTTTTTTTAGAAAAACGAAAAGAAATAAAGAATATAAATTGTGTAGACTCAACATTATTATATGATGATTTTTCATTAAATTTGTATTAGATATTAAAAAGGAGGAAAATAACAAAGGACAATAATTAAATCAAATATTTAAAACCACATGAAACAAATAAGACAAATGGTTATATAATATTGAAAAACTTATATAATATGGATATAAGAAACTTGGCTTAAGTTTTATCTAATAATAAACTATATTATTAGAAATGAAAATAAGAAGATAAGGGAGAAGATTTACATTTTTTTTAAAAAAAAGGAGTTAAGACGATAAGAGATAAAGTGAGGTAGAGGTTAACTGCATTACCAATAATATAAAATTTTAAAATTATAGAAAAATTTGTCAAATATGATATGACTTTCTAACATTGCAATATTCTACAAAATAATCATTTAGCTGTCTTCAAATAATAACTTTTTACTTAATCACAATTTTTACATAAAATTTTAATTTATTTCACTAATGATAAATTCTATATTTGTAATGATAAATTATTATTAATTAGTATAAAATATAATTTTTTATTAAATTGAATTATCTACAGATATTTTTAAAAAGTTTAATTTTACTTATTATATTTTTTATTATTTCAATTCTTTTCCCAAATATTTTGGGTAAAAAAATTCTTTATACATATTTTATTAGATTTTTTGAAAATTTCTTTTTTCCTCAAAATTTTTTTATTGTAATTTTTTTCATATTTCAAAAACTTATAAATTTTATAAAAATAAGTATTCAATACTTTATAAACTTTAAGTTATTATTTCTCTTCTGTATTATATAGTATGGGGAAAATATAACGGATTCATGTAAGTTAAGAATAATGTTGTTGGCCCCATAGGTATATTCTACATTATCTAGATGAAATATATTTAATTATATATGTTTAATAATAAACCAATATCAATGTAAAATCTAAATTTTATAAAATTATATATTATTAAATTTATAAATCATAAAAATTTATTTTAATTCTTCACCGTTTTAATGCCCCTACTCAGTTTACAAGCTAACTCTACTCAACTTGGCAATATTTATTTTAATTATGTTATTTTGCTCCTAAATATTTAATTGGATTTGGTACGACTTTTTGTTTTAATTTTCTCAACATTTCTCTAAAATTTCCATAGTTGTGATTGTATTATAAATATTAAAAAGATCGTATAATTCATGTTTAGAATTTAATCTGTAAGGAATAAAGATTTTTATGTATTATGGTTACAAATTGATTATTTTATATTCCAATTATTTTTACCAAACATCACTTTTAAGATTAAATATTTAATTATTATAAATCATTAAGTTTAAGTAAAAATTTAAAATACATTAATTAAATAATTTATATGAGTAAGATATCAATCCCAATATATGGGATAATTAACAACTTATCTTTATAAATATAATATTATTTTAATTTTTTTAGCCAATCATATCACTTTAGTTGATCTTAAGAGAAGAGGACTATAAATAAGAGGTTCATAAAAGAGAAGTCCCATCATACCGAAATCATAAAGTGAAGACTTGGACGTTGTGCAACGTTTGGTAAGTTTCTTAATCCTATGCTTATTAACCCAACTTATTGAGTTCATCTTCTTACCTTCCAAATCTAAAAGATTGCATCGTATTATTGTGTAGTATTTTCTCTTATATGAATTTTAAATATTTTTAATTAATTTTGATAATATACCTTGATAAATGGACAATTTAAAAATATAATCAAGTTTATTTAAAAACAAAAGAATTATACCAAGTCAGATTAGTGTAACTAGTAGAGATTTCGTTACTTTTTAGAATCATGTGTCCTTAATATCTCCAAGATATTGTTAAATCAATGGCATGCATGTTGAGTTTTTTAAAAAATTTATAAAATATACATCATGTACTTTTTATCAGCATATATGCTAGAGTTAATGGAATCTATATTCAAGGTTTAATAAAATTTAATTCATATTCACTAATTTCAATGTGGGAATCTTAAATTTTCAAGATAAATTATTTATCTTTTTCAATATAATTAAATATTTTTATGAATTAGATCATTGTATAGTCTATTCTTTAATTATCTCATTTATTGAAGAAAAATTGAGTAATATATATGTTGAAATATTTACAAAATTAATAAATTATGCATCATGTAATTTTTATTTGCAAATGTGCTAGATCCAAGGCGATTATATTCAAGGTTTAATAACAAAAAAATTCATACTCACTAGTTAGAGTGAATTCAAGGTACAATATTTATCATGTTTTTTTTTCAATTTACATAAATAATTTTTGTGAATTTGATGGATATATACTATATTCCTTAATTATCTAATTTATTGTTTATGTTATTAAATTAATCATTCCTATGTATAAATTCATCTTTTGCAGGATAAACTGATGTTTTCTCCACAATAAACATCCTAATTTTAAATCTATATTAAAATCATGATATCTATCTAAGAAAACACTGAAGATTATTTCAACATCAATTTTAGAGTTATTCTCATTGTGAATTTGCCTGATATGGAATTTTATGGATATTCAAGATATTTCCTCGTGTTTGAGTCTCCTTTCTTTATACCTTGTGAAAAATTACTACAAGATATTCTAGAATTTATTTGCAAAAATTTATCCAACTATATTAATGAGGATAACTTTCAACCATTGGTATCTCAAATCATATCTTATTATTGAGAGACATTCAAGCATACTACTTTTGCATCTACCAATCATCGCATATACCTGTGCTTATAGATCTACCAATAATCTATGAAGAAAATCAAAATATAATTGAGATTAGTGATGAAGATCCTATGTTGACATAAGCTATATATCAATCTACATAATAGTTTTCTATAGTTTTAACTTCAAAAAAGGCTATGACATCACTCAATAAATTAGAATTTTCTAATGAAGAACAAGGGACAAACATGTGCAACATTTGCTTAGAAAATTTTGAAGAAGATGGCGTAGATGTTTCCGCAATGCCATGTGACCACTTTTATCAGCCTAGCTATATTGTAACATGGCTTAAAACAAATTATACATGTTTATTGTGTCGCTTTGAAATATCTATAGAATAATTTTATGTATTATATATTTTCTTGTTGTGAAATTCCATTCATTCAGATATTCATTACTGCAATTTTCTTGTTTTTTGGGTAATTATGATTTTCCATGTCTAAAGTCAATATGGTGTTTCATAGGTTGAAGACTTCCAGAAAAAAACTAAAAAGCTTAATATTTAGATCAATTAAATAATGACTACTATCACATTTAAATTAAAGAAAATATCTGCCAGGATTTAATTTAATTTTTTAAGATCGATAAATTATTAATCATTAATTAATTGAAGACTCTATAGACTTAAAAAGGTGATAAAATAATTGTGCTAAGGGCTTTTTACTCCTACCGATTTCGAGGAAAGTTTAAGAAAAAAATTGAATTAAACTTAAAAAATTTAGAAAAGTGGAGTTAGAAGTTTTTAATAAATATTTTTATTTTTTAACTTATATTTTATTTTTATTAAAATTTTATAATTACATTTCTTTAATTTTTTAAAATTAAACTCAGAATATTTTTCTCCTCTTCCTTCCAAATGCCTTACATTGACTAGTCTCTAAAGTATTGTTTGTTTGGGTTGTATTTGGAGGGGAGGCGTGTGGTGTGTTTGCCGTACTTCTATTTTTTTTAATTTAATTAAGGATATTTCTAAACCAATTCAGCTAATATTTCTCAAAGTTTAAAGTATAAATAAATTTCACTTCTCATAATAAATACATTTATGAAGTTTTCAATTTGTGTTTTCCCTCATATATAAGTGAGGCCGCTTATCATATAAACCCAATAACTTGTTGGTCATCCTCCTATTTCTCAAATTCGTGTTTTCCAAAAGTTGGTGACCCTTCAATTACTTTGCATTACAAAATTATTGATTTTAATAACAATTATTACAATATCATAAAATAATTTGGAAAATATTAAATAATTTCCACTAGAAAGTAAAAGGAAATTGAAACTGGAATTGTTTAGAAAAGCGAAAATAAGTAAAGACAAATTGTGTATACTCAACACTATTTTTTGATATTTTTCATTAAAATTGTATTAGATATTAAAAGAAAGGAGGAAAATAATAAAAAACAATATTTAGAACTAGTTCCTTGTATTTCTTATGCTAAATTTTCCAATCACATATAGTTACGTGTCTTATTTTTAAAATATGATCATTTAATTATGAACCCACATGAAACAAATAAGATAAATGATCATACGTAATTAGAGAATTTGACAAAAGGGATATAATGAATTTGATTTAAGTTTTATCCAATAGTAATTTTTTTCAGAATTATCCAACAATAAATTAGATTATTAGAAATGAGAATAAGATGATGATAATTGATAGATTGATAGATTGAAAGATAAATTAAGAAAAAAGGAGTTCAATGCTAAGAGTTAAAGTGAAATAGCGTTTGACAGTTACAAAGAGATAATGTGAAGTTTTAAAATTTTAAAATTATAGAAAAATTTAGGAACAATATGATGTGGCTTTCTAACATTGCAATATTCTATAAAATGATTAGCTCATCATCAATAATAAATTTTTATTTAATCACAACTTTTTGTAAAAGTATAATTTATGTACCTAATGATAGATTATATATTTGTAATTAATATATAATTATAATATATATAATTATGTATTTGTAATGATAAATCATTATTAATCAGTATAAAATATAAATTTTTTAGTAAATTGAAAAATTATCTACAAATGATGAGTATTACCATCCTTTTCAAGCTTTACTTATTATATTTTATTCTTTGAATTCTTTTCACATATTTTATTACGTTTTGTCAAATTTTCTTTTTCCTCAACAATTTTGTTTTTATTGTCTCATATTTTTCATATGTCAAAAAGTTATAAATGTTATAAAAATAAATATTACAGTATGGGGAAAATATAATCAATTGGTATAGCATTTATTGAAAATATTGTTGTTGGGCGCATATTTATCTATTACAATATCTAGATGAAATATATTTATATAATTATATATATTTAATAATAACCCAATATCATATCAATGTAAAATCTAAAGCTTATAAAATTCTGAATTATTAAATATATATCTCACAAACATTTATTTTTAATTATGTTATTCCGTTTCTATATATTTAATTGGATTATAACATTTTTTTCTTAATATTTTTTTAGATATTTTCATAGTTGTGATTGTATAATACATATTAGAAAGATCCTGTAATTTATGTTTAGCATTTTATCTATAAAGAACAAAGATTTTTATGCAATATGGTTACATATTTATTATTTTATATTTCAATTATTTTTACCAATAATCGACTATATATTTAATTAATTTTAAGTAAAAGTTTCAAATACTTTAGTAAGATAATTTATGTAAGATAAGATATCAAATCCAACATATAGGATAATTTTCAACTCATCTTTGTGAATATCATATTATTTTAGTTTTTTGACCAATTATATCACTTTAGTTAATCTTGAGAAGTATACAAATAAAGAATTCTATAGGAGAGAAATCACACCATACCTAAAGCATTGAGTGAAGGCTTGGACTTTGTACAACGTTGGGTAAGCTTCTAAATTTTATGCTGATTAACACAACTCAATATGTTTATCTTCCTACCTTGTAAATTTAAAAGATTTCATGTAATATTTCAGACTAATTTTAAATATTTTTTAATTATTTTTCATAATATACCTTGATAAATGGACAATTAAAAAATATAATCAAGTTTATATGTAAACAAAAGAATTATATCAAGCCAGGATACCATAAGTGGTAAAGATTCTCGATATTTATCTTATTAGAACCGTGTGCCCTTAATATTTCCATGTTATTGTTGAATCAATCACATGTATGTTGAGATATTTGAAAAATTGATAAAATAAACATCATGTACTTTTTATTTGTATATGCTAGATTCAAATGAGTCTATAAAAATTAGTTCTTATTCATTAATTTGAGTGACAAATTTTCAATATAACATATTTACCTTAATATTCAAGGTTTAATAAAAAAATAATTGATACTCACTAGTTTGATAAAAAAAATAAGCCACTGAAGATTATTTTAATATCAATTTTATAATTATTTCAGTTGTGATTTTGCTTGATATGAAACTTTATAGATATTCAAGATCTTTTTTTTTTTTCATATTTGAGCATCTTTTCTTTATATCTTGTGAATAACTATGACAAGTTATTCTAAGATTTCTTTATAGGAATTTATCCAACTATCTCAACGAGGATGACTTTCAATCTTTAGCATTCAAATAATCATATTTTATTATCGAGAGACACTGACATACTACTTTTGAATCTACCAATCCTAGCACAATAACTATACTTATAGATCTACCAATAATCTATGAAGAAAATAAACATATAATTGGGATTGGTGATGAAGGTCTTGTGTTAACAAAGCCATATATCAATTTATACAACAATTATCTATAGTTTCAACTTTAGATAAGGCTATGACATCACTCAAGAAATTGGAAATTTCTAACAAAGAAATAAAGACAAACATGTGTAGCATTTGTTTAGAAAATTTTGAAGATATTGCAGATGTTTCAGCAAGGCCATATGACCACTTTTATCACCATAACTATATTGTAATATGGCTCAAAACAAATCATATATGTCCATTGTGTGGCTTTGAAATGCCAATAGAATAATTTTATGTATTATACATATTATATTGTACGTTAATATTCTTATCATAGAATTTATCATTTAGATATACTACAAAAAAATTTGACTTTTAGCAGTGACTTGCTGAAGACCTTTTGTGGCGATTTTTTGTCGTCATCAAATTGTCGCCTACGAGACTATCATCTATAAGCATTGACAACGACAATTGAACAGCGCTATTGAATGTCAATAATTAGCGTCAAAATGTCACTGCTAAAAGTTCAATAGAAGTAGTCAAAATGAAAGTCATCACCAAAGACAAAGCAAAGGCGGTGACAAATGTCGCCACTTAAAGTTGAATCGGCGACGATACGGAAGGTCACTACCTAAAAGGGAATCAGTGGCAATTTAAATTGTCACCGTCTAAAGTGGAATTAGCGGCAACTTAAAATGTTGCCGCTAAAAGTCAATAGTTACTTTTAAATTTTTTTTTCTAATTTTTCTTGAATGAAAACCTAAAATGTGCTAATAAATATAAAAATAAAATAATAAATAACTGAGTGAATTAAAATCTAATAACATTAATAAATAATTCATCATCATCCTTTAAAATATCAGAATACTTTAATTACTTAAACATATTTAAAGATAAAACAAAATTATTTAGTTGAAACATAAACAAAATTGATTCATTAATCTTTACTCGAATTGCTTACGCTTTTCTTCCATCTTTACACTCTACTACTATTTTTCTCTCTCCTCTTAAAATTTTTTTCAACAACAAGACGAAGATTTAGAGATTGATGCTCAGATGACCTCAAATAAAATATTGGCGAGTGTTCTTAGTAAGAGGTCAAGGTATATAAGAGGGAAAGGATATGAAGCGGAGCCTTTAATGAACCCTTAATTTAGTAAAAGTTTAGTTATGCAAAGTGTGCGTACCCAATTGTAAGAAGAGTTTGATAAAAAAAAAAGAAGGAAAAATTAAGACAGAAATCATGCACAGTAAAGAATCCACAACAAAATCTAGGAGATATACTTAAATACTGCCTTTTCGACCCCTTCAAACTACAAGTAGCGACCTTGAACCAGATTTTCTCATCATCAAAAGTAAAGTGCATGAGTTCCTTCTTTCAAAGCATCTTTTATGTATGACACTGCATCGTATTGCTGAACAAAAATAGGCACAAAGTAAATATATATGTCAAACCTGCAAGAAAAAGGCATTGTGATAGCCAACTCCTGTCAGCAATAGAAAGGAATAAGTCAAACAAGGGCAATTAAACTCTTAATACTCACCCATGGCCACCACACGTTCAGTTTCTTACACAATTCAGTCACTTACACATTTCTCTTAAAGAAATATGCATTAACATTATTAGTGGGTATCACCTACCTTTAGAAGAACCTCCACTTGCAGAGGATTTTCTAGCACAAGGGCTGTCAATTTCTCGCCGCTCCCGCCTCCTACAGTCCCCATTATCTAACTGGCGGCCTTGCTAACAGCAACTGCAATTTTGTAGGGCAAAAGGTAGGGTTTAGAAAGAGAAATCGAGCGCAGGGTGGGCAATTGAAAACTCGAAACGTTCGATGGAGGTAAAATTAGATAATGGGGCGCCTTCTAGCCTAAATTTTTGTCTTATTTTTTTTGGTTCCCACCTAATTCACTGCCAAGGAATGAACCACAGAAGCACAACTAAGATGGTAATTTTTGTCTTATTTTAAGTCCCCAAAATACATAAAATAAGTAATCCCTCCCTTAATTTAAGATACTATTGATTTTTTTTGTATATTAAAAAAATTAAATAAATTAAAATAATTATGATTAAATATATCCTTTCAAGACAAATTCATATTATATACTCATTAATTTATCTAAATTAATCAATTAACTCATATATTAGTTATAATTAATTATTTAATTTTTTTAATTTATCTAAAAAATCAATCAAGTTTTATATTAACAAATTTATTTGGTTACCTTAATCTATTTATAAGGTGCATTATTTTTCTCTCATACATTTAATTTACATTATCCCTCTCATTCTATCTCTCTCACACATACACACATAATATGTATATATGTATGTATCTACGTATGTATATACACGTATGTATGTAGGAATGTTCAAGGGATCCCCTATGATTAATTACAATCCTACCCCACTCTCTAACACACATACTATATATATATATATATATATATATATGCATTTTACTTTCTATTCTTTCTCCCTATTTCTCATACCCACACATCTCCCTCTCTCTATCTCCCCCACATCATCCCTAACATATATAAGCTAATTCTCATACTTATTGATATACAATTATAATATATTTTTTATATATACGCTCTTGCTTCATCTCATTTTTTCACACATACTACATTATTATCTATATAATCTATTATTATTATAATAACATATAAAATTCTTTTATTTATTATTTAAAAGTGATATTATTCAATAATTTTATTCCATATATTAGATAGTTATTTTTTGTAGTGATATTTGTTGCTAAAATCTTCTTTTAGTTTTTTAGATTTAATTAATTTTTACTTGATTATAGTGAGCTAAATCATATATTTAATGATATATATTCTATCCAATCCTCCCAATTTTTTTTTTAATTTAATCAAGAGTATTTTCAAACCATTTTACATTTGATATTAATCCATTTGGAAACTTACAGCATAAAAAAATTTCACATCTTATAATAAATATATTTTTTAAAATTTAAATTTATATTCTCTCCCTATATTTTTCAAAAGATGGGACTTTCAATTCCTTTGCGTTACAAAATTATTGATTTTAATAACAATCTTTATATATAAAATAGCAGGGCTTAAAGCTGATCATACAGTGCGCCACGTGAACAAGCCTTCCTTTAAGCGTTATTAATAATATTAATGTTAGTTAATTAATTAATGGTGGTATTTCACCATACGTTCCCGGTGGCACGTTGCTATGGGGGGGTCGCGAGTGTGTTGGCCAAGGACCCACGTAACCTGGATCGTGTTGGGAGCAATGAGTTTGGCGGCGGTTATCTTTGTCAGTGCCGATTGTAATGGTGCTAATGGGCACAAGTTGGTTATGGGCCGTGGGTGGGGCTAGCGGGTGTGGTTGTTGGGTATAAATATACACACGCACACAAAAGAAAGTCTTCTTTGGAGACTCTTGTGCATCCCCATGCATCCAAGGTAAGAAACTTCCTTTTCCTCATGAAAATGGAGTTCATTTTTGGAGGAAGCTCCCCAAGTTCTAAAGTTTTCATATTTTGTTCATTTTATCAGCACTTATCGTTGGCTTCTCTACGCTTCTAGTTTATAATATATTTAGGATCTCAAAACATTCACTGACGACATATAATGCGGTCCAAGAGTAGAATGGGCCTTAAATGCATTTTCAGTTGTTTTAGAGTCATTTTCTTTGTCCAGATTCAAGAGGAAAACTTAATTAGTGATCGTATAATCCCAACCTCCTCTAGTTGGCAACCTCCGCCTTTGGGATGGGTCAAAGTGAATGTTGATGGATCTTGTACGGTTGAGCAAAATAGCGCAGGATGCGGTGGAGTTATAAGAGATCAAGCAGCAAGATGGGTAGCTGGATTTACAAATCAATTGGGCTCTTGTTCTGTATTGGAAGCTGAGTTATGGGCAGTGTATAAAGGTCTTAATCTGGCTTGGGATCTAGGGTTCAAGAAAATTATCCTGGAATCTGATTCAAAGAACGTGATTGATATGTTATCTCATGGAAATGTGGATAGATGCAATCTGATAGTGCTACAAATACAAAGCCTCTTCCAACGGGCTTGGGAACTGAAGCTCCAGTATATCTCAAGAGTTTATAACAAGGTAGCAGATGCCATGGCTAAAGATGGTTTGATTACTACGACAATATTATATTCATGTCCTCCACATTTGGAGTCTCTAGTTATTTCTGATAGTTTGGGATCTAATCCCTTTCTGACTTAGATTATTGATATTGGGCATTTAGCCTTCTCTTGTAACAAAAAAAAAAAAAAAAAAGAGTCATTTTCTTTTTTCCCCTTTTGATCAATCATAAGGCTAAGTTCTCCATTACGAATAATTTACAGTGACATTTAAATCTGTGATGCTCGACAGATACAGATGTATGGATTGGATCAAATTGTTTTTTGGAGAGAATTAGAGAGTTCCCATGAAGGAGAATTTATTATAAAAAATTATGTAAAATTATCAAATAATTAAATAATCCTAAGAGATTTAGAGATAATAAATTTAATTTATACAATTATCAAACTATCATTATACACATATGATAAGTTTTGAGCACATAATAACGACTTGAAGTAACACAAATAACAACTTAGGGCATATCATGATAACTTGAAGTGTCACAATTAACAACTAGAAACATGCGATAACAACCCCTAGTTATTATTTGTGCCATATTAAGTTGTTACCGTATTCCCTAATTGTTATTTGTGCCACTTTGAGTGGTAATCATTTGCCTCCTTCTAATTATTATTTGTGTCACTTTAAATTGTTATTGCATACTCAAAAATTTATCATTTATACATAATGGTAACTTGTTGCACAACTTGAATTTATTATCTCAAGGTAGGCCCTTATGACTATTTAATTATTTAATAATTTTATAAAACAATTTTATAATAAATTCTGGGACCTCTAAATAATTCTTCCTTCTTTTTTTCCTTCTTCAATAACATGTTTCTACTATAGACTACAAGATGCAATCCGGAAGAAACTTTGTTAGATAAAATGAAGGTATTACAAGCTTGAAAATGCTGTATTCCGGGAGAAATACTACTCATAGCTAGCCTCCAAGGAACAACATAGAAGCAAAGTCTGTTTTGTCTTCTGCTTTTTATGAACTTATGTACTTTCTTTCTTTTACAAGTTCTCTATTTCATTGAGATTATCCCCTTTGGTTAATTAATTACATTTGTTCTTTCTCTTCCTGTTAAAGTTTGCTACTACGATGCAGTACTTGTCAAGAATCTGCAGCTATTTCTAAATTCATTCCTGCATGCACCTCTCACCTATCTATCTGTATTACTCCTCCAGTCACTTAATTAAAAAGTTTATCTTTATCTTAAATATAAGATATATTTATATTATCCAACCCAAATCTTGTAACTCCATCTTATAGAAAGTCTATTTTCTGAACCTTTTTTGACCAGTTCTGATTTATGCTTTGATCAGATTTTTTTGCTTTTTGTTTTGCTTATGGTGATCAGTATAAGCTATTGTATGGTTTTATCGACACATTCCTACAACATCTAAGCCTGCATCATTGAAGCATCCTCCTCCCACATTATTTTTCTGACTCTTACCTTTTAGCTACTCACTATCTGCATTTTTCAGTTATGAATCAGGTTCTATTGCAGGTTGTGAATGTCATAAGGTGGATATTAATCAAAGCTGTATTTTCCCCACATTCAGTATGGGTTTTTCATTTCACTCCTACAAGATCCAATAGTATAACATTCCTGCTGTCTTGATAGCTATCCTTCACAAAGCCATGATTGAATAAAGGCATCATATTTGAAGTAGGCAGAACCCTTATCTGTAGGCTGATGGATCATTCTGCAGGACTTCAATGACTTTTGACTCTTGCAGTAGATAGGGATATGACAAAGTTGCAATTAAATGTAGTTTATTAATAATAGTAAGACAAAATGATATAAGCCTATTTTAATATGGGGCAAAAGTCTGCTTTGTGCACTTGTAATGGAATTTAATTTATAATGTGGTATTATGATAATAGATCAACTGGCTTCATCTATACTTTGAACCAATGAATTTCACTGCTAAAATGGAAGAAATGTCTTGCAACCAAAAATAATATTATCATAATGCCACATAATGCATAACGAAGAACACCGTCTATGCTGTACCTAAAATATTCAAACATAACATATGAAGACATTTGTTTGATTGCTTCACCATCAGGTTTGTGGAATCTCTTTTACCACCGTCCTAGATGAAAGGCATTCATTAACATAATGAAATGCACATTTTCATGTTTCACACTTGAAAATTTATTTTCACAGGAACTATTTCTTGGTAGGCAATAAGTTCTATGCCAAATCTTTATCCCTTTTTTTTATCATGAAACATGATTCCATAATACTTATAATACGCATGATCAAATTAGAACTTTAAAGTCAACGTAATTAGCAGTTACACAGCACAAATAGTTACGTGTTTTACTAAAGTAAAATATGCAAACTATACACAAGTGAGGTCATCCCTGATGGTTATACAGTCTAATGGCTGCATCCTTCTTGCAGACCTTTGCAATGCCTGCACCATCCTTATTGTAGAGCATCTGATTCAATATTCGCATAACGACAAACCCATCATTTCAAAATTTTCCTTTACCAGGTCTTAAGTCAATGGTCCGAATGAAACCCAATGTAAAATTGACTAAATCCCTCATTCTTATATATTGCACTGCAACTATGAAGTTTTTTTTTTTGTTACTGACTTAATATTCTTGAGCCAGAAAATATTGAATTTCATGTTATGATCATATTTTTTGTTGCTAATACTATGACTCCTAAATGATTTTCTATCTTGAGATAGTTTATTTTCTTGGCTGCATTTATGTATGCAGGGACCTAGACGTAATTTATTAATTGGAGAGGAATTAGTGAAAGGAACCAAAGGACAAGAATTATTATCTCATAGATTGTGATCTCTAGAGTTCTAGAATTGTGATTTATGATTATATTGAGATATATTTCGGTTGTTGTGTAGTGAGACTAAAATTTGGATCATTGTATTGCACTCTAATTCATTGATTGAGTTTATATGACCTACGGTTATTTTGATTCTCTCAATTCATGTGTTTGAATCTCTAAATTGACCAATTAGGTTGCTAATATTGTTGATTAGGAGTGGATAATACCTTTTATAATTTATGATTCATATTAGGAAGAGATGTATTTGATTGATTAGAGTTATTCAAGGTGGCTATATAATTCTAGTTGATTATATTCATTGTTAGCTTAATAAAGGAATGAAATTCTCTTAAAATTGGAACTAGGAGAGCTTGTGGATTTGACCATCAAGGATGTTCATTACCATTGCATTTGTCCATTCACTCTTTCACACTTATAATTTGGAAAAGATACAAATACATAGCTTAGTTCATAATTATAGATGCTTCATTCACACCCCTAAACAATTAGTGAACTTGTTAATTTGCACTTGATTGTTGAGTAGTGTAATCAGTTCCTTGACAAAATTGACACTAGGTTTGTTGCTCTACATGGCATTATAGCTTAGTTATTTGTTTGAATTTGCCCCCATGACACTGCTCTTTCAAATCCCTTGGTAGGCTAAACCATAATGTGGAAATTTGTCTACATGCATATTCGAATCAAGTTGTCGAGAATGTAAACCTATCTTTTATTGCCAGTAAATTGGTTAAAGATTTTGAAACAAGCTTTTGAAAATATGATTTTAGCACATAATAGCTGTGAAGAAGTTGAAAAATATCACGTTATAATAGATGTTGATTAGGCATTCAAATAGGTGATACTGTGATAGAGATGGTTTCAAAAAAGATATTATATATGGGTTACATTTGAGGTCACAATATCTTAGAATTATACCTTAAACTATGTTTACTAAAGTGAACAAAAAAGTGCATCTGCATTTTAGTTGGTAAAAACAGTTAAAAAAGTAAATAAGATGGCAGTAAATGACAGGAAAATGGTGGTTGAGCAAAAAAGTTATTGATTTTGGAAGAACTTTTTTGTAAGGTATTAATGTAATATGCCTTTCACTTGTTATAGACAAAGAAAGGCAAAATAATGCATGAGTCACTCAATGCATCAGTAGTGTAGCTGCTACAATTCAACATTCATAATCATATATGGCAGAATGCATATTAAAAGTTCTCATCTTGGGATGAGAGTTATTGTTCTTCTATTTGCTCTTGTGTTTGTATATATAGTATGAATGTATAATGTCAATGTAAACATGTTGTTAACATCTGTGTTGTGTTTTTCATTAGGAAATTGATGTTGTTTTTAAGAGAACATTTGGTTTGAAATGATAATTATGGCAATACATGCTTTTTGAACTAGACAGAATGTGATGGTGTTTTCCATCCTGATTTGTCTCAAAAGGTGGTAGTTTCTAACCACTTTGAACAAGTTACAGTTATAAAATATGGAGGATAAAAATGTGAAGAGTTTAGTCCCCTGTTACTTTTTTTGTCTTTTCTATATCATCACATATTTGGATTATATAGTATAGGGAAAATATATAGGATTCATATAGCTTGAAAATAATGTTATTGGTCCCATGTGTATCTATTACATTATCTAGATGAAATATATTTAACTATATATATATGTTTAATAATAAACCAATATCAATGTAAAATCTAATTTTTATAAAATTATATATTATTAAATTTATAACTTATAAACATCTATTTTAATTTCCCAATGTTTTAATACTCATGGGTTATAAGCTAGCACTATTCAACTCAGCAATTTCTATTTTAATTGTGTTATTCTATTTCTATACATTTCTATCAACAAGAAATGTATCATTTATCAAACAAGCAACCAAATTCAGCGTCCCATGAATAGCGGAAAGTGGGACCCACTCATGCTACCACCGCTGAAGAGCGAATTGGAATCCTTAGAGGAAATCACAGGTTTTAGCGTCGGTGGCTGTGCGGCCTGATCAGCATAGGCAAAAGGCAGAGCGGAGGTAGAATGGGATGAAGAATCCGTGGCATTGGAAGAGGAGGAAGGTGAGGCAAAATATGTGGAGGCCGAAACAGTGGGAGGAGCAAGAGGAGGGTCTGTATCCGTGATCATTCTACCATTTCAGTGTTAGCTAGAGTACCTTTCATTTGAATTCTTTGGCCTTCCCGTTTTGCTTTGTTCTTCAGACCTCCTATGGGGTTTTGGTCTCCTCGTTTATTTCGCTCGTTTTGTCTCCCTTATCGTTTTTGGTAAAGTGTAAATTAGACTATACTTGTAATTTAGTTCTTTTTATTAGGTTAAAAATAATTTTCCCCCTAAAAATTTTCCTATAGAAAGTATCTGAAGATCTTTTGGGATTTATATATTATATTGAAAGGCTTTAAAAAATAGCCAAACTTAATGTAAGAGCTAAAAAATTAATACTGATTATTAATATTTTTAAATAATCAGTTGTAAGAGCTAAAAAATTAATACTGATTATTAATATTTTTAAATAATCAGTTATGATATTACCTTTTTATATTTTTAAGACAATATTAATATAGGAATTTTTTTTTCAATACATATAACAACTAAGCAAAAATTTTTGAAACAAAATTGGAGTTTGATTAATTTTTCTCCTTGGAATATCAATTTTTACCCTTTTTCCATAATAAAAAAATATTTTATTCTAGTAATTTAATAAAATTACATTAAAGCAAATTTAAATGTTTTAAATTTTTAGCAATAGAATATTACAATTTAACACATAATATTTGATCGTGAGTGAATAGATAGAGGAAAGCAAAGAGAATATTTAAAGATATTATTAAGGAGTACATTTTGATTAATAATTTATACAAATATTTGATTGTTTGTTTACATAACTATTTAATCAAATTAAATTTGAATATTATTGGGTTTAATTAGGAGTAGTTTTCCCATGGATATTTTATGTATTCTCATGTACAGGAACTCAAAATATTGTGCTTGAACACTAAAGCTCCTTTTATTATAATCAATATTTATTGGCTATTTAAATATTGAAGTGTTGATAGAAAACAATGATATTAGACAATCTATGTAGCATAGTTTATCTAAATCAATGAAAATGCTTCTTGGTATATATAATATAAGTATTATATTTGGTAGCAATTTAAAAATCTAAATTTATTATTAGCCCATGTGTGTGAGTATTGCGCAGTTGCTAGTCTAGTTATTAAAATATCACACACTATATAACATTAAAATTTAAAAAATATTAAATAATATATAGTACTAGAAAGTATAGTGAAATCAAATCAGTATTTTTTTAGAAAAATGAAAAGAAGTAAAGCACACAAATTGTGTTGATACGATGACTTTTTATTAAAATTGTATTAGATATTAAAAAAGGAGGAAAATAACGAAGGACAATAATGAAATCAAATATTTAAAACCACACAAAACAAACGAGACAAATGATTATGTAAGATTAAAAAACTTATATAATATGGATATAAGAAACTTAACTTAAGCTTTATCCAATAACGAATTATATTATTATAAATAAAAATAATTATATTATTAGAAATGAAAATAATTATATTATTAGAAATGAAAATAAGAAGATAAGGGAGAAGATTTAAATATTTTTTATTTTTTTAATAAAAGGAAGTTAAGATTATAAGAGATAAAGTGAGATAGAGTTTGACCGTTCCAGCAATAATATAAAGTTTTAAAGTTTTAAAGTTTCAAAATTATAAAAAAGTTTGCCACAATATGATGTGGCTTTCCAACATTTATATAACTAATGATAAATTCTATTTTGTAATGATAACTTATTATTAATCAGTATAAAATATAAAATTTTTATTAAATTGAATTATCTACAAATATTTTTAAAAAGTTTAATTTTTACTTATTATAATATTTTATTCTTTCAATTCTTTTCCCAAATATTTTGGGTCAAAAAAATTCTTTACACGTATTTTATTTTTCCTCAATTTTTTTTATTTTCTCAATGTTTTTCATATTTGAAAAAGTTATAAATGTTATAAAATTAAGTACTCAATACTTGATAAACTTTAAGTTGTTATTTCTCTTCTGTATTATATAGTATGAGGAAAATATAATATATTCATATAGCTGGAAAATAATGTTGTTGGCCCCATATGTATATATTACATTATCTAAATGAAATATATTTAATTATATATATGTTTAATAATAAACTAATATCAATGTAAAATCTAAAATTTATAAAATTATGCATTATTAAATTTATAACTCAAACATCTATTTTGATTTTGGACCGTTTTAATGCCCCACTCGGATTACAAGATGGCTCTATTCAACTCGGCAACATCTATTTTAATTATATTATTCTGTTTTTATATATTTAATTGGATTCCGTACAATTTTTTGATTTTAATTTTCTCAACATTTCTCTAGATATTTCTTTAGTTGTGTTTGTATAATAAATATTAAGAAGATCTTGTAATTCATGTTTAGCATTTAATCTATAAGGAATAAAGATTTTTATGTAATATGGTTGCAAATTGATTATTTTATATTCCAATTATTTTTACCAATAATCACTTTTAAGATTATATATTTAATTATTATAAATCATTAAGTTTAAGTAAAAGTTTAAAATACATTAAGTAAATAATTTATATGAGATAAGATATCAATCCCAATATATGGGATAATTAATAACTTATCTTTATGAATATCATATTATTTTAATTTTTTTGGCCCATCATATCACTTTAGTTGATATGAAGAGGTCCATAAATAAGAGATTCTATAATAGAGAAATCACATCATACCTAAATCATAGAGTGAAGATTTAGACTTTGTGTAGTGTTTGGTAAGTTTTTTAATCCTATGCTTATTAACCCAACTTATTGAGTTCATCTTCTTACCTTACAAATCTAAAAGATTGCATTGTAATATTGTATAAACGAGTAGCATATATGTTGAAATATTTACAAAATTAATAAATTGATCTTTTGCATAATAAACTGATATTTTCTCCACAATAAGCATCCTAATTTCATATCTATATTAAAATCATGACATTCATCCAAGAAAATACCGAAGATTATTTTAACATCAATTTTAGAGTTATTCCCATTGAGATTTTGCCCGATATAAAACTTTATAGATATTCACAATCTCTCCTTATGTTTGAGCCTCCTTTCTTTATACCTTGTGAATAATTACTACAAGATATTCTAGGATTTCTTTGCAGGAATTTATCCAACTATCTCAATGGGATGACTTTCAACAATTAGCATCTCAAATCCTATCTTATTATCGAGAGACACTCCAACATACTATTTTTAAATCTACCAATCCTTGCATAATACCTGTGCTTATAGATTTACCAATAATCTACAAAGAAAATTAAAATATAATTGAGATTGGTGATGAAGATCTTGTATTGATAGAAGCCATAGATCAATCTATGCAACAATTTTCTGTAGTTCTAACTTCGAAAAGGCTATGACATCACTCAAGAAATTAGAATTTTCTAATGAAGAATTAGGGACAAACATGTGTAGCATTTGCTTAGAAAAATTTGAAGAAGATGGTGCATATGTTTCAGCAATGCCATGTGACTACTTTTATCACCATAAGTGTATTGTAACATGGCTCAAAATAAATCATACATGTCCATTGTGTCATTTTGAAATGTCTATAGAATAATTTTATGTATTGTACATTTTCTTGTTATGAAATTCTATTCATTCACGTATTCATTGCTGCAATTTTTTTGTTTTTTGGGTAATTATGCTTTTCCATGTCTAAAGTCAATGTTGTGTTTCACAACTTGAAGACTTCTAAGAAAACTAAAAAGCTTAATATTTAGCTCAATTAAATAATGAATAATTTTGCATTTGAATTAAAGAAAATATCCGCTAGGATTTAATTTAATTGTTTAAGATCGATAAATTATTAACCATTAATTAATTGAAGACTCTATATATTTAGAAATGCGGTAAAATAATTATGCTAAGGGCTTTTTACTCCTACGGATTTGGAGAAAAGTTTAGGAAAAAATTTTGAATTAAATTTAAAAAATTTAGAAAAGTGGAGTTAGAAGTATTTAATTAAATATTCTTATTTTTTTATCTTATATTTTGTTTTTATTAAAATTTTATAATTACAATTCTCTAATTTTTTAAAATTCAATTAAGAATTTTTTTTCTCCTCTTCCCTCCAAATGCACTAGCCTCTAAAGTAATGTTTGAAATGTCTATAAAATAATTTTATGTATTGTACATTTTCTTATTATCAAATTCCATTCACTCATATGAATTTGCTGCAATTTTCTTTTTTATTTGGGTAATTATGTTTTTCCATGCCTAAAGTCAATATTGTGTTTTACAGTTTGAAGACTTGTGTAAAACAACTAAAAAGCTTAATATTTAGCTCAATTAAATAATAGATAATATCACGTTTGAATTAAAGAAAAAATCCTCCAGGATTTAATTTAACTTTTTAAGATTAATAAATTATTAATTATTAATTAATTGAAGACTATATAGACTTAGAAAGTCGAGAAAATAATTATGCTAAGGGCTTTTTGCTCCACCGGATTTGGAGGAAAGTTTAGGAAAGAATTTTCTGAATTAATTTTAAAATATTTAGAAAAGTGGAGTTAGAAGTTTTTAATTAAATTTTCTTATTTTTTATATTATATTTTCCTTTTATTAAAATGTTATACTTACAGCTCTCTAATTTTTTAAAATTAAACTTAGAAATTTTTTTTGTCCTCTTACCTCCAAATTCCTTACACTGACTAGCCTATAAATTATTGTTTATTTGGGTTGTTTTTGGATGGGAGGGGTGTGGTGTGTTTACCATCCTCTCTCTTTTTTTTTTAATTTAATTAAGAATATTTCTAAACCAATTCAGATAATATCTATCAAAGTTTAGAATATAGATGATTTTCACTTCTTATAATAAATACGCTTCTGAAGTTTTGAATTTGTGTTTTTCCTTATATATAAGTGATGCCGCTTATCATATAAATCCAATAAATTGTTGATCACCCTCTTATTTCTCAAATTAGTGTTTTCCAAAAGGTGGTGACCTTTCAATTACCTTGCATTACAAAATTATTGATTTTAATAACAATTATTACAATATCATACAATAATTTGGAAAATATTAAAGTAAAATGAAATTGAAACTGGAATTTTTAAGAAAAGGGAAAAGAAGTAAAGACAAATTGTGTAGACTCAACACTATTTTATGATATTTTTCATTAAAATTTTATTAGATATTAAAAGAAAGGAGGAAAATAATAAATGACAATATTTAGAACATGTCCCTTGTATTTATTATGCTACATTTCCCAATCACATATAGTCACGTGTCTTATTTTTAAAATATGATCATTTAATTATGAACCCACATGAAACAAATAAGACAAATGATCACATTTAAGTAGAGAATTTGGCATAAGGGATATAATGAATTTGATTTAAGTTTTATCTAATAATAATTTTTTTTCAGAATTATCCAATAATAAATCAGATTATTAGAAATGAGAATAAGATGATGATAATTGATAAAGACGGTTGAAAGATAAATTAAAAAAAGAGGAGTTCACATGCTAAGAGATCAAGTGAAATAGTATTTGACGGTTATAAAGAGATATTGTGAAGTTTTAAAATTTTAAAATTATAGAAAAGTTTATGAAAAATTTGATGTGGCTTTCTAATATTGTAATATTCTATAAAATGATCAGCTCATCGCTGTCAAATAGTAAATTTTTATTTAATCACAACTTTTTCGTATAAGTATAATTTATTATTAATCAGTATAAGATATAATTTTTTAGTAAATTTAATTATCTAAAAATATGAGTATTACCATCCTTTTCAACCTTTACTTATTATATTTTTTATTCTTTGAATTCTTTTCACATATTTTATTAGGTTTTGTCAAATTTTCTTTTTCCTCAACAATTTTGTTTTTATCGTCTCAATTTTTTTCATATTTCAAAAAGTTATAAAAATGATTATATAAAATTTTAAGTTGTTCTCTCTCTCTTACTCTTTTGTATTATAGTATAGAGAAAATATAACATATTCATATAGTTATTATTAAAAATATTATTGTTGGGCCCATATTTATCTATTACAATATCTAGATGAAATATATTTATATATATCTTTAATAATAAACCAATATCTTTTTTTAAAAAAACACAATAAACCAATACCATATTAATGTAAAATTTAAAGTTTATAAAATTTTGCATTATTAAATACATAACTCATAAACATCTATTTTTAATTGTGTTATTATGTTTCTAGATATTTAATTAGATTTTGTACAACTTTTTTTTATTAACATTTCTTTAGATATTTTCATAGTTGTGATTGTATAATAAATATTAGAAAGATCATGTAATTCATGTTTAGTATTTTATCTATAAGGAATGAAGATTTTTATGCAATATGGTTACATATTTATTTTATATTCCAATTATTTTTACCAATAATCACTTTTAAGATTATATATTTAATTAATTTAAATAGTTAATTTTAGGAAAAAATATAAGAAAAGCCCATATGAATTTGAAAATGATAATTTGGGCATCTGAATATCTAAAATAGCAAATTGGATAGGAGGCCGAATATGTCTTTTATAAATTTGGATGAAAATACTAAATGAAGAATATATCAAACTAAGTAAGTAGGTCATTTACTACTTAATACTCTATGGAAAAAAGTTAGGCGCAATTAGTTAGGTTATTTATTATTAATCGAATATGATTTATAACTTTAGTAATGATTTTGATAACTTCAACTAAGACATTTAATACTTAAAAAAAGTTATTTTCAATGAGTTGGGCTATTTACTATTCCTCTAATAGGATTTACAACTTCAGTAACAATTTTAATAACTTGAGCTAAAAAATTTAGAACTTTGTAACAAGTAATTGATCTTACTTTCATATTTGCAATTCCTGTAATAACATTTATAACTTCGGTAATAATTTTGACAACTTGAGTTAAGACATATGCAAATCCGTGGAAAAACTTTTAACCTTGATTAAATCAAAACATTTACTACTTTGCATCATGAAGTCCGTGTTGTGGCCATCTTGTAAAGTGTTGAATAATGATTGTTAGGGGTGTAAGATTGTGACGAATACTTTGTTTGTAAACCTCATTAGACAAGTTTCAAACCTCATTGCATTAGTTGTAAACCTCATTAGTCAAGTTGTAAATCCTATTATAAAAGTTGTAAACCCCATTGGAGGACTTGCAAACCTCATTAGACAAGTTATAAACCCCATTATAGGACTTGTAAACCTCATTAGACGAGTTACAAATCCCATTGTGGAAGTTGCAAATCATATTGTAGAAGTTGCAAACCTCATTACACAAGTTGCAAACCCCATTACGGAAGTTGCAAACCCTATTGCATGAGTTGCAAACCTCATTAGACGAGTTGAAAAACCATTGTGGAAGTTATAAACCCCATTAGAGGACTTGCAAACCTCATCAGATGAGTTGTAAACCCTATTGTGGAAGTTGCAAACCCTATTACAAGAGTTATAAACCTCATTAGATGAGTTATAAACTCTATTATATTAGTTGCAAACCTCATTATACTAGTTGCAAACCCCATTGCATTAGTTGTAAATCTCATTAGACGAGTTACAAATCCTATTGTAGAAGTTGTAAACCCCATTAGACTAGTTGCAAGTACAAGACTTGCAAACCTCATTAGATGAGTTGCTAATGTCATTATTGAAGTTGCAAACCCAGAGGCAATATATTGCAATTCTATTGTTGTAAATGTGAAAGGGAAAATATGTACATAGTCATTACAAAATATAATAGTAGTCATTACAAAGTTTAACAAACAACAATGGAGAAATATAGTGGGAAGAGTTACAGGATAAGACACCTTAGTAATTTGCAAGTGACATTTATTTTCAAAGCCATACAATAGAAAAGTGGAGAAAGATAATAATAATTGAAAGACTAAACAAATATACACTCTTCCTGTTTTGAATGTTTTTATGTTGGTTGTTGCATTTGTAGAGTAAGCATACAAGGAAAAGGAAAAATGCTAACATCCATATAGAAGTTCCACACTTATCCTCTACTATAATTTATAGCGACATTAAGAGAAATTGGAAGCCCTTTTCAACCCAAAATTTTCAATTCAAGGTCTTACCATTAACACCATTCTTCTATTCTTTCAATTCAATTGTAAGAAAATAAGTGGCATGCAAATTAAAACACATAACTGATACACTTAGAGGGTGAGGTGTTAAGTCTTATCTCAATCTAATCCAAGTATCTAACATAGAAGTTGGCTAGTATAATGGTGCATATTTTTAGTCTCATAAAGGAACAACCAGTAGAGTAGGAAAGGTAGTGAAAAAAGAAATGAAGTTTGAATTGGAATAAAGTAATCATGTTATAAGCTTGAACAATTTATCTATGTGTAATGTCATACCTTGAATTTATTGCTTACCTTAGTGTAGAAAATAAAGATTAAACTTTTTTCTGACTACCCAAATTCTTGGGGGAATCTAAATTTATCAAGTAAAAAGTTACTGATATAGGCAAGGACAACAACCACCACACTGATATCTAATATATTTGTATCCTTGCCTACAAGGTTTTGGAAATAGTTCAAAAACCATGCCACTAAAACCTATGTTAGTTTTTATTAGTTTAACGCATATTAAGCATGCAATCATGTATAAATGTTCTAGCATCATACAGAGGTACCATATAAATACTCCTAGAGAAAAGTAAAAGCATAAGATATTAATTTCTATGAATGGCATATCATAATCATAGAACGCTTAATACAACCTCCATTGGAACAATTACGAGTCCCATTGGCCGAAAATCCATAAATTCCCAAAATATAGATACACAGAAACCCTAGAATTTTCTATATGCGATTTGTTATATCATACTACTTATCTTTGGTGGAGACCCCGCACTTCTCTTTCTTCCTAGCAATCTCTTCCTCCTTCTTTTGATCCAACTTCTTGTCCATCTTCGCCTGCTAGTAATAAAGCACAATCAGGTAATAATTGGCTACCTTGAAGCTGGAGAGGTGATCAACGGTGGTTTTGGCATCATATATGTCCTCATAGACGACGAAGACGGTGCCACATGTGTCCTTGTTAGTGCTGATGAGAATTTGCCGAATCGCCCGTACTTGCCAAAGATATTGTACATCTCCTCATTGGTTATATTGAAGGGTAGGTTGTGAACATAGAGAACGCGGTTCACCTGTGGCGATAGCTGAGTATTACCCTTGTGGAGGCTTATCGTCGCCATACTTTTCGCTTACCAGTGCTACTGAGATTTGGTGGCTTTACGTCTAGGTGGTTCTGATAGAGAAAAGAGTAAAAGAAGAATGGTTCCTTCTTCACATTCATGGCATAGTATACTTTTCATTTAATCTGAGATAATTTGATATTTTTATCAAAATTTGCAAAGGATAGATTGAGTTTTATGCCCAATCTGTCATTTTAAATATTCAAATGTTCAAATTGTCATTTCTAAATTCACATGGGCTTTTACTGTCTTTTTCCTTAATTTTAATTAAAAGATTCAAATATGTAAGTCAAATAATTTATATGAGATAAGATATCAATTTTAATATATGGGATAATTCTCAACTCTCTTTATGAATAGCATATTACTTTAGTTTTTTGCCCAATCATATCACGTTGTATAACATTGGGTAAGTTTCTTAATTTTAAGCTGATTAACACAACTCATTATGTTTATCTTCCTACCTTGTAAATCTAAAAGATTTCATGTAATATTTCAGACTAATTTTAAATACTTTTTAATTATTTTTCATAATATGCCTTGATAAAATCGAATCACATATATGTTGAAATACTTACAAAATTGATAAAATATGTATGCATCATGTAATTTTTATTTGTAAATATGATTAGATCAAAGGCGGGTTGTATTCAACGTTTACTAAAAAACAATTCATACTCCTAATTTAGTTATATTAAAATTCAGGCTAAAAGATTTATTATCTCTTTAATTTACATATTTTTTTTTGTGAAATAGATGATTATATATATTCCTTAATTATCTAATTTCTTGTTTATATTATTAATTTATTCATTCCTATGTATAAATTTATCTTATAGATTAATTTTTCCTCAGGCCAAATATTCTAATTTTAGGTTAAAATTGATATCATGACATCCATTCAAGAAGGCACTGAAGTTTAAATTTAACATCCCTAACGTTTTAATGTTTGACTTTAAAGTCTCTCTCGTTAGTATAACATTAACATACCGACAAAAATTGATGTCAGATCAACAGAAGACACATGGCATCCTGTATAAATTAATAATTTTATGATAATTATCTATTTTTATATGATGATTAAAATGTCATTTTATCATTAGAAACCCCCCCTAATCTCTGTGTCTCTTTGCGGTGGCCATCTCTAAGCGTTCTTTATTCCACACATTATTAGATTCTGCAGGGATGGCCTCCATAGTAGCCATAGTTTTGCTTAATGGTCTTCTAGGCATGGTTTAGAAGCGCTAAAGAGATTAATTTTAATTTCTAGTACCCCAAATACGCCAATATGAATCCCTTTTCTTATTTGTCCTCTAAGTTTTGTTCGATTTAGATCTGATACTACTATAGCAAGGGGAAAACAGAACAAGTTTGAATTTGAAATATATATAATTAAAATTAGGGGCCACCAATCAGGACATATTTAATTGAAAAAGTGTCCTCAGGTCAGGTCGAACAAAGCATAAACTTTGATTGAACCAGTACATTCTGGTACTTTTTTTTTTCTGTGCAAGTGTTTTTTTAGAAAGGGGTTGGGTTGCCCCCTTTCACAATCCAATAGCGCCGAATGTTGAACTCAACATAAACACTGAAAAACGCAAGCCCATATATATATATATATAATGATAATGAGGAACTTAAATTTTTTTATAGCAACGAACAAATTATTTAATTTTTTAAATTATGAATAGGTAGAGGAAAACAAAGTGAATATCTAAAGATATTATTGAGGAGAATATTTTGATTAATAATTTATACAAAAATATTTGATTGTTTGTTTATATAGCTATCTAACCAAATTAAATTTGAGTATTATTTGGTCCAAATAGGATTAGTTCTCCTATAAATATTTTATGTTTTCTCATGTACTTGAACTCAAAATATCGTATTTGAACACTAAAGCTCCTTTTATTAGAATTAATGTTTATTGGTTATTCAAAAATTTAAGTGTTGATATAACACAGCGGTATTATACAATCTATATAGCCTATTTTACCTTATTTAATAGAATAAAACTTACTGTTATATTAAGTACCAACAACTTTTGCTTTTATAAAAATAAATTATTTACAAATCATAAATTTCTTTGATTTCTAATAAAAAATAAATAGCAATTCACACTAATTACTCCTCTGGTCCTTAATAGATTACATATTTAACTAATTTAATTAGATTAAATAAATTAGTAAATTGTTAGGTGGTTAGCATGATAGTATCTGACTAGCCCTAATCTAGCCAACGCCACTAATATAGTTCATACATGTACTATGTTTATTGTACACTACTACGTACGATGTTCCATCTGCCTTAATCCGTCGGGTCTTACAGTCCCTTAACTTTCTACGGTTTACAGCTTTCTCTTTGGCCAGTTGATGTTGGATGCTATTATCCTTACAAATTTTAAGAGCAGTCTTTTGAACATAAGAGATTAATTTTCTATATGTCAAGTCCTCATAAGGGATTATGTCATCATTTTGATTTCTAATTTTTTCTCTAACTTTATCACCCAAAAATTTAGGTAATCCAGCAAGGAAATTTTCTTTCTAAAATGGTTGTTTGGCATCATCTCTTGTGAGAAATCGTGCAAGGAAAGTATCCCTATACTATCTAAAATTAGATAAGGTTCTGCATTTAAGATTTAACAGTAATTCAGCTGATCTATCTTTCCAAATAGATGGATCACTAACAAAATATTTATACCAATTAGGGGAGGGACCCTGAAGGACCGAAGGGAAGGGGAAATTAAAAGAAAAGGAAATAGAGCACTGGAAGGACCAGTCAATGGATTATAGAAATTTAAAATGCATGCAGACGAGATGCTCTTGAATGAACTAAAAGGCGGTAAAACCAGTCAATCTTAGCTCATAAGAGGAGGTAAGGATATGAAAAAAATAAAAGAAAGATTAAAAAAAGAATACTAAAAATAAATTATTTAAAACATGAAACTTATAGAAGAGAAAGGGATACAAGAAGAGAAGGAGGATGAAGAGGCTCTCTCTAGACTCGGAGTATCTCTCTCTAAGTGTAAGTGAGGGGTAACTGAACCTGCCTAAAGAAGGAAATGAATCTAACTTAAATAGGCAGGGGAAGTTACTGTTTAAACAGTATTTTGATGTGGATTTGTTTACTGTTTGTGCAGTTCCTCATCATAATACTATTTGCACAGTACTGCCGACACTTCAGTGACTGACTGTTTAAATATTACTATTACGGTTGTTTTACTGTTTGAACGGTACTTTACAATTTTTACAAAAAGCCTATGACAGATTTATCGATCAAACTAAGTCTCTGAAAGGTTTCAATATTCATCTAAGTCTATGGCAAATTCTTCTTCATCATCTTTCTCTGAAGGTGGTGCAGAATATATTTGACTTGTTGAAGGAGTTTGCTCCTGTTGTTGTAAGAGTTAGAGCATAGAACTCAATTGGTTGATTTTGTTTGGGATTTTTGGATCGAAGATCCAGATAGAGTGGATGACTCCGTTTGAGTTTACTGGGCTCCTGATTGGGACCCATATTTTTTACCACCGCTTAGATGATGACTTCAAGTTTAGAACTTGGCACTATTTAACTTTGGGCATCCTGTAGAATACCCTTTTGTTTTTGGTCTTCTTCACCAGGTTTATCTCCGGGTTTCTTTTTCCTCAGCATTTTGATTTTGGGTTTTCTCTCACGCTTCTATCTGTTGGAAATCGTGCCCTAGGGGCCAATCATTGTCTTATGAACATTATTGATTTATGAATTTATTAATTGAGTTATCATATTATTTGCATGTTTACTATGATGACCATCCTTGGATAATTCATGATATTATCCTAAATGTCCCTGGTCGATCATCTATGTGGGAGCACAGATTAAATAAGACCAGTATGACTTTGAAGATGTATAGAGATATAAATCAAAGTCATAAGCACATGTAAGAGTATAGGGTGTTGGACCGACCCGCTATGAGAGAACTGCATGGGTAACGTCATAAGCTTCTCTCATATACAATCCATGTCAATATGCCCTTTGACCTGAGATCATCATGGATTCCTACATGACAAAACGCTCAGCTTTGACCTAGTCAAAAGTCACTTTTGACCGAGTGATCATAAAGACTATGTTCGGGCTTAGTGGTTTTTCATGCGGAGGAATGTGAATGGTCAAGATGGAATTTGTCCCTCACATTCGTGGAGAGATATTACTGGGCCCCTCGATGAGTGAGTCTGAGAAATGTATGGCCATACTGTAATTGAAAGGTAGTTCCATTTCTATAGTCAGACTACTCAGGGATCGAGAAAGTAACGGTCGGGAATAGGAGGATGACATTATCCATGCCTCATCCATGACCAAAATATCGCGTGACAGAAGGGACATGATATGGTTGTATAAAAGGTTACATCGTTTATCGATTCTCATATGATTTGGGTAGTCGTTATGTCTTGCTAGAGACCGCTTGCGACTTGTGGGCTAGTATAGCAAATGGCCCACTGCCAACTTTATATGGGCCTACAGGGTCGCACACAAAATAGCCCAACACGAGCTATGATGTCCAGATTTATTGAATCTAAGACATGTCCAGATTCAATGAATGATCCAGGTGAATGTATATATATTTATTTATATTTATATTTGTATATATATAAATTCGTATATATATATATATATTATATATGAGATATATGAGATTTAATTTATAAGGATAAATTAAATCCCTATCACGTTTGAATTCGAAATTCAAATTGATAGGATATCTCATATAAGAGATATTTATAAGATTTAATTTATAAGGATAAATTAAATCCCTATCACATTTGAATTCGAAATTCAAATTGATAGGATATCTCATATAAGAGATATTTATAAGATTTAATTTATAATGATAAATTAAATCCCTATCACGTTTGAATTTGAAATTCAAATTGATAGGATATCTCAAATTTGTTTTATGAGAATAAATCAAATATAGTTCAGTCTCATCTTTATTTAAAGTTAAATAAATAGGTAATTAAATCTGTGGGACAGATTTAATATTATTTATTTAATTAGTTTCTTATAAAATTATACAATATATGATATTGTATTATTTTCGGAATTAATATAAGATTAACTCCTAAAATCCTTTTCGGTTAGGGAAAACGCAGAGCATCCTATATATCTAATATTAGGAGCTACGTTTTTGAAGTGACACACACATAGAACACAGAAAGGCCGAAGGGGACTCTGCAAAAGGTTTGCAGATAAGAAACTGTCGAAATAGAGACGGAGAGGACGAACTCTTGAGAAAGCCCTGGAGGGACAAGAGACGCTAGCACGTCGTTCGTGGTTGAAAAGCTGTTCGTGTGGATACCAGTAGAGGAAGCCGACCTGAGTCGTCGACTTCTTGTGATCAGAAAGGGAGCACGAGCCGCAGAGAGAAGCTGTGAACGTCGTGACCGAAAGCTGTGGAAGTCGCTGAGACACACTGAGGGTAATGCTTCTTCCCACTTGACTTAAACACATACGGTAGATCCTGGCAAGGAATGAAAATTTTTTAAAGTTTATTTCCGCTGCGTGTCTTCTAATTCCTTACAGTGGTATCAGAGCCATGCCGTTTTGTGTTTAAGTTAGGCTTGATTGTTGATTTATATGATATATGTTAGTAGTAGCCGATCATATAATAAGCGTTGTATGTGTGACATATATGGAATCCGTGTTGTGTATGACATAAAAGGAATCTAAAAGGAAATTGAAATCGGTGGTGATGCTTTTTGATTTGATCAATTCGCATAGATGGGGTCTAAGAAAACCGAATTCAAATTTGTGATTATTTGTGAAAACCGAATTCAGATTCGTGATTATTTATGAAACATGTGGTTCTCACATTTGTACGAATGTGCAGGGACTAAAGGACAGTAGGAAGCTGAAAAGGGGTGAAGTTGACCTACGAGTTGGAAACAGAGCAAGGGTTGCTGCGTTAGCTGTAGGCACTTATGAATTAGTTCTGCCCACTGGGCTTTTGTTAGTTTTGAACAATTGCTATTATGTTCCTGCTTTAAGTAGTAACATTGTTTCCCTTTCTTATTTGGATAAGGAAGGTTTTACTTCCATTGCTGGGAATAGTAGATGTTCTATTTATCGTAATGATGTTTTCTATGCTCATGGTGATTTGCATGTTGATCATTACATTTTAAATTTGGAACAACCCAATCATGGAAATATCTATAACATAACTGCCAAAAGGGTCAAACCGAACGATTTGAATCCGACATACCTCTGGCACTGTCGTCTGGGCCACATAAATGAGAAACGCATTTCCAAACTCCATCAAGATGGATTTCTAAACTCATTTGATTTTGAATCATATGACACTTGCGAGTCTTGCTTGTTAGGAAAGCTGACAAAGTCACCTTTCACTGGGCACAGTGAGAGGGCCACTAATTTATTGGGCCTCATACATACAGATGTGTGTGGACCGATGAACACAAATGCCAGAGGAGGTTATTCGTACTTCATAACATTCATAGATGATTTCAGCAGATATGGGTACATCTATCTAATGAAACATAAATCTGAATCTTTTGAAAAGTTCAAGATATTTCAAAATGAAGTACAAAACCAACTTGGCAAAACAATTAAAGCCCTTCGATCTGATCGGGGTGGTGAATATTTGAGCCAAGAGTTCATAGATCATCTTAGGAGTTGTGGGATACTCTCACAATTGACTCCTCCAGGGACACCACAATGGAATGGCATTTCTGAACGGAGAAATCGAACACTATTAGATATGGTTCGATCCATGATGAGTCGAACAGATCTTCCGCCCTCCTTTTGGGGCCATGCCCTAGAGACAGCTGCGTTCACACTCAATCGTGTTCCATCTAAGGCAATCGAAAAGACTCCGTATGAGATATGGACTGGGAGGACGCCTAGTTTGTCTTTCCTCAAGATTTGGGGATGTGAGGTCTATGTTAAGCAACAAGCCTTAGACAAATTAGCGCCCAAATCCTCAAAATGCCTTTTTGTGGGATATCCTAAGGAAACCAAAGGATATTACGTCTACAACCCTACTGATAACAAAGTGTTTGTTGTCAGAAATGGTATCTTTCTTGAACGAGAATTTATCTCTAAAAGAACCAGTGGGAGTAAGGTACAACTCGAAGAAGTTCGAGAGCTACAAGACACCACAGAACTGCAGATGGAAAATAGAGAAGACTCACAACAAGTTGTTGAGACTCCTCAAGTCACGCAAGGTCCACGAAAGTCTAATAGGACACGACTTCAGCCTCAGAGATATGGATTTCTGATTTCTGATAGTCTTGATGTGTTGCTCATTGAGCATAATGAGCCGACTACCTATCGAGAAGCTATAGTGGGACCAAACTCCGAAAAATGGCTTAGTGCCATGAAGTCTGAGATGCAATCCATATACGACAATCAGGTTTGGACCTTAGTCGACCCGCCTGAAGGTGTAAAAATTGTCGGGTGCAAGTGGGTTTTCAAAGAGAAAACTGACATGGATGGCAATGTAAATGTCTTCAAGGCACGACTGGTTGCAAAAGGTTTTACTCAAACTCATGGTGTAGACTATGATGAGACCTTTTCCCCAGTAGCAATGGCCAAATCAATCAGAATCCTCTTTGCTATTGCAGCATATTATGACTATGAAATATGGCAGATGGACGTCAAGACAACCTTCCTTAATGGAAAGCTCCTTGAGGATGTGTACATGACACAACCTGAAGGGTTTGTGCGTTCAGAGGACTCTGGTAAAGTGTGCAAGCTTCAAAAGTCCATTTATGGATTAAAGCAAGCCTCTCGGAGTTGGAATCATCGTTTTGATGAAGTAATCAAAGAGTTTAGATTTCTTCAAAATATTGATGAACCTTGTGTGTACAAGAAGGTTAGTGGGAGCACAGATGTGTTTTTGGTACTCTATGTCGATGACATCCTACTTATTGGGAATGACATTCCTACCTTGCAGATTGTCAAGTCTTGGTTAGAAAAGTCTTTCTCGATGAAAGACTTGGGTGAAGCCACCTACATCCTAGTAATCAGGATCTATAGAGATAGATCTAAAAGACTTCTAGGACTCAGTCAGAGTACATACATAGACAAAATACTGCATAGGTTCAGTATGCACGAATCAAAGAGGGGTTTCATACCCATGTCTTATGGTACTCACCTCAGCAAAGATCTGTGTCCTAGTACATCTGATCAGCGAGGTCGCATGAGTAAGGTTCCATATGCCTCGGCCATAGGATCTATCATGTACGCCATGTTATGTACTCGACCGGATATCTCGTTTGCCTTAAGTATGACTAGCAGATACCAACAGGACCCTGGTGAGGGCCATTGGACTGCTGTCAAGAATATCCTTAAGTACTTAAGAAGGACTAAGGACTTATTCTTGGTCTATGGTGGATTGGATGATGAGCTCTGTGTAACTGGTTACACAGATGCGAGTTTCCAAACTGACCAGGACGACAAAAAATCGCAGTCTGGATACATATTCCTCCTCAATAATAGAGCAGTAAGCTGGAAGAGCTCTAAGCAGGGCACTGTAGCAGATTCTGCAACGGAAGCTGAGTATATAGCAGCATCTGATGCAGCTAAGGAAGCCGTTTGGATCAGGAAGTTCATCACAGAACTAGGGGTGATACCTACCATCTCAGATCCAATAACTTTGCTCTGTGACAATAGCGGTGCTATTGCACAGGCCAAAGAGCCTAGGTCACATCAAAGGACCAAGCATATACTCAGGCGATTTCATCTCATCAGAGAAATCAACGATAGAGGTGATATAAAAATATGTAAAGTAGCAGGAGAAGATAATGTTGCTGATCCTCTAACAAAGCCGCTTGTGCAGGCAAAGCATGAGCGTCATGTTAGGTCAATGGGAATTAGTCAAATTAATGATTGTACCTAGTGCAAGTGGGAGGTTGTTGGAAATCGTGCCATAGGGGCCAATCATTTTCTTATGAACATTATTGATTTATGAATTTATTAATTGAGTTATCATATTATTTGCATGTTTACTATGATGACCATCCTTGGATAATTCATGATATTATCCTAAATGTCCCTGGTCGATCATCTATGTGGGAGCACAGATGAAATAAGACCAGTATGACTTTGAAGATGTATAGAGATATAAATCAAAGTCATAAGCACATGTAAGAGTACAGGGTGTTGGACCGACCCGCTATGAGAGAACTGCATGGGTAACGTCATAAGCTTCTCTCATATACAAACCATGTCAATATGCCCTTTGACCTGAGATCATCATGGATTCCTACATGACAAAACGCTCAGCTTTGACCTAGTCAAAAGTCACTTTTGACCGAGTGATCATAAAGACTATGTTCGGGCTTAGTGGTTTTTCATGCGGAGGAATGTGAATGGTCAAGATGGAATTTGTCCCTCACATTCGTGGAGAGATATTACCGGGCCCCTCGATGAGTGAGTCTGAGAAATGTATGGCCATACTGTAATGGAAAGGTAGTTCCATTTCTATAGTCAGACTACTCAGGGATCGAGAAAGTAACGGTCGGGAATAGGAGGATGACATTATCCATGCCTCATCCATGACCAAAATATCGCGTGACAGAAGGGACATGATATGGTTGTATAAAAGGTTACATCGTTTATCGATTCTCATATGATTTGGGTAGTCGTTATGTCTTGCTAGAGACCGCTTGCGACTTGTGGGCTAGTATAGCAAATGGCCCACTGCCAACTTTATATGGGCCTACAGGGTCGCACACAAAATAGCCCAACACGAGCTATGATGTCCAGATTCAATGAATGATCCAGGTGAATGTATATATATTTATTTATATTTATATTCGTATATATATAAATTCGTATATATATATATATTATATATATGAGATATATGAGATTTAATTTATAAGGATAAATTAAATCCCTATCACGTTTGAATTCGAAATTCAAATTGATAGGATATCTCATATAAGAGATATTTATAAGATTTAATTTATAAGGATAAATTAAATCCCTATCACATTTGAATTCGAAATTCAAATTGATAGGATATCTCATATAAGAGATATTTATAAGATTTAATTTATAATGATAAATTAAATCCCTATCACGTTTGAATTTGAAATTCAAATTGATAGGATATCTCAAATTTGTTTTATGAGAATAAATCAAATATAGTTCAGTCTCATCTTTATTTAAAGTTAAATAAATAGGTAATTAAATCTGTGGGACGGATTTAATATTATTTATTTAATTAGTTTCTTATAAAATTATACAATATATGATATTGTATTATTTTCGGAATTAATATAAGATTAACTCCTAAAATCCTTTTCGGTTAGGGAAAACGCAGAGCATCCTATATATCTAATATTAGGAGCTACGTTTTTGAAGTGACACACACATAGAACACAGAAAGGCAGAAGGGGACTCTGCAAAAGGTTTGCAGATAAGAAACTGCCGAAATAGAGACGGAGAGGACGAACTCTTGAGAAAGCCCTGGAGGGACAAGAGACGCTAGCACGTCGTTCGTGGTTGAAAAGCTGTTCGTGTGGATACCAGTAGAGGAAGCCGACCTGAGTCGTCGACTTCTTGTGATCAGAAAGGGAGCACGAGCCGTAGAGAGAAGCTGTGAACATCGTGATCGAAAGCTGTGGAAGTCGCTGAGACACACTGAGGGTAATGCTTCTTCCCACTTGACTTAAACACATACGGTAGATCCTGGCAAGGAATGAAAATTTTTTAAGATAATTTCCGCTGCGTGTCTTTCAATTCCTTACACTATCTACCCTGTAAAAAATGACGGGTGAGAAAGTTTGGAAGGGAGTTTGAAGAGTCTTTAATAAAATTAATTTCAAAATCAACAACACTTAAAATTGCTTGCCATTTGGCGAAGATTTGTTTTGATGCAAGATTTTTAACATCTTTTTGTAAAACATACTTTGCTGATTTACAATCAATGCGAAGTAAAAATCTTTTGTTTAACAAATCAGATTGAAATTTGGAAATGCATAAAACAATTGCCAAAATTTCTATTTTAATTGTGGAATAGTTTTGTTGAGTGCTATTCCAATGTTTGGACATAAAAGAAACAGTTTTCTTTATTCTATCAAGATGTTGTTTAAGAATGTCACTATAACCTATGTCGCTGGCATCAGTTTCAACAATTTTGTAGGCATTTGGATCTGGAAGGCTAAGGTAAGAAAGCTCCTTAACATGGGATTTAATCTGTCTAACAATGTTTGAATGAAGGCCAGTCAACGGAGACAGACTGTCCTTGAGTCACTGATGAAGAGGTTTAATGAAGTTACTAAGATGAGGAATAAAGTCAGCAACATAGTTTAAACATCCCAAAAATCTTTGAGGTTGTGTTTTATCAATGATTTAATCTAGGAATTTATCAGCAAATTGAATTGCTCTTTCAATTGGTGTAATGGACCCTTGATATATATCCAATGACCCAAAAACCGTATTTTAGTCTGAAATAAACTAAGTGTAGGTTTTGGAACCACTAATCCATTTATTTTTACAATCCTAACAAATTAGAGATTTGTTTAAAATGTTGATCTATAGAATGACTATAGACTAATACATCATCGATATATACAATAATATACTGACTATGATCATGAAAGATCTCATTCATGATTCTCTAGAATTTATAAGGAGCATTTTTTAAATCAAAAGGCATAACATTTCACTCATACTGATCAAAGGGTATAGTAAAAGCAGTTTTATACCTATCGTTTTCAGAAATTTGTATTGCCAAAAACTATATTTCATATCAAATTTTGAAAAGATTTTTACAGAATACAAACAGTTTAGTAGATTAGATTTGTTTGGGATTAGATATCTGATCCATTGCAAAGCTTCATTTAAAGGTTTGTAATTAAATTACAAGCCTAGGAACGCCACACTCAATCTCTGCATTTTTATTTACATAAAAAGCAACACAAGACCATGGGCTTTGTGACTTGTGAATTAACCTTTTGTTTAAGAGATCTCATATCTCTATTTTATAAGTTTCCAAAAGCTTCGAGCTCATCTGAATGGGCTTGGCCTTTGTTGGGATTTTTTTTTTCAGAAAAATCTTTTTCATATGGTAAATCTACCACATGTTATTTTCTATTCCAAAAATCTTTTGGTAGGTCAGAACAAATATTTTTGCGGATTTGTTCAAGACAAGTTTGAATTTTCTTTTGAACATCTTTTTGACACAATTGCCTTTTTAAATGTTAAAAAGAAATCTCTTCATTTAAAAAGTTTATCTGTTCTTGTTTAGATGCCAAAAGATTGAGCTCCTTGATTCTGGGTTCCTGAGTAAAAGGAAACATAATCATTTTGCCCAAATATTCTTTTGAAATTCCATTTTTATCAGTAATGTATGGGAATAATAACCCTGTAAAAGGTGCACCTAGAATGATTTGGGTTCCCATATTTTTAACCAATATAAATGGAGTTTCCAATTTCAATTTTTGATTTTCAACAACAACTTTTGAAACTTTGTATTTGACATTTAAGCGTGAGCCATTGACGCCGTTAAACCTTTCAGTTGTTTTCTCAAAGTATTTGGTTGGAATGATTCCTTCATTAAAACAATTAGAATTAGCCCATGTGTCAAACAAGATAGTTTGTTCCAATACAAAATCATTATGAATAATAATCTTGTCATGGATATAGAATTTTTGAATAGAAATTCTTGAAATCAAGTTTAAGAAAATTTGATCTTCCTCATTACCATCATTAGATGTGATTTCTAGATTTTCTTCAGTTTTACCTGCAAGTTGCATATCTTAAAGTTGGGATATAGCTTCTGCACAGGTTTCTTCTTGGAGTTTAATTAGACATATTTCAATCTTGAGTTTAATAACCTCTTGATGTAAATCCTGGAGGGTTGTAGGTTTAACATAATGTTGAAATTTATTTACAACATCTATTAAGTTATATTTGTTTACAGAGAAAACGAGTTTTGAGTTTGAAGATAGTTGTTGATTAACTAATTTTCTAAACTTAAATAAATATTCTCCTCTTTTAGAATCTGGTAGTTTATCAATGATATCAAGAAGTAAGTCTTGTTCCTTCAAGATAACATCTATTGAAGATGAAGATTATGGGATATCATCATTTTGAATATCCTCAGAAGAATCACTATCAGATTCTGAACTAGAATTTTCTTCAATCAAAAGATTGTTTATTTGTTCAAGAAGAGATTCATCAATGCACCTGATCTTCTTGAGTTTTCTTCTTAAAGGACAATATTTTGAAATATGGCCTAGTTTACCACATTTAAAACATTTGACTTTGTTTTGTCTAGGAAAATTGATCTTAAGTTTGGATCTAAATTCCTATTTTAACCCATGGGGAGGTGTGTTTTGGTTATATCTTTGGTAGATATATTTTTTTCTATTTGTGATAGGAAGGCTTCCTATGTTTTTTAGTTTATTTATAGGCTAGAAGGCCGAATTGTTCACAAAAAGTAGGTAACTCTCTACGGTTTATAGCTTTCTCTTTGGCCAGTTGATGTTGGATGCTATTATCCTAACAAATTTTAAGAGCAGTCTTTTGAACATAAGAGATTAATTCACTATATGTCAAGTGCTCATAAGGGATTATGCCATCATTTTGATTTCTAATTTTTTCTCTAACTTTATCACCCAAAGATTTAGGTAATCCAGCAAGGAAATTTTCTTTCTAAAATGGTTGTTTGGCATCATCTCTTGTGAGAAATCGTGCAAGGAAACTTATTTCTTGTAGAGTCATTCATTATATTAGATCAAAAAATTCCATTATAATTTATGGATTGGAATGATCAAAATATTGTATAACCAAGTTATAATTTTACAACATATTTTAAATAACAATTAATATTATCAAAATATTGTGCAGCCAAATTATCAAAATATCATACAATATAGTGCCCATTTAAATTGGGAATATATTAAATAAAGAAATAAAGAACACGCATTGTGTAGACTCAACACTATTTTAGGATGATTTTTCAGTAAAATTGTGTTATATATTAAAAAAAGAGGAAAATACTAAATTAGATTGTTAGAAATTAGAATATAAGATTATGATAGAGAATATTTCAATATAAATGAAAAATGGGAGTTAAAGATGATAAGAGATAAAGTAATGTAGGGTTTGACCATTACAAAGATAATGTGCCCATTTGGATTATCTTTTATAAAAGAGTTTATAGAAAAAATGATTATAGATAATGTAATTCATGTTTAGCATGTAATCTATAAGGAATAAAGATTTTTATACAATATGGTTACACATTGATTGTTTTATATTCTAATTATTTTTACCAATAATCACTTTTAAGATTATATATTTAATTAATTTAAATCATTAATTTTAAGTAAGGGTTTTAAATACGTTAGTCAAATAATTTATATGAGATAAGATATTAATTATAATATATAAGATCATTCCCAGCTCATCTTTTGAATATCATATTACTTTAGCTAATCTCGAGAAATCTACAAATAAAAGGTTATATAGGAGAGAAGTCAGACCATACCTAAAGCATAGAGTGAAGGTTTGGACTTTGTACAATGTTGGGTAAGTTTCTTATTTTATGCTGATTAACACAACTCAATATGTTCATCTTCCTACCTTGTAAATCTAAAGGATTTCATGTAATATTTTAGACTAATTTTAAATATTTCTTAATTGTTTTTATAATATGCCTTGAAAAACGGGCTGTTCAAAAATATGATTAATTTTATTTGTAAACAAAAGAATTATATCAAATCAGGTTTGCATAAGTGGTAGAGATTCTCTTTACTTATCTTCAGAACCCCGTATCGTTAATATCTCTAAGTTATTGTGGAATCAATCACATGTATGTTGAGATATTTGAAAATTTGATAAAACACACATCATGTAATTTTTATTTGAAAATGTCCTAGAGACCTAGAGTCAAAGGAGAATATATTCAAGGTTTAATAAAAATTCTTTTATATTCATTAATTTGATTGACATAAAATTTTAAGATAAATGATTTATATTTTTCAATACACCTAAATATTGTTATGAATTAGATCATTGCATTATCTATTCATTAATTATTTGATTTCTTGGTGTAAAATCGAATCACATATATGTTGAAATACTTACAAAATTGATAAAATATGTATGCATCATGTAATTGTTATTTGTAAATGTGATTAGATCAAAGTCAGGCTGTATTCAACGTTTAATAGAAAACAATTCATACTCACTAAATTAGTTGTATTAGAATTCAGGTTAAAAGATTTATTATTTCTTCAATTTACATACATATATTTTTTTGTGAATTAGATGATTAAATATATTCCTTAATTATCTAATTTAATTGTTTATATTATTGATTTTTTCATTACTATGTATAAATTTATCTTACAGATTAATATTTTCCTCAAACCAAAGATTCTAATTTTAAGTTAAAATTGAAATCATGATGTCCATTCAAGAAGGCATTGAAATTTAAATTTAACCTCTCTAACATTTTAATGTTTAACTTTAAAGTCTCTACCCTCAGTATACTGTTAATATAATAACAAAAATTGACACGTCAGATTAATAGAAGACACGTGTCATCCTACATGACATCTTGTATAAATTAATAATTTTATGATAATGATCTATTTTTACATAATCATTAAAATGTCATTGTATCATTAGAAAAAACCCTCGCGTCTCGTCTGTGTTGGCTATCTCAAAGCGTTCCTTATTCCACATATCAGTATATTCTTTAGGGACGGTCTCCAGAGTAGCCAAAGTTTTGCTTATTGGTCTTCTAGGCATGGTTTACATTGGCGGTTCGTAGACTTAGCTTGCAACGGGTGTTTTAGGATTGTTAAATATTTGTATTCGTTTCTTTTGGTCGTAAGCATTAAATCATATAATTTTATAATCGTTATAAGTATATCAAGATATTTTAGTGCCTTACATGGAATAATATCCGATATCTAATTATGCTAAGATTGGTGGTTTGCTTTTCTCAAATATCTAGATTCATACCATGTTAGCCTAGCATCCATCTATGGACTGGTGGTCCCTACTCAAATGTGGCCCAACATACATATATAGGGAGTTTAATTAGAATCCAAGGCACTCAAGTTGTTGGTTGTTCATGCTTTGGCAGCGAAGTGAGGTTGGATGATAATTTTCTTGAATGATAGAGGCGCATGGACTTGTAATGAGGATGTGTTGGTATAAATGCCGATCGAGGAGGAACACCTTTTGGAGTGTACAGATTGTGTTGGAATGAGAAATTTGGAGCTCATTGAGAAATTGTGTTACAATTTAGCACGTCGTGGGTAAGTAGAGGAAAACAAAGAGAATATCTAAAGATATTATTGAGAAAAATATTTTAATTAATAATTTATACAAATATTCAATTGTTTGTTTATATAGCTATCTAACCAAGTTAAATTTGAGTATTATTTGGTCTAATTAGGAGTAAATCTCCTATAAATATTTTATGTTTTCTCATGTACTCAAACTCAAAATATCTTGCTTGAACACTAAAGTTCCTTCTATTAAAATAAATGTTTATCAATTATTCAAAAATTTACGTGTTGATAAAATACAATGATATTATGCAATTTATATAGCTTAATTTACCTTATTTAATAGAATAAGACTTGAAGTTATATTAAGTACCAATGACTTTTGCTTTTATAAAAATAAATTATTCACAAATAATAAATTTCTTTGATTTCTAATAAAAAATAAATAGCAATTCACACTAATTATTTCTCTAATCCTTAATACTGGGCCTATTTAACTACTTTAATTTTTAAGTTAGTTAAATTAGTTAATATAATATTTTTTTAAGATACCTTAATCATTTTTTTAACTCTCGTCCTTCCTTCCTTAGTTGATTATTATTGAGAGAATATCAAGATGGATAATTTGAGAAAAATTTTATCAATTGAAGAAATATATTTTATATTTAAGATTAAAATTAACTCCTCAATTATGTTATATATTAAGGACCGAAGGAGTATAATTTATGGATGACTTATTTCTTGTAGAGTCATCCATTATATTAGCTAAAAAAATCTATTAAAAATTATGGATTGGAATGATCAAAATATTGTACAACCAAGTTATAATTTTACAACATATTTTAAATAATAATTAATATTATCAAAATATTGTGCAGCCAAATTATCAAAATATTATACAATACCACGCTTTAATTTGGAAGATATTAAATAATACACAAAAGAAATTATAATGAAATTGAAATTGGAAATTTTTAGAAAAAAATGAAAAGAAATAAAGAACGCGCATTGTGTAGATTCAACACCATTCTATGATTGTTTTTCATTAAAATTGTGTTATATATTAAAAAAAAGGAAAGTAATAAATTAGATTATTAGTAATGAGAATATAAGATTACTTTATAAATATAAATGAGAAAAAAGGGAGTTAAAGATGATAAGAGATAAAGTGAAACACCGTTACAAAGATAATGTGAAGTTTTAAAATTTTTAAATTGAGGATTTTTTATAGAAAATATGATGTGACTTTCTAATATCGAGATATTATCCTATAAAAAGATTAGCTAATCGTACTCAAATAATAAATTTGTACTTAATCACAATTTTTTCATAAAAAATTAATTTATGTACCTAATGATAAATTATATATTTTTAATTAATATATAATTATCACATATATAATTATGTATTTGTAATGATAATACTAATTTTAAATCTATCAATTCCAGGATAATACCTGTGCTTACAGATCTACCAATAATCTATGAAGAAAATCAAAATATAATTGAGATTGGTTATGAGGATCCTATGTTGACAGAAGACATAGATCAATCTATGGAACATTTTTCTATAGTTCCAACTTCATATAAGGCTATGGCATCACTCAAGAAATTAGAATTTTCTAATGAAGAAGTAGGGGCAAACATGTCTAGCATTTGCTTAGAAAATTTTAAAGAAGATGGTGCACATGTTTTAGCAATGCCATGTGACCACTTTGATCACCATAACTGTATTGTAACATGGCTCAAAACAAATCAGACATGTCCATTGTGTCACTTTAAAATATCTATAGAATAATTTTATATATTTTACATATTACATTGTACTGTTAATATTCTTATTACAAAATTCATCATTCAGATAATTGTTGCGGAAACCTTCTTTTAGTTTTTTTTACATTTAATTAATTTTTACTTGATTATAGTGAGCTAAAATATATATTTAATCATTTAAGTTTACATTAGGTTTTAGTTTAGGCATTTAAGTTAAAAAAGTATATTTTAGGTCCCTAGTGTTAACACCATTAATCTCATTAATAGAAAGTGCTAAATGAGCACAATTACTTGGTAATTATACAATTAAATGTTGATAAAGATTATTTAAATTTTTATTCTTTAATATAATTGTTTGTATATTTTAAAATTAAAATAAACCCACTAAAAATTTAGTGAAAACAAACCCTCAAATGTTGCTATGCTTCTATAGTTGGAGTGGTATGAACAAAGTAGAATGCGAGGTCATATTTTGTCTAAGCTTTTCAAAATATTAAAATTTCCTAAAATTTTATTTGCACGTATGCAATTTCGTTGTAGTTTAATGATATATATATATATTTTTAATTTAATCCATTTCAAAATACTTTAACTTGAAATTAATCCATTTCAAAACTTACAGCACAAACAGTTTTCATTTCTCACAATAAATACGTTTCTTAAAATTTGAATTTGTGTTCTCTTCTTATGTTGATCAATATGCTTATCACCTTAACTCAATAACTTGTTAGTCATTTTTCGAATTCCCAAACTCATGTTTTCCAAAAGATGAGACCCTTCAATTCCCTTGCATTACAAAATTATTGATTTTAATAACAATCTTTATATAAAAAAATAGCAGGGCTTAAAGCTGATCATATAGTGTGCCACGTGAACAAGCCTTCCTTTAAGCGTTATTAACCACTACAAATGAACAAAACGCTACAAAAAAAAATGCCTAAAAAACCTATAAATATCCCCTATGCCTTCATTTTTAAAGTTTTGCCATTTACGAGTAGCGAAGCTCTACTAAGTTGTGATCAGAAGTCTTAGTTGGCACGAAGACCGATATCTTAATCCACTTTCGAGGTACGAATAAAATTTTATATAAGTAGTTTACTTATTTAAAAAGTTTAGTTATTTATTTAATTTAGTTATATATTAATTATAAATTCTTATTTAGTGTCATTTAACTGTTTTTTTAAAAAAGTTTAGATGGTTAGGTGGATTAAATATACCTATTTGACTAGGAATGTTTTTATTATGGTGGACTTTATTTTAATTTGTTAATTTGGAATATAAATTGGACTAAGAATACCTATTTGACTAGGAATACCTAATGGACCTTATTTTTTTAATATGTTGGACTTAAGAATACTGTTTGATTAAGAATATTTTTATCTGTTAATTAGAATTGTGATTATGAATATTTCACAAAGTTTAATATTTTGATTATTAAATTATAAATTTTTTCGGTAAATTGAAATTTATTTATATATTGATTATTTTTTATTGATTAGTAATATATATTACAAGATTTTTTATTTATGTTTATTTAATATTTTTTCATGTTTTTATTTTAAATATGATAAGTCACTGACGTGGTAAGGAGTCGATGGATCAGCTGTACAAACTTACTCCTAGCCAAATTAGTAGTGATAGAGATTCAGAGTTGGACATCAACGTGGATAATTATGACCCATACCAACAGCTCCATAAGGTTCTCTTGTTATCTCTATTTGAGGGAGGAACTCTTCAGAGTGGAGAGTTTTTGCACCAGCATGATTCAAGCAAGGGAGGAGAGGAGGTTGGGGATGCTAAGGAGGGGATGAGGGGGTGCCCTATGGCCAAGAAGATGAGCGGCCTCGTCTTTGAAGGTGGCAAACGGGGGTAATTGGTAGAAGTCATAGGTAAATTTTTTTAAAGAAAAAAATTGTACTTTACAATTTATAATTTGAATCTTATATGAGAAATTATTTTTAAATTTCACTATGTAGATGAGCAGGGGATCAAGTCAACTAGTAGGATGACAGCTATAGATGTCTCGATGATGACGAGGGGATATGTGATTGTGCTAGTTAACCATATGCACTAGCTGATCCAATAAGAGGGCCAACTTTATAACAAGTACCTGTGGTTGTTAGCGAAGGAATGGACCGATCAAAAGGATTAGGGTGCACCAATCAAGGACAAAGCATATGAACTAATAAAGGTAATTAATTTTAATCCTAAATTGGTTATTTGAATGAATAAATATTTTCTTAAAAATTAACATTTAATTTACTTAATTGCATACTAAGTTTATAGTGGCAGAGTGTGCGAAGGGAATACCATGAAGAAGCTGATGAAGGACTGGAGGAATACGAGGCTAGTCCTCTTTCAACAGGCGTGTGATGACGGGACGGGGAGTAAGGTGGACATAGCGAATGATGTGTCCGATGGTGTCCCCGCCCAATATTATAGGGAGTTAATAAGATTGTGGTTTACACCCGAGGCAAGGGTATGAATTTAGTTACTTAAGTTCAAAATATTTAATTTTCTGCCCAGTTGACTGACCATGTATTTAATTTGTTTTAGTAAGCATCCTAGAGAGGCACTACAAATGTCCGTCACCAGACCATGCGACACAGGAGCAGCTCGAGACTCTTCTGGGTTGCTTACGATGAGATCATAAGTAAAGCAATTAAATTATTAATTAGATGTTATTAAATATTTATAAACTAATTTAATATTTATATATTTATTTGTAAATAACTTTTAGGAGAGGAGGGTCGTGGCGGAAAGGGATACATGCATACTATAGGCGAGATGTGGCCTGAGCTGTATAGACATCGAGATGGGACTCCTGCATCGAAGGACGTTAAAGAAGTTGATGTACGCATTTAATTGCTATAATTTATTATTTTTATAAATAATTCATTATTTAACTTTTTTACTTTTTCCAATTGTTTTGACAGGCGCGGATGACTTAGCTAGATGTAGAGCTACAAGAGTCATAGGGATTCACCTCATATCTCACTGCATCACTCCTAGAAGCCCATGGCCGACCTTAGCACCCCGATAGGATCATGGGACTCAGTCTTGGTCTCGGTCCCACACGAATGAGACTGAGATATTCTTTGAGTGCTTGCAACACGTCTCATGACCTATTGTGCTCTCTACAAGGTCAAGAGTCCAGCGCCAAAATGAAGTATCTGTGGATGAGCTTCAAGATTTGGTCATATACGAGATGCAAGAGAAGGTGCAGACCATGCACACGTAGATACAGGAGCAGTTGAAGTAGCAGGTGGCAAGTGCTGTGTAGTCTATTTATACCTAAGGGATACGTTACTAAGGGCTATATTCAGATAGATTTTGGGCATCACAACTCCTCTGACGATACCTGTTATTAGCTTCCCACCTATAGTCATCTCAATCCCACCACATTCTTCCCCCCGACTAGCCCCACCTGCTGCACAGTCGTTGCCACCTCCAAATCCCAATGAGGATGGGCAGGATGATACACAACATCCCTAAATAGATTTATGTACTTTTTAAAAAAATGTTATTACTTATATTTTATTTCATTTTATTTAATTATTTCACAAATCTTAGTTTATTTCTTAAATTTTACTTTATTTCACAAATTGCAGTTTTATTTCACAAATTTTACTTTAATTGTATTAAGAAATTATAATTTTTTTACTTTTGTTGTGTAGTAGTTATAAACCGCTGCAAAGTCACAAATTTCAAATTCAAAATTCCCTCAATCTATATCTGCATCATGCCATTTTGTGTTCAAATTTCAAAATCAAATTTTCCTCCATGTGCATCTATCATCATGACATTTTGTAGCGGTTGCAACTGCTACAAATGTTCAAATTTCAAAATAAAGTTTCCCTCCATATAGATCTATCATCTTGACATTTTGTAGCTATTCAAAACTGTTGCAAATGTTGTCCTTCTTAATAAAATTGTATCATGTTAAATACTTTTGTGGTATCACAAATAAGGCCATGTCCATGCTATAGGAATTGCTCGGAGATACTTTCCCCAAGCTGTCTTCCTGCTGTCTTTTTATACAGCAAAAAAGATTATTAATAAGCCTCGATTGAACTACAACAAGATTAATGCATGCCCAAATGACTGTATATTGTACTAGGTAGAGGACGCGAATAGGGAGATATTGTAAGCATTATAAGCAATCTCAGTACAAGACAATATGGAAGGGGAAAAAGCAGAAGAAGAAACTCGCAAAAATTCTTCGGTATATATTATTTGTTACTTAATTTCTCTCTAGTTAATAAGTAACAGTTTGAATTGTTAAGTACTTTCCATTGAAGTCGTGGTTGCAGCAAATGTATATGTCATCAAGATTGTAGAGCATATGAGGTGGCATGTTCTTTAGCATAAAGTAGATGAGAAGTTAAGACATCCACGGGATTAGAGGCCTGGAAGGCGTTTAACTCAATTCCCAGATTTTGCCTGTAATCCAAGAAATATTCGTCTTGCTTTAGAGATCGATGATTTTAACCCATTTGATATCATGAGCACTGTCTATGGTATCTGGCTGGTTGTGTTGATTCCATACAATCTCCTACCTTGGATGTGCATGAAACATAGCTCATTTTTACTTTCTATGATCATCCTTGGAAAGAAAGCACAGAGAAATAATATAGATGTGTACCTACAGCCGTTGATATAAGAGTTGATGGAGCTATGGATGGATAGAGTCAAGACATACAACTCATATGAGATTCAATCTCCATGCAGCGTTGATATGGACGATAAGTGATTTTCTTTGTTTAGGAACTTTGTCAAATTAGAATGTAAATACTGGGTTGGCCTATCTTGAGTGCTACCGACGCCATATCATGCCGCCTTTTGCATAGTTAGAAATTGTGTTTTATAGTACATTGATGATTCCTATATTCTAAACATAGATTTAGATTGCAATGGACCATTTTGATGGGAAACAAAATAAGAGAGATCCTCCTGCCACTTTGTCTGGTATTAACATATTTTGACAGTTGGAAGATGTTGATGTCGAGTTTGGCAAGAATATTGAGGATCCTAAGTGACCAGGATGATGCTCTTGTGGGACATCCGATGGTTAGCCTCTACAGTGGTGCAAGATAAGTATCTTCTTCACTCTTCCTTATTGGAAACATAATACAGTTTGGATGTCATTCTTATTGAGAAATGTGTATGACAATGAGTTGTATATGTTGCTCAAAGAGCCAAGAAAGTCCAAAGATCATCTTGCAGCTAGGAAAGATTTAACCACCTGGGGAATTCATGGACAGGCTTGGCTAGGTGATAACGACAAATTTTATCCAGCTAAGTTAACCTTGACTAAGAATAACAAGGCTATATTCCTTTCGACACTAAAGAACATCAAAGTTCTTGATGGATACTCCAGTAATATATCAAGATGTATCGATCTCTAGTCTTGAAAGGTTTATGGGTTAAAGAGTCATAACTTGCATGTTCTGATGCAGTAGCTCCTCCCTCTGGCTTTGAGATGCACACTTCCTTCTGATGTATCTGTGGTATTAGTGGAGTTGTATTATTTTTTCATGAAGTTGTGTGCGAAAGTCTTGATACCTCAAGAACTCGATTAACTATAGGAAAAAATTATTCTTACACTGTGTCACTTGAAGATATATTTCCTCCATCATTTTTCACTGTCATATTTCACTTGACAGTCCACTTTGTTTGAGAAGCAAAGCTTGCTGGCCCAATTCAATATCGCTGGGATGTACCTTATTAAGAGGCATGAGAAACTTTATCTCTTCATATTTTATTTGATACTAGTGATTCCACAACACACACAATTGTTAATTGAATGTGACACTGCATATTGTTTGGAAAAATGAAAACCTATGTTCGCAACAAGGCGTGGGTTGATAGCAGAAGGTTATTCAGGAGACGAGGCCCTAACATTTTGTTCAAGGTACTTTGATGACATGGAGACATCTTTTAACCGCTCACATCATGTTGACGATTCTCCTCCTCATCTTACCCTATCAAATTATTTGTTCCCTCCTGTTGAGAAACCCCGTTGGAGGATCCGAGTTCTTCAAACTCACTCCTATAGAGAAACTACAGGCACACAGACATATTCTGATAAATTACAATCAAGTTGAACCTTTCCTCCTATAAGTATATATACATAAATTAAACTCACACTATTTTTTATAAGTCATGTTAGGCGCTAGCTACGAGTATGTGGTCAAACTTCTGTTAAGGTTGATAAAAGAGTCTACCAAGAGTTTCCTGATTGGTTTATATGAAGAATTCACAATGGCAACATATCTTACATAGCCAGATTTAGAAATCTATCTTACATAGCTAAATTTAGAAATCTATCACTAAGTCTACTAGACCCTACGAGAAGGTATACCGCGTACAATGTTAACGGGTTTAAGTTTTACACAGTTACACCTGACCAGGGATTTGTGGCATATTTGGGACGAGGAGTTATACTAGCAGTAATGACGGTGACATACGAGTTATCACTTATTACAGAAAAAGCTTATTGACATTGTTGAGTTAAATTATCAGCTTTTTACCGTAACTTTCTTCAAGTGCTCCAGGGCAAACACGACATCTTCACAGGGACTTATTGTTGATGACTTAAGCATCACATATGTCAACTTTTCTAGGCTCATTCATATAGATGAATCTAAAGATGATGAGCCATTCATTCTAGCCTATAAGGCACACCATGTTTATTATGTAGAGGATGCGAAGCATAAAGATTGGAATATGGTGGTTCACCTCAAGTCACGAGATCTTTTTGATATGGGTGATGGTAACAACACTGCTTATAATAGCAAGCGCTTCCAACTAACGAATTTTGAAAACTTCTTATCTCAAGGTGATGAAAATTTATCCATTATTAGGTATGTTACATATTTATCCCAGTATTTATTTACACTTATCGTTATTAAATTAATTAAATACTCATTTACTTCAATTTGTAATTTCATTTCATTATAATCTGATTACCTATAAAACCTTAAAAAATTGTTATAAAAAAATCTCTGTTAAGGCAAGGTGATGTTGACGATGAATGACTTTTACTACACTTTGAATGATTAATATAATTATTTTTTTTGTACAAAATAATTACAAATAAAAATTAAATATTTTTTAAAAAATAAAGGAACACACTTTTGTAGTGGTTTCCATAACTGCTAAAAATTCCATGGGAAGTGAACTGGTACAAAACCCGGTAAACCACTGTAAAATGCATAAAACGACTACAAAATGACATCTGACGTATATAAATACCTCCCCTTCTCATATTCTTCCTGTGCTGCTATTCTTCTTCATCTCCTTGTTCGTTGTTCTTCCTTCAACTTTTTATATTAGTTCTTTCTTTACATGGTAAGATCACTTTAATTTATAAGTTTATTTTTCTTTTTTGTTTGTACATTTATTTTTATTAACTTGTGTATTTATTATTTTCAAGTCATTCTTACACAAATTACTAGATCTATTCAATCAATTCTATATCATATTTCCTACAATTTCTTCACTTTTCAACTTTCTTTTATACCTTCTTTCATCTCCTTCCATAACTTTTTACCAATATAATAATATCAATTTTTACACTTTCTATAGCTTGAATATTTCTCATAAAATATATCAAATTAAATTATATACTACTTTAACCTATCAATTATCAAATAAAGTATATTAATATATTTATACATATAATTATAAGTAACATTACACCATTTTTTTATTTTTTTTATAAAGGCTGTAACATTTGTATCAGTTTCAACCATTACAAACTCTCAATATGGGAAAAATTCATTTTTTTTAAATATTTTTATAGCATTCACCGAAATTTGTAGTGATTCATTAACTATTACAAATGCTTAGTGCCAATATCAAATTTTTCTGTTTCCTGCCTAAATTTTTTTGTTGCCTTTCCTTTTCCCACAAACCTGCAATGATTTTGTAACAATTCAATAAACCACTACAAATGTATTCCTTAGATTGACATGCACATTTATAGCGGTTTATTTACTTGACTGCTATTAAATTATTAAAATCGCTAAAAAAAGTTTGGAGTGGTTTGACTGTAATACGTAGCGGTTACGTAAACTGCTACAAAGTGTTTGTAGCGCATGATTTTTTGGGAGTGAAAGAGAATATATTATAAAAAATTATGTGAAATCAGCAAATAATTAAATAATCCTAAAGAACTTGATATAATAAATTCGATTTGTACAATTACATAGTTATCCTTATACACGAATGACAAGTTATTAAAAACACAATGGCAACTTGAAATATTATAAACGACCATTTGGATGTATGCAATGGCAACTTGAAGTGACACAAATTATAACTGGGGGCATACGATAACAACCCCTAGATATTTATATTATTTCAAGTTGTCATCACTTGCCCAAAGATTTGTCGTATGTGCATAAAGTAACTTGATAATTGTACAAATTAAATTTATTTTTTACAGAATTCTTTAGGACTATTTAATTATTTAATAATTTTATGAGATTTTTTTATAATAAATTCTTTTTCGCAGAATCTCTCAGTAATTCTTCCCTTTTTTTTTCTTGTTCAATAATATGTTTCTATTGTAGACTACAAGAGGCAATCCGAAAGAAATTTTGTTAGATAAAATTAAAGTATTACATGCTTAAAAATGCTATTACGTGAGAAATACTACTCCTAGCTTTTTATGAACTTATGCGCTTGCTTTCTTTTACAAGTTCTCTATTTCATTGGGATTATCCCCTTTGGGTAATTAATTACATTTGTTCTATCTCTTCCTGTTAAAGTTTGCTACAACGATGCAGTAGTTGTCACGAATCTGTAGCTATTTTTAAATTCATTCCTGCATCACAATGCGTGTGGCTCTCACTTCTCTATCTATATTACATCACAATTACTTAATTAAAGAGTTAATTTTAATCCTAAATATAAGACATATTTATAATATTTATTAAATTTATTCTAAATTACCCCTATTAATATTCTATCAACAATAATAAAATAAAAAAAATAATGGAAGAAATTAGTGAAGATGATTAGAGTTTAAGATTAAATTATTTATTAATAAATAACTTAATTAACTTTATTAATTTCCCTAAAATGGAAAACAACCTATAAGACCTATTTTTTTTGTTACACAAAAGTTTAGGTAGGTTCAGTACTGGTCTCCTACTAAGGGTAGGACATAACCTCAGGGCTCAGAGAGCACTATAGGGAACTTACGAGATTGCCTACCAAATAAGTCCTTACGACAACAATAAGAATCGAACTCGCGTTCTTGTGAAATACGAGTATGTTCCTTACTATTTGTATAAATTCTTATTGCCCTATAAGACCTATTTATTATAGCAACTTATCTCCAAAAATGTAGTCCACCAAGCCACTCCAAAAAAAAATTGCATCGGTCTTTGTTTAAGCCAATTTTTATGGGTCTGTTTGGATAAGATTTTGGAAAAAGGCTTATGGAAAAAAAAAATTTAGACAGCTTTTAGAAAAATGGCTTGTAGATAAGAGTTTAAAAAAAAGCAGTTCTAAATAAATGAGTTTTGAATAATTATTACTAGAATGACTTTTATGATTGGTAAATTATCATAAATTATATAAAATAAAAAAGATATCATCACTGTAGTCGTCTTCCACTGTGCAGCATCTCCTCTTTCTCTCTCACTTGTGTCTTGTCACCTTCTCTCTCTTTCTCATCTTCTCCTTCCCTTTCTCTCTCTCATCTTCCTCTTCTTCCTCTTCATTTTTGGCGACAGACTAGTGACTTCTGCTTCCTCTTCTGGTGACAATCAGAAATGGCGGTGGAGAGCGTGCGCAGAAAGGAAAGAGTGGGAATAGAAGAGATGATAGATAATATAAAAAAATAAGGATAAAATAATAATTAGGTAGTTCATAATATCTTTTACTGTTACAAAAGCTAATCTTAGTATCTTATCCAAAACTTTAGTTTTAAACCATGATTTGATCCAAAAGCCTTTTTGGACAAATATGATTGTTTGTTTAAAATTTTTTTAAAACTAAGGTTTGGGCCAAAAGCCCTTTTAAAACCATAGTTTTCATCGTTTCTAAACACACTATGTGGGCGTTTGGTAAAATACCAAACCTTGGTTTTAAAAGCCATTTTGGACAAAATCTTGATTTGGAAAAATTTTAAAACAAACAGTTATATTTATCCAAAAGTGCTTTTGGACTAAACTATGGTTTAAAATCAAGATTTTAGATAAACTATTGAGACTAACTTATGGAACAGTAAAAGAGCTTTTATGGACTAATCAATTACTTTTCACTCCTATTTTTTCTTATACTCTCTCCTCTTTCTTCTACACCCTCTCTCATCTCTCATTTTTTCCTACACCCTCTCTCTTCTCTCCTCTCATATCTCCTATATTTAATAAAATCATACATTTTCTTGTAATTTTCCAATTACAAAATTCGTTCTAATAATAACTATCCAAACACTCATTTATTCAAAACTACTTGTTTTCCATAAACTCTTCTCCAAAAGCCATTTTCTAAAAGCTACCAGAAAGCTATTTTTTTCCATAAATCATTTTTTAAACTCTTATCCAAGCAGGCCCTATATCAATATAGCTTAGGACTTCGTGACTTTGAATTTCAAAATCTCCTCCCTTCAAGCAATTTTTTGAATTCCACTCTTCCCCCATGAAAATGTCCACTTCAACATCTCAGTACACCTTTTGCCTATAAACCTGATTGTCATGAAGGCTTCATCTCATTCTTTCTACTCACGATCAAATATCACTTCCTTCTCATCATGGACTCAAGCTCCAAAACAACTCTTGCCAGCCTCCACCCCTCTATAACCAACTCCAGAATCACTTTTCTTCTTGGGGTATTGGTAAATAGTAAAGTCTTTCATTTGTTAAATGCCCTTTTCCTTAACGATCTCCTCATCTTAATTTTTTACATTGATCTTGTGTAGGTTCTAAGCGATCCCTAGAAGAAAGCAATCTATGATCAGTATGAAGTGTTTAAAGGGAAGGTGGGGAATGTTTAATCTTGGGGCAGTATTTACTCATTCTGAATAGTTTTTTTAACATCTACCACTTTAATGGTTATATATGTGACGTGTTTTTTTTTGCCATCTCCTGCGTCAGTCATTACATCTGTGCAAACCAATGAGTTTGTTTCTGGAGGCATATTATGTTATCCAACCCACCCAAATATTGTAACTCCATCTTATAGGAAGTCTATTTTGTGAACCTTTTTGACCAGTTCTGATTTATGCTTTTATAAGATTTTTTGTTTTGTTTTGCTTATGGTGATCAGTATAAGCTATTGTATGGTTTTATCGACACACTCCTAAAATGTCTAAGCCTGCATCATTAAAGCTTCCTCCTCCCATATTATTTTTCTGACTCTTACCTTTTAGCTACTCATTATCTGCATTTTTCGGTTAATAATCAGGCTCTATTGCAGGTTGTGAATGTCACAAGGTAGATATTAACCAAAGCTGTATTTTCCCCACATTTAGTATGGTTGTTTTCATCTCACTCCTACAAGATCCAATAGTATAACATTCCTGCTATCTTGATAGCTATCCTTGACAAATCCATGATTGAATAAAGGCATCATATTTGAAGTAGGCAGAACCCTTATCTGTATGCTGATAGATCATTTTGTGTAGGACTTCAATGACTTTTGCGTAGGTCAATAGGTCATACTGTGCAACTCTTGCAGTAGATAGGGATATGACAAAGTTACAATTAAATGTATTTTATTAATAATAGTAAGACAAAACGACATAAGTCTATTTTAACATAGGGCAAAAGTCTGTTTTTTGCTCTTGTAATGGAATTGAATTTATAATGTGGCATTATGATAATAGATCAACTGGCTTCATCTATACTTTGAACCAATGAATTTCACTGCTAAAATGGAAGAAATGTCTTGCAACCAAAAAGAATATTATCATACTGCCACATAATACACAACGAAGAACAATATCTATTTTATACCTAAAATATTCAAACTAACAGATGAAGACATTTGTTTGATTGCTTCACCATAAGGTTTGTGGAATCTCTCTTACCACCGTCCTAGATGAAAGGCATCCATTAACATAATGAAATGCACATTTTCATGTTTCACAGTTGAAAATTTATTTTCACAGGAACTATTACTTTGTAGGCAGTAAGTTCTATGCCAAATCTTTATCCTTTTTTATCTGGAAACATGATTCCATAATACTTATAATACGCATGATCAAATTAGAACTTATAAAGTCAATGTAATTAGCAGTTACACAGCACAAATAGTGAAGTGTTTTACTAAAGTACAATATGCAAACTACATACAAGTGAGGTCATCCCGATGGTTATACAGTCTAATGGCTGCATCCTTCTTGTAGACCTATGCAACGTCTCCACCATCCTTCTTGCAGAGCATCTGATTCAATATTTGCATAACGACAAACCCAGCATTTCAAAATTTTCCTTTACTAGGTCTTAAGTCAATGGTCTGAACAAAACCCAATGTAAAATTGACTAAATCCCTCATTCTTATATATTGCATTGCAACTATGAGTTGTTGTTGTTTTTGTTACTAACTTAATATTCTTGAGCCAGAAAATATTAAATTTCATGTTATGATCATATTTTTTGTTACTAATACTATGACTCCTAAACGATTTTCTATCTTGAGATAGTTTATTTTCTTGGTTGCATTTATGTATGCAGGGACCTAGATGCAATTTATTAATTGCAGAGGAATTAGTAAAAGGAACCAAAGGACAAGAATTATTATCTCATAGATTGTGATCTCTAGAGTTTTAGGATTGTGATTTATGATTGTATTGAGATATATTTCTGTTGTGTATTTAGACTAAAATTTGGATCATTTTATTGCTCTCAAATTGATTGATTGAGTTGATATGACTTATTGTTATTTTGATTCTCTCAATTCAAATGTTTGAATCTCTTAATTGACGAATTAGGTTGCTAATATTGTTGAATAGGAGTAGATAATACCTTTATAATTTATGATTCATATTAGGAAGAGATGGATTTGATTGATTAGAGTTATTCTAGGTGGCTATATAAGTCTAGTTGATTATATTTATTGTTAGCTTAATAAAGGAATGAAACTCCCTTAAAATTGGAACTAGGAGAGCTTGTGGATTTGGCCATCAAGGATATTCATTACCATTGCATTTGTCCGTTCACTCTTTCACACTTATAATTTGGAAAAGATACAAATACATAGCTTAATTCATAGTTATAGATGCTTCATTCACACCCCTAAACTATTACTTGTTAATTTACACTTGATTGTTGAGTAGTGTAATCAGTTCTTTGACAAAATTGACACCAGGTTTGTTGCCCTACATGGCCTTATAGCCTAGTTATTTGTTTGAATTTGCCCCCATGACATGGCTCTTTCAATTCCCTTGGTAGGTTAAACCGTAATATAGAAATTTGTCTACATGCATATTCGAATCAAGTTGTATGGAATGCAAACTTATCTTTTACTGCCAATAAATTGATTAAAGATTTTAAGACAAGCTGTTCAAAATATGATTTGGGCGCATAATAGCTGTGAAGAAGTTGAAAAGTATCGCGTTATAGTGGATGTTAATTAGGCGTTCAAATAGATGATATTGTGATAGAAATGGTTTCAAAAAGGATATTATATATAGGTTACATTTGAGGTTTACAATATCTTAGAATTATACCTTAAACTATGTTTACTAAAGTGAAAAAAAGAAGTGCATCTGCATTTTAGTTGGCAAAAACAGTTAAAAAAATAAATAAGATGGCAGTAAATGACAGGAAAATGGCGGTTGTGCAAAAAAGTTATTGATTTTGGCAGAACTTTTTTGTAAGGTATTAATGTATTATGCCTTTCACCTGTTACAGACAAAGAAAGGCAAAGTAATGCATGAGTCACTCAATCCATCAGTAATATAGCTGCTACAATTCAACATTCATAATCATATATGGCAGAATGCATATTAAAAGTTCTCATCTTGGGATGAGAGTTATTGTTCTTTTATCTGCTCTTGCGTGTGTGTGTATATAGTATGAATGTATAATGTCAATGTAAACATGTTGTTAACATCTATGTTGTGCTTTTCATTAGGAAATTGATGTTGCTTTTAAGAGAACATTTGGCTTGAAATGATAATTATGGCAATACACGCTTTCTGAACTAGACAGAATGTGGTAGTGTTCTCCATTCTGATTTGTCTCAAAAGGAGGTAGTTTCCAACCGCTTTGAACAAGTTACATTTATAAAATATGGAGGATAAAAAGGTGAAGAGTATAGTCCCCCATTACTTTTTTCTCTTTTCTGTATCATCACATATTTGGATTATATAGTATGGGGAAAATATATAGGATTCATATAGCTTGAAAATAATGTTGTTGGTCCCATATGTATCTATTACATTATCTAGATGAAATATATTTAACTATATATATGTTTAATAATAAACCAATATCAATGTAAAATCTAAATTTTATAAAATTATGCATTATTAAATTTATAACTCATAAACATCTATTTTAATTCTCCACTGTTTTAATGCCCCCACTTGGGTTGCAAGCTGGCGTTACTCAACTCTGAAATATCTATCGCTAGTCAACTCGGCAATATCTATTTTAATTCTGTTATTCCGTTTCTATACATTTAATTGGATTTTGTACAACTTTTTTTTTTAATTTTCTCAACATTTCTCTACATATTTCCATAGTTGCCATTGTATAATAAATATTAAAAAGATCATGTAATTAATGTTTAGCATTTAATCTATAAGGAATAAATATTTTTATGCAATATGGTGACAGATTGATAAATGGACAATTCAAAAATATAATCAAGTTTATTTGAAAATAAAAGAATTATACCAAGCCAGGTTAATGTATCGTAAGTAATAGAGATTTCATTACTTATCAGGAACCATGTGCCCTTAATGTCTCTAAGTTTGAATTGTTGAGATATTTAAAAAATTGATAAATGTACTTTCCCCCTCAGATCTCCCTTTCATTCTTTTGTTCTACACTTCTATAAGCCGAGGATGACAGGAAAGGGAACACAAACATTTCAGAAAGAAAAAGTAAAACCTTTTTCTAATTTCATGCCACAAAATATTAAAACTAATATCATAACAGAACTATTTTACCTTTTTACCAAAAATAAATAAATAAATGAAGAAGAAGCCTGTGGGCTGGAAAACAGGAACTTTCAACATACCATCAAAAACAGCAAAAAAGGCAACCATCTGACCATCAACCTCTGATATCCTTGTCTCATAGAAATCCTCCATTGAAGTCCTTTTACCCTTGAAACTGGAATATCCATGGCTGAATCTTCCATTTCGACTTCCCGAGAAACAGCTAACAAAAGATAAACTACTTTAGTCAATTACATAGTTGATTGGTTTAAGGCCAATAACAACGTAAACAAAAATATTGAAGGAAATCCCACAAATCCATGGTGCTTTTTATCAGTCTTAGGAACTTCCAAAGTCCGAGTAAAATAATACTCATGGAATTGCTAGAGTATTGAAACCCTTAAGCCTATCAACAAGAAATGTATCATTTATCAAACAGGGGTAACAACAAAAAACGAAATCTATCATGCCATCACGCTTTAACATGATATCCCTTTTCTGTTCAGACAAATCATTTCAAATGGCACATAAAAGGGTACGAACAGCTAAACCGTAATAATCAGGTATATTTTAAGATAACAATAACAAAAATATATTTAGAACCCCCTCAAATTTTGTTCGGGCAGTGAAACCCAAAAGTTAAAAACCAGTTTCTATTTCAAAATTTAGTTTCGTCTAAGACAAATTGTTCTGTTGAGACATTCCATCTGTGGATTAATGAAAGGCAAAATTAACTATTAGGGTGGTAGTCAAAAGTTCAACGCAAGTCAGCCAGAAGACAAGTAAAAAGCAGTAAACAACACAAATTCTCAAAGGAAACTCCTCTTGAAAGGCCATTTGTTGACTGGAAAGCTAGAGGGAGGCCAAGTTCCTTCATGAATAACATTTTCCCAAAGAAACTTTTGTTAAAATTTCTAGCTTTCTACGACAACTACAGACACTACCACCCTGCAGACACAGCACCCAGCCAAAAGACTTTTTGCTCCTTATGACTCCCAAAGCTCTTGAACACAATAGCTTAAAAAGGTCTACATCCACTGGTGGCTTAATTGAAAAATACTACAAAATTAATAGATAATATATTTTGAAAGAAGCAATAGTCCCTCAATTTGCATATTTTTCTAAATCCTTTACCTTTATGGCGTGAAAATTGCCTGTGAACTCAACCAAATCATTAAATGCAAAATTGAATGGTTATCATAACGAGCTTCAAACACTTCCATTATCAATCACTAGACACAGGACACAGGTATTGACATCGAAAATACTTTCAAAGGATGACTAATTCACAAGCATAAACCTAAATGCTGTTCTATAAGAGCACCATCAGCATTGAGGAACATATAAAAAAACTCCCACACTTCACTGAAACTTGACAAAGGAAAGTATTCCCTGATGTCAATCACCTTGATAGGCAGTTTGGTATGTATAAAAGCATCATATAATTATTTATTCAGAATTGCAAGGATTCATGGATACAAAAATATTGAAACCGTGATTTTTTTTATCACCACTGACAACTGATTTCAACAATCTAATCAAAAATTTTAGCGATTTTCAGTGGTTCGTGACCATGATACAATTTAAGATTCCAGCAAGATAAGCAACCTTCATATCAATCTTAATACAGTCAAAATGTTCTTGATAAATCCTTGAAAACCCAACACAGCCAAATGATAAACCGAATTCAATAATCTAGGGGCAACATTAAACGAATTGTGATGCACAAATCATCCATATACCACATGCCATGACCATGATACGTAAGCAAGATTCAGGCATAATAAGACACCTCTATCTCAATATTCATAATTCCTTATAACAACTCGAAAACCCAATATGCAGCCAAATCAAGCACAACAAAAAAGGGGGAGAAGTGGGGAATGAAATTGAAAAATTGAAAATTTCAAACAAGCAACCGAATTCAGCGTCCCATGAATAGCGGAAAGCGGGACCCACCTGACGCTACTACCGCTGAAGAGCGAATTGGAATCCTTGGAGGAAATCACAGGTTTTGGCGCCGGTGGCTGTGCGGCCAGATCAGCATTGGCGGGAGGTGGAGCGTAGGCAGAATGGAAAGAAGAATCCGTGGCATTGGAAGAGGAGGAAGGTGAGGCAGACTCTGTGGAGGCCGAAACAGTAGGAGAAGCAGGAGGGTCCGTGTCTGTGATCATTCTGCCATTTAAGTGTTCGCTAGAGTACCTTTCCTCAATGTTTATTGGTTATTTAAAAATGTAAGGGTTAATAAAACACAATAATATTATATAATCTAATTTAATTTATTTTTTTATTAAAATAAGACTTGTTATATTAATTATCAACAACTTTTATTTTTATAAAAATAAATTATTTATAAATCATAAATTTCTTTGATTTTTAATAAAAAATAAATAGCAATTCACACTAATTACTCCTTCAATATTTAATATAATATTTATTTAACTAATTTAATTAGATTAAATAATTTAGTTAAATTATTTAATATAATACTCTACTTATTTTTTAACTCTCTCCATTTCTCTTTTAATTGATTATTGTTGAGAAAATATCAAGACAAATAATTTAAAAAAATTAAAATATAAAAAATATATTTTATATTTATGATTAAGATTAATACTTTAATTAGGTTATATATTAAAGATCAAAGTAAAGATCAAAATATTGTAAAATCAAGTTATAATTTTACAACATATTTTAAATAACAATTAATATTATCAAAAATATGGTGCAGCTAAAAAATTTTAAATAACAATTAATTTTACAGAAAATATGATGTGGCTTTCTAACTTTAAAATATTACTTATAAAAAGATCAGTTCATCGTACTCAAATAATAAATTTGTACTTAATCACAATTTTTTCATAAAAATTTAATTTATGCACCTAATGATAAAATTATAAATTTTTAATTAATATATAATTACGTATTTGTAATGATAAATTATTATTAATCAGTATAAAACATAACTTTTTTAGTAAATTGAATTATCTACAAGTCATGAATAGTACCATCCTTTTCAAGCTTTACTTATTACATTTTTTTCGTCTTTGAATTCTTTTCACATGTTTTATTAGGTTTTATCAAATTTTCTTTTTCCTCAACAATTTTGTTTTTATTTTCTCAATTGTTTTTATATTTCAAAAAGTTATAAATGTGATAAAAATGAGTATAATACTCTATAAAATTTTAGATTGTTATCTCTCTTAGTCCTATGTATTATAGTATAGGGAAAATATAACGTATTCATATAACAATTATTGAAAATATTATTGTTGGGTCCATATTTATCCATTACAATATCTAGATAAAATATATTTATATAATTATATATATCTTTAATAATAAACCAATATCTGTTTTTTTTAAAAACAACACAATAAACCAATATCATATCAATGTAAAATCTAAAGTTTATAAAATTCTATCTTATTAAATATATAACTCACAAACATCTATTTTTTTTTAATTGTGTTATTCTATTTCTATACATTTAATTGGATTATGTATAACTTTTTTGTTAGGTTTATAAAATCTAAAATATTCAATGTGACAATTCTATTATTGAAATCTCTCTCTCACATGCGCGCGCACACCCACACACATGAAATCTTATGGCAATATTCTATCAGCGATATTCTGTTAGGTTTCACTTTCTTTATATATTTTGTGTCGGATTGCATACTCGTTCTTCAATTAGTGGTTTTATATATATTCTATTAGTGATGCTGCACATTTGGCGTTCCTGAGATTAAATATTGCAGATAAGTTTCTAAATGCAATTGTCTACTTTCCAGTTAGATAGGACCCAAATGCTGCACGTTCAACTTTCATGTGTAAGGTAGCAATATTATTGGCATCTATTCATTATAGCAGACAGGTTTTCCTTTTTTTCCTGTTATTAAATGAACCACGGCATTGTAATTATGGATGTAAAAGACATTGCTATGAGGAAATGGAAGAAAAGAAGAAGAAGAAAGAGGGCACCTGCAACATGATAAAATAGCAAGCACCTTCACTAAATTAGATTATATTGTCATACGTGATTACGTTTGTCTGTGTCTTTGATGATTTTTTTTTCAAATATTTAGGTATAAAAAAGCAGAAGAGAATGTGCTTGAATCATCACAACAAGCCTTCAGATCAGCTTTGGGAAGTAATCAAGGTTTGCTAACATCACTAACCCTATTTTTCATCTCAGATTGCTTAAACTGGTGAAGGGATTCATTTCACTTTGCTGTATAAGGATATGTATACTGTGCTTAGTTTTTTTCATCAGGTATAGGTATGGGGTCAAGTGAATTCTAAATTTGTTCTGACATAGTCAAGCTAAAAGGACTAAGGACATTGCCACTTAAGGACCTGAATTGGAATAATCACAAAAAAGGACCAAAGAACACTAAAACTAATCGTTTTGGATAGAGAAACAGAGCCGATTTGGGGGGTTCTTCGAGTGATTATCGTCTCACTTATCTTCTTCGTTCTCTCATCTTGCGATCCCTCACCTCTATCTCTCTCCATCTCTCTTCCGTTCGAACCTCCAATTTTGGTCCCTTCCCTCCGATTCTGGCAATAGAATATTATAATTTAGCCCATAATATATGATGGTAAATAGGTAGAGGAAAACAAAGAGAATATTTAAAGATATTATTGAGGATAAAATTTTAATTAATAATTTATATAAATATTTGATTGTTTGTTTATATAGTTATCTAACTGAATTAAATTTGAGTATTATTGGTTCCAATTATGAATAGTTCTTCTATAAATATTTTATATATTCTCATATACTCGAACTCAAAATATAATATTTAAATATTAAAACTCCTTCTATTATAATCAATATTCATTGGTTATTTAAATATTTAAGTGTTGATAGAATGCAATGATATTATATAGTCTATATAGCATAGTTTACCTTATTTAATAGAATAAGATTTATTGTTATATTAAGTACCAATAAATTTTGCTTTTATAAAAATAAATTATTTACAAATCATAAATTTCTTTGATTTCTAATAAAAAATATATAGCAATTCACACTATTACTCATCCGGTCTTTAATGTAAAATATATTTAATTAATTTAATTAGATTAAATAAGTTAGTTAAATTAGTTAATATAGTATTTTTTTTATAAAATACCCTAATTATTTTTTTAACTCCCTTCCTTCCTCTATTAGTTGATTATTGTTGAGGAAACATCAAGATGAATAATTTGAGAAAAATTTGATCAATATAGAAAATATATTTTATATTTAAGATTAAGATTATCTCCTTAATTAGGTTATATGTTAAGAATTAAAATAAAATAATTTATGGATGACTTATTTCTCCTAAGGTCATCCATTATATTAGATCAAAAAACTATAATTTATGGATTGGAATGATCAAAATATTGTAAAACCAAGTTATAATTTTACAACATATTTTAAATAACAATTAATATTATCAAAAATATTGTGCAGCCAAATTATCAAAATATCATACAATACAGTTCCACGTTTTAATTTGGAAGCTATTAAATAATATAAACTAGAAATTATAATGAAATTGAAATTGGAAATTTTTAGTAAAACGAAAAGAAATAGGGAACACGCATTGTATAGACTCAACACTATTTTATTATGGTTTTTCATTAAAATTGTGTTATATATTAAAAAAGAGGAAAATAATAAATTAGATTATTAGAAATGAGAATATAATATTACTTAAATATAAATGAAAAATAGGAGTTAAAGATGATAAGAGATAAAATGAAGTAGATTTTGACCGTTATAAAGATGATGTGAAGTTTTAAAATTTTTAAATTAAAGAAATTTTATAGAAAAAAAATAATGTGGCTTTCTAACATTGAGATATTATCCTATAAAAATATCAGCTCATCGTACTCAAATAATTAATTTATATTTAATCACAATTTTTTTCATAAAAACATAATTTATATACCTAACCTAATGATAAATTATATATTTTTAATTAATATATAATTATGAATTTGTAATGATAAATTATTATTAATTAGTATAAATATAAATGTTTTTAGAAAATTAAATTATCTACAAATAATGAATATTAACATCTTTTCAAGCTTTACTTATTATATTTTTTATTCATTGAATTCTTTTCAAATGTTTTATTAGGTTTTATCAAATTTTCTTTTTCCTCAACAATTTTGTTTTTATTGTCTCAATTTTTTCATATTTCAAAACGTTATAAATGTTATAAAAATAAATATAATACTTGATCAAATTTTAAGTTGTTATCTCTCTTAGTCTTAAATATTATGGGGAAAATATATCGGATTCATATATCAATTATTGAAAATATCATTATTGGGTCCATATTTATCTATTACAATATCTAGATGGAATATATTTATATAATTATATATATCTTTAATAATAAACCAATATCTTTTAAAAAAAAACACACAATAAACCAATATTATATCAAGATAAAATCTACAGTTTATAAAATTTTGCCTTACTAAATATATAACTCATAAACATATATTTTTAATTATGTTATTATATTTCTATACATTTAATTAGATTATGTACAACTTTTTTTCTTAATATTTCTTTAAATATTTCCATAGTTCTGATTGTATAATAAATATTAGAAAGATAGTGTAATTCATGTTTAGCATTTTATCTATAAGAAATAAAGATTTGTATACAATATGGTTACATTTGATTATTTTATATTCCAATTATTTTTACCAATAATCACTTTTAAGATTATACATTTAATTATTATAAATCATTAATTTTAAGTAAAAGTTCAAATATGTCAGTTAAATAATTTATATGAGATAAGATATCAATTCTAATAATATATGGGATAATTCACAATTTATCTTTATAAATATCATATTATTTTAGTTTTTTGGCCAATCATATCACTTTAGTTGATATGTGATATGGTCTATAAATAAGATTGTATAAAAGAAAAGTTATATCATACCTAAATTATAGAGTGAAGACTTGGATTTTGTGCAACATTGGTAAGTTTTTTAACACAACTTATTGAGTTCATCTTCCTATCTTACAAACTTAAAAGATTTCTTCGTAATATTTTAGACAATTTTCTCTTATATGAATTTTAATTATTTTTTATAATGTACCTTGATAAATGAACAATTCAAAAATATAATCAAGATTATTTGAACACAAAAGAATTATATCAAGTTAGGTTAGCGTAGCATAAGTGGTAGAGATTTCGTTACTTATTAGAACCATATGTTCTTAATATATCTCCAAGTTGTTGAATCAATCGCATATATATGTTGAGATATTTAAAAATTGATAAAATATACATCATGTACTTTTTTTTTTTTTGCATATCTTGTTTATATTATTGAATTAATCATTCCTATGCATAAATTCATCTTTTGCAGGATAAACTGATATTTTCTCTACAACAAGTATCATAATTTCAAATCTACATTAAAATCATGACATCCATTCAAGAAAACACTGAAGAATATTTTAACATCAATTTTAGAGTTATTCCCATTGTGATTTTGCCTGATATAGAACTTTATGGATATTCAAGATCTTTTCTCTTGTTTGAGCCTCCTTTCTTTATACCTTGTGAAGAACTACTACAAGATGTTATAGGATTTCTTCACAGAAATTTATCCAACTATCTCAATGAGGATGACTTTCAACTATTGGCATCCCAAATTATATCTTATTATCGAGAGACACTTCAACATATTACGTTTGAATCTACCAATCCTCACATAATACCTTTGCTTATAGATCTACCAATAATCTATGGAGAAAATCAAAACATAATTGAGATTGGTGATGATGATCGTATATTGACAGATGCCATAGATCAATCCATGCAACAATTTTCTATAGTTCCAACTTCAGAGAAGGTTATAGCATCACTCAAGAAATTGGAATTTTCTAATGAAGTAGGGGCAAACATGTGTAGCATTTGCTTAGAAAATTTTAAAGAATATGGTGCAGATGTTTCAGCAATGCCATGTGACCACTTTTATCACCATAATTGTATTGTAACATGGCTTAAAACAAATCATACATGTCCATTGTGTCGCTTTGAAATGTCTACAGAATAATTTTATGTATTGTACATTTTCTTATTATGAAATTCCATACACTTATATATTCTAGTTGCAATATTTTTTTTTTTTGAGTAATTATGCTTTTCCGCTTGAAGACTTCTGTAAAACAACTAAAAAGCTTAATATTTAGCTCAATTTCATAATAAATAATATCACCTTTGAATTAAAGAAAATATTGAACTTTCTACGTTTATGTGTATAATTTGTCATTGTGAAAACTAAAGTAATTCTTATTAAGTAACTGGTTGTGAAGAACTATTTTTGTGTGTGTGTCTATATATATATAAAAGAACTGTTTCATTTGATGATAGGTAAACAAAAGAAAGTAGGTGACTAGTGTGTGGATTTGGTAAAGGAATTGTTAAAACTGAAAAGTTCAGCAAGTGGTTCTGTGATTTCCGGGGCTGGTCTCGAAGGCAATAGGCTGAAAATCATTTGGCAGCATTAGCTGCTAAAGGCTTTTTGCGACAACGGATTTGTAGAGGAGAGGAACAATTTTTTTGAATTAAATTTTAAAAATTTATAAAAGTGGAGTTAGAAGTTTTTAATTAAATTTTTTATTTTATTGTCTTATATTTTATTTTTTATTAAAATTTTATAATTACAGTCTTCGAATTTTTTAAAACTCATATTAGAAATTTTTTCTCCCCTTCTCTCCAAATGCCTTACACCTAACGGCCAATATTGTTTGCTTGGTTTTTTTAGGAGAGGAGGGATGTGGTGTGTTTACCATCCTTGCATTTTTATTTTAAATTTAATCATTGATATCTCCAAACTACTTTAGACTTGAAGCTAATTTTTCTCAAGATTTACAAAGAGATAAAGTGAAGTAGTGTTTCACTGTTACAAAGAGATAATGTAAAGTTTTAAAATTATAAATAAGTTTACCAAAAAGATGATGTGGCTTTCTAACATTGTAATATTCTATAAAATGATTAGCTCATCGTCCTCAAATAATAAATTTTTATTTAATCACAACTTTTTTGTAAAAGTATAATTTATGTACCTAATGATAAATTATATATTTGTAATTAATATATAATTATGTATTTGTAATGATAAATTATTAATCAGTATAAACTATAACTTTTTAGTAAATTAAATTATCTACAAATAATGAGTATTACCATCCTTTTCAAGCTTTACTTATTATATTTTTTATTCTTTGAATTCTTTTCACATATTTTATTAGGTTTTGTCAAACTTTCTTTTTCCTCAACAATTTTTTTTATTGTCTCAATTTTTTTCATATTTCAAAAAGTTATAAATTTTATAAAAATGAATATAATACTTGATAAAGTTTTAAGTTGTTATCTCTCTTACTCTTATGTATTATAGTATGGAGAAAATATAACGGATTCATATAGCAATTATTAAAAATATTATTGTTGGGCACATATTTATCTATTACAATATCTAGATGAAATATATTTATATAATTATATATATCGTTAATAACAGGCCAATATTTTTTTAAAAAAACACAATAAACCAATATTATATCAATGAAAAATCTAAAGTTTATAAAATTCTACATTATTAACTATATAACTCACAAACATCTATTTTTAATTATGTTATTTTGTTTCTATATATTTAATTGGATTCTGAACAACTTTTTTTTCTTAACATTTCTTTAGATATTTCTATAGTTGTGATTGTATAATAGGTTACACAGTTGAGAAATAAGATTATGTATAAAATTGCATCAAATTAAAAGATTATGGGTGAAATTATATCAAATTAAAAAAATTATGGGTAAAATTGTATAATAAATAAGATTAGAATACTGGATATATATAAGAAATAAGATCAGGATATTATGTGACATATAACCCTAATAAATATTAGAAAGATAGTGTAATTCATGTTTAGCATGTAATCGAATAAAGATTTTTATGCAATATGGTTACAAATTGATTGTTTTATATTCCAATTATTTTTTACCAATAATCACTTTTAAGATTATATATTTAATTAATTTAAATCATTAATTTTAAGTAAGGGTTTCAAATACGTTAGTCAAATAATTTAGATAAGATATCAATTCTAATATATGGGATAATTCACAACTCATCTTATGAATATCATATTACTTTAGCTTTTTTAGACCAATTATATCACTTTAGTTAATCTTGAGAAATCTACAAATAAAAGGTTATATAGGAGAGAAGTCACACCATACCTAAAACGTAGAGTGAAAGCTTGGATTTTGTACAACGTTGGGTAAGTTTCTTAATTTTATGCTGATTAACACAACTCAATATGTTTATCTTCATACTTTGTAAATCTAAAAGATTTCATGCAATATTTCAGACTAATTTTGTTTATCTTCCTAACTTATAAATGGATAATTCAAAAATATAATCAAGTTTATTTGTAAACAAAAGAATTATATTAAGTCAGGTTAGCGTAAGTAATAGATATTCTTGTTATTTATCTTATCAGAACCATGTGTCCTGAATATCTCAAAGTTATTGTTTAATCAACACATGTATGTTGAGATATTTGAAAAATTGATAAATGTACTTTTTATTTGCATATATGCTAGAGTCAGATGAGTCTATAAAAATTAGTTCTTATTCTTTAATTTGAGTGACATAAATTTTCAATATAAAATATTTACTTTTATTTTTTTCAATATACGTAAATAAGTTTGTGAATTAGAACATTATATATTCTATTATCTAATTATCTAATTTCCATCCGTAAAATGGAATCACATGTCTGTTAAGATATTTAAAATATTGATAACAAATACGTCATGTAGTTTTTATTTTGCAAATGTGTTAAGATTAAAGGAGGATATATTCAAGGTTTAATAAAAACTGAATCATATTAAATAATTTCAATTTGGGCGCCATAAAGTTTCAAAATAAATGATTTATTTATTTTTTTAATATAACTAAATATTTTTATTTATTAGATCATTGTATATTATATTCTTTAATTATCTCATTTCTTGTAGTAAAATCGAATTAATAAATTATACATCATGTAATTTTTATCTGCAAATGTGCTAGATCCAAGGCGACTATATTCAAGGTTTAATAAAAAATAAAAAATCCATACTCACTAGTTTGAGTGAATTCAAGATAAAATATTTATTATTTTTTCAATTTAATTAACTAAGTATTTTTTGTGAATTAGATGGTTAGATATTCTATTCCTTGAATTATCCATTCCTAAGTATAAATTCATCTTTTGCAGGACAAACTAACATTTTCCCCACAAGCATCCTAATTTTAAATCTAAATTGAAATCATGATATGCATCTAAGAGGACACATAATATTGTTTTAACATCAATTTTATAATTATTTCCGTTGTGATTTTGCCTGATATGAAACATTATGGATTTTAAAGATTTTTTCTCATGTTTGATCCTCATTTTTTCATACCTTGTGAATAACTACTACAAGATATTTTAAGACTTTTTTTTTTTGCAAAAATTTATTCAACTATCGCAACGAAGATGACTTTCAACCTTTGGTATCTCGATAATCAAATCTTATTATCGAGAAATACTCCGACATACTACTTTTGAATTTACCAATCCTCACACAATAACTATACTTATAGATCTACCAATAATCTATGAAAAAAATCAACATATAATTGAGATTGGGATGACAATTTTGTGTTAATAGAATCCATAGATCAGTCTATGCAACATTTATATATAGTTTCAACTTTAGAGAAGGCTATGGCATCACTCAAGAAATTGGAAAATTCTAATGAAGAAATAGAGACAAATATGTGTATCATTTGTTTAGAAAATTTTAAAAAAAGATGGTGTAGATGTTTCAGCAATACCATGTGACCACTTTTATCACTATAACTGCATTGTAACATGGCTCCAAACACATCATACATGTCCATGCTTTGAAATGCCAACAGAATAATTTTATGTATTATACATATTACATTGTCATGCTAATATTCTTATTATAATATTTATCATTCAGATATTTGTTGCTAATATCTTCTTTTAGTGGCATGTATGCAATTTCGTTGTAGTTTAATGTAGATATTCTTTCCCACCCTCCCAACTCTTTTTAAACCACTTTAGATTTGATAGTAATCCATTTCAAAAACTCTTAGCACAGAGTTTTTATCTCTCATAATAAATAAGTTTCCTAAAGTTTGAATTTGTGTTTTCTTCTTACGTTGATAAATTTATGTATTCTTAAAATCTGTTTTCCAAAAGATGGGACCCTTCAATTCACTTGCATTACAAAAGTATCGATTTTAATAACAATATTTATATATAAAATAGCAGGGCTTAAAGTTGATCATACAATGCGCCACGTGAACAAGCCTTTCTTTAAACCACTACAAAAAAAATAATTTTCAGTGGCAACTGGACAAAAGTCGCTACAAAATATATTTAGTGCAATATTTTGTCACTGCCTATGAGACTGTCGCCTATACATATTAGCGGTGACAATTGAATGTCGCTGCTAAATGTTACCAATCAGCAGTGACAATATGTCATCGTTGAATGAACAATCAGCGACAACACTATATCATCGCTAAACTGAATGAACAATTAGCGGCGGCGGCGACACTTAATGTCAACAATGTCGCGGCTGAAAGTTGATATTAACTTTTAAATTTTTCTCACATTTTTCTTATATGAAAACATGTAATATAATAATAAAAATAAATTAATTAATTAATTAAAATATAATAATATTAATGAATAATTCAAATCATCCCATAAAATATCAAATTACTTCAATTACTTAAACATATTTGGAAAGAAATAAAATTATTTAGTTTATATATAAACATTATATAAAATGATCAATACTAGGAGTAGAAAAAGTAGGTGACTGTGATTGCCTCCTTTGCGTCAAGGCAGCGAATTGAACTTGTATCCTTTGCTCCATTTACTCCATTAGTCTTTGCTCGAATTACACACGCTCTTCTTCCACTGAATCCCATCTTTTACGGCGACAAAATATTGTTGCCACAGAAATTATAGACTTTTTGCGTGATATATATATGTCGCCGCAGTTACTATGACTTTTTACAGCGACAATATGTGTCACTGAAAGTCTTTCTCCCTACGGCGATAAATGAAGTCGTCGCTGAAAAGTTATTGCCAAAAATTTAGTTTTTTGTAGTGAACGTTATTAATAATATTAATGTTAATTAATTAATGGTGGTATTTCCCCGTGAACGTTGCTTGGGAGTTGGCGAGTGTGTTGACCAAGGACCCACGTAACCTGGATCGTGTTGGGGGCAATGAGTTTGGCGGCGGTTATCTTTGTTGTGAGTGCCAATTGTGACAATGCTAATGGGCACATGTTGCTTATGGGATGTGGGTGGGGCTAGCGGGCGTGGGTGTTGGGTGTACACTCACACACACAAAAGAAAGTCTTATCTGGAGACTCTTGTGAATCCCCCTACATCCAAGGTATGAAACTTCCTTTTCCTCATGAAAATGTAGTTCATTTTTGGAGGAAGCTCCCCAAGTTCTACAGTTTTCATATTTTGTTCATTTTATTAGCACTTGTCATCGGCTTCTCTACACTTCTGCTTTATAATATATTTACGATCTCAAAATATTCACAAACTGATGATATATAATGTTGTTGAAGAGTGAAATGTGCCTTAAATGCATTTTTCAGTTATTTTAGAGTCATTTTTTCTTTTCCCCTTCTGAACAATCACAAGCTTGAGTTCTCCATTACGAATAATTTACAGTGACATTTAAATATGTGATGCACGACTGATGTAGATGTTTGGATTAGATGAAATTGTTTTTTTTGGGAGAATTACTCATAGGTCTCGTGAAGAGAATTTATTATAAAAATTACATGAAATTATCAAATAATTAAATAATCCTATATGACTTAGGGGTAATAAATTTGATTTATACAATTACCCAACTATCTTTATATACAAATGATAAATTATTGGAAACATGATGACAACTTGAAATTATTTTATAATCTTACAGGATTTTTTTATAATAAATTATTTTCCACATGACGTCAGAGTATATTCCCTTTTATTCCTTCAATAACATGTTTCTACGGTAGACTATAGACTAATCCGGAAGAAACTTTGTTAGATAAAATGAAGGTATTACATGCTTGAAAATGCTTTATTACGTGAGCAATACTACTCCTAGCTAGCCTCAAGGAAAACATATAAGCAAAGTCTGTTTTGTCTTCTACTTTTTATGAACTTATGTGCTTGCTTTCTTTTACAAGTTCTCTATTTCATTGAGATTATCCCCTTTGATTAATTAATTAAATTTGTTCTTTCTTTTCCTGTTAAGTTTGCTACTATGATGCAGTACTTGTCATGAATCTGCAGCTATTTCTAAATGCATTCCTGCATCACAATGCATGCACTTCTCAGTTCCCTATTTGTATTACTCCTCCGATCCTTAATATAAGATATAATTAGAGAGTTGATCTTAATTTTAAATATAAGATATATTTATGATATTTACTAACTTTTTTCTAAATTACTCTTATTGATACTCTCTTAATAATAATCAAATAAGAAAATAATGGAGGAACTTAATAAAAATGATTATGGAGGTTTAAGAAAAACATATTAGAATAAATAACTTAACTAACTTTCTTAATCTAATCAAATTAGTTAAATATATCTTATATTAGGATTAGAAATATATATATATATATATATTGATGTTGGTGGTGTTGTGAGCGGTGAGTGATGGGAGGACAAGAAAAATCGTGAGGAGCTTACAAACGTATGGACAGTTCTCATGTTGAAGGATAGGCCACCTTTTGAATTGGCGCACAAAAGCAGCCATTTGAATGTTAAGTTTACAAGCTTCCTTCACACAATGTCAAGTTTACTAGCCATATATATATTTGAATTATAGGTTTTCCTCTGCTTTGGAAATTCAGTGGCCTCAACTCGCTTTCTATTGCAAGATGAATTTAACATCCAAACTACAAAATGTGACAATTCCATTATTGAAATCTCTCTCACACACACAGGAAATCTTATGCCAATATTCTATTAGTGATATTCTGTTAGGTTTCACTTTCTTTATATATTTTGTGTCGGATTTGATACTCGTTCTTCATTGCGTATAAAGAAGTACTATGTAATCTAATAAATCAACTTATCTCCTAAAATTTAGTCCACCAAGCCACTCCAAATAAAATCAGCTCTCATGAAAACGTCCACTTCAACATCTCAGTAAACCTTTTGCATGCATATAAACCTCATTGTCATGAAGGTCATCTCATTCTTTCTACACCAAATATCACTTCCTTCTCATCACGGACTCAAGCTCCAAAACAACCGTTGCCAGCCTCCACCCCTCTATAATCAACACCAGAATCACTTTTCTTCTTAGGGTATTAAGGAAGATTATGGGCTTATTGATAAAACGTAAAGTCTTCATTTGTTTTTCCTTAACGATCTCCTCATCTTAATTTTTTACATTGATCTTGTGTAGGTTCTAAGAGATCCCTAGAAGAAAGCAATCTATGATCAGTAAGAAGTGTTCAAAGGGAAGGTGGGGCATGACTAATCTTAGTAAACTGTGCTTGGGGCAGTATTTACTCATTCTGAATAGTTTTTTTTTTACCATCTACCACTTTAATGGTTGTATATATGACGTGTTGTTTTTTTGTTTTGCTATCTCCAGTTTCAGTCATTACATCAGTGCAAACCAATGATTTTGCTTCCGGAGGCATATTATAACCCAAATCCTCCCATATTATTTTTCTGACTCTTACCTTTTAGGTACTTACTATCTGCATTTTTTGGTTATGAATCAGGTTCTAGTGCAGGTTGTGAATGTCATAAGGTAGATATTAATCAAAGCTGTATTTTCTCATATTCAGTATGGTTTTTTTATCTCACTCCTACAGGATCTAATAGTGTAACATTCCTGCTGTCTTGATAGCTATCCTTGACAAAGCCATGATTGAATAAAGGCATCATATTTGAAGTAGGCAGAACCCTTATCTGTATGCTGATGGATCATTCTGTGAAGGACTTCAATGACTTTTGCGTAGGTCAATAGATCATACTGTGCAACTCTTGCAGTAGATAGGGATATGATAAAGTTGCAATTAAATGTAGTTTATTAATAATGGTAAGACAAAATGATATAAGTCTATTTTAATATGGGGCAAAAGTCTGCTTTGTGCTCATGTAATGGAATTGAATTTATAATGTGTCATTATGATAATAGATCAACTGGCTTCATGTATACTTTGAACCAATGAATTTCACTGCTAAAATGGAAGAAATGTCTAGAAACAAAAAATGGAAGAAATGTCTAGCAACAAAAAAGAATATTATCATAATGCCACATAATGCACAACGAAGAACAACGTCTATGCTGTACCTAAAATATTCAAACATAACAGATGAAGACATTTATTTGATTGCTTCACCATAAGGTTAGTGGAATCTCTCTTACCACCTTCCCAGCTGAAAGGCATCCATTAACATAATGAAATGCACATTTTCATTTTTCACACTTGAAAATTTATTTTCGCAGGAACTATTTCTTGGTAGGCAGTAAGTTCTATGCCAAATCCTTATCCTTTTTTATCAAGAATAGTCAAGTGTTTTACTAAAGTACAATATGCAAACTACACACACCTCTTGAACCATCCTTCTTGCAGACCTGTGCAACATCTGCACCATCCTTCTTGCAGAGCATCTGATTCAATATTCGCATAACGACAAGCCCAGTATTTCAAACTTTCACTTTACCAGGTCTTATATATTGCAATGCAACCCAGCATTTGTTACTGACTTGATATTCATGGACCATAAAATATTAAATTTCATGTTATGATCATATTTTCTGTTACTAATACTATGACTCCTAAACGATTTTCTATCTTGAGATAGTTTATTTTCTTGGTTGCATTTATGTATGCAGGGACCTAGACGCAATTTATTAATTGGAGAGGAATTAGTAAAAGGAACCAAAGGACAAGAATTATTATCTCTAAAGGACTAAGGACATTGCCACTTAAGGATCTGAATTGGAATAATAACAAAAAAGGTCCAAAGAACACTAAAACCGATCATTTTGGAGAGAGAAACAGATCTGATTTTGGGGGGTCATCGAGTGATCATCGTTTCACTTATCTTCTTCATTCTCTCATCTTGCGATCGCCCGTCTCTTCCTCTCTTCATCTCTCTTACGTTCGAATCTTCAATTCTAGCCACTTCCCTCTGATTCCGGTGACTTCCACCAATCATTCTCTGACATGATTCTATTTTAGTCATTGTTCCATCTTCAATTTCACCTATAAAAATGTATCCTTTTGATTTTTAGAGTACCTTATAAAAATATAATTCTTTCCAGTAGGATCCAACTTCCCATACTTATAGGAATTATCATTGATATAGATGCTGACCTCCATGGTCTAAGGATATCTCAATCTAGATTGCATTTTGTCCACAACTTATAGGTCATAAAAGTGACTAATTTTGAAGTCACCCGGTTAAAAGTATTAAGGTTGCTGTTAAAAAAACATCACCCCAATATGAAATTATAAGGTTTGTTAGAGCTATCAGAGACTAACCGTGTCTAGAAAAGTTATATTTCTTCTTTCGACAACTCCATTCTATTATGGAATACCAAGGATAGTTAGTTGCCTAATTATTCATTTTTCTTCATTGAGCTATTTAAATTGATCAAACAAATATTCATGACATTGCTCAGTGTGTAACTCTATGATTTTATTGTCCATTTGATTCTCTATCTTATTAATGTATCATCTAAAACACTCAAGGCCTCAAACTTATGTGAGATCAAATAGACACGACTATATCGTGAAAAGTCATAAATAAAAGTAACGAAATACCAAGATCCATGCCTTGCCCTCACACTCATTAGATCACAAATATTGGAATGGACTAATTACAATGGACTTTTAGCTCTTGTTCCCTTGCCAGCTAGACAGCTTTCACATAAGGACATTTCTATGCTTACACTTGAACCTAGCAAATTTATTTTGATAGTTTGATCATGATAGTTTGATTAATATGCCATAGTCTAGCGTGCTAGGCATTCGTATTAATAATATTAGAAGAAATAGTAAAGCATTAATTAACACTGGAACCACCAACAATATCAAAAATAGAGAACTTCTTGAATAGGATAGCTGAACCATAAGAGACAAAGTTGTTAAAAATGTCTACAACTTTATCATATAGGTTCACTTCAAACCCAAACTTTTAGAGGCATAATACATGAGACCAAGTTCCACTGGATGTAAGGAGCGTGAAGCACATTATAAAGTATCAAGGTATTTCTACCATGTAAAGTGAATTTTCATGTGTCAATACCTCTAAATTTGATTATGGAATTATTCCTTATGTAAAGCTACTTGTTTTGATATGGCAACTGACAGTACTCCATGAAGGATTCTTAGTCCTTGATTACGTGGTCTGTGGAGCATGAATCAATAACCCAAGAAGAAGAAATTGTTTTTTTTAGGAAAACAGTTCTAGAAACATATAAGGCATGTGAATTAACATAATTCACAAATATATTTTCGCTTTCAGCCTGTTTAGAACATTTACATACAAAATGCCTTTTTTTGGCAGGCAAAGCACTTGACCTTCTTCAGGTCCAATTTTTGTTTTCTACCTTTTTGACCATTTTTCTTGAATTGTTTATTGCACTTTTGAAGTTGAGGACAACTCTTCTTCCCTTTCTTTTGGAACTTCTTGTCTTTCTTGAAATAGGGCTTTGATTAGGAAGTGTCAGTATCCTTAGTCAAATAGGCCATCTAGAGGTTCTGTAAGCCTTTAGACATCCATTTTCATTGCTGCAAAAAAGGCTTTCTAAATCGGTTGAAAATGGTGATCTACATCGAATGATGACCGGTGTAGAAATGGACCGGTTAGAAAGTGTGTACTTTTTAAATTGGGTGGCTCACCGATATAGAAAGTGTAGAATTTAGACCGGTCCCTTTTAAAATATAGCGTAGAATTTGCTAATGTATACACTGGTTGCACATATCCATTTTCAATGGTTTTATGAATTGTTCACACCGGTTGTGTTTTCACCCAGCGTAGATTAATGAATTGTTTACACCGGTTGTATTTATACCCAGTGTAGATTAATAAATTTTTTACACCTCATTATAAAGACAACCAGTGTATATGTTGTCATATTTATATATATTGTTTTTAATCCTGTTAGTGTATATACTATTTCATTAAAGCTTCATGAATAAATTGCCCAAATATACAGACTGAAAGAGACAGTAACAGAGGTAAAGTTCAAGATGGCAGACACAGATCTTCAATTGCTTATTACATTATTCATTTAATAAAATTCAATAAAATAATACAATCATTTGAATAGAAAAATAAAAAAAAATGTATTTTGGTACGTAATGACAAATACTATTGAAAATGAATGATTTGAACAAAAAAATCAGTCCAAATATTGCGCAGGTCCTCAATGTCTTGTTCAAAAAATAGGTTAGATTGATCAAGCATCTGAAACATTAAATTAAAATAAAAGAAATGAAAGCATTAATAAGATATATTAAGACCAGAAATATATGAAATTATTAAAAACACAATTTATCTCCTCAGTTAGGTCAGTCCTATTTGACAAGATGATATTGATCATATGTCTAACCATGTAGAAGCCGCACAAGTTGCTTTCTTTAGGTTGTCTTCAACTCTATAATATTAACATGAACAAAATTATGTGTCATCAGTAAAAAACTGTGTGGAGCATAACACTTAACACTTTTATTACCTTCGGTGTGATCTATTCAGGGTCCCTCACCGAGTTAGCTTTCTTAAGACCCCTTGCAATTGCAAACGTCCTCATAGCCCTATGACCAAAGTTATGAACTTAGTAACTGTTTTATTACAAAGACCATATTTAATTTATTATAAATACCATTGTTCTGTAAGGAAGAAAACTCATGTTCATAATCTTCTTGGCATCAACCGATGGCTTGTAATGGAGAGAGTATAAGAAGAAAAATTTATAAGTATGCTTACATAGTATGATCAATTGCCAATGGTTACTATAGAAAATAATTAAACAATAATGATTATTAGCATTAAGCAAATACAAACTTAGTATGAAAAAACTAAAATATTATTATTCTTACTCCTGCATATATAGTGCGAATAAACAATCAATATTGATTTCACCAAGCCTCCTTGCAATGTACTCAAGTCTTGAAGATTGGGAGGTCCCTTTTGAATAAATCTGAAATGGGCATACGAATCCAAATTGACCTTATTTTTCCTTGGAAACCAACTTAACTTGCATGTACCTCCAGTTAATGCAAATAGGATGTTAGTTAATGCAAACACTCAGCTTGCATGAATTTTATTATTACATATATTTACATTTAAATTAGACTTATATTAAAAACACTTGGACGCACTCGGAGGTTAATTCATTCCTAGGAGTGATAACTGATTTCACATCTGCATGGTTAACAAAGGTAGCAACCCTGTGTCACTGTCACCCACAACTGAATCCATAGACAACGTATCCACATGGAATATTTTGTCAGATGCTAATTGGATCACACGTTACATGGAATGTAAGGCCTTAGTGGTCTCATACCTCTCTTGCCTTGCCTGTTGCTGGAACATTTCCTTGAGATGCACAATCATCTCATAAGCCTCCATGTGTTCCATATCTCTTTAGATCTCCGGAACCATGGTGGCTAGCATCAAGCATCCCACATCGACAGAGTCTTCCTTATGCTTCGTGTAAGCATCTCTCTGAGGTCTAGGAGCATTGGCCGCTGGCTCCTCAGGAATAGGTTGATCTAGGACATGCGCCTTTCTTTCCTGCTTGAGAACAATTCTCAAGTTCCTAAACCAGTCAAGAAAGTTTGTCCCATTAAGTTTGTCCTTCTCAAGGACATATCACAGCAATAATGTAGCAGTATTACTAGTCATCATGATTCTACAATTAAAAATATGCAATTTAATTAGCAATCTCCCACTAAATAAAGAACCCTCAATGCAATAGTTAGTGGGCTAAGATCCATATTTGGCTCAAACTTAAGTCCACTTTGGCAGGACATTTAAATTAAGTTATTTAGGTAGGTAACACCTTTACCAATTACATCAAATGTAACTCTTAGATGTTCATGGGATTGTATCATCATATGATCTGTCATGTTTTTAATCCCATCTAATGCCTTGAGACCCAAAACCATTTTGTTAATCTCAATTAAGTCAAACAATAATAAACATGTGAGAGTAGCACCATTACTCTTGCTTATCTCCCCAAGATAACTCAAAAGCACCCACTTTGGTGGAGTTCACAATTGGGCGATCGAGGTTTTGACAAGTGTTCATAAATTGACGGCATTATGACTTAAGATTTCATTTAGAGGACTTAATTTAACTATGTGGTTTATAAGAATGCATGTTTCTCAGTTTGTATCTCATACAAGTATATGCATGTTTCTGATATAATCATAATACGCATAATCTAAACGTGATACAATCTGGCTCACCTATCCTAAGTCCCCTCAAGCCAATGAGAGGAGCTCTTTAGTAAGAAAAGGAAAATTACATATAGAAACCTCTTTTAACATTCAAGGGGAGTCAGATGAGAAGAGAAGGTACATTGAGAGTATATAGAGGAAGGCACGACACGCAGGCCGTATTTAAAAAATTACAACACTTGCAATCTAGAGCCATATTGTTCACCATACCCAAACATTCAAGAATCAATATTCAGATATAATTGAAGGGCAATTAATGTTTCAAATCTAAAATATTCATAAAATAACATGTGTTATGATTGTGTTGTGCTACAAACAAGTAGCCACGGCAGTCCCGCTAGCCGGTTAGCGAGCGGGGTCCCCAGAAAAAAAAAATTGTTTCATAAATAATCACGAATCTACATTCGGTTTTCTTAGACCCCATCTATGTTAATTGATCAAATCAAAACACATCACCACCGATTTCAATTCCCTTTTAGATTCCTTTTATGTCATACATAACACGGACTCCTTATATGTCATACATAAAACGCATATTATATGAATGGCTACGACTAATACATATCATATTAATCAACAATCAAGCCTAACTTAAACACAAAATGGCATGGCTCTGATACCACTGAAAGGAATTGGAAGACACACAACGGAAATTAATTTAATTTTTTTTTCCCATTCCTTGCCAGGATCTACCGTATATGTTTAAGTCAAGTGGAAAGAAGCATTACCCTTGGTGTTCCTCAGCGACTTCCACAGCTTCTCTCCGCGACTGGTGATCTCTTTCCGATCTCAAGAAGATGTCCACAACTTCTCTCTGTGGCTCGTGCTCTCTTTCTGATCGCAAGAAGTCGACGCCTCAGGTCAGCTTCCTCTACTGGTATCCACACGAACAGCGTTCCAACCACAAACGGCGTGCTAGCGTCTCCTGTCCCTCCAAGGCTCTCTCAAGAATTCATCATCTCTGTCTCTACTTCAGCAGTTTCTTATCTGCAAACCTTTTGCAGGTTCCGTTTGGCTTTTTGTGTTGTGTGTCAAAAATACGTAGCTCCTAAAATCAGATATATAGGATGCTCTGCGTTTTCCTCAACCCAATTGGATCTTGGAATTAATCTATATTAATTCTGAAATTAATACAATATCACATATTGTATAATTTGATAAGAAACTAATTAAATAAATAATGTTTATATTAAATCCGTCCCACAGATTTAATTCACCTATTTATTTAATTTAAATAAAGATAAGATTGGACTATATTTGATTTATTCTCATAAATCAAATTTGAGATATCCTATCAATTTGAATTTCAAATTCAAACGTGATAGAGATTTAATTTATCCTTATAAATTAAATCATATATATCCCTTATATATAATATATATATACGAATTTATATATATACGAATATAAATATAAATAAATATATACATCAACCCTGGATCATTCATTGAATCTAGACACGTCTTAGATTCAATGAATCTGGACATCATAGCTCGTGTTGGGCTATTTTGTGTGTGACCCTGTAGGCCCATATAAAGTTAGCAGTGGGCCATTTGCTATACTGGCCCACAAGTCACAAGCGGTCTCTAGCAAGACATAACGACTACCCAAATCATATGAGGATCGATAAACGATGTAACCTTTTATACAACCATATCATGTCCCTTCTGTCACGCGATATTTTAGTCATGGATGAGGCATGGGTAATGTCATCCTCCTATTCCTGACTGTTACTTTCTCGATCCCTGAGTAGTCTGACTATAGAAATAGAACTACCTTTCCATTACAGTATGGCCATACATTTATCAGACTCACTTATCGAGGGGCCCAGTAATATCTCTCTACGAATGTGAGGGACAAATTCCATCTTGACCATTCACATTCCTCCGCATGAAAAATCACTAAGCCCGAACATAGTTTTTATGATCACTCGGTCAAAAGTGACTTTTGACTAGGTCAAAGCTGAGCGTTTGTCATGTAGGAATCCATGATGATCTCAGGTCAAAGGGCATAGTGACATGGTTTGTATATGAGAGAAGCTTATGACGTAACCCATGCAACTCTCTCATAGGGGGTCGGTCCAACACCTTGTACTCTTACATGTGCCTATGACTTTGATTTATATCTCTATACATCTTCAAAGTCATACTGGTCTTGTTTCATCTCTGCTCCCGCACAGATGACCGACCAGGGACATTTAGGATAAGATAATGAATTATCCAAGGATGGTCATCACAGTAAACATGCAAATAATATGATAACATAATTGATAAACTCGTCAATAATATTTATAAGACAATGATTGGCCCTTAGGGCACATTTTTCAACAAATGCCACATTTTATTTGTTCTAAAAGCTTCTCTACAAGGTCTAAAGAAGTTAAAGAAAAGAAGCGGGAAAGTATAGACAAGAAATTGAAGAGTTAGAATATGACGTAGCTTATCTACACCTATTGATATTAGTATCCTGCATAGTAATTATAGTTTATACTAGTGACGTGTTTATCCGGTGTAACTATTTTATCTTATTTATAAAAATGCCACCGGTCATATTTTTTAGATTGTCTCCACAAGGACCGATTTAAAATTGTGCCTTTAAATGCCTAGCTACATCGTTAAAAGTAACGACATTTTCATTGTGGGTTGATTTGACTTTTATATGCTCCCATCTAGTAAGGAATTAGCTAGTCATAGGCTGTACTTGATGTTTATCAAAGAAAGTATCACCAGCTTCCTTCATTTCTTTGGTCATGTTAGCCATCTCTCTCATATGTTGTTTCACAAGAATGTTTGGCATAAGCTTGTGGGTGTCAAACGTAATTGTCAACCTCTTAAGCTTAGTGGTAGAAATACCATCAACTTTATTCTTCAATGCAATCCATATGGCTTAAGCAATTTTGTGCGTCTTAAATTCACACATGGTGTCATCTACTATGGTACTAAGAAGCGCGATTCTAGTTATGCTATTCTTCTTCCTCCAAGATGTATTTGACCTTTCGGTGCCAGATATCCCAATTATCCCTGTTGAGTTTTTTAACGTCAATAAGTACACGATAATTCTTGGTTGCCATTTTCAATTCTTAGGCAAATCTAGGTTCTCTTCTAAAGAGAATCGTACCTAAGAACATTTCAATGACATGGCACAATGAAGTATACAATATCGTGTACTTATATTATTCTTAACTATAAAATAATGACATTACAAGATTCATGATAAGTAGCATACATTTATACCACCAATCAAACAGATACTATCAACAATCATTATGTGCTATCAAGGGTTCTTTAACAATAAAACATAACTTTTAGAAGTTTCATCTTCTACAAGCTCCTACTTATAAGAAGCATGCTTATATTATATACAAATAATCCTATTACAATTTAAATGAGCTTCTTTAAGTAAAATAAGACAAGAAGTCTATTTCTAATAAATGAAATCAGGTTTTTTAGTATAGCAAACATAAGGAAAACTAGTACAAAGAAATGTCAATCAAGATGAGAGGGAAAAAATTTAAAAATAGCTCTTCTTAGTTTTCTAAGCTTTAGTGACTTGAGCATAAGTTTTAAAGTTCTCTCTATAGCATCAACCCAGAAAGATTTTTTTGTGCGCTAGCCTCTGTCTCTTACTTGTCTTATGTATTCCATCATGACTTTAGTGTAGAATGTGTTTTTCTTATTAGTCATGAACTTGGCATAATCATGAAGAACTTCATAAATGTCTTTTTATGTTTATGATTTTGGCTGCTTGATCTTTAGCTATCCTCTTAGCTAAAGCTAGGGTATTGTGTTAGATTACTTCTTCTTCACAGTTCATAAGTTGTTTATGAAGAAGAGAAGGCACAGAGTCAGATCCAGAATCTCTAAATATCGATTGAAGCTCCTTGGGTAAAGGATCTTCCACTAGATTCTCATGATCTTACTCAAGGATATGCTAAAGATCCCCTTCTAAATCTACATTAGACTTTTCTTTAGGGTCCTCATCAAAATCTTTCTTTAGACCATTAATCTCTACAACCTCATCCAAACCTCTTCTTCAAGAGGTTCAAGATCTGAATCCTCACTCTGAGGTTCATTTTCTTGAACTTCATCATCTAGATATGAGAAGCTTAATAGAGTATATTTAGTAATTTTAGTACTACTTGAAGTTCTTTGACTTATTTTTATTTAGGAATTTAATAACATAAATTATTGTAATTTTATGGAATTTTTTTAAACACCTAAAAGCATAAAAAAATACACTGAATACTCACAAATAAGTCCAAAATTGCCCTAAAATAGGTAAATTATATACTAAAATGAAGATATTAATTTTATAGATTTTTAAGAATAAGCTGCGTCTCAATCGGAGTCTGGACACGCCCTCAAGTGCCTTTGGATGATTAAATTCAAAAAAATAAAAAATTGGATAGACCCATTTAGAAGGCCTCTGAATACTCACATGGCATGCACCTCATATGCCATATGATGCCTCTGCCTCCAATTGTTTTTTCAAAATTATTTTGTTGGTTGGACAGGGTTGGGCTCTGTTCAACTCAGCCTAGTAGTCTAACCCAACTTCCCTTTCTTTTTACACCTAGATTTGGTTGGTCCTTGTCCAACCTGACCCAATATATATTTTTTTATTTTGGCTAGATCCTCATGATTCAGTCCAGTCAGCGTGCATCAAAATTTTTTATTTCAAAGTGGATTAAGTTAGGCCTAGGCCAACTAACCTAGAATTTCTTTTTATTTATGGTAGCTTTCACCCTTTTTTTTCGAGATAATCCAGCCCAATCTATAATAGCCTTTTTTTTAAGATTTCCAAAATGATGAGACAACCTCTAACTGGGTCATGACAGACCCAGTTCCCTGGTGAGTCAGGTTTGTCAACACGAAACCTTATCTAATCCTTCATTCTTCATCTGATGTTCATTATCGATGTTCTTGGAGTCATTTTCTATCGTTTTTGTTAGCTGTACGGAATGGGACTATTCTTGAAGCCTAAATTGGAGGTTTTCAGATGACCTAATTTTGATTTGAAACTTCTCTCCTCTATTACTCCATCGTTGGTGATCCGTTTAACGTATTATTGGTTTTATCATAATAATCTCTTCAAGCTCTACACGTTAATTGTGTTTGGTTACATAAAGCCTTCAATTTCAAAGACCAAAATTTTTTAAATTCTCAATCATCCATCGGCGACGTGTTTGGTTTGAGTTTTATGGGTTCTTATTGCTTCCAGATTTAAGTTTTATTTTTCAAGGTCTATGTTCATATATATGATAAGGTACTTGCCTTTTAAACAAATAACAAAAGGGGAAGCATTTGACCAACATGTATATGTGACATATCATTTATCATATATTCAATTTATATGAGATCATGCTTTAATAGAATGCTTTAAGAAAATAAAATTCATAAATCTTCAACACAACAACGAATATATATAGATATATATATATATATATATATTCATGCTCTTATGACTTGAACAGCATGCCGATGCATATAAAGACAAATTATAACATGCTTGTTCATGTTCGCAGAGGAATAAAAATAAGAGAGAGCATATGTACATGGCACGTCAAATAGAGACAAGATATATAAACAAATATCTATTATGCTTATTCATAAATAATATATATTATCACAGCCACAATATCAACCATGTTCTAATACCAATGAAAGGATTCAGACATACCTGAGATGTAAATCAGGTTCTTTGGTAGCCACACGATAACCCGATTAATTTGATGAATGCGAATATTCAAACATAGCAAATGCACTATCAGGAAGAAGATCGAGAGAGGAAAGTTCTCTTTTTGGAGAGAAATTATTTTTGTTATATTAAAAAGAGACTATTCTCATCTCAATAATAATAATAAAGATTATCCAAAAAAATATTCTATTATATCTCTCTCTTAAATCAAATATCAATATCTAGTGGATATCCCGTTCAAAATTTAAAATTTTTAACCAAAGGGAAAATCTTTTTAGATAATAATCCATATTTTTTGTTATTATCTCCTGAGTTCTAGATTATATAGGTTCAGGTCCAATCCACAAGGTTGGATCTGAGCCTAAATTCTAATAAAATACATTTTAGTTGTTGTGTATTAAGACTAAGAATTGGACCATTGTATTGCACTCTAATTGATTGATTGAGTTGATATGACCTAGTGTTGTTTTGATTCTCTTAATTCAAGTTTAAATCTCTTAATTGATCAATTAGGTTGCTAATATTGTTGATTAAGAGTGGATAATACCTCTTGTAATTTGTAATGCATATTAGGTAGAAATAGATTTGATTGATTAGAGTTATTCTATGTGGCTAGATAATTCTAGTTGGTTATATTCATTGTTAGCTTAATAAAAGAATAAAACTCTCTTAAAATTGGAACTAGGAGAGCTTGTGGATTTGGCCATCAAGGATGTTAATTACCATTGCATTTGTCCATTTACTCATTTACACTTATAATTTGGAAAAGATACAAATACATAGTTTAGTTCATAGTTATAGATGTTTCATTCACATTCCTAACCTCTTGGTTAACTTGTTAATTTGCACTTGATTCTTGAGTAGTGTAATTGGTTCCTTGAGGAGATCAACACCTAGGTTAGTTGCCCGACATTGCATTATACCTTAGTTATTTTTTTTAATTTGCTGCCATGACATGGCTCTTTTACTTGGTAGTCTAAATCGTAATATGGAAATTTGTCTACATGTATTTTCAGATCAAATTGTATGGAATGCTAACCTATCTTTTACTGCCAGTAAACTGGTTAAAGATTTTAAGACAAGCTATTAAAAACATGATTTGGGCACATAATAGTTGTTAAGAAATTGAAAATTATCATGTTATAGTGGATGCTGATTAGACGTTTAAATAGGTGATACTATGATCGAGATGGTTTCAAAATGGATATTATATATGGGTTACATTTGATGTTCAAAATATCTTAGAGTTATACCTTAAGCTATGTTTACTAAAGTGAAAAAAAAGTGCATATGCGTTTTAGTTGGCAATAACACTTAAAAAATAAATAAGATGGCAGTAAATGACAGGAAAATTACATTTATGCAAAAAGTTATTGATTTTGGCAGAACTATTTTATAAGGTATTAATTTATTATGCCTTTCACTTGTTAAAGACAAAGAAAGGCAAAGTAATGCATAGTCACTCAATGCATCATTAATATAGCTGCTACAATTCAAAATTCATAATCATATATGGCAAAATGCTTATTAAAAGTTCTCATATTGGGATAAGAGTTATTGTTCTTCTATATGCTCTTGTGTATATATTTTTATATATAGTATAAATGTATAATGTTAATGTAAACACGATGTTAGCATATGCGTTTTTCATTAGGAAATTGATGTTGCTTTTAAGAGAACATTTGGCTTGAAATGATAATTATGGCAATACATGCTTTTGAACTAGACAAAATGTGGTGGTGTTCTCCATTATGATTTATCTCAAAAGGAGGTAGTTTCTAACCACTTTGAACAAGTTATATTTATAAAATGTGAAGGATAAAAAGGTGAATAGCATAGTGCCTCATTACTTTTTTTTCTTTTCTATATCATCATATTGGTGTTTTATCTGTTAAACAATAGTTTGTAAAAGGATATTAATTTTTATTATATGGGTTATTAGGTGGAGTAGATGGTATAGTAATTGGCATATAAGAGTGTATCAAGAAGCTTATAAATATAACATGTAGACCTCTATGTATGTATAGATTTTATTTTTCTGGAATAGATTAATATTTTTCATCCAGTTCCTTCACAAGGTATCAGAGCTTATAGATGCCTAGGCCTCTCCTTTTTTATTGAGACCACATGAGGGCTTACCAATCATAAGGCTTATCGCCTCTTAAACATGAGTGAGTTTGAAACTCGGTTCAAGGTTCACTACCCTTGCATTAGGGAAGGTGGTGATTGTATCAAATGCTCTGTGTTTAGGGCTCCCATGCATCACATATTTCTTGTTCAAGTTTGCTACCATAAGGAGTTTTGTGAGGCTGTGAATCAGTGAGTCTCATTGCAATCTTGTTTAATCCTATTCCGGTTGAGTCTTGCACGATTGTGACCTACCAAGAATGTTTGTGCAATTCTGACTCGGTCAAGTTGAGTCAGGTTCCTATCAGAGAAGAAGCTTTTACGATTCAATTTACCAACCCTTTCAAGATCACTGCCGGAGATAGTCTTGTGATGCCATGACTCGGTGAAACTAGGTGAGAAGAATCTCACCTATTTTATTCTAGATAACAATATGAGACTATATGATATGACATTTTCACCACTCCCTATTAAAGATCATTGTCAGAGACAGTCTTTCAATGCCATGACTTAGTGAGAATATGTAAGAAGAATCTTACCTATTTTGTTCCAGACTGCGATGCGAGCCACGAGTACATTTGTGTGGTTCCAACTCGATCATTTGAACACAGTTCTTCTTGCAACTCAAAGAGGCCTCGATGAGAAGAATCTCATGTATTCAGTTTAAGACCGCAATGTCATTGGAAAAATTATTTGACCTATTGTTTTATTGCAAGAAGCTTGTTCTTGCCCACATATCACTAATCTCACGGCAATTATTAGGTCCAAGAGTCCACCACAATAGGATAGGAGGATCACCTTGCCCCAATGTTTGCTATAGATTTTTCTCATCCTCTGTACTTGCATATATCAGACACTCAAATAGCAACTCTTGTCCCACAATTACGGCATAGCTCAGATAACTATGACGTATGGAGCAGGACAATGTGATGAGTACTTTATGGTAGGAACAAGCTGGGCTTCATAGATAAGACTTATAGTCATGCGATACAGGACCCTGCCCTTCAAGGTATATAAGGTAGTACAATTCTATTATTCTTTCTTGGCTAATCAATTTAGTTAAAAGGTATATCTCCACTAGATTGGTGTTCTTAACTAACACATAGATAGTGTGGGTGGACTTAAAAGAGCAATTCTACAAGACTTATGGAACTATGATATATTGTTTACATAGGTCTATCACTTCTCAGACTCAAGGAACTATGAGTGTAACAATGTATTACACTAAATTGAAGGATCTTTAGGATGAGTATGACTGTTTGGTCCATTTCCCATCCTATTAATGTTCATCAACACAAGAATACTCTAAAGCACTCCAGCAGCAGAGACTCCTACAGTTCCTTCTTAGGTTTAATGACAGTTTTGACAATGCCATGACTCAACTCCTTCTACAAACACCTATTCCTTTACTTAACCAGGCTTTTTCCCTCACTTCACAAGATGAATACTAGAGGAAAATGTCTTCACGGTCACCTAGTAATCCATTAGAAGGAACTACCATGGTGACTCAGGGAGGATGATAAGGAAGATAAAGAGGCCATGAATGGTTCCAGGATGCTCTCATTGTCACAAAAAAGGGCACAAGAAAGAGACATGTTATAATTTGGTTTGTTTTACTCCCAAATTTCAAGGCAAACAAACCACAGACGCTTCTACCAACCAAATTCTTTAGCATAACAATACTGGGTCATCCTCACATAATCAAATTTCACCAATCGCTTTTGTTAATGTCTATGGGCCTATCTCATAATCTTATTATGATCAAATACTTTAAATCTTAAGAAAGAAGCCTGATGATGTTGTTATAGGAATGGCGGTTGATTGGATTGATGAGGTTATTTTAGCTATTGTATGTGCTCTACCTAATTCTTCCTTTGAAACTAATTAGATTATTGACTCAAGGGTAACTTGTCATGTTGCTCATAGTATCACCATGTTTAATTCTATTCATAGATATGTTGTCCTTCATAGGAGAATTGTAATGCCAAATGGTAACACAATGCTAGTCACACACACTGGGACAGTCAATATTGCAGATGGGATTGTCCTTAAAAATATTTACTTTGCTCCTAGATGTTATTTTAATCTCATTTCTTCTCACAATTAACTAATGATATGCATAGTATGTTTTCATAGATATGTTGTCTCTCATAGGAGAATCATAATGCAAATAGTGACACAATTCTAGTCACTCGCACTAGGATAGTCAATATTACATATGAGATTGTCCTTAGAAATGCTTACTTTGCTCTTGGATGTTATTTTAATCTCATTTCTTTCTCACGATTAACTATTGTTATGCATAGTATGCTTTCATCCTCAATATTGCATAAGTGGGAAAGAAAGAGTAATTGGTAGAAAGAATTCTAAATTTTATGTAATAAATAGGAATAGGAAGACTGACACTATTATACCTATTGAAAAGCAGGAACCTATTAATTTCACATAAGACATTTGGCATAAGAGACTAGGTCATGCACCCATGACAAGTTAAAACACTTAGATCTAGTTAGGATTGAAGTTCCTGTTGCTTGTCAAGATAAATGTGATATTTATGTATGTTTCAAACATACCCGTTTATCGTTTACTTCTAACTCTAGGACAAGTTGTTGTTTTGAATTACTTCATGTTGATTTATGGGGACCATATAGAAAATTCACCTATAAGGGATTTCATTATTTCCTTACTATTGTTGATGATTTCTCAAATTGTACATGAACATTCTTGATTATCAATAAAAATGAAGTTGTTTTCCATTTGAAAAGTTTATTTGCCTTTGCTTACACTAAATTTTCTGCTTTAATTAAACGAAGGCGTATTGATAATGGGCTTGGTTTTTTTAATCATGATTTACAGTCTTACTTAGTTACTCAAGGGGTCATTCATGAAACCACCGGTCCATATACTCCCTAACAAAATGGGATGGTTGAATGAAAGCATAGGAATTTGTTAGATGTTGCATAGAGTCTATTTTTCCAATCTGGAGTACCAATAAAATTTTGGAGAATAGAACTCCATCTCATATTATAGGGTGTAAGACCCTTATGAACTTTTGTATAGTTATCAACTGAATTTATCCCTTAATTAAAGTCTTTAGGTGTCTTGTATATGCCACTAATTTGCATGCACATGACAAGTTTAGTCTTCGGTCAGACCCCTACATTTTATGGGTTATTTGGATACATAAAAGGGTTTTTTATTGTACAACATTAAAACTGCATATATGTGTGTTAGTCATCATGTTATCTTCATTGACTCTAAATATCCCTTTTGAGATTCTATATGCATCAATTAAAGGGAGATCTTTATGATAATATCATGATTGATCCATTTACATATGACTCTTCATTTTTTGCCATTTATATGTGACTCTTCATTTTTTGATGAGCCCCCAATTCAGATATCAGAAACTAAATTAGATACCATACATGGCACACACCTTCCACTTCATACAAGAGTAAATCCAAATGAACCAAGTAATGAAAACATCATGGGACCTCCTAGTGTAGGCAGACTGGTACATGAGAAAAAGTCACTTTAGGGATGTGGAATTATCACTGTGTAACACGATCATATAGCAAAGTTCTATTTAGATATGTATGAGTAACAACTCTGCAAAAGCACCTTGCCAAATGTAAAAGGAAGGTAAAATACCCTTTGGAGTCATATTTATGTTATTCAAATATTTCTCCTAATTATAAATTATTTTTATCCAAAGTTGATAGTATTGTTGAGCCCTACAGCTTAGAAGAAGCTGCTCAAGACTCAAGATAGGTTAATACTATATAGAAGGAGATACAAGCATTAAAAGAAAATGGCACGTGGCACTAGTTGATCTATCTGAAAGCAAAACACCAACTGAGTGTAGGTGGGTATTTAAGGAAAAGTATGATTCCAAAGGGAATATTGATAGATTGATAAGGGTTAGAATTAAAAAGAGGGAATAGATTATTGAGACATTTTCCCATGTGATTAAAATTGTTACAATTAGGATTGTGCTTGCTCTTATTGTAAGGAATGATTAGGCCCTTTTTCAAATGGATGTGTATAATGCTTTTCTTCAAGGTGACTTGGCAGGAAATAAAGTTTGTAAGTTGTCAAAATCACTATATGGGCTTAAACAAGCCTCACAACAATGGAATATTAAACTCACTAATGTATTATTAAAAGCAGGCTTTAAGCAAAATAAGTATGATTATTCCCTATTTGTTAGAAAAGGTGAATATGAAATCACCTTAATGTTAGCCTCTGTTGATGATTTAATTGTGACTGGAAACATACTTGACAAAATAAATGAAGTGAAACAATCTATGCACAGTAGATTTATAATAAATGATTTAGGAGAGCTTAAATATTTCTTAGGGATAAACATGGTAAGGTCAAGTAAAGGTATAGTACTTAATCAGAGAAAATATACTTTGGCATTATTATTGACATGGGATTGTCTGCTACTAAGCCTCTTACAGTTCTAATGGTGAATAATATAAGATTGAGGGCAAGTCCTAAGCGAGAGGTTAATAATCCGTTACTACCTCAGTTGACTACATATAGGAGATTGGTAGGAAGATTGTCTTATTTGTCTATGACCACACCTGATTTATGTTTTGTGGTACAGTGACTTAGTCAATTCATGAATGCTTCTAGGAAGTCTCACTACAATGCAGTTATAAGAGTAGTTAGATATCTCAAGCTTCAACTAAGGCTTGGAATATTATTGGCAGTAAGACAATCTAGCAAGTTAGAATACTTTGTGGACTTAGATTGGGGAACATGTCCTGGCACCCACAGATCAATAATAAGTTACTTGATTAAGCTTTCTGGATCGCCAATATGCTGGAAGTCAAAGAAGTAATCAACTGTTTCAAAGTCTTCAACAAAGTCTGAGAATAGAGCACTAAGTCAGGTGGTATTTGAAGTAGTGTGAACCACTAAATTCTTAAAGAACCTACATGTGCAGAATTTGGAGCATGTGCAGGTATTTTGTCACAGTCAGTCTGCTATATAAATTCCAACTAATCTGGTGTTTCATGAGTGCACAAAGCATATAGAAGTGGATTGTCATTTTATGCAAGAGAAAATATAGGAGGGTGTAATCATACTTGAGCATGTCAGGAGCAAATATCAGCAAACAAATATTTTGACTAAAACTCTTGGAAAATAAGATAATAGTAGAATTTTGTGCAAGTTAGGGATTATAAATCTTTATAGTCACAAACTTGAGGAGAGTGTTAAACAATAGTTTGTAAAAGGATATTAATTATTTATTATATGGGTCATTAGGTGGAGTAGATGGTATAGTGACCTGGCATATATGAGAGTGTGTAAGGAAGCTTATAAATATAACATGTGGATCTCTATATATGTACATATTTTATTTTTCTAGAATAGATTAATATTTTTCATCCAATTATTTATAGAGGTGGATTGTCATTTTGTGCGAGGAAAAATATAGGAGGGTGTAATCAAACTTGAGCATGTGAGGAGCAAAGATCAGCAAACAGATATTTTAATTAAAACTCTTGGAAAATAAGATAATAGTAAAATTGTGTGCAAGTTAGGGATTATAAATCTGTATAGTCACAAACTTGAGGGGAGTGCTAAACAATAGTTTGTAAAAGGATATTAATTATTTATTATATGGGTCATTAGGTGGAGTAGATGGTATAGTGATGTGGCATATATGAGAGTGTGTAAGGAAGCTTATAAATATAACATGTGGATCTCTCTCTGTATATGTACATATTTTATTTTTCTAGAATAGATTAATATTTTTCATGCAGTTATTTTGCATCGATAGAGGGTGATTAGTTTAACATTCAGAAAGCAAGCATAAGAAGAAAGTTGAGAAAGGGAACTAGGCATAGTTGATTGCATAATTGCACGGGTAATGAAAACTTTTTACTTATGTTGTCATTATTTTTAAGGGTGAATATGAGCATCATCTCTATTAACTTTTTAATTATGTTAAAGTATAAGTTGGAAAAAGATTTCTAGTATTTGATATACTGCTTAATTCCACTGTAAGGCTTGATGAGTACTCATGTTCAACTATGGCTTCCTTCAACTTGTGATTGAAATTTTCAGCTAAATCATTATATGACTTTGCATAACCCGACGCATCTTTTTCAGTAGATAAGAATCTGGTCAGTATGAGGGAGCCATCCAAAAGGTCATGTATGGTGAATCTAAAACGATCTACCTCCCAAATTGTATATGTTCTTCATCAATTTAGAAATTGAAAATAAGTTAGCAAGACATTAGAACCTGAGCATAATCCAAGTCATCAATGATGAGGTATGAAGTACTTACCTTTACATTTTTGGAGAAGGCATTGATAATTTGGGGAATGTAAGCATTGATTTACTCCACAATGACTTGAGCAGGCTAACAAAGTACCATTAAGTGTGAGGGAACATGGAGCAAGTTTTGATCATCTGTAACTTAATTCTTCCCTTGTAACACGCGGGTATGAATCACTCGTTGATTATTGTCGTCACATTGTTTAGCATACGTCGGTCTATTTTGAGTCTGAGAGAATATAGATTATTTAAAGCAATGTTATCGATCTTCTATCCCCAATTGTTGGTGTTTGTTCTACGCTCATAATAGTTTGTCGCTTATATAGGTCAACTGTATTTGCCATTGTGAACTATAATATATAAACTAATATATTGTATCCCAACACACGTTTTGTTACATTTTGTTTAAGGGGAAAATTGGTTAATATATCAATCTCCCTTAAAGAAAACAGTTGAATATATCAAAACATAAGGTTTTATTTAATAAATATGTTTCATTGCAGTTTTAAAATGTTACTATATCTAATTCTAATTATAAGAACTAATTGACTTTTTTAATAGATATAAGAAATTGAATAAATCAATTAATTATAACTAATACAAGAGCTAATTGACTAATTTAGATATATTAAAATATATATAATATAAATTCATCTTGAAGGGTTAAATTTATTTATAATTAACTAACTTATTTAGCTTCTTTAATTTTCTCATTATAATTAGGACCGGAGGCAATAATAAGTTGTAAATAATCCTATGACAAAATATAGTTCTAAATAACCTATTTTAAATTTAATCATTTGAAATATGGAATTTAAGTTAGAGCATATCTAAATCAATGGAAATGCATCTTGGTATATTAATATAAATATTATATTTGGTAGCAATTTAAAAATCTAAATTTATTATTAGCATATGTTTAGGAGTGTTGCACAGGTTAGGGCTGGTCATTTTGTTTCCATCCCTAGTGACCTCCAGAGAATAATCGGGACAGAACAATATATCTACCGGAAAAGGACGGGACTTGGCACAACCTTCGGGTCATCTCGTCCCATCCTAGTATATATATTATTCATTAATGAAGTGTGAGGCAACTAGGCAAATGGCAGAAATAGATATCACTCTTCACTCTTACACTCGCACTTTCATACCAGCCCTAGTAGCAAGCACCAGACAGAACACTCATACCCTCACCACCTCACGCCCTCGCACCAGCCACCATGGCTGTTGCCGCTCGCCTTGTCAGCCAGTAGCCAGTCCCCCTCACCACCTCACAACCCCTATCAGTCCTTTTAGGCATTTGGCACCCAGTTTTGTCTCAAACCTGTATAACCGTATTGCTTGTCCTCGATCTCTCCTCAACTGCCGCCTGTCGCTGCCCAAAGACCATCGCTAGCATTAAAGGTAAGAGACATTCCTTCTGTTGCGGATATGCTTCAGTTGTGCCCTTTTTTTTGCCTTTGGAAAAGTGATTGCCATTGGATAAAATAGTGGTGTGGATATTTATTTTCTTCACAATTTGGAAGTAGTTAAGTTTATTCATATGGAAGTTTTTTATGTACTTGAAACTTGATATGAAGTACATATATGATTTCACCTAAAGAATTATAAATTTATAAGAGAAGCTAGATCTTGAAACTGAATATGATAAGCTAATTGACAAATCGATAATGGAAAATTTGTCTGGCAAACTTTAGAACGAGCTGAACATTAGGAATGAAAAGTTAGATAGGCTACACAGCTTGGGCGATGAGAATGAATTACTGAGAAATGAGGTGGAAATTTTTAAGATTAGTAGCGGCTTAGTTCTTCAATCCTTAGACAAACGAATTTCTAATTTTAAACCAATGTCATGGTGCCAGGATCTCTTTGATAAGGAAAATTGTTTGCTGCATGATTTTGTAAGTTCTTTAGAGCTTCACATTAACAGCTTACAGACTGATCTGGAGATAGAAACTATAAAGCTGAGTGATATCCTAGATTCTCAATCTATCACGATTGAAGAATTAACCTTCAAATGCCAGGAATTTCAAAACTATGTTGGGAGTGTAAACAAATTGAAGGAAGTTGTCAGATCAATTGATTTAGTGAAAACCATTGAGACGAAGGTAGGCAGATTATCTGAGACATTGAAAGAAGAAAGTCTAATAAGGATGGACGCTATGATTCGTGGCTTTTGTGAAAATGTGGATATGGCATCTAGTCTACATTCATTAGACAATTTGAATGCTTGGAGTTCTGCTAAAGAACTGGCAACAACTAGCTCAACTCTCCAGGCTGAGTTATCCAAAAAGGATGATGTAATTAAAGGGTTACTGTATGACATAAGCTTACTGCAAGAATCTTCATCTGAATGTAAAGCAAGTAGAAGCAAGGAGTCTTAAAGAAAGAAACACGGCTTACGATACAATTAATGGTGAACAATTCTTATATGCCAAGCAAGGAGAAGGTTGTTCCATACATCATAAAGCATGTGCTATCGTCAATATTCTGTCAAGTAGTGTATGTATTCTGTTATCAATATTCTGTCATCAATGTTCTGTCATTAAACAAACGATTTTGTGATCAATGTTCTATCAGTTTGTCATCACATGTTTGCTAATTTCAGTTTGTAGCCTATGACTGAATTGAAGTTTACTTTGATGCAATCGCATTTTTATAATTTTATTCTTGCTTTGTTCACATATTCTATCATCAATATTTGATACAAATTTGTTTCCTATTTTACAGGGAGTAAAATTGGTATTTAGAGAAAATTGTTGTGATATTTTATATAGAATGATTTACTGAGATGATTTTATTATAGTATTTTTTTTAAAAAAAATTGGGATCCGAGAATTCCTTTCTCGTCCCAAACTCGTCCTAGTCTCATTCGGGGCCAAAACATGTTTAGGAGGGGATGGGACGCTGGACAAATTTTGCATCCTATATACTGTATCAGGATGAGACACGAGACATCCAGTGTCCACCCTAGTACGAGTGCTAGTCTAGTTATTAAATATCAGACAATATAGTGCAACATTAAAATTTAGAAAATATTAAATAATCTACAGTATTATAAAGTATAGGGAAATTGAAATGGTACTTTTTTTAGAAAAACGAAAAGAAGTAAAGAATATAAATTGTGTAGACTCAACATTATTATATGATGTTTTTTCATTAAAATTGTATTAGATATTAAAAAGGAGGACAATAACGAAGGACAATAATTAAATCAAATATTTAAAACCACATGAAACAAATAAGACAAATGGTTATATAATATTGAAAAACTTATATAATATGGATATAAGAAACTTGGCTTAAGTTTTATCTAATAATAAATTATATTATTAGAAATGAAAATAAGAAGATAAGGGAGAAGATTTACATTTTTTTTAAAAAAAAATAGGAGTTAAGACGATAAGAGATAAAGTGAGGTAGAGTTTGACTGCATTACCAATAATATGAAATTTTAAAATTATAGAAAAGTTTGTCAAATATGATATGACTTTCTAACATTGCAATATTCTACAAAATAATCAGTTAGCTGTCTTCAAATAATAACTTTTTACTTAATCACAATTTTTACATAAAAGTTTAATTTATTTCAGTAATGACAAATTCTATATTTGTAATGATAAATTATTATTAATTAGTATAAAATATAAATTTTTTATTAAATTGAATTATCTACAAATATTTTTAAAAAGTATAATTTTACTTATTATATTTTTTATTATTTCAATTCTTTTCCCAAATATTTTTAAGAAAGTAGTAAAATGAAATTATACTTTTAAGAAATTGAAACTGGAAGTTTTAAGAAAAGGGAAAAGAAGTAAAGACAAATTGTGTATACTCAACACTATTTTATGATATTTTTCATTAAAATTGTATTAGATATTAAAAGAAAGGAGGAAAATAATAAAAAACAATATTTAGAACTAGTTCCTTGTATTTCTTATGCTAAATTTTCCAATCACATATAGTTACGTGTCTTATTTTTAAAATATCATTTAATTATGAACCCACATGAAACATATAAGACAAATGATCATATGTAATTAGAGAATTTGACATAAGGGATATAATGAATTTTATTTAATTTTTATCCAATAATATTTTTTCCAGAATTATCCAATAATAAATTAGATTATTAGAAATGAGAATAAGATTATCATAATTGATAAAGAAGGTTGAAAGATAAATTAAAAAAAGAGTAGTTCAGATGATAAGAGATAAAGTGAAATAGTATTTGATGGTTACAAAGAGATACTGCAAAGTTTTAAAATTTTAAAATTATAGAAAAGTTTATGAAAAATATGATGTGGCTTTCTAACATTGTAATATTCTATAAAATGATCAGCTCATCGTCAATAATAAATTTTTATTTAATCACAGCTTTTTTGTATAAGTATAATTTATGTACATAATGATAAATTATATATTTGTAATTAATATATAATTATGTATTTTTAATGATAAATTATTATTCATCAGTATAAGATATAATTTTTTAGTAAATTTAATTATCTAAAAATCATGAGTATTACCATCCTTTTCAACCTTTACTTATTATATTTTTTATTCTTTGAATTCTTTTCACATATTTTATTAGGTTTTGTCGAATTTTCTTTTTCCGCAAAAATTTTATTTTTATCATCTCAATTTTTTTTCATATTTCAAAAAGTTATAAAAATGATTATATAAAATTTTAAGTTGTTATCTCTCTTACTCTTGTGTATTATAGTATGGAGAAAATATAACATATTCATATAGCTATTATTAAAAATATTATTTTTGGACCCATATTTATCTATTACAATATCTAGATGAAATATATTTATATAATTATACATATCTTTAATAATAAACCAATATCTTTTTTTAAAAAAAACACAATAAACCAATAACATATCAATGTAAAATTTAAAGTTTGTAAAATTCTAGATTATTAAATATCTAACTCACAAACATCTATTTTTTAATTGTGTTATTCTGTTTCTATACATTTAATTGGATTATGTACAACTTTTTTTCTTTACATTTCTTTAGATATTTTCATAGCTGTGATAGTATAATAAATATTAGAAAGATCGGGTAATTCATGTTTAGTATTTTATTTATAAGGAACAAAGATTTTTATGCAACATGGTTACATATTTATTATTTTATATTCCAATTATTTTTACTAATAATCACTTTTAAGATTATATATTTAATTAATTTAAATAGTTAATTTTAGGGGAAAAATAAGAAAAGCCTATGTGAATTTGAAAAAGACAATTTGGGCATCTAAATATCTAAAATGATAGATTGGGTAGGAGGCTGAATATGTCTTTTGTAAATTTGGATGAAAATAGCAAATTATCCCTAGATTAAATGAAGAATATATCAAACTAAGTAATTAGGTCATTTACTACTTAATACTCCATGGAAAAAAGTTATGTGTAATTAGTTAGATTATTTATTATTCATCTAATATGATTTATAACTTTAGTAATGATTTTGATAACTTTAACTAAGATATTTAATACTCTAAAAAAAGTTACATGCAATGAGTTAAGTCATTTACTACTCATATAATAGGATTTACAACTTTAGTAATGATTTTGACAACTTCAACTAAGATATTTAATACTATGAAAAAAGTTACTTACAATGAGTTGGGCTATTTACTACTCCTCTAATGAGATTTACAACTTCAGTAACAATTTTAATAACTTGAGCTAAGAAATTTAAAACTTTGTAACAAGTAATGGGTATTGCTTTTGGGTTTGCAACTCTTGTAATGACATTTATAACTTTAATAATAATTTTGACAACTGAGTTAAAACATATGCAAATCTGTGGAAAAACTTTTAACCTTGATTACATCAAAACATTTACTACTTTGCATCCTAAAGTCTGTGTTATGGCCATATTGTAAAGTATTGAATAATGATTGTTAGGGCCGAAGATTTTGATGAGTACTTTATTTGTAAACCTCATTAGACGAGTTGTAAATCCTATTATAAAAGTTATAAACCCCATTAAAAGGCTTGTAAACCTCATTAGACGAATTGCAAACCACATTGTAGGACTTGCAAGCCTCATTAGATGAGTTACAAATCCCATTGTGGAAGTTGCAAATCTTATTATAGGAGTTGCAAACCATATTACACAAGTTGTAAACCACATTATGAAAGTTGCAAACCCTATTGCATGAGTTGCAAACCCTATCGCATTGGTTGTAAACCTTATTAGATGAGTTATAAACCCCATTGCATTAGTTGCAAACCTCATTAGATGAGTTGCAATTCCCGTTGTAGAAGTTATAAACCCATTGGAGGACTTGTAAATCTCATCAGACGAGTTGTAAACCCTATTGTAGAAGTTGCAAACCCTATTGCAAGAGTTATAAACCTCATTAGACGAGTTATAAACTCCATTACATTAGTTGCAAACATCATTATACTAGTTGCAAACCCCATTGCATTAGTTGTAAACCTCATTAGACAAGTTGTAAATCTTATTATGGAAGTTATAAACCCCGTTATACGAGTTACAAAACCCATTACAGGACTTACAAACCTCATTAGACGAGTTGCAAATGCCATTGTTGAAGTTGCAAACCCAAAGACAATATGTTACAATTCCATTGTTGTAAATATAAAAGGGAAAATATGTACATAGTCATTACAAAATGTAATCGTAGTCATTACAAAGTTTAAAAAACAAAAATGGAGAAATATAGTGGGAAGAGTTACAGGATAAGACATCTTTAGTAATCAACAAGTGACATTTTCAAAGCTATACAATGGAAAAGTGGAGAAAGAAAATAATAGCTAAAATACTAAACAAATATAAACTCTTCCTATTTTGAATGTTTTTATGTTGATTGTTGCATCTGTAGAGTAAGCATACAAGGAAAACGAAAATGCTAACATCCCTATAGAAATTCACACCCTTATCCTCTACTATAATTTCTAGCGACATTGAGAGAAATTGGAAGCCATTTTCAACCCAAAATTTTCAATTCAAGGTCTTACCATTGACACCATTGTTCTATTCTTTCAATTCAATTGCAAGAAAATAAGTGGCATGTAAATTAAAACACATAACTGATACACTTAGAGGACAAGGTGTTAAGTCTTATCTCAGTCTAATCCAAGTATCCAACACAGAAGTTGGCTAGTATAACGGTGCTTATTTTTAGGCTCATAAAGGAACAACTAGTAGAGTAGGAAAGGTAGTAAAAAAAGAAATGAAGTTTGAATTGGAATGAAGTAATCATATTATAAGCTTGAATAATTTATCTATGTGCAATGTCATACCTCAAATTTGTTGCTTACCTTAGTATAGAAAATAAAGATTAAACTTTTTCCTGACTACCCAAATTCTTAGGGGATCTAACTTTATCAAGTAAAAAGTTCCTGATATAGGCAAGGACAACAACCAAAACATTGATATCTAATAGGTTTGTATCCTTGGCTACAAGGTTTTGGAAATAGTTCAAAAACCATGCCACTAAAACCTATGCTAGTTTTTATTAGTTTAACGCATCTTAAGCATACTATCATGTATAAATGTTCTAGCATAGTACAGAGGTACCATCTAAATACTCCTAGAGAAAAGTAAAAGCATAAGATATTAATCTTCATGAATGGCATATCATAATCATAGAACACTTAATACAACCTCCAATAGAACAATTACGAGTCCCACCAGCCAGAATTTCCTATATAAGATTCATTATATCAGACTACTTATCTTTGGTGGAGACCCCATACTTTTATTCCTTCCTAGCAATCTCTTCCTCCTTCTTTTGATCGAACTTCTTGCCTATCTTCACCTGCTAGTAATAGAGAACAATCAGGTAACAATTGGCTACATTGAAGCTGGAGAGGTGATCAACGGTGGTTTTGGAATCATATATGTCCTCTTAGACGACGAAGGCGGTGCCACGTGTGTCCTTGTTAGTACTGATGCGAATCTACCGGATCACCCATACTTGCCAAAGATATCATACATCTCCTTACTGGTTATAATGAAAGGTAAGTTGCGAACGTAGAGAACACGGTTCACCTACGGTGATAGCTGAGTGTTACCCTTGTAGAGGCTAATCGTCACCTTGCTTTTCGCCTACCGATACTACTGAGATTTGGTAGCTCTGCGTTCAAGTGGTTCTGATGGAGAAAAGAGTAAAAGAAGAACGGTTCCTTCTTCACATTTATGGCATAGTATACTTTTCATTTAATATGAGATAATTTAGTATTTTTATCTAAATTTGCAAAGGACAGATTAGGTCTTTTGCCCAATCTGTCATTTTAAATATTTAAATGCTCAAATTATCATTTCTAAATTCACATAGACTTTTCTTATATTTTTCCCTTAATTTTAAGTAAAAGTTTCAAATGTTTTAGTCAAATAATTTATATGAGATAAGATATCAATTTTAATATATGGGATAATTTTCAACTCATCTTTATGAATATCATATTACTTTAGTTTTTTTGCCCAATCAGATCACTTTGTATAACGTTGGGTAAGTTTTTTAATTTTAAACGGATTAACAACTCAATATGTTTATCTTCCTACTTGTAAATCTAAAAGATTTCATGTAATATTTTAGACTAATTTTAAATAATTTTAATTATTTTTCATAATATGCCTTGATAAAATTGAATCACATATATGTTGAAATACTTACAAAATTGATAAAATATGTATGCATCATGTAATTTTTATTTGTAAATGTGCTTAGATCAAAGGCGGGTTGTATTCAACGTTTAATAAAAAACAATTCATACTCACTAATTTAGTTATATTAAAATTCAGGCTAAAAGATTTATTATTTCTTCAATTTACATACATTTTTTTTTTGTGAATTAGATGATTATATATATTCCTTAATTATCTAATTTCTTGTTTTTATTATTGATTTATTCATTCCTATGTATAAATTTATCTTACAGATTAATATCCATTCAAGAAGACACTAAAATTTAAATTTAATCTCCCTAACGTTTTAATGTTTGACTCTATAGCCCCTGTTGTCGTCAGTATACCATTAACATATTGACAAAAATTGACACTTCAGATTAATAGAAGACACGTGTCATCCTATATGGCATCTTGTATAAATTAATAATTTTATCATAATTATCTATTTTTATATGATGATTAAAATGTCATTTTATCATTAGGAAAAAACCCCCTCATCTATGTGTCTCTTTGCGGTGGCCATCTCAAAGCGTTCCTTATTCCACACGTTTTATCATTAGAAAAAAAAACCCTCGTCTCTAGAGTAGCCATAGTTTTGCTTAATGGTCTTCTAGGCATGGTTTAGAAGCTCCAAAGAGATGAATTTTAATTTCTAGGACCCCAAATACGCCAATCTGAATCCCTCTTCTTATTTTTGTTGGATTTAGATCTGATACTATTGTAGCAAGGGGAAAACAAAACAAGTTTGAATTTGAAATATAATTAAAGTTAGTTGCCACCAATCAGGACATATTTAATTGACAACGTGTACTCAGGTGGAACAAAGCATAAACTTTGATTGAATCAGTACATTCTAGTTATGATTCCTCGAAAGTCTGATTGTTTGCCCCCTTTCACAATCCAATAGCGCCAAATGTTCAACCCAACATAAAACACAAGCCTATATATAATGATAACGAAGAACTTAACTTTTTTTATAGCAACGAACATATTATTTAATTTTTTAAATTATGAATAGGTAGAGGAAAACAAAGAGAATATCTAAAGATATTATTGAGGAGAATATTTTGATTAATAATTTATACAAATATTTGATTGTTTGTTTATATAGCTATATAACCAAATTAAATTTGAGTATTATTTGGTCTAATTAAGAATAACTCTCCTATAAATATTTCATGTATTCTCATATACTTAGAACTCAAAATATCATACTTAAACACTAAATCTCCTTTTATTAGAATCAATGTTTATTGGTTATTTAAAAATTTAAGTGTTAATAGAACACAATGATATTATGCAATCTATGTAGCCTAGTTTACCTTAGTTAATAGAATAAGACTTGCTGTTATATTAAGTACCAACAACTTTTTCTTTTATAAAAATAAATAGATTTCTAATAAAAAATAAATAGCAATTCACACTAATTACTCCTTCAGTTCTTAATAGATTACATATTTAACTAATTTGATTATACTAAATAAGTTAGTTAAATTATTTAATATATTTTTCTAAAATACCCTAATTATTTTTTAACTCTCACCCTTCCTCCCTTAGTTAATTATTGTTGAGGGAATATCAAAATAGATAATTTAGAAAGAAATTTATCAATATAAGAAATATATTTTATATTTAGGACTAAGATTAAATCTTTAATTAGGTTATATATTAAGGACTGAAGGAGTATAATTTATGGTTGACTTATTTCTTGTAGAATCATTCATTATTTTAAATAAAAATTTCCATTATAATTTATGGATTGGAATTATCAAAATATTGCAGAACCAAGTTATAATTTTACAACATATTTTAAATAACAATTAATATTATCAAAATATTGTGCAGCCAAATTATCAAAATATCATACATTATAGTGCCACATTTAAATTTGGAAGGTATTAAATAATATACACTAGAGATTATAATGGAATTGAAATTGGAAATTTTAAGTAAAATGAAAAGAAATAAAGAACAAGCATTATGTAGACTCAACACTAGTTTAGAATGATTTTTTATTAAAATTGTGTTATATGTTAAAAAAGGAGGAAAATAATAAATTAGATTATTAGAAATGAGAATATAAGATTATGATAGAAAATATTTAAATATAAATGAAAAATGGGAGTTAAAGATGATAAGAGATAAAGTAATGTAGGGTTTGACCGTACAAAGATAATGTGCCCATTTGGATTATCTTTTATAGAAGAACTTATAGAGAAAAAGTGATTTAAAAATGATTTTGGATAAACTTCTTTGGAGAAGAGCATAAGGGAAAAAGTGATTATCAATAAATGAGTATTTGGATAGTTAATACTAGAATGACTTTTGTTAATAGTAAATTATCAGAAAGGGAATGAAATAAAATAATAATGAAATAAGTAAATAGTTACTTTAATTTATCTATTAGTAATTATTGTTCATCAAATCTACACCCCACTGACGACGACAGTGTTTCACAGCTACGACAGATACAACGACGAGATTTGACGGGAAGAAGACGAGACCTCTAAGAACCTCCCCCTCTCTCTGCAACTGAAGCACAACCACAACGAAGAACACATCACAAGTCAATGAAGCTCTGATCTGCAATGGAGGAATTGACAACCTCGTTCATAGGTTCATGCTTGCTCAGACGACACGAAGGCCCACGATGATGGAGAAAGCATACCTTAATGGAAGTGTAGCAAAGGAAGGAATAAATCGGACGAGAAAGAAGTGCAGTGAAGGAAGGAAGAAATTAGAGTTGATCCAAAATGGAAGTGCAATGAAGGAAGACCATAATGGAAGAGAGAGACTTAACCTTCTTTAATAATAATGGCGAACGAGCTACAGAAGATGTGACTTGTGCTTGAAGAGAAATTAGAAGCGCCTGCATAGAGATGACCCATGCTTAGAGAGAGGAGAGAGTGTATAAGAAAAGTAGAGATAAAATGATCATTTGATGCTAATAAGACTTTTTTTCCATCCATAAGTTATTCTCATAAACTTGACTGAAACCATAGTTTTGAACTATGACTTGGTCTAAAAGTAATTATGGACATTTCTGGCCCTGAAAATGAGATAAGGAAAGTGAAATTAGACCAGTAACAATATAATTCACTATGTTTCAGTACACAAAAATTACAGAAATAGAACAATCTCTAAATGTATCACAAATAAGACAGAATCTAATACTCCCCTTGTATTTGCAAGCAACCTGCTCAAATGATCAGCTACCACATTTTCTGCTCCAATTTTATCCCTTATCTCCACATCAAATTCTTGGATTAACAGCATCCACCTCAAGAGTCTAGGTTTAGAATGTGGCTTCTTAAACAACAACTTAACAACATCATGGTCAGTGTATATAATCACTTTATAACTCAAGATAAGATCTGAATTTATCCAATGCAAACACAATGGCAAAGAGTTCTTTTTTTGTGGTAGTGTAAGTCTTTTGAGTATTATCTAATGTCTTAGAGGCATATGAAATGACTTTAGATAGCTTACCATCTTTTTATCCTAACATTACACCTACAGCTTTATTTGATGCATCACATAAAAGCTCAAAATATAAATGCCAATTATGTACAGCAAGTATAGGTGGTGTGATAAGCATAGCTTTAATAGTGTTTAATGCTTCTAATCAGATCTACAAGTGGAACATTAACTTCTAATTTCCCTAACAAATTCAGAATATCTTGTTCCTGCTTATCTTTCAAAACCTTCTTTGGACACATATATGCATTAGGGAAAGGTAGGTGTTTAATGCTTACTTCTCTGTCCTTCTGTTCTGCTCTGTGTTATTCTGCATCCTCATTCTCCTTATTTTGATTTCTACTTGGTTTTTGATTTGCACTGCTGGAAGTAGCCACTGTTTCTAGCACAGCAGATGATTGTGCAGCTTCCTTTAATGTAGTTTGCTCAAAATTCTGCTGTAACTACTCTTTGCTATTTTTTGATTTGAGTATAGGTGAAGGCTTTTCTCTAATCTCTTCTGCATCTCTAGATCTATTTTTCTGCTCAATTTCATCCTTATCCTTTGTATCCTCTACTGTAGTTGCTTTTTCTACTATTTTCCCACTTCTCAAGCTTATAGTATTTACAAATTTGGGGTTAACAACTGTGTTTGAAGGTAAATTTACCCCAATTCTGGCCTGGACATCATTCAAGCTGTGATACATAGCCATTCACATTTGTTGTTGCTCTCTAATGCAACAAATTTAGCAACTGTGTTTTACTCTCTAATGCAACAAATTTAGCTTCTGTTGTTGCCTGGTTATTCTCCACAGTAAATCTCAAGTCCTTGAAGTTAGAGCATATATTTATGTTGATGGAGTTTATATTTGAATTCATCATAGTAATACTCTTCATTATCTCAAATATTCCATCATTCTTTGCAGCAGAAGGTACTTCGATAGCTATAGAAGACTCAGCCACTTGCTTATCATTGTTTAATCTATTCTGCCTAAAATTCCTGTCTCCACCTCCATCCCTCCATCTGAAATTAGGATGATCTCTCCATCCTTCATTATATGTGTTGGAGTATGGATTCCTTTGTGGGTACTAATTCTATTTGCTTTAATAGATAGCTGATATATCTTCACATTGTGTAAGGCAATTGACAGTGGTATGCATAGGAGAATAGCAAAGTTGACAACTAGGAGCAACAAAATAGATAGCTGATATATCTTCACATTGTGTAAGGCAATTGACAGTGGTATGCATAGGAGAATAGCAAAGTTGACAACTAGGAGCAACAAGAGCTTGAGAGTATAGACTTTATTACCCAATTGAGCATCTAGGTTGTTAATCTGAGCCTTCATGGCAGCAACTTGAGAGGATAAACAATTATAATCTTGAGAAGGCCTTGCAGAAACCTCATGGACTTGCCTATCATCACATCCCCTATACTGCTGGTCATTGCTTGCTATTTTCTCAATCAAGTTCCATGCTTCATCTGGAGTTAAATCATCAATGGAGCATCCAATAGCTGTATCCAAATTATTTCTGCAGGCATAGCGTAATCTTGAGTAGAAATACTGCACCAAATACTCAGTTAGAATATGGTGGTATGGACATCTAGTTAGCATCTCTTGAAATCTTCCCCAAAGCTCATGGAAAGATTCTTGATCATACTATTTTACAGCAAAAATATGAAAGGAATTGGAAGACACGCAGCAGAAATTAATTTAAAATTTTTTCCATTCCTTGCCAGGATCTACCGTATGTGTTTAAGTCAAGTGGGAAGAAGCATTACCCTCAGTGTTCCTCAGCGACTTCCACAGCTTCTGGTCACGATGTTCACAACTTCTCTCCACGGCTCGTGCTCCCTTTCTGATCGCAAGAAATCGATGACTCAGGTCAGCTTCCTCTACTGGTATCCACACGAACAGCGTTCCAACCATAAACGACGTGCTAGCGTCTCTTGTCCCTCCAGGGCTTTCTCAAGAATTCATCTTCTCCATCTCTATTTCGGCAGTTTCTTATCTGTAAACCTTTTACAGATTCCCCTTCGGCCTTTCTGTGTTCTATGTGTGTCACTAAAATGCAGCTCCTCAAATCAGATATATAGGATGCTATGCATTTTCTCTCTCTACCGAATTAGATTTTGGAGTTAATCTTATATTAATTTCAAAATCAATACAATATCATATACTGTATAATTTTATAAGAAATTAATTAGATAAATAATATTAAATCTGTCCCACATATTTAATTACCTATTTATTTAACTTTAAATAAAGATGAGACTGAACTATATTTGATTTATTCTCATAAATCAAATTTGAGATATCATATCAATTTGAATTTCAAATTCAAACGTGATATATAAATTAAATCTCATATATCTCTTATATATAATATATATATACGAATTTATATATATACGAATATAAATATAAATAAATATATACATCCACCCTGGATCATTTATTGAATATGGACATGTCTTAGATTCAATGAATCTGGACATCATAGCTCGTGTTGGGCTATTTTGTGTGCGACCCTGTAGGCCCATATGAAGTTGATAGTGGGCCATTTGTTATACTGGCCCATAAGTCGCAAGCGGTCTCTAGCAAGACATAACGACTACCCAAATTATATGAGGATCGTTAAACGATGTAACCTTTTATACAACCATATCATGTCCCTTTTGTCACGCGATATTTTTGTCATGGTTGAGGCATGGATAATGTCATCCTCCTATTCTTGACCGTTACTTTCTCGATCCCTGAGTAGTCTGACTATAGAAATGGAACTACCTTTCCATTACATTATGGCCATACATTTCTCAGACTCACTTATCGAGGGGCCCAGTAATATCTCTCTATGAATATGAGGGACAAATTTCATCTTGACTATTCACATTCCTCCGCACAGAAAACCACTAAGCCTGAACATAGTCTTTATGATCACTCGATTAAAAGTGACTTTGACTAGGTCAAAGTTGAGCATTTGTCATGTAGGAATCCATGATGATCTTAGGTCAAAGGGCATATTGACATGGTTTGTATATGAGAGAAGCTTATGACGTTACCCATGCAGTTCTCTCATAGCTGGTCGGTCTAACACCTTGTACTCTTACATGTGCATATGACTCTGATTTATATCTCTATATATCTTCAAAGTTATACTGGTCTTATTTTATCTGTGCTCCCGTATAGATGACCGACCAGGGACATTTAGGATAAGATCATGAATTATCCAAGGATGGTCATCATAGTAAACATGCAAATAATATGATAACACAATTAATAAATTTGTAAATCAATAATATTCATAAGACAATGATTGGCCCCTAGGGCACGATTTCTAACAAAATCTCCTTCCTTAATGTAGTTGTCTTTGAAGTAGGGAAGTATCTTTCTATGAAAGTAGTCCTGAAGTTGTTCCAGGAATCCAATGATTGAGGTGTATGATGTGGTAGCATATAAAACCATTCCTTTACCTTTCCTTCAAGTGTAAAGTGGAATGCTTGTCTTTGCACAACATCCATGTCATCACCTACAGGTTTCATGGATGAGCAAACCTACTACATAGTCTTTAAGTGCTTGAAAGGATCTTCCCCTGCCAATCCATAAAATTTTGGTAAGTTACTTAACAAAGGACCTTTTAACTCAAAATTAACATCCAAAGTAGGACAAGTGCGAAAAGGATCAAAGTTGGCATGAGAAGAAGTCAATTCTCTTATACTCCTATGTGCTCTTCTATTATTCATGTTATTCTCTCTATATTGCTCATTTTGAATATTATGATTATGAGTATGATTTTTAGCTTCATTAACATGCTCTATGACTAAATGATTAACACTAGCTTGATTTAAGATTTTAGCAATAGAGTCACCAGAAGAACTAGGCTCAATAGAAGATGCAGCACTAGCTTGATTTAAGATTTTAGCCTTCTTAATTTACCTAAGTGTTCTATTGATTTCTCTATCCAAAGGAAAGAATTTAGAGCTTCTGTCCATGTAAATCACGCTTAACAATGATGCAAAATATCAAATATGTCACAGATGCAGCAATTCCAGAAACTAAGAACAAAAAATCACAGTTTAAAACAATCAGGTTACGACTAAAAGGTCACCAGGCCACGACTAGTAAGCATAGAGAATAGAGATCATGACAAAAATGAAGTTAAGGTCACGACAATCAGTTACAGAGAGGAAATATTCTGAATCAAGATTTTTGGTCGCGACCAAATGTCACTTTGTTTGTGACTAAAAAGCACAGACAGTAAAATGCTTGAAGTTTACAGTTTCTGGTTGCAACCAATTGTCACTTAGGTCACGACTAAAAATCACAGAGAGTATATCTGATTGGAACACTGATTTTTGGTCGCGACTAAGTGTCAAACTAGTTATGACTAGAAATCACATAGAATAAAACTGGATGAAAAATATTTTTGGTTGCAACCGAAAGACAAACTGGTCGTGACTAAAAGTAATAGAAAGTAAAATGACTTGAAAATAAATTTTTGGTTGCGACCAAATATGCTTCTGGTTGTGTCTAAAGTTTATAGAGACACTCAGAAATCAATTTTCAGCACTTTGGTCGCGACTAGAAAGGCAAGTGGTCGCGTGACTTAACAATATAAAACACTGAATTCACAGAAAAACTAAAACACCTATCTATTTTTTATGATTTTTATGCCCAGGAGATTGCTTAGGAAACCTTAACAAGTAAGGTTCCCTGGCAACAGCGCCATTTTGATAACTGTCATTTTAATTATCAAACAAAATTAAGCTAACCAATAGTGAAATAGAGGCTAACCTAGGTCGATTCACAAAAAGGCTAAATGGATGTAGAAGTTCCTAATTAATCTAATGAGCTACAAATTAACAAGTTAAAGAGACGGTGTTTGTTGAGTTTCAATATAACTACTAAAAGTAAATTCGATGTTATTGTTTATGTTTTTAGTGTTTATGATGATGAGATGAATGAATAACAAGCATATTCCCTTGGAGATTACCTTACCTTCATTATCCATAGAATATGAGGATTAGATCAGTTGAATTAGAATATGTTAGCTAACAATTGGCTAGCTAAATCTCAATCAAAGCTACAACTCGCAGACATTAAAAGAGATTAAGAATCATTCAACTCAGAGATAGTAAAATATGAATTAAACAGAATCACCTCAATTAATCACAACTATGTTCAACTCGATCAAAGATGCAAATTAATCAAAGGATAGTTATGCAGAAATAAGAAATTCAACTCAGTTCCCTACTTCTTTGTCCTCTACTACTCTAATTGCAACATTAATTACATAATTAACTATATCAACGTGATACAATTAACTTTGAATTAAAGAACACAATAAACTCCCTATTTAGCTCAAGGATTCTGGTTAAGCATCATCTCCATGAGAGCATAGCAGCTTAGCCTTGCATTGCCATCTGAACTTCAACAGTAACAAAAAATGCAGCAGCAATCATGGTGAAAATGATAGAAGAAGATGAAGATGAAGATGAACTGCAGAACTTTCCTCTGGTTCTATTGAAAAGAACAGAGGAAAGTACAGAATAGAAATGGAGAAGGAAATGGAAAAGAAGATGGTGTGAATAGAAAGAATGGGGTGAGTGTAATGAAGGTAGAGATGCGGATCTAAATTGGAATGTCTGAATGGATAGTGGAATAGAGTGTCTAGCTCCCCCTATGATCTGTAATGGTGTGTATATATAGGTGTGGAAGAATGTGATGGGTAGCTGAAATGGTGTGAATGATATGGGAAGTACATGAGCTGCTGCTAAAATATGTGATTCTGTTCATATCAAGATGTGCGTGATTCTATGCAGTGTGTGTGCGTGAACAGTAATGTGTGCGTTAACAGTACTTCAGCATATGCATGAGTTTCCACTTGCAATCTGTTCCTCAATTCCTAGATCTAGCCCATGTGTTGTCATATGTTATTAACTCCTTAAGTCCAGTTGTCATTCTCCCTTAATCTATTGATCTATGATAGAAGATTAGAATAAACAGATTATTTGTTCACTTTAAGCACTAAATTGATATCAATTAATTCTCAAATGTTCTAAATATTATTTATTTAATAATTGCTCAATATATTGATAAATAAGAATAAAATCAATAATAAACTCACTTTAAACACACTAAAAATTATTACAAATATGAGTTTATCACCAATCAATGGCTCTAGAGCATTTTTAAATTCTTGGCCACAATTTTGTTTTTGCATCAGTCGACAATATGGATGGTCTTATCTTAGAAATCTCCTATAACCTAAGTAGACTGTTTCTTTCATAATGAAGTTGATAGTAGCAAGTCCCTCTCTCACAAATTATATATACTTTATAGCCCTTAACACTATACCCTGACTAATTTATATATACAGGAAATTAATTAATTGTACAAAAGATCATGGCCAGCATATTAAATACCTCATTCTTAATCGCATCAAAACCATCCACACCTTCCCATAGCTTCTTCTAATATTCGATCAAGGGCATTAAGTAAACATCTATGTCATTTCTCAGTTGTTTTGGTCCTGAGATCAACATAGATAACGTTACATAATTGTGTCTCATGCACAACAAGGGAGATAGGTTGTAAACTACCATAAAGATGGGCCATAAACTATGTATACTACTAAGGCTACTATAAGGGTTCATGCCATCTGTACTGAGTCCAAGCCTTAGGTTTCGTGGTTCATTGCCGAACTTGGAAAATAAGTCATCAATCTTCTTCCATTGTAAAGAATTAGCTGAATGACAAAGCTTTTCATCACAAATCCTTTCAATCACATGCCATAACATTTTTTTGCATCATCTTCATTAGCAACAAGCCGCTTAAACCTTGATATAATTAGAAGATACCATAACACTTTTGTAGGAGACTTGTTTGATCTATACCTTGGTGTCTTACATATTGGACATTTCTTCTCATCTTCAAATTTTTTCCTGTACAATATGCAATCATTTGGGCATATATGAATCTTTCTATACTACATGCCTAAAGGACATTATTTTCTTAGCATCATAGTAGCGTTTGGGTAACACATTTTTTTCTGGAAACATATCTTATAACAACTCAAGCAATTCTGAAAAACCTCTATCACTCCACCCATGCCGTGCTTTCACACTTACCGATCTCAACACCGCATTCAATAAGTTATATTTTTTATACCCTAGGTATAGAGGTTTTACTACATCATTGCACATTTTACCATATGCATGTGATCGCATAAAAGCAACTTCTCCAATATCACGAATCATGTCATCTACCCAATCATCAGTATCCATGTCATCATCAAAGGTCTGTTCTAACTGTTTAGATGCACTCGACCTTTCTATATTTTCACCATGCCATACCCATACTGTGTAACTCTTGCAAAACCCCTCACAAATTAGATGAATGTACATATCTACATGACTTTGTTTGCTCTCATTCAAACAACTCTTACAAGAACAATAAAACCTTCCATTGTCATCATCACCATTTTATTTAGCAAAATCCAAAAACTCCTTCACCCCCTTAGCATACTCAACACTTATTTGTTTAGTATTTATCCAACTATGATCCATATTTGTAGAAAACTAAAAGACTAGAAAAATAGAAAACAAGAAAACCTAGCTTGTAGCTAATTATGGGAGAGAATATACACGCACAAGTGGAAGAACTCACTAAATTAAACAAGTAAATGACAATAATGAATCTAGTACAAATAACAGCAAAAGCTACCTCCAGTAGTGCATAAATCTTCATTTCTCGAGATAAGAAGTTCAAAACAAAACTCATCGGCTGTGAATGGTAGAGAAGACTTAAACACGCGAACAAGTGACAAAATACATATGGGAGGCGCGAAGGGGCTTTCAATTAAATTAAAATGTATTTTGTAAACAAATCTACACCTGATAAAATGAAACACCAGTGTAGAAATAACTTTTTTCTAAATTGGACATTATATTCTACACCAGTCACTTTTACACCAGTGTAAAATATTATAAATTGAACAACTCTACATTGGATAAAGTGGAAGACTGGTGTAGAAATAACTTGTTCTAAGTGGGTAATTATATTCTACACCTAACATTTACATGTCCCGTTTCAATCTATTGCATTTTTTTGTTTTTGACAAACAAAAGAACATGTAATCAGAACAAGAAACTTTATTCATTCAGCTTTACTAATAAATTTACATCAAAAGTATGAAAATTCTAAAACAATATCTATCAGAATATATAATATATTCTCTTTTCTTGTCATTAAGTATAAAAAATAAAATAAAAGAGTCAGATAAAGGTTGTAGGCTTTCACTCCTCATCAGACTTAGAGGTCTAGGATTCATCAGAGTGGGTATGATCAATAGGATTATACAAGCCATCATTCTATTGATGGTAGTGAACTTCTGAGTGAAAAGCTTTGAAACTGTCTTTCAGTCTATTAACTTTCTGAGTCAGTTCTTTTACTGAGTCTTCTAGGCCATTGAAGCGCATGATGAGTGTTGGAAATCGTGCCCTAGGGGCCAATCATTGTCTTATGAACATTATTGATTTATGAATTTATTAATTGAGTTATCATATTATTTGCATGTTTACTATGATGACCATCCTTGGATAATTCATGATATTATCCTAAATGTCCCTGGTCGATCATCTATGTGGGAGCACAGATGAAATAAGACCAGTATGACTTTGAAGATGTATAGAGATATAAATCAAAGTCATAAGCACATGTAAGAGTACAGGGTGTTGGACCGACCCGCTATGAGAGAACTGCATGGGTAACGTCATAAGCTTCTCTCATATACAAACCATGTCAATATGCCCTTTGACCTGAGATCATCATGGATTCCTACATGACAAAACGCTCAGCTTTGACCTAGTCAAAAGTCACTTTTGACCGAGTGATCATAAAGACTATGTTTGGGCTTAGTGGTTTTTCATGCGGAGGAATGTGAATGGTCAAGATGGAATTTGTCCCTCACATTCGTGGAGAGATATTACTGGGCCCCTCGATGAGTGAGTCTGAGAAATGTATGGCCATACTGTAATGGAAAGGTAGTTCCATTTCTATAGTCAGACTACTCAGGGATCGAGAAAGTAACGGTCGGGAATAGGAGGATGACATTATCCATGCCTCATCCATGACCAAAATATCGCGTGACAGAAGGGACATGATATGGTTGTATAAAAGGTTACATCGTTTATCGATCCTCATATGATTTGGGTAGTTGTTATGTCTTGCTAGAGACCGCTTGCGACTTGTGGGCTAGTATAGCAAATGGCCCACTGCCAACTTCATATGGGCCTACAGGGTCGCACACAAAATAGCCCAACACGAGCTATGATGTCCAGATTCATTGAATCTAAGACATGTCCAGATTCAATGAAAGATCCAGGTGAATGTATATATATATTTATTTATATTTATATTCGTATATATATAAATTCGTATATATATATATATTATATATATGAGATATATGAGATTTAATTTATAAGGATAAATTAAATCCCTATCATGTTTGAATTCGAAATTCAAATTGATAGGATATCTCATATAAGAGATATTATATATATTATATATATGAGATATATGAGATTTAATTTATAAGGATAAATTAAATCCCTATCATGTTTGAATTCGAAATTCAAATTGATAGGATATCTCATATAAGAGATATTTATAAGATTTAATTTATAAGGATAAATTAAATCTCTATCACGTTTGAAATTCGAAATTCAAATTGATAGGATATCTCATATAAGAGATATTTATAAGATTTAATTTATAAGGATAAATTAAATCTCTATCACGTTTGAAATTCGAAATTCAAATTGATAGGATATCTCATATAAGAGATATTTATAAGATTTAATTTATAAGGATAAATTAAATCTCTATCACGTTTGAAATTCGAAATTTAAATTGATAGGATATCTCAAATTTGATTTATGGGAATAAATCAAATATAACTCAGTCTCATCTTTATTTAAAGTTAAATAAATAAGTAATTAAATCTGTGGGACGGATTTAATATTATTTTATTTAATTAGTTTCTTATAAAATTATACAATATATGATATTGTATCAATTCGGAATTAATATAAGATTAACTCCAAAATCCAATTAGGTCAGGTGTAAAAACGCATAGCATCCTCTATATCTGATTGGAGGAGCTACGTTTGAAAATAACACAGAACACAAAAGGCCGAACGGAATCTGCAAAAGGTTTGCAGACAAGAAACTGCTGAAATAGAGACGGAGACTTGTGAAAGCCTTGGAGGGACAGGAGACGCTAGCACGTCGTTCGTGGTTGGAACGCTGTTCGTGTGGATACCAGTAGAGGAAGCCGACCTGAGGCGTCGACTTCTTGTGATCGGAAAGAGACCACCGTCCGCGGAGAGAATCTGTGAAGGTCGCTGAGGAACACTCCGTCGATTTCTTGCGATCAGAAAGAGATCATCACCCACGTAGAGAAGCTGTGAAATTCGCTGAGCAACACTAAGGGTAATGATTCTTTCCACTTGACTTAAACACATACGGCAGATCCTGGCAAGGAATGGAAAATTTTTAAAGTTTATTTCCGCTGCGTGTCTTCCAATTCCTTACAGTGGTATCAGAGCCATGCCGTTTTGTGTTTAAGTTAGGCTTGATTTGTGATTTATATGATATATGTTAGTAGTAGCCGATCATATAATAAGCGTTGTATGTGTGACATATATGGAATCCTTGTTGTGTATGACATAAAAGGAATCTAAAAGGAAATTGAAATCGGTGGTGATGCTTTTTGATTTGATCAATCCGCATAGATGGGGTCTAAGAAAACCGAATTCGAATTTGTGATTATTTGTGAAAACCGAATTCAGATTCGTGATTATTTATGAAACAAAACAAAAAAAAAAAATTTCTTCCGGGGCGCTGCCCCAGAGACCCCGCCCGCTAACCGGCTAGCGGGACAGCCGCCCGCTAACCGGCTAGCGGGACCGCCGTAGCTACCTGTTCGTAGCGCAACATAACCGTAACATATGTTACTTTGTAAATGTTTTTTGCCCTTCGATTAGATCTGAATATTGATTCTTGAATGTTTGGGTATGGTGAACAATATGGCTCTAGATTACAAGTGTTGTAATTTTTAAAAATACGGCCTGCGTGTCGTGCCTTCCTCTATATACTCTCAATGTACCTTCTCCTCTCATCTCACTCCCCTCGAATGTTAAAAGAGGTTTCTATATGTAATTTCTCTTTTCTTACTAGAGAGCTCCTCTCATTGGCTTGAGGGGACTTAGGATAGGTGAGCCATATTGTATCACGTTTGAATTATGCATCTTATGATTAGATCAGCACATGCATATTACTTGTATGAGATACGAACTGAGAAACATGCGTTTTATAAACCAGATAGTTAAATTAGGCCCTCTAAAAGAAATCTTAAGTCATAATGCTGTCAATTTATGAACACTTGTCAAAACCTTGATCGCTCAATTGTGGACTCCACCAAAGTGGGTGCTTTTGAGTTATCTTGGGGAGATAAGCAAAGAGTAATGGTGCTACTCTCATAGGTTCATTATTGTTTGACTTAATTGAGATTAACAAAACGGTTTTGGATCTCAAGGCATTAGATGGGATTAGAACATGCCAGATCATATGATGATAGGATCCCATGAATATCTAAGAGTTACATTTGATGTAATTGGTAAAGGTGTTACCTACCTAAATAACTTAATCTAAGCGTCCTGCCAAAGCGGACTTAAGTTTGAGCCAAATATGGATCTTAGCCCACTAACTATTGCATTGAGGGTTGTTTATTTAGTGGGAGATTACTAATTACATTGCATATTTTAATTGTAGAATCATGACGACTAGTAATACTGCTACATTATCGCTGTGATCTGTCCTTGAGAAGGACAAACTCAATGGGACAAACTTTCTTGACTGGTTTAGGAACTTGAGAATTGTTCTCAAGCAGGAAAGAAAGGCGCATGTCCTAGATCAACCCATTCCTGAGGAGCCAGCCGCCAATGCTCCCAGAGCTCAGAGAGATGCTTATATGAAGCATAAGGAAGACTCTGTCGATGTGGGATGCTTGATGCTAGCCACCATGGTTCCGGAGCTCCAAAGAGATCTGGAACACATGGAGGCTTATGAGATGATTGTGCATCTCAAGGAAATGTTCCAGCAACAGGCAAGGCAAGAGAGGTATGAGACCACTAAGGCCTTACATTCCTGCAAGATGGCTGAAGGTGCATCAGTCAGTGCTCATGTCTTAAAGATGAAAGGGTACATTGATCACCTTGAGAGGCTTGGATTTCCCATGAGCCAGGAGTTAGCTACGGATTTGTTCTTGAACTCACTCCCAAAAAGTTATGACCAGTTTGTCATGAACTACAACATGAACAACATGGAGCAATCTATTTCTGAACTGCATGGGATGCTTAAAATTACTGAGTCGAGTCTTAAGAAGAAGCCCAGTACTGTTTTGATGGTTCAGAAAGGAAAGGGTATGAAAAAGAAAGGCAAAGGTAAGGGGAAGGGTCATGGCTCATCAGGTAAGACCAAAGAGTCAGGCAAGCCCGAAACCAAGCCTGCACCAAAGAAGGCAAAGCCTCCGAAGGAAGGAGTCTGCTTCTTCTGCAATGAACCGGGTCATTGGAAGAGGAATTGCAAACTCTACCTCGAAGATCTGAAAAAGAACAAGAAGGATAGCGGGGCTATCGCTTCAGGTATTTATGTTATAGACATTCATCTTTCTACTTCCACCTCATGGGTATTAGATACTGCATGTGGTTCTCACATTTGTACGAATGTGCAGGGACTAAAGGACAGTAGGAAGCTGAAAAGGGGTGAAGTTGACCTACGAGTTGGAAACAGAGCAAGGGTTGCTGCGTTAGCTGTAGGCACTTATGAATTAGTTCTGCCCACTGGGCTTTTGTTAGTTTTGAACAATTGCTATTATGTTCCTGCTTTAAGTAGTAACATTGTTTCACTTTCTTATTTGGATAAGGAAGGTTTCACTTCCATTGCTGGGAATAGTAGATGTTCTATTTATCGTAATGATGTTTTCTATGCTCATGGTGATTTGCATGTTGATCATTACATATTAAATTTGGAACAACCCAATCATGGAAATATCTATAACATAACCGCCAAAAGGGTCAAACCAAACGATTTGAATCCCACATACCTCTGGCACTGTCGTCTGGGCCACATAAATGAGAAACGCATTTCCAAACTCCATCAAGATGGATTTCTAAACTCATTTGATTTTGAATCATATGACACTTGCGAGTCTTGCTTGTTAGGAAAGATGACAAAGTCACCTTTCACTGGGCACAGTGAGAGGGCCACTGATTTATTGGGCCTCATACATACAGATGTGTGTGGACCGATGAACACAAATGCCAGAGGAGGTTATTCGTACTTCATAACATTCATAGATGATTTCAGCAGATATGGGTACATCTATCTAATGAAACATAAATCTGAATCTTTTGAAAAGTTCAAGATATTTCAAAATGAAGTACAAAACCAGCTTGGCAAAACAATTAAAGCCCTTCGATCTGATCGGGGTGGTGAATATTTGAGCCAAGAGTTCATAGATCATCTTAGGAATTGTGGGACACTCTCACAATTGACTCCTCCAGGGACACCACAATGGAATGGCGTTTCTGAACGGAGAAATCGAACACTATTAGATATGGTTCGATCCATGATGAGTCGAACAGATCTTCCACCCTCCTTTTGGGGCTATGCCCTAGAGACAGCTGCGTTCACACTAAATCGTGTTCCATCTAAGGCAATCGAAAAGACTCCGTATGAGATATGGACTGGGAGGACGCCTAGTTTATCTTTCCTCAAGATTTGGGGATGCGAGGTCTATGTTAAGCAACAAGCCTCAGACAAATTAGCGCCCAAATCCTCAAAATGCCTTTTTGTGGGATATCCTAAGGAAACCAAGGGATATTACGTCTACAACCCTGCTGATAACAAAGTGTTTGTTGTCAGAAATGGTACCTTTCTTGAACGAGAATTTATCTCTAAAAGAACCAGTGGGAGTAAGGTACAACTCGAAGAAGTTCGAGAGCTACAAGACACCACAGAACTGCAGATGGAAAATAGAGAAGACTCACAACAAGTTGTTGAGACTCCTCAAGTCACGCAAGGTCCACGAAAGTCTAATAGGACACGACTTCAGCCTCAGAGATATGGATTTCTGATTTCTGATAGTCGTGATGTGTTGCTCATTGAGCATAATGAGCCGACTACCTATCGAGAAGCTATAGTGGGACCAAACTCCGAAAAATGGCTTAGTGCCATGAAGTCTGAGATGCAATCCATGTACGACAATCAGGTTTGGACCTTAGTCGACCCGCCTGAAGGTGTAAAAACCGTCGGGTGCAAGTGGGTTTTCAAAGAGAAAACTGACATGGATGGTAATGTAAATGTCTTCAAGGCACGACTGGTTGCAAAAGGTTTTACTCAAACTCATGGTGTGGACTATGATGAGACCTTTTCCCCAGTAGCAATGGCCAAATCAATCAGAATCCTCTTTGCTATTGCAGCATATTATGACTATGAAATATGGCAGATGGACGTCAAGACAGCCTTCCTTAATGGAAAGCTCCTTGAGGACGTGTACATGACACAACCTGAAGGGTTTGTGCGTTCCGAGGACTCTGGTAAAGTGTGCAAGCTTCAAAGGTCCATTTATGGACTAAAGCAAGCCTCTCGGAGTTGGAATCATCGTTTTGATGAAGTAATCAAAGAGTTTGGATTTCTTCAAAACATTGATGAACCTTGTGTGTACAAGAAGGTTAGTGGGAGCACAGTTGTGTTTTTAGTACTCTATGTCGATGACATCCTACTTATTGGGAATGACATTCCTACCTTGCAGATTGTCAAGTCTTGGTTAGGAAAGTCTTTCTCGATGAAAGACTTGGGTGAAGCCACCTACATCCTAGGAATCAGGATCTATAGAGATAGATCTAAAAGACTTCTAGGACTCAGTCAGAGTACATACATAGACAAAATACTGCATAGGTTCAGTATGCACGAATCAAAGAGGGGTTTCATACCCATGTCTCATGGTACTCACCTCAGCAAAGATCTGTGTCCTAGTACATCTGATCAGCGAGGTCGCATGAGTAAGGTTCCATATGCCTCGGCCATAGGATCTATCATGTACGCCATGTTATGTACTCGACCGGATGTCTCGTTTGCCTTAAGTATGACTAGCAGATACCAACAGGACCCTGGTGAGGGCCATTGGACTGCTGTCAAGAATATCCTTAAGTACTTAAGAAGGACTAAGGACTTATTCTTGGTCTATGGTGGATTGGATGATGAGCTCTGTGTAACTGGTTACACAGATGCGAGTTTCCAAACTGACCAGGACGACCAAAAATCGCAGTCTGGATACATATTCCTCCTCAATAATGGAGCAGTAAGCTGGAAGAGCTCTAAGCAGGGCACTGTAGCAGATTCTGCAACGGAAGCTGAGTATATAGCAGCATCTGATGCAGCTAAGGAAGCCGTTTGGATTAGGAAGTTCATCACAGAACTAGGGGTGATACCTACCATCTCAGATCCAATAACTTTGCTCTGTGACAATAGCGGTGCTATTGCACAGGCCAAAGAGCCTAGGTCACATCAAAGGACCAAGCATATACTCAGGCGATTTCATCTCATCAGAGAAATCAACGATAGAGGTGATATAAAAATATGCAAAGTAGCAGGAGAAGATAATGTTGCTGATCCTCTAACAAAGCCGCTTGTGCAGGCAAAGCATGAGCGTCATGTTAGGTCAATGGGAATTAGTCAAATTAATGATTGTACCTAGTGCAAGTGGGAGGTTGTTGGAAATCGTGCCCTAGGGGCCAATCATTGTCTTATGAACATTATTGATTTATGAATTTATTAATTGAGTTATCATATTATTTGCATGTTTACTATGATGACCATCCTTGGATAATTCATGATATTATCCTAAATGTCCCTGGTCGATCATCTATGTGGGAGCACAGATGAAATAAGACCAGTATGACTTTGAAGATGTATAGAGATATAAATCAAAGTCATAAGCACATGTAAGAGTACAGGGTGTTGGACCGACCCGCTATGAGAGAACTGCATGGGTAACGTCATAAGCTTCTCTCATATACAAACCATGTCAATATGCCCTTTGACCTGAGATCATCATGGATTCCTACATGACAAAACGCTCAGCTTTGACCTAGTCAAAAGTCACTTTTGACCGAGTGATCATAAAGACTATGTTTGGGCTTAGTGGTTTTTCATGCGGAGGAATGTGAATGGTCAAGATGGAATTTGTCCCTCACATTCGTGGAGAGATATTACTGGGCCCCTCGATGAGTGAGTCTGAGAAATGTATGGCCATACTGTAATGGAAAGGTAGTTCCATTTCTATAGTCAGACTACTCAGGGATCGAGAAAGTAACGGTCGGGAATAGGAGGATGACATTATCCATGCCTCATCCATGACCAAAATATCGCGTGACAGAAGGGACATGATATGGTTGTATAAAAGGTTACATCGTTTATCGATCCTCATATGATTTGGGTAGTTGTTATGTCTTGCTAGAGACCGCTTGCGACTTGTGGGCTAGTATAGCAAATGGCCCACTGCCAACTTCATATGGGCCTACAGGGTCGCACACAAAATAGCCCAACACGAGCTATGATGTCCAGATTCATTGAATCTAAGACATGTCCAGATTCAATGAAAGATCCAGGTGAATGTATATATATATTTATTTATATTTATATTCGTATATATATAAATTCGTATATATATATATATTATATATATGAGATATATGAGATTTAATTTATAAGGATAAATTAAATCCCTATCATGTTTGAATTCGAAATTCAAATTGATAGGATATCTCATATAAGAGATATTATATATATTATATATATGAGATATATGAGATTTAATTTATAAGGATAAATTAAATCCCTATCATGTTTGAATTCGAAATTCAAATTGATAGGATATCTCATATAAGAGATATTTATAAGATTTAATTTATAAGGATAAATTAAATCTCTATCACGTTTGAAATTCGAAATTCAAATTGATAGGATATCTCATATAAGAGATATTTATAAGATTTAATTTATAAGGATAAATTAAATCTCTATCACGTTTGAAATTCGAAATTCAAATTGATAGGATATCTCATATAAGAGATATTTATAAGATTTAATTTATAAGGATAAATTAAATCTCTATCACGTTTGAAATTCGAAATTTAAATTGATAGGATATCTCAAATTTGATTTATGGGAATAAATCAAATATAACTCAGTCTCATCTTTATTTAAAGTTAAATAAATAAGTAATTAAATCTGTGGGACGGATTTAATATTATTTTATTTAATTAGTTTCTTATAAAATTATACAATATATGATATTGTATCAATTCGGAATTAATATAAGATTAACTCCAAAATCCAATTAGGTCAGGTGTAAAAACGCATAGCATCCTCTATATCTGATTGGAGGAGCTACGTTTGAAAATAACACAGAACACAAAAGGCCGAACGGAATCTGCAAAAGGTTTGCAGACAAGAAACTGCTGAAATAGAGACGGAGACTTGTGAAAGCCTTGGAGGGACAGGAGACGCTAGCACGTCGTTCGTGGTTGGAACGCTGTTCGTGTGGATACCAGTAGAGGAAGCCGACCTGAGGCGTCGACTTCTTGTGATCGGAAAGAGACCACCGTCCGCGGAGAGAATCTGTGAAGGTCGCTGAGGAACACTCCGTCGATTTCTTGCGATCAGAAAGAGATCATCACCCACGTAGAGAAGCTGTGAAATTCGCTGAGCAACACTAAGGGTAATGATTCTTTCCACTTGACTTAAACACATACGGCAGATCCTGGCAAGGAATGGAAAATTTTTAAAGTTTATTTCCGCTGCGTGTCTTCCAATTCCTTACAATGAGTTCCTCAAGGCGCTCCATTATAGTTACAACTAGGGAAGGAGGAGAAGGAACTATAGGGTGAGGGTCAGGATGTTTGTCTTCAAAATCGTCTCTGTTTCTTTTGTTCAGTGGAGAAGGAGGTGTACGTAAGGAAGAAGCTATTGGAGCATTCAGATAAAAGAAAAGAAAAGAAAACAGAGATAAAGTGATGAGACGAAAAGTCCTGATCATAGGAATAGTATACATATGGTTGAGGAATAATAATAGTTTCATAAAAGAATATCAAAAAAATGCAATTGGCGTTCTATTATAATGAGTACAAATATTGGGAACCGAAGAAGTGAAATGAACGGTCTGAGAAGGTATAGAGAAAAGAAGCGGGAAAGCATAAACAGGAACTGAAGAGTTAGAATAAAAAATATATTTAAGACCGGTTCAATGTAAATCAGGTGTAAATATTTTATCTTATTTACAAAAATACCACCAGTCATTTGTTTCAAAGCATCTCCACAAGATTTCAAGAAATTACAGAAAAGAAGTGAGAAAGCATAGACAAGAAACTGAAGAGTCAGAATATGACGCAGCTAATCTACGCCTATTGATATTAGTATCCGGCATAATTATATTTTACATCAGTTACGTGTACATCTGGTTTAACTATTTCATCTTATTTATAAAAATGCTACTGGTCATTTTTTTTAAACCACCTACGCAATGACCAATTTAAAAATAGGGTTTTAAAAAGTATATTTTATACTAGTGATAATGATTAAAATGTCATCTTATTATTAGAAAAAAAAACCTTGTCTCTGGTCTCTTTGTGGTAGCCATCTCAAAGCGTTCTTTATTCCACAGATCATTAGATTCTTCAAGGATGGTTTCCAGAGTAGCCATAGTTTTGCTTATTGGTCTTCTAGGTATGGTTTAGATTGGCGGTTCGTAGACTTAGCTTGCAAGGGGTGTTTTAGGATTGTTAAATGTTTGTATTCGTTTCTTTTGGTCTTAAGCATTAAATCATATATTTTTTTTATAATCATTATAAGGATATCAAGATATTTTAGCTTCTCACATGGAATAATATCTGATATCTAATTATGCTAAGATTGGTGGTTTGCTTTTCTCAATATCTAGATTCATAGTATGTTAGCCTAGCATCCATCTGTGGACCCGTGGCCCCTACTCAAATGTGGGCCAACATACATATATAGGGAGTTTAATTAGAATCCAAGGCACTCAAAGTTGTTGGTTGTTCATGCTTTGGACACGAAGTGAGTTTGGATGATAATTTTCTTGAATGATAGAGGCATATGGACATGTAATGAAATGACAATGCACTACAGGATGTGGTGGTATAAATGCCGATCGAGAAGGATCTGCACTACAGTATACATATTGTGTTGGAATGAGAAATTTGGAGCTCAATGAGAAATTGTGTTACAATTTAGCACGTAGCGAATAGGTAGAGGAAAACAAAGAGAACATCTAAAGATATTATTGAGGAAACATTTTGATTAATAATTTATATAAATATTCAATTGTTTGTTTATATAAATGTCTAACTGATTTAAATTTGAGTATTATGTAGTTTAATTAGGAGTAACTCTCCTATAAATATTTTATATGTTCTCATATGCTTGAACTCAAAATATCTTGCTTGAATACTAAAGCTCTTTATATTAGAATCAATATTTATCGGTTATTCAAAACTTTAAGTGTTGATCGAATATAATACTATTATGCAATCTATATAGCCTAATTTACCTTATTTAATAGAATAAAACTTGTTGTTATATTAAGTATCAATAACTTTTCCTTTTAAAAAAATAAATTATTCATAAATCATAAATTTCTTTGATTTCTAATAAAAAATAAATAGCAATTCACACTAATTATTTCTCCAGTCCTTAATGCAGGGCATGTTTAACTAATTTAATTAAATTAATTAATATATTATTTTTAAATACCCTAATCAATTTTTTAACTCACTCTTCATTCCTTAGTTGATTATTGTTGACTGACTTTCAAGACAGATAATTTGAAAAACAATTATCAATATTAGAAATATATTTTATATTTAAAACTTAGATTAACTTATCAATTATGTTATATATTAAGGATCAAAGAAGTATAATTTACGGATGACTTATTTCTCATAGAGTTATCCATTATATTACATAAAAAATATTCCATTATAATTTATGGATTGGAATCATCAAAATATGGTACAACCAAGTTATAATTTTACAACTTATTTTAAATAACAATTAATATTACCAAAATATTATGCGCCCAAATTATCAAAATATCATATAATATAGTACTACGTTTTAATTTGGAAGATATTAAATAATATACACTAGAAATTATAATGAAATTGAAATTGAAGTTTTTTTGAAAAAATGAAAAGAAATAAAGAACGCGCATTGTGTAGACTCAACACCATGAATGATTGTTTTTCATTAAAATTGTGTTATATATTATAAAAAAGGGAAATAATAAATTAGGTTATTAGAAATGAGAATATAAGATTGTTTTTTAAATATAAATGAAAAAATAGGAGTTAAAGATGATAAGAGATAAAGCGAAATAGAGTTTGATAGTTACAAAGATAATGTGAAGTTTTAAAATTTTTAAATTGAAGAAATTTTACAAAAAATATGATGTGACTTTCTAATATTAAAATATTATCCTACAAAAATATTAGCTAATCGCACTCAAATAATAAATTTTTTACTTAATAACAATTTTTTCATAAAAAATTAATTTATGTACCTAATGATAAATTATATATTTTTACTTAATATATAATTATCACGTATATAATTATGTGTTTGTAATGATAAATTATTATTAATCAGTATAAAATATAATGTTTTCTAGTAAATTGAATTATCTACAAATCATGAATATTACCATCCTTTTCTAGCTTTACTTATTATATTTTGTATTCTTTGAATTATTTTCACATGTTTTATTAGGTTTTAAGTAAAAGTTTTAAATACTTTAATCAAATAATTTATATGAGATAAGATGTAAATTCTAATATATGGGATAATTCTCAACTCATCTTTATTTTTATTTTTTTTTACCAATCATATCACCTTGAAAGGTCTATAAATAAGAGGTTCTATAAAAGAGAAGTCACACCATCTCTAAATCATAGAGTGAAGACTTGAACTTTGTGCAACATTTGGTAAGTTTATTAATCCTATTCTTATTAACACAACTTATTGAGTTTATCTTCTTAACTTGTAAACCTAAAAGATTTCATTGTAATATTTTAGACTATTTTCTCTTATATGAATTTTAAATATTTTTAATTATTTTTCATAATATACCTTGATAAATGGACAATTCAAAAATATAATCAAGTTTATTTGAAAACAAAAGAATTATACCAAGTCAGATTAGCATAAGTAGTAGAGATTTCGTTACTTATCAGAACCATATGTCCTTAATATCTATTGTTGAATCAATCGCATATATGTTGAGATATTTAAAAAATGATAAAATATACATAATGTACTTTTTATTTGCATATATGCTAGAGTTAATTGAGTCTATATTCAAGGTTTAATAAAAAATACAAAATTAATAAATTAAGTATCATGTGATTTTTATTTGCAAATGTGATAGATCCAAGGCAGCCATTCAAGGTTTAATAACAAAAAAAAAAAATTGTACTCACTTGAGTGAATTCAAGATAAAAGATTTATCATTTTTTTTCAATTTACATGAGTAATTTTTGTGAATTTGATGGTTATAAATTTTATTCCTTAATTATCTAATTTCTTGTTTATATTATTGAATTATTCATTCCTATGTATAAATTCATTGTTTGTAGGATAAACTAATATTTTCTCCACAATAAGCATCCTAATTTCAAATATATATTGAAATCATGGCATCAATCCAAGAAAATACCGAAGATTATTTTAACATCAAATTTAGAGTAATTCCCATTGTGATTTTGCTTGATATGGAACTTTATGGATATCCAAGATCTTTTCTTGTGTTTGAGTCTCATTTCTTTATACCTTGTGAAGAATTACTACAAGATATTCTAGGATTTCTTTGTAGAAATTTATCCAACTATCTCAATAAGGATGACTTTCAACCATTAGCATCCCAAATTGTATCTTATTATTGAGCGACACTCTAACATACTAATTTTGAATCTATCAATCCTTACATAATACTTGTGCTTATGGATCTACCAATAATCTATGAAGAAAATCAAAATATAATTGAGATTGGTTATGAGGATCCTTGTGTTGATAGAAGCCATAGATCAATCTATATATGGAACAATTTTCTATAGTTCCAACTTCAAAGAAAGCTATGGCATCACTCAAGAAATTATAATTTTCTAATGAAGTAAGGGCAAACATGTGTAGCATTTTCTTAGAAAATTTTGAAGAAGATAGTGTACGTGTTTTAGCAATGCCATGTGACAACTTTTATCACCATAACTGTATTGTAACATGGCTCAAAACAACTCATACATGTCTATTGTGTCGCTTTGAAATGTCTACAGAATAATTTGACATTTTTTACATATTACATTGTACTGTTAATATTCTTATTATAAAATTCATCATCCATATATTTGTTGTTAAAATCTTCTTTTAGTTTTTTATATTTAATTAATTTTTACTAATTATAGTGAGTTAAAGTATATATTTGATCCTTTAAGTTTACATTAAATTTTAGTTTAGTCATTTAAGTTAAACAAAGAATATTTTAGGTCCCTAGTGTTAATTAACACCATTAATCTCATTAATAGAAAATGCTAAGTGAGCACAATTGCATGGTGATTATGCAATTAAATGTAGATAAAGTGTATTTAAATTTTTATTCTTTAATATAATCGTTTGTTTATTTTAAATTAAAATAAACGCATTAAAAATTTAGTGAAAACAAACCCTCAAATGTTGCTATGCGTCTATAGTTGGGGTGCTATGAACAAAGTAGAATGCGAGGCATATTTTGTCAACCTTTTCAAAATATTAAAATTTTCTAGAATGCGTGGCATATTTTGTCAACCTTTTCAAAATATTAAAATTTTCTAAAATTTTATTTGCACGTATGTAATTTCGTTGTAGTTTAATGATAGATTCTTTTCTAATTTAATCCATTTCAAAACACTTTAACTTGAAACTAATCCATTTCAAAACTTACAGCACAAAAAGTTTTCACTTCTCACAATAAATACACTTCTTAAAATTTGAATTTGTGTTCTCTTCTTACATTGATAAGTCTGCTTATCACCTCAACTCAATAACTTGTTAGTCATTTTTCAAATTCCCAAACTCATATTTTCCAAAAGATGGGACCCTTCAATTCCCTTGCATTACAAAATTATTGATTTTAATAACAATCTTTATATATAAAATAGTAGGGCTTAAAGCTTATCATATAGTGTGCCACGTGAACAAGCCTTCCTTTAAACGTTATTAATAATATTAATGTTAATTAAGTAATGGTGGTATTTCCCCATACTTTTATGGCAACACGTTGCTGTTGGGGCTTGGGGGGTAGGGGAATGTGTTGGTCGAGGACCCATATAATCTCACTACAAAAAAATTGAGACATGTAGTAAGTAGTCTGTAGCAATTAAAGGCAAACCGCTACAAAGTCTTACTTTGTAGCAGTTTTCCCATAAACCGTTAAAAATTTTCAATAGTTTGACCTTGAATAGTGCTTATGGAGATATTTACTATAGTTAAAACCACTACAAAAATGGGCGGTAACACTTTTGTAGCGATTCAAACCACTATTGATGTTCACTCCATAATGAGATAAGAGTTTGCAACGGTTAAACCATATGCAAACTTCCAAGCGGTAAGCAACTGCTAGGTTGTCAGGATTTTGTAGCGGTTTATAACCGCTACAAAATGCAGAGCTGAGGAGTGATTGTTGGCATGCTCGAGTTTGCAGCAGTTTAAACAGCTACTAACATCCCAGATGAAAATGACTGTCATGTTTGTAGAAGTTAAGACCACTGCAAAGTCCCACACAGACCAATGCTTATACACATGTTAAAGACCATTCGCTATTTCAATGGTTTGTCAGAATTAACCGTTACAAATGAACAAATCGCTACAAAAAAAGTGCCTCAAAAACCTATAAATACCCCATATGCCTTCATTTTTAAAGTTTTGCCATTTGCGAGTAGTGAAGCTCTACCGAATTGTAATTCGAAGTCTTAGTTGGCGCAAAGACTGATATCTTAATCCACTTTCGAGGTATAAATTGAAATTATATATATATAGTTTACTTATTTAAAAAGTTAAGTTATTTATTTAATTTAGTTATATATTAATTATAAATTCTTATTTAGCGTTATTTAACTGTTTTTTAGCGAAGTTTAAATGGCTAGGTAGATTAAATATACATATTTGACTTGGAATGTTTTTATTATGGTGGACTTTATTTTTATTTGTTAATTAGGAATATAAATTGGACTAGGAATACCTGTTGGACTTTATTTTTTTAATATGTTGGACTTGAGAATTGTGATTATGAATATTTCATAAAGTTTAATATTTTGATTCTTGAATTATAATTTTTTTTAATAAATTAGAATTTTTTTAATAAATTAGAATTATTTTTTTAGAAGATTTTTTTATTTAGATTTTTTTAATATTTTTTCCTCTTTTCATTTTAAATATGATAAGTCATCGACGTGGTAAGGAGCCGATGGATCAGCCATACAAACCTACCCCTAGCCAAATTGGTGGTGATAGGGATTCAGAGCTGGACATCAACATAGATAATTATGAGCCATACCAGTAGCTCTATGAGGCTCTCATGTTGTCTCTTTTTGAGGGAGGAGCTCCTCATACTGGAGAGTCTTTGCACTAACATGATTTAGGCAAGGGAGGAGAGGAAGCAGGCAGGGGAAGAGAGGAGGGTGGAGATGATCAGGAAGGGGATAAGGGTATGCCCTGTGGCCAAGAAGATGAGAGACCTCATCTTTGAAGGTGGACAATGGGGGCAATTAGTAGAAGTCGTAGGTAAGAATATTTTTTTTTTAAATTGTAATTTACAATTTATAATTTGAATCTTATATGAGTTTGAATAATATAATTATTTTTAAATTTCACTTTGTAGATGAGTAGGGGATCAGGTCAACTAGTAAGATGATAGCTATAGACATCTCGATGATGACCAGGGGACATGTGATTGTGCTAGTTAACCATATAGACTAGTCGATCCAACAAGAGGCCCAGATGTACAACAAGTACATGTGGTTGCTCGCAAAGGAGTAGACCCATTTCCCCATCAACAGGAAGGATTAGGGATACACTGATCAAGGACAGAGTGTGGGAACTAATAAAGATAATTAATTTTAATCATAAATTGGTTATTTGAATGAATAAATATTTTCTTGAAAATTAACATGTATGTAATTTGTTTTAGTAAGCGTCCTAGAGAGGCACCGCTAAAGTCCATCACCAGACCATGCGACATAGGAGTGGCTCGAGACTCTTCTCAATTGCTTACGATGAGATCGTAAGTAAAGCAATTAAATTATTAATTACATGTTATTAAATATTTATAAACTAATTTAATATTTATATATTTATTTGTAATTAACTTTTAGGAGATGAGGGTCATAGCAGAATGGGGATACACGTCTACTATAGGCGAGATATGGCCTGAGTTGTATAAACTTAACTCCCGTATTAGAGAGGGTTGAAGAAGTTGATGTACATATTTAATTGCTATAATTTATTATTTTTATAAATAATTAACATTATTTAATTTGTTTACTTTTTCCAATTGTTTTGACAGGTGCGGATGACTCAACTAGATGTAGAGTTATATGAGTCATAGGGGTCTACCTCAGATCCCACCACATCACTCCTAGAGGCCCATGGCCAACCTTAGTACCCTGGTAGGATCATAAGACTTGATCCTGGTCCCACACAAACAAGACTGAGAGCTTTTTTGAGTGCTTGCAGCATGTCTCACGGCCCATCGTGCTCTTATTCACAAGCTTCCCCAACCCATACAAGGTCAGGAATCTGGCGCCAAAATGAAGTATCTATAGATGAGCTTCAGGATTTGGTCAAATGTGAGATGTAGGAGTAGGTACAGACCATGCACACGCATATATAAGAGTAACTAATACAGGTGACGCGTTACTAGGGGCTGCATTCAGATAGATTTTGGGCGTCATAACTCCTCCAACTATACCTATTATTAGCATCCCACCTATAGTTATCTTAATCCCACCACCCTCTTCCTCGTAATAAACCCCACCTACTCTAGAGCAGTCGCTACCTTCAGATCCCAATGAGGATGGGCAGGATGATGCACAACATCCCTGAGCAGATTTATGTACTTTTTTAAAAAAACATTGTTATTACTTATATTTTATTTAATTATTTCACAAATCTTAGTTTATTTCTTAAATTTTACTTGATTCCACAAATTGTAGTTTCATTTCACAAATTTTACTTTAATTGAATTAAGAAATTGTAATTTTTTTACTTTTATAGTGTAGTAGTTATAAACCACTACAAAGTCACAAATTTCAAATTCAAAATTCCCTCAATCCAGATCTGCATCATGCCATTTTGCATCAGTTGTAAACCGCTGTTGATGTTCAAATTTCAAAATCAAATTTCCCTCCAAGTGCATCTATCATCATGACATTTTGTAGCCGTTGCAACTGTTGCAAATGTTCAAATTTCAAAATCAAATTTCCCTTAATGTAAATCTGTCATCATGACATTTTGTAGTAGTTCAAAACTATTGCAAATGTTCAAATGTTCAAATTCTTGATTGTTAAGTCATTCCCACGAAACTATGCCATTTGGACTCTACATGAGGAACATGATTGCTGAGTCAACTCTGATTATATCATGAATAGGAGTTTGAGTGGACCAACTCAATGCTATGAATGATGCGATTCATGATGAGTTCATAATTCATGAAGTAGAGACTCCTGATGAAGTATAGGGCCTTAAGCTAGAGTTTGAAAGGAATGACATTACTCAAGAATTTTTTGAATTGATGAATGAAGCCGACAAGCTTTGTATCATGGGTATACAAGGTATTTTAAGTTGTCATTCTTAATAAAATTGTATCATATTAAATCCTTTTATGGTATCACAGATAAGGCCATGTCCATGCTATCAAAATTGCTTGGAGATGCTTTCCCACAAGTTGTATTCCTGCCATCTTTTTATGAAGTAAAAAAGATTAACAAGCATGGATTGAACTACAACAAGATTGATGCATGTCTAAATGAATGTATGTTGTACTAGGTAGAGGACATGAACAAGGAGATCTGTAAGCATTATAAGAAATCTCAGTACAAGATAGTGCGGAAGGGGAAGAAGCAGAAGAAGAAACTCGCAAAAATTCTTTGGTATATATTATTTGTTACTTAATTTCTCTCTAGTTAATAAGTAACAGTTTGAATTGTTAGGTACTTTCCATTAAAGTCATAGTTATAGCGAATGTATATGTCATCAAAGATGGTAGAGCATATGAGGTGACATGTTCTTGAGCAAAATACAGATGAGAAGTTAAGAAATCCATGGAATTTAGAGGCCTGGAAGGTGTTTGACTCAGTTCCTAAATTTTGCCCGTGATCAAAGAAATGTTCATCTTGCTTTAGAGACTGATGATTTTAACCCATTCGATATCATGAGCACTACCTATAGTATCTAGCTAGTTATGTTGATTCCATACAATCTCCCACCTTGAATGTGCATGAAACATAGTTCATTTTTGCTTTCTATGATCATCCCTGGAAAGAAAGCACTGAGAAATAATATAGATGTGAACCTACAGCCGTTGATACAAGAGTTGATAGATACTCCAGTAATATATCAAGATGTATCGATCTTTAGTCTTGAAAGTTTTATGGGTTAAAGTGTCATAACTAGCATGTTCTGATGCAACGACTCCTCCTTCTGGCTTTGAGATGCACACTTCCTCTTGACATGTTTGTGGTATTAGTGGAGCTGTGTTATTTTTTCAAGAAGTTGTGTGTCAAGGTCTTGATACCTTAGGAACTCGATTAACTACAGGAAAAAATTATTCTTACGCTATGTCACTTGGAGACGTATTTCCTCTATCATTTTTCACTGTCATGGTTCACTTGACGGTCTACCTTATTTGAGAAGCAAAGCTTGCTGGCCCAATTCAATATTGCTAGATGTACCCTATTGAGACGCACGAGAAACTTTATCTCTTCATATTTTATTTGATACTAGTGATTCCACAACACGCACATTTATTAATCGAATATGACACTGCATATTTTTTGGAAAACTGAAAACCTATGTTCGCAATAAGGCGTGGGTTAATAGCAAAAGGTTATTCAGGAGATGAGGCCCTAACATTTTGTTCAAGGTACTTTGATGACATAGAGATATCTTTTAACTGCCCACGTCATGTTCACGATTCTCCTCCTCGTCTTACCCTATCAAGTGATTTGTTCCCTCTTAGTGGGAAACCTTGTTGGAGGATCTGAGTTCTTCAAACTCACTCCCATAGAGAAACTGCAAGCACATAGACATATTATGATAAATTACAACCAAGTTGAACCTTTCCTCCTATAAGTATATATACATAAATTAAATACACACTATTTTTTATACTTGTAATTCAATTTATTCATTTTAAACGCTTATAAAACAAACTATACTTATTGTATAAGGAGTACAGAAGTCATGTCAACAGGTTTAAGTTCTGCACGGTTGCACCTGACTAGGGATTTGCAACATATTTGGGATAAGGAGTTATGCTAGCAGTAATGTGTAAGGAATTGGAAGACACGCAGTGGAAATTAATTTAAAATTTTTTCAATTCCTTGCCAGGATCTACCGTATGTGTTTAAGTCAAGTGGGAAGAAGCATTACCCTCAGTGTTTCTCAGCGACTTCCACAGCTTCTCTCCACGGCTGGTGATCTCTTTCCGATCGCAAGAAGATGTCCACAGCTTCTATCTGCAGCTCGTGCTCTCTTTCTAATCGCAAGAAGTCGACTCCTGAGGTCGGCTTCCTCTATTGGTATCCACACGAAGAGCATTCCAACCACGAACGACGTGCTAGCATCTCCTGTCCCTCTAAGGTTCACTCAAGAATCTGTCATCTTCGTCTCTACTTCAGCAGTTTCTTATCTGCAAACCTTTTATAGATTCCCTTCGGCCTTTTGTGTTATGTGTTGTTCAAAAAACGTAGCTCTTAAAATCAGATATATAGGATGCTCTGCATTTTTCTCAACCGAATTAGATTTTTGAATTAATCTATATTAATTCCAAAATTAATACAATATCATATATTGTATAATTTGATAAGAAACTAATTAAATAAATAATATTTATATTAAATCCGTCCCACAGATTTAATTCACCTATTTATTTAATTTAAAATAAAGATAAGACGGGACTATATTTGATTTATTCTCATATGTCAATTTGAATTTCAAATTCAACCGTGATAGAGATTTAATTTATCCTTATAAATTAAATCTTGTAAATATCTCTTATATGAGATATTCTATCAATTTGAATTTCAAATTCAAATGTGATAGAGATTTAATTTATCCTTGTAAATTAAATCTTGTAAATATCTCTTATATGAGATATCCTATCAATTTGAATTTCAAATTCAAACATGATAGAGATTTAATTTATCCTTACAAATTAAATCCTATATATCCCTTATATATAATATATATATATATACGAATTTATATATATATATATACGAATATAAATATAAATAAATATATACATCAACCTTGGATCATTCATTGAATCTGGACACGTCTTAGATTCAATGAATCTGGACATCAAAGCTCGTGTTGGGCTATTTTGTGTGCGACCCTGTAGGCCCATATGAAGTTGGCAGTGGGCCATTTGCTATACTGGCCCACAAGTCACAAGCGGTCTCTAGCAAGACATAACGACTACCCAAATCATATAAGGATCGATAAACGATGTAATCTTTTATACAACCATATCATGTTCCTTCTGTCACGCGATATTTTGGTCATGGATGAGGCATGAATAATGTCATCTTCCTATTCCTGACCATTACTTTCTCAATCCTTGAGTAGTCTGACTATAGAAATGGAACTACCTTTCCATTACAGTATGGCCATACATTTCTCAGACTCACTCATTGAGGGGCCCAGTAATATCTCTCTACGAATGTGAGGGACAAATTCCATCTTGACCATTAACATTCCTCCGCATGAAAAACCACTAAGCCTGAACATAGTCTTTATGATAACTTGGTCAAAAGTGACTTTTGACTAGGTCAAAGCTGAGCGTTTGTCATGTAGGAATCCATGATGATCTCAGGTCAAAGGGCATAGTGACATGGTTTGTATATGAGAGAAGCTTATGACATAACCCATACAGCTCTCTCATAGCGGGTCGGTCCAACACCTTGTACTCTTACATGTGCCTATGATTTTGATTTATATCTCTATACATCTTCAAAGTCATACTGGCCTTATTTCATCTCTACTCCACATAGATGATCGACCAGAGACATTTAAGATAAGATCATGAATTATCCAAGGATGGTCATCACAATAAATATGTAAATAATATGATAACACAATTAATAAATTCATAAATCAATAATGTTCATAAGACAATGATTAGCCCATAGGGCACATTTTCTAACAACCTCTCACTTGCACTAGGTACAATCATTAATATGACTAATTCCCATTGACCTAACATGACACTCATGCTTTGCCTACACAAGCGGTTTTGTTAGAGGATCAGTAACATTATCTTCTCCTGCTACGTTGCATATTTTCATATCACCTCTATCGTTGATTTCTCTGATGAGATGAAATCGCCTGAGTATATGCTTAGTCCTTTGATGTGACCTAGGCTCTTTGGCCTGTGCAATGGCACCGCTATTGTCACAGAGCAAAGTTATTAGATCTAAGATGGTAGGTACCACTCCTAGTTTTGTGATGAACTTCCTGATCCAAATGGCTTCCTTAGCTGCATCTGATGCTGCTATATACTCAGCTTCTGTTGCAAAATCTGCTACAGTGCCCTGCTTAGAGCTCTTCCAGCTTACTGCTCCATTATTGAGGAGGAATATATATCCAGGCTGCGATTTTTGGTCATCCTGGTCAGTTTAGAAACTCACATCTGTGTAACTAGTTACACAGAGTTCATCATCCAATCCACCATAGACCAAAATTAAGTCCTTAGTCCTTCTTAAGTACTTAAGGATATTCTTAACAGCAGTCCAATGGCCCTCACTAGGGTCCTGTTGATATCTGCTAGTCATACTTAAGGCAAATGAGACATCTATTTGAGTACATAACATGGCGTACATGATAGATCATATGGCCGAGGCATATGGAACTTTACTCATGCGACCTCGCTGATCAGATGTACTATGACACAGATCTTTGCTGAGGTGAATACCATGAGACATGGGTATAAAACCCCTCTTTGATTCGTGCATACTGAACCTATGCAGTATTTTGTCTATGTATGTACTCTGACTGAGTCATAGAAGTCTTTTAGATCTATCTCTATAGATCCTGAATCCTAGGATGTAGGTGGCTTCACCCAAGTCTTTCATCGAGAAAGACTTTCCTAACCAAGACTTGACAATCTGCAAGGTAGGAATGTCATTCCCAATAAGTAGGATGTCATCAACATAGAGTACCAAAAATACAACTGTGCTCCAACTAACGTTCTTGAACACATAAGGTTCATCAATGTTTTGAAGAAATCCAAACTCTTTGACTACTTCATTAAAACGATGATTCCAACTCTGAGAGGCTTGCTTCAGTCTATAAATGGACCTTTGAAGCTTGCACACTTTACCAGAGTCCTCGGAACGCACAAACCCTTCAGGTTGTGTCATGTACACATCCTCAAGGAGCTTTCCATTAAGGAAGGCTGTCTTAACATCCATCTGCCATATTTCATAGTCATAATATGCTGCTATGGCAAAGAGAATTCTAATTGATTTGCCCATTGCAACTGGGAAAAAGGTCTCATCATAGTCCACACCATGAGTTTGAGTAAATCCTTTTGCAACCAGTCGTGCCTTGAAGACATTTACATTGCCATCCATGTCAGTTTTCTCCTTAAAAACCCACTTGCACCTGATAGTTTTTACACCTTCAGGCGGGTCGACTAAGGTCCAAACCTTATTGTCGTACATGGATTGCATCTCAGACTTCATGGCATTAAGCCATTTTTCAAAGTTTGGTCCCACAAGAGCTTCTCGATATGTAGTTGACTCATTATGCTCAATGAGCAACATATCACGATTATCAGAAATCAGAAATCCATATCTCTGAGGCTGAAGTCGTGTCCTATTAGATTTTCGTGGACCTTGCGTGACTTGAGGAGTCTCAACAACTTGTTGTGAGTCTTCTCTATTTTTCATCTGCAGTTCTGTGGTGTCTTGTGGCTCTCGAACTTTTTTGAGGTGTACCTTACTCCTACTGGTTCTTTTAAAGATAAATTCTCGTTTGAAAAAGATACTATTTCTGACAACAAACACTTTGTTATCAGCAGGGTTATATACGTAATATCCCTTGGTTTCCTTAGGATATCCCACAAAAGGGCACCTTGAGGATTTGGGCGCTAATTTGTCTAAGGCTTGTTGCTTAACATAGACCTCGCATCCCTAAATCTTGAGGAAAGATAAACTAGGCATCCTCCCAGTCTATATCTCATACGGAGTCTTTTCAATTACCTTAGATGGAACACGATTGAGTGTGAACGCAGCTGTCTCTAGGGCATGGCCCCAAAAGGAGGGCGGAAGATCTGTTCGACTCATCATGGATCGAACCATATCTAATAGTATTCGATTCCTCCATTCAGAAACGCCATTCCATTGTGGTATCCCTGGAGGAGTCAATTGTGAGACTATCCCACAACTCCTGAGATGATCTATGAACTCTTGGCTCAAATATTCACTACCCCGATCAGATCGAAGTGCTTTAATTGTTTTGCTAAGCTAGTTTTGTACTTCATTTTGAAATATCTTGAACTTTTCAAAAGATTCTAATTTATGTGTCATCAGATAGATGTACCCATATCTGCTGAAATCATCTATGAATGTTATGAAGTACGAATAACCTCCTCTGGCATTTGTGTTCATCGGTTCACACATATCTGTATGTATGAGTCCCAATAAATCAGTGGCCCTCTCACTGTGCCCAGTGAAAGGTGACTTTGTCATCTTTCCTAACAAGCAAGACTCGCAAGTGTCATATGATTCAAAATCAAATGAGTTTAGAAATCCATATTGATGGAGTTTGGAAATGTGTTTCTCATTTATGTGGCCCAGACGACAGTGCCAGAGGTATGTGGGATTCAAATCGTTTGGTTTGACCCTTTTGGCGGTTATGTTATAGATATTTCTATGATTGGGTTATTCCAAATTTAATATGTAATGATCAACATGCAAATCACCATGAGCATAGAAAACATCATTACGATAAATAGAACATCTACTATTCCCAGCAATGGAAGTGAAACCTTCCTTATCCAAATAAGAAAGTGAAAAAATGTTACTACTTAAAGTAGGAACATAATAGCAATTGTTCAAAACTAATAAAAGCCCAATGGGCAGAACTAATTCATAAGTGCCTACAGCTAACACAGTAACCCTTGCTCTGTTTCCAACTCGTAGGTCAACCTCGCCCTTTTTTAGCTTCCTACTGTCCTTTAGTCCCTGAACATTTGTACAAATATGAGAACCACACACAGTATCTAATACCCATAAGGTGGAAGTAAAAAGATGAATGTCTATAACATAAATACCTGAAGCAATAGCCCCGCTATCCTTCTTATACTTTTTTAGATCTTCGAGGTAGAGTTTGTAATTCCTCTTCCAATGACCAGGTTCATTGCAGAAGAAGCAGACTCCTTCCTTAGGAGGCTTTGCCTTCTTTGGTGTAGGCTTGGTTTTGGGCTTGCCTGACTCTTTGGTCTTACCTGATGAGCCATGACCCTTCCCCTTGCCTTTGCCTTTCTTTTTCATACCCTTTCCTTTCTGAACCATCAAAACAGCACTAGGCTTCTTCTTAAGACTCAGCTCAGCAGTTTTAAGCATCCCATCCAGTTTAGAAATAGATTTCTCCATGTTGTTCATGTTGTAGTTCATGACAAACTGGTCATAACTTTCTGGGAGTGAGTTTAAGATCAAATCCGTAGCTAACTCTTGGCTCATGGGAAATCCAAGCCTCTCAAGGTGATCAATGTATCCTTTCATCTTTAAGACATGAGTACTGACTGGTGGGCCTTCAGCCATCTTGCAGGAATGTAAGGACTTAGTGGTCTTATACCTCTCTTGCCTTGCCTGTTGTTGGAACATTTCCTTGAGATGCACAATCATCTCATAAGCCTCCATGTGTTACAGATCTCTTTAGACCTCCGGAACCATGGTGGATAGCATCAAGCATCCCACATCGACAGAGTCTTCCTTATGCTTCGTGTAAGCATCTCTCTGAGCTCTAGGAGCATTGGCCGCTGGCTCCTCAGGAATAGGTTGATCTAGGACATGCGCCTTTCTTTCCTGCTTGAGAACAATTCTCAAGTTCCTAAACCAGTCAAGAAAGTTTGTCCCATTAAGTTTGTCCTTCTCAAGGACAAATCACAACGATAATGTAGCAGTATTACTAGTCGTCATCATTCTACAATTAAAAATATGCAATTTAATTAGCAATCTCCCACTAAAATAAAGAACCCTCAATGCAATAGTTAGTGGGCTAAGATCCATATTTGGCTCAAACTTAAGTTCGCTTTGGCAGGACGCTTAAATTAAGTTATTTAGGTAAGTAACACCTTTACCAATTACATCAAATGTAACTCTTAGATGTTCATGGGATTCTATCATCATATGATCTGTCATATTTTTTTTAATCCCATCTAATGCCTTGAGACCCAAAACCATTTTGTTAATCTCAATTAAGTCAAACAATAATAAACATGTGAGAGTAGCACTATTACTCTTGCTTATCTCCCTAAGATAACTTAAGAGCACCCACTTTGGTGGAGTCCACAATTGAGCGATCGAGGTTTTGATAAGTGTTCATATATTGACGGCATTATGACTTAAGATTTCATTTAGAGGGCTTAATTTAACTATCTGGTTTATAAGAATGCATGTTTCTCAGTTTGTATCTCATACAAGTAATATGCATGTTTCTGATATAATCATAAGATGCATAATTTAAACGTCATATAATATAGCTCACCTATCCTAAGTCCCCTCAAGCCAATGAGAGGAGCTCTCTAGTAAGAAAAGTGAAATTACATATAGAAACCTCTTTTAACATTCGAGGAGAGTGAGATGAGAAGAGAGGTACATTAAGAGTATATAGAGGAAGGAACGACACGCAGGTCATATTTAAAAAATTACAACACTTGCAATCTAGAGCCATATTGTTCACCATACCCAAACATTCAAGAATCAATATTCAGATCTAATTGTAGGGCAATTAATGTTTCAAATCTAAAACATCCACAAAATTATGTGTTGCGATTGTGTTGCGCTACAAACAGGTAGCCACGGTGATCCCGCTAGCCGGTTAGCAGGCGGGGTCTGGGGGCAGCGCCCCCAGAAAAAAAAATTGTTTCATAAATAATCATGAATTTGCATTCGGTTTTCTTAAACCCCATCTATGTTAATTGATCAAATCAAAACGCATCACCACCGATTTCAATTCCATTTTAGATTCCTTTTATGTCATACATAACACGAATTCCTTATATGTCATACATAAAACGCATATTATATGAATGGCTACGACTAACACACATCACATTAATCAACAATCAAGCATAACTTAAACGCAAAACGGTATGGCTCTGATACCACTGTAAGGAATTGGAAGACACGCAGTAGAAATTAATTTAAAAATTTTTCCATTCCTTGCCAGGATCTACCGTATGTATTTAAGTCAAGTAGGAAGAAGCATTACCCTCAGTGTTTCTCCGCGGCTCTCCACTGGTGATCTCTTTTTGATCGCAAGAAGATGTCTACAGCTTCTCTCCGCGGCTCGTGCTCTCTTTCTGATTGCAAGAAGTCGACTCCTCAGGTCGGCTTCCTCTATTGGTATCCACACGAAGAGCATTCCAACCACGAACGACGTGCTAGCATCTCCTGTCCCTCTAAGGTTCACTCAAGAATCTGTCATCTTCGTCTCTACTTCAGCAGTTTCTTATCTGCAAACCTTTTATAGATTCCCTTCGGCCTTTTGTGTTATGTGTTGTTCAAAAAACGTAGCTCCTAAAATCAGATATATAGGATGCTCTGCATTTTTCTCAACCGAATTGGATTTTGGAATTAATCTATATTAATTCTAAAATTAATATAATATCATATATTGTATAATTTGATAAGAAACTAATTAAATAAATAATTTTTATATTAAATTTGTCCCACAGATTTAATTTACCTATTTATTTAATTTAAAATAAAGATAAGATGGGACTATATTTGATTTATTCTCATAAATCAAATTTGAGATATCATGTCAATTTAAATTTCAAATTCAAACGTGATAGAGATTTAATTTATCCTTATAAATTAAATCTTGTAAATATCTCTTATATGAGATATTCTATCAATTTGAATTTCAAATTCAAATGTGATAGAGATTTAATTTATCCTTATAAATTAAATCTTGTAAATATCTCTTATATGAGATATCCTATCAATTTGAATTTCAAATTCAAACATGATAGATATTTAATTTATCCTTATAAATTAAATCCTATATATCCCTTATATATAATATATATATACGAATATAAATATAAATAAATATATACATCAACCTTGGATCATTCATTGAATCTGGACACGTCTTAGATTCAATGAATATGGACATCAAAGCTCGTGTTGGGCTATTTTGTGTGCGACCCTGTAGGCCCATATGAAGTTGGCAGTGGGCCATTTGCTATACTGGCCCGCAAGTCACAAGCGGTCTCTAGCAAGACATAACGACTACCCAAATCATATGAGGATCGATAAACGATGTAATCTTTTATACAACCATATCATGTCCCTTCTGTCACACGATATTTTGGTCATGGATGAGGCATGGATAATGTCATCCTCCTATTCCTTACCGTTACTTTCTCGATCCCTGAGTAGTCTGACTATAGAAATGGAACTACCTTTCCATTACAGTATGGCCATACATTTCTCAGACTCACTCATCGAGGGGCCCAGTAATATCTCTCTACGAATGTGAGGGACAAATTCTATCTTGACCATTCACATTCCTCCGCATGAAAAACCACTAAGCCCGAACATAGTCTTTATGATCACTCGGTCAAAAGTGACTTTTGACTAGGTCAAAGCTGAGCGTTTGTCATGTAGGAATCCATGATGATCTCAGGTCAAAGGGCATAGTGACATGGTTTGTATATGAGAGAAGCTTGTGATGTAACCCATGCAGCTCTCTCATAGCGGGTTGGTCCAACACCTTGTACTCTTACATGTGCCTATGACTTTGATTTATATCTCTATACATCTTCAAAGTCATACTGGCCTTATTTCATCTCTGCTCCCACATAGATGACCGACCAGGGACATTTAGGATAAGATCATGAATTATCCAAGGATGGTCATCACAATAAACATGCAAATAATATGATAACACAATTAATAAATTCATAAATCAATAATATTCATAGGACAATGATTGGCCCCTAGGGCACATTTTCCAACATAATGATGGTGACATATGAGGCATTATTTATTACGGAAAGCTTATTGACATCGTTGAGTTAAATTACCAGATTTTCACCATAACTTTCTTCAAGTGCTCCTGGGCAAACACGACAAATTCACGGGGACTTATTGTTGATGATTTAGGCATAACATCAATCAACTTTTCTAGGCTCATTCATACAGATGAATCTGAAGATGATGAGCCATTCATTCTAGCTTATAAGGCAAACCAGGTTTATTATATAGAGAATAAGAAGCATAAAGATTAGAATATGGTGGTTCACTTCTAGTCACGAGATCTTTTTGATATGGGTGATGGTAACATCACCGCTTATAATAGCAAGCCCTTCCAACTGACGAATTTTGAAAACTTTTTCACTCAAGGTAATGACAATTTATCCATTATTAGGTATGTTACACATTCATTCGAGTATTTATTTACAGTTATCATTATTAAATTAATTAAATACTCATTTACTTCAATTTGTAATTTCATTCCATTATAATCTGATTACAAATAAAACCAAAAAACATTGTTATCAAAAAGTCTCTTTTAAGGTAGGGTAATGATGACGATGAATGACTTTTACTGCACTTTGAATGATTAATGTAATTATTTCTTCTTGTACAAAATAATTACAAATAAAAATTAAATATTTTTAAAAAAAATTAAGAAACACATTTTTGAATTGGTTTCCATAACTGCTACAAATTCCATGGGAAGTAAACTAGTATAAAACTCGATAAACAACTGTAAAATGCATAAAACAACTACAAAATAACACCTGACATATATAAATACCTCCCCTCCTCCCATTCTTCATTTGCCGCTATTCTTCTTCCTCTCCTTGTTCGTTGTTCTTCCTTCAACCTTTATCTTGGTTCTTTCTTTACATGGTAAGATCACTTTAATTTATGTTTTATTTTCTTTTTTGTTTGTACATTTATTTTTATTAACTTGTGTATTTATTATTTTCAAGTCATTCTTACACAAATTACTGGATCTATTCAATCAATTCTCTATCATATTTTCTACAATTTCTTCACTTTTCAACTCTCTTCTACACATTTTTTCATCTCCTTCCCACTTTCTATATCTTCAATATTTCTCATAAAATAAAATATATCAAATTAAATTATATACTATTTAATCTATCAAATAAAGTATATTAATATATTTATACATATAATTATACGTATCAATATACGAATTTTTTATTTTTTTTATAAAGGCTGCAACATTTGTATAAGTTTCAACCGTTACAAACTCTCAATGTGGGGAAAAATCAATTTTTTTAATTCTTTTTACAACGTGACCGAAATTTGTAATGGTGCCAATATCATATTTTTCTATTTCCTGCCTAAATTTTTGTTGCCTTTCCTTTTCCCACAAGCATGTGACGATTTTGTAACGATTTAGTAAACCGCTACAAATTTATTCCTTACATTGACATGTACATTTATAGCGGTTTATTTACTTGACTGCTACTAAATTATTAAAAACGTAGCAGTTACATAAACCATTACACAAGTGTTTGTAGCGCACGATTTTATAGTGGTTTAGGTAACCACTGCAAAATGTCATACCAGCGAGCCAAACAGTTAAAAAAGCAACAAACTGACTGTTACAAATCGTATATTTTTTTGAAGTTCCTAGATCGTGTTAGGGGCAATGACTTTGGCGGTAGTTATCTTTGTGAGTGTCTATTGTGGTGATAATGGGCGCAGGTTGGTTATGGGACATGGGTAGGGCTAGCGGGCATAGGTGTTGGGTGTGTGTATATATATACACGTACACACACACAAAAGAAAGTCTTCTCTGGAGACTCGTGAATCCCTTGCATCCAAGGTATGAAACTTCCTTTTCCTCATGAAAATAGAGTTCATTTTTGGAGGAAGATCCCCAAGTTCTAAAGGTTCATATTTTGTTCATTTTATCAACACTTGCCGTTGGCTTCTCTATGTACTCTTCTAGTTTATAATATATTTAGGATCTCAAAACATTCACAAACTGACGATATATAATGCGGTTGGCGAGTGAAATGGGCTTCAATGCATTTTTAGCTATTTGAGTCATTTTCTCTTTTCCCCTTCTGATCAATCACAAGCCTGAGCTCTCCATTACGAATAATTTGTAGGGATATCGATTCATGGCTGATGTAGATGTATGGATTTGATCAAATTGTTTATTTTGGAGTGAAAGATAATATATTATAAAAAATTATATGAAATCATCAAATAATTAAATAATCCCAAAGAAATTGAGATAATAAATTCGATTTGTACAATTACCCAGTTACCCTTATACACAAATGACAAGTTATTAAAAATACAGTGGCAACTTGATATATTATAAATTAAAATTTGGATGTATGCAATGGTAACTTGAAGTGACACAAATTATAACTGGGGGCATGCGATAACAACCCATAGATATTTGTACTATTTCAAGTTATCATCGCTTGCCCAAAGTCTTGTCATATGTTCATAAAGTAACTTGATAATTATACAAATTAAATTTATTTTCCACATAATTCTTTGGGACTATTGAATTATTTAATAATTTTATGAGATTTTTTTATAATAAATTCTCTTTCACGGAATCTTTGAGTAATTCTCCCCTTTTTTTCTTGTTCAATAATATATTTTTACTGTAGACTACAAAAGGCAATCCGGAAGAAACTTTGTTAGATAAAATTAAAGTATTACAATGCTTGAAAATGCTATTACGTGAGAAATACTACTCCTAGCTAGCCTCAAGGAAAACCATATAGCAAAGTCTGTTTTGTCTCCTGCTTTTTATGAACTTATGTGCTTGCTTTCTTTTACAAGTTCTCTATTTCATTGAGATTATCCCCTTTGGTTAATTAATTACATTTGTTCTATCTCTTCCTGTTAAAGTTTGCTACTACGATGCAGTACTTGTCACGAATCTATAGCTATTTTTAAATTCATTCCTTCATCACAATGCATGTGCCTCTCATTTCTCAGTCTATATTACACGTCAAATATTTAATTAGAGAGTTAATATTAATTTTAAATATAAAACATATTTATAATATTTACTAAATTTATCATAAATTATCCCTATTAATATTCTCTCAACAAGAATAAAGTAAAAAAATAATGGAAGAAGTTAATGAAGATTATTAAAGTTTAGGATTAAATTATTTATTAATAAATAACTTAATTAATTTTATTAATTTCCCTCAAATATAACAACCTATAAACCTATTTTTTTGTTATACAAAATTTTAGGTAGGTTCAGCACTGGTCCCCTACCAAGAACAGGGCATAACCTTAGGGCTCAAAGAGTACTACAGGGGATTTACGAAATTGCCTACCAAAGGAGCCCTCACGATGACAGCAAGAATCGAACTCACGTCCTTGTAAAATACGAGCATGTTCCTTACCATTTGTGCCAATTTTTATTGACCTATAAGACTTATTTATTATAGCAACTTATCTCCAAAAATATAGTCCACCAAGCCACTCCAAAAAAAAACTTGCATCGGGCTTTGTTTAAACCAATTTTTATGGGCATGTTTGGATACAATTTTAGAAAAACGCTTATAAAAAAAATAATTTTTAGATAGCTTTTGAAAAAGGGGCTTCTGGATAAAAGTTTATAAAAAAATAGTTTTGAATAAATGAGTATTTGGATAATTATTACTAGAAAGACTTTTGTGATTGATAAATTACCATAAATAATATAAAATAAAAAAATATCATCACTTTAGCATTGTCTTCCACTGTGCAGCATCTCCTCCTTCTCTCTCACATGCATCTGGTCACCTTCTCTCTCTCATCTTCCTCTTCTTCCTCTTCATTTTCGACGACGAACTAGTGACTTCTGCTTCCTCCTCCGGTGACGACCAGAAATGGTGGTGAAGAGTGTGTGCAGAGAGGAGAGAGAGGGAAGAAAAGAGATGAGAGAGGGTATAAGAAAAAGTAAATGTAAAATAATAATTAGTTAGTCTATAAGCTCTTTTACTGTTCCAAAAGTTAGTCTCAATAGCTTATCTAAAACCTTAGTTTTAAATCATGGTTTGGTCCAAAAGCCTTTTTGGACAAATATGATTGTTTTAAAATTTTCCCAAACTAAGGTTTGGGCCAAAAACCCTTTAAAACCCATGATTTTCATGGTTTCCAAACACGCACTATATCAATGAAGCCTAGGGCTCCGTGTTGGCCAATGTATCCCTTTCTAGACACTTTTTGAATTTCAAAATCTCCTCCCTTCAAGCACATTTTTGAATTCCACTCTTCCCCCATGAAAACATCCATTTCAACATCTCAGTAAACCTTTTGCCTATAAACCTGATTGTCATGAAGGCTTCATCTCATTCTTTCTACTCACGATCAAATATCACTTCCTTCTCATCATGGACTCAAGCTCCAAAACAACCCTTGCCAGCCTCCACCCCTATATAACTAACTCCAGAATCACTTTTCTTCTTGGGGTATTAAGGAAGATTATTATTGGTAAATAGTAAAGTCTTTCATTTGTTAAACACCCTTTTCCTTAACGATCTCCTCATCTTAATTTTTTACATTGATCTTTTGTAGGTTCTAAGCGATCCCTAGAAGAAAGCAATTTATGATCAGTATGAAGAAGTGTTCAAAGGGAAGGTGGGGAATGTTTAATCTTGGGGCAGTATTTACTCATTCTGAATAGTTTTTTTAACATCTACCACTTTAATGGTTATATATGTGATGTGTTTTTTTTTTTGCCATCTTCTACTTCAGTCATTACATCTGTGCAAACCAATGAGTTTGTTTCCAGAGGCATATTATGTTATCCAACCTACCCAAATATTGTAACTCCATCTTATAGGAAGTCTATTTTTGAACCTTTTTGACCAGTTCTGATTTATGCTTTCATAAGATTTTTTGTTTTGTTTTGCTTATGGTGATCAGTATAAGCTATAGTATGGTTTTATCGACACACTCCTACAACATCTAAGCCCATATCATTAAAGCTTCCTTCTCCCATATTATTTTTCTGACTCTTACCTTTTAGCTACTCATTATCTGCATTTTTCGGTTAATAATCAGGCACTATTGCAGGTTGTGAATGTCACAAGGTAGATATTAATCAAAGCTGTATTTTCCCCACATTCAGTATGATTTTTTCATCTCACTCCTACAAGATACAATAGTATAGCATTCCTGCTGTCTTGATAGCTATCCTTGACAAAGCCATGATTGAATAAAGGCATCATATTTGAAGTAGGCAGAACCCTTATCTGTACGCTGATGGATTCTGTATAGGGCTTCAATGACTTTTGCGTGGGTAAATAGATCATACTGTGCAACTCTTGCAGTAGATAGGGATATGACAAAATTGCAATTAAATGTAGTTTATTAATAATAGTAAGACAGGACGACATAAGTCTATTTTAAAATGGGACAAAATTCTGCTTTTTGCTCTTGTAATGGAATTGAATTTATAATATGGCATTATGATAATAGATCAACTGGCTTCATCTATACTTTGAACCAATGAATTTCACTTCTAAAATGGAAGAAATGTCCCGCAACCAAAAGGAATATTATCATAATGCCACATAATGCATAACGAAGAACAACGTCTATGCTGTACCTAAAATATTCAAACATAACAGATGAAGACATTAGTTTGACTGCTTCACCATAAGGTTTGTGGAATCTCTCTTACCACCTTCCCAAGCTGAAAGGCATCCATTAACATAATGAAATGCACATTTTCATGTTTCGCACTTGAAAATTTATTTTCGCAGGAACTATTTCTTGGTAGGCAGTAAGTTCCATGCCAAATCCTTATCCTTTTTTATCATGAATAGTTAAAGTGTTTTACTAAAGTACAATATACAAGCTACACACAGAGTGAGGTCATCCCGATGGTTATATAGTCTAATGGTTGCATCCTTCTTGCAGACCTGTGCAACGTCTCCACCATCCTTCTTGCAGAGCATCTGATTCAATATTCACATAATGACAAACCCAGCATTTCAAAATTTCCCTTTACCAGGTCTTAAGTCAATGGTCCAACTAGGAGTTTTTTTTTTGTTTCTGACTTAATATTCTTGAGCCAGAAAATATTAAATTTCATGTTATGATCATATTTTTTGTTATTAATACTACGACTCCAAAACGATTTTCTATCTTGAGATAGTTTATTTTCTTGGTTGCATTTATGTATGCAGGGACCTAGACGCAATTTATTTATTAATTGGAGAGGAATTAGTAAAAGGAACCAAAGGACAAGAATTATTATCTCATAGATGTGATATCTAGAGTTCTAGAATTGTGATTTATGATTGTATTGAGATATATTTCGGTTGTTGTGTATTAAGACTAAAATTTGGATCATTGAATTGCACTTTAATTGATTGGTTGAGTTGATATGACCTATTGTTATTTTGATTCTCTCAATTCAAATGTTTGAATCTCTTAATTGACCAATTAGGTTGCTAATATTGTTGAATAGGAGTGGATAATACCTTTTATAATTTATGATTCATATTAGGAAGAGATGGATTTGATTGATTAGAGTTATTCAAGGTGGCTATATAATTCTAGTTGATTATATTCATTGTTAGCTTAATAAAGGAATGAAACTCTCTTAAAACTTGAAACTAAGAGAGCTTGTGGATTTGGCCATCAAGGATGTTCATTACCATTGCATTTGTCCATTCTCTCTTTCACACTTATAATTTGGAAAAGATACAAATACATAGCTTAGTTTATAGTTATAGATGCTTTATTCACACCCCTAAACTATTAGTTAACTTGTTAATTTGCACTTGATTGTTAAGTAGTGTAATCAGTTCCTTGACAAAATCAACACCAGATTTGTTGCCCTACATGGCATTATAACTTAGTTATTTGTTTAAATTTGCCCCCATGACATGACTCTTTCAAATCCCTTAGTAGGCTAAACTGTATTGTGGACATTTGTCTGAATGTATATTTGAATCAAGTTATATGGAATGCAAACCTATCTTTTACTGCTAGTAAATTGATAAAAGATTTTTAAGTTAAACTGTTGAAAACATGATTTTGGCACATAATAGCAGTGAAGAAGTTGAAAAGTATCACGTTATAGTGGAGCGTTCAAATAGGTGATACTATGATAGAGATAGTGTCAAAAAGGATATTATATATGGGTTACATTTGAGGTTCACAATATCTTAGAATTATACCTTAAACAATGTTTACTAAAGTGGAAAAAAAGTGCATATGCATTTTAGTTTGCAAAAACAATTAAAAAAATAAATAAGATGGCAGTAAATGATAGGAAAATGGCGGTTGTGCAAAAAAGTTATTGATTTTGGCAAAACTTTTTTGTAAGGTATTAATGTATCATGCCTTTCACCTGTTATAGACAAAGAAAGGCAAAGTAATGCATGAGTCACTCAATCCATCAGTAATGTAACTGCTACAATTCAACATTCATAATCATATATGGCTTGTGTGTGTGCGTGTATAGTATGAATGTATAATGTCAATGTAAACATGCTGTTAACATCTGTGCTTTTCATTAGGAAATTGATGTTGCTTTTAAGAGAACATTTAGCTTGAAATGATAATTATGGCCATACATACATTTTGAACTAGACACAATGTGGTGGTGTGCTCCATTCTAATTTGTCTCAAAAGGAGGTAGTTTCCAATCACTTTGAACAAAGTTACATTTATAAAATATGGAGGATAAAAAAGTGAAGAGTATAGTCCCCCATTACTTATTTCTCTTTTCTGTATCACATATTTGGATTATATAGTATGGGAAAAATATATATAATTCATATTGCTTGAAAATAATGTTGTTGGTCCATATGTATCTATTACATTATCTAGTTGAAATATATTTAACTATATATATGTTTAAAAATAAACCAATATCAATGTAAAATCTAAATTTTATAAAATTATGCATTATTAAATTTATAACTCATAAACATCTATTATAATTATCCACTGTTTTAATGCCCCCACTTGGGTTAAGAGCTGGTGTTACTCGGCAATATCTATTGCTATTCAACTCGATAATATCTATTTTAATTCTGTTATTATGTTTCTATACATTTAATTGGATTTTGTACAACTTTTTTTTTAATTTTCTCAACATTTCTCTAGATATTTCTATAGTTGCAATTGTATAATAAATATTAAAAAGATCGTGTAATTAATGTTTAGTATTTAATCTATAAAGAATAAAGATTTTTATGCAATATGGTGACAGATTGATAAACGGACAATTCAAAAATATAATCAAGTTTATTTGATCAGCATAGGCGGGAGGCGGAGCGGAGGCAGAATGGGATGAAGAATCCATGGCATTGCAAGAGGAGGAAGGTGAGGCAGAATATGTGGAGGCCGAAACAGTGGGAGGAGCAGGAGGAGGGTCCGTATCTGTGATCATTCTGCCATTTCAGTGTCAGCTAGAGTACCTTTCCTTTGGATTCTTCGACCTTCCCGTTTTGCTTTGTTCTTCAAACCTCCTCTGGGGTTTTGGTCTCCTCGTTTATTTTGCTATTTTGTCTCCCTTGTCGTTTTTGGCAAAGTGTAATACACTATACTTGTAATTTAATTCTTTTTATTAGGTTAAAATAAGTTTTCCCTTAAAAATTTTCTTATAGAAAGTATCTGAAGATCTTTTGGGATCTATATATTATATTGAAAGGGTTTAAAAAATAGCCAAAATTAATGTAAGAGCTAAAAAATTAATACTAATTATTAATATTTTTAATAATCAGGTGTGACATTACTTTTTTTATATTTTTGAGACAATATTAATATAAGAAAATTTTCCAGATACATATAACTACTAGGCAAAAAAAATTAAACAAAATTGGAGTTTGATTAATTTTTTTCTTGGAGTATCAATTTTTACCCTTTTTCCATAATAAAAAATTATTTTATTCTAGTAATTTAATAAAATTACATTAAAGTAAATTTAATTTTTTTTTAAGTTTTTAGCAATAGAATATTACAATTTAGCATCTAAATCAATGAAAATGCATCTTGGTATATCTAATATAAATATTATATGTGATAAAAATTTAAAAATCTAAATTTGTTATTAGCCCATGTGTGTGAGTGTTGCACAGGGCTAGTCTAGTTATTAAAATATCATACAATATATAACATTAAAATTTAAAAAACATTAAATAATCTATAGTAATAGAAAGTATTGTGAAATTGAATCGGTATTTTTTTAGAAAAACGAAAAGAAGTAAAGAACACAAATTGTGTAAACTCAACATTATTATATGATATTTTTTTGTTAAAATTTAGATATTTAAAAAGGAGGAAAATAACAAAGTACAATAATGAAATCAAATATTTAAAATCGCATGAAACAAATAAGACAAATGGCTATGTAAGATTGAAAAACTTATATAATATAGATATAAGAAACTTGACTTAAGTTTTATCCAATAACAAATTATATTATTAGAAATAAAAATAATTATATTATTATAAATGAAAATAAAAGATAAGGGAGAAGATTTAAATATTTTTTACTTTTTTTTAAAAAAAAAGAAGAGCTAAGATGATAAAAAATAAAGCGAGGCAGAGTTTGACCGTTACAACAATAATATAAAGTTTTAAGGTTTTAAAATCATAAAAAAGTTTGCCACAATATGATGTGGCTTTCCAACATTTATGTAACTAATGATAAATTCTATATTTGTAATGATAAATTATTATTAATCAGTATAAAATATAATTTTTTTAAATTGAATTATCTACAAATATTTTTAAAAAGCTTAATTTTTACTTATTATAATATTTTATTCTTTCAATTCTTTTCCCAAATATTTTGGGTCAAAAAATTCCTTACACGTATTTTATTAGATTTTTTAAAATTTTCTTCTTTCTCAAATTTTTTTTATTGTCCCAATTTTTTTCATATTTCAAAAAGTTATAGACTTTATAAAAATAAGTACTCAATACTTGATAAACTTTAAGTTGTTATTTCTCTTTTGTATTATATTGTATGGGGAAAATATAATAGATTCATATAGCTAGAAAATAATGTGGTTGTCCCCATATGTATATATTACATTATTTAGATGAAATATATTTAATTATATATGTTTAATAATAAACCAATATCAATGTAAAATCTATTTAGATTCTAGACCGTTTTAATGCCCCACTCAGATTACAAGCTGGCTCTACTCAACTCGACAACATCTATTTTAATTATATTATTCTGCTTTTATACATTTAATTGGATTATGTACAATTTTTTTGTTTTAATTTTCTCAACATTTCTCTATATATTTCCATAGTTATGTTTGTATAATAAATATTAAAAAGAGCTTGTAATTCATATTTAGCATTTAATCTATAAGGAATAAAGATTTTTATGTAATATGGTTATAAATTGATTATTTTATATTCCAATTATTTTTACCAATAATCACTTTTAAGATTATATATTTAATTATTATAAATCATTAAGTTTAAGTATAAGTTTAAAATACATTAATTAAATAATTTATATGAGATAAGATATCAATCACAATATATAGGATAATTAACAACTTATCTTTATGAATATCATATTATTTTAATTTATTGGACAATCATATCACTTTAGTTGATTTGAAGAGGTCTATAAATAAGAGATTCTATAATAAAAAAAATATATCATACCTAAATCATAGAGTAAAGCTTGGACTTTGTGCAACGTTTGGTAAGTTTTTTAATCCTATTATTATTAACCTAACTTATTGAGTTCATCTTCTTACCTTACAAACCTAAAAGATTGCATCATAAAATTGTATAAACGAGTAACATATATGTTGAAATATTTAGAAAATTAATAAATTAATCTTTTGTAGGATAAACTGATATTTTCTCCACAATACACATCATAATTTTAAATCTATATTAAAATCATGACATCCATCCAAGAAAATACCGAAGATTATTTTAACATCAATTTTAGAGTTATTCCCATTGAGATTTTGTCTGATATGGAACTTTATGGATATTCACAATCTTTCCTCATGTTTGAGCCTCCTTTCTTTATACTTATGAAGAATTACTACAAGATATTCTAGGATTTCTTCGCAAAAATTTATCTAACTATCTCAATGAGGATGACTTTCAACCATTAACATCTCAAATCGTATTTTATTATCTAGAGATACTCAATGATGATGACTTTAACCATTAGCATCTCAAATCATTTTTATTATCTAGAGATACTCTAACATACTACTTTTGAATCTACCAATCCTCACATAATACCTATGCTTATAGATATATCAATAATCTATGAAGAAAATCAATATATAATTGAGATTGGTGATGAAGATCCTATGTTGACGAAAGCCATAGATCAATCTATGCAACAATTTTGTATAGTTCCAACTTCAAAAAAGGCTATCACATCACTCAAGAAATTAGAATTTTCTAATGAAGAACTAGGGACAAACATGTGTAGCATTTGCTTAAAAACTTTTGAAGAAGATGGTGCAAATGTTTCAGCAATGCCATGTGACCATGAAGGATTTCGGTCGTACCTGGAATCGTTTTCTCGATACACTAGATATCCACACGTAACCGGAGCACTCTGTATGGACTCTGGTTAGTTTTCACGGCAAATGCACTTTGAGGAATAATGAAAACAGAGCGTCAGAAACAGAGAGTTATTGTTCTTCAACCAACATCATTTCTGTCCGTGTATGCACATATATATAACCTGTGGAGAGGGGGGGTTAGATAACTGTATCTAACTCCCTCATTTGAAATTCAAACTTTCCCTCGGTTTTCATGTACACGGCTCTCTGTTTCCCATCGGTTGGGTTTGATCCACCATGGGTGGATCGCCCGTTTCCTTACATCTCCCACTCACATATGGTGGATTAGATATTATGGCTCAAATCTCATTTTCTTCCTTCTTTCATACTAGGTGCTTTGCCGTGACCGCATAGGCATGACGTCTCCTTTCGGGCGTTTATACTAGAAATCCCCTTCACAGAGACCAGCACAAAGCAACCCTTTAGTGCAGCTCGATCAAATAAAGTATAGTGCCTTGAATGTCCTAGATTTTCCCATATACTTTTCTCATGGCTAATCTAATCCCTCCTTGAGTCAGTATATAACTCAGATGGCCTCCACTTATGCATAGTATCCACACTTATGAAATTAACAAAATAATATCACAAGGGACCGGTCAAAGACACTAGCATGGATATGTATATTATGGCAATCTTTCTTTCGCCCATATATCATTTTGATATGAATCAACCGCTTTCCTAGCATAATACCTTTGGTTCATATATAATTTGACCACAGGACATATACCAAAGTAGCAATCGCTGAAACATACCTCCATAATATTGTCAAAGTCAAAGGACATTAATGAAAGGATTATACCTTTCTGAAACTCACACAACAATGAAGCAGGGATTGATTCATTTGCTTTCCATTTGCGGTTCTTTAGCACATGTGGTATGAATCACATGTTACGGTGTTCCTCTTATCCTTAAAGAGTGTACGTCGTTTTGATTCTATCAATCACACCGTACAGACTTAAGTCTAGACACTCACAGTATCTAAACCCAAACTCTTCAATTATATTCACATAATATGACGTCAATTTTGAAGAATTTGTTATCTGGCAACAGGTTTTATGGATGTGGGTATCCATTGTTCGATCCATACCCTTACTCATGGATCTCATCTCGACTCACTACACTTTTAAGCCAAGGCGACACTTATTGTGTTTCTTCTCTACCATATCAGCACTCTTGCTGTTTTACTGGTGAACACATGTCTCATCTTTGAACGCTTCTATAGCATCAAAGGCGGTTGCTCGTGTGAGAGAGCTACCTCTTTCAACCTGTACGACATACTAGACATTGTATACTTTTACCCAGACATATAAGTAATAATAAATGACATGATATCATTAATAAAAACAAAAGTATTACATACAGTCTGTAACTTTACATTTTTAACATGCCAATGGCTTTTACATGTTTCTCAAATATTTCTTTGCCTATTGGCTTGGTTAGGGGATCTGCAACCATACACTTGGTTGAAATGTATTGTACAGTTACAATTTTCTGTGCTATATAATCCCTCACAAAGTTATATTTTATATCAATGTGTTTGGTCTTACTGTGATACTTAGGGTCTTTAGTGTAGGCTATAGCTACAGTATTGTCACAGTGTATCAACACCGGATTGGTACTCTCATTCCCAAATCCTAGGTGCTTGATAAATCTCTTCAGCCAAACAGCCTCTTGCACTGCTGCAGTGCATGCCACAAACTCAGCTTCCATTGAGTGTAAAGCAATGCACGTTTGCTTCTTACTACTCCAACATATGGCGCCGTTATTAAGCAAGAAGGTGTATCCTGAAGTCAATCTTCGTTCTTCTTCATCACCGCCTACATCAGCATCAGAATATCTGATTAGGCGTAGATCGCTTCCTTGATAACACAATGCATAGTCAACTGTGCCCTTTAAGTATCTCAAGATCCTTTTCACTGCTTTCCAGTGTTTCTCACCAGGGTTGGACTAGAATCTGCTAACCAGCCCTACGGCATAACAAATATATGGTCTTGTACACATCATTACATACATCAGGCTACCAACGACACTTGCATATGGAACTCTTTCCATTTGCTTTTTATCTGATTCAATTTTGGGACACATGTTAGAACTCATGGCCACTCCAGTGGCCACAGGGATATCCATGGGTTTGCATTCACTCATATTGAATCGCTCAAGTATCTTATTGATATAATTCTCTTGTGAAAGAGTGAGGATTCTCTTGGAACGATTCCTTTGAATGTTGACTCTAAGTATGTATTCCGCTTCATCGATGTCTTTCATCTCAAAATTTGATGAAAGCCATTCTTTAATAGCTATCACAGAGTCAAGACTATTTCCAGCTAATAGTATATCGTCTACGTATAAGGATAATATCACAAAGTTACCCTTAAACCGCTTAACATAGACACAATGGTCTTCCTCTATCATCTGGAAGTTATATGAGGTAATTGCCTTATGAAACCTCAAGTACCACTGTCTGGATGACTGTTTTAATCCATAGATGGATCTTTTGAGTTTACACTTCTTGTGTTCAAACCCTTTTTCAATGAAACCTATTGGTTGTTCCATATAGATTTCTTCATCCAGATCACCATTCAGGAATGCGGTTTTTACATCCATCTGATGTAACTCTAAGTTTAAATTGTTTACTATTGCCAGAATAAGTCTTATTGAATTGAAACGCACAACAGGTGAAAAAGTATCCTCATAATCTATACCTTCTGTTGTGTATATCCCTTTGCAACCAATCGAGCTTTGAATTTGTCAATTGATCCGTCTACCTTTCTTTTGATTTTAAGAACCCACTTGTTCCCAATGGCTTTACGCCCTTTTGGCAGATCAACCAATTCCCAAACTTGATTTTTCATCATTGAGTCCATTTCCTCTTTCATTGCTTTCTTCCATTCCTCCTTTGCAGGACTTGCTAAGGCCTCATGAACAGTGCGGGGTTCATCATCCCCTTCTGGAGTAACTAAGAGTGCTTCTCCTTCTATTTGGAAGCGTCTCTTTGGAACACTTTCCCTGTTACTCTTTCTGGTAGGAGCAATTTTCTTATCTTTTCTCATTTGTTTCGGTCTTTGTGTTGACCGTTCTTGGCTCCCACTCAGATTGACATGCCTAGACGATTCTGGTTTGTCAATTTGTTCTGCACTATCCTGCTCCTGAGTCTCATAAAGAGATACAGTGCGGTCAACATCTCCCCTACTGGGAAACTCCATCTCAATAAATACAGCATCTCTTGATTCTGTTTCAGTCACTGTTCCATCTTCAATTTCACTTATGAATACATATCCTTTTGAGGGTTCAGAGTACTTTATAAAAATACATTTCTTCCCTCTAGGACCCAGTTTCCCATGTCTATGAGAATTGTCATGGATGTATGCCGCCGAGCCCCAAGGTCTAAGGATGGTTAGATCTGGCTGACGTTTAGTCCATAACTCGTAGGGTGTGGAAGTGACTGATTTTGAGGGCACACGGTTAAGTATGAAAGTTGCCGTTAATAAAGCATCACCCTAATGTGAAATTGGAAGGTTTGTCTGGGCTATCATAGACCTAACCATGTCTAGAAGAGTTCTATTTCTTCTTTCAGCAACCCCATTTTGTTGAGGTGTGCCAGGGATAGTTAGTTTCCTAATAATCCCTTTTTCTTCACAGAGCTGTTTGAATTGATCTGAAAGGTATTCACAACCTCGATCAGTGCGTAATGCCTTGATTCTATTTTCCATTTGATTCTCTACTTCATTCATGTATCGTCTAAAGCACTCTAGTGCCTCAGACTTATATGAAATCAAATAGACATGACCATATCGTGAAAAATCATCAATAAAGGTAACGAAATACCAAGCTCCGTGTCTTGCCCTCATACTCATTGGACCGCAAATGTCGGAATGAATTAATTGCAAGGGGTTTTCAGCTCGTATTCCCTTACCGAATAGTTTCCTGGTAGCCTTACCAGCTAGACAGCTTTCGCATAATGACATATCCATGTTAGGGATCACCCCAACAAGCCTTCTTTAGCCAGTTTAATCATTCTATTTTGATTAATATGTCCTAGTCTAGCATGCCAAATATTCATATCAGGATTATTTGAAGTAATAGCAAAGCAATCATGAACATTAAAATCATTAGCAAGATCCAAAATAAAGAAGCTTTGAAACCGAAAAGTTGAACCATAAAATATTGAGTTGCTACAAATGTCTGCAACTTTATCATGAAAGTTTACATTAAACCCAAAGTCTAGTAAGCAAATTACAGAAATTAAATTCCGTCGGATGTCAGGAGCATGAAGCACATCATGCAGTATCAAGGTTTTTCCACTACGTAAAACTAGTTTGTAAGTGCCAATGCCTCAAACCTTGATCCTTGCATTATTGCCAACGAAAAGCCACTTGCTTTGATATGGCAACCGACGGTATTCCACGAAAGATCCTCGATCTTGACTTACGTGTTCTGTGGAGACTGAGTCAATAATCCAAGAAAAAGAAATAGGTTATGTCAGAAAAACAGTGCTAGAAACAAATGAGACATGTGAATTCACATAATTCACTGTTACCTTTTCGCTCTCAGCCTGTTTAGAACAGTCACGTGCGAAATGTCCCATTTTCTGGCAGGCAAAGCATTTGACCTTTAGGTCTAGCTTTTTCTTGCCTCCTTTCTTTCCCTTCTTCTTGAACTGTTGCTTGCCCTTCTTGGGTGGAGGACCGCCTTTCTTCCCATTTTTGTGAGATTTCTTGCCCTTTTTGGATTCAGGCTTTGATTGGGAAGGACCAGCACCTTCAGTCAAATAGGCTTGTCCAGTGGCTTTATAAGCCTCCAGACGTTCATCCTCTAGCTCCAAATGCTTAGCTACATCACTGAAAGTAATGATATTTTCATTATGGGCCAGATTAACTTTCATGTGCTCCCAACTGGCAGGGAGCGATCTGATGACAGCCTGCACTTGCTGTTCGTCAGATAGATTATGTCCAGCTTCCTTCAGTTCACGGATCATTGTGGACATCTCTCTTAGATGTTGCCTCATAGGATTATTTGGTTTTAGCTTATAGGTATCAAATTTAATAGTCAACCTTCTAAGCTTAGTCGTTGACACTCCTCCAAACTTATCCTTTAAGGCAATCCACATTGCCTGTGCCGTTCTGTGTGTCTCAAACTCACATATTAAGTCATCAGCCATTGCACTCAATAGAGTGATTCTTGCAATGCTATTCTTCTTTTTCCAGGATTGATAAGCTTCCTAGTCTCTCCTGTGCTGGGCCGTATTGCCAGCCTCAGGTTCTACCATGGCCATTGTTAATGGCTCAATAGCATCCTGTTCTTCTAGAATATATTGGACCTTTCGGTGCCAAATATCCCAGTTGTCCCCGTTGAGTTTTTCCCCCTTGTTTAATTCAGCAATAATGTTCTTTGATGCCATTGTTCAATATCGGTTCTGTGACAAACCTTTCCCACATTAATTTATTGAACCATAGAACATTTAAGTGAATTTACATATATATAACACATGTAAAGTATACAATGTCATGTACTTTTATTAATTTTTGATCGGAAAATAATAATATCACTAGACCCATGATCAGGAGAATACATTTGTACCTCCCATCACACAAGCACTACCAACGCCATCATTCTCTATCAAAATTAATATAAGTACTTTTCTTATGAAATATTGTTTTTCAGAATACTCATCATCTAAAAAAAAACTCCCACTTATAAAAAAATATACATGAATCATAACATATAAAGAATTAAAATGAAGCATGTTTCTCTTGCATACAAGGCATGTAATAATAATAAATCTTTACAAAGAAAGAGTATAAAAGCATGTCTTTAACAAAGTAAAGCAATGGAAATTAAAGTACAAACATACATTATTTAATATGAGTTTTACAATATTCTAACATTGCTTTTTTTAGCTTCTTAAGCTCACGAGGTGGCTTTTTAAGGTTAGATACAAATTCTATTCTTGTAAGCCAATTTTTCTTTCTGATGCGTCCTGCATTAGGCTTTCCTCTTACTCTTGTGGCTCTTATAAATTCCATTATGACTTTCAAATAGAATTCAGTATGCTTCTTATCTGTCATGCCTTCAATGTATTTTCCAATGAAGCCATTAATGCCTTTCATGTTTGTTAACATAGCTGCATCTCTTTCAGCTATGTTCATGGCCAAAATAGGGGTAAGAGATTGATTCACTTCTTCTCCATCCTCAACTTGAGGTTCACCGTTAAGAGTAGGCACCATCTTGGAGTTTAAATCTGAAGACACCATTAAAGGCTGTAGAGGAAGTGGTTCGATGGGAAGTAATATTTCCGAGCACGGTCCAGAATCATCTCTTTCTTCTGGTTCCTCTTGTGGAACTTCCTCCATCAATTCCTCTGGGTCTTCTTCAGAAAGGTTATCAAGATCTTGCTCTGGGTCCTCCTCAGGTTCCCCCTCTGGATCCTCTTGAAGGTTTTCCTCTAGGTTATTGAACGCATCAAAAAATGAGATATCATTTTTTAAAGTATATCCCAGAGATTCAGTGCTAGATGAAGTCATTTTCACCTAAATAATAACACATATTAATTATCATAATTTTCTGGAATTTTTAAACACAAAAAAATGCCAGAAAATACACTGAATATTCATAAATAGGTCCAGAATTGCCTTCCAATTTAGGCAAATTATATGTCAAAATAAAGATCTTGATTTTAGGGATTTTTAGGAATAAACCGCACCTCAATCGGAGGTCCCACGCTCCCTCACGTGCCCCAAGAAGGAAAAATTCAGAAAAAATAAAAAAAAACTGAACGAAGCCCACTCTCGGCTCTGGCGCGTGTACTGCACGCGCCATTCTGGTGTTGGCACGTGTCACTGTCACGTGTCGCCACCAGAATTTCCCCAAAATAATATTTTTTTAATTAAAAAACGATTTTTTTTCTTTTTTTTTCTGGGCCTCTTGAAGCCCAAACTTCTGTTTTTTTTTTATGACTGGGCTGGACGCAGCCCAGTCCGCCGTGAACAGTGCCGCGGGATTTCTTTTTTCTTTTTTTTTGGAAAAAAAACAAAACGGTGTCATTTTGGGGGATGAACAGTGTCATCCCCTACCTCCAGCCGGGTCTGCACAGACCCGACTGGAAAACGGGTCGGGTTCGACGACCCGACTCATTTTTCATCCATAACTTCTCCGTCCGACGTCTGATTTTGACATTCTTGGAGTCGTTTTCCATCGTTTTTTCATGCTCTACACAATGGGATCATTTTCAAGTCCTAAATCCTCTGTTTTCTAATGACCCAATTTGAAAAACGAAAATTTTCATTTCGATTTACGTTGGAAATGCTTCTCTTTATCATTTAAATGCATGTTCTATTGATATTATCACTAAACAAACACTTTAAGATACATATATGCAACAGAACAGTGTATAACCAGGAAAAAATGAAAATACAGAGAAGCATGCGGAAGCGAATAACTATGCTCTGATGCCACTGAAGGATTTCGGGCGTACCTGGAATCGTTTTCTCGATACACTAGATACCCACATGTAACCGGAGCACTCTGTATGGACTCTGGTTAGTTTTCACGGCAAATGCACTTTGAGGAATAATGAAAACAGAGCATCAAAAACAGAGAATTATTGTTCTTCAACCAACATCATTTCTGTCCGTGTATGCACATATATATAACCTGTGGGGAGGGGCTTAGATAACCGTATCTAACTCCCTCATTTGAAATTCAAACTTTCCCTCAGTTCTCATGTACACGGCTCTCTGTTTCCCATCGGTTGGGTTTGATCCACCATGGGTGAATCGCCCGTTTCCTTACAGACCACTTTTATCACCATAATTGTATTGTAACGTGACTCAAAACAAATCATACATGCCTATTGTGTCACTTTGAAATGTCTATAGAAGAATTTGATGTATTGTACATTTCCTTGTTATCAAATTCCATTCATTCAGATATTCATTGATGCAATTTTCTTTTTTTTGGATAATTATGATTTTCCACGTCTAAAGTCAATATTATGTTTTATAGCTTGAAGACTTCAGAAAAAAACTAAAAAGCTTAATATTTAGATCAATTAAATAATGAATAATATCACATTTGAATTAAAGAAATAATCCATGAGGATTTAATTTAATTTTTTAAGATTGATAAATTATTAATCATTAATTAATTGAAAACTCTATAGATTTAGAAATGCGATAAAATAATTTTGCTAAGGGCTTTTTACTCCGACGGATTTAGAGGAAAGTTTAGGCAAAATTTTTTTTGAATTAAATTTAAAAAATTTAGAAAATTGCAGTTAGAAGTGTTTAATTAACTATTTTTACTTTTTATCTTATATTTCTTTTTTATTAAAATTTTATAATTACAGTTCTCTAATTTTTTAAAATTCAACTTAAATTTTTTTTTCTCCTCTTCCCTCCAAATGCCTTACACCGACTAGCCTCTAAAGTATTGTTTGAAATATCTATAAAATAATTTTATGTATTATGCATTTTCTTATTATGAAATTCCATTCATTCATATATTCATTGTTGCAATGTTTGTTTTGGGTAATTATGCTTTTCCATGTCTAAAGTCAATATTGTGTTTTACAGCTTGAAGACTTGTGTAAAACAACTAAAAAGCTTAATATTTAGCCCAATTAAATAATAGCTAATATCACGTTTGAATTAAAGAAAATATCCTCCAGGATTTAATTTAACTTTTTAAGATCAATAAATTATTAATCATTAATTAATTGAAGATTCTATAGACTTAGAAAGTCGAGAAAATAATTATGCTAAGGGCTTTTTACTCCAATGGATTTGGAGGAAAGTTTAGGAAAAACATTTTCTGAATTAAATTTAAAAAAATTAGAAAAATGGAGTTAGAAGTTTTTAATTAAATTTTCTGTTTTTTATATTATGTTTTCCTTTTATTAAAATTTTATAGTTACAGTTCTCTAACTTTTTAAAATTAAACTCAAATTTTTTTTTATCCTCTTACCTCCAAATGCCTTACATTGACTAGCCTATAAATTATTGTTTGTTTGGGTTGTTTTTGGATGGGAGGGGTGTGCGCGTTTACCATCCTCCCTTTTTCTTTAATTTAATTAAGAATATTTCTAAACCAATTCAGATAATATCTATCAAAGTTTAGAATATAGATGATTTTCACTTCTTATAATAAATACGCTTCTGAAGTTTTGAATTTGTGTTTTTCCTTATATATAAGTGATGCCGCTTATCATATAAATCCAATAAATTGTTGATCACCCTCTTATTTCTCAAATTAGTGTTTTCCAAAAGGTGGTGACCTTTCAATTACCTTGCATTACAAAATTATTGATTTTAATAACAATTATTACAATATCATACAATAATTTGGAAAATATTAAAGTAAAATGAAATTGAAACTGGAATTTTTAAGAAAAGGGAAAAGAAGTAAAGACAAATTGTGTAGACTCAACACTATTTTATGATATTTTTCATTAAAATTTTATTAGATATTAAAAGAAAGGAGGAAAATAATAAATTACAATATTTAGAACATGTCCCTTGTATTTATTATGCTACATTTCCCAATCACATATAGTCACGTGTCTTATTTTTAAAATAGGAAAAAAGACAAAAAAAGTCTATTTGAATTTCAAAAGGATAAATTGGGCTTCTGAATATTCAAAAGGATAGATTGGGTAGGAGGCTCAATCTGTCATTTGTAAATTTATGTGCAAAGACCATATTACCCTTCACTTTCCCAATATTGTGACAATACGATTTACAACTTGACCAATGGTATTTACAACTCTGACAATGATATTTGTAATCTTGACAATAGTATTTTTAAATCGTATTGTTAAAGAAGCTACAGTATCATCTACAGTATTTCTCCCAATTGCCAAAATTAGATTTCTTCCAGTTGCAAATACCATTGTCAGAGTTGTAAATACCATTGACGAAGTTGTAAATCGTATTGTCAAAGAAGCTACAGTGTTTCTCCCAGTTGCAAATACCATTGTCAGAGTTGTAAATACCATTGGCAAAGTTGTAAATCGTATTGTCAAAGAAGCTACAATATCAGCTACAGTGTTTCTCCCAATTGCCAAAATTGGATTTCTCACACTTGTAAATACTATTGGCAAAGTTGTAAATTGTATTGTCAAATAAGCTACAGTGTCTCTCCTAATTGTCAAAATTTTATTTCTCACAGTTGCAAATACCATTGTTAGAGTTGTAAATACCATTGGCCAAATTTAAATCGTATTGTCAAATAAGTTACAGTGTTTCTCTCAATTGCCAAAATTTAATTTCTCACAGTTGCAAATACCATTGTCAGAGTTGTAAATACCATTGGCCAAGTTGTAAATCGTATTGTCAAATAAGCTACAGTGTTTCTCCCAATTGCCAAAATTTGATTTCTCACAGTTGCAAATACCATTGTCAGAGTTGTAAATACCATTGGCCAAGTTGTAAATCGTATTGTCAAAATATTGGGAAAGTGAAGGGTAATATGGTCTTTGCACACAAATTTGCAAATGACAGATTGGACATCCTGCCCAATATGTCCTTTTGAATATTCAGAAGCCCAATTTATCCTTTTGAAATTCAAATGGGCTTTTTTTTGTCTTTCTCCCTTTAAAATATAATAATTTAATTATGAACCCACATGAAACAAACAAGACAAATGATCACATTTAATTAGAGAATTTGACATAAGGGATATAATGAATCTGATTTAAGTTTTATCTAATAATAGTTTTTTTTTCAGATTATCCAATAATAAATCAGATTATTAGAAATGAGAATAAGATGATGAAAATTGATAAAGAAGGTTGAAAGATAAATTAAAAAAAGAGGAGTTCAGATGCTAAGAGATAAAGTGAAATAGTATTTGATAGTTATAAAGGGATGTTGCGAAGTTTTAAAATTATAGAAAAATTTACAAAAAATTTGATGTGGCTTTCTAACATTATAATATTCTATAAAATGATCGGCTCATTGCCGTTAAATAATAATTTTTTTATTTAATCACAACTTTTTTGTATAAGTATAATTTATTATTAATCCTATAAGATATAATTTTTTAGTAAATTTAATTATCTAAAAATCATGAGTATTATCATCCTTTTCAACCTTTACTTATTATATTTTTTATTCTTTGAATTATGTTCACATATTTTATTAGGTTTTGTCAAATTTTCTGTTTCCTCAACAATTTTGTTTTTATCGTCTCAATTTTTTTCATATTTCAAAAAGTTATAAAAATGATTATATAAAATTTTAAGTTGTTCTCTCTCTTATTCTTGTGTATTATAGTATGGAGAAAATATAACATATTCATATATTTATTATTAAAAATATTATTGTTGGGCCCATATTTATCTATTACAATATCTAGATGAAATATATTTATATAATTATATATATATTTAATAATAAACCAATATCTTTTTTCAAAAAACACAATGAACCAATATCATGTCAATGTAAAATTTAAAGTTTATAAAATTCTGCATCATTAAATATATAACTCACAAACTTCTATTTTTAATTGTTTTATTCTGTTTCTATACATTTAATTAGATTTTGTACAACTTTTTTTCTTAACATTTCTTTAGATATTTCCATAGTTGTGATTGTATAATAAATATTAGAAAGATCATGTAATTCATGTTTAGTATTTTATCTATAAGGAACAAAGATTTTTATGCAATATGGTTACATATTTATTATTTTATATTCCAATTATTTTTACCAATAATCACTTTTAAGATTATATATTTAATTAATTTAAATAGTAATAAAAGCCCATTTGAATTTTAAAATGATAATTTGGGTATATGAATATCTAAAATGACATATTGGGTAGGAAACATAATCTGTCTTTTGCAAATTTATATGAAAATATCAAATTACCTCTAAACTAAATGAAGAATAATATATCAAACTAAGTAATTAGGTCATTTGCTACTTAATACTCTGTGGAAAAAAGTTAGGCACAATTAGTTAGATTATTTATTATTTATCTAATGTGATTTATAACTTTTGTAATGATTTTAATAACTTCAACTAAGACATTTAATACTCTAAGAAAAGTTACATGAAATGAGTTGGGTCATTTACTACTCATATAATAGGATTTACAACTTTAGTAATAATTTCAACAACTTCAACTAAGATATTTAATACTATGAAAAATGTTACTTGCAATGAGTTGGCCATTTACTACTCCTCTAAAAGGATTTACAACTTCAGCAACAATTTTAATAACTTGAGCTAATAAATTTAGAACTTTGTAACAAGTAATTGATATTGCTTTCGTCTTTATAACTCCTATAATGACATTTACAATTTTGGTAATAATTTTGACAACTTGAGTTAAAACATATGCAAATCCATAGAAAAACTTTTAACCTTGATTACATAAAACATTTACTACTTTGCATCCTAAAGTCCGTGTTGTGGCCATCTTGTAAAGTGTTGAATAATGATTGTTAGGGGAATAAGATTGTGATGAATACTTTATTTGTAAACCTAATTAGATGAGTTTCAAACCCCATTGCATTAGTTGCAAACCTCATTAGACAAGTTGTAAATCCTATTATAAAAGTTGTAAACCCTATTGAAGGACTTGCAAACCTCATTAAACGAGTTGCAAATCCTATTGTAGAAGTTGCAAATCATATTGCTGGAGTTGCAACCTCATTACACAAGTTGTAAACCCCACTACGGAAGTTGCAAACCCTATTGCATGAGTTACAAACCTCATTAGCCTAGTTGCAAACCTTATCACATTAGTTGTAAAACCCATTTGATGAGTTGTAAACCCCATTGCATTGTTGCAAACCTCATTAGATGAGTTGTAAATCCTATTATGGAAGATATAAATCCCATTGGAGGACTTATAAACTTCATCAGACGAGTTGTAAACCCTATTGTGGAAGTTACAAACACTATTACAAGAGTTATAAACCTCATTAGACGAATACATTAGTTGCAAACCTGATTATAATAGTTGCAAATCCCAGTGCATTAGTTGTAAACCTCATTAGACGAGTTACAAATCCTATTGTGGAAATTGCAAACCCTATTAGATGCATTACAAACCCCATTACAATACTTGCAAACCTCATTAGACAAATTGCCAATGCCATTGTTGAAGTTGTAAACCCGAAGACAATATGTTGCAATTCCATTATTGTAAATGTGAAAGGGAAAATATGTACAGAGTCATTACAAAGTTTAACAAACAAAAATGGAGAAATATAGTGGGAAGAGTTATAGGATAAGATATCTTTAGTAATTGACAAGTGACATTTTCAAAGCTATACAGTAGAAAAGTAGAGAAAGATAATAATAACTGAAAGACTAAATACATACACTTTTCCTGTTTCGAATGTTTTTACGTTGGTTGTTAAGCATACAAGGAAGAGGAAAATGCTAACATCCCTATAGAAATTCACACACTTATCTTCTACTATAATTTCTAGCGACATTGAGAAAAATTGGAAGCCCTTTTCAACCCAAAATTTTCAATTTAAGGTCTTACCATTGACACCATTCTTCTATTCTTTCAATTCAATTGCAAGAAAATAAGTGGCATGCAAATTAAAACACATAACTGATACACTTAGAGGGCGAGGTGTTAAGTCTTATCTCAGTCTAACCCAAGTATCCAACACAGAAGCTGGCTAGTATAATGGTGCATATTTTTAGGCTCATAAAGGAACAACCAGTAGAGTAGGAAAGGTAGTGAAAACCGAAATGAAGTTTGAATTGGAATGAAGTAATCATCTTATAAGCTTGAATAATTTATCTATGTGCAATGTCATACCTCAAATTTGTTGCTTACCTTAGTATAGAAAATAAAGATTAAACTTTTTCCTGACTACTCAAATTCTTGGGGGATCTAACTTTATCAAATAAAAAGTTCCTGATATAGGCAAGGACAACAACCACCACACTGATATCTAATAGGTTTGTATCCTTGGCTACAAGGTTTTGGAAATAGTTCAAAAAGCATGCCGCTAAAACCTATGCTAGTTTTTATTATTTAATGCATCTTATGCATGCAATCATGTATAAATGTTCTAGCATAGTGCAGAGGTACCATCTAAATACTCCTAGAGAAAAGTAAAAGTATAAGATATTAATCTCCACGAACGGCATATCATAATCATAGAACGCTTAATACAACCTCCAATAGAACAATTACGAGTCCCACCGGCCGAAAATTCATAAATTCCCAAACTATAGATACACATAAACTCTAGAATTTCTTATATGGGATTCGTCATATCAGACTACTTATCTTTGGTAGAGACCCTGTACTTCTCTTCCTTCCTAGTAATCTCTTCTTCTTTCTTTTGATCAAACTTCTTGCCCATCTTCGCCTACTGGTAATAAAGCACAATCAGGTAATGATTGGCTACGTTAAAGACGGAAAGGTAATCGACAGTGGTTTTGGCATCATATATGTCCTCATAGACGAAGCAGGCGATGCCACGTGTGTCCTCGTTGGTGTTGATGCAAATCTATCGAATCTCTTGTACTTGCCAAAGATATCGTACATCTCCTCACTGGTTATATTGAAGGGTAGGTTGTGAACATAGAGAACATGGTTCACCTGTGGTGGTATCCGAGTCTTACCCTTGTGGAGGCTGCTCGTCGCCATGCTTTTCGACCATATTTGGTAGCTCTACATCTAGGTGGTTCCGATAGAGAAAAGATTAAAGGAAGAACGGTTTCTTCTTCACATTCATGGCATAGTATACTTTTCATTTAGTTTGAGGTAATTTGGTATTTTTATCTAAATTTGCAAATGAAAGATTGGGTATTCTGCCCAATCTGTCTTTTTAAATATTCAAATGCTCAAATTGTCATTTCTAAATTTGCATGGGCTTTTCTTATATTTTCCCCTTAATTTTAATTAAAAGTTTAAAATATGTTAGTCAAATAATTTATATGAGATAAGATATCAATTTTAATATATGGGATAATTCTCAACTCATCTTTATGAATATCATATTACTTTAGTTTTTTGCCCAACCATATCACTTTGTATAATGTTGGGTAAGTTTCTTAATTTTAAGCAGATTAACACAACTCAATATGTTTATCTTTCTACCTTGTAAATCTAAAAGATTTCATGTAATATTTCATACTAGTTTTAAATATTTTTTTAATTATTTTTCATAATATGCCTTGATAAAATCGAATAACATATATGTTGATACTTACAAAATTGATAAAATATGTATGCATCATGTGATTTTTATTTGTAAATGTGATTAGATCAAAGGCCGGCTATATTCAACGTTTAATAAAAAACAATTCATACTTACTTAATTAGTTATATTATAATTTAGGCTAAAAGATTTATTATTTCTTCAATTACATACATATTGTTTGTGTGAATTAGATGATCAAATATATTCCTTAATTATCTAATTTAATTGTTTATATTATTGATTTTTTCGTTACTATGTATAAATTTATCTTACATATTAATATTTTCCTCACACCAAATATGCTAATTTTAGGTTAAAATTGAAATCATGATATCCATTCAAGAAGGTATTGAAATTTAAATTTAACCTCTCAAACTTTTTAATGTTTGAATTTAAAGCTCTACCGTCAGTATACTATTAAGATACTAAAAAAACTTGACATGTTAGATTAATAATTTTATGATAATTATCTATTTTTACATAATGATTAAAATGTTATTTTATCATTAGAAAAAAACGTCTCTTTGTCTCTTTATGGTGGCTATCTCAAAATGTTCCTTATTCCGCAGATCATTAGATTCTTCACGGATGGTCTCCAGAGTAGCCATAGTTTTGCTTATTGGTCTTCCAGGCATGGTTTAGATTGGCGGTTCCTAGACTTAGCTTGCAACGGGTGTTTTAGGATTGTTAAATATTTGTATTCGTTTCTTTTGGTCGTAAGCATTAAATCATATATTTTTATAATCGTTATAAGTATATCAAGATATTTTAGCGCTTACATGGAATAATATCCGATATCTAATTATGCTAAGATTGGTGGTTTGCTTTTCTCAATATCTAGATTCATACCATGTTAGCCTAGCATCCATCTGTGGACTGGTGGCCCCTACTCAAATGTGGCCCAACATACATATGTAGGGAGGTTAATTAGAATCCAAGGCACTCAAAGTTGTTGGTTGTTCATGCTTTTGCAGCGAAGTGAGGTTGGATGATGATTTTCTTGAATGATAGAGGCAAATGGACTTGTAATGAAATGACAATGCACTACAGGATGAGGATGTGGGGGTATATATGCCAATCGAGGAGGAACACCTTTTGGAGCGTGCAGATTGTGTTGGAATGAGAAATTTGGAGCCCAATGAGAAATTGTGTTACAATTTAGCACGTCGTGAATAGGTATAGGAAAACAAAGAGAATATCTAAAGATATTATTGTGGAGAATATTTTGATTAATAATTTATATAAATATTTAATTAGTTCTTTATATAATTATCTAACTGAATTAAATTTGAGTATTATTTGATCCAATTGGGAATAATTCTCCTATAAATATTTTACGTTTTCTCATGTACTCGAACTCAAAATATCATCTTTGAACACTAAGCTCCTTCTATTAAAATAACTATTTGTCAGTTATTCAAAAATTTAAATGTTGATATAACACAACGATATTATGCAATCATATAGCCTAATTTACCTTATTTAATAGAATAAGACTTGTTATAGTAAATACCAATAACTTTTGCTTTTATAAAAATAAATTATTCATAAATAATAAATTTCTTTGATTTCTAATAAAAATAAATAGCAATTTACACTAATAACTCCTCCGATTCTCAATATATGGCATATTTAACTAATTTAATTAGATTAAAGAAGTTAGTTAAATTAGTTAATATAGTATTTTTTAAACACCTTGATCATTTTTTAACTTTCACCCTTCATTCCTTAGTTGATTATTGTTGAGGGAATATCAAGTTGGATAATTTGGGAAAAAATTTATCAATATAAGAAATATATTTTATATTTAAAACTAAGATTAACTTCTCAATTATGTCATATATTAAGGACCAGAAAGTATAATTTATGGATGACTTATTTCTCGTAGAGTCATCCATTATATTAGATAAAAAATTTCCATTATAATTTATGGATTGAAATGATCAAAATATTGTACAATTAAGTTATAATTTTACAACATATTTTAAATAACAATTAATATTATCAAAAATATTGTGCAGTCACATTATCAAAATATCATACAATACAGTACCACGTTTTAATTTGGAAGATATTAAATAATATACACTAGAAATTATAATGAAATTGGAATTGGAATTTTTTAGACAAAATGAAAAGAAATAAAGAATGCGCATTGTGTAGACTCAACACCAGTTTATGATTGTTTTTCATTAAAATTGTGTTATTTATTAAAAAAATATTTTTATACAATATGGTTACGTATTGATTATTTTATATTTCAATTATTTTTACCAATAATCTCTTTTAAGATTATATATTTAATTAATTTAAATCATTAATTTTAAGTAAAAGTTTCAAATACGTTAGTCAAATAATTTAGATGAGATAAGATGTCAATTCCAATATATGGGATAATTTTTATCTCATCTTTATTTTTATTTTTTGGACCAATCATATCACCTTGAGAGGTCTATAAATAAGAGGTTATATCAAAGATAAGTCACGTAATTCCTAAATCACAGAGGAAGACTTGGACTTTGTGCAACATTTGGTAAGTTTATTAATCATATTCTTATTAACACAACTTATTGAGTTCATCTTCTTACCTTATAAACTTAAAAGATTTCATCGTAATATTTTAGACTATTTTCTCTTATATAAATTTTAAATATTTTTAATTATTTTTCATAATATACCTTGATAAAGGGACAATTCAAAAATATGATCAAGTTTATTTGAAAACAAAAGAATTATACCAAGTCAGGTTAGCGTAGAGTAAGTAGTAGAGATTTTGTTACTTATCCGAACCATATGTCCTTAATATCCATTATTGAATCAATCGCATGTATGTTAAGATATTTTAAAAAATAATAAAATATACATCATGTACTTTTTATTTGCATATATGCTAGAGTTAATGGAGTCTATATTCAATGTTTAATAAAATTTACAAAATTAATGAATTATGCATCATATAATTTTTATCTGCAAATGTGCTAGATCCAAGGCAGCCATTCAAGGTGTAATAACAAAACAAATTCATACTCACTTGAGTGAATTCAAGATAAAAGATTTATCATCTTTTTTTCAATTTACATAAGTAATTTTTATGAATTTGATGGTTATATATTCTATTCCTTAATTATCTAATTTTTTGTTCATATTAATGAATTATTCATTCCTATGTATAAATTCATTGTTTGCAGGATAAACTAATATTTTCCCCACAACAAGCATCCTAATTTCACATATATATTGAAATCATGACATCAATTCATGAAAACACTGAAGATTATTTTAACATCAATTTTATAGTTATTCCCATTGTAATTTTGTCTTATATGGAACTTCATGGATATCCAAGATCTTTTCTCGTGTTTGAGCCTCATTTCTTTATACATTATCCAACTATCTCAATGAGGATGACTTTCAACCATTGGCATCCCAAATCGTATCTTATTATGGAGAGACACTCTAACATACTAATTTTGAATATACCAACCCTCGCTTAATACCTATGCTTATAGATCTACTAATAATCTATGAAGAAAATTAGAATATAATTGAGATTGATTATAAGGATCCTGTGTTGACAGAAGCAGTAGATCAATCTATGGAACAATTTTCTATAGTTCCAACTTTAGAGAAGGCTATGGCATCACTCAAGAAATTGGAATTTTCTAATGAAGGGCAAACATGTGTAGCATTTGCTTAGAAAATTTTGAAAAGGATAGTGCAGATATTTCAACAATGCCATATGAACACTTTATCACCATAACTGTATTGTAACATGGCTCAAAACAAATCATACATGTCCGTTGTGTCACTTTGAAATGTCTACAGAATAATTTTATCTATTATACATATTAAATTGTACTGTTAATATTCTTATTATAAATTGGTAGGAGGGGATGAGGGGGTGCCCTGTGGCCAAGAAGATGAGTGGCCTCGTCTTTGAAGGTGGTAAACAGGGGCAAATGGTAGAAGTCGTAGGTATGATTTTTTTTTAAAAATTGTACATTACAATTTATAATTTGAATCCTATATGAGTTTGAATAATATAATTATTTTTAAATTTCACTTTATAGATGAGCAGGGGATCATGTTAACTAGTAGGATGACAGCTATAGACGTCTTGATGATGACGAGGGGATATGTGATTATGCTAGTTAACCATAAGGACTAGCCGATCCAACAAGAGGGCTAGATGTACAACAAGTATCTGTGGTTGCTAGCGAAGGAGTGGACCCATTTCCCCATCAACAGGAAGGATCAGGGTGTACCGATCAAGGACAGAGTGTGGGAACTAATAAAGGTAATTAATTTTAATCCTAAATTAGTTATTTGAATGAATAAATATTTTCTTTAAAATTAACATTTAATTTACTTAATTGCATACTAAGTTTGTGGTAGCAGAGCGTGCGAAGGGGAATACCATGAAGAAGCTAGCGAAGGACTAGAGGAATGTGAGGCTGGTGGTCTTCTTTCATTAGGCGCGTGGTGACGGGACGGGATGTAAGGCGTGTCATATCCTAATTTTTTCCTATTCGTATAGTACTGATAGTGGAAAGAGGTTTGGAAAGGATTATGACGAAGTTCAGAAGAAATAATAAAGGTTAGATGATCCTTTCAGGAAGAGAAGGGCTAAAATGAAAAGTAGAAAAGGTTAAAGGCTAAAAGATAAAGTAGAAACAAAAGTTGGGCTAAAAGTGGTAATTTTCAAAAGTTAAGGGACTTAAATGTAATTAAGTAAAAAGTTCAAGGGCAAAATTGTAATTATAGAAAGATCAGCCCGGAAAGGGTTAGAACAGCCTGGAAGCTTTTCAGTCCCATATTCCATCAGTAAATAGAGGAAGTTATGCTGGTTAATCTGACATGATACAGAAATTTTATTAGGGCTCTAGACAACAGAAAATTATCTCATAGTGTAAAAGTTATCTAATTTTTTATCAGATTCCATGGACATCAGATATAAGTGAGGGAATTATAGGAAAGTGTGCCCTACAGTGTCAGATGTTATAAATTTGACAGAACCCTGGAAGAAGTTCTGTATAAAAAGTTATTCACATATTAGTGAATTTTGATGGGAGTTTGATAACACCCATGATCCGATAATAGAATTTATCGGTATGTAAGCTTGGATAGAATGAGATCAGATAACCTCATATATAGGACCATGATGACGCCAAGAAGGGCCCAAAACCCAGGGTACCAGTCCATCAGTAGAAGGGGCCAGTGTCGATAAAAAGTACGAAATTACAAAAATGCCCCTAGATGCCCAGATTGTACTAGTGATGGATGGAGGGCATTTTGATCATTCTGGATAGGCCAAACACGTGGCCTATAGTATAAATATGATTATTTAGAGTCAGTATATGCTCTGAGGTAGGGCAAAGAGGGGTGAAATGACGATTATGCCCTTAGGGTCAATATAGTGTAAGAAAAGACACCAAGGGTATTTTGGTCATTTCTCAAGGAATGGATGGCAGATAAATATTTAGTATATCAATTTCAATGATATGAGAATCCTAGACATTGATTTTCAGGACATAATACATATCCTAGTATATTATAAAAAATTTGGAACAAAAAACAGTCTGGTTGTTGTGAAACTACTCCGATTGGTACCGGATTAGACTGGAATTTTTCTAGAAGCTTCCTTACACTATGAGAATGTCACCTAACCCCTTGAGGTGTCCCATGAGCTGTCCCACATGATATCATAATTATTCTTTTATGAAAAAGTAAAATCCAAGATTAAATGTGAGCCTTTAGATCAAATAGTAACCAAATCAATCTTGGCCATTGATTTTTCTTGCATTTTGGTATCAGAGCAAGTTATGAGATGGTTAAGATTCTTCACCATGATCGGGGGTTCTCATTGCATGAGAGTGGGATAAAGCATTGGCTCTTACCCCGACATGGCCAACCGGCTTCGCCTCCGGGAGGTTGCATTGCAGTAGAGAGGCTGGAGCGTAAAACTTACGTCTGAGGTACCTTATGTAGTTCCAAGAAGGACTCTGTATTTTGGTATCAAAGAAAAGGATTCTGGCTTAAGAAATGCTCTGAATAGATTAATTATGGACTAATACGAGATTATGCCCAGACCCTAACCCTAAATAGTGAGTATTTGGTTAAGTTAAAGTATGTTATGGGATAGTTAGCATTGCTTAATTACGCAAATAGTGCAAGAATAAATATGGGATTTTATAAGGTTAAGTCAGAGGCTTTAGTTAATAAGGGAGACCCCAGACCAATAATGATATATGAAGATCATCCCTCAGATAATGAAGAGAGTTCAAAGGAGAGTATGGGGGATTAGCAGGAAAGTTTACAGTGGAATGTCCCATAGATGTTTTTGTGGACTCAAACCTGTAATCTGGAGGTCACATAGAGATACAGCCTGAAGCCCAGTATACCCTAGATAATGCTGAGTCTAGTGACTCTACACAGTATGAGTTTGTTGGAGTGCCATCTAACCCTGATGTACGTTCTATTCCTCCAATGAGAGGACAGATTACGGCTGAGGAAGTTAAGTACTTGTACTGGATTATGGGTAGACCAGATATTATTCCTCATCCACCAGACTTTGAGGATATAGTTACTATGAGTAATATACTACAATCCCCTAATTCAGATATCCAGTCAGAGTTTATGACATAACCTGTTCATTCCTAAAGTCCAAGAATATGTGGCTTTATAGAGAAGGATCAGTGTGATGTTCCTGGCCCCAATCAATCCCAGCTTTCTTTGTTAAAGACAGATAATGCTGACTATATTAGTCTCAAGAAAGCTATGGAGAGTGAACTACTCAGTCTAGTTCAAGGAATGGACAGAAGTAGAGATCAAGAGTAGTCAGTTTACTTAGAGTTCCTCAATGCCATATCAGGGATGATAAATAGACATCTAGTAGAGGGCATTAACCTAATATACTTTAGAGGATTGGTATGAGATGATAGTAAGTCAAGCGTCATGAGACTAAAGATGCCAACCTCACTGAAGTCTATCAGTTAGAGGTTTAGCACAGAGCGTAGGCAAGTTAAACAATACGGAGTGCTAAGATACAAAAGATCAGTTTAAGAAGAGGTTCAGCAGTAGATCCTCTGTATGATAATCAGGAGTTGATCTATAGTACAAAAGACTTTGTGCAGCTAGTCTTTACTGAACAAGAATAATGAGAAGTTAGAATGAGACTTGCCTAAGAATGATCTAATACATGGCTTAAGGTTAAAGATGTGATGGTTAATAGATAGAAAGTTAATGTTCCCAATACAGAGTGATTCTATCACGAAGAGATAGAAACCTAACGCTCTGTCCTAGAAAATACAAATAGTAATGTTAGGTGATGAATGAGATCCAAGTAACCTGAATTAGTCAGGATCTAGAGACATACCAGAAAAGAATCACAGTCTAGTCCAGAGTAAACTGAGACTGAAGGACAGAAAGGGTTAAGGATGATACAGAGAGACACAGAAGCTACTCCATATGAGATGGAGAGTGATTAGCTCACTTGAAAAGTTTTTCTCAAAGAGTTTAAAAGAAGCATTCCTCTCAATTAGAGAGAGGTGAGTGTGAGACTAAGGGTTAGAGCTAAGGAAAGAGAACTCTTTTGATAGATACTTAACCGAGTTCATTCATATGAACCTTGAGGCTTAATAAGAGATACTTTCTTGCCTATTAGTAATCCAGGAGGATAAGGGAAAACTTAAAAAGTTTGAATAGCATAGAGATGTGAGCCTGACCTTTCCTCAGTTAGCTGAAAGAATAGCTGACTCAGTTATGGATTGCTATGAGGCCAAGGACACATAAATCCTTCAGGCTAGAGACATAGAAATCTTATAAGCGATAAGAGATGATATGATAGAATGAATATGACCTAGTAAGGTAACCACAGATTCAAAGATGAAGTGACTCCCCTATTCCTTATGTAAGAAAGAGTAAAGAAGAGTTGAGTCTATACCCTAGTAAGAGGGTAAAGTGGTAACCTAAGTGAAACAAGTAAATGATTCAGGTTCCTGAATAAATAATCAGGACCTAGTGATTAAGGTAATGAAGGAACATAATACTTTAAAGTCTACTTGATTAATTATTTAATTGCAATATGAATATAAGGGATGGTTGAGCATATGTATGTGATAGTGGTATGGCTTATGTTGCCATAAGATATGATGAGAAGTTGAATCTCCTTGCAGTGGTCATATGATAACACGCATATTAGAGACTGCTTAAATGATTGCATCTCCTTGCATATTATGCATGTTGAGTATGTTATGATGGATAAATACTCCCCTTTACATTACATGCAGGGTAGAGTAGATATGATGAGAAAGTTATGTTGCTCCCATGCCCTTTGACATGCAATTAAATAATTCAACTTGGTAAGGATGAAGCAACAGCAAAAGGCTAAACGAGATAGTTAACTAGTTAAGTCCCAAAAAGTAGAAAGAGAAATTATGATCAAACAATTATAGTCAATGAGATTAAAGATGAGACTTAATAGTGAGTCTACAGATAAATGATTATGATACTCAGGACATATCCCTTTAGTAGGGATAAGATAGATGAAAGGAAATGAGATGCAGTTATGAAAGATTATACGGCTCTAAGAAAGAGCAGTTTTTAAGTAATATAAGTTAATGTTTTTGCAATAGAGCTAGATTGCTATTGAAATAGAGTAAGGTCCCTCTGATGAGATAAATAGATGATGACAGATGTGTGTATGGTAGAGCTTGCGTAGCTCGCTGTAATGTTAAATGTAATAAAGTTATAAAGATGAGAATGGTATATGAAGTTCCTGAGTGATAGAGGAAATAAGTCAAGTCCTAATAGATAATATTGGCTTCTGTGATCATTTTTGGGGAATTATCTGTGGAGTTAACAACTATGTGGAAGTGACTAACCTTGTAACTTTGTCTGTTGGTTTAGGTCTTCCAGAGATGAGAATACAGTACAACGGAATCGCAGTAGGTTCTGGAGGATTACAGTAGATCCTAGTATGGCTCACAGGGTCGCAGTTAGATCCTAAAATGGCTTACGGTTGATCGCAGTAGACCAAGCCTAGAGCAAGAAAGTAATGAGCCATAAGTACATTATGTCTTTAGAAGGACAGACACTAAGGAAAAGTTAAGGTATAGAAACTTCACAAGTTGGTTAACTAATAATAGAGAGAGTACCCATGATGCTAGTTTCATATAGCCTTATTATTATCAGGGACTGAACTCATAATCTTCTTACACATAATAGGAACTCAGTGATCAAAGTTAAAGTTATTAATCCCGAGTCCTAAGGATTTATGGGAATATTACGTAAGATATGAGAAGAGATCCTTATGATGAGATTATAGAAAATAAGAGATAAGTAGATCCTCCATATGAGGATAAAGAGATTAGATGGCCAGATAGACTCAAGAGAGATAGTATAAGATGGGTCTAAAATAATAAAGTACCAGGGTTGGATCCTGTGAGCACCAGTGCTTTAGATTTTTATCTGGACATTTCAGTTAAGCGTGCTCAGGCAAGGGTAATTAAATGATGGGTGGCCCCCTGAAAAGTGATAGAAAAAGGTAGAAATGTCATAGCAATTGGCATATATGCACAGAGCTATGAAAAGCTATAAAGGGTTATGAATAATAAGAGATTATAACCCTTATGTCAAGTCCAAATGAAATGGATTTGAAAGATGAACTATGATATAGCCAGATTTGACCAGATATGCCATTTTATGTCATGAAAGATACGAAATGAGAAGATATGCCTTGAAAAGCGGCTGTATAACTAGCTTTGTAAACAGATAGAGAGGCTTCTGTTCTGGAAATGATAAGATGTTTGAATGATGAGCTACATGTGAAAGAGCAAATAAAAGCTTTCACTCCTTGCATAAAGTGCCAGGCATTATATTATGTTATGTTTGTAAAATATGCTAAAACTCTGAATGCTAGAGCAGTACAAGCTCTATATGATAGAGCTGTGTAAGCTCCGAGTGTTAGAGCTATGCTTATTAAGAGAAGGAATACTTGAGCTTTGATGTTAGAGCTTTGCATTCATGAGCAGGGATATAGTCCTACAGCATGCTGGCCAGGCATTATGCATGTTAGAGTATGTGCTCCTATATGCTCCTATGTGCTCCTATTTAGTGATAGAGCAATGAAAGAAAGAATGATGACATAAGTCCTCTCTCTGTATTATGATGAGACATTAAAAGATGATAATAATGTATGATGACATAAGAATGAGAGTAAAGTCGTGCGGATGTTCAGAGAATTCCACTAAATACTCAAATGAGTCATAAATGATTTCTCTAAGAAGTATGATGAATCATTAATAGAAACTTCCAAATATAGCAGTATTCGAGAGAGTTTAATATGAAAGAAATGGAAACTACTCACAATTTTAGTATGGTGAAAAGTCCATATATAGATAGATGCATAGCAAGAAAGCAAGTAATAAAATGAACTGAAGTTTAACTCTGATTGAGTTGATTCAGAGCAGAAAAATGGTCATAGCAAATATATGAAGAATTGCGGATATGAAAAGTACTCCGCTAAGATGTCAAGATAAAAGATAAGAGATAGATACCCCAATCATTGATTGAGATGTCAAGTAAATTTTGAGAACAAAATTTATTTTAAGGGGTAGAAATGTCATATCCTAATTTTTTCCTATCAGTATAGTACTGATAGTGGAAAAAGGTTTGGAAAGGATTATGACGAAGATAAGAAGAAATAATAAAGGTTAGATGATCCTTTAAGGAAGATAAGGACTAAAATGAAAAGTAGAAAATGTTAAAGGCCAAAAGATAAAGTAGAAACAAAAGTTGGGCCAAAAGTGGTAATTTCTAAAAGTTAAGGGACTTAAATGTAATTAAGTAAAAAGTTCAAGGGCAAAATTATAATTACAGAAAGATCAGCCCAGAAAGGGTTAGAACTGCCTGGAAGTTTTCAGTCCCATATTCTATCAGTAAATAGAGGAAGTTACGCTGGTTAATCTAGCATGATACAGAAATTTTATTAGGGCTCTAGATAGTAGAAAATTATCTGATAGTCTAAAAGTTATCTGAATTTTTATCCGATTCCATGGACATCAGATATAAGTGAGGGAATTATAGGAAAGTGTGCCCTACAGTTTCAGATGTTATGAATATGACAGAACCCCGGAAGAAGTTCTGTATAAAAAGTTATTCACATATTAGTGAATTTTGATGGGAGTTTGATAACACCCTGATCCGATAATAGAATTTATTGGTATGTAAGCTTGGATAGAATGAGATCATATGACCTCATATATAGGCCCATGATGACGCCAAGAAGGGCCCAAAACTCAGGGTACTAGTCCATCAGTAGAAGGGGTCAGTGTCGATGAAAATTGCGAAATTATAAAAATGCCCCTAGATGCCCAGATTGTACTAGTGATAGATGGAGGGTATTTTGATCATTCTGGATAGGCCAAACACATGGCCTATAGCATAAATATGATTATTTAGAGTTAGTATATGCTCTGAGGTAGGGCAAAGAAGGGTGAAATGATGATTATGCCCTTAGGGTCAATATAGTGTAAGAAAGGACACCAAGGGTATTTTGGTCATTTCTCAAGGAATGGATGGCAGATAAATATTTAGTATATCAATGTAAATGATATGAGAAGCCTAGAAATTTATTTTTAGGACAGAATACATATCCTGGTATATTATAAAAAATTCAGAACAGAAAACAGTTTGGTTGTTGTGAAACTACTCTGATCGATACCAGATTGGACTGAAATTTTTCTAGAAGCTTCCTTACACTATGAGCACGCCACCTAACCCCTTGTGGTGTCCCATGAGCTGTCCCACATGATGTCATAATTATTCTTTTATGAAAAAGTAAAATCTAAGATTAAATGTGAGCCTTTAGATCAAATAGTAACCAAATCAATCTTGGCCATTGATTTTTCTTGCATTTTTGCTATAAATACCCCCTCATTCTGCCCAAAACTGTGGCCTTGTGATACCTTGGGGAAACTCTTGTAAAATGAAAACTCAAGCCAAGACAAAGAAGATTCAAGGTTCTAAAGTTCAAGCAAGCTAGAGATTAAAGGTAAGCAATCTATCCTAGCTTATTTTCCTTTGATTTGGGAGCTTGAACTTAGGGTTTTCATGGGAGAAAGGTTGAGTTTTCTATAAGGGGTGGTGCTGCCCAAAGACATTAGATAAAAGGGGAAAGAAGAAATTAAAGTTAGAAGCATATGATTGAAGCTTAAACAAGCTAGTTAAGTGATTGATTGTTGAATCAAGTTGATATTCTTGACTTTGCCAAGAGTGAATCTGTTCTGTCTGCACTGTTCATGAGGGAAAGAAATGTAATTTCAATAATTTAATGCTTCCATTGAGTTTGTATGATGATTTTGTGTAGGATTGGAAAGGTTTTGAACCTTGGAAACATTAAAATCTCAAGATTGTAGTTTTTGGAATTCTTCACAGTTACTGTTCACTCGCATGAACAGTATTTGGAATTTCATGATTTTGATGGTTCCAATGTTTTTAAATGAAAAGTTGTGTGGGGTAAAGTGGAGAAACAAGTATGGGAAGTATTATAATCAGAATGAGAATTTTTGAAAGAATTATATGCTTATGTTCAGTTCTGTATAGCAGGCCATTAATGCGCTAGAATTTCATGATTCTAAGCTCATAAATGGATTCAAAAGATAAAATTGTGTGGGTTAAAGTCAAGACATCAATTGATTCAAAGGCCAAGTCCATTAGTAAAGATTAGAGAAAGTTGTGATACTAAAGAATATAATAAAGTAGACTTGAACATTGTTGGAGTTCATGGATCCTAATGAATTATGTGATGAATATGAATGTGTTTAGGACCTTGAAACATCCAATAACATGTTGGGAAGTGATTGACATAAAGGCTTCATGGTTCAATCGTTAGGGAGCAAGTGCAAAAGCTCAAGAGGAAAGCTTAAGTGCAAGGTAGTGAACTTACCTCTTTATGTGCTTGATGTGGTATGCTTATGTGTTGACATGTACATAATGTTTGAATGATGTTGTGACATGATAAATAATGTTGAATGTATTGTGAATAACATGTTTTCCATGGCCTTGAATTTTATGTAAAAGTATATAGCATGATGGCATGTTACTAATCAAAGAAAGTTTAATGAACTTACATATCATGCATTAGCATCCATCTTGTATATTTAAGTGGTAATATTTTCTACTGAGATTCCCTAGAATCTCACTCTCCCATAACCAACCAATTTAGGTCAAGCATGATGGATAATGTATGCATGGAGAAGAGCTAAAGCATGGAAGAAGAAAAGTGAAGTATTTAAGATGTTAGCATATTCTATGCACTTTACATGTATGTCAAAGCCATGTAAAGTATCTATTTATGTGATGAGATTGTATGAAACAATTATTGTATAACTCCATGATGTATATGAATTCAGAAAAGGCAAAAGAGATGATTTATGTATGCTAAAATAATTGTTGAAAGTGAAAGAAAGGAATCTAAAAGGGTAAAATGTAGGTCCTGAAGCAGTTTTATTGTGGCTTCATTTTGACCTAGCAAATGAAGGAATTAGTTCACGAAATTTTATAAGCATGTATCACACATCCAGAGCTTTAAATTAATAGGTAGAACGTGTCATTTGGATGTGTATAACAAGAGAAATGAATTTCCAAAGTAAGGGACCAGAATCTATTTCCAGAGTTTTTGATCAAATGAACAGTAAAATTTAACGAATAAACTGTATTAATTGGCTAGTCATTTGGTCTTGAAATTATTTTTCCCTTAAATTTTAAGATGTTATCTTCATGTATATTTTTGAACCACTTCATTTAGAGTTTTCTAGAATTAATTATGATTTTTCGAAGTTCATTACATAATCTGAAATACCATATGAACAGTAACCCAAGAAAGAGTAAAATTCCAAATTTGGCTATTGGACTTCCAAGGTCTTGTAAGTGGTTCTAAATGCTACTGAATGGTCCCTAAGACATATGAAAGTAAGGATGTTACGAGGAGGACATAGCGAACGATGTGTCTGATGGTGTCTCCGCGCAAGATTATAGGGAGTTCATAAGATCGTGGTTTATATTAGAGGCAAAGGTATGAATTTAGTTACTTAAGTTCAAAATATTTAATTTTCTGCCTAGTTGACTGACCATGTATGTAATTTGTTTCAGTAAGCATCCTAAAGAGGCACCGCCAGCGTCTGTCACCAAACCATGCGACACAAGAGCGGCTCTAGACTCTTCTCAATTACTTACGATAAGATCCTAAGTAAAGCAATTAAATTATTAATTAGATGTTATTAAATATTTATAAACTAATTTAATATTTATATATTTATTTGTAATTAACTTTTAGAAGAGGAGGGTCATAGCAGAACGGGAATACACACCTGCTCTCAGTCACAAGCTACCCTGACCCATACAAGGTTAGGAGTCCGGCGCCAAAATCAAGTATCTGTGAATGAGCTTCAGGATTTGGTCAGATGTGAGATGCAGGAGTAGGTGCAGACCATACACACGCAGATATAGGAGCAACTGAAGTAGCAGGTGGCAAGTATGGTGTAGTCTATTTATACCCAGGGTACGCGTTACTAAAGGTTGTATTCAGATAGATTTTAGGCGTCACAACTCCTCCGACGATACCTATTATTAGCATCCCACCTATAGTCATCTCAATCCCTCCACCTTTTTTCCTTACGACTAGCCCTACCTGCTCCATAATAGTTGCTACCTCCATATCCCAATGAGGATGGGCAGGATGATGCACAACATCCCTAAGTATATTTATGTACTTTTTTAAAAAAACATTGTTATTACTTATATTTTATTTCATTTTATTTAATTATTTCATAAATCTTAGTTTATTTCTTAATTTTTACTTTATTCCACAAATTGCAGTTTTATTTCACAAATTTTACTTTAATTGAATTAAGAAATTATATTTTTTTTACTTTTGTAGTATAGTAGTTATAAATCATTGTAAAGTCGTAAATTTCAAATTCAAAATTCCCTCAATCTAGATCTGCATCATGCCATTTTGCATTGGTTGTAAACCGCTGCAAATGTTCAAATTTCAAAATCAAATTTTCCTCCATGTGCATCTATCATCATGACATTTTGTAGCGGTTCCAACCGCTGCAAATGTTCAAATTTCAAAATCAAGTTTCCCTCCATATAAATCTATCATTGTGAAATTTTGTAAAGTTCAAAACTATTGCAAATGTTCAAATTTCAAATTCTTGATTGTTAAGTCATTCTCATGAAATTATGTCATTTGGATTCTACATGAGGAATAAAATGATATGATTGTTGAGTCAACTCTGGTTATATCATGAATAGGAGTTTGAGTGGACTAACTTGATGCTATGAATGATGCGGAGTGTGATGAGTTTAGAATTCATGAAGTTGAGAATCCTAATCAAGTACAGGGCCCTAAACTAGAGTTCAAAAGGAATGACATTACTCGAGAATTTTTTGAACTGATAAATGAAGCTGACAAGCCTTTTGTAACATGGGTATACAAGGTATTTTAAGTTATCCTTCTTAATAAAATTGTATCATATTAAATACTTTTACAGTATCATAGATAAGGCCATGTCCATGCTATTGGAATTGCTCAGAGATGCTTTCCCTAAGCTATATTCCTACCATCTTTTTATAAAGCAAAAAATATTATTAACAAGCCTCGATTGAACTACAACAAGATTAATGCCTGCCAAAATGGCTATATGTTGTACTGGGTAGAGGACCTGAACAGGGAGATCTTATTGGAAATCGTGCCCTAGGGGCCAATCATTGTTTTATGAACATTATTGATTTATGAATTTATTAATTGTGTTATCATATTATTTACATGTTTACTGTGATGACATCCTTGGATAATTCATGATCTTATCTTAAATGTCCCAGGTAGGTCATCTATGCGGGAGCACAAATAAAATAAGAACAGTATGATTTTGAAGATGTATAGAGATATAAATCACAGTCATAGGCACATGTAAGAGTACAAGGTGTTGGATCGACCCGCTATGAGAGAACTGCATGGGTAACGTCATAAGCTTCTCTCATATACAAACCATGTCAATATGCCCTTTGACCTGAGATCATCATGGATTCCTACATGACAAACGCTCAGCTTTGACCTAGTCAAAAGTCACTTTTGACCGAGTGATCATAAAGACTATGTTTGGGCTTAGTGTTTTTTCATGCCGAGGAATGTGAATGGTCAAGATGGAATTTGTCCCTCACATTCGTAGAGAGATATTACTGGGCCCCTCGATGAGTGAGTCTGATAAATGTATGGCCATACTGTAATGGAAAGGTAGTTCCATTTCTATAGTCAGACTACTCAGGGATCGAGAAAGTAACGGTCAGAAATAGGAGGATGACATTATCCATGCCTCAACCATGACCAAAATATCGCGTGACAGAAGGGACATGATATAGTTGTATAAAAGGTTACATCGTTTAACGATTCTTATATGATTTGGGAAGTCGTTATGTCTTGCTAGAGACCGCTTGCGACTTATGGGTCAGTATAGCAAATGGCCCACTGCCAACTTCATATGGGCCTACAGGGTCGCACATAAAATAGCCCAACACGAGCTATGATGTCCAGATTCATTGAATCTAATACATGTCCAAATTCAATGAATGGTCCAGGGTGGATGTATATATTTATATATATTTATATTCATATATATATATATAAATTCGTATATATATATTATATATAAGAGATATATGAGATTTAATTTATAAGGATAAATTAAATCTCTATCACGTTTGAATTTGAAATTCAAATTGATAGGATATCTCATATAAGAGATATTTATAAGATTTAATTTATAAGGATAAATTAAATCCCTATCACGTTTGAATTTGAAATTCAAATTGATATGATATCTCAAATTTGATTTATGAGAATAAATCAAATATAGTTCAGTCTCATCTTTATTTAAAGTTAAATAAATAGGTAATTAAATCTGTGGGATAGATTTAATATTATTTATTTAATTAGTTTCTTATAAAATTATACAATATATGATATTGTATTAATTTTAGAATTAATATAAGATTAACTCCAAAATCCAATTCGATAGAGAGGAAAAAAACGTATAGCATCATATATATCTGATTTTAGGAGCTGTGTTTTAGATATACACATAGAACAAGAAAGGCCGAAGGGAAATCTGCAAAAGGTTTGCAGATAAGAAACTGCCAAAATAGAGATGGAGAGGACGAATTCTTGAGAAAGCCCTGGAGGGACAAGAGACGCTAGCACGTCATTCATGGTTGGAACACTATTCGTGTGGATACCAGTAGAGGAAGCTGACCTGAGTCATCGACTTCTTGCGATTGGAAAGGGAGCACGAGCCGCGGAGAGAAGCTGTGAACGTTGTGACCAGAAGTTGTGGAAGTAGCTGAGGAACACTAAGGGTAATGCTTCTTCCCACTTGACTTAAACACATACGGTAGATCCTAGCAAGGAATGGAAAATTTTTTAAATTAATTTTCACTGCGTGTCTTCCAATTCCTTTCAGATCTGTAAGTATTATAAGCAATCTCAGTACAAGACAATACATAAGGGGAAGAAGCAGAAGAAGAAACTCGCAAAAATTCTTTGGTATATATTATTTGTTACTTAATTTTTCTCTCGTTAATAAGTAATAGTTTGAATTGTTAGGTACTTTCCATTGAAGTCATGGTTGTAGCGAATGTATATGGCATCAAAGATTACAGAGTATATGAGGTGGCATGTTCTTGAGCAGAATGCATATGAGAAGTTAAGACATCCACGGGATTCAGAGGCCTGGAAGGTTTTTGACTCAGTTCCTGGATTTTGCCCATGATCCAAGAAATGTTCATCTTGCTTTAGAGACAGAAGATTTTAACACATTCGATATCATGAGCACTACCTATAGCATATGTCATATCCTAATTTTTTTCTATCTGTATAATACTGATAGAGGAAAGAGGTTTGGAAAGGATTGAGATGATGAATAGAAAGGAAAAATAATGATAAGACAAAGGTATAAAAATAAGGGATTAAAATGAAAAGTTTAAAAGTTCTATGGTGAAAAATGAAAGTAGAAATAAACTTTGGGTCATTAAGTGTAATTATGAAAAGTTGAGAGCCTAAAGTGTAATTTTTAAACAAGGGCAAAATGGTAATTACGAGAAAATTGAGCCGAAAAAGGCTAAAAAATGTCTAGAATCATATTAGTCCCAAACTTTCCTAGTAAATAGAGAAAATTATTCTAATCAATTTGACGCAACACAGAATTTTGATATGAGGTTCCGAAAAATTTATATTAATTTGTAAAGAAAGGGTCATTAATACAGTATCCTTTGGACCTTAGAATAAGATGAAATTTGGCAGTAAATTCCTATAATTAATATAAGAATTTCTAAAACTAATAGAGTTTAAAAAGGAGTTCTGTAGAATTTATTAATGAATTTATAATGGATTAAAACACTTGATAAATATGTTTCAGGGGAATTTCTCGGGAATTGAGCCATGAAGGAAGTGGATCATGCAGAGGGCCCAAAATGGTGCCTTATAGGCCAAATGATATTTTCAGATAAGTATGTGGGTTAGGGCTAAAAAGACCAAAAAAATGTAAAATTACAAAAATACCACTGAATGTATGCTATTGTGTTGACGAAGGGCATTTTAGTCATTTGGATAGGTAGAAAATGTCCAAGCAAGTATAGGAGTGATTAGTAAGTGTCAGTATATGCCCTAATAAGAAGTAAAGAGATGTAAAATGATAATTATGCCCGTAAGATTAATATAGTGCAAGATAGTGAACCAAGGGCATTTCAATCATTTGCCAAGGGATATGTAATTAAGTTTTGGCCTAGTCTAAGAATGTCTTCTTCTTTGAAATAACCAGACCATTTTCTTTTGCTTTTATAGCAAATACAAACAAATGCTTTTTGTGGTCTTTTTCATTTTGAGAGTATACCAAAATATCATCAATGTCTACAATAATGAAATGATGGTATTTATTATATATTTTGTCCATTCTTTCTTGAAAAATAGACGAACTTGTTTTTAAACCCATAAGCAATACATTCCATTCATAGTGCCCATTAGGTACAAAGAATGCCATGTATTCTCTACATTCTTCTTTTAATTCTATTTGAAAGAATCCTGATTTGCAGTCAAATTTACTGAAAATTTTTGCATTCTGGATCTTATCAAAAAGAATATCTTTTCTAGGTATAGGATAAGTATTAGCCTTAACTACAACATTTAACAGTTTGTAGTTAATTACTAATCTTGGTTCTCCTCTTTTTATTTCTGAATAATTTCTAACTAAGAATCTTGGGGAATTCCAATGACTTTGAGAAGGTCTTATTAATCCTAATTTGAGATTTTTCTCAATAATAGGTGGAAATTCTTCTAAATCTTGTTTAGAATATCTCATTTGTTTTTCATATACCATATGCCAAGACCATGATATGTAAACAAGATACAGGAATAATAAGACACCGCCATCTCAATATTCATAATTATCCATAACAACTCGAAAACCCAATATGCAGCCAAATCAAGCACAACAAAAAAGGGAGAGAAGTGGGGAATGAAATTGAAAATTTCAAACAAGCAACTGAATTCAACATCCCATTAATAGCAAAAAGTAGAACCCACTTGACGCCACCTCCATTGAAGAGCGAATTAGAATCCTTAGAGGAAATCACAGGTTTTGGTGCCGGTGGCTGTGCGGCTTGATCAATATAGGCGGGCGGTGGAGCAGAGGCAGAATGGGATGAAGAACCCGTGGCATTAGAAGAGGAGGAAGGTGAGGTAGAATATGTGGAGGCTAAAAGAGTAGTAGGAGTAGGAGGAGGGTCCGTATCTGTGATTATTCTGCCATTTCAGTGTCAGTTACAATACCTTTCCTTTGAATTCTTCGACCTTCCTGTTTTGCTTTATTCTTGAGCCCTCCTCTATGGTTTTGGTCTCCTCGTTTATTCTACTCATTTTGTCTCCCTTATTGTTTCTTGCAAAGTATAAATTAGACTATACTTGTAATTTAGTTCTTTCTATTAGGTTAAAAATAATTTTTCCCTTAAAAATTTTCCTATAAAAAATATATGAAGATCTTTTGGGATTTATATATTATATTGAAAGGGTTTAAAAAATAGCCAAAATCAATGTAAGAGCTAAAAAATTAATATTAACAATTAAAACATTAATATTGATTTAGGTGTGACATTACTCTTTTTATATTTTTGAGACAATATTAATATAAGAAAACTTTTCAGATACATATAATTACTATGCAAAAAATTTTGAAGTAAAATTGGAGTTTGATTATTTTTCTCCTTGGAATATCAATTTTGACCCTTTTTCCATAATAAAAAAATTATTTTATTATAGTAATTTAATAAAATTACATTAAAGTAAATTTAATTTTTTTTAAATTTTTAGCAATAGAATATTACAATTTAGCACATAATATTTGATCGTGAGTAAATAGATAGAGGAAAACAAAGAGAATATTTAAAGATATTATTATGGAGGACATTTTGATTAATAATTTATACAAATATTTGATTGTTTGTTTATATAATTATTTAATCAAATTAAGTTTGAATATTATTAGATTTAATTAGGAGTAGTTCTCCCATAGATATTTTATTTATTCTCATGTATTGGAATTCAAAATATTGTGTTTGAAGACTAAAGCTCTTGTTATTATAATCAATGTTTATTGGTTATTTAAAGATTGAAGTGTTGATAGAGAATAATGATATTAGACAATCTATATAGCCTAGTTTATCTAAATCAATGAAAATGCATCTTGGTATATATAATATAAATATTATATTTGGTAGCCATTTAAAAATCTAAATTTATTATTAGCACATGTGTGTGAGTATATCATACAATATATAACATTAAAATTTAGAAAATATTAAATAATCTATAGTACTAGAAAGTATAGTGAAATCGAATCGGTGTTCTTTTTAGAAAAACGAAAATAAGTAAAGAACACAAATTGTGTAAACTCAACATTATTATATGATAATTTTTCATTAAAATTGTATTAGTATTAAAACAAGAGAAAAATAACGAAGAACAATAATGAAATCAAATATTTAAAACCACATGAAACAAATAAGACAAATGATTATGTAAGATTGAAAAACTTATATAATATAGATATAAGAAACTTAACTTAAGTTTTATCTAATAACAACTTATATTATTAGAAACAAAAATAATTATATTATACATTTAATTGGATTCTATATAATTTTTTTGGTTTAATTTTCTCAACATTTCTCTAGATATTTCCATAGTTGTGTCTGTATAATAAATAATAAAAATATCATGTAATTCATGTTTAGCATTTAATCTATAAGGAATAAAGATTTGTATGTAATATGATTACAAATTGATTATTTTATTATTCCAATTATTTTTACCAATAATCACTTTTAAGATTATATATTTAAATATTATAAATCATTAAGTTTAAGTAAAAGTTTAAAATACATTAATTAAATAATTTATGAGATAAGATATCAATCATAATATATGGGATAATTAACAACTTATCTTTATGAATATCATATTATTTTAATTTTTTGGCCAATCATATCGCTTTAGTTGATCTGAAGATATCTATAAATAAGAGATTCTATAATAGAGAAGTCACATCATACCTAAATCATAGAGTGAAGACTTGGACTTTGTGCAATGTTTGGTAAATTTTTTAATCATATGCTTATTAACCCAACTTATTGAGTTTATCTTTTTACGATACAAATCTAAAAGATTGCACTGTAATATTGTATAAATGAGTAACATATATGTTGAATATTTACAAAATTAATAAATTGATCTTTTGCAGGATAAATTGATATTTTCTCCACAATAAGCATCTTAATTTCAAATCTATATTAAAATCATGGCATCCATCTAAGAAAAATTGAAGATTATTTTAACATCAATTTTAGAGTTATTCCCATTAAGATTTTTCCTGATATGAAACTTGATGGATATTCACAATCTTTCCTCGTGTTTGAGCCTCCTTTCTTTATACCTTGTGAAGAATTACTACATGATATTCTAGGATTTCTTCGCAGAAATTTATCCAATTATCTCAATGAGGATGACTTTCAACCATTAGCATCTCGAATCGTATCTTATTATTGAGAGACACTCCAACATATTACTTTTGAATCTACCAATCCTCGCATAATACCTGTGCTTATAGATCTACCAATAATCTATGAAGAAAATTAAAATATAATTGAGATCGGTTATGAGGATCCTATGTTGACAGAAGCCATAAATCAATCTATGGAACATTTTTCTATAGTTCCAACTTCATATAAGGCTATGGTATCACTCAAGAAATTAGAATTTTCTAATGAAGAAGTAGGGGCAAACATGTCTGGCATTTGCTTAGAAAATTTTGAAGAAGATGGTGCAGATGTTTTAGCAATGCCATATGACCACTTTGATCACCATAACTGTATTGTAACATGGCTCAAAACAAATCAGACATGTCCATTGTGTCGCTTTTAAATGTCTATAGAATAATTTTATGTATTTTACATATTAAATTGTTCTGAAATGGTTTAAAGATTGGGTTCTCAATCATTAGTTTTAACTGTTCTGAAACAATGTTTGAAGTTGATTGAACAAAGTGATCATCTATTTGTTGAAGATATAAATTGGTTAATTATTTTGTTCAATTATGTTTTTGATATATGTTGAATCAATAGGTTGATCCACATTTTTAAATCGAAAAGGTGCAACAAGTACAGGTTGACCTAAATCATCATTAGCTTAGGGAATTTGCACCGTTTTAGGAGGAAGAAATTCAGAAGAGATATTTTCTCCTGTAGAACTTTTTCGTTGTTTAATAACATCAATGGTTTGATCAAATGGATAATACATTTTCATAGTCTTAGCATATTCGCTAAACTAATCAAAAAATAGAATATTCACTTGTGCTCTTTCAAGGAACCTGTAGAATTTTTCTTGAATTTATTTTCTACTAGATCCTCTGAAAACCATTTCCTTTGGAGATTGTATTCTTCTAAGTAAAATTATTTTTGTAAAGTTTGTTTGTCAATTTGAAAATTATCTTCTATGACATGTATTTCTCCCATATCTAATGATGAATAAGTTGTAGACTCAACTGATCTTAACCAATTCTCTGATACCAGCTAGGCGGAGGGACCCTGAAGGACCGAAGGGAAGGGAGGAAATTAAAAGAAAATGAAGTAAAGCACTGGAAGGACCAGTCAATGCATTATAGAAATTTAAAATGCATGCAAAGGGGATGCTCTTGAATGAACTAAAAGGCAGTAGAACTAGTTTAACTAATTTAATTATATTAAATAAATTAGTTAAATTATTAAATATAATATTATTAAATTATTAATATAGTTTTTTTTAAAACACCCTAACCATTTTTTAACTCCCATCCTTATGTTCTTAGTTAATTATTGTTGAGAGAATATCAAGACGGATAATTTAGAATTTTTTTATCAATATAAGAAATATATTTTATATTTAGGACTAATATTATCTCTTTAATGATGTTATATATTAAGGATCAAAGGAGTATAATTTATGGATGACTTATTTCTTGTAGAGTCATTCATTATATTAGATCAAAAAATTCCATTATAATTTATGGATTGGAATGATCAAAATATTGTATAACCAAGTTATAATTTTACAACATATTTTAAATAACAATTAATATTATCAAAATATTGTGCAGCCAAATTATCAAAATATCATACAATATAGTGCCCATTTAAATTGGGAATATATTAAATAAAGAAATAAAGAACACTTATTGTGTAGACTCAACACTATTTTAGGATGATTTTTCAGTAAAATTGTGTTATATATTAAAAAAGAGGAAAATACTAAATTAGATTGTTAGAAATTAGAATATAAGATTATGATAGAGAATATTTCAATATAAATGAAAAATGGGAGTTAAAGATGATAAGAGATAAAGTAATGTAGGGTTTGACCATTACAAAGATAATGTGCCCATTTGGATTATCTTTTATAAAAGAGTTTATAGAAAAAATGATTATAGATAATGTAATTCATGTTTAGCATGTAATCTATAAGGAATAAAGATTTTTATACAATATGGTTACACATTGATTGTTTTATATTCTAATTATTTTTACCAATAATCACTTTTAAGATTATATATTTAATTAATTTAAATCATTAATTTTAAGTAAGGGTTTTAAATACGTTAGTCAAATAATTTATATGAGATAAGATATTAATTCTAATATATAAGATCATTCCCAGCTCATCTTTTGAATATCATATTACTTTAGCTAATCTCGAGAAATCTACAAATAAAAGGTTATATTGGAGAGAAGTCAGACCATACCTAAAGCATAGAGTGAAGGTTTGGACTTTGTACAATGTTGGGTAAGTTTCTTATTTTATGCTGATTAACACAACTCAATATGTTCATCTTCCTACCTTGTAAATCTAAAGGATTTCATGTAATATTTTAGACTAATTTTAAATATTTCTTAATTGTTTTTATAATATGCCTTGAAAAACGGGCTGTTCAAAAATATGATTAATTTTATTTGTAAACAAAAGAATTATATCAAATCAGGTTTGCATAAGTGGTAGAGATTCTCTTTACTTATCTTCAGAACCCCGTATCGTTAATATCTCTAAGTTATTGTGGAATCAATCACATGTATGTTGAGATATTTGAAAATTTGATAAAACACACATCATGTAATTTTTATTTGAAAATGTCCTAGAGACCTAGAGTCAAAGGAGAATATATTCAAGGTTTAATAAAAATTCTTTTATATTCATTAATTTGATTGACATAAAATTTTAAGATAAATGATTTATATTTTTCAATACACCTAAATATTGTTATGAATTAGATCATTGCATTATCTATTCATTAATTATTTGATTTCTTGGTGTAAAATCGAATCACATATATGTTGAAATACTTACAAAATTGATAAAATATGTATGCATCATGTAATTGTTATTTGTAAATGTGATTAGATCAAAGTCAGGCTGTATTCAACGTTTAATAAAAAACAATTCATACTCACTAAATTAGTTGTATTAGAATTCAGGTTAAAAGATTTATTATTTCTTCAATTTACATACATATATTTTTTTGTGAATTAGATGATTAAATATATTCCTTAATTATCTAATTTAATTGTTTATATTATTGATTTTTTCATTACTATGTATAAATTTATCTTACAGATTAATATTTTCCTCAAACCAAAGATTCTAATTTTAAGTTAAAATTGAAATCATGATGTCCATTCAAGAAGGCATTGAAATTTAAATTTAACCTCTCTAACATTTTAATGTTTAACTTTAAAGTCTCTACCCTTAGTATACTGTTAATATAATAACAAAAATTGACACGTCAGATTAATAGAAGACACGTGTCATCCTACATGACATCTTGTATAAATTAATAATTTTATGATAATGATCTATTTTTACATAATCATTAAAATGTCATTGTATCATTAGAAAAAACCCTCGCGTCTCGTCTGTGTTGGCTATCTCAAAGCGTTCCTTATTCCACATATCAGTATATTCTTTAGGGACGGTCTCCAGAGTAGCCAAAGTTTTGCTTATTGGTCTTCTAGGCATGGTTTACATTGGCGGTTCGTAGACTTAGCTTGCAACGGGTGTTTTAGGATTGTTAAATATTTGTATTCGTTTCTTTTGGTCGTAAGCATTAAATCATATAATTTTATAATCGTTATAAGTATATCAAGATATTTTAGCGCCTTACATGGAATAATATCCGATATCTAATTATGCTAAGATTGGTGGTTTGCTTTTCTCAAATATCTAGATTCATACCATGTTAGCCTAGCATCCATCTGTGGACTGGTGGTCCCTACTCAAATGTGGCCCAACATACATATATAGGGAGTTTAATTAGAATCCAAGGCACTCAAGTTGTTGGTTGTTCATGCTTTGGCAGCGAAGTGAGGTTGGATGATAATTTTCTTGAATGATAGAGGCGCATGGACTTGTAATGAGGATGTGGTGGTATAAATGCCGATCGAGGAGGAACACCTTTTGGAGTGTACAGATTGTGTTGGAATGAGAAATTTGGAGCTCATTGAGAAATTGTGTTACAATTTAGCACGTCGTGGGTAAGTAGAGGAAAACAAAGAGAATATCTAAAGATATTATTGAGAAAAATATTTTAATTAATAATTTATACAAATATTCAATTGTTTGTTTATATAGCTATCTAACCAAGTTAAATTTGAGTATTATTTGGTCTAATTAGGAGTAAATCTCCTATAAATATTTTATGTTTTCTCATGTACTCAAACTCAAAATATCTTGCTTGAACACTAAAGTTCCTTCTATTAAAATAAATGTTTATCAGTTATTCAAAAATTTACGTGTTGATAAAATACAATGATATTATGCAATTTATATAGCTTAATTTACCTTATTTAATAGAATAAGACTTGAAGTTATATTAAGTACCAATGACTTTTGCTTTTATAAAAATAAATTATTCACAAATAATAAATTTCTTTGATTTCTAATAAAAAATAAATAGCAATTCACACTAATTATTTCTCTGATCCTTAATACAGGGCCTATTTAACTACTTTAATTTTTAAGTTAGTTAAATTAGTTAATATAATATTTTTTTAAAATACCTTAATCATTTTTTTAACTCTCATCCTTCCTTCCTTAGTTGATTATTATTGAGGGAATATCAAAATGGATAATTTGAGAAAAATTTTATCAATTGAAGAAATATATTTTATATTTAAGATTAAAATTAACTCCTCAATTATGTTATATATTAAGGACCGAAGGAGTATAATTTATGGATGACTTATTTCTTGTAGAGTCATCCATTATATTAGCTAAAAAAAATCTATTAAAAATTATGGATTGGAATGATCAAAATATTGTACAACCAAGTTATAATTTTACAACGTATTTTAAATAATAATTAATATTATCAAAATATTGTGCAGCCAAATTATCAAAATATTATACAATACCACGCTTTAATTTGGAAGATATTAAATAATACACAAAAGAAATTATAATGAAATTGAAATTGGAAATTTTTAGAAAAAAATGAAAAGAAATAAAGAACGCGCATTGTGTAGATTCAACACCATTCTATGATTGTTTTTCATTAAAATTGTGTTATATATTAAAAAAAAGGAAAGTAATAAATTAGATTATTAGTAATGAGAATATAAGATTACTTTATAAATATAAATGAGAAAAAAGGGAGTTAAAGATGATAAGAGATAAAGTGAAACACCGTTACAAAGATAATGTGAAGTTTTAAAATTTTTAAATTGAGGATTTTTTATAGAAAATATGATGTGACTTTCTAATATCGAGATATTATCCTATAAAAAGATTAGCTAATCGTACTCAAATAATAAATTTGTACTTAATCACAATTTTTTCATAAAAAATTAATTTATGTACCTAATGATAAATTATATATTTTTAATTAATATATAATTATCACATATATAATTATGTATTTGTAATGATAATACTAATTTTAAATCTATCAATTCCAGGATAATACCTGTGCTTACAGATCTACCAATAATCTATGAAGAAAATCAAAATATAATTGAGATTGGTTATGAGGATCCTATGTTGACAGAAGACATAGATCAATCTATGGAACATTTTTCTATAGTTCCAACTTCATATAAGGCTATGGCATCACTCAAGAAATTAGAATTTTCTAATGAAGAAGTAAGGGCAAACATGTCTAGCATTTGCTTAGAAAATTTTAAAGAAGATGGTGCACATGTTTTAGCAATGCCATGTGACCACTTTGATCACCATAACTGTATTGTAACATGGCTCAAAACAAATCAGACATGTCCATTGTGTCACTTTAAAATATCTATAGAATAATTTTATATATTTTACATATTACATTGTACTGTTAATATTCTTATTACAAAATTCATCATTCAGATAATTGTTGCGGAAACCTTCTTTTAGTTTTTTTTACATTTAATTAATTTTTACTTGATTATAGTGAGCTAAAATATATATTTAATCATTTAAGTTTACATTAGGTTTTAGTTTAGGCATTTAAGTTAAAAAAGTATATTTTAGGTCCCTAGTGTTAACACCATTAATCTCATTAATAGAAAGTGCTAAATGAGCACAATTACTTGGTCATATTTTGTCTAAGCTTTTCAAAATATTAAAATTTCCTAAAATTTTATTTGCACGTATGCAATTTCGTTGTAGTTTAATGATATATATATTTTTTTAATTTAATCTATTTCAAAATACTTTAACTTGAAATTAATCCATTTCAAAACTTACAGCACAAACAGTTTTCATTCCTCACAATAAATACGTTTCTTAAAATTTAAATTTGTGTTCTCTTCTTATGTTGATGAATATGCTTATCACCTTAACTCAATAACTTGTTAGTCATTTTTCGAATTCCCAAACTCATGTTTTCCAAAAGATGGGACCCTTCAATTCCCTTGCATTACAAAATTATTGATTTTAATAACAATTTTTATATAAAAAAATAGCAGGGCTTAAAGCTGATTATATAGTGTGCCACGTGAACAGGCCTTCCTTTAAGCGTTATTAACCACTACAAATGAACAACGCTACAAAAAAAAGTACATCAAAAACCTATAAATATCCCCTATGCCTTCATTTTTAAAGTTTTGCCATTTATGAGTAGCGAAGCTCTACCAAGTTATGATTAGAAGTCTTAGTTGGCACAAAGACCGATATCTTAATCCACTTTCAAGGTACGAATAGAAATTTTATATAAGTAGTTTACTTATTTAAAAAGTTTAGTTATTTATTTAATTTAGTTATATATTAATTATAAATTCTTATTTAGTGTCATTTAACTGTTTTTTTATAAAAGTTTAGATGGTTAGGTGGATTAAATATACCTATTTGACTAGGAATGTTTTTATTATGGTGGACTTTATTTTTATTTGTTAATTTGGAATATAAATTGGACTAAGAATACCTATTTGACTAGGAATACCTAATGGACCTTATTTTTTTAATATGTTGGACTTAAGAATACTGTTTGATTAAGAATATTTTTATCTGTTAATTAGAATTGTGATTATGAATATTTCACAAAGTTTAATATTTTGATTATTAAATTATAAATTTTTTCAGTAAATTGAAATTTATTTATATATTGATTATTTTTTATTGATTAGTAATATATATTAGAAGATTTTTTATTTATGTTTATTTAATAATTTTTCATATTTTTATTTTAAATATGATAAGTCACTGACGTGGTAAGGAGCCGATAGATCAACTGTACAAACTTACTCCTAGCCAAATTAGTAGTGATAGATATTCAGAGTTGGACATCAACGTGGATAATTATGACCCATACCAACAGCTCCATAAGGTTCTCTTGTTATCTCTATTTGAGGGAGGAACTCTTCAGAGTGGAGAGTTTTTACACCAGCATGATTCAAGCAAGGGAGGAGAGGAGGGTAGGGATGCTAAGGAGGGGATGAGGGGGTGCCCTATGGCCAAGAAGATGAGCGGCCTCGTCTTTGAAGGTGGCAAATGGGGGCAATTGGTAGAAGTCATAGGTAAATTTTTTTAAAGAAAAAAAATTGTACTTTATAATTTATAATTTGAATCTTATATGAGTTTAAATAATATAATTATTTTTAAATTTCACTATGTAGATGAGCAGGGGATCAAGTCAACTAGTAGGATGACAGCTATAGACGTCTCGGTGATGACGAGGGGATATGTGATTGTGCTAGTTAACCATATGCACTAGCTGATCCAATAAGAGGGCCAACTTTATAACAAGTACCTGTGGTTGTTAGCGAAGCAATGGACCGATCAGAAGGATTAGGGTGCACCAATCAAGGACAAAGCATATGAACTAATAAAGGTAATTAATTTTAATCCTAAATTGGTTATTTGAATGAATAAATATTTTCTTAAAAATTAACATTAATTTACTTAATTGCATACTAAGTTTATAGTGGCAGAGCGTGCGAAGGGAATACCATGAAGAAGCTGACAAAGGATTGGAGGAATACGAGGCTAGTCCTCTTTCAACAGGCATGTGATGACGGGACGGGGAGTAAGGTGGACATAGCGAACGATGTGTCCGATGGTGTCCCCGCCCAATATTATAGGGAGTTAATAAGATTGTGGTTTACACCCGAGGCAAGGGTATGAATTTAGTTACTTAAGTTCAAAATATTTAATTTTCTGCCCAGTTGACTGACCATGTATTTAATTTGTTGTAGTAAGCATCCTAGAGAGGCACTAAAAATGTCCGTCACTAGACCATGCGACACAGGAGCAGCTCGAGACTCTTCTAGGTTGCTTACGATGAGATCATAAGTAAAGCAATTAAATTATTAATTAGATGTTATTAAATATTTATAAACTAATTTAATATTTATATATTTATTTGTAAATAACTTTTAGGAGAGGAGGGTCGTGGCGGAAAGGGATACATGCATACTATAGGCGAGATGTGGCCTGAGCTGTATAGATATCGAGATGGAACTCCTACATCGAAGGACGTTAAAGAAATTGATGTACGCATTTAATTGCTATAATTTATTATTTTTATAAATAATTCATTATTTAACTTTTTTACTTTTTCCAATTGTTTTGACAGGCGCGGATGACTTAGCTAGATGTAGAGCTACAAGAGTCATAGGGATTCACCTCATATCTCACTGCATCACTCCTAGAAGCCCATGGCCGACCTTAGCACCCTGATAGGATCATGGGACTCAGTCTTGGTCTCGGTCCCACACGAATGAGACTGAGATATTCTTTGAGTGCTTGCAACACGTCTCATGACCTATTGTGCTCTCTACAAGGTCAAGAGTCCAGCGCCAAAATGAAGTATCTGTGGATGAGCTTCAAGATTTGGTCATATACGAGATGCAGGAGAAGGTGCAGACCATGCACACGTAGATATAGGAGCAGTTGAAGTAGCAGGTGGCAAGTGCTGTGTAGTCTATTTATACCCAAGGGATACGTTACTAAGGGCTATATTCAGATAGATTTTGGGCATCACAACTCCTCTGACGATACCCGTTATTAGCTTCCCACCTATAGTCATCTCAATCCCACCACATTCTTCCCCCCGACTAGCCCCACCTGCTGCATAGTCGTTGCCACCTCCAAATCCCAATGAGGATGGGCAGGATGATACACAACATCCCTAAATAGATTTATGTACTTTTTTAAAAAAATGTTATTACTTATATTTTATTTTATTTTATTTAATTATTTCACAAATCTTAGTTTATTTCTTAAATTTTACTTTATTTCACAAATTGCAGTTTTATTTCACAAATTTTACTTTAATTGTATTAAGAAATTATAATTTTTTTACTTTTGTAGTGTAGTAGTTATAAACCGCTGCAAAGTCACAAATTTCAAATTCAAAATTCCCTCAATCTATATCTGCATCATGCCATTTTGTGTTCAAATTTCAAAATCAAATTTTTCTCCATGTGCATCTATCATCATGACATTTTGTAGCGGTTGCAACTGCTACAAATGTTCAAATTTCAAAATAAAGTTTCCTTCCATATAGATCTATCATCTTGACATTTTGTAGCTATTCAAAACTGTTGCAAATGTTGTCCTTCTTAATAAAATTGTATCATGTTAAATACTTTTGTGGTATCACAAATAAGGCCATGTCCATGCTATAGGAATTGCTCGGAGATACTTTCCCCAAGCTGTCTTTTTATACAGCCAAAAAGATTATTAATAAGCCTCGATTGAACTACAACAAGATTAATGCATGCACAAATGACTGTATATTGTACTAAGTAGAGGACGTGAACAGGGAGATATTGTAAGCATTATAAGCAATCTCAGTACAAGACAATATGGAAGGGGAAAAAGCAGAAGAAGAAACTCGCAAAAATTCTTCGGTATATATTATTTGTTACTTAATTTCTCTCTAGTTAATAAGTAACAGCTTGAATTGTTAAGTACTTTCCATTAAAGTCGTGGTTGTAGCAAATGTATATGTCATCAAAGATTGTAGAGCATATGAGGTGGCATGTTCTTTAGCATAAAGTAGATGAGAAGTTAAGACATCCACGGGATTAGAGGCCTGGAAGGCGTTTAACTCAATTCCCAGATTTTGCCTGTAATCCAAGAAATATTCATCTTGCTTTAGAGATCGATGATTTTAACCCATTCGATATCATGAGCACTGCCTATAGTATCTGGCTGGTTGTGTTGATTCCATACAATCTCTTACCTTGGATGTGCATGAAACATAGCTCATTTTTACTTTCTATGATCATCCTTGGAAAGAAAGCACGGAGAAATAATATAGATGTGTACCTACAGCCGTTGATATAAGAGTTGATGGAGCTATGGATGGATAGCGTCAAGACATACAACTCATATGAGATTCAATCTCCATGCAGCGTTGATATGGACGATAAGTGATTTTCTTTGTTTAGGAACTTTGTCAGGTTAGAATGTAAATATTGGGTTGGCCTATCTTGAGTGCTACCGACGCCATATCATGCCGCCTTTTGCATAGTTAGAAATTGTGTTTTATAGTACATTGATGATTCCTATATTCTAAACATAGATTTAGATTGCAATGGACCATTTTGATGGGAAACAAAATAAGAGAGATCCTCCTGCCACTTTGTCTGGTATTAACATATTTTGACAGTTGGAAGATGTTGATGTCGAGTTTGGCAAGAATATTGTGGATCCTGAGTGACCAGGATGACACTCTTGTGGGACATCCGATGGTTAGCCTCTACAGTGGTGCAAGATAAGTATCTTCTTCACTCTTCCTTATTGGAAACATAATACAGTTTGGATGTCATTCTTATTGAGAAATGTGTATGACAATGAGTTGTATATGTTGCTCAAAGAGCCAAGAAAGTCCAAAGATCATCTTGCAGCTAGGAAAGATTTAACCACCTGGGGAATTCATGGACAGGCTTGGCTAGGTGATAACGACAAATTTTATCCAGCTAAGTTAACCCTGACTAAGAATAACAAGGCTATATTCCTTTCGACACTAAAGAACATCAAAGTTCTTGATGGATACTCCAGTAATATATCAAGATGTATCGATCTCTAGTCTTGAAAGGTTTATGGGTTAAAGAGTCATAACTTGCATGTTCTGATGCAGTAGCTCCTCCCTCTGGCTTTGAGATGCACACTTCCTTCTGATGTATCTGTGGTATTAGTGGAGTTGTATTATTTTTTCATGAAGTTGTGTGCGAAAGTCTTGATACCTCAAGAACTCAATCAACTATAGGAAAAAATTATTCTTACACTGTGTCACTTGAAGATATATTTCCTCCATCATTTTTCACTGTCATATTTCACTTGACGGTCCACTTTGTTTGAGAAGCAAAGCTTGCTGGCCCAATTCAATATCGCTGGGATGTACCTTATTAAGAGGCACGAGAAACTTTATCTCTTCATATTTTATTTGATACTAGTGATTCCACAACACACACAATTGTTAATCGAATGTGACACTGCATATTGTTTGGAAAAATGAAAACCTATGTTCGCAACAAGGCATGGGTTGATAGCAGAAGGTTATTCAGGAGACGAGGCCCTAACATTTTGTTCAAGGTACTTTGATGACATGGAGACATCTTTTAACCGCTCACATCATGTTGACGATTCTCCTCCTCATCTTACCCTATCAAATTATTTGTTCCCTCCTGCTGAGAAACCCCGTTGGAGGATCTGAGTTCTTCAAACTCACTCCTATAGAGAAACTACAGGCACACAGACATATTCTGATAAATTACAATCAAGTTGAACCTTTCCTCCTATAAGTATATATACATAAATTAAACTCACACTATTTTTTATAAGTCATGTTAGGCGCTAGCTACGAGTATGTGGTCAAACTTCTGTTAAGGTTGATAAAAGAGTCTACCAAGAGTTTCCTAATTGGTTTACATGAAGAATTCACAATGACAACATATCTTACATAGCCAGATTTAGAAATCTATCTTACATAGCTAAATTTAGAAATCTATCACTAAGTCTACTAGACCCTACGAGAAGGTATACCGCGTACAATGTTAACGGGTTTAAGTTTTACACAGTTACACCTGACTAGGGATTTGTGGCATATTTGGGACGAGAAGTTATACTAGCAGTAATGACGGTGACATACGAGTCATCACTTATTACAGAAAAAGCTTATTGACATTGTTGAGTTAAATTATCAGCTTTTTACTGTAACTTTCTTCAAGTGCTCCAGGGCAAACACGACATCTTCACAGGGACTTATTGTTGATGACTTAAGCATCACATATGTCAACTTTTCTAGGCTCATTCATATAGATGAATCTGAAGATGATGAGCCATTCATTCTAGCCTATAAGGCACACCAGGTTTATTATGTAGAGGATGCGAAGCATAAAGATTGGAATATGGTGGTTCACCTCAAGTCACGAGATCTTTTTGATATGGGTGATGGTAACAACACTGCTTATAATAGCAAGCCCTTCCAACTAACGAATTTTGAAAACTTCTTATCTCAAGGTGATGAAAATTTATCCATTATTAGGTATGTTATATATTTATCCCAGTATTTATTTACACTTATCGTTATTAAATTAATTAAATACTCATTTACTTCAATTTGTAATTTCATTTCATTATAATTTGATTACCTATAAAACCTAAAAAAATTGTTATAAAAAAATCTCTGTTAAGGCAAGGTGATGTTGACGATGAATGACTTTTACTACACTTTGAATGATAAATATAATTATTTTTTTTGTACAAAATAATTACAAATAAAAATTAAATATTTTTAAAAAAATAAAGGAACACATTTTTGTAGTGGTTTCCATACCATGGGAAGTGAACTGGTACAAAACCCGGTAAACCACTGTAAAATGCATAAAACGACTACAAAATGACATCTGACGTATATAAATACCTCCCCTTCTCATATTCTTCCCGTGCTGCTATTCTTCTTCATCTCCTTGTTCGTTGTTCTTCCTTCAACTTTTTATATTAGTTCTTTCTTTACATGGTAAGATCACTTTAATTTATAAGTTTATTTTTCTTTTTCGTTTGTACATTTATTTTTATTAACTTGTGTATTTATTATTTTCAAGTCATTCTTACACAAATTACTAGATCTATTCAATCAATTCTATATCATATTTCCTACAATTTCTTCACTTTTCAACTTTCTTTTATACCTTCTTTCATCTCCTTCCATAACTTTTTACCAATATAATAATATCAATTTTTACACTTTCTATAGCTTGAATATTTCTCATAAAATATATCAAATTAAATTATATACTACTTTAACCTATCAATTATCAAATAAAGTATATTAATATATTTATACATATAATTATAAGTAACATTACGCCATTTTTTTATTTTTTTTATAAAGGCTGTAACATTTGTATCAGTTTCAACCATTACAAACTCTCAATATGGGAAAAATTCAATTTTTAAAAATATTTTTATAGCATTCACCGAAATTTGTAGTGATTCATTAACTATTACAAATGCTTAGTGCCAATATCAAATTTTTCTGTTTTCTGCCTAAATTTTTTTGTTGCCTTTCCTTTTCCCACAAACCTGCAATGATTTTGTAACAATTCAGTAAACCACTACAAATGTATTCCTTAGATTGACATGCACATTTATAGCGGTTTATTTACTTGACTGCTACTAAATTATTAAAATCGCTAAAAAAAGTTTGGAGTGGTTTGACTGTAATACGTAGCGGTTACGTAAACTGCTACAAAGTGTTTGTAGCGCATGATTTTTTGGGAGTGAAAGAGAATATATTATAAAAAATTATGTGAAATCAGCAAATAATTAAATAATCCTAAAGAACTTGATATAATAAATTCGATTTGTACAATTACATAGTTATCCTTATACACGAATGACAAGTTATTAAAAACACAATGGCAACTTGAAATATTATAAATGACCATTTGGATGTATGCAATGGCAACTTGAAGTGACAAATTATAACTGGGGGCATACGATAACAACCCCTAGATATTTGTACTATTTCAAGTTGTCATCGCTTGCCCAAAGACTTGTCGTATGTGCATAAAGTAACTTGATAATTGTACAAATTAAATTTATTTTTTACAGAATTCTTTAGGACTATTTAATTATTTAATAATTTTACGAGATTTTTTTATAATAAATTCTCTTTCGCAGAATCTCTCAGTAATTCTTCCCTTTTTTTTCTTGTTCAATAATATGTTTCTATTGTAGACTACAAGAGGCAATCCGAAAGAAATTTTGTTAGATAAAATTAAAGTATTACATGCTTAAAAATGCTATTACGTGAGAAATACTACTCCTAGCTTTTTATGAACTTATGTGCTTGCTTTCTTTTACAAGTTCTCTATTTCATTGGGATTATCCCCTTTGGGTAATTAATTACATTTGTTCTATCTCTTCTTGTTAAAGTTTGCTACAACGATGCAGTAGTTGTCACGAATCTGTAGCTATTTTTAAATTCATTCCTGCATCACAATGCGTGTGGCTCTCACTTCTCTATCTATATTACATCACAATTACTTAATTAAAGAGTTAATTTTAATCCTAAATATAAGACATATTTATAATATTTATTAAATTTATCCTAAATTACCCCTATTAATATTCTATCAACAATAATAAAGTAAAAAAATAATGGAAGAAATTAGTGAAGATGATTAAAGTTTAAGATTAAATTATTTATTAATAAATAACTTAATTAACTTTATTAATTTCCCTAAAATGGAAAACAACCTATAAGACCTATTTTTTTTGTTACACAAAAGTTTAGGTAGGTTTAGTACTGGTCTACTACTAAGGGTAGGACATAACCTCAGGGCTCAGAGAGCACTATAGGGAACTTACGAGATTGCCTACCAAATAAGCCCTTACGACAATAATAAGAATCGAACTCGCATTCTTGTGAAATACGAGTATGTTCCTTACTATTTGTATTAATTCTTATTGCCTTATAAGACATATTTATTATAGCAACTTATCTCCAAAAATGTAGTCCACCAAGCCACTCCAAAAAAAAAATTGCATCGGTCTTTGTTTAAGCCAACTTTTATGGGTCTATTTGGATAAGATTTTGGAAAAAGGCTTATGAAAAAAAATAATTTTTAGACAGTTTTTAGAAAAATGGCTTGTAGATAAGAGTTAAAAAAAAAAGCAGTTCTAAATAAATGAGTTTTGAATAATTATTACTAGAATGACTTTTATGATTGGTAAATTATCATAAATTATATAAAATAAAAAAGATATCATCACTATAGTCGTCTTCCACTGTGCAGCATCTCCTCTTTCTCTCTTACTTGTGTCTTGTCACCTTCTCTCTCTTTCTCATCTTCTCCTTCCCTTTCTCTCTCTCATCTTCCTCTTCTTCCTCTTCATTTTCAGCGACATACTAGTGACTTCTGCTTCCTCTTCTGGTGACGACCAGAAATGGCGGTGGAGAGCGTGCGCAGAAAGGAAAGAGTGGGAATAGAAGAGAGGATAGATAATATAAAAAAATAAGGGTAAAATAATAATTAGGTAGTTCATAATATCTTTTACTGTTACAAAAGCTAGTCTTAGTATCTTATCCAAAATTTTAGTTTTAAACCATGATTTGATCCAAAAACCTTTTTGGACAAATATGATTATTTGTTTTAAATTTTTTTAAAACTAAGGTTTGGGCCAAAAGCCCTTTTAAAACCATAGTTTTCATCGTTTCCAAACACACTATGTGGGCGTTTGGTAAAATACCAAACCTTGGGTTTAAAAGCCATTTTGGACAAAATCTTGATTTAGAAAAATTTTAAAACAAACAGTTATATTTGTCCAAAAGTGCTTTTGGACTAAACTATAGTTTAAAATCAAGATTTTAGATAAACTATTGAGACTAACTTATGGAACAGTAAAAGAGCTTTTATGGACTAACCAATTACTTTTCACTCCTATTTTTTCTTATACTCTCTCCTCTTTCTTCTATACCCTCTCTCATCTCTCATTTTTTCCTACACCCTCTCTCCTCTCTCCTCTCATATCTCCTATATTTAATAAAATCATACATTTTCTTGTAATTTTTCAATTACAAAATTCGTTCTAATAATAACTATCCAAATACTCATTTATTCAAAAATACTTTTTTTTCCATAAACTCTTCTCCAAAAGCCATTTTCTAAAAGCTACCAGAAAGCTATTTTTTTCCATAAATCATTTTTTAAACTCTTATCCAAGCAGGCCCTATATCAATAAAGCTTAGGACTTCGTGACTTTGAATTTCAAAATCTCCTCCCTTCAAGCAATTTTTTGAATTCCACTCTTCCCCCATGAAAATGTCCACTTCAACATCTCAGTACACCTTTTGCCTATAAACCTGATTGTCATGAAGGCTTCATCTCATTCTTTCTACTCACGATCAAATATCACTTCCTTCTCATCATGGACTCAAGCTCCAAAACAACTCTTGCCAGCCACCACCCCTCTATAACCAACTCCAGAATCACTTTTCTTCTTGGGGTATTGGTAAATAGTAAAGTCTTTCATTTGTTAAACGCCCTTTTCCTTAACGATCTCCTCATCTTAATTTTTTACATTGATCTTGTGTAGGTTCTAAGCGATCCCTAGAAGAAAGCAATTTATGATCAGTATGAAGAAGTGTTCAAAGGGAAGGTGGGGAATGTTTAATCTTGGGGCAGTATTTACTCATTCTGAATAGTTTTTTTAACATCTACCACTTTAATGGTTATATATGTGACGTGTTTTTTTTTTTGCCATCTCCTGCGTCAGTCATTACATCTGTGCAAACCAATGAGTTTGTTTCTGGAGGCATATTATGTTATCCAACCCATCTTATAGGAAGTCTATTTTGTGAACCTTTTTGACCAGTTCTGATTTATGCTTTTATAAGATTTTTTGTTTTGTTTTGCTTATGGTGATCAGTATAAGCTATTGTATGGTTTTATCGACACACTCCTAAAACGTCTAAGCCTGCATCATTAAAGCTTCCTCCTCCCATATTATTTTTCTGACTCTTACCTTTTAGCTACTCATTATCTGCATTTTTCGGTTAATAATCAGGCTCTATTACAGGTTGTGAATGTCACAAGGTAGATATTAACCAAAGCTGTATTTTCCCCACATTTAGTATGGTTGTTTTCATCTCACTCCTACAAGATCCAATAGTATAACATTCCTGCTATCTTGATAGCTATCCTTGACAAATCCATGCTTGAATAAAGGCATCATATTTGAAGTAGGCAGAACCCTTATCTGTATGCTGATAGATCATTCTGTGTAGGACTTCAATGACTTTTGCGTAGGTCAATAGGTCATACTGTGCAACTCTTGCAGTAGATAGGGATATGACAAAGTTACAATTAAATGTATTTTATTAATAATAGTAAGACAAAATGACATAAGTCTATTTTAACATAAGGCAAAAGTCTGTTTTTTGCTCTTGTAATGGAATTGAATTTATAATGTGGCATTATGATAATAGATCAACTGGCTTCATTTATACTTTGAACCAATGAATTTCACTGCTAAAATGGAAGAAATGTCTTGCAACCAAAAAGAATATTATCATACTGCCACATAATACATAACGAAGAACAATATCTATTTTGTACCTAAAATATTCAAACTAACAGATGAAGACATTTGTTTGATTGCTTCACCATAAGGTTTGTGGAATCTCTCTTACCACCGTCCTAGACAAAAGGCATCCATTAACATAATGAAATGCACATTTTCATGTTTCACACTTGGAAATTTATTTTCACAGGAACTATTACTTGGTAGGCAGTAAGTTCTATGCCAAATCTTTATCCTTTTTTATCTGGAAACATGATTCCATAATACTTATAATACGCATGATCAAATTAGAACTTATAAAGTCAATGTAATTAGCAGTTACACAGCACAAATAGTGAAGTGTTTTACTAAAGTACAATATGCAAACTACATACAAGTGAGGTCATCCCGATGGTTATACAGTCTAATGGCTGCATCCTTCTTGTAGACCTATGCAACGTCTCCACCATCCTTCTTGCAGAGCATCTGATTCAATATTTGCATAACGACAAACCCAGCATTTCAAAATTTTCCTTTACTAGGTCTTAAGTCAATGGTCTGAACAAAACCCAATGTAAAATTTAATAAATCCCTCATTCTTATATATTGCATTGCAACTATGAGTTGTTGTTATTTTTGTTACTAACTTAATATTCTTGAGCCAGAAAATATTAAATTTCATGTTATGATCATATTTTTTGTTACTAATACTATGACTCCTAAACGATTTTCTATCTTGAGATAGTTTATTTTCTTGGTTGCATTTATGTATGCAGGGACCTAGATGCAATTTATTAATTGGAGAGGAATTAGTGAAAGGAACCAAAGGACAAGAATTATTATCTCATAGATTGTGATCTCTAGAGTTTTAGGATTGTGATTTATGATTGTATTGAGATATATTTCTATTGTTGTGTATTTAGACTAAAATTTGGATCATTTTATTGCTCTCAAATTGATTGATTGAGTTGATATGACTTATTGTTATTTTGATTCTCTCAATTCAAATGTTTGAATCTCTTAATTGACGAATTAAGTTGCTAATATTGTTGAATAGGAGTAGATAATACCTTTATAATTTATGATTCATATTAGGAAGAGATGGATTTGATTGATTAGAGTTATTCTAGGTGGCTATATAAGTCTAGTTGATTATATTTATTGTTAGCTTAATAAAGGAATGAAACTCCCTTAAAATTGGAACTAGGAGAGCTTGTGGATTTGGCCATCAAGGATATTCATTACCATTGCATTTGTCCATTCACTCTTTCACACTTATAATTTGGAAAAGATACAAATACATAGCTTAATTCATAGTTATAGATGCTTCATTCATTCACACCCCTAAACTATTACTTGTTAATTTGCACTTGATTGTTGAGTAGTGTAATCAGTTCTTTGACAAAATCGACACTAGGTTTGTTGCCCTACATGGCCTTATAGCCTAGTTATTTGTTTGAATTTGCCCCCATGACATGGCTCTTTCAATTCCCTTGGTAGGTTAAACCGTAATATAGAAATTTGTCTACATGCATATTCGAATCAAGTTGTATGGAATGCAAACTTATCTTTTATTGCCAATAAATTGATTAAAGATTTTAAGACAAGCTGTTCAAAATATGATTTGGGCACATAATAGCTGTGAAGAAGTTGAAAAGTATCGCGTTATAGTGGATGTTAATTAGGCGTTCAAATAGATGATATTGTGATAGAAATGGTTTCAAAAAGGATATTATATATAGGTTACATTTGAGGTTTACAATATCTTAGAATTATACCTTAAACTATGTTTACTAAAGTGAAAAAAAGAAGTGCATCTGCATTTTAGTTGGCAAAAACAGTTAAAAAAATAAATAAGATGGCAGTAAATGACAGGAAAATGGCGGTTGTGCAAAAAAGTTATTGATTTTGGCAGAACTTTTTTGTAAGGTATTAATGTATTATGCCTTTCACCTGTTACAGACAAAGAAAGGCAAAGTAATGCATGAGTCACTCAATCCATCAGTAATATAGCTGCTACAATTCAACATTCATAATCATATATGGCAGAATGCATATTAAAAGTTCTCATCTTGGGATGAGAGTTATTGTTCTTTTATCTGCTCTTGCGTGTGTGTGTGTGTATAGTATGAATGTATAATGTCAATGTAAACATGTTGTTAACATCTATGTTGTGCTTTTCATTAGGAAATTGATGTTGCTTTTAAGAGAACATTTGGCTTGAAATGATAATTATGGCAATACATGCTTTCTGAACTAGACAGAATGTGGTAGTGTTCTCCATTCTGATTTGTCTCAAAAGGAGGTAGTTTCCAACCGCTTTGAACAAGTTACATTTATAAAATATGGAGGATAAAAAGGTGAAGAGTATAGTCCCCCATTACTTTTTTCTCTTTTCTGTATCATCACATATTTGGATTATATAGTATGGGGAAAATATATAGGATTCATATAGCTTGAAAATAATGTTGTTGGTCCCATATGTATCTATTACATTATCTATATGAAATATATTTAACTATATATATGTTTAATAATAAACCAATATCAATGTAAAATCTAAATTTTATAAAATTATGCATTATTAAATTTATAACTCATAAACATCTATTTTAATTCTCCACTGTTTTAATGCCCCCACTTGGGTTGCAAGCTGGCGTTACTCAACTCCGAAATATCTATCGCTAGTCAACTCGACAATATCTATTTTAATTCTGTTATTCCGTTTCTATACATTTAATTGGATTTTGTACAACTTTTTTTTTTTAATTTTCTCAACATTTCTCTACATATTTCCATAGTTGCCATTGTATAATAAATATTAAAAAGATCATGTAATTAATGTTTAGCATTTAATCTATAAGGAATAAATATTTTTATGCAATATGGTGACAGATTGATAAATGGACAATTCAAAAATATAATCAAGTTTATTTGAAAATAAAAGAATTATACCAAGCCAGGTTAATGTATCGTAAGTAATAGAGATTTCATTACTTATCAGGAACCATGTGCCCTTAATGTCTCTAAGTTTGAATTGGTGAGATATTTAAAAAATTGATAAATGTACTTTCCCCCTCAGATCTCCCTTTCATTCTTTTGTTCTACACTTCTATAAGCCGAGGATGACAGGAAAGGGAACACAAACATTTCAGAAAGAAAAAGTAAAACCTTTTTCTAATTTCATGCCACAAAATATTAAAACTAATATCATAACAGAACTAGATAATAAACTGCTTTTTACCTTTTTACCAAAAATAAATAAATAAATGAAGAAGAAGCCTGTGGGCTGGAAAACAGGAACTTTCAACATACCATCAAAAACAGCAAAAAAGGCAACCATCTGACCATCAACCTCTGATATCCTTGTCTCATAGAAATCCTCCATTGAAGTCCTTTTACCCTTGAAACTGGAATATCCATGGCTGAATCTTCCATTTCGACTTCCCGAGAAACAGCTAACAAAAGATAAACTACTTTAGTCAATTACATAGTTGATTGGTTTAAGGCCAATAACAACGTAAACAAAAATATTGAAGGAAATCCCACAAATCCATGGTGCTTTTTATCAGTCTTAGGAACTTCCAAAGTCCGAGTAAAATAATACTCATGGAATTGCTAGAGTATTGAAACCCTTAAGCCTATCAACAAGAAATGTATCATTTATCAAACAGGGGTAACAACAAAAAACGAAATCTATCATGCCATCACGCTTTAACATGATATCCCTTTTCTGTTCAGACAAATCATTTCAAATGGCACATAAAAGGGTACGAACAGCTAAACCGTAATAATCAGGTATATTTTAAGATAACAATAACAAAAATATATTTAGAACCCCCTCAAATTTTGTTCGGGCAGTGAAACCCAAAAGTTAAAAACCAGTTTCTATTTCAAAATTTAGTTTCGTCTAAGATAAATTGTTCTGTTGAGACATTCCATCTGTGGATTAATGAAAGGCAAAATTAACTATTAGGGTGGTAGTCAAAAGTTCAACGCAAGTCAGCCAGAAGACAAGTAAAAAGCAGTAAACAACACAAATTCTCAAAGGAAACTCCTCTTGAAAGGCCATTTGTTGACTGGAAAGCTAGAGGGAGGCCAAGTTCCTTCATGAATAATATTTTCCCAAAGAAACTTTTGTTAAAATTTCTAGCTTTCTACTACAACTACAGACACTACCACCCTGCAGACACAGCACCCAGCCAAAAGACTTTTTGCTCCTTATGACTCCCAAAGCTCTTGAACACAATAGCTTAAAAAGGTCTACATCCACTGGTGGCTTAATTGAAAAATACTACAAAATTAATAGATAATATATTTTGAAAGAAGCAATAGTCCCTCAATTTGCATATTTTTCTAAATCCTTTACCTTTATGGCGTGAAAATTGCCTGTGAACTCAACCAAATCATTAAATGCAAAATTGAATGGTTATCATAACGAGCTTCAAACACTTCCATTATCAATCACTAGACACAGGACACAGGTATTGACATCGAAAATACTTTCAAAGGATGACTAATTCACAAGCATAAACCTAAATGCTGTTCTATAAGAGCACCATCAGCATTGAGGAACATATAAAAAAACTCCCACACTTCACTGAAACTTGACAAAGGAAAGTATTCCCTGATGTCAATCACCTTGATAGGCAGTTTGGTATGTATAAAAGCATCATATAATTATTTATTCAGAATTGCAAGGATTCATGGATACAAAAATATTGAAACCGTGATTTTTTGTATCACCACTGACAACTGATTTCAACAATCTAATCAAAAATTTTAGCAATTTTCAGTGGTTCGTGACCATGATACAATTTAAGATTCCAGCAAGATAAGCAACCTACATATCAATCTTAATACAGTCAAAATGTTCCTGATAAATCCTTGAAAACCCAACACAGCCAAATGATAAACCGAATTCAATAATCTAGGGGCAACATTAAACGAATTGCGATGCACAAATCATCCATATACCACATGCCATGACCATGATACGTAAACAAGATTCAGGCATAATAAGACACCTCTATCTCAATATTCATAATTCCCTATAACAACTCGAAAACCCAATATGCAGCCAAATCAAGCACAACAAAAAAGGGGGAGAAGTGGGGAATGAAATTGAAAAATTGAAAATTTCAAACAAGCAACCGAATTCAGCGTCCCATGAATAGCGGAAAGCGAGACCCACCTGACGCTACTACCACTGAAGAGCGAATTGGAATCCTTGGAGGAAATCACAGGTTTTGGCGCCGGTGGCTGTGCAGCCAGATCAGCATTGGCGGGAGGTGGAGCGTAGGCAGAATGGAAAGAAGAATCCGTGGCATTGGAAGAGGAGGAAGGTGAGGCAGACTCTGTGGAGGCCGAAACAGTGGGAGAAGCAGGAGGGTCCGCGTCTGTGATCATTCTGCCATTTAAGTGTCCGCTAGAGTACCTTTCCTCAATGTTTATTGGTTATTTAAAAATCTAAGGGTTAATAGAACACAACAATATCATATAATCTAATTTAATTTATTTTTTTATTAAAATAAGACTTATTATATTAACTATCAACAATTTTTGCTTTTATAAAAATAAATTATTTACAAATCATAAATTTCTTTAATTTTTAATAAAAAATAAATAGTAATTCACACTAATTACTCCTTCAATATTTAATATAATATTTATTTAACTAATTTAATTAGATTAAATAATTTAATTAAATTATTTAATATAGTATTTTTTTTCTAAAATACTCTATTTATTTTTTAACTCTCTCCATTTCTCTTTTAATTGATTATTGTTGAGAAAATATCAAGATAAATAATTTAAAAAAAAGTAAAATATAAAAAATATATTTTATATTTATAATTAAGATTAATACTTTAATTAGGTTATATATTAAAGATCAAAGTAAAGATCAAAATATTGTAAAACCAAGTTATAATTTTACAACATATTTTAAATAACAATTAATATTATCAAAAATATGGTGCAGCTAAAAAATTTTAAATAACAATTAATTTTACAGAAAATATGATGTGGCTTTCTAACTTTAAAATATTACTTATAAAAAGATCAGTTCGTACTCAAATAATAAATTTGTACTTAATCACAATTTTTTCATAAAAATTTAATTTATGCACCTAATGATAAAATTATACATTTTTAATTAATATATAATTACGTATTTGTAATGATAAATTATTATTAATCAGTATAAAACATAACTTTTTTAGTAAATTGAATTATCTACAAGTCATGAATACTACCATCCTTTTCAAGCTTTACTTATTACATTTTTTTCGTCTTTGAATTCTTTTCACATGTTTTATTAGGTTTTATCAAATTTTCTTTTTCCTCAACAATTTTGTTTTTATTTTCTCAATTGTTTTTATATTTCAAAAAGTTATAAATGTGATAAAAATGAGTATAATACTCTATAAAATTTTAGATTGTTATCTCTCTTAGTCCTATGTATTATAGTATAGGGAAAATATAACGTATTCATATAACAATTATTGAAAATATTATTGTTGGGTCCATATTTATCCATTACAATATCTAGATAAAATATATTTATATAATTATATATATCTTTAATAATAAACCAATATCTGTTTTTTAAAAAAAAACACAATAAACCAATATCATATCAATGTAAAATCTAAAGTTTATAAAATTCTATCTTATTAAATATATAACTCACAAACATCTATTTTTTTTAATTGTGTTATTCTATTTCTATACATTTAATTGGATTATGTATAACTTTTTTGTTAGGTTTATAAAATCTAAAATATTCAATGTGACAATTCTATTATTGAAATCTCTCTCTCACATGCGCGCGCACACCCACACACATGAAATCTTATGGCAATATTCTATCAGCGATATTCTGTTAGGTTTCACTTTCTTTATATATTTTGTGTCGGATTGCATACTCGTTCTTCAATTAGTGGTTTTATATATATTCTATTAGTGATGCTGCACATTTGGCGTTCCTGAGATTAAATATTGCAGATAAGTTTCTAAATGCAATTGTCTACTTTCCAGTTAGATAGGAACCAAATGCTGCACGTTCAACTTTCATGTGTAAGGTAGCAATATTATTGGCATCTATTCATTATAGCAGACAGGTTTTCCTTTTTTCCTGTTATTAAATGAACCACGGCATTGTAATTATGGATGTAAAAGACATTGCTATGAGGAAATGGAAGAAAAGAAGAAGAAGAAAGAGGGCACCTGCAACATGATAAAATAGCAAGCACCTTCACTAAATTAGATTATATTGTCATACGTGATTACGTTTGTCTGTGTCTTTGATGATTTTTTTTTTTTTAAATATTTAGGTATGAAAAAGCAGAAGAGAATGTGCTTGAATCATCACAACAAGCCTTCAGATCAGCTTTGGGAAGTAATCAAGGTTTGCTAACATCACTAACCCTATTTTTCATCTCAGATTGCTTAAACTGGTGAAGGGATTCATTTCACTTTGCTGTATAAGGATATGTATACTGTGCTTAGTTTTTTTCATCAGGTATAGGTATGGGGTCAAGTGAATTCTAAATTTTTTCTGACATAGTCAAGCTAAAAGGACTAAGGACATTGCCACTTAAGGACCTGAATTGGAATAATCACAAAAAAGGACCAAAGAACACTAAAACTAATCGTTTTGGATAGAGAAACAGAGCCGATTTGGGAGGTCTTCGAGTAATTATCGTCTCACTTATCTTCTTCGTTCTCTCATCTTGCGATCCCTCACCTCTATCTCTCTCCATCTCTCTTCCGTTCGAACCTCCAATTTCGGCCCCTTCCCTCCGATTCTGGCAATAGAATATTATAATTTAGCCCATAATATATGATGGTAAATAGGTAGAGGAAAACAAAGAGAATATTTAAAGATATTATTGAGGATAACATTTTAATTAATAATTTATATAAATATTTGATTGTTTGTTTATATAGTTATCTAACTGAATTAAATTTGAGTATTATTGGTTCCAATTATGAATAGTTCTTCTATAAATATTTTATATATTCTCATATACTCGAACTCAAAATATAATATTTAAATATTAAAACTCCTTCTATTAGAATCTATATTCATTGGTTATTTAAATATTTAAGTGTTGATAGAATGCAATGATATTATGTAGTCTATATAGCATAGTTTACCTTATTTAATAGAATAAGATTTATTGTTATATTAAGTACCAATAAATTTTGCTTTTATAAAAATAAATTACTTACAAATCATAAATTTCTTTGATTTCTAATAAAAAATATATAGCAATTCACACTATTACTCATCCTGTCTTTAATATAAAATATATTTAATTAATTTAATTAGATTAAATAAGTTAGTTAAATTAGTTAATATAGTATTTTTTTATAAAATACCCTAATTATTTTTTTAACTCCCTTCTTTCCTCTATTGGTTGATTATTGTTGAGGAAACATCCAGATGAATAATTTGAGAAAAATTTGATCAATATAGAAAATATATTTTATATTTAAGATTAAGATTATCTCCTTAATTAGGTTATATGTTAAGAATTAAAATAAAATAATTTATGGATGACTTATTTCTCCTAAGGTCATCCATTATATTAGATCAAAAAACTATAATTTATGGATTGGAATGATCAAAATATTGTAAAACCAAGTTATAATTTTACAACATATTTTAAATAACAATTAATATTATCAAAAATATTGTGCAGCCAAATTATCAAAATATCATACAATACAGTTCCACGTTTTAATTTGGAAGCTATTAAATAATATAAACTAGAAATTATAATGAAATTGAAATTGGAAATTTTTAGTAAAACGAAAAGAAATAGGGAACACGCATTGTATAGACTCAACACTATTTTATTATGGTTTTTCATTAAAATTGTGTTATATATTAAAAAAGAGGAAAATAATAAATTAGATTATTAGAAATGAGAATATAATATTACTTAAATATAAATGAAAAATAGGAGTTAAAGATGATAAGAGATAAAATGAAGTAGATTTTGACCGTTATAAAGATGATGTGAAGTTTTAAAATTTTTAAATTAAAGAAATTTTATAGAAAAAAATAATGTGGCTTTCTAACATTGAGATATTATCCTATAAAAATATCAGCTCATCGTACTCAAATAATTAATTTATATTTAATCACAATTTTTTCATAAAAACATAATTTATATAATGATAAATTATATATTTTTAATTAATATATAATTATGAATTTGTAATGATAAATTATTATTAATTAGTATAAATATAAATGTTTTTAGAAAATTAAATTATCTACAAATAATGAATATTAACATCTTTTCAAGCTTTACTTATTATATTTTTTATTCATTGAATTCTGTTCACATGTTTTATTAGGTTTTATCAAATTTTCTTTTTCCTCAACAATTTTGTTTTTATTGTCTCAATTTTTTCATATTTCAAAACGTTATAAATGTTATAAAAATAAATATAATACTTGATCAAATTTTAAGTTGTTATCTCTCTTAGTCTTAAATATTATAGGGAAAATATATCGGATTCATATATCAATTATTGAAAATATCATTATTGGGTCCATATTTATCTATTACAATATCTAGATGGAATATATTTATATAATTATATATATCTTTAATAATAAACCAATATCTTTTAAAAAAAACACACAATAAATCAATATTATATCAAGATAAATCTACAGTTTATAAAATTTTGCCTTACTAAATATATAACTCATAAACATATATTTTTAATTATGTTATTATATTTCTATACATTTAATTAGATTATGTACAACTTTTTTTCTTAATATTTCTTTAAATATTTCCATAGTTCTGATTGTATAATAAATATTAGAAAGATCGTGTAATTCATGTTTAGCATTTTATCTATAAGAAATAAAGATTTGTATACAATATGGTTACATTTGATTATTTTATATTCCAATTATTTTTACAAATAATCACTTTTAAGATTATACATTTAATTATTATAAATCATTAATTTTAAGTAAAAGTTGCAAATATGTCAGTTAAATAATTTATATGAGATAAGATATCAATTCTAATAATATATGGGATAATTCACAATTTATCTTTATAAATATCATATTATTTTAGTTTTTTGGCTAATCATATCACTTTAGTTGATATGTGATATGGTCTATAAATAAGATTGTATAAAAGAAAAGTTATATCATACCTAAATTATAGAGTGAAGACTTGGATTTTGTGCAACATTGGTAAGTTTTTTAACACAACTTATTGAGTTCATCTTCCTATCTTACAAACTTAAAAGATTTCTTCGTAATATTTCAGACAATTTTCTCTTATATGAATTTTAATTATTTTTTATAATGTACCTTGATAAATGAACAATTCAAAAATATAATCAAGATTATTTGAACACAAAAGAATTATATCAAGTTAGGTTAGCGTAGCATAAGTGGTAGAGATTTCGTTACTTATTAGAACCATATGTTCTTAATATGTCTCCAAGTTGTTGAATCAATCGCATATATATGTTGAGATATTTAAAAATTGATAAAATATACATCATGTACTTTTTTTTTTTGCATATCTTGTTTATATTATTGAATTAATCATTCCTATGTATAAATTCATCTTTTGCAGGATAAACTGATATTTTCTCTACAACAAGCATCATAATTTCAAATCTACATTAAAATCATGACATCCATTCAAGAAAACACCGAAGAATATTTTAACATCAATTTTAGAGTTATTCCCATTGTGATTTTGCCTGATATAGAACTTTATGGATATTCAAGATCTTTTCTCGTGTTTGAGCATCCTTTCTTTATACCTTGTGAAGAACTACTACAAGATGTTATAGGATTTCTTCACAGAAATTTATCTAACTATCTCAATGAGAATGACTTTCAACTATTGGCATCCCAAATTGTATCTTATTATCGAGAGACACTTCAACATACTACGTTTGAATCTACCAATCCTCGCATAATACCTTTGCTTATAGATCTACCAATAATCTATGAAGAAAATCAAAACATAATTGAGATTGGTGATGATGATCGTATATTGACAGATGCCATAGATCAATCCATGCAACAATTTTCTATAGTTCCAAGTTCAGAGAAGGTTATAGCATCACTCAAGAAATTGGAATTTTCTAATGAAGTAGGGGCAAACATGTGTAGCATTTGCTTAGAAAATTTTAAAGAATATGGTGCAGATGTTTCAGCAATGCCATGTGACCACTTTTATCACCATAATTGTATTGTAACATGGCTCAAAACAAATCATACATGTCCATTGTGTCGCTTTGAAATGTCTACAGAATAATTTTATGTATTGTACATTTTCTTATTATGAAATTCCATACACTTATATATTCTAGTTGCAATATTCTTTTTTTTTTTTGAGTAATTATGCTTTTCCGCTTGAAGACTTCTGTAAAACAACTAAAAAGCTTAATATTTAGCTCAATTACATAATAAATAATATCACCTTTGAATTAAAGAAAATATTGAACTTTCTACGTTTATGTGTATAATTTGTCATTGTGAAAACTAGAGTAATTCTTATTAAGTAACTGGTTGTGAAGAACTATTTTTGTGTGTGTGTCTATATATATATAAAAGAACTGTTTCATTTGATGATAGGTAAACAAAAGAAAGTAGGTGACTAGTGTGTGGATTTGGTAAAGGAATTGTTAAAACTGAAAAGTTCAGCAAGTGGTTCTGTGATTTCCGGGGCTGGTCTCGAAGGCAATAGGCTGAAAATCATTTGGCAGCATTAGCTGCTAAAGGCTTTTTGCGACAACGGATTTGTAGAGGAGAGGAACAATTTTTTTGAATTAAATTTTAAAAATTTATAAAAGTGGAGTTAGAAGTTTTTAATTAAATTTTTTATTTTATTGTCTTATATTTTATTTTTTATTAAAATTTTATAATTACAGTCTTCGAATTTTTTAAAACTCATATTAGAAATTTTTTCTCCCCTTCTCTCCAAATGCCTTACACCTAACGGCCAATATTGTTTGCTTGGTTTTTTTAGGAGAGGAGGGATGTGGTGTGTTTACCATCCTTGCATTTTTATTTTAAATTTAATCATTGATATCTCCAAACTACTTTAGACTTGAAGCTAATTTTTCTCAAGATTTACAAAGAGATAAAGTGAAGTAGTGTTTCACTGTTACAAAGAGATAATGTAAAGTTTTAAAATTATAAATAAGTTTACCAAAAAGATGATGTGGCTTTCTAACATTGTAATATTCTCATCGTCCTCAAATAATAAATTTTTATTTAATCACAACTTTTTTGTAAAAGTATAATTTATGTACCTAATGATAAATTATATATTTGTAATTAATATATAATTATGTATTTGTAATGATAAATTATTAATCAGTATAAACTATAACTTTTTAGTAAATTAAATTATCTACAAATAATGAGTATTACCATCCTTTTCAAGCTTTACTTATTATATTTTTTATTCTTTGAATTCTTTTCACATATTTTATTAGGTTTTGTCAAACTTTCTTTTTCCTCAACAATTTTTTTTATTGTCTCAATTTTTTTCATATTTCAAAAAGTTATAAATTTTATAAAAATGAATATAATACTTGATAAAGTTTTAAGTTGTTATCTCTCTTACTCTTATGTATTATAGTATGGAGAAAATATAACGGATTCATATAGCAATTATTAAAAATATTATTGTTGGGCACATATTTATCTATTACAATATCTAGATGAAATATATTTATATAATTATATATATCGTTAATAACAGGCCAATATTTTTTTAAAAAAACACAATAAACCAATATTATATCAATGAAAAATCTAAAGTTTATAAAATTCTACATTATTAACTATATAACTCACAAACATCTATTTTTAATTATGTTATTTTGTTTCTATATATTTAATTGGATTCTGAACAACTTTTTTTTCTTAACATTTCTTTAGATATTTCTATAGTTGTGATTGTATAATAGGTTACACAGTTGAGAAATAAGATTATGTATAAAATTGCATCAAATTAAAAGATTATGGGTGAAATTATATCAAATTAAAAAAATTATGGGTAAAATTGTATAATAAATAAGATTAAAATACTGGATATATATAAGAAATAAGATCATGATATTATGTGACATATAACCCTAATAAATATTAGAAAGATAGTGTAATTCATGTTTAGCATGTAATCGAATAAAGATTTTTATGCAATATGGTTACAAATTGATTGTTTTATATTCCAATTATTTTTTACCAATAATCACTTTTAAGATTATATATTTAATTAATTTAAATCATTAATTTTAAGTAAGGGTTTCAAATACGTTAGTCAAATAATTTAGATAAGATATCAATTCTAATATATGGGATAATTCACAACTCATCTTATGAATATCATATTACTTTAGCTTTTTTAGACCAATTATATCACTTTAGTTAATCTTGAGAAATCTACAAATAAAAGGTTATATAGGAGAGAAGTCACACCATACCTAAAACGTAGAGTGAAAGCTTGGATTTTGTACAACGTTGGGTAAGTTTCTTAATTTTATGCTGATTAACACAACTCAATATGTTTATCTTCATACTTTGTAAATCTAAAAGATTTCATGCAATATTTCAGACTAATTTTGTTTATCTTCCTAACTTATAAATGGATAATTCAAAAATATAATCAAGTTTATTTGTAAACAAAAGAATTATATTAAGTCAGGTTAGCGTAAGTAATAGATATTCTTGTTATTTATCTTATCAGAACCATGTGTCCTGAATATCTCAAAGTTATTGTTTAATCAACACATGTATGTTGAGATATTTGAAAAATTGATAAATGTACTTTTTATTTGCATATATGCTAGAGTCAGATGAGTCTATAAAAATTAGTTCTTATTCTTTAATTTGAGTGACATAAATTTTCAATATAAAATATTTACTTTTATTTTTTTCAATATACGTAAATAAGTTTGTGAATTAGAACATTATATATTCTATTATCTAATTATCTAATTTCCATCCGTAAAATGGAATCACATGTCTGTTAAGATATTTAAAATATTGATAACAAATACGTCATGTAGTTTTTATTTTGCAAATGTGTTAAGATTAAAGGAGGATATATTCAAGGTTTAATAAAAACTGAATCATATTAAATAATTTCAATTTGGGCGCCATAAAGTTTCAAAATAAATGATTTATTTATTTTTTTAATATAACTAAATATTTTTATTTATTAGATCATTGTATATTATATTCTTTAATTATCTCATTTCTTGTAGTAAAATCGAATTAATAAATTATACATCATGTAATTTTTATCTGCAAATGTGCTAGATCCAAGGCGACTATATTCAAGGTTTAATAAAAAATAAAAAATCCATACTCACTAGTTTGAGTGAATTCAAGATAAAATATTTATTATTTTTTCAATTTAATTAACTAAGTATTTTTTGTGAATTAGATGGTTAGATATTCTATTCCTTGAATTATCCATTCCTAAGTATAAATTCATCTTTTGCAGGACAAACTAACATTTTCCCCACAAGCATCCTAATTTTAAATCTAAATTGAAATCATGATATGCATCTAAGAGGACACATAATATTGTTTTAACATCAATTTTATAATTATTTCCGTTGTGATTTTGCCTGATATGAAACATTATGGATTTTAAAGATTTTTTCTCATGTTTGATCCTCATTTTTTCATACCTTGTGAATAACTACTACAAGATATTTTAAGACTTTTTTTTTTTTGCAAAAATTTATTCAACTATCGCAACGAAGATGACTTTCAACCTTTGGTATCTCGATAATCAAATCTTATTATCGAGAAATACTCCGACATACTACTTTTGAATTTACCAATCCTCACACAATAACTATACTTATAGATCTACCAATAATCTATGAAAAAAATCAACATATAATTGAGATTGGGATGACAATTTTGTGTTAATAGAAGCCATAGATTAGTCTATGCAACATTTATCTATAGTTCCAACTTTAGAGAAGGCTATGGCATCACTCAAGAAATTGGAAAATTCTAATGAAGAAATAGAGACAAATATGTGTATCATTTGTTTAGAAAATTTTAAAAAAAGATGGTGTAGATGTTTCAGCAATACATGTGACCACTTTTATCGCTATAACTGCATTGTAACATGGCTCCAAACACATCATACATGTCCATGCTTTGAAATGCCAACAGAATAATTTTATGTATTATACATATTACATTGTCATGCTAATATTCTTATTATAATATTCATCATTCAGATATTTGTTGCTAATATCTTCTTTTAGTGGCATGTATGCAATTTCGTTGTAGTTTAATGTAGATATTATTTCCCACCCTCCCAACTCTTTTTAAACTACTTTAGATTTGATAGTAATCCATTTCAAAAACTCTTAGCATAGAGTTTTTATCTCTCATAATAAATAAGTTTCCTAAAGTTTGAATTTGTGTTTTCTTCTTACGTTGATAAATTTATGTATTACCTTAACAACTCATTTTCTGAATTCTCAAAATCTATTTTCCAAAAGATGGGACCCTTCAATTCCCTTGCATTGCAAAAGTATCAATTTTAATAACAATATTTATCTATAAAATAGCAGGGCTTAAAGTTGATCATACAATACGCCACGTGAACAAGCCTTTCTTTAAACCACTACAAAAAAAAAAAAAATTCAGTGGCGACTGGACAAAAGTCACTGCTGAATATATTTAGTGTAATATTTTGTCACCGCCTATGAGACTGTCACTTATATATATTAGCAGTGACAATTGAATGTCGCTGCTAAATGTCAACAATCAGCGGCGACAATATGTCATCGCTGAATGAACAATCAGCGACAACACTATGTCGTTGCTAAACTGAATGAACAATCAGCGGCGACACTTAATGTCAAACAATGTCGCCGCTAAAAGTTGACATTAACTTTTAAATTTTTCTCACATTTTTCTTATATGAAAACATGTAATATAATGATAAAAATAAATAAATAAAAATATAATAATGTTGATGAATAATTCAAATCATCCCATAAAATATCAAATTACTTCAATTACTTAAATATATTTGGAAAGAAATAAAATTATTTAGTTTATACATAAACATTATATAGAGCGATCAATACTAGGAGTAGAAGAAGTACGTGACTGTGATTGCCCCTTTTGCATCAAGGCAGCGAATTGAGCTTGTATCCTTTGCTCCATTTGCTCCATTAGTCTTTGCTCGAATTACACACGCTCTTCTTCCACTGAATCCCATCTTTTGCGGTGACAAAATATTGTTGCCACAAAAATTATAGGCTTTTTGCCGTGATATATATATGTCGCTGTAATTACTATGACTTTCTGCGGCGATAATGTGTCGCCGAAAGTCTTTCTCCCTACAGCGAGTGTGTTGACCAAGGACCCACGTAACCTGGATCGTGTTGGGGGCAATGAGTTTGTCAGCGGTTATCTTTGTTGTGAGTGCCAATTGCGACAATGCTAATGGGCACATGTTGCTTATGGGATGTGGGTGGGGCTAGCGGGCGTGGGTGTTGGGTGTACACTCACACACACAAAAGAAAGTCTTATCTGGAGACTCTTGTGAATCCCCCTACATCCAAGGTATGAAACTTCCTTTTCCTTATGAAAATGTAGTTCATTTTTGGAGGAAGCTCCCCAAGTTCTACAGTTTTTATATTTTGTTCATTTTATTAGCACTTGTCATTGGCTTCTCTACACTTCTGCTTTATAATATATTTAGGATCTCAGAGCATTCACAAACTGATGATATATAATGTTGTTGAAGAGTGAAATGTGCCTTAAATGCATTTTCAGTTATTTTAAAGTCGTTTTTTCTTTTCCCCTTCTGAACAATCACAAGCTTGAGTTCTCCATTACGAATAATTTACAGTGACATTTAAATATGTGATGCACGACTGATGTAGATGTTTGGATTAGATGAAATTGTTTTTTTTGGAAGAATTACTCATAGGTCTCGTGAAGAGAATTTATTATAAAAATTACATGAAATTATCAAATAATTAAATAATCCTATACAACTTAGGGGTAATAAATTTGATTTATGCAATTACCCAACTATCTTTATATACAAATGATAAATTATTGAAAACACGATGACAACTTGAAATATCACTAATGATAATTGGGAAGCATAGAATAATAATTTGAAGTGACGCAAATCACAAGAAGGAGAATTTGATAACAACCTTTAGTTGTTATTTGTACTACATTAAGTTGTTATTGTGCATTCCCCCTAATTATCATTTGTGCCACTTCAATTTGTCATTATTTTCCCCTAGTTATTATTTGTACCACTTCAAATTATTATCATATGCCCAAAGACTTATCATTTGTGCAGGATGATAACTTAGTAATTGCATAAATTGAATTTATTATTTTTAAGTCTTTTGAGATTATTTAATTATTTTATAATCTTATAGGATTTTTTTTTATAATAAATTATTTTCCACATGACCTCAGAGTATATTCCCTTTTATTCCTTCAATAACATGTTTCTACGGTAGACTATAGACTAATCCGGAAGAAACTTTGTTAGATAAAATGAAGGTATTACATGCTTGAAAATGCTTTATTACGTGAGCAATACTACTCCTAGCTAGCCTCAAGGAAAACATATAAGCAAAGTCTGTTTTGTCTTCTGCTTTTTATGAACTTATGTGCTTGCTTTCTTTTACAAGTTCTCTATTTCATTGAGATTATCCCCTTTGATTAATTAATTAAATTTGTTCTTTCTTTTCCTGTTAAGTTTGCTACTATGATGTAGTACTTGTCATGAATCTGCAGCTATTTCTAAATGCATTCCTGCATCACAATGCATGCACTTCTCAGTTCCCTATTTGTATTACTCCTCCGGTCCTTAATATAAGATATAATTAGAGAGTTAATGTTAGTTTTAAATATAAGACATATTTATGATATTTACTAACTTTTTTCTAAATTACTCTTATTGATACTCTTTTAATAATAATCAAATAAAAAATAATGGAGGAACTTAATAAAAATGATTATGGAGGTTTAAGAAAAACATATTATAATAAATAACTTAACTAACTTTCTTAATCTAATCAAATTAGTTAAATATATCTTATATTAGGATTAGAAATATATATATATATATATATATTGATGTTGGTGGTGTTGTGAGCGGTGAGTGATGGGAGGACAAGAAAAATCGTGAGGAGCTTACAAACGTATGGGCAGTTCTCATGTTGAAGGATGGGCCACTTTTTGAATTGGCGCACAAAACCAGCCATTTGAATGTTAAGTTTACAAGCTTCCTTCACACAATGTCAAGTTTACCAGCCATATATATATATATTTGAATTATAGGTTTTCCTCTGCTTTGGAAATTCAGTGGCCTCAACTCGCTTTCTATTGCAAGATGAATTTAACATCCAAACTACAAAATGTGACAATTCCATTATTGAAATCTCTCCCTCACACACAGGAAATCTTATGCCAATATTCTATTAGTGATATTCTGTTAGGTTTCACTTTCTTTATATATTGTGTCGGATTTGATACTCTTTCTTCATTGCGTATAAAGAAGTACTATGTAATCTAATAAATCAACTTATCTCCTAAAATTTAGTCCACCAAGCCACTCCAAATAAAATCAGCTCTCATGAAAACGTCCACTTCAACATCTCAGTAAACCTTTTGCATGCATATAAACCTCATTGTCATGAAGGCTTCATCTCATTCTTTCTACATCAAATATCACTTCCTTCTCATCACGGACTCAAGCTCCAAAACAACCCTTGCCAGCCTCCACCCCTCTATAACCAACACCAGAATCACTTTTCTTCTTAGGGCATTAAGGAAGATTATGGGCTTATTGATAAAACGTAAAGTCTTCATTTGTTAAACGCCCTTTTCCTTAACGATCTCCTCATCTTAATTTTTTACATTGATCTTGTGTAGGTTCTAAGAGATCCCTAGAAGAAAGCAATCTATGATCAGTAAGAAGAAGTGTTCAAAGGGAAGGTGGGGCATGACTAATCTTAGTAAACTGTGCTTGGGGCAGTATTTACTCATTCTGAATAGTTTTTTTTTTTTTACCATCTACCACTTTAATGGTTATATATATGACGTATTGGTTTTTTGTTTTGCTATCTCCAGTTTCAGTCATTACATCAGTGCAAACCAATGATTTTGCTTCCGGAGGCATATTATAACCCAAATCCTCCCATATTATTTTTCTGACTCTTACCTTTTAGGTACTTACTATCTGCATTTTTCGGTTATGAATCAGGTTCTAGTGCAGGTTGTGAATGTCATAAGGTAGATATTAATCAAAGCTGTATTTTCCCCATATTCAGTATGGTTTTTTTTATCTCACTCCTACAGGATCTAATAGTGTAACATTCCTGCTGTCTTGATAGCTATCCTTGACAAAGCCATGATTGAATAAAGGCATCATATTTGAAGTAGGCAGAACCCTTATCTGTATGCTGATGGATCATTCTGTGAAGGACTTCAATGACTTTTGCGTAGGTCAATAGATCATACTGTGCAACTCTTGCAGTAGATAGGGATATGATAAAGTTGCAATTAAATGTAGTTTATTAATAATGGTAAGACAAAATGATATAAGTCTATTTTAATATGGGGCAAAAGTCTGCTTTGTGCTCATGTAATGGAATTGAATTTATAATGTGTCATTATGATAATAGATCAACTGGCTTCATGTATACTTTGAACCAATGAATTTCACTGCTAAAATGGAAGAAATGTCTAGAAACAAAAAATGGAAGAAATGTCTAGCAACAAAAAAGAATATTATCATAATGCCACATAATGCACAACGAAGAACAACGTCTATGCTGTACCTAAAATATTCAAACATAACAGATGAAGACATTTATTTGATTGCTTCACCATAAGGTTAGTGGAATCTCTCTTACCACCTTCCCAGCTGAAAGGCATACATTAACATAATGAAATGCACATTTTCATGTTTCACACTTGAAAATTTATTTTCGCAGGAACTATTTCTTGGTAGGCAGTAAGTTCTATGCCAAATCCTTATCCTTTTTTATCAAGAATAGTCAAGTGTTTTACTAAAGTACAATATGCAAACTACACACACATCTTGAACCATCCTTCTTGCATACCTGTACAACATCTGCACCATCCTTCTTGCAGAGGATCTGATTCAATATTCGCATAAAGACAAGCCCAGCATTTCAAACTTTCACTTTACCAGGTCTTATATATTGCACTGCAACCCAGCATTTGTTACTGACTTGATATTCATGAACCATAAAATATTAAATTTCATGTTATGATCATATTTTCTGTTACTAATACTATGACTCCTAAACGATTTTCTATCTTGAGATAGTTTATTTTCTTGGTTGCATTTATGTATGCAGGGACCTAGACGCAATTTATTAATTGGAGGGGAATTAGTAAAAGGAACCAAAGGACAAGAATTATTATCTCTAAAGGACTAAGGACATTGCCACTTAAGGATCTGAATTGGAATAATAACAAAAAAGGTCCAAAGAACACTAAAACCGATCATTTTAGAGAGAGAAACAGATCTGATTTTGGGGGGTCTTCGAGTGATCATTGTTTCACTTATCTTCTTCATTCTCTCATCTTGCGATCGCCCGTCTCTTCCTCTCTTCATCTCTCTTACGTTCGAATCTCCAATTCCAGCCACTTCCCTCCGATTCCGGTGACTTCCACCAATCATTCTCTGACATGATTCTATTTTAGTCATTGTTTCATCTTCAATTTCACCAATAAAAATGTATCCTTTTGATTTTTAGAGTACCTTATAAATATATAATTCTTTCCAGTAGTATCCAACTTCCCATACTTATAGGAATTATCATTGATATAGATGCTGACCTCCATGGTCTAAAGATGTTTAAATCTAGATTGCATTTTGTCCATAACTTATAGGTCATAGAAGTGACCACTTTTGAAGTCACCCGGTTAAAAGTATTAAGGTTGCTGTAAAAAAAGCATCACCCCAATATGAAATTATAAGGTTTGCTTAAGCTATCAGAGACTAACCATGTCTAGAAAAGTTATATTTCTTCTTTCAACAACTCCATTCTATTATGGAATACTAGGGATAGTTAGTTGCCTAATTATTCATTTTTCTTCATTGAGCTATTTAAATTGATCAGCCAAATATTCATGACCTCGCTCAGTATGTAACTCTATGATTTTATTGTTCATTTGATTCTCTATCTTATTAATGTATCATCTAAAACACTCAAGGCCTCAGACTTATGTGAGATCAAATAGACACGACTATATCGTGATAAGTCATCAATAAAAGTAACAAAAAACCAAGATCCGTGTCTTGCCCTCACACTCATTAGACCACAAATATTGGAATAGACTAATTGCAATGGACTTTTAGCTCTTGTTCCCTTGCCAGCTAGACAGCTTTCACATAAGGACATTTCTATGCTTACACTTGAACCTAGCAAATTTATTTTGATAGTTTGATCATGATAGTTTGATTAATATGTCATAGTCTAGCGTGCTAGGCATTCATATTAATAATATTAGAAGAAATAGTAAAGCATTAATTAACACTGGAACCACCAACAATATCAAAAATAGAGAACTTCTTGAATAGGATAGCTGAACCATAAGAGACAAAGTTGTTAAAAATGTCTACAACTTTATCATATAGGTTCACTTCAAACCCAAACTTTTAGAGGCATAATACATGAGACCAAGTTCCGCTGGATGTAAGAAGCGTGAAGCACATTATAAAGTATCAAGGTCTTTCCACCACATAAAGTGAATTTTCATGTGTCAATACCCCTCTAAACTTGATTATGGAATTATTCCTTATATAAAGCTACTTGCTTTGATATGGCAACTGACAGTACTCCATGAAGGATTCTTAGTCATTGATTACGTGGTCTATGGAGCATGAATCAATAACCCAAGAAGAAGAAATTAATTTTTTAGGAAAACAGTTCTAGAAGCATACAAGGCATGTGAATTAACATAATTCACTAATACATTTTTACTTTCAGCCTGTTTAGAACATTTAAATACAAAATGCCTTCTTTTGGCAGGCAAAGCACTTGACCTTCTTCAGGTCCAATTTTTGCTTTCTACCTTTTTGACCATTTTTCTTGAATTGTTTATTGCACTTTTGAAGTTGAAGACAACCCTTCTTCCCTTTCTTTTGGAACTTCTTGTCTTCCTTGAAATAAGGCTTTGATTAGGAAGTGTCAGCATCTTTAGTCAAATAGGCCATCTAGAGGTTCTGTAAGCCTTTAGACATCCATTTTCATTGCTGTAAAAAAGGCTTTCTAAATCGGTTGAAAATGGTGATCTACATTGAATAATGACCGGTGTAGAAATAGACCGGTTAGAAAGTATGTACTTTTTAAATTGGGTGGCTCACCGATATAGAAAGTGTAGAATTTAGACCAGTTGCTTTTAAAATCTAGCGTAGAATTTGCTAATGTGTACACTGGTTGAACATATCCCTTTTTAATGGTTTTATGAATTGTTCACACCGGTTGTGTTTTCACCCAATGTAGATTAATGAATTGTTTACACCGGCTGTATTTACACCCGGTGTAGATTAATAAATTTTCTACATCTCATTATAAAGACAACTAGTATATATGTTGTCATATTTACATATATTGTTTCTAATCCTGTTTCATTAAAGCTTCATGAATAAACTGCCCAAATATACAGACTGAAAGAGATAGTAGCAGAGGTAAAGTTCAAGATGGTAGAGACATATCTTCAATTGCTTATTATATTATTCATTTAATAAAATTCAATAAAATAATACAATCATTTGAATAGAAAAATAAAAAAATGTATTATGGTACATAATGACAAATACTATTGAAAAGGAATGATTTGAACAAAAAAATCAGCCCAAACATTGCGAAAGTCATCAATGTCTTGTTCAGAAAATAGGTCAGATTGATCAAACATCTGAAGCATCAAATTAAAATAAAAGAAATTAAAATATTACTAAGATATATTAAGACCATAAATATATGAAATCATTAAAAACATAATTTACCTCCTTAGTTAGGTCAGTCCTATTTGACAAGATGATATTGATCATGTGTCTAACCATGTAGAAGCCGCACAAGTTGCTTTCTTTAGGTTGCCTTCAACTCTGTAATATTAACATGAATAAAATTATGTGTCATCAGCAAAAAACTGCGTGGAGCATAACACTTAACACTTTTATTACCTTCGGTGTGATCCATTTAGGGTCCCTCACCGAGTTAGCTTTCTTAAGACCCCTTGCAATTACAAACATCCTCATAGCCCTATGATCAAAGTTATGAACTTAGTAACTGTTTTATTACAAAGACCATATTTAATTTATTATAAATACCATTGTTCTGTAAGGAAGAAAACTCATGTTCATAATCTTCTTGGCATCAACCGGTGGCTTGTAATGGAGGGAGTATAAGAAGAAAAATTTATAAGTATGCTTACATAGTATGATCAATTGCCAATGGTTACTATAGAAAATAATTAAACAATAATGATTATTAGCATTAAGCAAATACAAACCTAGTATGAAAAAACTAAAATATTATTATTCTTACTCCTGCATATATAGTGCGAAGAAACAATCAATATCGATTTCACCAAGCCTCTTTGCAATGTACTCAAGTCTTGAAGATTGGGAGGTCCCTTTTGAATAAATCTGAAATGGGCATAAGAATCCGAATTGACCTTGTTTTTCCTTGGAAACCAACTTAACTTGCATGTACCTCCATTTAATGCAAACAGGATGTTAGTTAATGTAAATACTCAGCTTGCATGAATTTTGTTATTACATATATTTACATTTAAATTAGACTTATATTAAAAACACTTGGACGTACTTGGAGGTTAATTCATTCCTAGGAGTGATAACCGATTTCACATCTGCATGGTTAACAAAGGTAGCAGCCCCGTGTCACCCACAACTGAATCCATAGGCAATGCATCCACATGAAATATTTTGTCAGACGCCAATTGGATCACACGTTACATGGAACTCAAATTAGGAGTTGTGGGAAGTTCACTTGGGGATGACGCAATGTGATCCGAAACAAGATGATTTGGCCATAATATGAAAGTCCCATTTTCTTGACTCACAGTCTTTACCTCATAGTTAGAATTGGGATAAGAGCATATTCAAATATCACATATCTTCAACTGTTACCCTTAACTGATCGTCTTAAATTTGGATGTGGTGGGCAGTTTCTCCTAAGATATGGATGGAACCATGTGCTACTAACCTTTTGATATGATCCTCCACATATAGATCACAAGGTTCAGCATCCCCTGACACCTTTTCGGCCATGCAACAACTCCCTTTAGTACTAGGACGGGCTACATATGAGAATATTTGGTCTATACCTTGGTGTCTTACATATTGGACATTTCTTCTTACCTTCAAAATCTTTCCTGTACAGCATGCAATCATTTGGGCATGCATGAATCTTTTTATACTGCATGCCTAAAGGACATATTATTTTGTTAGCATCATAGTAGCGTTTAGGTAACACATTTTCTTTTAAAAACATGTCTTGCAATAACTCAAGCAATTCTAAAAAACCTCTATCACTCCACCCATGCCGTGCTTTCACACTTACCAATTTCAATAGGTTGTATTTTCTGCACCCTAGGTATAGAGGTTTTTCTACATTATTGCACATAGTTCCATATGCATGTGACCGCATAAAAGTATAATCTCCAATATCATGAATCATGTCTCTACCCGATCATCAGTATCCATGTCATTATCAAAGGTAAGTTCTAACTGTTCAGATGCACTTGACCTTTCCACATTTTCACCATGCAATACCCATACTATGTAACTCTTGCATAACCCCTCACAAATTAGATAAGTGGACATATCTTCGGGACTTTATTTCCTCTCATTCAAATAACTCACACAAGGACAATAAAACTAGGAAAACTCCTCTACCCCCTCAGCATACACAATACTTGTTCATTTAGCATTTATCCAACTACAATCCATATTTGTGAAAGACTAAAAAACTAGGAAAATAGAAAACAAGAAAACCTAGCTTGTAGTAATGAATTAAATGAAACAAGTAAATGACAGCTAGGGGTGTTCATAATGCCCATCGCCCAGTGCGCCCGCCCTAGCCCATAGAAAAATTGCCTATCTCAGCCTAAAAAATGTTGCCCAAAATGTATTTGGGTAGGGCAGGGCATTGGGCAAGGTATGCTGCCTTGCCCATTTGGCCTAGCCCTATATATACATATTTTTTTAAATTTTTTCTCATATTTTTATTTTTTTCTTAACTTATTCTATTTGTAATTTTATACTTTTTACTTTAGTTGATAACTCTCATTGCTCATTGTTAAAGTATTAAACATAACTCTTATATTTACGTAGATACTAAAGTTGTTCCTATGCTTTACTTGCCAAGCATTCGATTATTGATATTGCAATAACGCTAGAAATATCCGACCCCTATATATTTCAATCTTTCTTATATATGTAATAGACTTCAAGACTTTAATTACTATATTTTTGTTACCTTATTCTTAGTGGATTATGTATATTATTTAACTCTTAAAGACATGAATATGATATTGTTTTATAAGTTCATAATTCCAGATTTTTCTCCTAATATGAGCAAGACATCATGATTTAGGCGTGCCCAGCTTGCCCAAAATGGTTAGGACTTTTACATGGCAAGGCCCCGACATCATGTTGCAAAATGCAGCTCATACTTTTTTCGGGCAGGGCACCGGGCAGGGGGCTGCCTTGCCCAGCCCTACCCATGCACACCCCTAATGACAGCAATGAATCCAGCACAAATAACAGAGGTACTGCCAGTAGTGCATAAATCTTTAGTTCTCGAGACAAGGAGTTTAAAACAAAACTCACCGGCTGTGAAGGGTCAAGAAGACTTAAACATGCGAACAAGTGAAAATGACATATGGGAGGCGTGAAGGGGCTTTTGATTAAATTAAAGAGTATAATCTACACCGGATACAATGATACACAGGTATAGAAAAAACTTTTTTAACCAGTCTGTATATTCTACACCAAACATTGATATGTCTGGTTTCATGTTGTTGCATTTTTTTATAAAATAAAATAACATGTCATTAGAATGAGAAACTTCATTTATTCAAAGAACAAGAAACTTCATTCATTCATTTTTACTAATAACTTTACATCAAAAGTGTAAAATTTTCAAATACAATATCTATCAGAATATATAATATATTATCTACTTTTGTCATTAAGTACAAAAAATAAAATAGGAGGGGCAATAGATAAAGGTTACAGGCTTTCACTACTCATCAGATTCAGAGGTCTAGGATTCATCAGAGTGGGTAAGATCAACAGGATGATAGAAGCTATCATGCTGTTGATGGCAGCGAATTTTTGAGCAGAAAGCTCTAAAACTATCTTTCAGTCTAGTAAATTTCTTAGACAGTTCTTCTACTGAGTCCTCTAGAGCATTGAAACACATGATCAGTTCCTCAAGGCACTCCATCAGAGTGACAATCAGGGGAGGAGGAGAAAGAACTGCAGGGTGAGGGTCGGGATGTTTGTCTTCAAAATCTTCTCTATTTCTTTTGTGCGGTGGAGAAAGAGGTGTGAGTGATGAAGAAGCCATTGGTGCGTTCAGATAGAAGGAAAAAAAATAAAACAGAGATATATAAAGTGATGAGATAAAAGTACTGATAATAGGAATGGTATACATATGGTTGAGGAATAAGAATGATTTTAGAAAAGAATATCGAGAATACAATTGGCCTTCTATCATAATGAGTACAAATATTGGGAACTGAAGAAGTGAAATGAACAGCCTGATAAGTTACACAGAAAAGAAGCAGGAAAGTATAGACAGGAAACTGAAAAGTCAGAATATAAAGTATATTTAATACTAGTTATATATGTTTTACACCGGTTCAATGTAAATCCGGTGTCAATATTTCATCTTATTTACAAAAATACCACCTTTCATTTGTTCTAAAAGCTTTTCCGCAAGGTATGAAGAAGTTAAAGAAAAGAAGTGATAAAGCATAGACAGGAAACTGAAGAGTCATAATAGATAGTATATTTAACACCAGTTATATATATTTTACACCAGTTTAATTTTAATCTGGTGTAATTATTTTATCTTATTTATAAAAATGCCACATTTCATTTGTTCTAATAGCTTCTCCATAAGGTCTAAACAAGTTAAAGAAAAGAAGCGGGAAAGTATAGACAAGAAACTGAAGAGTTAGAATATGACGTAACTAATCTACACCTATTGATATTAGTATTCAGCATAGTAATTATAGTTTATACCAGTGACGTGTTTATCCAGTGTAACTATTTTATCTTATTTATAAAAATGCCACCGGTCATATTTTTTAGATTGTCTCCGCAAGGACCGATTTAAAAGTGGGGCTTTAAATGCCTAGCTGCATCGTTAAAAGTAATGACATTTTCATTATGGGTTGATTTGACTTTTATATGCTCCCAACTAGGAAGGAATGAGCTAATGACAGGCTGTACTTGATATTTATCAAAGAAAGTATCACCAGCTTCCTTCATTTCTTTGGTCATGTTAGCCATCTCTCTCATATGTTGCTTTATAGGAATGTTTGGCGTAAGCTTGTAGGTGTCAAAGTTAATTGTCAACCTCTTAAGCTTAGTAGTGAAAATATGATCAACTTTATCCTTCAATGCAATCCATATGGCTTAAGCAATTTTGTGCATCTCAAATTCACACATGTTATCATCTACTATAGCACTAAGAAGCGCGATTCTAGTTATGCTATTCTTCTTCCTCCAAGATGTATTTGACCTTTGGGTGCCAGATATTCCAATTATCCCCATTGAGTTTTTTAATGTCAATAAGTACATGATAATTCTTGGTTACCATTTTCAACTTAGGCAAATCTAGGTTCTCTTCTAAAGAGAATCGTACCTAAGAACATTTCAATGACATGGCACAATGAAGTATACAATATCGTGTACTTATATTATTCTTGACTAGAAAATAATGACATTACAAGATCCATGATAAGTAGCATACATTTATACCACCCATCACATAGATACTAGCAACAATCATTATGTTCTATCAAGGGTTCTTTAACAATAAAACATAACTTTTAGAAGTTTCATCTTCTAAAAGCTCCTACTTATAAGAAGCATGCTTATATTATATACAAATAATCATATTACAATTTAAATGAGCTTCTTTAAGTAAAATAAGACATGAAGTCTATTTCTAATAAATAAAATTAGGGTTTTTAGTATAGCAAACATAAGGAAAACTAGTACAAAGAAACGTCAATCAAGATAGGAGGGAAAAAATTTAAAAATAGCTCTTCTTAGTTTTCTAAGCTTTAGTGACTTAAGCATAAGTTTTGAAGTTCTCTCTATAGCGTCAACCCAGAAAGATTTTTTTGTGCGCCAGCCTTTGTCTCTTACTTGTCTTATGTATTCCATCATGACTTTAGTGTAGAATTTGTGTTTTTCTTATTAGTCATGAACTTGGCATAATCATGATCTTTAGCTATCCTCCTAGCTAAAGCTAGGGTATTGGGTTAGATTACTTCTTCTTCACAGTTCATAAGTTGTTTATGAAGAAGAGAAGGCACAGAGTCATATCCAGAATCTCTAAATATTGATTAAAGCTCCTCGGGTAAAGGATCTTCCACTGGATTCTCATGATCTTACTCAAGGATATGCTAAAGATCCCCTTCTAAATTTGCATCAGACTTTTCTTTAGGGTCCTCATCAAAATCTTCCTTTGGACCATTAATCTCTATAACCTCTTCCAAACCTCTTCTTCAAGAGGTTCAAGATCTGAATCCTCACGCTGAGGTTCATTTTCTTGAACTTCATCATCTAGATATGAGAAGCTTAATAGAGTATATTTAGTAGTTTTAGTACTACTTGAAGTTCTTTGACTTATTTTTATTTAGAAATTTAATAACATAAATTATTGTAATTTTGTGGAATTTTTTTAAACACCTAAAAGCATCAAAAAATACACTGAATACTCACAAATAAGTCCAAAATTGCCCTAAAATAGGTAAATTATATACTAAAATGAAGATATCAATTTTACAGATTTTTAAGAATAAACTGCGTCTCAATCAGAGTCCAGACACGCCCTCAAGTGCCTTTGGATGATTAAATTCAAAAAAATAAAAATTGGATAGACCCATTTACAGGGCCTCTGAATACTCATATGGCATACACCTTATATGCCATATGACGCCTCTACCTCCAATTGTTCTTTCAAAATTATTTTGTTGGTTAGACGGGGTTGGGCTCTGTTCAACTCGGCCTAGTAGTCTAACCCAACTTCCCTTTCTTTTTACACCTAGATCGGGTTAGTCCTTGTCCAACCTGACCTAATATATATTTTTTTATTTTGGCTGGATCCTCATGATTTAGTCCAGTCAGCGTGCATTGAATTTTTTTATTTTAAAGTTGATCAAGTTGGGCCTAGGCCAACTAACCTAGAGTTGTTTTTATTTATGGTAGCTTTCACCTTTTTTTTAGAAGATCCAATCCAATCTGTAGTAGCCTTTTTTTTAAGGTTTCCAAAATGATGAGACAACCTCTAACTGGGTCATGACAGACCCAGTTCCCTGGTGAGTCAAGTTTGTCGACACAAAACCTTATCTAATCCTTCATTCTTCATCTGATGTTCATTATCGATGTTCTTGGAGTCATTTTCTATCATTTTTGTTAGCTGTACGCAATGGGACTATTCTTTAAGCCTAAATTGGAGGTTTTCAGATGACCTAATTTTGATTTGAAACTTCTCTCCTCTATTACTCCATCGTTAGTGATCCGTTTAACGCATTCTTGGTTTTATCATAATCATCTCTTGAAGCTCTACACGTTAATTGTGTTTGGTTACATAAAGCCTTCAATTTCAAAGACCCAAATTTTTGAAATTCTCAATCATCCATCGCCCACGTGTTTGGTTTGAGTTTTATGGGTTCTTATTGCTTCCAGATTCAAGTTTTATTTTTCAAGGTCTTTGTTCATATGTATGATAAGGTACTTGCCTTTTAAACAAATAACAAAAGGGGAAGCATTTGACCAACATGTATATGTGACATATCATTTATCATATATTCAATTTATATGAGATCATGCTTTAATAGAATGCTTTAAGAAAATAAAATTCACAAATCTTTAACACAACAACGAATATATATAGACATATATATATTCATGCTATTATGACTTAAACAGCATGCCGATGCATATAAAGACAAATTATAACATGCTTGTTCATGTTCGCAGAGGAATAAAAATAAGAGAGAACATATGTACATGGCACATCAAATAGAGACAAGATATATAAACAAATATCTATTATGCTTATTCATAAATAATATATATCATCACAGCCAAAATATCAACCATGCTCTAATACCAATGAAGGGATTAAGGCATACTTGAGATGTAAATCAGGTTCTCTGGTAGCCACACGATAACCCGGTTAATTTGATGAATGTGAATATTCAAACATAGCAAGAGAGGAAAGTTCTCTTTCTGGAGAGAAATTATTTTTGTATATTAAAAAGAGACTCTTCTCATCTCAATAATAATAATAAAGATTATCCAAAAAAATATTCTATTATATCTCTCAAATCAAATATCAGTATCCAGCGGATATCCTATTCAAAATTTAAAATTTTTAACCAAAGGGAAAATCTTTTTAGATAATAATCCATATTTTTTGTTATTATCTCCTGAGTTTTAGATTATATAGGTTCAGGCCCAATCCACAAGGGTGGATCTGAGCCTAAATTCTAATAAGATACATTTTAGTTGTTGTGTATTAAGACTAAGAATTGGACCATTGTATTGCACTCTAATTGATTGATTGAGTTGATATGACCTAGTGTTGTTTTGATTCTCTTAATTCAAGTTTAAATCTCTTAATTGATCAAATTAGGTTGCTAATATTGTTGATTAGGAGTGGATAATACCTCTTGTAATTTGTAATTCATATTAGGTAGAAATAGATTTGATTAATTAGAGTTATTCTATGTGGCTAGATAATTCTAGTTGATTATATTCATTGTTAGCTTAATAAAAGAATGAAACTATATTAAAATTGGAACTAGGAGAGCTTGTGGATTTGGCCATCAAGGATGTTAATTACCATTGCATTTGTCCATTTACTCATTTACACTTATAATTTGGAAAAGATACAAATACATAGCTTAGTTCATAGTTATAGATGTTTCATTCACATTCCTAACCTCTTGGTTAACTTGTTAATTTGCACTTGATTCTTGAGTAGTGTAATTGGTTCCTTGAGGAGATCAACACCTAGGTTAGTTGCCCAACATTGCATTATAGCTTAGTTATTTTTTTTGAATTTGTTGCCATGACATGGCTCTTTCACTTGGTTGTCTAAATCATAATATGGAAATTTGTCTACATGCATTTTCAAATCAAATTGTATGGAATGCTAACCTATCTTTTACTGCCAGTAAACTAGTTAAAGATTTTAAGACAAGCTGTTAAAAACATGATTTGGGCACATAATAGTTGTTAAGAAATTGAAAATTATCATGTTATAGTGGATGTTGATTAGACATTCAAATAGGTGATACTGTGATAGAGATGGTTTCAAAATGGATATTTATATGGGTTACATTTGATGTTCAAAATATCTTAGAGTTATACCTTAAGCTATGTTTACTAAAGTGAAAAAAAAAGCGCATCTGCGTTTTAGTTGGCAATAACACTTAAAAAATAAATAAGATGGCAGTAAATGACAGGAAAATGGTGTTTGTGCAAAAAGTTATTGATTTTGGTAGAACTATTTTATAAGGTATTAATTTATTGTGCCTTTCACCAGTTAAAGACAAAGAAAGGCAAAGTAATACATAGTCACTCAATGCATCATTAATATAGCTGCTACAATTCAAAATTCATAATCATATATGGCAGAATGCTTATTAAAAGTTCTCATCTTGGGATAAGAGTTATTGTTCTTCGATATGATCTTGTGTATATATTTTTATATATAGTATAAATGTATAATGTTAATGTAAACGCGATGTTAGCATATGCGTTTTTCATTAGGAAATTGATGTTGCTTTTAAGAGAACATTTGGCTTGAAATGATAATTATGGCAATACATGCTTTTGAACTAGACAGAATGTGGTGGTATTCTCCATTATGATTTATCTCGAAAGGAGGTAGTTTCTAACCACTTTGAACAAGTTATATTTATAAAATGTGAAGGATAAAAAGGTGAATAGCATAGTACCTAATTACTTTTTTTTCTTTTCTGTATCATCATATTGGTGTTTTACCTGTTAAACAATAGTTTGTAAAAGGATATTAATTATTTATTATATGGGTTATTAGGTGGAGTAGATGGTATAGTAACTGGCATATAAGAGTATGTCAAGAAGCTTATAAATATAACATGTGGACCTCTATGTATGTATAGATTTTATTTTTTTGGAATAGATTAATATTTTTCATCCAGTTGCTTCACATGGTATCAAAGCTTATAGATGCCTGGGCCTCTCCTTTTTTATCGAGACCACATGAGGGCTTACCAATCATAGAGGCTTATTGCTTCTTAAACATGAGTGAGTTTGAAACTCAGTTCAAGGTTCACTGCCCCTGCGTTAGGGAAGGTGGTGATTGTATCAAATGCTCTGTGTTTAGGGCTCCCATCACATATTTCTTGTTCAAGTTTGCTACCGTAAGGATTTTTGTGAGGCTGTGAATCAGTGAGTCTCATTGCAATCTTGTTTAATCCTATTCCAGTTAAGTCTTGCACAACCGTGACCCACCAAGAATGTTTGTGCAATTCTGACTCAGTCAAGTTGAGTCGGGTTCCTGTCGAAGAAGAAGCTTCTACAATCCGATTTACTAACCCTTTCAAGATCACTGTCAGAGATAGTCTTGCGATACCATGACTCGGTGAAACTAGGTGAGAAAAATCTCACCTATTTTATTCTAGATAGCGACATGAACCTATATGATATGACGTTTTCAAAACTCCCTATTAAATATCACCATCGGAGATAATCTTTTGACGCCAAGACTCAATGAGAATACGTAAGAAGAATCTCACATATTTTGTTCTAGACCTTGACGTGAGCCACGAGTACATTTGTGTGGTTCCAACTTGATCATTTGAACACAGTTGTTCTTGTAACTCAAAGAGGCCTCAATGAGAAGAATCTCATGTATTCAGTTTAAGACCGCAATATCATTGGGAAAATTATTTGGCCCATTGTTTTATTGCAAGAAGCTTGTTCTTGCCCAGATATCACTAATCTCACAGCAATTATTGGGTCCAAGAGTTCACCATAATAGGATAGGAGGATCACCTTGCCCCAATGTTTGCTATAGATTTTTCTCATCCTCTGTACTTGCATCTGTCAGACACTCAAACAGCAACTCTTGTCCCACAATTACGGCATAGCTTAGACAACTATGACATATGGAGTAGGACAATGCGGTTAGTACTTTATGGTAGGAACAAGTTAGGCTTCATAGATAAGACTTATAGCCGTGCGATACAGGACCCTGCCCTTCAAGGTATATAAGGTAGTATAATTCTATTATTCTTTCTTGGCTAATCAATTCAGTTAAAAGGTATATCTCCACTAGATTGGTGTTCTCAACTAACACATAGATAGTGTGGGTGGACTTAAAAGAGCGATTCTACAAGACTTATAGAACCATGATATATTGTTTACATAAGTCCATCACTTCTCAGACTCAAGGAACTATGAGTGTAACAATGTATTACACTAAATTGAAGGATCTTTAGGATGAGTATGATTGTTTGGTCCATTTCCCATCCTATCAATGTTCATCAACATAAGAATACTCTAAAGCACTCCAGCAGCAGAGACTCCTACAGTTCCTTCTTAGGTTTAATGACAATTTTGACAATGCCACGACTTAACTCCATTTACAAACACCTATTCCTTTACTTAACCAGGCTTTTTCCCTCACTTCACAAGATGAATACTAGAGGAAAATATCTTCACGGTCACCTAGTAATCCATTAGAAGGAACTACCATGGTTACTCAGGGAGGATGACAAGGAAGAGGAAGAGGCCATAGATAGTTCCAGGATGCTCTCATTGTCACAAAAAAGGTACAAGAAAGAGACATGTTATAATTTGGTTTGTTTTACTCCCAACTTTCAAGGCAAACAAACCACAGCTGCTTCTACCAACCAAATTCTTCAGCATAACAATACTGGGTCATCCTCACATAATCAAATTTCACCAATCACTTTTGTTAATATTTATGGGCCTATCTCACAATCTTATTATGATCAAATACTTCAAATCTTAAGAAAGAAGCCCGATGATGTTGTTATGGGAATGGCGGTTGATTGGATTGATGAGGTTATTTTAGGTATTGAATGTGCTCTACCTAATTCTTCCTTTGAAACTGATTAGATTATTGACTTAGGGGTAACTTGTCATGTTGCTCATAGTATCACCATGTTTAATACTATTCATAGATATGTTGTCCTTCATAGGAGAATCGTAATGCCAAATGGTGACACAATGCTAGTCACACACACTAGGACAGTCAATATTGCAGATGGGATTGTCCTTAAAAATATTTACTTTGCTCCTGGATGTTATTTTAATTTCATTTCTTCTCACAATTAACTAATGATATGCATAGTATGTTTTCATAGATATGTTGTCCCTCATAGGAGAATCATAATGCAAATAGTGACACAATTCTAGTCACTCACACTAGGATAGTCAATATTGCATATGGGATTATCCTTAGAAATGTTTACTTTACTCTTGGATGTTATTTTAATCTCATTTCTTTCTCACGATTAACTGTTGTTATGTATAGTATGCTTTCATCCTGAATATTGCATAAGTGGGAAAGAAAGAGTAATTGGTAGAAAGAATTCTAGATTGTATGTAATAAATAGGAATAGGAAGATTGACACTATTATACCTATTGAAAAGTAGGAACCTATTAGTTTCACATAAGACATTTGGCATAAGAGACTAGGTCATGTACCCATGACAAGTTAAAACACTTAGATCTAGTTAGGATTGAAGTTCCTATTGTTTGTCAAGATAAATGTGATATTTGTGTACATTTCAAACATACCCGTTTATCATTTACTTTTAACTCTAGGACAAGTTGTTGTTTTGAATTACTTCATGTTGATGTATGGGGACCATATAGAAAATGCACCTATAAGGGATTTCGTTATTTCCTTACTATTGTTGATGATTTCTCAAATTGTACATGAACATTCTTGATTATCAATAAAAATGAAGTTGTTTTCCATTTGAAAAGTTTCTTTGCCTTTGCTTCCACTAAATTTTCTGCTTTAATTAAATGAAGTATTGATAATGGGCTTGGTTTTTTAATCATGATTTACAGTCTTACTTAGTTACTCAAGGGACTATTCATGAAACCACCAGTCCATATACTCCCCAACAAAATAGGGTGGTTGAACGAAAGCATAGGAATTTGTTAGATGTTGCATAGAGTCTATTTTTCCAATTTGGAGTACTAATAAAATTTTGGGGAATAGAACTCCATCTCGTATTATAGGGTATAGACCCCTATGAACTTTTGTATAATTATCAACTAAATTTATCCCTTAATTAGAGTCTTTAGGTGTCTTGCATATGCCACTAATTTGCATGCATATGACAAGTTTGGTCTTCGGTCAGACCCCTACATTTTTATAGGTTATTTGGATGCACAAAAGGTTTTTTTTATTGTACAACATTAAAACTGCATATATGTGTGTTAGTCATCATGTTATCTTCATTGACTCTAAATATCCCTTTTGAGATTCTACATGCATCAATTAAGGGGAGATCTTTATGATAATATCATGATTGATCCATTTACATATGACTCTTCATTTTTTGCCATTTACATGTGACTCTTCATTTTTTGATGAGCCCCCCAATTCAGATATCAGAAACTAAATTAGATACCATACATGGAACACACCTTCCACTTCATACAAGAGTAAATCCAAATGAACCAAGTAATGAAAACATCATGGGACCTCCTAGTGTAGGCAGACTGGTACATGAGAAAAAGTCACTTCAGGGATGTAGAATTATCACTACATAACACGATCATAGAGCAAAGTTCTATTTAGATATGTATGTGTAACAACTTTGCAAGAGCACCTTGCCAAATGTAAAAGGAAGGTAAAATACCCTTTGGAGTCATATTTATGTTACTCAAATATTTCTCCTAATTATAAATTATTTTTATCCAAAGTTGATAGTATTGTTGAGCCCTACAGCTTAGAAGAAGCCGCTCAAGACTCAAGATGGGTTAATACTATATAGAAGGAGATACAAACATTAGAAGAAAATGGCACATGGCAGCTAGTTGATCTATCTGAAAGCAAAACACCAACTGGGTGTAAGTAGGTATTTAAGGAAAAGTATGATTCCAAAGGGAATATTGATAGATTTAAGGCTAGATTGGTAGCTAAGGGTTATAATTAAAAAGAGGGAATAGATTATTGAGACATTTTCCCATGTGATTCAAATGGTTACAATTAGGATTGTGCTTGCTCTTATCATAAGGAATGATTGTGCCCTTTTTCAAATGGATGTGTATAATGCTTTTCTTCAAGGTGACTTGGTAGGAGATAAAGTTTGTAAGTTGTCAAAATCACTATATGGGCTTAAACAAGCCTCACAACAATGGAATATTCAACTCACTAATGTATTGTTAGAAGCAGGCTTTGAGCAAAATAAGTATGATTATTCCCTATTTGTTAGAAAAGGTGAGTATGAAATCACCTTAATGTTATCTTCTGTTGTTGATTTAATTGTGACTAGAAACATAGTTGACAAAATAAATGAAGTGAAACAATCTCTGCACAGTAGATTTATAATAAATGATTTAGGTGAGCTTAAATATTTCTTAGGGATAGACATGGCAAGGTCAAGTAAAGGTATAGTATTTAATCAGATAAAATATACTTTGGCATTATTACTGACATGGGATTGTCTGCTGCTAAGCCTCTTACAGTTCTAATGGTGAATAACATAAGATTGAGGGCAAGTCCTAAGAGAGAGGTTGATGATCCGTTACTACCTCAGCCGACTACATATAGGAGATTGGTAGGAAGATTGTCTTATTTGTCTATAACCACACCTAATTTATGTTTTGTGGTGCAGTGGCTTAGTCAATTCATGAATACTTCTAGGAAGTTCACTACAATGCAATTATAAGAGTAGTTAGATATCTCAAGCTTCAACTAGGGCTTGGAATATTATTGCCAACAGGACAATCTAGCAAGTTGGAATACTTCTTGGATTTAGATTAGGGAACATGTCCTGGCACCCACAGATCAGTAATAGGTTACTTGGTTAAGCTTTCTGGATCGCCAATATGCTGGAAGTCAAAGAAGTAATCAACTGTTTCAAAGTCTTTAGCAAAGTCTGAGAATAGAGCACTGAGTCAGGTGGTATCTGAAGTAGTGTGGACCACTAAATTCTTAAAGAACCTACATGTACAGAATTTGGAGCCTGTGCAGGTATTTTGTCAAAGTTAGTCTGCTATATAAATTGCAATAAATCTGGTGTTTCATGAGTGCACAAAGCATATTGAAGTGGATTGTCATTTTATGCGAGAGAAAATATAGGAAGGTGTAATCAAACTTGAGCATGTAAGGAGCAAATATCAGCAAACAAATATTTTGACTAAAACTCTTGGAAAATAAGATAATAGTAGAATTTTGTGCAAGTTAAGGATTATAAATCTTTATAGTCACAAACTTGAGGGGAGTGCTAAACAATAGTTTGTAAAAGGATATTAATTATTTATTATATGGGTCATTAGGTGGAGTAGATGGTATAGTGACCTGGCATATATGAGAGTGTGTAAGGAAGCTTATAAATATAAAATGTGGATCTCTCTCTATATATGTACAGATTTTATTTTTCTAGAATAGATTAATATTTTTCATCTAGTTGTTTTGCATCGATAGAGGGTGATTAGTTTAACATTCAGAAAGCAAGCATAAGAAGAAAGTTGAGAAAGGGAACTAGGCATAGTTGATTGTATAATTGCACGGGTAACGAAAACTTTTTACTTATGTTGTCATTATTTTTAAGGGTGAATATGAGCATCATCTCTATTAACTTTTTAATTATGTTAAAGTATAAGTTGGAAAAAGATTTCTATTATTTGATATACTGTTTAATTCCACTGTAAGGTTTGATGAGTACTCATGTTCAACTATGGCTTCTTTCAACTTGTGATTGAAATTTTCAGCTAAATCATTATATGACTTTGCATAACCCGACGCATCTTTTTCAGTAGATAAGGATCTGGTCAGTATGAGGGAGCCATCCAAAAGGTCATGTATGGTGAATCCAAAACGATCTACCTCCCAAATTGTATATGTTCTTAATCAATTTAGAAATTAAAAATAAGTTAGCAAGACATTAGAACCTGAGCATAATCCAAGTCATCAATGATGAGGTATGAAGTACTTACCTTTAAATTTTTGGAGAAGGCATTGATTATTTGGGGAATATAAGAATTGATTTACTCCACAATGACTTGAACATGCTAACAAAGTACCATTAAGTGTGAGGGAACATAGAGCAAGTTTTGATTGTCTGTAACTTAATTCTTCCCTCATAACACGCGGGTATGAATCACTCATTGATTATTGTCGTCACATTGTTTAGCATACGTCGGTCTATTTTGAGTCTGAGAGAATATAGATTATTTAAAGCAATGTTATCGATCTTCTATCCCCAATTGTTGGTGTTTGTTCTATGCTCATAATAGTTTGTCGCTTATATAGGTCAACTGTATTTGCCATTGTGAACTATAATATATAAACTAATATATTGTATCCCAACACACGTTTTGTTACATTTTGTTTAAGGGGAAAATTGGTTAATATATCAATCTCCTTTAAAGAAAACTGTTGAATATATCAAAACATAAGGTTTTATTTAATAAATATGTTTCATTGCAGTTTTAAAATGTTACTATATCTAATTCTAATTATAAGAACTAATTGACTTTTTTAATAGATATAAGAAATTGAATAAATCAGTTAATTATAACTAATACAAAAGCTAATTGACTAATTTAGATATATTAAAATGTATAAAATATGAATTCATCTTGAAGGGTTAAATTTAGTTATAATTAACTAACTTATTTAGCTTCTTTAATTTTCTCATTATAATTAGGACCGGAGGCAATAATAAGTTGTAAATAATCCTATGACAAAACATAGTTCTAAATAACCTATTTTAAATTTAATCATTTGAAATATGGAATTTAAGTTAGAGCACATCTAAATCAATGAAAATGCATCTTGGTATATTAATATAAATATTATATTTGGTAGCAATTTAAAAATCTAAATTTATTATTAGCACATGTTTGGGAGTGTTGCACAGGTTAGGGATGGTCATTTTGTTTCCATCCCTAGTAACCTCCAGAGAATAATCGGGATAGGATAATATATCTATCGGGAAGGAATGGGACTTGGCATGACCTTCGGGTCATCTCGTCCCATCCGAGTATATATATATTATTCATTAATGAATTGTGAGGCAACAAGGCAAATGGGAAAAATAGATATCACTCTTCACTCTCACACTCGCACTTTCATACTAGCCCTAACAGCAAGCACCAGACAGAACACTCATACCCTCACCACCTCACGCCCTTTCCCCAGCCACCATGGCCGTTGCTACTCGCCTTGTCAGCCAGTGGCCAGTCCCCTCACCACCTCGCAGCCTCAATCAGTCCTCCTAGGCATTTGGCACCCAGTTTTGTCTTAAACCTGTGTGACCGCATTGCTTGTCCTCGATCGCTCCTCAACTGCCGCCTGCCACTGCCTAAAGACCATTGCTAGCATTAAAGGTAAGAGACATTCCTTCTGTTGCGGATATGCTTCAGTTGTGACCTTTTTTTTTTTGCCTTTAGAAAAGTGATTGCCATTGGATAAAATAGTGGTGTGGATATTTATTTTCTTCACAATTTGGAGGTAGTTAAGTTTATTCATATGGAAGTTTTTTATGTACTTGAAACTTGATATGAAGTACATATATGATTTCACCTAAAGAATTATAAATTTATAAGAGAAGCTAGATCTTGAAACTGAATATGATAAGCTAATTGACAAATCGAGAATGGAAAATTTGTCTGGCAAACTTCAGAACGAGCTGAACATTAGGAATGAAAAGTTAGATAGGCTACACAGCTTGGGCGATGAGAATGAATCACTGAGAAATGAGGTGGAAATTTTTAAGATTGGTAGCAGCTTAGTTCTTCAATCCTTGGACAAATGAATTTCTGATTTTAAACCAATGTCATGGTGCTAGGATCTCTTTGATAAGGAAAATTATTTGCTGCATGATTTTATAAGTTCTTTAGAGCTTCACATTAATAGCTTATAGACCGATCTGGAGACAAACTATAAAGCTGAGTGATATCCTAGATTCTTAATCTATCACGATTGAAGAATTAACCTTCAAATGCCAGGAATTTCATAACTATGTTGGGAGTGTAAATGAATTGAAGGAAGCTATCAGATCAGTTGATTTAGTGAAAACCATTGAGACGAAGGTAGGCAGATTATCTGAGACAATGAAAGAAAAAAGTCTAATAAGGATGGACGCTATGATTCGTGGCCTTTGTGAAAGTGTGGATATGGCATCTAGTCTACATTCATTAGACAATTTGAATGCTTGGAGTTCAATGCTAAAGAACTGGAAACAACTAGCTCAACTCTCCAGGCTGAGTTATCCAGAAAGGATGATGTAATTAAAGGGTTACTATATGACATAAGCTTGTTGCAAGAATCTGCATCTGAATGTAAAGCAAGTAGAAGCAAGGAATCTCAAAGAAAGAAACACGGCTTACGATACAATTAATGGTGAACAATTCTTATATGCCAAGCAAGGAGAAGGTTGTTCCATACATCATAAAGCATGTGCTGTCACCAATGTTCTGTCAAGTGGTGTATGTATTCTGTCATCAAGATTCTATCATCAATGTTCTGTCATTAAACAAACGATTCTGTCATCAATGTTCTATCAGTTTGTCATCACATGTTTGCTAATTTCAGTTTGTAGCCTGTGACTGAATTGAAGTTTACTTTGATGCAATAGCATTTTTATAATTTTATTCTTGCTTTGTTCACATGTTCTATCATCATAGGTTCTATCATCAATAACTGATACAAATTTGTTTCCTATTTCACAGGGAGTAAAATTGGTATTTAGAGAAAGTTGTTGTGACATTTTATATAGAATGATTTACTGAGATGATTTTATTATAGTATTTTTTTTAAAAAAAGTTGGGATCCAAGAATTCCTTTCTCGTCCCAAACCCGTCCTGGTCTCGTTCGGGACCAGAACATGTTCAAGAGGGGATGGGACGTTGGATGAATTTTGAATCTCATATACTGTATCAGGATGAGACACGGGACATCCAGTGTCCACCCTAGTACGAGTGCTAGTTTAGTTATTAAATATCAGACAATATAGTGCAACATTAAAATTTAAAAAATATTAAATAATTTACAGTACTAGAAAGTATAGGGAAATTGAAATGGTACTTTTTTTAGAAAAACGAAAATAAATAAAGAATATAAATTGTGTAGACTCAACATTATCATATGATGATTTTTCATTAAATTTGTATTAGATATTAAAAAGGAGGAAAATAACAAAGGACAATAATTAAATCAAATATTTAAAACCACATGAAACAAATAAGACAAATGGTTATATAATATTGAAAAACTTATATAATATGGATATAAGAAACTTGGCTTAAGTTTTATCTAATAATAAACTATATTATTAGAAATGAAAATAAGAAGATAAGGGAGAAGATTTACATTTTAAAAAAAAAAAAAGGAGTTAAGACGATAAGAGATAAAGTGAGGTAGAGCTTAACTGCATTACCAATAATATAAAATTTTAAAATTATAGAAAAATTTGTCAAATATGATATGACTTTCTAACATTGCAATATTCTACAAAATAATCATTTAGCTGTCTTCAAATAATAACTTTTTACTTAATCACAATTTTTACATAAAATTTTAATTTATTTCACTAATGATAAATTCTATATTTGTAATGATAAATTATTATTAATTAGTATAAAATATAAATTTTTATTAAATTGAATTATCTACAGATATTTTTAAAAAGTTTAATTTTACTTATTATATTTTTTATTATTTCAATTCTTTTCCCAAATATTTTGGGTAAAAAAATTCTTTATACATATTTTATTAGATTTTTTGAAAATTTCTTTTTTCCTCAAAATTTTTTTATTGTAATTTTTTTCATATTTCAAAAACTTATAAATTTTATAAAAATAAGTATTCAATACTTTATAAACTTTAAGTTATTATTTCTCTTCTGTATTATATAGTATGGGGAAAATATAACGGATTCATATAAGTTAAGAATAATGTTGTTGGCCCCATAGGTATATTCTACATTATCTAGATGAAATATATTTAATTATATATGTTTAATAATAAACCAATATCAATGTAAAATCTAAATTTTATAAAATTATATATTATTAAATTTATAAATCATAAAAATTTATTTTAATTCTTCACCGTTTTAATGCCCCTACTCGGTTTACAAGCTAACTCTACTCAACTTGGCAATATTTATTTTAATTATGTTATTTTGCTCCTAAATATTTAATTGGATTTGGTACGACTTTTTGTTTTAATTTTCTCAACATTTCTCTAAAATTTCCATAGTTGTGATTGTATTATAAATATTAAAAAGATCGTGTAATTCATGTTTAGAATTTAATCTGTAAGGAATAAAGATTTTTATGTATTATGGTTACAAATTGATTATTTTATATTCCAATTATTTTTACCAAACATCACTTTTAAGATTAAATATTTAATTATTATAAATCATTAAGTTTAAGTAAAAATTTAAAATACATTAATTAAATAATTTATATGAGTAAGATATCAATCCCAATATATGGGATAATTAACAACTTATCTTTATAAATATAATATTATTTTAATTTTTTTAGCCAATCATATCACTTTAGTTGATCTTAAGAGAAGAGGACTATAAATAAGAGGTTCATAAAAGAGAAGTCCCATCATACCGAAATCATAAAGTGAAGACTTGGACGTTGTGCAACGTTTGGTAAGTTTCTTAATCCTATGCTTATTAACCCAACTTATTGAGTTCATCTTCTTACCTTCCAAATCTAAAAGATTGCATCGTATTATTGTATAGTATTTTCTCTTATATGAATTTTAAATATTTTTAATTAATTTTGATAATATACCTTGATAAATGGACAATTTAAAAATATAATCAAGTTTATTTAAAAACAAAAGAATTATACCAAGTCAGATTAGTGTAACTAGTAGAGATTTCGTTACTTTTTAGAATCATGTGTCCTTAATATCTCCAAGATATTGTTAAATCAATGGCATGCATGTTGAGTTTTTTAAAAAATTTATAAAATATACATCATGTACTTTTTATCAGCATATATGCTAGAGTTAATGGAATCTATATTCAAGGTTTAATAAAATTTAATTCATATTCACTAATTTCAATGTGGGAATCTTAAATTTTCAAGATAAATTATTTATCTTTTTCAATATAATTAAATATTTTTATGAATTAGATCATTGTATAGTCTATTCTTTAATTATCTCATTTATTGAAGAAAAATTGAGTAATATATATGTTGAAATATTTACAAAATTAATAAATTATGCATCATGTAATTTTTATTTGCAAATGTGCTAGATCCAAGGCGATTATATTCAAGGTTTAATAACAAAAAAATTCATACTCACTAGTTAGAGTGAATTCAAGGTACAATATTTATCATGTTTTTTTTTTCAATTTACATAAATAATTTTTGTGAATTTGATGGATATATACTATATTCCTTAATTATCTAATTTATTGTTTATGTTATTAAATTAATCATTCCTATGTATAAATTCATCTTTTGCAGGATAAACTGATGTTTTCTCCACAATAAACATCCTAATTTTAAATCTATATTAAAATCATGATATCTATCTAAGAAAACACCGAAGATTATTTCAACATCAATTTTAGAGTTATTCTCATTGTGAATTTGCCTGATATGGAATTTTATGGATATTCAAGATATTTCCTCGTGTTTGAGTCTCCTTTCTTTATACCTTGTGAAAAATTACTACAAGATATTCTAGAATTTATTTGCAGAAATTTATCCAACTATATTAATGAGGATAACTTTCAACCATTGGTATCTCAAATCATATCTTATTATTGAGAGACATTCAAGCATACTACTTTTGCATCTACCAATCATCGCATATACCTGTGCTTATAGATCTACCAATAATCTATGAAGAAAATCAAAATATAATTGAGATTAGTGATGAAGATCCTATGTTGACATAAGCTATATATCAATCTACGTAATAGTTTTCTATAGTTTTAACTTCAAAAAAGGCTATGACATCACTCAATAAATTAGAATTTTCTAATGAAGAACAAGGGACAAACATGTGCAACATTTGCTTAGAAAATTTTGAAGAAGATGGCGCAGATGTTTCCGCAATGCCATGTGACCACTTTTATCAGCCTAGCTATATTGTAACATGGCTTAAAACAAATTATACATGTTTATTGTGTCGCTTTGAAATATCTATAGAATAATTTTATGTATTATATATTTTCTTGTTGTGAAATTCCATTCATTCATATATTCATTACTGCAATTTTCTTGTTTTTTGGGTAATTATGATTTTCCATGTCTAAAGTCAATATGGTGTTTCATAGGTTGAAGACTTCCAGAAAAAAACTAAAAAGCTTAATATTTAGATCAATTAAATAATGACTAATATCACATTTAAATTAAAGAAAATATCTGCCAGGATTTAATTTAATTTTTTAAGATCGATAAATTATTAATCATTAATTAATTGAAGACTCTATAGACTTAAAAAGGTGATAAAATAATTGTGCTAAGGGCTTTTTACTCCTACCGATTTCGAGGGAAGTTTAAGAAAAAAATTGAATTAAATTTAAAAAATTTAGAAAAGTGGAGTTAGAAGTTTTTAATAAATATTTTTATTTTTTAACTTATATTTTATTTTTATTAAAATTTTATAATTACATTTCTTTAATTTTTTAAAATTAAACTCAGAATATTTTTCTCCTCTTCCTTCTAAATGCCTTACATTGACTAGTCTCTAAAGTATTGTTTGTTTGGGTTGTATTTGGAGGGGAGGGGTGTGGTGTGTTTGCCATACTTCTATTTTTTTTAATTTAATTAAGGATATTTCTAAACCAATTCAGCTAATATTTCTCAAAGTTTAAAGTATAAATAAATTTCACTTCTCATAATAAATACATTTATGAAGTTTTCAATTTGTGTTTTCCCTCATATATAAGTGAGGCCGCTTATCATATAAACCCAATAACTTGTTGGTCATCCTCCTATTTCTCAAATTCGTGTTTTCCAAAAGTTGGTGACCCTTCAATTACTTTGCATTACAAAATTATTGATTTTAATAACAATTATTACAATATCATAAAATAATTTGGAAAATATTAAATAATTTCCACTAGAAAGTAAAAGGAAATTGAAACTGGAATTGTTTAGAAAAGCGAAAATAAGTAAAGACAAATTGTGTATACTCAACACTATTTTTTGATATTTTTCATTAAAATTGTATTAGATATTAAAAGAAAGGAGGAAAATAATAAAAAACAATATTTAGAACTAGTTCCTTGTATTTCTTATGCTAAATTTTCCAATCACATATAGTTACGTGTCTTATTTTTAAAATATGATCATTTAATTATGAACCCACATGAAACAAATAAGATAAATGATCATACGTAATTAGAGAATTTGACAAAAGGGATATAATGAATTTGATTTAAGTTTTATCCAATAGTAATTTTTTTCAGAATTATCCAACAATAAATTAGATTATTAGAAATGAGAATAAGATGATGATAATTGATAGATTGATAGATTGAAAGATAAATTAAGAAAAAAGGAGTTCAATGCTAAGAGTTAAAGTGAAATAGCGTTTGACAGTTACAAAGAGATAATGTGAAGTTTTAAAATTTTAAAATTATAGAAAAATTTAGGAACAATATGATGTGGCTTTCTAACATTGCAATATTCTATAAAATGATTAGCTCATCATCAATAATAAATTTTTATTTAATCACAACTTTTTGTAAAAGTATAATTTATGTACCTAATGATAGATTATATATTTGTAATTAATATATAATTATAATATATATAATTATGTATTTGTAATGATAAATCATTATTAATCAGTATAAAATATAAATTTTTTAGTAAATTGAAAAATTATCTACAAATGATGAGTATTACCATCCTTTTCAAGCTTTACTTATTATATTTTATTCTTTGAATTCTTTTCACATATTTTATTACGTTTTGTCAAATTTTCTTTTTCCTCAACAATTTTGTTTTTATTGTCTCATATTTTTCATATGTCAAAAAGTTATAAATGTTATAAAAATAAATATTATAGTATGGGGAAAATATAATCAATTGGTATAGCATTTATTGAAAATATTGTTGTTGGGCGCATATTTATCTATTACAATATCTAGATGAAATATATTTATATAATTATATATATTTAATAATAACCCAATATCATATCAATGTAAAATCTAAAGCTTATAAAATTCTGAATTATTAAATATATATCTCACAAACATTTATTTTTAATTATGTTATTCCGTTTCTATATATTTAATTGGATTATAACATTTTTTTCTTAATATTTTTTTAGATATTTTCATAGTTGTGATTGTATAATACATATTAGAAAGATCCTGTAATTTATGTTTAGCATTTTATCTATAAAGAACAAAGATTTTTATGCAATATGGTTACATATTTATTATTTTATATTTCAATTATTTTTACCAATAATCGACTATATATTTAATTAATTTTAAGTAAAAGTTTCAAATACTTTAGTAAGATAATTTATGTAAGATAAGATATCAAATCCAACATATAGGATAATTCTCAACTCATCTTTGTGAATATCATATTATTTTAGTTTTTTGACCAATTATATCACTTTAGTTAATCTTGAGAAGTATACAAATAAAGAATTCTATAGGAGAGAAATCACACCATACCTAAAGCATTGAGTGAAGGCTTGGACTTTGTACAACGTTGGGTAAGCTTCTAAATTTTATGCTGATTAACACAACTCAATATGTTTATCTTCCTACCTTGTAAATTTAAAAGATTTCATGTAATATTTCAGACTAATTTTAAATATTTTTTAATTATTTTTCATAATATACCTTGATAAATGGACAATTAAAAAATATAATCAAGTTTATATGTAAACAAAAGAATTATATCAAGCCAGGATACCATAAGTGGTAAAGATTCTCGATATTTATCTTATTAGAACCGTGTGCCCTTAATATTTCCATGTTATTGTTGAATCAATCACATGTATGTTGAGATATTTGAAAAATTGATAAAATAAACATCATGTACTTTTTATTTGTATATGCTAGATTCAAATGAGTCTATAAAAATTAGTTCTTATTCATTAATTTGAGTGACAAATTTTCAATATAACATATTTACCTTAATATTCAAGGTTTAATAAAAAAATAATTCATACTCACTAGTTTGATAAAAAAAATAAGAAGCCACTGAAGATTATTTTAATATCAATTTTATAATTATTTCAGTTGTGATTTTGCTTGATATGAAACTTTATAGATATTCAAGATCTTTTTTTTTTCATATTTGAGCATCTTTTCTTTATATCTTGTGAATAACTACGACAAGTTATTCTAAGATTTCTTTATAGGAATTTATCCAACTATCTCAACGAGGATGACTTTCAATCTTTAGCATTCAAATAATCATATTTTATTATCGAGAGACACTCTGACATACTAATTTTGAATCTACCAATCCTAGCACAATAACTATACTTATAGATCTACCAATAATCTATGAAGAAAATAAACATACAAGTCCCTTTCTCACAAATTAGATATGCTTTATAGCCCTTAACACTATACCCTAACTAATTTCTATATACAGGAAATTAATTAATTGTACAAAAGATCATGGCCCGCATATTGAATACCTCATTCTTAATCGCATCAAAACCATCCACACCTTCCCATAGCTTCTTTTAATCTTTGATCAAGGGCATTAAGTAAATGTCTATGTCATTTCTCAGTTATTTTGGTCCTGAGATCAACATAGATAACATTAAATAATTGCGTCTCATGCACAACAAGGGAGATAGGTTATAAACTACCATAAAGACGGGCTATGAACTATGTATACTACTAAGGCTACTATAAGGGTTCATGCCATTTGTACTAAGTCCAAGCCTTAGGTTTCATAGTTCATTTCCAAACTTGGGAAATAAGTCATCAATCTTCTTCCATTGTAAAGAATTAGCCGAATGAGAAGCTTTCCATCACAAATCCTTTCAATCACATGCCATAACATTTTTTTGCATCATCTTCATTAGCAAAAAGTCGCTTAAACATTGATATAATTAGAAGATACCATAACACCTTTGCAGGAGACTTGTTTGATCTATACCTTGGTGTCTTACATATTGGACATTTCTTCTCATCTTCAAAATCTTTCATGTACAATATGCAATCATTTGGGCATACATGAATCTTTCTATACTACATGCCTAAAGGACATATTATTTTCTTAGCATCATAGTAGCGTTTGGGTAACACATTTTTTTCTGGAAACATATCTTACAACAACTCAAGCAATTCTGAAAAACCTCTATCACTCCACCCATGCGATGCTTTCACACTTACCAATCTCAACACCGCATTCAACAGGTTGTATTTTTTATACCCTAGATATAGAGGTTTTACTACATCATTGCACATTTTACCATATGCAGTGATCGCATAAAAGCATCTTCTCCAATATCACGAATCATGTCATCTACCCAATCATCAGTATCCATGTCATCATCAAAGGCCTGTTCTAACTGTTTATATGCACTCGACCTTTCCATATTTTCACCATGCTATATCCATATTGTATAACTCTTGTAAAACCCCCCACAAATTAGATGAATGTATATACCTACAGGACTTTATTTCCTCTCATTCAAACAACTTGTACAAGAATAATAAAACCTTCCATTGTTATTATCACCATTTTATTTAGCAAAATCCAAAAACTCCTTCACCCGTTCAGCATACTCAACACTTGTTTGTTTAGTATTTATCCAACTACGATCCATATTTTTAGAAAACTAAAAGACTAGAAAAATAGAAAATAAGAAAACCTAGCTTGTAGCTAATTATAGGAGAGAATATACACGCACAAGTGGAAGAACTCAATAAATTAAACAAGTAAATGACAGTAATGAATCCAGTACAAATAACAGTAAAAGCTACCTCCAGTAGTGCATAAATCTTCATTTCTCGAGACAAGGAGTTCAAAACAAAACTCATTGGCTGTGAAGGGTAGAGAATACTTAAACGCGTGAACAAGTAAAAAAATACAGATGGGAGGCACGAAGGGGCTTTCAATTAAATTAAAATGTATTTCATAAGCAAATCTACACCTGATAAAATGAAACACCAGTGTAGAAATAACTTTTTTCTAAATTGGACATTATATTCTACACCAATCACTTTTATACCGGTATAAAATATTATAAATTGAACAACTCTACACCTGATAAGTGGAATACCGGTGTAGAAATAAGTTGTTCTAAGCGGGTAATTATATTCTACACATAAAAGAACATGTAATTAGAACAAGAAACTTTATTCATTCTGCTTTACTAATAAATTTACATCTAAAGTATGAAATTTCTAAAACAATATCTATCATAATATATAATATATTCTCTCTTCTTGTCATTAAGTATAAAAAATAAAATAAGAGAGTCAGATAAAGGTTGTAGGCTTTCACTCCTTATCAGACTTAGAGGTATGGGATTCATCAGAGTGGTATGATTAACAGGATTACACAAGCCATCATTCTATTGATGGTAGTGAACTTATGAGTGAAAAGCTCTAAAACTGTCTTTCAATCTATTAACTTTCTGAGTCAGTTCTTTTACTGAGTCTTTCAGGCCATTGAAGCGCATGATGAGTTCCTCAAGGCGCTCCATTATAGTGACAATAGGGAAGGAGGGGAAGGAACTATAGGGTGAGGGTCAGGATGTTTGTCTTTAAAATCGTCTCTGTTTCTTTTGTTCGGTGGAGAAGGAGGTGTGCGTGAGGAAGAAGCCATTGGAGCATTCAGATAGAAGAAAAGAAAAGAAAACAGAGATAAAGTGATGAGACGAAAAGTCCTAATCATAGGAATAGTATACATATGGTTGAGGAATAAGAATGGTTTCAGAAAAGAATATCGAAGAATGCAATTGGCATTCTATTATAATGAGTACAAATATTGGGAACCAAAGAAGTGAAATGAACTGCCTAAGAAGGTACAGAGAAAAGAAGCGGGAAAGCATAAACAGGAAACTGAAGAGTTAGAATAAAAAATATATTTAACACCGGTTCAATGTAAATCAAGTGTAAATATTTCATCTTATTTACAAAAATGCCACCAGTCATTTGTTTCGAAGCGTCTCCACAAGGTTTGAAGAAATTACAGAAAAGAAGTGAGAAAGCATAGACAAGAACTGAAGAGTTAGAATATGACGCAGCTAATCTACGCCTATTGATATTAGCATCCAGCGTAATTATATTTTACACCAGTTACGTGTACATCTGGTGTAACTATTTCGTCTTATTTATAAAAATGCTACCGGTCATTTTTTAAACCACCTACGCAAGGATCAATTTAAAAATAGGGTTTTAAAAAGTATATTTTATACTAGTGATAATGATTAAAATGCCACTTTATTATTAGAAAAAAAACCCTCATCTCTGGTCTCTTTGTGGTAGCCATCTCAAAGCGTTCCTTATTCCACAGATCATTAGATTCTTAAGGGATGGTTTCCAGAGTAGCCATAGTTTTGCTTATTGGTCTTCTAGGTATGGTTTAGATTGGCGATTCGTAGACTTAGCTTGCAATGGGTGTTTAAGGATTGTTAAATGTTTGTATTCATTTCTTTTGGTCTTAAGCATTAAATCATATATTTTTTTTTATAATCATTATAAGGATATCAAGATATTTTAGCTTCTTACATGGAATAATATCCGATATCTAATTATGCTAAGATTGGTGGTTTGTTTATCTCAATATCTAGATTCATAGTATGTTAGCCTAGCATCCATCTGTGGACTAGTGGCCCCTACTCAAATGTGGCCCAACATACATATATAGGGAGTTTAATTAGAATCCAAGGCACTCAAAGTTGTTGGTTGTTCATGCTTTGTCCGCGAAGTGAGGTTGGATGATAATTTTCTTGAATGATAGAGGCGTATGGACCTGTAATGAAATGACAATGTACTACAGGATGTGGTGGCATAAATGCCAATCGAGGAGGATCTGCATTACAGTATACAGATTGTGTTGGAATAAGAAATTTGGAGCTCAATGAGAAATTGTGTTACAATTTAGCACGTCGCGAATAGGTAGAGGAAAACAAAGAGAATTTCTAAAGATATTATTGAGGAAACATTTTGATTAATAATTTACATAAATATTCAATTGTTTGTTTGTACAACTGTCTAACCAAGTTAAATTTGAGTATTATGTAGTTTAATTAGGAGTAACTCTCCTATAAATATTTTATATTTTCTCATATACTCGAACTCAAAATATCTTGCTTGAATACTAAAGCTCTTTATATTAGAATCAATATTTACCAGTTATTCAAAACTTTAAGTGTTGATAGAATATAATACTATTATGCAATCTATATAGCCTAATTTACCTTATTTAATAGAATAAAACTTGCTGTTATATTAAGTACCAATAAATTTTCCTTTTAAAAAAATAAATTATTCAAAAATCATAAATTTCTTTGATTTCTAATAAAAAATAAATAGCAATTCACACTAATTATTTCTCCAGTCTTTTATACAGGGCATATTTAACTAATTTAATTAAATTAAAAAAATTAATTAATATATTGTTTTTAAAAACCCTAATCAATTTTTTAACTCACTCCTCATTCCTTAGGTGATTATTATTGATTGACTATCAAGACAGATAATTTGAAAAACAATTATCAATATAAGAAATATATTTTATATTTAAGACTAAGATTAACTTATCAATTACGTCATATATTAAGAATCAAAGAAGTATAATTTACGGATGACTTATTTCTCATAGAGTCATCCATTATATTACATAAAAAATATTCTATTATAATTTATGGATTGGAATGATCAAAATATGGTACAACCAAGTTATAATTTTACAACTTATTTTAAATAACAATTAATATTATCAAAATATTGTGAGCCCAAATTATCAAAATATCATACAATATAGTACCACGCTTTAATTTGGAAGATATTAAATAATATACACTAGAAATTATAATGAAATTGAAATTGGATTTTTTAGACAAAATGAAAAGAAATAAAGAACGCGTATTGTGTAGACTCAACACCAGTTTATGATTGTTTTTCATTAAAATTGTGTTATATATTATAAAAAAAGGGAGATAATAAATTAGGTTATTATAAATGAGAATATAAGATTATTTTTTAAATATAAATGAAAAAATAGGAGTTAAAGATAATAAGAGATAAAGTGAAATAGAGTTTGACAGTTACAAAGATAATGTGAAGTTTTAAAATTTTTAAATTGAAGAAATTTTACAAAAAATATGATGTGACTTTCTAATATTAAAATATTATCCTACAAAAATATTAGCTAATTGTACTCAAATAATAAATTTTTACTTAATCACAATTTTTCATAAAAATTTAATTTATGTACCTAATGATAAATTATATATTTTTAATTAATATATAATTATCACATATATATTATTATTGACATCCTAAATCGTATCTTATTATTGAGCGACACTCTAACATACTAATTTTGAATCTACCAATCCTTACATAATACCTGTGCTTATGGATCTACCAATAATCTATGAAGAAAATCAAAATATAATTGAGATTGGTTGAGGATCCTTGTGTTGATAGAAGCCATAGATCAATCTATATATGGAACAATTTTCTATAGTTCCAACTTCAAAGAAGGCTATGGCATCACTCAAGAAATTATAATTTTCTAATGAAGTAGGGGCAAACATGTGTAGCATTTGCTTAGAAATTTTTGAAGAAGATGGTGCAGTTTAAGCAATGCCATGTGACCACTTTTATCACCATAACTGTATTGTAACATGGCTCAAAACAAATTATACATGTCCATTGTGTCACTTTGAAATGTCTACAGAATAATTTGATGTTTTGTACATATTACATTGTACTGTTAATATTCTTATTATAAAATTCATCATCGAGATATTTGTTGTTAAAATCTTCTTTTAGTTTTTTTACATTTAATTAATTTTTACTTATTATAGTGAGTTAAAGTATATATTTAATCCTTTAAGTTTACATTAAATTTTAGTTTAGTCATTTAAATTAAAAAAAAGTATATTTTAGGTCCCTAGTGTTAATTAACACCATTAATCTCATTAATAGAAATGCTAATTGAGCACAATTACATGGTGATTATGCAATTAAATGTAGATAAAGTGTATTTAAATTTTCATTCTTTAATATAATCGTTTGTATATTTTAAATTAAAATAAACGCATTAAAAATTTAGTGAAAACAAACCCTCAAATGTTGCTATACGTCTATAGTTGGGGTGCTATGAACAAAGTAGAATGCGAGGTCATATTTTGTCAACTTTTCCAAAATATTAAAATTTTCTAAAATTTTATTTGCACGTATGTAATTTCGTTGTAGTTTAATGATAGATTCTTTTTTAATTTAATCCATTTCAAAACACTTTAACTTGAAACTAATCCATTTCAAAACTTATAGCACAAAAAGTTTTCACTTCTCACAATAAATACACTTCTTAAAATTTGAATTTGTGTTCTCTTCTTACGTTGATAAGTTTGCTTATCCAAAATCTTAGTTTTAAACCATGGTTTGGTCCAAAAGCCTTTTTGGACAAATATGACTATTTATTTTAAAATTTTCCCAAAGTAAGTTTTAGCCAAAAACCCTTTGAAAACCATGATTTTCATAGTTTCCAAACATGCACTATATCAATGAAGCCTAGGGCTCCGTGTTGGCCAATGTATCCCTTTCCAGACACTTTTTGAATTACAAAATCTCCTCCCTTCAAGCAAATTTTTGAATTCCACTCTTCCCCCATGAAAACATCCATTTCAACAGCTCAGTAAACCTTTTGCCTATAAACCTGATTGTCATGAAGGCTTCATCTCATTCTTTCTACTCACGATCAAATATCACTTCCTTCTCATCATGGACTCAAGCTCCAAAACAACCCTTGCCAGCCTCCACCCCTCTATAACCAACTCCAGAATCACTTTTCTTCTTGGGGTATTAAGGAAGATTATGGGTTTATTGGTAAATAGTAAAGTCTTTCATTTGTTAAACGCCCTTTTCCTTAACGATCTCCTCATCTTAATCTTTTACATTGATCTTGTGTAGGTTCTAAGCTATCCCTAGAAGAAAGCAATCTATGATCAGTATGAAGAAGTGTTCAAAGGGAAGGTGGGGAATGTTTAATCTTGGGGCAGTATTTACTCATTCTGAATAGTTTTTTAAATATCTACCACTTTAATGATTATATATGTGACGTGTGTTTTTTTTTGCCATCTCCTGCTCCAGTCATTACATCTGTGCAAACCAATGAGTTTGTTTCCGGAGGCATATTATGTTATCCAACCCACCCAAATATTGTAACTCCATCTTATAGGAAGTCTATTTTGTGAACCTTTTTGACCAGTTCTGATTTATGCTTTCATAAGATTTTTTGTTTTGTTTTGCTTATGGTGATCAGTATCAGCTATTGTATGGTTTTATCGACACACTCCTACAACATCTAAGCCTGCATCACTAAAGCTTCCTCCTCCCATATTATTTTTCTGACTCTTACCTTTTAGCTACTCATTATCTGCATTTTTCAGTTCATAATCAGGCTCTATTGCAGGTTGTGAATGTCACAAGGTAGATATTAATCAAAGCTGTATTTTCCCCATATTCAGTATGATTTTTTCATCTCACTCCTACAAGATACAATAGTATAGCATTCCTGCTGTCTTGATAGCTATCCTTGACAAAGCCATGATTGAATAAAGGCATCATATTTGAAGTAGGCAAAACCCTTATCTGTACGCTGATGGATTCTGTATAGGGCTTCAATGACTTTTGTGTGGGTCAATAGATCATACTATGCAACTTTTGCAGTAGATAAGGATATGACAAAGTTGCAATTAAATGTAGTTTATTAATAATAGTAAGACAAGATGACACAAGTCTATTTTAAAATGGGGCAAAAGTCTGCTTTTTGCTCTTGTAATGGAATTGAATTTATAATGTGGCATTATGATAATAGATCAACTGGCTTCATCTATACTTTGAACCAATGAATTTCACTTCTAAAATGGAAGAAATGTCCCGCAACCAAAAAGAATATTATCATAATGCAACATAATGCACAACGAAGAATAACGTCTATGCTGTACCTAAAATATTCAAACATAACAGATGAAGACATTAGTTTGATTGCTTCACCATAAGGTTTGTGGAATCTCTCTTACCACCTTCCCAAGCTGAAAGGCATCCATTAACATAATGAAATACACATTTTCATGTTTCGCACTTGAAAATTTATTTTCGCAGGAACTATTTCTTGGTAGGCAGTAAGTTCCATGCCAAATCCTTATCCTTTTTTATCATGAATAGTTAAAGTGTTTTACTAAAGTACAATATGCAAGCTACACACAGAGTGAGGTCATCCCGATGGTTATACAGTCTAATGGTTGCATCCTTCTTGCAGACCTGTGCAACGTCTCCACCATCCTTCTTGCAGAGCATCTGATTCAATATTTGCATAACGACAAACCCAGCATTTCAAAATTACCCTTTACCAGGTCTTAAGTCAATGGTCCAACTAGGAGTTTTTTTTTTTGTTACTGACTTAATATTCTTGAGCCAGAAAATATTAAATTTCATGTTATGATCATATTTTTTGTATTAATACTACGACTCCAAAATGATTTTCTATCTTGATATAGTTTATTTTCTTGGTTGCATTTATGTATGCAGGGACCTAGACGCAATTTATTTATTAATTGGAGAGGAATTAGTAAAAGGAACCAAAGGACAAGAATTATTATCTCATAGATGTGATCTCTAGAGTTAGAGAATTGTGATTTATGATTGTATTGAGATATATTTCGGTTGTTGTGTATTGAGACTAAAATTTGGATCATTGAATTGCACTTTAATTGATTGGTTGAGTTGATATGACCTATTGTTATTTTGATTCTCTCAATTCAAATGTTTGAATCTCTTAATTGACCAATTAGGTTGCTAATATTGTTGAATAGGAGTGGATAATACCTTTTATAATTTATGATTCATATTAGGAAGAGATGGATTTGATTGATTAGAGTTATTCAAGGTGGCTATATAATTCTAGTTGATTATATTCATTGTTAGCTTAATAAAGGAATGAAACTCTCTTAAAACTTGAAACTAAGAGAGCTTGTGGATTTGGCCATCAAGGATGTTCATTACCATTGCATTTGTCCATTCTCTCTTTCACACTTATAATTTGGAAAAGATACAAATACATAGCTTAGTTCATAGTTATAGATGCTTTATTCACACCCCTAAACTATTAGTTAACTTGTTAATTTGCACTTGATTGTTGAGTAGTGTAATCAGTTCCTTGACAAAATCAACACCAGATTTGTTGCCCTACATGGCATTATAACTTAGTTATTTGTTTAAATTTGCCCCCATGACATGACTCTTTCAAATCCCTTAGTAGGCTAAACTGTATTGTGGAAATTTGTCTGAATGCATATTTGAATCAAGTTATATGGAATGCAAACCTATCTTTTACTACTAGTAAATTGATAAAAGATTTTAAGTTAAACTGTTGAAAACATGATTTTGGCACATAATAGCAGTGAAGAAGTTGAAAAGTATCACGTTATACTGGAGCGTTCAAATAGGTGATACTATGATAGAGATAGTGTCAAAAAGGATATTATATATGGGTTACATTTGAGGTTCACAATATCTTAGAATTATACCTTAAACAATGTTTACTAAAGTGGAAAAAAAGTGCATATGCATTTTAGTTTGCAAAAACAATTAAAAAAATAAATAAGATGGCAGTAAATAATAGGAAAATGGCGGTTGTGCAAAAAAGTTATCGATTTTGGCAAAACTTTTTTGTAAGGTATTAATGTATCATGCCTTTCACCTGTTATAGACAAAGAAAGGCAAAGTAATGCATGAGTCACTCAATCCATCAGTAATGTAACTGCTACAATTCAACATTCATAATCATATATGGCTTGTGTGTGTGTGTATAGTATGAATGTATAATGTCAATGTAAACATGCTGTTAACATCTGTGCTTTTCATTAGGAAATTGATGTTGCTTTTAAGAGAACATTTAGCTTGAAATGATAATTATGGCCATACATACATTTTGAACTAGACACAATGTGGTGGTGTGCTCCATTCTAATTTGTCTCAAAAGGAGGTAGTTTCCAATCACTTTGAACAAAGTTACATTTATAAAATATGGAGGATAAAAAAGTGAAGAGTATAGTCCCCCATTACTTATTTCTCTTTTCTGTATCACATATTTGGATTATATAGTATGGGAAAAATATATATAATTCATATTGCTTGAAAATAATGTTGTTGGTCCCATATGTATCTATTACATTATCTAGTTGAAATATATTTAACTATATATATGTTTAAAAATAAACCAATATCAATGTAAAATCTAAATTTTATAAAATTATGTATTATTAAATTTATAACTCATAAACATCTATTATAATTATCCACTGTTTTAATGCCCCCGCTTGGGTTAAGAGCTGGCGTTACTCGGCAATATCTATTGCTATTCAACTCGATAATATCTATTTTAATTGTGTTATTATGTTTCTATACATTTAATTGGATTTTGTACAACTTTTTTTTTTAATTTTCTCAACATTTCTCTACATATTTCTATAGTTGCAATTGTATAATAAATATTAAAAAGATCGTGTAATTAATGTTTAGTATTTAATCTATAAAGAATAAAGATTTTTATGCAATATGGTGACAGATTGATAAACGGACAATTCAAAAATATAATCAAGTTTATTTGAAAATAAAAGAATTATACCAAGTCAGGTTAATGTATCGCAAGTACTAGAGATTTCAATACTTATCAGGAACCATGTGCCCTTAATGTCTCTAAGTTTGAATTGTTGACATATTTAAAAAATTGATAAATGTACTTTCCCCCTCAGATCTCTCCCTCATTCTTCTGTTCACTGCTATAAGCCGAGGATGACAGGAAAGGGAACACAAACATTTTAGAAAGAAATAGTAACACCTTTTTATCAATTTCAAGCCACAAAATATTAAAACTCATATCATCACAGAACTAGATAACAAACTGCTTTTTACCTTTTTACCAAAAATAAATAAATAAATGAAGACGAAGCACGTGGGCTGGAAAACAGGAACTTTGAACATACCATCAAAAACAGCAAAAAAGGCAACCATCTGCCCATCAACCCCTGATATCCTTGTCTCATAGAAATCCTCCATTGAAGTCCTTTTACCCTTGACACTGGAATATCCATAGCTGAATCTTCCATTTGGACTTCCCGAGAAACAGCTAACAAAAGATAAACTACTTTAGTCTATTACATAGTTGATTGGTTTAAGGCCAATAACAACGTAAACAAAATATTGAAGGAAATCCCATAAATCCATGGTGCTTTTTATCAGTCTTAGGAACTTCCAAAGTCCTAGTTAAATAATACTCACGGAATTGCTAGAGGATTGAAACCCTTAAGCCTATCAACAAGAAATGTATCATTTATCAAGCAGGGGTAAGAAAAAGAAATCTATCATGCCATCACGCTTTAACAAGATATCCCTTTTCTGTTCAGACAAATCATTTAAAATAGCACGTAAAAGGGTAAGAATAGCTAAAAGTAACTAGTATCCGGTAAATTTTAAGATAACAATAGCAAAAATATATTTAGAACCGCCTCAAAAGTTAAAAACCAGTTTCTATTTCAAAACTTAGTTTCTTCTAAGACAAATTGTTCTGTTGAGACATTCCATCAGTGGATTAATGAAAGGCAAAATTAACTATTAAGGTGGTAGTCAAAAGTTCAAAGCAAGTAAGCCAGAAGACAAGTAAAAAGCAGTAAACAACACAAATTCTCGAAGGAAACTCCTCTTGAAAGGCCATTTGTTGACTGGACAGCTAGAGGGAGGCCAAGTTCCTTCATGAATGACATTTTCTGAGAGAAACTTTCATTAAAGTTTCTAGCTTTCTACTCCAACTACAGACACAGCACCCAGCCAAAAGACTTTTTGCTCCTTATGACTCCCAAAACCCTTGAACACAATAGCTTAAAAAGGTCTACATCCACTGGTGGCTTAATTGAAAAATACTACAAAATTAATAGATAATATATTTTGAAAGAAGCAATAGTCCCTCAATTTGCATATTTTTCTAAATCCTTTACCTTTATGGCGTGAAAATTGCCTGTGAACTCAACCAAATCATTAAATGCAAAATTGAATGGTTATCATAACGAGCTTCAAACACTTAACATTATCAATCACTAGACACAGGACACAGGTATTAACATCTAACAAATTTTCAAAGGATGACTAATTCACAAGCATAAACCTAAATGCTGTTCTATAGGAGCACCATCAGCATTGAGGAACAGAAATAAAAACTCCCACACTTCACTGAAACTTGACAAAGGAAATTATTCCCTTATGTCAATCCCCTTGATAGGCAGTTTGGTATGTATAAAAACATCATATAATTATTTATTCAGAATTGCAAGGATTCATGGGTACAAGAATATTGAAACCGTGATTTTTTGTATCACCACTGACAACTGATTTCAACAATCTAATCACAAATTTTAGCCATTTGCAGTGGTTCGTACTATGACCATGATACAATTTAAGATTCAAACAAGATAAGAAACCTTCATATCAATCTTAATATAGTCAAAATGTTCCTGATAAATCCTTGAAAACCCAACACACAGCTAAATGATAAACCGAATTCAATAATCTAGGGGCAACATTAAACGAATTGCATTGCACAAATCATCCATATACCACATGCCATGACCATGACATGTAAACAAGATACAGGCATAATAAGACACCTCCATCTCAATATTCATAATTCCCCATAACAACTCGAAAACCCAATATGCAGCCAAATCAAGCACAACAAAGAAGGGGGAGAAGTGGGGAATGAAATTGAAAATGTCAAACAAGCAACCGAATTCAGCGTCCCATGAATAGCGGAAAGTGGGACGCACCTAGCGCCACCACCGATGAAGAGCGAATTGGAATCCTTGGATGAAATCCCAGGTTTTGGCGCCGGTGGCTGTGCGGCCTGATCAGCATAGGCGGGAGGCGGAGCGGAGGCAGAATGGGATGAAGAATCCGTGGCATTGCAAGAGGAGGAAGGTGAGGCAGAATATGTGGAGGCCGAAACAGTGGGAGGAGCAGGAGGAGGGTCCGTATCTGTGATCATTCTGCCATTTCAGTGTCAGCTAGAGTACCTTTCCTTTGGATTCTCCGACCTTCCCGTTTTGCTTTGTTCTTCGGACCTCCTCTGGGGTTTTGGTCTCCTCGTTTATTTTGCTATTTTGTCTCCCTTATCGTTTTTGGCAAAGTGTAATACACTATACTTGTAATTTAACTCTTTTTATTAGGTTAAAATAAGTTTTCCCTTAAAAACTTTCTTATAGAAAGTATCTGAAGATCTTTTGGGATCTATATATTATATTGAAAGGGTTTAAAAAATAGCCAAAATTAATGTAAGAGCTAAAAAATTAATACTAATTATTAATATTTTTAATAATCAGGTGTGACATTACTCTTTTTATATTTTTGAGACAATATTAATATAAGAAAATTTTCCAGATACATATAACTACTAGGCAAAAAAAATTAAACAAAATTGGAGTTTGATTAATTTTTTTCTTGGATTATCAATTTTTACCCTTTTTCCATAATAAAAAATTATTTTATTCTAGTAATTTAATAAAATTACATTAAAGTAAATTTAAATTTTTTTTTTAAGTTTTTAGCAATAGAATATTACAATTTAGCATCTAAATCAATGAAAATGCATCTTGGTATATCTAATATAAATATTATATGTGATAAAAATTTAAAAATCTAAATTTGTTATTAGCCCATGTGTGTGAGTGTTGCACAGGGCTAGTCTAGTTATTAAAATATCATACAATATATAACATTAAAATTTAAAAAACATTAAATAATCTATAGTAATAGAAAGTATTGTGAAATTGAATCGGTATTTTTTTAGAAAAATGAAAAGAAGTAAAGAACACAAATTGTGTAAACTCAACATTATTATATGATATTTTTTTGTTAAAATTTAGATATTTAAAAAGGAGGAAAATAACAAAGTACAATAATGAAATCAAATATTTAAAATCGCATGAAACAAATAAGACAAATGGCTATGTAAGATTGAAAAACTTATATAATATAGATATAAGAAACTTGACTTAAGTTTTATCCAATAACAAATTATATTATTAGAAATAAAAATAATTATATTATTATAAATGAAAATAAGAAGATAAGGGAGAAGATTTAAATATTTTTTATTTTTTTTTTAAAAAAAAAAGAAGAGCTAAGATGATAAAAAATAAAGCGAGGTAGAGTTTGACCGTTACAACAATAATATAAAGTTTTAAGGTTTTAAAATCATAAAAAAGTTTGCCACAATATGATGTGGCTTTCCAACATTTATGTAACTAATGATAAATTCTATATTTGTAATGATAAATTATTATTAATCAGTATAAAATATAATTTTTTTTAAATTGAATTATCTACAAATATTTTTAAAAAGCTTAATTTTTACTTATTATAATATTTTATTCTTCCAATTCTTTTCCCAAATATTTTGGGTCAAAAAATTCCTTACACGTATTTTATTAGATTTTTTAAAATTTTCTTCTTTCTCAAATTTTTTTTATTGTCTCAATTTTTTTCATATTTCAAAAAGTTATAAACTTTATAAAAATAAGTACTCAATACTTGATAAACTTTAAGTTGTTATTTCTCTTTTGTATTATATTGTATGGGGAAAATATAATAGATTCATATAGCTAGAAAATAATGTGGTTGTCCCCATATGTATATATTACATTATTTAGATGAAATATATTTAATTATATATGTTTAATAATAAACCAATATCAATGTAAAATCTATTTAGATTCTAGACCGTTTTAATGCCCCACTCAGATTACAAGCTGGCTCTACTCAACTTGACAACATCTATTTTAATTATATTATTCTGCTTTTATACATTTAATTGGATTATGTACAATTTTTTTGTTTTAATTTTCTCAACATTTCTCTATATATTTCCATAGTTATGTTTGTATAATAAATATTAAAAAGAGCTTGTAATTCATATTTAGCATTTAATCTATAAGGAATAAAGATTTTTATGTAATATGGTTATAAATTGATTATTTTATATTCCAATTATTTTTACCAATAATCACTTTTAAGATTATATATTTAATTATTATAAATCATTAAGTTTAAGTATAAGTTTAAAATACATTAATTAAATAATTTATATGAGATAAGATATCAATCACAATATATAGGATAATTAACAACTTATCTTTATGAATATCATATTATTTTAATTTATTGGACAATCATATCACTTTAGTTGATTTGAAGAGGTCTATAAATAAGAGATTCTATAATAAAAAAAATATATCATACCTAAATCATAGAGTAAAGCTTGGACTTTGTGCAACGTTTGGTAAGTTTTTTAATCCTATTATTATTAACCTAACTTATTGAGTTCATCTTCTTACCTTACAAACCTAAAAGATTGCATCATAATATTGTATAAACGAGTAACATATATGTTGAAATATTTAGAAAATTAATAAATTAATCTTTTGTAGGATAAACTGATATTTTCTCCACAATACACATCATAATTTTAAATCTATATTAAAATCATGACATCCATCCAAGAAAATACCGAAGATTATTTTAACATTAATTTTAGAGTTATTCCCATTGAGATTTTGTCTGATATGGAACTTTATGGATATTCACAATCTTTCCTCTTGTTTGAGCCTCCTTTCTTTATACTTATGAAGAATTACTACAAGGTATTTTAGGATTTCTTCGCAAAAATTTATCTAACTATCTCAATGAGGATGACTTTCAACCATTAACATCTCAAATCGTATTTTATTATCTAGAGATACTCAATGATGATGACTTTCAACCATTAGCATCTCAAATCATTTTTATTATCTAGAGATACTCTAACATACTACTTTTGAATCTACCAATCCTCACATAATACCTGTGCTTATAGATATATCAATAATCTATGAAGAAAATCAATATATAATTGAGATTGGTGATGAAGATCCTATGTTGACGAAAGCCATAGATCAATCTATGCAACAATTTTGTATAGTTCCAACTTCAAAAAAGGCTATGACATCACTCAAGAAATTAGAATTTTCTAATGAAGAACTAGGGACAAACATGTGTAGCATTTGCTTAAAAACTTTTGAAGAAGATGGTGCAAATGTTTCAGCAATGCCATGTGACCACTTTTATCACCATAATTATATTGTAACGTGACTCAAAACAAATCATACATGCCTATTGTGTCACTTTGAAATGTCTATAGAATAATTTGATGTATTGTACATTTCCTTGTTATCAAATTCCATTCATTCAGATATTCATTGATGCAATTTTCTTTTTTTTGGATAATTATGATTTTCCACGTCTAAAGTCAATATTCTGTTTTATAGCTTGAAGACTTCAGAAAAAAAACTAAAAAGCTTAATATTTAGATCAATTAAATAATGAATAATATCACATTTGAATTAAAGAAATAATCCATGAGGATTTAATTTAATTTTTTAAGATTGATAAATTATTAATCATTAATTAATTGAAAACTCTATAGATTTAGAAATGCGATAAAATAATTTTGCTAAGGGCTTTTTACTCCGACGGATTTAGAGGAAAGTTTAGGCAAAAAATTTTTTGAATTAAATTTAAAAAATTTAGAAAATTGCAGTTAGAAGTGTTTAATTAACTATTTTTACTTTTTATCTTATATTTCTTTTTTATTAAAATTTTATAATTACAGTTCTCTAATTTTTTAAAATTCAACTTAAAAATGTTTTTTCTCCTCTTCCCTCCAAATGCCTTACACCGACTAGCCTCTAAAGTATTGTTTGAAATATCTATAAAATAATTTTATGTATTATACATTTTCTTATTATGAAATTCCATTCATTCATATATTCATTGTTGCAATTTGTGTTTTGGGTAATTATGCTTTTCCATGTCTAAAGTCAATATTGTGTTTTACAGCTTGAAGACTTGTGTAAAACAACTAAAAAGCTTAATATTTAGCCCAATTAAATAATAGCTAATATCACGTTTGAATTAAAGAAAATATCCTCCAGGATTTAATTTAACTTTTTAAGATCAATAAATTATTAATCATTAATTAATTGAAGATTCTATAGACTTAGAAAGTCGAGAAAATAATTATGCTAAGGGCTTTTTACTCCAATGGATTTGGAGGAAAGTTTAGGAAAAACATTTTCTGAATTAAATTTAAAAAATTTAGAAAAATGGAGTTAGAAGTTTTTAATTAAATTTTCTTTTTTTTATATTATGTTTTCCTTTTATTAAAATTTTATAGTTACAGTTCTCTAACTTCTTAAAATTAAACTCAAATTTTTTTTTTATCCTCTTACCTCCAAATGCCTTACATTGACTAGCCTATAAATTATTGTTTGTTTGGGTTGTTTTTGGATGGGAGGGGTGTGTGCGTTTACCATCCTCCCTTTTTTTTTAATTTAATTAAGAATATTTCTAAACCAATTCAGGTAATATCTATCAAAGTTTAGAATATAGATGATTTTCACTTCTTATAATAAATACGCTTCTGAAGTTTTGAATTTGTGTTTTTCCTTATATATAAGTGATGCCGCTTATCATATAAATCCAATAAATTGTTGATCACCCTCTTATTTCTCAAATTAGTGTTTTCCAAAAGGTGGTGACCTTTCAATTACCTTGCATTACAAAATTATTGATTTTAATAACAATTATTACAATATCATACAATAATTTGGAAAATATTAAAGTAAAATGAAATTGAAACTGGAATTTTTAAGAAAAGGGAAAAGAAGTCAAGACAAATTGTGTAGACTCAACACTATTTTATGATATTTTTCATTAAAATTTTATTAGATATTAAAAGAAAGGAGGAAAATAATAAATGACAATATTTAGAACATGTCCCTTGTATTTATTATGCTACATTTCCCAATCACATATAGTCACGTGTCTTATTTTTAAAATAGGAAAAAAGACAAAAAAAGCCTATTTGAATTTCAAAAGGATAAATTGGGCTTCTGAATATTCAAAAGGATAGATTGGGTAGGAGGCTCAATCTCTCATTTGTAAATTTATGTGCAAAGACCATATTACCCTTCACTTTCCCAATATTGTGACAATACGATTTATAACTTGACCAATGGTATTTACAACTCTGACAATAATATTTGTAATCTTGACAATAGTATTTTTAAATCGTATTGTTAAAGAAGCTACAGTATCATCTACAGTATTTTTCCCAATTGCCAAAATTGGATTTCTCCCAGTTGCAAATACCATTGTTAGAGTTGTAAATACCATTGACGAAGTTGTAAATCGTATTGTCAAATAAGCTATAGTGTTTCTCCCAGTTACAAATACCATTGTCAGAGTTGTAAATACCATTGGCAAAGTTGTAAATCGTATTGTCAAAGAAGCTACAATATCAGCTACAGTGTTTCTCCCAATTGTCAAAATTGGATTTCTCACAGTTGTAAATACCATTGGCAAAGTTGTAAATCGTATTGTCAAATAAGCTACAGTGTCTCTCCTAATTGTCAAAATTTGATTTCTCACAGTTGCAAATACCATTGTCAGAGTTGTAAATACCATTGGCAAAGTTGTAAATCGTATTGTCAAATAAGCTACAGTGTTTCTCTCAATTGCCAAAATTTAATTTCTCACAGTTGCAAATACCATTGTCAGAGTTGTAAATACCATTGGCCAAGTTGTAAATCGTATTGTCAAATAAGCTACAGTGTTTCTCCCAATTGCTAAAATTTGATTTCTCACAGTTGCAAATACCATTGTCAGAGTTGTAAATACCATTGGCCAAGTTGTAAACCGTATTGTCAAAATATTGGGAAAGTGAAGGGTAATATGGTCTTTGCACACAAATTTACAAATGACAGATTGGGCCTCCTGCCCAATATGTCCTTTTGAATATTCAGAAACCCAATTTATCTTTTTGAAATTCAAATGGGCTTTTTTTTGTCTTTCTCCCTTTAAAATATGATAATTTAATTATGAACCCACATGAAACAAACAAGACAAATGATCACATTTAATTAGAGAATTTGACATAAGGGATATAATGAATCTGATTTAAGTTTTATCTAATAATAGTTTTTTTTCAGAATTATCCAATAATAAATCAGATTATTAGAAATGAGAATAAGATGATGAAAATTGATAAAGAAGGTTGAAAGATAAATTAAAAAAAGAGGAGTTCAGATGCTAAGAGATAAAGTGAAATAGTATTTGATAGTTATAAAGGGATGTTGCGAAGTTTTAAAATTATAGAAAAATTTAAAAAAAATTTGATGTGGCTTTCTAACATTATAATATTCTATAAAATGATCGGCTCATTGCCGTTAAATAATAATTTTTTATTTAATCACAACTTTTTTGTATAAGTATAATTTATTATTAATCCTATAAGATATAATTTTTTAGTAAATTTAATTATCTAAAAATCATGAGTATTATCATCCTTTTCGACCTTTACTTATTATATTTTTTATTCTTTGAATTATGTTCACATATTTTATTAGGTTTTGTCAAATTTTCTGTTTCCTCAACAATTTTGTTTTTATCGTCTCAATTTTTTTTCATATTTCAAAAAGTTATAAAAATGATTATATAAAATTTTAAGTTGTTCTCTCTCTTATTCTTGTGTATTATAGTATGGAGAAAATATAACATATTCATATATTTATTATTAAAAATATTATTGTTGGGCCCATATTTATCTATTACAATATCTAGATGAAATATATTTATATAATTATATATATATATATATATATATATATATTTAATAATAAACCAATATCTTTTTTCAAAAACCACAATGAACCAATATCATGTCAATGTAAAATTTAAAGTTTATAAAATTCTGCATCATTAAATATATAACTCACAAACATCTATTTTTAATTGTTTTATTCTGTTTCTATACATTTAATTAGATTTTGTACAACTTTTTTTCTTAACATTTCTTTAGATATTTCCATAGTTGTGATTGTATAATAAATATTAGAAAGATCATGTAATTCATGTTTAGTATTTTATCTATAAGGAACAAAGATTTTTATGCAATATGGTTACATATTTATTATTTTATATTCCATTTATTTTTACCAATAATCACTTTTAAGATTATATATTTAATTAATTTAAATAGTAATAAAAGCCCATTTGAATTTTAAAATGATAATTTGGGTATATGAATATCTAAAATGACATATTGGATAGGAAACATAATCTGTCTTTTGCAAATTTATATGAAAATATCAAATTACCTCTAAACTAAATGAAGAATAATATATCAAACTAAGTAATTAGGTCATTTGCTACTTAATACTCTGTGGAAAAAAGTTAGGCACAATTAGTTAGATTATTTATTATTTATCTAATGTGATTTATAACTTTTGTAATTATTTTAATAACTTCAACTAAGACATTTAATACTCTAAAAAAAGTTACATGAAATGAGTTGGGTCATTTACTACTCATATAATAGGATTTACAACTTTAGTAATAATTTCAACAACTTCAACTAAGATATTTAATACTATGAAAAATGTTAGTTGCAATGAGTTGGCCATTTACTACTCCTCTAAAATGATTTACAACTTCAGCAACAATTTTAATAACTTGAGCTAATAAATTTAGAACTTTGTAACAAGTAATTGATATTGCTTTCGGCTTTACAACTCCTATAATGACATTTACAATTTTGGTAATAATTTTGACAACTTGAGTTAAAACATATGCAAATCCATAGAAAAACTTTTAACCTTGATTACATAAAACATTTACTACTTTGCATCCTAAAGTCCGTATTGTGGCCATCTTGTAAAGTGTTGAATAATGATTGTTAGGGGAATAAGATTGTGATGAATACTTTATTTGTAAACCTAATTAGACGAGTTTCAAACCCCATTGCATTAGTTGCAAACCTCATTAGACAAGTTGTAAATCCTATTATAAAAGTTGTAAACCCCATTGAAGGACTTGCAAACCTCATTAAACGAGTTGCAAATCCTATTGTAGAAGTTGCAAATCATATTGCTGGAGTTGCAACCTCATTACACAAGTTGTAAACCCCACTACGGAAGTTGCAAACCCTATTGCATGAGTTATAAACCTCATTAGCCTAGTTGCAAACCCTATCACATTAGTTGTAAAACCCATTTGATGAGTTGTAAACCCATTACATTGTTGCAAACCTCATTAGATGAGTTGTAAATCCTATTATGGAAGATATAAACCCCATTGGAGGACTTATAAACTTCATCAGACGAGTTGTAAACCCTATTGTGGAAGCTACAAACACTATTACAAGAGTTATAAACCTCATTAGATGAATTATAAAGCCCATTACATTAGTTGCAAACCTGATTATAATAGTTGCAAATCCCAGTGCATTAGTTGTAAACCTCATTAGACGAGTTACAAATCCTATTGTGAAAATTGTAAACCCTATTAGATGCATTACAAACCCCATTACAATACTTGCAAACCTTATTAGACGAATTGCCAATGCCATTGTTGAAGTTGTAAACCCGAAGACAATATGTTGCAATTCCATTATTGTAAATGTGAAAGGGAAAATATGTACAGAGTCATTACAAAGTTTAACAAACAAAAATGGAGAAATATAGTGGGAAGAGTTATAGGATAAGATATCTTTAGTAATTGACAAGTGACATTTTCAAAGCTATATAGTAGAAAAGTAGAGAAAGATAATAATAACTGAAAGACTAAATACATACACTTTTCCTGTTTCGAATGTTTTTACGTTGGTTGTTAAGCATACAAGGAAGAGGAAAATGCTAACATCCCTATAGAAATTCACACACTTATCTTTTACTATAATTTCTAGCGACATTGAGAAAAATTGGAAGCCCTTTTCAACCCAAAATTTTCAATTTAAGGTCTTACCATTGACACCATTCTTCTATTCTTTCAATTCAATTGCAAGAAAATAAGTGGCATGCAAATTAAAACACATAACTGATACACTTAAAGGGCGAGGTGTTAAGTCTTATCTCAGTCTAACCCAAGTATCCAACACAGAAGCTGGCTAGTATAATGGTGCATATTTTTAGGCTCATAAAGGAACAACCAGTAGAGTAGGAAAGGTATTGAAAACCGAAATGAAGTTTGAATTGGAATGAAGTAATCATCTTATAAGCTTGAATAATTTATCTATGTGCAATGTCATACCTCGAATTTGTTGCTTACCTTAGTATAGAAAATAAAGATTAAACTTTTTCCTGACTACTCAAATTCTTGGGGGATCTAACTTTATCAAATAAAAAGTTCCTGATATAGGCAAGGACAACAACCACCACACTGATATCTAATAGGTTTGTATCCTTGGCTACAAGGTTTTGGAAATAGTTCAAAAAGCATGCCGCTAAAACCTATGCTAGTTTTTATTATTTAATGCATCTTATGCATGCAATCATGTATAAATGTTCTAGCATAGTGCAGAGGTACCATCTAAATACTCCTAGAGAAAAGTAAAAGTATAAGATATAATCTCCACGAACGGCATATCATAATCATAGAACGCTTAATACAACCTCCAATAGAACAATTACGAGTCCCACCGGCCGAAAATTCATAAATTCCCAAACTATAGATACACATAAACTCTAGAATTTCCTATATGGGATTCGTCATATCAGACTACTTATCTTTGGTAGAGACCCTGTACTTCTCTTCCTTCCTAGTAATCTCTTCCTCTTTCTTTTGATTGAACTTCTTGCCCATCTTCGCCTACTGGTAATAAAGCACAATCAGGTAATGATTGGCTACGTTAAAGACGGAAAGGTAATCGACAGTGGTTTTGGCATCATATATGTCCTCATAGACGAAGAAGGCGATGCCACGTGTGTCCTCGTTGGTGTTGATGCGAATCTATCGAATCTCTTGTACTTGCCAAAGATATCGTACATCTCCTCACTGGTTATATTGAAGGGTAGGTTGTGAACATAGAGAACACGGTTCACCTGTGGTGGTATCCGAGTCTTACCCTTATGGAGGCTGCTCGTCGCCATGCTTTTCGACCATATTTGGTAGCTCTACATCTAGGTGGTTCCGATAGAGAAAAGATTAAAGGAAGAACGGTTTCTTCTTCACATTCATGGCATAGTATACTTTTCATTTAGTTTGAGGTAATTTGGTATTTTTATCTAAATTTGCAAATGATAGATTGGGTATTCTGCCCAATCTGTCTTTTTAAATATTCAAATGTTCAAATTGTCATTTCTAAATTTTCATGGGCTTTTCTTATATTTTTCCCTTAATTTTAATTAAAAGTTTAAAATATGTTAGTCAAATAATTTATATGAGATAAGATATCAATTTTAATATATGGGATAATTCTCAACTCATCCTTATGAATATCGTATTACTTTAGTTTTTTGCCCAATCATATCACTTTGTATAATGTTGGGTAAGTTTCTTAATTTTAAGCAGATTAACACAACTCAATATGTTTATCTTTCTACCTTGTAAATCTAAAAGATTTCATGTAATATTTCATACTAGTTTTAAATATTTTTTTAATTATTTTTCATAATATGCCTTGATAAAATCGAATAACATATATGTTGATACTTACAAAATTGATAAAATATGTAGGCATCATGTGATTTTTATTTGTAAATGTGATTAGATCAAAGGCCGGCTATATTCAACATTTAATAAAAAACAATTCATACTTACTGAATTAGTTATATTATAATTTAGGCTAAAAGATTTATTATTTCTTCAATTACATACATATTGTTTGTGTGAATTAGATGATCAAATATATTCCTTAATTATCTAATTTAATTGTTTATATTATTGATTTTTTTCGTTACTATGTATAAATTTATCTTACATATTAATATTTTCCTCACACCAAATATGCTAATTTTAGGTTAAAATTGAAATCATGATATCCATTCAAGAAGGTATTGAAATTTAAATTTAACCTCTCAAACTTTTTAATGTTTGAATTTAAAGCTCTACCGTCAGTATACTATTAAGATACTAAAAAAACTTGACATGTTAGATTAATAATTTTATGATAATTATCTATTTTTACATAATGATTAAAATGTTATTTTATCATTAGAAAAAAACGTCTCTTTGTCTCTTTATAATCGTTATAAGTATATCAAGATATTTTAGCGCCTTACATGGAATAATATCCGATATCTAATTATGCTAAGATTGGTGGTTTGCTTTTCTCAATATCTAGATTCATACCATGTTAGCCTAGCATACATCTGTGGACTGGTGGCCCCTACTCAAATGTGGATGATAATTTTCTTTAATGATAGAGGCGCATGGACTTGTAATGAAATGACAATGCACTACAGCATGAGGATGTAGGGGTTTATATGCCAATCGAGGAGGAACACCTTTTGGAGTGTACAGATTGTGTTGGAATGAGAAATTTGGAGCCCAATGAGAAATTGTGTTACAATTTAGAACGTCGTGAATATGTATAGGAAAATAAAGAGAATATCTAAAGATATTATTGTGGAGAATATTTTGATTAATAATTTATACAAATATTTAATTAGTTCTTTATATAATTATCTAACTGAATTAAATTTGAGTATTATTTGATCCAATTGGGAATAATTCTCCTATAAATATTTTATGTTTTCTCATATACTCGAACTCAAAATATCATTCTTGAACACTAAAGCTCCTTCTATTAAAATAACTGTTTGTTAGTTATTTAAAAATTTACATGTTGATATAACACAATGATATTATACAATCTATATAGCCTAATTTACCTTATTTAATAGAATAAGACTTGTTTTTATATTAAATACCAATAACTTTTGCTTTTATAAAAATAAATTATTCACAAATAATAAATTTCTTTGATTTCTAATAAAAAATAAATAGCAATTTACACTAATAACTCCTCTGGTCCTCAATATATGGCATATTTAACTAATTTAATTAGATTAAAGAATTTAGTTAAATTAGTTAATATAATATTTTTTTTAAACACCTTAATCATTTTTTAACTTTCACCCTTCATTCCTTAGTTGATTATTGTTGAGAGAATATCAAGATGGATAATTTGAGAAAATTTTTATCAATATAAGAAATATATTTTATATTTAAAACTAAGATTAACTTGTCAATTATGTCATATATTAAGGATCAAAAAGTATAATTTATGGATGACTTATTTCTCGTAGAGTCATCCATTATATTAGATAAAAAATTTCCATTATAATTTATGGATTGGAATGATCAAAATATTGTACAATTAAGTTATAATTTTACAACATATTTTAAATAACAATTAATATTATCAAGAATATTGTGCAGTCAAATTATCAAAATATCATACAATACAGTACCACATTTTAATTTGTAAGATATTAAATAATATACACTAGAAATTATAATGAAATTGAAATTGGATTTTTTAGACAAAATGAAAAGAAATAAAGAACGCGTATTGTGTAGACTCAACACCAGTTTATGATTGTTTTTCATTAAAATTGTGTTATATATTAAAAAAAGGAAAATAATAAATTAGATTATTAGAAATGAGAATATAAAATTATTTTTTAAATATAAATGAAAAGATGGGAGTTAAAGATGATAAGAGATAAAGTGAAATAGAGTTTGACAGTTACAAAAATAATGTGAAGTTTTAAAATTTTTAAATTGAAAAAATCTTACAGAAAATATCATGTGACTTTTTAATATTAAAATATTATCCTACAAAAAGATTAGCTAATCTTACTTAAATAATAAATTTTTACTTAATCACAAAACTTTCATAAAAATTTAATTTATGTACCTAATGATAAATTATATATTTTTAATTAATAAATAATTATCACATTTATAATTATGTATTTGTAATGATAAATTATTATTAATCAGTCTAAAATATAATTTTTTTACTAAATTGAATTATCTACAATCATGAATATTACCATCCTTTTCAAGCTCTACTTATTATATTTTGTATTCTTTGAATTATTTTCACATGTTTTATTAAGTTTTATGACATTTTCTTTGTCCTCAACAATTTTGTTTTTATTGTCTCAATTTTTTCATATTTCAAAAGTTATAAATGTTATAAAAATGAGTATAATACTCAGATAAAATTTTAAGTTGTTATCTCTCTTAGTCTTATGTATTATAGTAATATAACATATTCATATAGCAATTATTGAAAATATTATTATTGGGCCCATATTTATCTATTACAATATCTAGATGAAATATCTATTTTGAATTGAGTTATTCTATTTCTATACATTTAATTATATTCTGTACAACTTTTTTTTTCTTAACATGTCTTTAGATATTTTTATAGTTTTGATTGTATAATAAACATTTGAAAGATAGTGTAATTCATGTTTAACATTAAATCTATAAGAAAAAAATATTTTTATACAATATGGTTACGTATTGATTATTTTATATTTCAATTATTTTTACCAATAATCTCTTTTAAGATTATATATTTAATTAATTTAAATCATTAATTTTAAATAAAAGTTTCAAATACGTTAGTCAAATAATTTATATGAGATAAGATGTCAATTCCAATATATGAGATAATTCTCATCTCATCTTTATTTTTATTTTTTGGACCAATCATATCACCTTGAGAGGTCTATAAATAAGAGGTTATATCAAAGATAAGTCACGTAATTCCTAAATCACAGAGGGAAGACTTGGACTTTGTGCAATATTTGGTAAGTTTATTAATCATATTCTTATTAACACAACTTATTAAGTTCATCTTCTTACCTTATAAACTTAAAAGATTTCATCGTAATATTTTAGACTATTTTCTCTTATATAAATTTTAAATATTCAAAAATATGATCAAGTTTATTTGAAAACAAAAGAATTATACCAAGTCAGGTTAGCGTAGAGTAAGTAGTAGAGATTTTGTTACTTATCAGAACCATATGTCCTTAATATCCATTATTGAATCCATCGCATGTATGTTAAGATATTTTAAAAAATAATAAAATATACATCATGTACTTTTTATTTGCATATATGCTAGAGTTAATGCAGTCTATATTCAATGTTTAATAAAATTTACAAAATTAATGAATTATGCATCATATAATTTTTATTTGCAAATGTGCTAGATCCAAGGCAGCCATTCAAGGTGTAATAACAAAAAAAATTCATACTCACTTGAGTGAATTCAAGATAAAAGATTTATCATCTTTTTTTCAATTTACATAAGTAATTTTTATGAATTTGATGGTTATATATTTTATTCCTTAATTATCTAATTTTTTGTTCATATTAATGAATTATTCATTCCTATGTATAAATTCATTGTTTGCAGGATAAACTAATATTTTCCCCACAACAAGCATCCTAATTTCACATATATATTGAAATCATGACATCAATTCATGAAAACACTGAAGATTATTTTAACATCAATTTTATAGTTATTCCCATTGTAATTTTGTCGTATATGGAACTTCATGGATATCCAAGATCTTTTCTCGTGTTTGAGCCTCATTTCTTTATACATTATCCAACTATCTCAATGAGGATGACTTTCAACCATTGGCATCCCAAATCGTATCTTATTATGGAGAGACACTCTAACATATTAATTTTGAATATACCAACCCTCACTTAATACCTATGCTTATAGATCTACTAATAATCTATGAAGAAAATTAGAATATAATTGAGATTGATTATAAGGATCCTATGTTGACAGAAGCAGTAGATCAATCTATGGAACAATTTTCTATAGTTCCAACTTTAGAGAAGGCTATGGCATCACTCAAGAAATTGGAATTTTCTAATGAAGGGCAAATATGTGTAGCATTTGCTTAGAAAATTTTGAAAAAGATAGTGCAGATATTTCAACAATGCCATATGAACACTTTATCACCATAACTGTATTGTAACATGGCTCAAAACAAATCATACATGTCCGTTGTGTCACTTTGAAATGTCTACAGAATAATTTTATCTATTATACATATTAAATTGTACTGTTAATATTCTTATTATAAATTGGTAGGAGGGGATGAGGGGGTGCCCTGTGGCCAAAAAGATGAGTGGCCTCGTCTTTGAAGGTGGTAAACGGGGGCAAATGGTAGAAGTCGTAGGTATGATTTTTTTTTTTTAAATTGTACATTACAATTTATAATTTGAATCCTATATGAGTTTGAATAATATAATTATTTTTAAATTTCACTTTATAGATGAGCAGGGGATCATGTCAACTAGTAGGATGACAGCTATAGACGTCTTGATGATGACGAGGGGATATGTGATTATGCTAGTTAACCATAAGGACTAGCCGATCCAACAAGAGGGCCAGATGTACAACAAGTATCTGTGGTTGCTAGCGAAGGAGTGGACCCATTTCCCCATCAACAAGAAGGATCGGGGTGTACCGATCAAGGACAGAGTGTGGGAACTAATAAAGGTGATTAATTTTAATCCTAAATTAGTTATTTGAATGTATAAATATTTTCTTTAAAATTAACATTTAATTTACTTAATTGCATACTAAGTTTGTGGTAGCAGAGCGTGCGAAGGGGAATACCATGAAGAAGCTAGCGAAGGACTAGAGGAATGTGAGGCTGGTGGTCTTCTTTCATTAGGCGTGTGGTGACGGGACGGGGAGTAAGGAGGACATAGCGAATGATGTGTCCGATAGTGTCTCCGCGCAAGATTATAGGGAGTTCGTAAGATCGTGGTTTACATTGGAGGCAAAGGTATGAATTTAGTTACATAAGTTCAAAATATTTAATTTTCTGCCTAATTGACTGACCATGTATGTAATTTGTTTCAGTAAGCATCCTAGAGAGGCACTGCCAGTGTCCGTCACCAGACCATGCGACACAAGAGCGACTCGAGACTCTTTTCAATTACTTACGATAAGATCCTAAGTAAAGCAATTAAATTATTAATTAGATGTTATTAAATATTTATAAACTAATTTAATATTTATATATTTATTTGTAATTAACTTTTAGAAGAGGAGGGTCATGGCAGAACGGGAATACACGCCTGCTCTCAATCACAAGCTACCCTGACCCATACAAGGTTAGGAGTCCAGCGCCAAATCAAGTATCTGTGGATGAGCTTCAGGATTTGGTCATATGTGAGATGCAGGAGTAGGTGCAGACCATGCACACGCAGATATAGGAGTAGCTGAAGTAGCAGGTGGTAAGTATGGTGTAGTCTATTCATACCTAGGGTATGCGTTACTAAAGGTTGTATTCATATAGATTTTAGGCGTCACAACTCCTCTGACGATACCTATTATTAGCATCCCACCTATAGTTATCTCAATCCCTCCACCTTTTTCCCTACGACTAGCCCTAGCTGCTCCACAATAGTTGCTACCTCCATATCCCAATGAGGATGGGCAGGATGATGCATAACATCCTTAAGTAGATTTATGTACTTTTTTTTAAAAAAACATTGTTATTACTTATATTTTATTTTATTTCATTTTATTTAATTATTTCATAAATCTTAGTTTATTTCTTAATTTTTACTTTATTCAAAAAATTGCAGTTTTATTTCACAAATTTTACTTTAATTGAATTAAGAAATTATAATTTTTTTTACTTTTGTAGTATAATAGTTATAAATCATTGTAAAGTCGTAAATTTCAAATTCAAAATTCTCTCAATCTAGATCTGCATCATGTCATTTTGCATCAGTTGTAAACAGTTGCAAATGTTCAAATTTCAAAATCAAATTTTCCTCCATGTGCATCTATCATCATGACATTTTGTAGTGATTGCAACCACTGCAAATGTTCAAATTTCAAAATCAAGTTTCCCTCCATATAAATCTGTCATCGTGACATTTTGTAATGGTTCAAAACTATTGCAAATGTTCAAATTTCAAATTCTTGATTGTTAAGTCATTCTCATGAAATTATGTCATTTGGATTCTACATGAGGAATAAAATGATATGATTGCTGAGTCAACTCTGGTTATATCATGAATAGGAGTTTGAGTGGACTAACTTGATGCTATGAATGATGCGGAGTGTGATGAGTTTAGAATTTATGAAGTTGAGAATCCTGATCAAGTATAGGGCCCTAATCTAGAGTTCAAAAGGAATGACATTACTCAAGAATTTTTTGAACTGATGAATGAAGCTGACAAGCCTTTTGTAACATGGGTATACAAGGTATTTTAAGTTATCCTTCTTAATAAAATTGTATCATATTAAATACTTTTACAGTATCATAGATAAGGCCATGTCCATGCTATTGGAATTGCTCAAAGATGCTTTCCCCAAGTTGTATTCCTACCGTCTTTTATAAAGCAAAAAATATTATTAACAAGCCTCGATTGAATTACAACAAGATTAATGCCTGCCAAAATGGCTATATGTTGTATTGGGTAGAGGACCCGAACAAGGAGATCTGTAAGCATTATAAGCAATCTCAATACAAGACAATATAGAAGGGGAAGAAGCAGAAGAAGAAACTCGCAAAAATTCTTCAGTATATATTATTTGTTACTTAATTTCTCTCTCGTTAATAAGTAATAGTTTGAATTGTTAGGTACTTTCCATTGAAGTCATGGTTGCAACGAATGCATATGGCATCAAAGATTGCAGAGTATATGAGGTGGCATGTTCTTGAGCAGAATGCATATGAGAAGTTAAGACATCCACGGGATTTAGAGGCTTGGAAGGTGTTTGACTCAGTTCCCAGATTTTGCCCATGATCCAAGAAATGTTCATCTTGCTTTAGAGACTGATGATTTTAACCCATTCGATATCATGAGCACTACCTATAGTATCTGTCATATCCTATTTTTTTTCTATCTGTATAATACTGATAGAGGAAAAAGGTTTGGAAAGGATTGAGATGATGAATAGAAAGGAAAAATAATGATAAGACAAAGGTATAAAAATGAGGGATTAAAATGAAAAGTTTAAAAGTTCTATGGTGAAAAATGAAAGTAGAAATAAACTTTGGGTCATTAAGTGTAATTATAAAAAGTTGAGGGCCTAAAATATAATTTTTAAAAGTTCAAGGGCAAAATGGTAATTATGAGAAAATTGAGCCGAAAAAGGCTAAAAAATGCCTAGAATCATATTAGTCCCAAACTTTCCTAGTAAATAGAGAAAATTATTCTGATCAGTTTGACGCAACACAGAATTTTGATATGAGGTCCTGAAAAATTTATATTAATTTGTAAAGAAAGGGTAATTAATACAATATCCTTTGGACCTTAGAATCAGATGAAATTTGGCAGTAAATTCCTATAATTAATATAAGATTTTCTAAAACTGATAGAGTTTAAAAAGGAGTTCTGTAGAATTTATTAATGAATTTATAATGGATTAAAACACTCGATAAATATGTTTCAGGGGAATTTCTCGGGAATTGAGCCATGAAGGAAGTGGATCATGCAGAGGGCCTAAAATGACGACTTATAGGCCAAAGGATATTTTCATATAAGTATGTGGGTTAGGGCTAAAAAGACCACAAAAATGTAAAATTACGAAAATGCCACTGAATGTATGCTACTGTGTTGACGAAGGGCATTTTAGTCATTTGGATAGGTAAAAAATGTCCAAGCAAGTATAGGAGTGATTAGTAAGTGTCAGTATATGCCCTGATAAGAAGTAAAGAGGTGTAAAATGACAATTATGCCATTAGGGTTAATATAGTGCAAGATAGTGAACCAAGGGCATTTCAATCCTTTGCCAAGGGATTTGTAATTAAGTTTTGGCCCAGTCTAAGAATGTCTTCTTCTTTAAAATAACCAGACCATTTTCTTTTACTTTTATAGCAAATGCAAACAAATTCTTTTTGTGGTCTTTTTCATTTTGAGAGTATACCAAAATATCATCAATGTCTACAATAATGAAATGATGGTATTTATTATATATTTTGTCCATTCTTTCTTGAAAAATAGAAGAACTTGTTTTTAAACCCATAAGCAATACATTCCATTCATAGTGCCCATTAGGTACAGAGAATGCCATGTATTCTCTACATTCTTCTTTTAATTCTATTTGAAAGAATCCTGATTTGCAGTCAAATTTACTGAAAATTTTTGCATTCTAAATCTTATAAAAAAGAATATCTTTTCTAGGTACAGGATAAATATTAGCCTTAACTACAGCATTTAACAATTTGTAGTTAATTACTAATCTTGGTTCTCCTCTTTTTATTTCTGAATAATTTCTAACTAAGAATCTTGGGCAATTCCAATGACTTTGAGAAGGTCTTATTAATCCTAATTTGAGATTTTTCTCAATAATAGGTGGAAATTCTTCTAAATCTTGTTTAGAATATCTCATTGGTTTTTCATATACCACATGCCAAGACCATGATATGTAAACAAGATACAGGCATAATAAGACACCTCCATCTCAATATTCATAATTCTCTATAACAACTCAAAAACCTAATATGCAGCCAAATCAAGCACAACAAAAAAGGGGGAGAAGTGGGGAATGAAATTGAAAATTGAAAAATTCAAACAAGCAACTGAATTCAGCGTCCCATGAATAGCGAAAAGTGGAACCCACCTGATGCCACCTCCGTTGAAGAACGAATTGGAATCCTTAGAGGAAATCACAGGTTTTGGTGCTGGTGGCTATGGTGCCTAATCAATATAGGCGGGCGGCGGAGCGGAGGCAGAATGGGATGAAGAACCCGTGGCATTGGAAGAGGAGGAAGGTAAGGTAGAATATGTGGAGGCCGAAAGAGTAAGAGGAGCAGGAGGAGGGTTCGTATCTGTGATCATTCTGCCATTTCAGTGTCAGTTACAATACCTTTCCTTTGAATTATTTGACCTTCCTGTTTTGCTTTGTTCTTAGGCCCTCCTCTATGGTTTTGGTCTCCTCGTTTATTCTACTCATTTTGTCTCCCTTATTGTTTTTTGCAAAGTATAAATTAGACTATACTTGTAATTTAGTTCTTTCTATTAGGTTAAAAATATTTTTCCCTTAAAAATTTTCCTATAAAAAATATCTGAAGATCTTTTGGGATTTATATATTATATTGAAAGGGTTTAAAAAATAGCCAAAATTAATGTAAGAGCTAAAAAATTAATATTAACAATTAAAACATTAATATTGATTTAGGTGTGACATTACTCTTTTTATATTTTTGAGACAATATTAATATAAGAAAAATTTTCAGATACATACAATTACTATGCAAAAATTTTTGAAATAAAATTGGAGTTTGATTATTTTTCTCCTTGGAATATCAATTTTTACCCTTTTTCCATAATAAAAAATTATTTTATTCTAGTAATTTAATAAAATTACATTAAAGTATTTTTTTTTTAATTTTTAGCAATAAAATATTACAATTTAGCACATAATATTTGATAGTGAGTGAATAGATAGAGAAAAACAAAGAGAATATTTAAAAATATTGTTAAGGAGGATGTTTTGATTGATAATTTATACAAATATTTGATTGTTTGTTTATATAACTATTTAATCAAATTAAGTTTGAATATTATTAGATTTAATTAGGAGTAGTTCTCCCATAGATATTTTATATGTTCTCATGTATTGGAATTCAAAATATTGTGTTTGAACACTAAAGCTCTTTTTATTATAATCAATGTTTATTGGTTATTTAAAGATTGAAGTGTTGACAGAAAATAATGATATTAGACAATCTATGTAGCCTAGTTTATCTAAATCAATGAAAATGCATCTTGGTATATATAATATAAATATTATATTTGGTAGCCATTTAAAAATCTAAATTTATTATTAGCACATGTGTGTGAGTATATCATACAATATATAACATTAAAATTTAGAAAATATTAAATAATCTATAGTACTATAAAGTATAGTGAAATCGAATCGGTATTTTTTTTAGAAAAACGAAAATAAGTAAAGAACACAAATTGTGTAAACTCAACATTATTATATGATGATTTTTCATTAAAATTGTATTAGTATTAAAAAAGGAGAAAAATAACGAATGACAATAATGAAATCAAATATTTAAAACCACATAAAAAAAATAAGACAATGATTATGTAAGATTGAAAAACTTATATAATATGGATATAAGAAACTTAACTTAAGTTTTATCTAATAACAAATTATATTATTAGAAACAAAAATAATTATATTATTAGAAATAAAAATAAGAAGATAAGGGAGAAGATTTAAATATTTTTTATTTTTTAAAAAAAGGGAGTTAAGATTATAAAAGATAAAGTGATGTAGAGTTTGACCATTACAGCAATAATATGAAGTTTTAAAGTTTTAAAATCCTAAAAAAGTTTGCCACAATATGATGTGGCTTTCCAACATTTATGTAACTAATGATAAATTATTATTAATCAGTATAACATATAAAATTTTTATTAAATTGAATTATCTACAAATATTTTTAAAAAGTTTAATTTTTACTTATTATAATATTTTATTCTTTCAATTCTTTTCCTAAATATTTTGGGTCAAAATAAAAATCTTTACATGTATTTTATTTTATTTTTTGAAATTTTCTTTTTTCTCAAATTTTTTTTATCGTCTCAATTTTTTTATATTTCAAAAAGTTATAAATGTTATAAAAATAAGTACTCAATGCTTGATAAACTTTAAGTTGTTATTTCTCTTCTGAATTATATAGTATGGGGAAAATATAATGGATTCATATAGCTGGAAAATAATGTTGTTGGCCCTATATGTATATATTACATTATTTAGATGAAATATATTTAATTATATATATATGTTTAATAATAAACCAATATCAATGTAAAATATAAGCTTTATAAAATTATGCATTATTAAATTTATAACTCATAAACATCTATTTTGATTCTGGACTGTTTTAATGCCCCACTCAAATTATAAATTGGCTCTACTCAACTCGGCAATATATATTTTAATTATGTTATTCTACTTCTATACATTTAATTGGATTCTGTATAATTTTTTTGGTTTAATTTTCTCAACATTTCTCTAGATATTTCCATAGTTGTGTTTGTATAATAAATATTAAAAATATCATGTAATTCATGTTTAGCATTTAATCTATAAGGAATAAAGATTTGTATGTAATATGGTTACAAATTGATTATTTTATTATTCCAACTATTTTTACCAATAATCACTTTTAAGATTATATATTTAAATATTATAAATCATTAAGTTTAAGCAAAAGTTTAAAATACATTAATTAAATAATTTATGAGATAAGATATCAATCCTAATATATGGGATAATTAACAACTTATCTTTATGAATATCATATTATTTTAATTTTTTGGCCAATCATATCGGTTTAGTTGATCTGAAGATATCTATAAATAAGAGATTCTATAATAGAGAAGTCACATCATACCTAAATCATAGAGTGAAGACTTGGACTTTGTGCAATGTTTGGTAAATTTTTTAATCCTATGCTTATTAACCCAACTTATTGAGTTTATCTTTTTACGATACAAATCTAAAAGATTGCACCGTAATATTGTATAAATGAGTAACATATATGTTGAAATATTTATAAAATTAATAAATTGATCTTTTGTAGGATAAATTGATAATTTCTCCACAACAAGCATCTTAATTTCAAATCTACATTAAAATCATGGTATCCATCTAAGAAAAATTGAAGATTATTTTAACATCAATTTTAGAGTTATTCCCATTAAGATTTCGCCTGATATGGAACTTTATGGATATTCACGATCTTTCCTCATGTTTGAGCCTCCTTTCTTTATACCTTATGAAGAATTACTACATGATATTCTAGAATTTCTTCACAGAAATTTATCCAATTATCTCAATGAGGATGACTTTCAACCATTAGCATCTCGAATCATATCTTATTATTGAGAGACACTCCAACATACTACTTTTAAATCTACCAATCCTCGCATAATACCTGTGCTTATAGATCTACCAATAATCTATGAAGAAAATCAAAATATAATTGAGATTGGTTATGAGGATCCTATATTGACAAAAGCCATAGATCAATCTATGGAACATTTTTCTATAGTTCCAACTTCAGATAAGGCTATGGCATCACTCAAGAAATTAGAATTTTCTAATGAAGAAGTAGGGGCAAACATGTCTAGCATTTGCTTAGAAAATTTTAAAGAAGATGGTGCAGATGTTTTAGCAATGCCATATGACCACTTTGATCACCATAACTGTATTGTAACATGGCTCAAAACAAATCAAATATGTCCATTGTGTCGCTTTAAAATGTCTATAGAATAATTTTATGTATTTTACATATGACATTGTACTGTTAATATTCTTATTACAAAATTCATCATTCAGATAATTGTTGCTGAAACCTTCTTTTAGTTTTTTTACATTTAATTAATTTTTACTTGATTATAGTGAGCTAAAATATATATTTAATCATTTAAGTTTACATTAGGTTTTAGTTTAGGCATTTAAGTTAAAAAAGTATATTTTAGGTCCCTAGTGTTAACACCATTAATCTCATTAATAGAAAGTGCTAAATGAGCACAATTACTTGGTGATTATACAATTAAATGTTGATAAAGATTATTTAAATTTTTATTCTTTAATATAATTGTTTGTATATTTTAAAATTAAAATAAACCCACTAAAAATTTAGTGAAAACAAACCCTCAAATGTTGCTATGCGTCTATAGTTGGAGTGGTATGAACAAAGTAGAATGCGAGGTCATATTTTGTCTAAGCTTTTCAAAATATTAAAATTTCCTAAAATTTTATTTGCACGTATGCAATTTCGTTGTAGTTTAATGATATATATATTTTTTAATTTAATCTATTTCAAAATACTTTAACTTGAAACTAATCCATTTCAAAACTTACAGCACAAACAGTTTTCATTTCTCACAATAAATACGTTTCTTAAAATTTGAATTTGTGTTCTCTTCTTATGTTGATGAATATGCTTATCACCTTGACTCAATAACTTGTTAGTCATTTTTCGAATTCCCAAACTCATGTTTTCCAAAAGATGGGACCCTTCAATTCCCTTGCATTACAAAATTATTGATTTTAATAACAATCTTTATATAAAAAAATAGCAGGGCTTAAAGCTGATCATATAGTGTGCCACGTGAACAAGCCTTCCTTTAAGCGTTATTAACCACTACAAATGAACAAAATGATACAAAAAAAAGTGCCTCAAAAACCTATAAATATCCCCTATGCCTTCATTTTTAAAGTTTTACTATTTATGAGTAGCAAAGCTCTACTAAGTTGTGATCATAAGTCTTAGTTGGCACGAAGACCAATATCTTAATCCACTTTCGAGGTACAAATAAAAATTTTATATAAGTAGTTTACTTATTTAAAAAGTTTAGTTATTTATTTAATTTAGTTATATATTAATTATAAATTCTAATTTAGTGTCATTTAACTGTTTTTTTAGAAAAGTTTAGATGGTTAGGTGGATTAAATATACCTATTTGACTATGAATGTTTTTATTATGGTGGACTTTATTTTTATTTGTTAATTAGAAATATAAATTGGACTAAGAATACCTATTTGATTAGGAATACCTAATGGACCTTATTTTTTTAATATGTTAGACTTAAGAATACTGTTTGATTAAGAATATTTTTATCCGTTAATTAGAATTGTGATTATGAATATTTCACAAAGTTTAATATTTTGATTATTAAATTATAAATTTTTTTAGTAAATTAAAATTTATTTATATATTGATTATTTTTTATTGATTAGTAATATATATTAGAAGATTTTTTATTTATGTTTATTTAATATTTTTTCATGTTTTCATTTTAAATGGGATAAGTCATCGATGTGGTAAGGAGCCAATGGATCAGTCGTACAAAACTCTAGCCAAATTAGCGGTGATAGGGATTCGGAGTTGGACATCAACGTGGATGATTATGACCCATACCAGCAGCTCCATAAGGCTCTCATGTTATCTCTATTTGAGGGAGGAACTCCTCAAACTGGAGAGTTTTTGCAGCAGCATGATTCGGGCAAGGGAGGAGAGGGAGTAAGCAAGGGAGGAGAGGAGGGTGGGGATGCTAAGGAGGGGATGAGGGGGTGCCCTATGGCCAAGAAGATAAGCGACCTCATCTTTGAAGGTGGCAAACGGGAGCAATTGGTAGAAGTCATAGGTAATTTTTTTTAAGAAAAATTTGTACTTTACAATTTATAATTTGAATCTTATATGAGTTTAAATAATATAATTATTTTTAAATTTCACTATGTAGATGAGCAGGGGATCAAGTCAACTAGTAGGATGACAGCTATAGACGTCTCGATGATGACGAGGGGATATGTGATTGTGCTAGTTAACCATATGCACTAGCTGATCCAACAAGAGGGCTAACTTTCTAACAAGTTCTTGTGGTTGTTAGCGAAGGAGTAGACCGATAAGAAGGATTAGGGTGCACTAATCAATGACAGAGCATATGAACTAATAAAGGTAATTAATTTTAATCCTAAATTGGTTATTTGAATGAATAAATATTTTCTTAAAAATTAACATTTAATTTACTTAATTGCGTACTAAGTTTATAGTGGTAGAGCGTGCGAAGGGAATACCATGAAGAAGCTGACGAAGGACTAGAGGAATACGAGGCTAGTCCTCTTTCAACAGGCGTGTGATGACGGGACGGGGAGTAAGGAGGACATAGCGAACGATGTGTCCGATGGTGTCCCCGCCCAATATTATAGGGAGTTCGTAAGATCGTGGTTTACACCCGACGCAAGGGTATGAATTTAGTTAAGTTCAAAATATTTAATTTTCTGTCTAGTTGACTGACCATGTATTTAATTTGTTTTAGTAAGCATCCTAAAGAGGCACTGCCAGCGTCCGTCACCAGACCATGCGACACAGGAGCAACTCGAGACTCTTATGGGTTACTTACGATGAGATCATAAGTAAAGCAATTAAATTATTAATTAGATGTTATTAAATATTTATAAACTAATTTAATATTTATATATTTATTTGTAATTAACTTTTAGGAGAGGAGGGTCGTGGCGAAAAGGGATACATCGAAGGACGTTGAAGAAGTTGATGTACGCATTTAATTGCTATAATTTATTATTTTTATAAATAATTCATTATTTAACTTTTTTACTTTTTCCAATTGTTTTGACAGGCACGGATGACTTAGCTAGATGTAGAGCTACAAGAGTCATATGGGTTCACCTCAGATCTCACTGCATCACTCCTAAAAGCCCATGGCCGACCTTAGCACCCCGATAGGATCATGGGACTCAGTCTTGGTCTCGGTCCCACACGAATGAGACTGAGATATTCTTTGAGTGCTTGCAACACGTCTTATGACCTATTATGCTCTCTACAAGGTCAAGAGTCCAGCGCCAAAATGAAATATCTGTGGATGAGCTTCAAGATTTGGTCATATACGAGATGCAGGAGTAGGTGCAGACCATGCACACATAGATATAGGAGCCGTTGAAGTAGCAGGTGGCAAGTGTTGTGTAGTCCATTTATGCCCAAGGGATGCATTACTAAGGGCTATATTCAGATAGATTTTGGGCATCACAACTCCTCTGACGATACCTATTATTAGCATCCCACCTATAGTCATCTCAATCCCACCACCCTCTTCCCCCCGACTAGCCCCACCTACTGCATAGTAGTTGCCACCACCAAATCCCAATGAGGATGGGCAGGATGATGCACAATATCCCTAAATAGATTTATGTACTTTTTAAAAAAAATTGTTATTACTTATATTTTATTTTATTTCATTTTATTTAATTATTTCACAAATTTTAGTTTATTTCTTAAATTTTACTTTATTTCACAAATTGCAGTTTTATTTCACAAATTTTACTTTAATTGTATTAAGAAATTATATTTTTTTTACTTTTTGTAGTGTAGTAATTATAAACCGCTGCAAAGTCACAAATTTCAAATTCAAAATTCCCTTAATCTATATCTGCATCATGCCATTTTGTGTTCAAATTTCAAAATCAAATTTTCCTCCATGTGCATCTATCATCATGACATTTTGTAGCGGTTGCAACGGCTACAAATGTTCAAATTTCAAAATAAAGTTTCCCTCCATATAGATCTATCATCGTGACATTTTGTAGCTGTTCAAAACTGTTGCAAATGTTCAAATTTCAAATTCTTGATTGTTAAGTCATTCCCACGAAATTATGTCATTTGGACTCTACATGAGGAATACCATGATATGATTGCTGAGTCAACTCTGGTTATATCATGAATAGGAGTTTGAGTGGACTAACTCGATGCTATGAATGATGTGGTGCATGATGAGCTTAGAATTCATGAAGTCGAGACTCCTAATGAAGTATAGGGCCCTAAGCTAGAGTTTGTAAGGAATAATATTACTCGAGAATTTTTTGAACTAATGAATGAAGCTGACAAGCCTTTGTATCATGGGTATAGAAGGTATTTTAAGTTGTCATTCTTAATAAAATTGTATCATATTAAATACTTTTGTGGTATCACAAATAAGGCCATGTCCATGCTATAGGAATTGCTCGGAGATACTTTCCCCAAGATGTCTTCCTGTTGTCTTTTTATAAAGCAAAAAACATTATTAATAAGCCTCAATTGAACTGCAACAAGATTAATGCATGCCCAAATAACTGTATGTTGTACTGGGTAGAGAACGCGAACAGGGAGATATTGTAAGCATTATAAGCAATCTTAGTACAAGACAATGTGGAAGGGGAAGAAGCAGAAGAAGAAAGTCGCAAAAATTCTTTAGTATATATTATTTATTACTTAATTTCTCTCTGGTTAATAAGTAACAATTTGAATTGTTAAGTACTTTCCATTGAAGTCGTGGTTGCAGCAAATGTATATGTCATCAAAGATTGCAGAGCATATGAGGTGGCATGTTCTTTAGCATAATGCAGATGAGAAGTTAAGACATCCACGGGATTAGAGGCCTAGAAGGTGTTTAACTCAATTCCCAGATTTTGCCCGTGATCCAAGAAATATTCGTCTTGCTTTAGAGACTGATGATTTTAACCCATTCGATATCATGAGCACTACCTATAGTATCTAGCTAGTTGTGCTGATTCCATACAATCTCCCACCTTGGATGTGCATGAAACATAGCTCATTTTTGCTTTCTATGATCATCCCTGGAAAGAAAGCACGGAGAAATAATATAGATGTGTACCTACAGCCGTTGATACAAGAGTTGATGGAGCTATGGATGGATAGTGTCAAGACATACAACTCATATGAGATTCAATCTCCATACAGCGTTGATATGGACGATAAGTGATTTTCTTTGTTTAGGAACTTTGTCAGGTTAGAATGTAAATACTGGGTTGGCCTATCCTGAGTGCTACTTCGATGCCATATCATGCCGCCTTCCGCATAGTTAGAAATTGTGTTTTATAGTACATCGATGATTCCTATATTCTAAACATAGATTTAGATTGCAATGTACCATTTTGATGGGAAACAAAATAAGAGAGATCCTCCTGCCACTTTGTCTGGTATTAACATATTTTGACAGTTGGAAGATGTTGATGTCGAGTTTGGCAAGAATATTGAAGATCTCAAGTGACCAGGATGACGCTCTCGTGGGACATCCGATAGTTAGCCTCTACAGTGGTGCAAGATAAGTATCTTCTTCACTCTTCCTTATTGGAAACATAATATAGTTTGGATGTCATTCTTATTGAGAAATGTGTATGACAATGAGTTGTATATGTTGCTCAAAGAGCCAAGAAAGTCCAAAGATCATCTTGCAGCTAGGAAAGATTTAACCACCTGAGGAATTCATGGACATGCTTGGCTAGGTGATAACGACAAATTTTATCCAGCTAAGTTAACCTTGACTAAGAATAACAAGGCTATATTCCTTTCGACGCTAAAGAACATCAAAGTTCCTGATGGATACTCCAGTAATATATCAAGATGTATCGATCTCTAGTCTTGAAAGGTTTATGGGTTAAAGAGTCATAACTTGCATGTTCTGATGCAGTAGCTCCTCCCTCTGGCTTTGAGACACACACATCCTTCTGATGTATCTGTGGTATTAGTGGAGTTATGTTATTTTTTCAGGAAGTTGTGTGCAAAAGTCTTGATACCTCAGGAACTCGATCAACTATAGGAAAAATTATTCTTACACTGTGTCACTTGGAGATATATTTCCTCCATCATTTTTCACTGTCATGTTTCACTTGATGGCCAATTCAATATCGTTGGGATGTACCTTATTAAGAGGCACGAGAAACTTTATCTCTTCATATTTTATTTGATACTAGTGATTCCACAACACACACAATTGTTAATCGAATGTGACACTACATATTGTTTGGAAAATGAAAACCTATGTTCGCAACAAGGCGTGGGTTGATAGCAGAAGGTTATTCAGGGGACGAGGCCTTAACATTTTGTTCAAGGTACTTTGATGACATGGAGACATTTTTTAACCGCTCACATCATGTTGACGATTCTCCTCCTCATCTTACCCTGTCAAATTATTTGTTCCCTCCTGTTAAGAAACCCCGTTGGAGGATCTGAGTTCTTCAAACTCACTCCCATAGAGAAACTACAGGCACACAGACATATTCTGATAAATTGCAATCAAGTTGAACCTTTTCTCCTATAAGTATATATACATAAATTAAACTCACTATTTTTTATAAGTCATGTTAGGCGCTAGCTATGAGTACGTGGTCAAACTTCTTTTAAGGCTGATAAAAGAGTCCACCAAGAGTTTCCTTATTGGTTTACATGAAGAATTCACAATGAAATAGTAAAAGAGCTTTTATGGACTAACCAATTACTATTTCACCTCTATTTTTTCTTATACTCTCTCTCCTCTTTCTTCTACACTCTCTCATTTTTTTTCTACACCCTCTCTCCTCTATCCTCTCATATCTCCTATATTTAATAAAATTATACATTTTCTTGTAATTTTTCAATTACAAAATTTGTTCTAGTAATAACTATCCAAACACTCATTTATTCAGACTACTTTTTTTCTATAAACTCTTCTCCAAAAGCCATTTTCTAAAAGCTGCCAAAAAGCTATTTTTTCCCATAAATCATTTTTCAAACTCTTATCCAAGCAGGCCCTATATCAATGAAGCTTAGGACTCCGTGTTGGCCAATGCATCCCTTTCCAAACACTTTGAATTTCAAAATCTCCTCCCTTCAAGCAAATTTTTGAATTCCACTCTTCCCCCATGAAAACGTCCACTTCAACATCTCAGTACACCTTTTGCCTATAAACCTGATTGTCATGAAGGCTTCATCTCATTCTTTCTACTCACGATCAAATATCACTTCCTTCTCATCATGGACTCAAGCTCCAAAACAACCCTTGCCAGCCTCCACCCCTCTATAACCAACTCCAGAATCACTTTTCTTCTTGGGGTATTAAGGAAGATTATGGGTTTATTAGTAAATAGTAAAGTCTTTCATTTGTTAAATGCCCTTTTCCTTAACGATCTCCTCATCTTAATTTTTTACATTGATCTTGTGTAGGTTCTAAGCGATCCCTAAAAGAAAGCAATCTATGATTAGTATGAAGATGTGTTCAAAGGGAAGGTGGGGAATGTTTAATCTTGGGGCAGTATTTACTCATTCTGAATAGGTTTTTTAACATCTACCACTTTAATGGTTATATATGTGACGTGTGTTGTTTTTGCCATCTCCTGCTCCAGTCATTACATCTGTGCAAACCAATGAGTTTGTTTCCGGAGGCATATTATGTTATCCAACCCACCCAAATATTGTCACTCCATCTTATAAGAAGTCTATTTTGTGAACCTTTTTGACCAGTTCTGATTTATGCTTTTATAAGATTTTTTGTTTTGTTTTGCTTATGGTGATCAGTATAAGCTATTGTATCGTTTTATCGACACACTCCTACAACATCTAAGCCTGCATCATTAAAGCTTCCTCCTCCCATATTATTTTTCTGACTCTTACCTTTTAGCTACTCATTATCTGCATTTTTCAGTTAATAATCAGGCTCTATTGCAGGATGTGAATGTCACAAGGTAGATATTAATCAAAGCTATATTTTCCCCACATTTAGTATGGTTGTTTTCATCTCACTCCTATAAGATCCAATAGTATAACATTCCTGTTATCTTGATAAATATCCTTGACAAATCCATGATTGAATAAAGGCATCATATTTGAATTAGGCAGAACCCTTATCTGTATGCTGATGGATCATTCTGTGTAGGGCTTCAATGACTTTTGCGTAGGTCAATAGGTCATACTGTGCAACTCTTGCAGTAGATAGGGATATGACAAAGTTACAATTAAATGTATTTTATTAATAATAGTAAGACAAAATGACACAAGTCTATTTTAACATGGGGCAAAAGTCTGTTTTGTGCTCTTGTAATGGAATTGAATTTATAATGTGGCATTATGATAATATATCAACTGGCTTCATCTATACTTTGAACCAATGAATTTCACTGCTAAAATGGAAGAAATGTCTCACAACCAAAAAGAATAGTATCATACTACCACATAATACACAACGAAGAACAATGTCTATGTTGTACCTAAAATATTCAGACTAACAGATGAAGACATTTGTTTGATTGCTTCACCATAAGGTTTGTGGAATCTCTCTTACCACCGTCCTAGACGAAAGGCATCCATTAACATAATGAAATGCACATTTTCATGTTTCACACTTGAAAATTTATTTTCACAGGAACTGTTATTTGGTAGGCAGTAAGTTCTATGCCAAATCTTTATCCTTTTTTATCTGGAAACATGATTCCATAATACTTATAATACACATGATCAAATTAGAACTTATAAAGTCAATGTAATTAGCAGTTACACGGCACAAATAGTGAAGTGTTTTACTAAAGTACAATATGCAAACTACATACAAGTGAGGTCATCCCGATGGTTATACAATCTAATGGCTGCATCCTTCTTGCAGACCTGTGCAACGTCTCCACCATCCTTCTTGCAGAGCATCTGATTCAATATTTGCATAACGACAAACCTAGCATTTCAAAATTTTCCTTTACCAGGTCTTAAGTCAATGGTCCGAACAAAGCCCAATGTAAAATTGACTAAATCCCTCATTCTTATATATTGCACTGCAACTACGAGCTGTTTTTTTTTGTTACTAACTTAATATTCTTGAGCTAGAAAATATTAAATTTCATGTTATGATCATATTTTTTGTTACTAATACTATGACTCCTAAACGATTTTCTATCTTGAGATAGTTTATTTTCTTGGTTGCATTTATGTATGCAGGGACCTAGATGCAATTTATTAATTGGAGAGGAATTAGTAAAAGGAACCAAAGGACAAGAATTATTATCTCATAGATTGTGATCTCTAGAGTTCTAGGATTGTGATTTATGATTGTATTGAGATATATTTCCGTTGTTATGTATTGAGACTAAAATTTGGATCATTGTATTGCTCTCAAATTGATTGATTGAGTTGATATGACTTATTGTTATTTTGATTCTCTCAATTCAAATGTTTGAATCTCTTAATTGACCAATTAGGTTGCTAATATTGTTGAATAGGAGTGGATAATACCTTTTATAATTTATGATTCATATTAGGAAGAGATGGATTTGATTAATTAGAGTTATTCTAGGTGGCTATATAAGTCTAGTTGATTATATTCATTGTTAGCTTAATAAAGGAATGAAACTCCCTAAAAATTGGAACTAGGAGAGGTTGTGGATTTAGCCATCAAGGATGTTCATTACCATTGCATTTGTCCATTCACTCTTTCACACTTATAATTTGGAAAAGATACAAATACATAGCTTAATTCATAGTTATAGATGCTTCATTCACACCCCTAAACTATTACTTGTTAATTTGCACTTGATTGTTGAGTAGTGTAATAAGTTCTTTGACAAAATCGACACCAGGTTTGTTGCCCTACATGGCATTATAGCTTAGTTATTTGTTTGAATTTTCCCCCATGGCATGGCTCTTTCAATTCCCTTGGTAGGCTAAACCCTTGGTAGGCTAAACCGTAATATAGAAATTTGTCTGCATGCATATTCGAATCAAGTTGTATGGAATGCAAACTTATCTTTTACTGCCAATAAATTGATTAAAGATTTTAAGACAAGCTGTTGAAAATATGATTTGGGCACATAATAGCTGTGAAGAAGTTGAAAAGTATCACGTTATAGTGGATGTTAATTAGGCGTTCAAATAGGTACAATATTGTGATAGAGATAGTTTCAAAAAGGATATTATATATGGGTTACATTTGAGGTTTAAAATATCTTAGAATTATACCTTAAACTATGTTTACTAAAGTGAAAAAAAGAAGTGCATTTGCATTTTAGTTGGTAAAAATAGTTAAAAAAAAATAAATAAGATGGCAGTAAATGACAGGAAAATGGCGGTTGCGCAAAAAAGTTATTGATTTTGGAAGACTTTTTGTAAGGTATTAATGTATTATGCCTTTCACATGTTACAGACAAAGAAAGGCAAAGTAATGCATGAGTCACTCAATCCATCAGTAATATAGCTGCTATAATTCAACATTCATAATCATATATGGCAGAATGCATATTAAAAGTTCTCATCTTGGGATGAGAGTTATTGTTCTTTTATCTGCTCTTGCGTGTGTGTGTGTGTGTGTGTATGCAGTATGAATGTATAATGTCAATGTAAACATGTTGTTAACATCTATGTTGTGCTTTTCATTAGGAAATTGATGTTGCTTTTAAGAGAACATTTGGCTTGAAATGATAATTATGGCAATACATGCTTTCTGAACTAGACAGAATGTGGTAGTGTTCTCCATTCTGATTTGTCTCAAAAGGAGGTAGTTTCCAACCGCTTTGGACAAGTTACATTTATAAAATATGGAAGATAAAAAGGTGAAGAGTGTAGTCCCCCATTACTTTTTTCTCTTTTCTGTATCATCACATATTTGGATTATATAGTATGGGGAAAATATATAGGATTCATATAGCTTGAAAATAATGTTGTTGGTCCCATATGTATCTATTACATTATCTAGATGAAATATATTTAACTATATATATGTTTAATAATAAACCAATATCAATGTAAAATCTAAATTTTATAAAATTATGCGTTATTAAATTTATAACTCATAAACATCTATTTTAATTCTCCACTATTTTAATGCCCCCACTTGGGTTATAAGCTGGCGTTACTCAACTCAGAAATATCTATCGCTAGTCAACTCGGAAATATCTATTTTAATTATGTTATTCAGTTTCTATACATTTAATTGGATTTTGTACAATGTTTTTTTTAATTTTCTCAACATTTCTCTACATATTTCCATAGTTGCCATTGTATAATAAATATTAAAAAGATCATGTAATTAATGTTTAGCATTTAATCTATAAGGAATAAATATTTTTATGCAATATGGTGACAGATTGATAAATAGACAATTCAAAATTATAATCAAGTTTATTTGAAAATAAAAGAATTATACCAAGCCAGGTTAATGTATCGTAAGTACTAGAGATTTCATTACTTATCAGGAGCCATGTGCCCTTAATGTCTCTAAGTTTGAATTGTTGAGATATTTAAAAAATTGATAAATGTACTTTCCCCCTCAGATGTCCCTTTCATTCTTTTGTTCTACACTGCTATAAGCCGAGGATGACAGGAAAGGGAACACAAACATTTCAGAAAGAAAAAGTAAAACCTTTTTCTCAATTTCATGCCACAAAATATTAAAACTAATATCATAACAAAACTAGATAATAAACTGCTTTTTACCTTTTTACCAAAATAAATAAATAAATGAAGAAGAAGCCTGTGGGCTGGAAAACAGGAACTTTCAACATACCATCAAAAACAGCAAAAAAGGCAACCATCTGACCATCAACCTCTGATATCCTTGTCTCATAGAAATCCTCCATTGAAGTCCATTTGCCCTTGAAACTGGAATATCCATGGCTGAATCTTCCATTTCGACTTCCCGAGAAACAGCTAACAAAAGATAAACTACTTTAGTCTTTTACATAGTTGATTGGTTTAAGGCAAATAACAACGTAAACAAAAATATTGAAGGAAATCCCACAAATCCATGGTGCTTTTTATCAGTCTTAGGAACTTCCAAAGTCCTAGTAAAATAATACTCATGGAATTGCTAGAGTATTGAAACCCTTAAGCCTATCAACAAGAAATGTATCATTTATCAAACAGGGGTAAAAAAAAAAAGAAATCTATCATGCCATCACGCTTTAACATGATATCCCTTTTCTGTTCAGACAAATCATTTCAAATGGCACATAAAAGGGTACGAACAGCTAAAAGTAACTAGTATCCGATATATTTTAAGATAACAATAGCAAAAATATATTTAGAACCCCCTCAAATTTTGTTCGGGCAGTGAAACCCAAAAGTTAAAAACCAGTTTCTATTTCAAAATTTAGTTTCTTCTAAGACAAATTGTTCTGTTGAGACATTCCATCTGTGGATTAATGAAAGGCAAAATTAACTACTAGGCAAAATTAACTATTAGGGTGGTAGTCAAAAGTTCAACGCAAGTCAGCCAGAAGACAAGTAAAAAGCAGTAAACAACACAAATTCTCAAAGGAAACTCCTCTTGAAAGGCCATTTCTTGACTGGACAGCTAGAGGGAGGCCAAGTTCCTTCATGAATAACATTTTCCCAAAGAAACTTTTGTTAAAATTTCTAGCTTTCTACTACAACTACAGACACTACCACCCTGCAGACACAGCACCCAGCCAAAAGACTTTTTGCTCCTTATGACTCCCAAAGCCCTTGAACACAATAGCTTAAAAAGGTCTACATCCACTGGTGGCTTAATTGAAAAATACTACAAAATTAATAGATAATATATTTTGAAAGAAGCAATAGTCCCTCAATTTGCATATTTTTCTAAATCCTTTACCTTTATGGCGTGAAAATTGCCTGTGAACTCAACCAAATCATTAAATGCAAAATTAAATGGTTATCATAACGAGCTTCAAACACTTCCATTATCAATCACTAGACACAGGACACAGGTATTGACATCAAAAAAATTTTCAAAGGATGACTAATTCACAAACATAAACCTAAATGCTGTTCTATAAGAGCACCATGAGGAACATATAAAAAAACTCCCACACTTCACTGAAACTTGACAAAAGAAAGTATTCCCTGATGTCAATCACCTTGATAGGCAGTTTGGTATGTATAAAAGCATCATATAATTATTTATTCAGAATTGCAGGGATTCATGGATACAAAAATATGGAAACCGTGATTTTTTGTATCACCACTGACAACTGATTTCAACAATCTAATAAATTTTTTTAGCGATTTTCAGTGGTTCGTGACCATGATACAATTTAAGATTCCAGCAAGATAAGCAACCTTCATATCAATCTTAATACAGTCAAAATGTTACTGATAAATCCTTGAAAACCCAACACAGCCAAATGATAAACCGAATTCAATAATCTAGGGGCAACATTAAACGAATTGCGATGCACAAATCATCCATATACCACATGCCATGACCATGATACGTAAACAAGATTCAGGCATAATAAGACACCTCCATCTCAATATTCATAATTCCCTATAACAACTCGAAAACCCAATATGCAGCCAAATCAAGCACAACAAAAAAGGGGGAGAAGTGGGGAATGAAATTGAAAAATTGAAAATTTCAAACAAGCAACTGAATTCAGCGTCCCATGAATAGCGGAAAGCGGGACCCACCTGACGCCACTACCGCTGAAGAGCAAATTGGAATCCTTGGAGGAAATCACAGGTTCTGGCGCCGGTGGCTGTGCGGCCAGATCAGCATTGGCGGGAGGTGGAGCGTAGGCAGAATGGAAAGAAGAATCCGTGGAATTGGAAGAGGAGGAAGGTGAGGCAGACTCTGTGGAGGCGAAACGGTGGGAGGAGCAGGAGGGTCCGTGTCTGTGATCATTCTGCCATTTCAGTGTCCGCTAGAGTACCTTTCCTCAATGTTTATTGGTTATTTAAAAATTTAAGGGTTAATAGAACATAATAATATTATATAATCTAGTCTAATTTATCTTTTTTATTAAAATAAAATTTATTATATTAACTATCAACAACTTTTACTTTTATAAAAATAAACTATTTATAAATTATAAATCTTTTTAACTTTTAATAAAAATTAAATAGCAATTCACACTAATTATTCCTTCAATCTTTAATATAAAATTTATTTAACTAATTTAATTAAATTAATATAGTATATTTTTCTAAAATACTCTAATTATTTTTTAACTCTCTCAATTTCTTCTTTAATTAAGTATTGTTGAGAAAATATCAAGATAAATAATTTAAAAAAAATTAAAATATAAAAAACATATTTTATATTTATAATTAAAATTAATACTTTAATTAGATTATATATTAAAGATCAAAGTAATATAATTTATGGATGACTTATTTCTCCTAGGGTCATACATTATATTAGATCAAAAAATTCTATTATAATTTATGGATTGGAATGATCAAAATATTGTAAAACCAAGTTATAATTTTACAACATATTTTAAATAACAATTAATATTATAAAAAATATGGTGCAGCTAAAAAAATTTAAATAACAATTAATTTTACAGAAAATATGATGTGGCTTTCTAACTTTAAAATATTACTTATAAAAAAGATCAGCTCATCGTACTCAAATAATAAATTTGTACTTAATCACAATTTTTTCATAAAATTTTAATTTATGCACCTAATGATAAAATTATACATTTTTAATTAATATATAATTACGTATTTGTAATGATAAATTATTATTAATCAGTATAAAACATAACTTTTTTTAGTAAATTGAATTATCCACAAATCATGAATAGTACCATCCTTTTCAAGCTTTACTTATTATATTTTTTTCGTCTTTGAATTCTTTTCACATGTTTTATTAGGTTTTATCAAATTTTCTTTTTCCTCAACAATTTTGTTTTTATTTTCTCAATTGTTTTTATATTTCAAAAAGTTATAAATGTGATAAAAATGAGTATAATACTCTATAAAATTTTAGATTGTTATCTCTCTTAGTCCTATGTATTATAGTATAGGGAAAATATAACGTATTCATATAACAATTATTGAAAATATTATTGTTGGGTCCATATTTATCCATTACAATATCTAGATAAAATATATTTATATAATTATATATATCTTTAATAATAAACCAATATCTGTTTTTTTTAAAAAAAAACACAATAAACCAATATCATATCAATGTAAAATCTAAAGTTTATAAAATTCTATCTTATTAAATATATAACTCACAAACATCTATTTTTTTTAATTGTGTTATTCTATTTCTATACATTTAATTGGATTATGTATAACTTTTTTGTTAGGTTTATAAAATCTAAAATATACAATGTGACAATTCTATTATTGAAATCTCTCTCTCACATGCGCGCGCACACCCACACACATGAAATCTTATGGCAATATTCTATCAGCGATATTCTGTTAGGTTTCACTTTCTTTATATATTTTGTGTCGGATTGCATACTCGTTCTTCAATTAGTGGTTTTATATATATTCTATTAGTGATGCTGCACATTTGGCGTTCCTGAGATTAAATATTGCAGATAAGTTTCTAAATGCAATTGTCTACTTTCCAGTTAGATAGGACCCAAATAATGCACGTTCAACTTTCATGTGTAAGGTAGCAATATTATTGGCATCTATTCATTATAGCAGACAGGTTTTCCTTTTTTCCTGTTATTAAATGAACCACGGCATTGTAATTATGGATGTAAAAGACATTGCTATGAGGAAATGGAAGAAAAGAAGAAGAAGAAAGAGGGCACCTGCAACATGATAAAATAGCAAGCACCTTCACTAAATTAGATTATATTGTCATACGTGATTACGTTTGTCTGTGTCTTTGATGATTTTTTTTTTTAAATATTTAGGTATGAAAAAGCAGAAGAGAATGTGCTTGAATCATCACAACAAGCCTTCAGATCAGCTTTGGGAAGTAATCAAGGTTTGCTAACATCACTAACCCTATTTTTCATCTCAGATTGCTTAAACTGGTGAAGGGATTCATTTCACTTTGCTGTATAAGGATATGTATACTGTGCTTAGTTTTTTTCATCAGGTATAGGTATGGGGTCAAGTGAATTCTAAATTTGTTCTGACATAGTCAAGCTAAAAGGACTAAGGACATTGCCACTTAAGGACCTGAATTGGAATAATCACAAAAAAGGACCAAAGAACACTAAAACTAATCGTTTTGGATAGAGAAACAGAGCCGATTTGGGGGGGTCTTCGAGTAATTATCGTCTCACTTATCTTCTTCGTTCTCTCATCTTGCGATCCCTCACCTCTATCTCTCTCCATCTCTCTTCCGTTCGAACCTCCAATTTCGGCCCCTTCCCTCCGATTCTGGCAATAGAATATTATAATTTAGCCCATAATATATGATGGTAAATAGGTAGAGGAAAACAAAGAGAATATTTAAAGATATTATTGAGGATAACATTTTAATTAATAATTTATATAAATATTTGATTGTTTGTTTATATAGTTATCTAACTGAATTAAATTTGAGTATTATTGGTTCCAATTATGAATAGTTCTTCTATAAATATTTTATATATTCTCATATATTCGAACTCAAAATATAATATTTAAATATTAAAACTCCTTCTATTAGAATCTATATTCATTGGTTATTTAAATATTTAAGTGTTGATAGAATGCAATGATATTATGTAGTCTATATAGCATAGTTTACCTTATTTAATAGAATAAGATTTATTGTTATATTAAGTACCAATAAATTTTGCTTTTATAATAATAAATTACTTACAAATCATAAATTTCTTTGATTTCTAATAAAAATATATAGCAATTCACACTATTACTCATCCTGTCTTTAATATAAAATATATTTAATTAATTTAATTAGATTAAATAAGTTAGTTAAATTAGTTAATATAGTATTTTTTTTATAAAGTACCCTAATTATTTTTTTAACTCCCTTCTTTCCTCTATTAGTTGATTATTGTTGAGGAAACATCAAGATGAATAATTTGAGAAAAATTTGATCAATATAAAAAATATATTTTATATTTAAGATTAAGATTATCTCCTTAGGTTATATATTAAGAATTAAAATAAAATAATTTATGGATGACTTATTTCTCCTAAGGTCATCCATTATATTAGATCAAAAAACTATAATTTATGGATTGGAATTATCAAAATATTGTAAAACCAAGTTATAATTTTACAACATATTTTAAATAACAATTAATATTATCAAAAATATTGTGCAGCCAAATTATCAAAATATCATACAATACAGTTCCACGTTTTAATTTGGAAGCTATTAAATAATATAAACTAGAAATTATAATGAAATTGAAATTGGAAATTTTTAGTAAAACGAAAAGAAATAGGGAACACGCATTGTATAGACTCAACACTATTTTATTATGGTTTTTCATTAAAATTGTGTTATATATTAAAAAAGAGGAAAATAATAAATTAGATTATTAGAAATGAGAATATAATATTACTTAAATATAAATGAAAAATAGGAGTTAAAGATGATAAGAGATAAAATGAAGTAGATTTTGACCGTTATAAAGATGATGTGAAGTTTTAAAATTTTTAAATTAAAGAAATTTTATAGAAAAAAATAATGTGGCTTTCTAACATTGAGATATTATCCTATAAAAATATCAGCTCATCGTACTCAAATAATTAATTTATATTTAATCACAATTTTTTCATAAAAACATAATTTATATAATGATAAATTATATATTTTTAATTAATATATAATTATGAATTTGTAATGATAAATTATTATTAATTAGTATAAATATAAATGTTTTTAGAAAATTAAATTATCTACAAATAATGAATATTAACATCTTTTCAAGCTTTACTTATTATATTTTTTATTCATTGAATTCTGTTCACATGTTTTATTAGGTTTTATCAAATTTTCTTTTTCCTCAACAATTTTGTTTTTATTGTCTCAATTTTTTCATATTTCAAAACGTTATAAATGTTATAAAAATAAATATAATACTTGATCAAATTTTAAGTTGTTATCTCTCTTAGTCTTAAATATTATAGGGAAAATATATCGGATTCATATATCAATTATTGAAAATATCATTATTGGGTCCATATTTATCTATTACAATATCTAGATGGAATATATTTATATAATTATATATATCTTTAATAATAAACCAATATCTTTTAAAAAAAACACACAATAAATCAATATTATATCAAGATAAATCTACAGTTTATAAAATTTTGCCTTACTAAATATATAACTCATAAACATATATTTTTAATTATGTTATTATATTTCTATACATTTAATTAGATTATGTACAACTTTTTTTCTTAATATTTCTTTAAATATTTCCATAGTTCTGATTGTATAATAAATATTAGAAAGATCGTGTAATTCATGTTTAGCATTTTATCTATAAGAAATAAAGATTTGTATACAATATGGTTACATTTGATTATTTTATATTCCAATTATTTTTACCAATAATCACTTTTAAGATTATACATTTAATTATTATAAATCATTAATTTTAAGTAAAAGTTGCAAATATGTCAGTTAAATAATTTATATGAGATAAGATATCAATTCTAATAATATATGGGATAATTCACAATTTATCTTTATAAATATCATATTATTTTAGTTTTTTGGCTAATCATATCACTTTAGTTGATATGTGATATGGTCTATAAATAAGATTGTATAAAAGAAAAGTTATATCATACCTAAATTATAGAGTGAAGACTTGGATTTTGTGCAACATTGGTAAGTTTTTTAACACAACTTATTGAGTTCATCTTCCTATCTTACAAACTTAAAAGATTTCTTCGTAATATTTCAGACAATTTTCTCTTATATGAATTTTAATTATTTTTTATAATGTACCTTGATAAATGAACAATTCAAAAATATAATCAAGATTATTTGAACACAAAAGAATTATATCAAGTTAGGTTAGCGTAGCATAAGTGGTAGAGATTTCGTTACTTATTAGAACCATATGTTCTTAATATGTCTCCAAGTTGTTGAATCAATCGCATATATATGTTGAGATATTTAAAAATTGATAAAATATACATCATGTACTTTTTTTTTTTTGCATATCTTGTTTATATTATTGAATTAATCATTCCTATGTATAAATTCATCTTTTGCAGGATAAACTGATATTTTCTCTACAACAAGCATCATAATTTCAAATCTACATTAAAATCATGACATCCATTCAAGAAAACACCGAAGAATATTTTAACATCAATTTTAGAGTTATTCCCATTGTGATTTTGCCTGATATAGAACTTTATGGATATTCAAGATCTTTTCTCGTGTTTGAGCATCCTTTCTTTATACCTTGTGAAGAACTACTACAAGATGTTATAGGATTTCTTCACAGAAATTTATCTAACTATCTCAATGAGAATGACTTTCAACTATTGGCATCCCAAATTGTATCTTATTATCGAGAGACACTTCAACATACTACGTTTGAATCTACCAATCCTCGCATAATACCTTTGCTTATAGATCTACCAATAATCTATGAAGAAAATCAAAACATAATTGAGATTGGTGATGATGATCGTATATTGACAGATGCCATAGATCAATCCATGCAACAATTTTCTATAGTTCCAACTTCAGAGAAGGTTATAGCATCACTCAAGAAATTGGAATTTTCTAATGAAGTAGGGGCAAACATGTGTAGCATTTGCTTAGAAAATTTTAAAGAATATGGTGCAGATGTTTCAGCAATGCCATGTGACCACTTTTATCACCATAATTGTATTGTAACATGGCTCAAAACAAATCATACATGTCCATTGTGTCGCTTTGAAATGTCTACAGAATAATTTTATGTATTGTACATTTTCTTATTATGAAATTCCATACACTTATATATTCTAGTTGCAATATTCTTTTTTTTTTTTTGAGTAATTATGCTTTTCCGCTTGAAGACTTCTGTAAAACAACTAAAAAGCTTAATATTTAGCTCAATTACATAATAAATAATATCACCTTTGAATTAAAGAAAATATTGAACTTTCTACGTTTATGTGTATAATTTGTCATTGTGAAAACTAGAGTAATTCTTATTAAGTAACTGGTTGTGAAGAACTATTTTTGTGTGTGTGTCTATATATATATAAAAGAACTGTTTCATTTGATGATAGGTAAACAAAAGAAAGTAGGTGACTAGTGTGTGGATTTGGTAAAGGAATTGTTAAAACTGAAAAGTTCAGCAAGTGGTTCTGTGATTTCCGGGGCTGGTCTCGAAGGCAATAGGCTGAAAATCATTTGGCAGCATTAGCTGCTAAAGGCTTTTTGCGACAACGGATTTGTAGAGGAGAGGAACAATTTTTTTGAATTAAATTTTAAAAATTTATAAAAGTGGAGTTAGAAGTTTTTAATTAAATTTTTTATTTTATTGTCTTATATTTTATTTTTTATTAAAATTTTATAATTACAGTCTTCGAATTTTTTAAAACTCATATTAGAAATTTTTTCTCCCCTTCTCTCCAAATGCCTTACACCTAACGGCCAATATTGTTTGCTTGGTTTTTTTAGGAGAGGAGGGATGTGGTGTGTTTACCATCCTTGCATTTTTATTTTAAATTTAATCATTGATATCTCCAAACTACTTTAGACTTGAAGCTAATTTTTCTCAAGATTTACAAAGAGATAAAGTGAAGTAGTGTTTCACTGTTACAAAGAGATAATGTAAAGTTTTAAAATTATAAATAAGTTTACCAAAAAGATGATGTGGCTTTCTAACATTGTAATATTCTATAAAATGATTAGCTCATCGTCCTCAAATAATAAATTTTTATTTAATCACAACTTTTTTGTAAAAGTATAATTTATGTACCTAATGATAAATTATATATTTGTAATTAATATATAATTATGTATTTGTAATGATAAATTATTAATCAGTATAAACTATAACTTTTTAGTAAATTAAATTATCTACAAATAATGAGTATTACCATCCTTTTCAAGCTTTACTTATTATATTTTTTATTCTTTGAATTCTTTTCACATATTTTATTAGGTTTTGTCAAACTTTCTTTTTCCTCAACAATTTTTTTTATTGTCTCAATTTTTTTCATATTTCAAAAAGTTATAAATTTTATAAAAATGAATATAATACTTGATAAAGTTTTAAGTTGTTATCTCTCTTACTCTTATGTATTATAGTATGGAGAAAATATAACGGATTCATATAGCAATTATTAAAAATATTATTGTTGGGCACATATTTATCTATTACAATATCTAGATGAAATATATTTATATAATTATATATATCGTTAATAACAGGCCAATATTTTTTTAAAAAAACACAATAAACCAATATTATATCAATGAAAAATCTAAAGTTTATAAAATTCTACATTATTAACTATATAACTCACAAACATCTATTTTTAATTATGTTATTTTGTTTCTATATATTTAATTGGATTCTGAACAACTTTTTTTTCTTAACATTTCTTTAGATATTTCTATAGTTGTGATTGTATAATAGGTTACACAGTTGAGAAATAAGATTATGTATAAAATTGCATCAAATTAAAAGATTATGGGTGAAATTATATCAAATTAAAAAAATTATGGGTAAAATTGTATAATAAATAAGATTAAAATACTGGATATATATAAGAAATAAGATCATGATATTATGTGACATATAACCCTAATAAATATTAGAAAGATAGTGTAATTCATGTTTAGCATGTAATCGAATAAAGATTTTTATGCAATATGGTTACAAATTGATTGTTTTATATTCCAATTATTTTTTACCAATAATCACTTTTAAGATTATATATTTAATTAATTTAAATCATTAATTTTAAGTAAGGGTTTCAAATACGTTAGTCAAATAATTTAGATAAGATATCAATTCTAATATATGGGATAATTCACAACTCATCTTATGAATATCATATTACTTTAGCTTTTTTAGACCAATTATATCACTTTAGTTAATCTTGAGAAATCTACAAATAAAAGGTTATATAGGAGAGAAGTCACACCATACCTAAAACGTAGAGTGAAAGCTTGGATTTTGTACAACGTTGGGTAAGTTTCTTAATTTTATGCTGATTAACACAACTCAATATGTTTATCTTCATACTTTGTAAATCTAAAAGATTTCATGCAATATTTCAGACTAATTTTGTTTATCTTCCTAACTTATAAATGGATAATTCAAAAATATAATCAAGTTTATTTGTAAACAAAAGAATTATATTAAGTCAGGTTAGCGTAAGTAATAGATATTCTTGTTATTTATCTTATCAGAACCATGTGTCCTGAATATCTCAAAGTTATTGTTTAATCAACACATGTATGTTGAGATATTTGAAAAATTGATAAATGTACTTTTTATTTGCATATATGCTAGAGTCAGATGAGTCTATAAAAATTAGTTCTTATTCTTTAATTTGAGTGACATAAATTTTCAATATAAAATATTTACTTTTATTTTTTTCAATATACGTAAATAAGTTTGTGAATTAGAACATTATATATTCTATTATCTAATTATCTAATTTCCATCCGTAAAATGGAATCACATGTCTGTTAAGATATTTAAAATATTGATAACAAATACGTCATGTAGTTTTTATTTTGCAAATGTGTTAAGATTAAAGGAGGATATATTCAAGGTTTAATAAAAACTGAATCATATTAAATAATTTCAATTTGGGCGCCATAAAGTTTCAAAATAAATGATTTATTTATTTTTTTAATATAACTAAATATTTTTATTTATTAGATCATTGTATATTATATTCTTTAATTATCTCATTTCTTGTAGTAAAATCGAATTAATAAATTATACATCATGTAATTTTTATCTGCAAATGTGCTAGATCCAAGGCGACTATATTCAAGGTTTAATAAAAAATAAAAAATCCATACTCACTAGTTTGAGTGAATTCAAGATAAAATATTTATTATTTTTTCAATTTAATTAACTAAGTATTTTTTGTGAATTAGATGGTTAGATATTCTATTCCTTGAATTATCCATTCCTAAGTATAAATTCATCTTTTGCAGGACAAACTAACATTTTCCCCACAAGCATCCTAATTTTAAATCTAAATTGAAATCATGATATGCATCTAAGAGGACACATAATATTGTTTTAACATCAATTTTATAATTATTTCCGTTGTGATTTTGCCTGATATGAAACATTATGGATTTTAAAGATTTTTTCTCATGTTTGATCCTCATTTTTTCATACCTTGTGAATAACTACTACAAGATATTTTAAGACTTTTTTTTTTTGCAAAAATTTATTCAACTATCGCAACGAAGATGACTTTCAACCTTTGGTATCTCGATAATCAAATCTTATTATCGAGAAATACTCCGACATACTACTTTTGAATTTACCAATCCTCACACAATAACTATACTTATAGATCTACCAATAATCTATGAAAAAAATCAACATATAATTGAGATTGGTGATGACAATTTTGTGTTAATAGAAGCCATAGATCAGTCTATGCAACATTTATATATAGTTCCAACTTTAGAGAAGGCTATGGCATCACTCAAGAAATTGGAAAATTCTAATGAAGAAATAGAGACAAATATGTGTATCATTTGTTTAGAAAATTTTAAAAAAAGATGGTGTAGATGTTTCAGCAATACCATGTGACCACTTTTATCACTATAACTGCATTGTAAGATAGCTCCAAACACATCATACATGTCCATGCTTTGAAATGCCAACAGAATAATTTTATGTATTATACATATTACATTGTCATGCTAATATTCTTATTATAATATTTATCATTCAGATATTTGTTGCTAATATCTTCTTTTAGTGGCATGTATGCAATTTCGTTGTAGTTTAATGTAGATATTCTTTCCCACCCTCCCAACTCTTTTTAAACTACTTTAGATTTGATAGTAATCCATTTCAAAAACTCTTAGCACAGTGTTTTTATCTCTCATAATAAATAAGTTTCCTAAAGTTTGAATTTGTGTTTTCTTCTTACGTTGATAAATTTATGTATTACCTTAACAACTCATCTTCTGAATTCTCAAAATCTATTTTCCAAAAGATGAGACCCTTCAATTCACTTGCATTACAAAAGTATTGATTTTAATAACAATATTTATATATAAAATAGCAGGGCTTAAAGTTGATCATACAATGCGCCACATGGACAAGCCTTTCTTTAAACCACTACAAAAAATAAAAAAATTTAGTGGCGACTGGACAAAAGTCACTGTTGAATATATTTAGTGTAATATTTTGTCACCGCCTACAAAACTGTCGCTTATACATATTAGCAGTGACAATTGAATGTCGCTGCTAAATGTCAACAATCAGCGGCGACAATATGTCACCGTTGAATGAACAATCAACGACAACACTATGTCGTCGCTAAACTGAATGACCAATCAGCGGCGACACTTAATGTCAACAATGTCACCGCTGAAAGTTGATATTAACTTTTAAATTTTTCTCACATTTTTCTTATATGAAAACATGTAATATAATAATAAAAATAAATAAATAAATAAAAATATAAAAATATTGATGAATAATTCAAATCATCCCATAAAATATCAAATTACTTCAATTACTTAAATATATTTGGAAAGAAATAAAATTATTTAGTTTATACATAAACATTATATAGAACGATCAATACTAGGAGTAGAAGAAGTACGTGACTGTGATTGCCCCTTCTGCATCAAGGCAGCGAATTGAGCTTGTATCCTTTGCTCCATTTGCTCCATTAGTCTTTGCTCGAATTACACATGCTCTTCTTCCACTGAATCCCATCTTTTGCGGTGACAAAATATTGTTGCCACAAAAATTATAGACTTTCTGCCGTGATATATATATGTCGCCGCAATTACTATGACTTTCTGCGACGATAATATGTGTCGCCGAAAGTCTTTCTCCCTACAGCTATAAAATGAAGTTGCCGCTAAAAAGTCTTCGCCAAAATTTTAGTTTTTTGTAGTGAACGTTATTAATAATATTAATGTTAATTAATTAATGGTGGTATTTCCCCGTGAACGTTGCTTGGGAGGTGGCGAGTGTGTTGACCAAGGACCCACGTAACCTGGATCGTGTTGGGGGCAATGAGTTTGTCAGCGGTTATCTTTGTTGTGAGTGCCAATTGCGACAATGCTAATGGGCACATGTTGCTTATGGGATGTGGGTGGGGCTAGCGGGCGTGGGTGTTGGGTGTACACTCACACACACAAAAGAAAGTCTTATCTGGAGACTCTTGTGAATCCCCCTACATCCAAGGTATGAAACTTCCTTTTCCTTATGAAAATGTAGTTCATTTTTGGAGGAAGCTCCCCAAGTTCTACAGTTTTTATATTTTGTTCATTTTATTAGCACTTGTCATTGGCTTCTCTACACTTCTGCTTTATAATATATTTAGGATCTCAGAGCATTCACAAACTGATGATATATAATGTTGTTGAAGAGTGAAATGTGCCTTAAATGCATTTTTAGTTATTTTAAAGTCGTTTTTTCTTTTCCCCTTCTGAACAATCACAAGCTTGAGTTCTCCATTACGAATAATTTACAGTGACATTTAAATATGTGATGCACGACTGATGTAGATGTTTGGATTAGATGAAATTGTTTTTTTTTGGAAGAATTACTCATAGGTCTCGTGAAGAGAATTTATTATAAAAATTACATGAAATTATCAAATAATTAAATAATCCTATACGACTTAGGGGTAATAAATTTAATTTATGCAATTACCCAACTATCTTTATATACAAATGATAAATTATTGAAAACACGATGACAACTTGAAATATCACTAATGATAATTGGGAAGCATAGAATAATAATTTGAAGTGACGCAAATCACAATAAGGAGAATTTGATAACAACCTTTAGTTGTTATTTGTACTACATTAAGTTGTTATTGTGCATTCCCCCTAATTATCATTTGTGCCACTTCAATTTGTCATTATTTTCCCCTAGTTATTATTTGTACCACTTCAAATTATTATCATATGCCCAAAGACTTATCATTTGTGCAGGATGATAACTTAGTAATTGCATAAATTGAATTTATTATTTTTAAGTCTTTTGAGATTATTTAATTATTTTATAATCTTATAGGATTTTTTTTATAATAAATTATTTTCCACATGACCTCAGAGTATATTCCCTTTTATTCCTTCAATAATATGTTTCTACGGTAGACTATAGACTAATCCGGAAGAAACTTTGTTAGATAAAATGAAGGTATTACATGCTTGAAAATGCTTTATTACGTGAGCAATACTACTCCTAGCTAGCCTCAAGGAAAACATATAAGCAAAGTCTGTTTTGTCTTCTGCTTTTTATGAACTTATGTGCTTGCTTTCTTTTACAAGTTCTCTATTTCATTGAGATTATCCCCTTTGATTAATTAATTAAATTTGTTCTTTCTTTTCCTGTTAAGTTTGCTACTATGATGCAGTACTTGTCATGAATCTGCAGCTATTTCTAAATGCATTCCTGCATCACAATGCATGCACTTCTCAGTTCCCTATTTGTATTACTCCTCCGGTCTTTAATATAAGATATAATTAGAGAGTTAATGTTAGTTTTAAATATAAGATATATTTATGATATTTACTAAGGGTGTGCATGGGCAGGGCTGGGCAGGGCAGCCCCCTGCCTGGTGCCCTACCCAAAAAATACATGGGCTACATTTTGTAACCCGATGCTCGGCCTTGCCCGGTAAAAGCCCTAACAATTTTGGGCAGGGCATGAGCGAGCTGGGCATGGGCGGGCTGGGCATGGGCGGGCTGGGCATGCCCAAGTCGTGATGTCATGCTCATGTTGTGAAAAAAATTTGTAATTATGAATTTCTAAAATAATACCATATTCATGTGTCTTTAAGAGTTAAATAATATCTATAATTCACTAAGAATAAGAGAACAAAGATAATAATTAAAATCTTGAGATCCATTGCATATAAAAAATAAGCGTTGAAATCTAAGTAGTTTGTAATTATAACTTTGTATCAATCTCCCTAATATTGACAAAGATAAAGCATCTAAAAAAATAAAATAAATAATTATAATTTGTAATGTAATCATATGATAATTAACAAAGTTAAAAAAAAAAGAAAAAATTAGTATAGTTATAAATATTAAAAGATACAACTTACCTACTTATATTTCTAAAATTACCTTATAGTCACCAGTAGCTATCATATTCTCCCTTTTAATATAGAGAAAAAATAAAAAAAATAAAAGAAGGGGTGCTCATGGGCAGGGCAGGGCAGGGCAGGGCAGCCCCTATGCCCGGTGCCCAGCCCGAAAAATGCATGGGCTATATTTTGCAGCCCGATGCCCGGCCCTACCCGGTAAAAATTGGGCTGGGCAGGGCATTTTTCTTGCGGGCTGGGCAGGGCATAGCGAGCCATGGGTATTATGCACAGCCCTAATATTTACTAACTTTTTTCTAAATTACTCTTATTGATACTCTTTTAATAATAATTAAATAAAAAAATAATGGAGGAACTTAATAAAAATGATTATGGAGGTTTAAGAAAAACATATTATAATAAATAACTTAACTAACTTCCTTAATCTAATCAAATTAGTTAAATATATCTTATATTAGGATTAGAAATATATATATATATATATATATATATATATTGATGTTGGTGGTGTTGTGAGCGGTGAGTGATGGGAGGACAAGAAAAATCGTGAGGAGCTTACAAACGTATGGGCAGTTCTCATGTTGAAGGATGGGCCACCTTTTGAATTGGCGCACAAAACCAGCCATTTGAATGTTAAGTTTACAAGCTTCCTTCACACAATGTAAAGTTTACCAGCCATATATATATTTGAATTATTGGTTTTCCTCTGCTTTGGAAATTCAGTGGCCTCAACTTGCTTTCTATTGCAAGATGAATTTAACATCCAAACTACAAAATGTGACAATTCCATTATTGAAATCTCTCTCTCACACACAGGAAATCTTATGCCAATATTCTATTAGTGATATTCTGTTAGGTTTCACTTTCTTTATATATTTTGTGTCGGATTTGATACTCGTTCTTCATTGCGTATAAAGAAGTACTATGTAATCTAATAAATTAACTTATCTCCTAAAATTTAGTCCACCAAGCCACTCCAAATAAAATCAGCTCTCATGAAAACGTCCACTTCAACATCTCAGTAAACCTTTTGCATGCATATAAACCTCATTGCCATGAAGGTCATCTCATTCTTTCTACATCAAATATCACTTCCTTCTCATCACGGACTCAAGCTCCAAAACAACCCTTGCCAGCCTCCACCCCTCTATAATCAACACCAGAATCACTTTTCTTCTTAGGGTATTAAGGAATATTATGGGCTTATTGATAAAACGTAAAGTCTTCATTTGTTAAACGCCCTTTTCCTTAACGATCTCCTCATCTTAATTTTTTACATTGATCTTGTGTAGGTTCTAAGAGATCCCTAGAAGAAGCAATCTATGATCAGTAAGAAGAAGTGTTCAAAGGGAAGGTGGGGCATGACTAATCTTAGTAAACTGTGCTTGGGGCAGTATTTACTCATTCTGAATAGTTTTTTTTTTACCATCTACCACTTTAATGGTTATATATATGACGTGTTGTTTTTTTGTTTTGCTATCTCCAGTTTCAGTCATTACATCAGTGCAAACCAATGATTTTGCTTCCGGAGGCATATTATAACCCAAATCCTCCCATATTATTTTTTTGACTCTTACCTTTTAGGTACTTACTATCTGCATTTTTCAGTTATGAATCAGGTTCTAGTGCAGGTTGTGAATGTCATAAGGTAGATATTAATCAAAGCTGTATTTTCCCCATATTCAGTATGGTTTTTTTATCTCACTCCTACAGGATCTAATAGTGTAACATTCCTGCTGTCTTGATAGCTATCCTAGACAAAGCCATGATTGAATAAAGGCATCATATTTGAAGTAGGCAGAACCCTTATCTGTATGCTGATGGATCATTTTGTGCAGGACTTCAATGACTTTTGCGTAGGTCAATAGATCATACTGTGCAACTCTTGCAGTAGATAGGGATATGATAAAGTTGCAATTAAATGTAGTTTATTAATAATGGTAAGACAAAATAATATAAGTCTATTTTAATATGGGGCAAAAGTCTGCTTTGTGCTCATGTAATGGAATTGAATTTATAATGTGTCAATATGATAATAGATCAACTGGCTTCATGTATACTTTGAACCAATGAATTTCACTGCTAAAATGGAAGAAATGTCTAGAAACAAAAAATGGAAGAAATGTCTAGCAACAAAAAAGAATATTATCATAATGCCACATAATGCACAACGAAGAACAACGTCTATGCTGTACCTAAAATATTCAAACATAACAGATGAAGACATTTATTTGATTGCTTCACCATAAGGTTAGTGGAATCTCTCTTACCACCTTCCCAGCTGAAAGGCATACATTAACATAATAAAATGCACATTTTCATGTTTCACACTTGAAAATTTATTTTCGCAGGAACTATTTCTTGGTAGGCAGTAAGTTCTATGCCAAATCCTTATCCTTTTTTTATCAAGAATAGTCAAGTGTTTTACTAAAGTACAATATGCAAACTACACACACATCTTGAACCATCCTTCTTGCAGACCTGTGCAACATCTGCACCATCCTTCTTGCAGAGCATCTGATTCAATATTGGCATAATGACAAGCCCAGCATTTCAAACTTTCACTTTACCAGGTCTTATATATTGCACTGCAACCCAGCATTTGTTACTGACTTGATATTCATGAACCATAAAATATTAAATTTCATGTTATGATCATATTTTCTGTTACTAATACTATGACTCCTAAACGATTTTCTATATTGAGATAGTTTATTTTCTTGGTTGCATTTATGTATGCAGGGACCTAGACGCAATTTATTAATTGGAGAGGAATTAGTAAAAGGAACCACAGGACAAGAATTATTATCTCTAAAGGACTAAGGACATTGCCACTTAAGGATCTGAATTGGAATAATAACAAAAAAGGTCCAAAGAACACTAAAACCGATCATTTTGGAGAGAGAAACAGATCTGATTTTGGGGGGTCATCAAGTGATCATCGTTTCACTTATCTTCTTCATTCTCTCATCTTGTGATCGCCCGTCTCTTCCTCTCTTCATCTCTCTTACGATCAAATCTCCAATTCTGGCCACTTCCCTCCGATTCCGGTGACTTCCACCAATCATTCTCTGACATGATTCTATTTTAGTCATTGTTCCATCTTCAATTTCATCTATAAAAATGTATCCTTTTGATTTTTAGAGTACCTTATAAAGATATAATTCTTTCCAGTAGGATCCAACTTCCCATACTTACAGGAATTATCATTGATATAGATGCTGACCTCCATGGTCTAAGGATGTTTAAATCTAGATTGCATTTTGTCCATAACTTATAGGTCATAGAAGTGACTAATTTTGAAGTCACCTGGTTAAAAGTATTAAGGTTGCTGTAAAAAAAACATCACCCCAATATGAAATTATAAGGTTTGCTAGAGTTATCAGAGACTAACCATGTCTAGAAAAGTTATATTTCTTCTTTCGACAACTCCATTCTATTATGGAATACCAGGGATAGTTAGTTGCCTAATTATTCATTTTTCTTCATTGAGCTATTTAAATTGATCAGACAAATATTCATGACCTTGCTCAGTGTGTAACTCTATGATTTTATTATCCATTTGATTCTCTATCTTATTAATGTATCATCTAAAACACTCGAGGCCTCAAACTTATGTGAGATCAAATAGACACGACTATATCGTGAAAAGTCATCAATAAAAGTAACGAAATACCAAGATCCATGCCTTGCCCTCACACTCATTATACCACAAATATTGGAATGGACTAATTACAATGGACTTTTAGCTCTTGTTCCCTTGCTAGCTAGACAACTTTCACATAAGGACATTTCTATGCTTACACTTGAAACTAGCAAATTTATTTTGATAGTTTGATCATGATAGTTTGATTAATATGCCATAGTCTAGCGTGCTAGGCATTCATATTAATAATATTAGAAGAAATAGTAAAGCATTAATTAACACTGGAACCACCAACAATATCAAAAATAGAGAACTTCTTGAATAGGATAGCTGAACCATAAGAGACAAAGTTGTTAAAAATGTCTACAACTTTATCATATAGGTTCACTTCAAACCCAAACTTTTAGAGGCATAATACATGAGACCAAGTTCCGCTGGATGTAAGGAGCGTGAAGCACATTATAAAGTATCAAGGTCTTTCCACCACGTAAAGTGAATTTTCATGTGTCAATACCTCTAAACTTGATTATGGAATTATTCCTTATGTAAAGCTACTTGCTTTGATATGGCAACCGATAGTACTCCATGAAGGATTCTTAGTCCTTGATTACGTGGTCTGTGGAGCATGAATCAATAACCCAAGAAGAAGAATTTTTTTTTTAGGAAAACAGTTCTAGAAACATATAAAGCATGTGAATTAACATAATTCACAAATACATTTTCACTTTCTGCCTATTTAGAACATTTACATACAAAATGCCTTCTTTTGGCAGGCAAAGCACTTGACCTTCTTCAGGTCCAATTTTTGCTTTCTACCTTTTTTACCATTTTTCTTGAATTGTTTATTGCACTTTTGAGGTTGAGGACAACCCTTCTTCCCTTTCTTTTGGAACTTCTTGTCTTCCTTGAAATAGGGCTTTGATTAGGAAGTGTCAGCATCCTTAGTCAAATAGGCCATCTAGAGGTTCTGTAAGCCTTTAGACATCCATTTTCATTGCTGAAAAAAAAGCTTTCTAAATCGGTTGAAAATGATGATCTACATCGAACAATGACTGGTGTAGAAATGGACCAGTTAGAAAGTGTGTACTTTTTAAATTGGGCGGCTCACCGGTATAGAAAGTGTAGAATTTAGACCGGTCCCTTTTAAAATCTAGTGTAGAATTTGCTAATGTATACATTGGTTGAACAGATCTATTTTCAATGGTTTTATGAATTGTTCACACCGGTTGTGTTTTCACCCAGTGTAGATTAATGAATTGTTTACACCGGTTGTGTTTACACCCGGTGTAGATTAATAAATTTTCTACACCTTATTATAAAGACAACCAGTGTATATGTTGTCATATTTACATATATTGTTTCTAATCCTGTCAGTGTATATACTATTTCATTAAAGCTTCATGAATAAACTACCCAAATATACAGATTGAAAGAGACAGTAGCAGAGGTAAAGTTCAAGATGGCAGAGACAGATCTTCAATTGCTCATTACATTATTCATTTAATAAAATTCAATAAAATAATACAATCATTTGAATAGAAAAATAAAAAAAAATTGTATTTTGGTACGTGATGACAAAACTATTGAAAAGGAATGATTTGAACAAAAAAATCAGCCCAAATATTACGCAGGTCCTCAATGTCTTGTTCAAAAAATAGGTCAGATTGATCAAACATCTGAAACATCAAATTAAAGTAAAAGAAATGAAAGCATTACTAAGATATATTAAGACCAGAAATATATGAAATCATTAAAAACACAATTTATCTCCTCAGTTAGGTTAGTCCTATTTGACAAGATGATATTGATCATATGTCTAACCATGTAGAAGCCGCACAAGTTGCTTTCTTTAGGTTGCCTTCAATTCTATAATATTAACATGAACAAAATTATGTGTCATCAGTAAAAAACTGCGTGGAGCATAACACTTAATACTTTTATTACCTTTGGTGTGATCTATTCAGGGTCCCTCACCGAGTTAGCTTTCTTAAGACCCCTTGCAATTGCAAACGTCCTCATAGCCCTATGACCAAAGTTATGAACTTAGTAACTATTTTATTACAAAGACCATATTTAATTTATTACAAATACCATTGTTCTATAAGGAAGAAAACTCATATGTTCATAATCTTCTTAGCATCCGATGGCTTGTAATGGAGGGAGCATAAGAAGAAAATTTTATAAGTATGGTTATATAGTATGATCAATTGCCAATGGTTACTATGGAAAATAATTAAACAATAATGATTATTAGCATTAATTAAATACAAACCTAGTATGAAAAAACTAAAATATTATTATTCTTACTCCTGCATATATAGTGCGAAGAAACAATCAATATCGATTTCACCAAGCCTCCTTGCAATGTACTCAAGTCTTGAAGATTGGGAGGTCCCTTTTGAATAAATCTGAAATGATCATAAGAATCTGAATTGACCTTGTTTTCCTTGGAAACCAACTTAACTTGCATGTACCTCCAGTTAATGCAAATAGGATGTTAGTTAATGCAAACACTCAGCTTGCATGAATTTTGTTATTACATATATTTACATTTAAATTAGACTTATATTAAAAACACTTGGACACACTCGGAGGTTAATTCATTCCTAGAAGTGATAACTGATTTCACATATGCATGGTTAACAAAGGTAGCATCCCCGTGTCACCCACAACTGAATCCATAGGCAACGCATCCACATGGAATATTTTGTCAGATGCTAATTGGATCACACATTACATGGAACTCAAATTAGGAGTTGTGGGAAGTTTGCTTGGGGATTACGCAACGTGATCCGAAACAAGATGCTTTGGTCATAATATGAAAGTCCCCTTTTCTTGACTCACAGTCTTTACCTCATCACTTAGAATTTGGACAAGAGCATCTTCAAATATCACATATCTTCAACTGCCACCCTTAACTGATCGTCCTGAATTTGGATGTGGTGGGCAGTTTCTCTTAAGATATGGATGGAACCATGTGCTACTAACCTTTTGATAGGACCCTCCACATATAGATCACAAGGTTCAGCATCCTCTAACACCTTTTTTGGCCATGCAACAACTCCCTTTAGTACTAGGACGGGCTACATGTGAGAGTATTTGGTTTGTACCTTGGTGTCTTACATATTGGACATTTCTCCTCATCTTCAAAATCTTTCCTGTACAGCATGCAATTATTTGGGCATGCATGAATCTTTTTAACTGCATGCCTAAAGGATATATTATTTTGTTAGCATCATAGTAGCGTTTAGGTAACACATTTTCTTTTGAAAACATGTCTTGCAATAACTCAAGCAATTCTGAAAAACCTCTATCATTCCACCCATGCTGTGCTTTCACACTTACCAATTTCAATAGGTTGTATTTTCTGCACCCTAGGTATAGAGGTTTTTCTGCATTATTGCACATAGTACCATATGCATGTGACATCATAAAAGTATCATCTCAAATATCATGAATCATGTCTCTACCTGATCATCAGTATCCATGTCATCATCAAAGGTCTGTTCTAACTGTTCAGATGCACTTGACCTTTCCACATTTTCACCATGCAATACCCATACTGTGTAACTCTTGCATAACCCCTCATAAATTAGATAAGTGTATATATCTTCAGGACTTTGTTTCCTCTCATTCAAATAACTCACATAAGGACAATAAAACTAGGAAAACTCCTCTACCCCTTCAGCATACACAACACTTGTTCGTTTAGCATTTATCCAACTACAATCCATATTTATGGAAGACTAAAAAACTAGGAAAATAGAAAACAAGAAAACCTAGCTTGCAGCAATGAATTAAATGAAACAAGTAAATGACAGCTAGGGGTGTTCATAATGCCCATGGCCCGGTGCGCCAGCCCTAGCCCGCAGAAAAATTGCCTATCCCAGCCCAAAAAAAGTTGCCTAAAATGTATTTGGACAGGGCAGGGCCAGGCCAAGTGTCAGGCAGGGCAGGGCATTGGGCAAGGTATGCTGCCCTGCCCATTTGACCCAGCCCTATATATACATATTTTTTAAAATTTTTTCTCATATTTTTATTTCTTTTCTTAACTTATTCTATTTATAATTTTACACTTTTTACTTTAGTTGATAACTCTCATTGCTCATTTTTAAAGTATTAAACATAACTCTTATATTTACGTAGATACTAAAGTTGTTCCTATGCTTTACTTGCCAAGCATTCGATTATTGGTATTGCAATAATGCTACAAATATCTGACCCCTATGTATTTCAATCTTTTTTATATATGCAATGGACTTCAAGACTTTAATTACTATCTTTTTGTTACCTTATTCTTAGTGGATTATGTATATTATTTAACTCTTAAAGATATAAATATGATATTATTTTATAAGTTCATAATTGCAGATTTTTCTCACAATATGAGCAAGACATCATGATTTAGGCGTGCCTAGCTCGCCCATGCCTAGCCCAAAATGGTTAGAACTTTTACCGGGCAAGGCTGGGCATCGGGCTACAAAATGCAGCTCATACTTTTTTTGGGTAGGACACCGGGTAGGGGGCTGCCTTGCCCAGCCCTACCCATGCACACCCCTAAAGACAGCAATGAATCCAGCACAAATAACAGAGGTATTGCCAGTAGTGCATAAATCTTTAGTTCTCAAGACAAGGAATTCAAAACAAAACTCACCAGCTGTGAAGGGTTAAGAAGATTTAAACACGCGAACAAGTGAAAATGACATAAGGGAGGCGTGAAGGGGCTTTTGATTAAATTAAAGAGTATAATCTACACTGGATACAATGATACACAGGTATAGAAAAAACTTTTTTAACCAGTCTGTATATTCTACACCAAACATTGATATGTCCAATTTCATGTTGTTGCAATTTTTTTTTGCAAAATAAAATAATATGTCATCAGAATGAGAAACTTCATTTATTCAAAGAACAAGAAACTTCATTCATTAAGTTTTACTAATAACTTTACATCAAAAGTATAAAATTTTCAAACACAATATCTATCAGAATATATAATATATTCTCTACTTTTGTCATTAAGTAAAAAAAATAAAATAGGAGGGGCAGCAGATAAAGGTTACAGGCTTTCACTACTCATCAAATTCAGAGGTCTGGGATTCATCAGAGTGGGTAAGATCAACAGGATGATAGAAGCTATCATGTTGTTGATGGCAGTGAACTTTTGAGCAGAAAGCTCTGAAACTATCTTTCAATCTAGTAACTTTCTCATACAGTTCTTCTACTGAGTCCTCTAGAGCATTGAAGCGCATGATCAGTTCCTCAAGGCGCTCCATCAGAGTGACAATCAGGGGAGGAGGAGAAAGAACTGCAGGGTAAGGATCAAGATGTTTGTCTTCAAAATCTTCTCTGTTTCTTTTATGTGGCAGAGAAAGAGGTGTGAGTGATGAAGAAGCCATTGGTGCATTCAGATAGAAGGAAAGAAAATAAAATAGAGATATATAAAGTGATGAGACAAAAGTACTGATCATAGGAATGGTATACATATGGTTGAGGAATAAGAATAATTTTAGAAAAGAATATCGAAGAATGCAATTGGCCTTCTATCATAATGAGTACAAACGTTAGGAACCGAAGAAGTGAAATGAATGGCCTGATAAGTTACACAGAAAAGAAGCAGGAAAGTATAGATAGGAAACTGAAGAGTCAGAATATAAAGTATATTTAATACCGGTTATATATGTTTTACACCGGTTCAATGTAAATCCGGTGTCAATATTTCATCTTATTTACAAAAATACCACCTTTCATTGTTCTAAAAGCTTTTCTACAAGGTATGAAGAAGTTAAAGAAAGGAAGCGGTAAAGCATAGACAGGGAAATGAAGAGTGAGAATAGATAATATATTTAACACCTGTTATATATATATTACACCAGTTCAATTTTAATCTGGTGTAAATATTTTATCTTATTTATAAAAATATCACATTTTATTTGTTCTAAAAACTTCTCCACAAGGTCTAAAGAAGTTAAAGAAAAGAAGCAGGAAAGCATAGACAAGAAACTGAAGAGTTAGAATATGACGTAGCTAATCTACACCTATTGATATTAGTATCCGGCATAGTAATTATAGTTTATACCAGTGACGTGTTTATCCGGTGTAACTATTTTATCTTATTTATAAAAATGCCACCAGTCATATTTTTTAGATTATCTCCGCAAGGACCGATTTAAAAATGGGGCTTTAAATGCCTAGCTGCATTGTTAAAAGTAACAACATTTTCATTGTGGGTTGATTTGACTTTTTTATATGCTCCCAACTAGGAAGGAATGAGCTAATCACAGGCTGTACTTGATGTTTATCAAAGAAAGTATCACCAGCTCCCTTCATTTCTTTGGTCATGTTAGCCATCTCTCTCATATGTTGCTTCACAGGAATGTTTGGCGTAAGCTTGTAGGTGTCAAACTTAATTGTCAACCTCTTAAGCTTAGTGGTAGAAATACCATCAACTTTATACTTCAATGCAATCCATATGGCTTAAGCAATTTTGTGCGTCTCAAATTCACACATGGTATAATCTACTATGGCACTAAGAAGCGCGATTCTAGTTATGCTATTCTTCTTCCTCCCAGATGTATTTGACCTTTGGGTGCCAGATATCCCAATTATCCCCGTTGAGTTTTTTAACGTCAATAAGTACACGATAATTCTTGGTTGCCATTTTCAATTCTTAGGCAAATCTAGGTTCTCTTCTAAAGAGAATCGTACCTAAGAACATTTCAATGACATGGCACAATGAAGTATACAATATTGTGTACTTATATTATTCTTGACTAGAAAATAATGACATTACAAGATCCATGATAAGTAGCATACATTTATACCACCCATCACACAGATACTAGCAACAATCATTATGTTCTATCAAGGGTTCTTTAACAATAAAACATAACTTTTAGAAGTTTCATCTTCTAAAAGCTCCTACTTATAAGAAGCATGCTTATATTATATACAAATAATCCTATTACAATTTAAATGAGATTCTTTAAGTAAAATAAGACAAGAAGTCTATTTCTAATAAATGAAATCAGGTTTTTTAGTATAGCAAACATAAGGAAAACTAGTACAAAGAAATGTTAATCAAGATGAGAGGGAAAAAATTTAAAAATAGCTCTTCTTAGTTTTCTAAGCTTTAGTGACTTAAGCATAAGTTTTAAAGTTCTCTCTATAGCGTCAACCCAGAAAGATTTTTTTTGTGCGCCAGCCTCTGTCTCTTACTTGTCTTATGTATTCCATCATGACTTTAGTGTAGAATTTGTGTTTTTCTTATTAGTCATGAACTTGGCATAATCAAGAAGAACTTCATAAATGTCTTTTTATGTTTATGATTTTGGATGCTTGATCTTTAGCTATCCTCTTAGCTAAAGCTAGGGTATTGGGTTAGATTACTTCTTCTTCAGAGTTCATAAGTTGTTTATGAAGAAGAGAAGGCACAGAGTTAGATCTAGAATCTCTAAATATCGATTTAAGCTCCTTGGCTAAAGGATCTTCCACTGGATTCTCATGATCTTACTCAAGGATGTGCTAAAGATCCCCTTCTAAATCTGCATCAGACTTTTCTTTAGGGTCCTCATCAAAATCTTTCTTTGGACCATTAATCTCTACAACCTCTTCCAAACTTCTTCAAGAGGTTTAGGATCTGAATCCTCACTCTGAGGTTCATTTTCTTGAACTTCATTATCTAGATATGAGAAGCTTAATAGAGTATATTTAGTAATTTTAGTACTACTTGAAGTTCTTTGACTTATTTTTATTTAGGAGTTTAATAACAAAAATTATTGTAATTTTATGGAATCTTTTAAACACCTAAAAGCATCAAAAAATACACTGAATACTCACAAATAAGTCCAAAATTGCCCTAAAATAGGTAAATTATATACTAAAATGAAGATATCAATTTTACAGATTTTTAAGAATAAACTGCGTCTTAATCAGAGTCCGGACACACCCTCAAGTGCCTTTGGATGATTAAATTCAAAAAAAAATTGGATAGACCCATTTACAAGGCCTCTGAATACTCACATGGCATGCACCTCATATGCCATATGATGCCTCTGCCTCCAATTGTTCTTTCAAAATTATTTTGTTGGTTGGACGGGGTTGGGCTCTGTTCAACTCGGCCAAGTAGTCCAACCCAACTTCCCTTTCTTTTTACACCTAGATCGGGTTGGTCCTTGTCCAACCTGACCTAATATATATATTTTTATTTTGGTTAGATCCTCATGATTCAGTCCAGTCAGCGTGCATCGAAATTTTTTATTTCAAAGTGGATCAAGCTGGTCCTAGGCCAACTAAGCTATAATTGTTTTTTATTTATGGTAGCTTTCACCCTTTTTTTTTTTAGATGATCCAGCCCAATCTATAGTAGCCTTTTTTTAAGGTTTCCAAAATGACGAGACAACCTCTAACTGGGTCATGACAGACCCAGTTCCCTGGTGAGTCAGCTTTATCGACACGAAATGTCATCTAATACTTCATTCTTCATCTGATGTTCATTATCGATGTTCTTGGAGTTATTTTCTATCATTTTTGTTAGCTGTACGCAATGGGACTATTCTTAAAGCCTAAATTGGAGGTTTTCAGACGACCTAATTTTGATTTGAAACTTCTCTCCTCCATTACTCCATCGTTGGTGATCCGTTTAACGCATTCTTGGTTTTATCATAATCATCTCTTCAAGCTCTACACGTTAATTGTGTTTGGTTACATAAAGCCTTCAATTTCAAAGACCCAAATTTTTGAAATTCTCAATCATCCATCGGCGACGTGTTTGGTTTGAGTTTTATGGATTCTTATTGCTTCCAGATTCAAGTTTTATTTTTCAAGGTCTATGTTCATATGTATGATAAGGTACTTGCCTTTTAAACAAATAACAAAAGGGGAAGCATTCGACCAACATGTATATGTGACATATCATTTATCATATATTCAATTTATATGAGATCATGCTTTAATAGAATGCTTTAAGAAAATAAAATTCACAAATCTTCAACATAACAATGAATATATATATAGACATATATATATTCATGCTCTCAAGACTTAAACAGCATGCCGATGCATATAAAGACAAATTATAACATGCTTGTTCATGTTCACAGAGGAATAAAAATAAGAGAGAGAGCATATGTATATGGCACGTCAAATAGAGACAAGATATATAAACAAATATCTATTATACTTATTCATAAATAATATATATTATCACAGCCACAATATCAACCATACTCTAATACCAATGAAGGGATTCAAACATACTTGAGATGTAAATCAGGTTCTCTGGTAGCCACACGATAACCCGATTAATTTGATGAAAGCGAATATTCGAACATATCAAATGCACTATCAGGAAGAAGATCGAGAGAGGAAAGTTCTCTTTTTGGAGAGAAATTATTTTTGTTATATTAAAAAGAGACTATTCTCATCTTAATAATAATAATAAAGATTATCCAAAAAATATTCTATTATATCTCTCTCTTAAATCAAATATCAATATCCAGTGGATATCCCGTTCAAAATTTAAAATTTTTAACCAAAGGGAAAATCTTTTTAGATAATAATCCATATTTTTTGTTATTATCTCCTGAGTTCTAGATTATATAGGTTCAGGCCCAATCCATAAGGGTAGATCTGAGCCTAAATTCTAATAAGATACATTTTAGTTGTTGTGTATTAAGACTAAGAATTGGACCATTGTATTGCACTCTAATTGATTGATTGAGTTGATATGACTTAGTGTTGTTTTGATTCTCTTAATTCAAGTTTAAATCTCTTAATTGATCAATTAGGTTGCTAATATTGTTGATTAGGAGTGGATAATACCTCTTGTAATTTGTAATTCATATTAGGTAGAAATAGATTTGATTGATTAGAGTTATTCTATGTGGCTAGATAATTCTAGTTGATTATATTCATTGTTTGCTTAATAAAAGAATAAAACTCTCTTAAAATTGGAATTAGGAGAGCTTATGGATTTGGCCATCAAGGATGCTAATTACCATTGCATTTGTCTATTTACTCATTTACACTTATAATTTGGAAAAGATACAAATACATAGCTTAGTTCATAGTTATAGATGTTTCATTCACATTCCTAACCTCTTAGTTAACTTGTTAATTTGCACTTGATTCTTGAGTAGTGTAATTGGTTCCTTGAGGAGATCAACACCTAGGTTAGTTACCCGACACTGCATTATAGCTTAGTTATTTTTTTTTAATTTGCTGCCATGACATGGCTCTTTCACTTGGTAGTATAAATCGTAATATGGAAATTTGTCTACATGCATTTTCAAATCAAATTGTATGGAATGCTAACCTATCTTTTACTGCCAGTAAACTGGTTAAAGATTTTAAGACAAGCTATTAAAAACATGATTTGGGCACATAATAGTTGTTAAGAAATTGAAAATTATCATGTTATAGTGGATGTTGATTAGACGTTCAAATAGGTGATACTGTGATAGAGATGGTTTCAAAATGGATATTATATATGGGTTACATTTGATATTCAAAATATCTTAGAGTTATACCTTAAGCTATGTTTACTAAAGTGAAAAAAAAGCGCATCTACGTTTTAGTTGGCAATAACACTTAAAAAATAAATAAGATGGCAGTAAATGATAGGAAAATGACATTTGTGCAAAAAGTTATTGATTTTGGCAGAACTATTTTATAAGGTATTAATTTATTATGCCTTTCACTTGTTAAAGACAAAGAAAGGCAAAGTAATGCATAGTCACTCAATGCATCATTAATATAGCTACTACAATTCAAAATTCATAATCATATATGGTAGAATGCTTATTAAAAGTTCTCATCTTGGGATAAGAGTTATTGTTCTTCTATCTGCTCTTGTGTATATATTGTTATATATAGTATAAATGTATAATGTTAATGTAAACACGATGTTAGCATATGTGTTTTTCATTAGGAAAGTGATGTTGCTTTTAAGAGAACATTTGGCTTGAAATGATAATTATGGCAATACATGCTTTTGAACTAGACAGAATGTGGTGGTGTTCTCTATTATGATTTATCTCAAAAGGAGGTAGTTTCTAACCACTTTGAACAAGTTATATTTATAAAATGTGAAGGATAAAAAGGTGAATAGCATAGTACCTCATTACTTTTTTTTCTTTTCTATATCATCATATTGGTGTTTTACCTGTTAAACAATAGTTTGTGAAAGGATATTAATTATTTATTATATGGGTTATTAGGTGGAGTAGATGGTATAGTAACTGGCATATAAGAGTGTATCAAGAAGCTTATAAATATAACATGTGGACCTCTATGTATGTATAGATTTTATTTTTTTGGAATAAATTAATATTTTTCATCCAGTTGCTTCACATGGTATCAGAGCTTATAGATGCCTGGGCCTCTCCTTTTTTTATAGAGACCACATGAGGGCTTACCAATCATAGAGGCTTATCACCTCTTAAACATGGGTGAGTTCAAAACTCGGTTCAAGGTTCACTACCCCTGCATTAGGGAAGGTGGTGATTGTATCAAATGCTTTGTGTTTAGGGCTCCCATGCATCACATATTTCTTGTTCAAGTTTCCTACCACAAGGAGTTTTGTGAGGCTGTGAATCAGTGAGTCTCATTGCAATCTTGTTTAATCCTATTCCGGTTGAGTCTTGCACGACCGTGACCCACCAAGAATGTTTGTGTAATTCTGACTCGGTCAAGTTGAGTTGGGTTCCTGTCAGAGAAGAAGCTTCTACGATTCGATTTACCAACCCTTTCAAGATCACTGTCGGAGATAGTCTTGTGATGCCATGACTCGGTGAAACTAGGTGAGAAGAATCTCACCTATTTTATTCTAGATAGCAACATGAGCCTATATGATATGACGTTTTCACCACTCTCTATTAAAGATCATTGTCAGCGACAGTCTTTCGATGCCACGACTTAGTGAGAATACGTAAGAAGAATCTCACCTATTTTGTTCTAGACCGCGACGCGAGCCACGAGTACATTTGTGTGGTTCCAACTCGATCATTTGAACACAGTCTTCTTACAACTCAAAGAGGCCTCGATAAGAAAAATCTCATGTATTTAGTTTAAGATTGCAACATCATTGGGAAAATTATTTGACCCATTGTTTTATTGCAAGAAGCTTGTTCTTGCCCACATATCACTAATCTCACTGCAATTATTAGGTCCAAGAGTCCACCACAATGGGATAGGAGGATCACCTTGCCCCAATATTTGCTATAGATTTTTCTCATCCTCTATACTTGCATCTATCAAACACTCAAATAGCAACTCTTGTCCCACAATTATGGCATAGCTCAGATAACTATGACGTATGGAGCAGGACAATACGGTTAGTACTTCATGGTAGGAACAAGCTGGGCTTCATAGATAAGACTTATAGCCGTGCGATATAGGACCCTACCCTTCAAGGTATATAAGGTAGTACAATTCTATTATTCTTGCTTGGCTAATTAATTCAGTTAAAAGGTATATCTCCACTAGATTAGTGTTCTCAACTAACGCATATATAGTGTGGGTGGACTTAAAAGAGCGATTCTACAAGACTTATAGAACCATGATATATTGTTTACATAAGTCTATCACTTCTCAGACTCAAGGAACTATAAGCGTAATAATGTATTACACTAAATTGAAGGATCTTTAGGATGAGTATGACTGTTTGGTCCATTTCCTATCCTATCAATGTTCATTAACACAAGAATACTCTAAAGCATTCTAGCAGCAGAGACTCCTACAGTTCCTTCTTAGGTTTAATGATAGTTTTGACAATGCCACTACTCAACTCCTTCTACAAACACCTATTCCTTTACTTAACCAGGCTTTTCCCCTCACTTCACAAGATGAATACTAGAGGAAAATGTCTTCACGGTCACCTATAATCCATTAGAAGGAACTACCATAGTGACTCAGGGAGGATGACAAGGAAGAGAAAGAGGCCATGAACGGTTCCAGGATGCTCTCATTGTCACAAAAAAGGGCACAAGAAAGAGACATGTTATAATTTGGTTTGTTTTACTCCTAACTTTCAAGGCAAACAAACCACAGACGCTTCTACCAACCAAATTCTTCAGCATAACAATACTAGGTCATCCTCACATAATCAAATTTCACCAATCGCTTTTGTTAATGTCTATAGGCCTATCTCACAATCTTATTATGATCAAATACTTCAAATCTTAAGAAAGAAGCCTGATGATGTTATTATGGGAATGGCGGTTGATTGGATTCATGAGGTTATTTTAGCTATTGTATGTGCTCTACCTAATTCTTCCTTTGAAACTAATTAGATTATTGACTCAGGGGTAACTTGTCATGTTGCTCATAGTATCACCATGTTTAATACTATTCATAGATATGTTGTCCTTCATAGGAGAATCGTAATGCCAAATGGTGACAATGCTAGTCACACACACTGGGACAGTCAATATTGCAGATGGGATTATCCTTAAAAATATTTACTTTGCTCCTAGATGTTATTTTAATCTCATTTCTTCTCACAATTAACTAATGATATGCATAGTATGTTTTCATAGATATGTTGTCTCTCATAGGAGAATCATAATGCAAATAGTGACACAATTCTAGTCACTCACACTAGGATAGTCAATATTGCATATAGGATTGTCCTTAGAAATGTTTACTTTGCTCTTGGATGTTATTTTAATCTCATTTCTTTCTCACGATTAACTGTTGTTATGCATAGTATGCTTTCATCCTGAATATTGCATAAGTGGGAAAGAAAGAGTAATTGGTAGAAAGAATTCTAGATTGTATGTAATAAATAGAAATAGGAAGACTGACACTATTATACCTATTGAAAAGTAGGAACCTATTAGTTTCACATAAGACATTTGGCATAAGAGACTAGGTCATGCACCCATAACAAGTTAAAACACTTAGATCTAGTTAGGATTGAAGTTCCTGTTATTTGTCAAGATAAATGTGATATTTATGTACGTTTCAAACATACCCGTTTATCGTTTACTTCTAACTCTAGGACAAGTTGTTATTTTCTATTACTTCATGTTGATTTTGCCAAATGTAAAAGGAAGGTAAAATACCCTTTGGAGTCATATTTATGTTATTCAAATATTTCTCCTAATTATAAATTATTTTATCCAAAGTTGATAGTATTGTTGAGCCCTACAGCTTAGAAGAAGCTGCTCACGACTCAAGATGGGTTAATACTATATAGAAGGAGATATAAGCATTAGAAGAAAATGGCACGTGGCACTAGTTGATCTATCTGAAAGCAAAACACCAACTCGGTGTAGGTGGGTATTTAAGGAAAAGTATGATTCCAAAGGGAATATTGATAGATTTAAGGCTAGATTGGTAGATAAGGGTTATAATTAAAAAGAGGGAATAGATTATTGAGACATTTTCCCATGTGATTAAAATTGTTACAATTAGGATTGTGCTTGCTCTTATTCTAAGGAATGATTAGGCCCTTTTTCAAATGGATGTGTATAATGCTTTTCTTCAAGGTGACTTGGCAGGAAATAAAGTTTGTAAGTTGTCAAAATCACTATATGGGCTTAAACAAGCCTCACAACAATGGAACATTAAACTCACTAATGTATTGTTAGAAGCAGGCTTTGAGCAAAATAAGTATGATTATTCCCTATTTGTTAGAAAAGGTGAGTATGAAATCACCTTAATGTTAGCCTCTGTTGATGATTTAATTGTGACTGGAAACATACTTGACAAAATAAATGAAGTAAAACAATCTCTACACAGTAGATTTATAATAAATGATTTAGGAGAGCTTAAATATTTCTTAGGGATAGACGTGGCAAGGTCAAGTAAAGGTATAGTACTTAATCAAAGAAAATATACTTTGGAATTATTACTGATATGGGATTGTCTGCTACTAAGCCTCTTACAGTTCTAATAGTGAATAACATAAGATTAAGGGCAAGTCCTAAGCAAGAGGTTGATGATCCGTTACTACCTCAGCTGACTACATATAGGAGATTGGTAGGAAGATTATCTTATTTGTCTATGAGCACACCTGATTTATGTTTTATGGTACAGTGGCTTAGTCAATTCATGAATGCTTCTAGGAAGTCTCACTACAATGCAGTTATAAGAGTAGTTAGATATCTCAATCTTCAATTAGGGATTGGAATATTATTGCCAGTAGGACAATCTAGCAAGTTGGAATACTTTATGGACTTAGATTGGGGAACATGTCCTGACACCCACAGATCAATAATAAGTTACTTGATTAAGCTTTCTGGATCACCAATATGCTGGAAGTCAAAGAAGTAATCAACTATTTCAAAGTCTTAAGCACTGAGTCAAGTGGTATCTGAAGTAGTGTGAAACACTAAATTCTTAAAGAACCTACATGTGCAGAATTTAGAGCATGTGCAGGTATTTTGTCACAGTCAGTCTGCTATATAAATTGCAACTAATCTGGTGTTTCATGAGTGCACAAAGCATATAGAAGTGGATTGTCATTTTATGCAAGAGAAAATATAGGAGGGTGTAATCAAACTTGAGCATGTGAGGAGCAAATATCAGCAAACAAATATTTTGACTAAAACTCTTGGAAAATAAGATAATAGTAGAATTTTGTGCAAGTTAGGGATTATAAATCTTTATAGTCACAAACTTGAGGGGAGTGTTAAACAATAGTTTGTAAAAGGATATTAATTATTTATTATATGGGTCATTAGGTGGAGTAGATGGTATAGTGACCTGGCATATATGAGAGTGTGTAAGGAAGCTTATAAATATAACATGTGGATCTCTATATGTGTACATATTTTATTTTTCTAGAATAGATTAATATTTTTCATCCAATTGTTTATAGAGGTGGATTGTCATTTTGTGCGAGAAAAATATAGGAGGGTGTAATCAAACTTGAGCATGTGAGGAGAAAAGATCAGCAAACAGATATTTTAACTAAAACTCTTGGAAAATAAGATAATAGTAAAATTGTGTGCAAGTTAGGGATTATAAATCTTTATAGTCACAAACTTGAGGGGAGTGCTAAACAATAGTTTGTAAAAGGATATTAATTATTTATTATACGGGTCATTAGGTGGAGTAGACGGTATAGTGACCTGGTATATATGAGAGTGTGTAAGGAAGCTTATAAATATAACATGTGAATCTCTCTCTGTATATGTACAGATTTTATTTTTCTAGAATAGATTAATATTTTTCATCCAGTTGTTTTGCATCGATAGAGGGTGATTAGTTTAGCATTCAGAAAGCAAGCATAAGAAGAAAGTTGAGAAAGGGAACTAGGCATAGTTGATTGCATAATTGCACGGGTAATGAAAACGTTTTACTTATGTTGTCATTATTTTTAAGGGTGAATATGAGTATCATCTCTATTAACTTTTTAATTATGTTAAAGTATAAGTTGGAAAAAGATTTCTGTTATTTGATATACTACTTAATTCCACTGTAAGGTTTGATGAGTACTCATGTTCAACTATGGCTTCCTTCAACTTGTGATTGAAATTTTCAGCTAAATCATTATATGACTTTGCATAACCCGATGCATCTTTTTCAGTAGATAAGAATATGGTTAATATGAGGGAGCCATCCAAAAGGTCATGTATGGTGAATCCAAAACGATCTACCTCCCAAATTGTATATGTTCTTCATCAATTTAGAAATTGAAAATAAGTTAGCAAGACATTAGAACCTAAGCATAATCTAAGTCATCAATGATGAGGTATGAAGTACTTACCTTTACATTTTTGGAGAAGGCATTGATTATTTGGGGAATGTAAGCATTGATTTACTCCACAATGACTTAAGGAGGCTAACAAAGTACCATTAAGTGTGAGGGAACATGGAGCAAGTTTTGATCGTCTATAACTTAATTCTTCCCTCGTAACACGCGGGTATGAATCACTCGTTGATTATTGTCGTCCCATTGTTTAGCATATGTCGATCTATTTTGAGTCTTTGAGAGAATATAGATTATTCAAAGAAATGTTATCGATCTTCTATCCCCAATTGTTGGTGTTTGTTCTACGCTCATAATAGTTTGTCGCTTATATAGGTCAACTGTATTTGCCATTGTGAACTATAATATATAAACTAATATATTGTATCCCAACACACATTTTGTTACGTTTTGTTTAAGGGGGAAAATTGGTTAATATATCAATCTCCCTTAAAGAAAACAGTTGAATATATCAAAACATAAGGTTTTATTTAATAAATATGTTTCATTGCAGTTTTAAAATGTTACTATATCTAATTCTAATTATAAGAACTAGATATAAAAAATTGAATAAATCAGTTAATTATAACTAATACAAGAGCTAATTGACTAATTTAGGTATATTAAAATATATGTAATATGAATTCATCTTAAAGGGTTAAATTTAGTTATAATTAACTAACTTATTTAGCTTCTTTAATTTCTCATTATAATTAGGACCGAAGGCAATAATAAGTTGTAAATAATCCTATGACAAAACATAGTTCTAAATAACCTATTTTAAATTTAATCATTTGAAATATGGAATTTAAGTTAGAGCACATCTAAATCAATGGAAATGCATCTTGATATATTGATATAAATATTATATTTGGTAGCAATTTAAAAATCTAAATTTATTATTAGCACATGTTTGGGAGTGTTGCACAGGTTAGGGCTGGTCATTTTGTTTCCATCCCTAGTGACCTCCAGAGAATAATCGGGACAAGACAATATATCTACTAGAAAAGGACGGGACTTGGCACGACCTTCGGGTCATCTCGTCCCGTCCTAGTATATATATATATTATTCATTAATGAAGTGTGAGGCAACAAGGCAGATGGCAGAAATAGATATCACTCTTTACTCTTACACTCGCACTTTCATACCAGCCCTAGCAGCAAGCACCAAACAGAACACTCATACCCTCACCACCTCACGCCCTTGCCCCAGCCACCATGGCCGTTACCACTCTCCTTATCAGCCAGTGGCCAGTTCCCCTCACCACCTCACAACCTCGATTATTCCTCCTAGGCATTTGGCACCCAGTTTTATCTCAAACCTGTGTGACTGCATTGCTTATCCTCGATCAGTCCTCGATCACTCCTTAAAGGTAAAAGACATTCCTTCTGTTGCGGATATGTTTCAGTTGTGCCCTTTTTCTTGCCTTTGGAAAAGTGATTACCATTGGATAAAATAGTGGTGTGGATATTTATTTTCTTCACAATTTGGAAGTAGTTAAGTTTATTCATATGGAAGTTTTTTATGTACTTGAAACTTGATATGATAAGCTAATTGACAAATCGAGAATGGAAATTTGTCTGGCAAACTTCAGAACGAGCTGAACATTAGGAATGAAAAGTTAGATAAGCTACACAGCTTGGGCGATGAGAATGAATCACTGAGAAATGAGGTGGAAATTTTTAAGATTGGTAACGGCTTAGTTCTTCAAGCCTTGGACAAACGAATTTCTGATTTTAAACTAATGTCATGGTGCCAGGATCTCTTTGATAAGGAAAATTGTTTGCTGTATGATTTTATAAGTTCTTTAGAGCTTCACATTAATAGCTTATAGACCGATCTGGAGACAGAAACTATAAAGCTGAGTGATATCCTAGATTCTCAATCTATCACGATTAAAGAATTAACCTTCAAATGCTAGGAATTTCAGAACTATGTTGGGAGTGTAAACGAATTGAAGGAAGCCGTCAGATCAGTTGATTTAGTGAAAACCATTGAGACGAAGGTAGGCAGATTATCTGAGACATTGAAAGAAGAAAGTCTAATAAGGATGGACGCTATGATTCGTGGCCTTTGTGAAAATGTGGATATGGCATCTAGTCTACATTCATTAGACAATTTGAATGCTTGGAGTTCAATGCTAAAGAACTGGCAACAACTAGCTCAACTCTCCAGGCTGAGTTATCCAAAAAGGATGATGTAATTAAAGGGTTACTGTATGACATAAACTTGCTACAAGAATCTGCATCTGAATGTAAAACAAGTAGAAGCAAGGAGTCTCAAAGAAAGAAACACGGATTATGATACAATTAATGGTGAACAATTCTTATATGCCAAGCAAGGAGAAGGTTGTTCCATACATCATAAAGCATGTGCTGTCGTCAATGTTCTGTCAAGTGGTGTACGTATTCTGTCATCAATGTTCTGTCATTAAACAAACGATTCTATCATCAATGTTCTATCAGTTTGTCATCACATGTTCGCTAATTTTAGTTTGTAGCCTGTGACTGAATTGAAGTTTACTTTTATGCAATCGCATTTTTATAATTTTATTCTTGCTTTGTTTACATGTTCTATCATCATAGGTTCTATCATCAATATTTGATACAAATTTGTTTCCTATTTTACAGGGAGTAAAATTCGTATTTAGAGAAAGTTGTTGTGACATTTTATATAGAATGATTTACTGAGATGATTTTATTATAGTATTTTTTTTAAGAAAAATTGGGATCCGAGAATTCCTTTCTCATCCCAAACCCATCCTGGTCTTGTTCGGGACCGAAACATGTTTAGGAGGGGATAGGATGCTGGACGAATTTTGCATCCCATATACTGTATTAGGATGAGACACGAGACATCCAGTGTCCACCCCTAGTACGAGTGCTAGTCTAGTTATTAAATATCAGACAATATAGTGCAACATTAAAATTTAGAAAATATTAAATAATCTACAGTATTATAAAGTATAGGGAAATTGAAATGGTACTTTTTTTAGAAAAACGAAAAGAAGTAAAGAATATAAATTGTATAGACTCAACATTATTATATGATGATTTTTCATTAAAATTGTATTAGATATTAAAAAGGAGGAAAATAACGAAGGACAATAATTAAATCAAATATTTAAAACCACATAAAAAAAATAAGACAAATGGTTATATAATATTGAAAAACTTGTATAATATGGATATAAGAAACTTGGCTTAAGTTTTATCTAATAATAAATTATATTATTAGAAATGAAAATAAGAAGATAAGGGAGAAGATTTACATTTTTTTAAAAAAAAAATAGGAGTTAAGACGAAGAGATAAAGTGAGGTAGAGCTTGACTGCATTACCAATAATATGAAATTTTAAAATTATAGAAAAGTTTGTCAAATATGATATGACTTTCTAACATTGTAATATTCTACAAAATAATCAGTTAGCTGTCTTCAAATAATAACTTTTTACATAATCACAATTTTTACATAAAAGTTTAATTTATTTCACTAATAAATTCTATATTTGTAATGATAAATTATTATTAATTAGTATAAAATATAATTTTTTATTAAATTGAATTATCTAAAAATATTTTTAAAAAGTATAATTTTACTTATTATATTTTTTATTATTTCAATTCTTTTCCCAAATATTTTGGGTAAAAAAATTCTTTACACATATTTTATTAGATTTTTTGAAATTTTCTTTTTCCTCAAATTTTTTTATTGTCTCAATTTTTTTCATATTTCAAAAACTTATAAATGTTATAAAAATAAGTATTCAATACTTTATAAACTTTAAGTTGTTATTTCTCTTCTGTATTATATAGTATGGGGAAAATATAATGGATTCATATAGGTTGATAATAATGTTGTTGGACCATAGGTATATTCTACATTATCTAGATGAAATATATTTAATTATATATGTTTAATAATAAACCAATATCAATGTAAAATCTAAATTTTATAAAATTATGTATTAGTAAATTTATAAATCATAAACATCAATTTTAATTCTTCACCGTTTTAATGCCCCTACTCGGGTTACAAGCTAACTCTACTCAACTTAGCAATATTTATTTTAATTATGTTATTTTGCTCCTAAACATTTAATTGGATTTAGTACGACTTTTTGTTTTAATTTTCTCAACATTTCTCTAGAATTTCCATAGTTGTGATTGTATTATAAATAGTAAAAAGATCGTGTAATTCATGTTTAGAATTTAATCTATAAGGAATAAAGATTTCTATGTAATATGGTTACAAATTGATTATTTTATATTCCAATTATTTTTACCAAACATCACTTTTAAGATTAAATATTTAATTATTATAAATCATTAAGTTTAAGTAAAAATTTAAAATATGTTAATTAAATAATTTATATGAGATAAGATATCAATCCCAATATATTGGATAATTAACAACTTATCTTTATAAATATCATATTATTTTAATTTTTTTAGCCAATCATATCACTTTAGTTGATATGAAGAGGTCTATAAATAAGAGGTTCCATAAAAGAGAAATCCCATCATACCGAAATCATAGAGTGAAGACTTGGACTTTGTGCAACGTTTGGTAAGTTTCTTAATCCTATGCTTATTAACCCAAATTATTGAGTTCATTTTCTTACCTTGCAAACCTAAAAGATTGCATCGTATTATTGTATAGTATTTTCTCTTATATGAATTTTAAATATTTTTAATTAATTTTGATAATATACCTTGATAAATGGACAATTTAAAAATATAATCAAGTTTATTTAAAAACAAAAGAATTATACCAAGTCAGATTAGTGTAACTAGTAGAGATTTCGTTACTTATTATAATCATGTGTCCTTAATATCTCCAAGATATTGTTAAATCAATGGCATGCATGTTGAGTTTTTTAAAAAATTCATAAAATATACATCATGTACTTTTTATCAGCATATATGCTAGAGTTAATGGAATCTATATTCAAGGTTTAATAAAATTTAATTCATATTCACTAATTTCAATGTGGGAATCTTAAATTTTCAAGATAAATTATTTATCTTTTTCAATATAATTAAATATTTTTATGAATTAGATCATTGTATAGTCTATTCTTTAATTATCTCATTTCTTGAAGAAAAATTGAGTAACATATATGTTGAAATATTTACAAAATTAATAAATTATGCATCATGTAATTTTTATTTGCAAATGTGCTAGATCCAAGGCGATTGATTATATTCAAGATACAATATTTATCATGTTTTTTTTTCAATTTACATAAAAAAATTTTGTGAATTTGATGGATATATACTATATTCCTTAATTATCTAATTTATTGTTTATATTATTGAATTAATCATTCCTATGTATAAATTCATCTTTTGCAGGATAAACTGATATTTTCTCCACAATAAACATCCTAATTTTAAATCTATATTAAAATCATGATATCCATCTAAGAAAATACCGAAGATTATTTCAACATCAATTTTAGAGTTATTCTCATTGTGAATTTGCCTGATATAGAATTTTATGGATATTCAAGATATTTCCTCGTGTTTGAGTCTCATTTCTTTATACCTTGTGAAGAATTACTACAAGATATTCTAGGATTTATTCGCATAAATTTATCCAACTATCTCAATGAGGATAACTTTCAACAATTGGTATCTCAAATCATATCTTATTATCGAGAGACACTCCAACATACTACTTTTGAATCTACCAATCATCGCATAATACATGTGCTTATAGATCTACCAATAATCTATGAAGAAAATCAAAATATAACTGAGATTAGTGATGAAGATTCTGTGTTGATAGAAGCTATAGATCAATCTACGTAATAGTTTTCTATAGTTCTAACTTCAAAAAAGGCTATGACATCACTCAAGAAATTAGAATTTTCTAATGAAGAACAAGGGACAAACATGTGTAACATTTGCTTAGAAAATTTTGAAGAAGATGGCGTAGATGTTTTCGCAATGCCATGTGACCACTTTTATCACCATAGCTATATTGTAACATGGCTTAAAACAAATTCTATTGTGTCGTTTTGAAATGTTTATAGAATAATTTTATGTATTGTATATTTTCTTGTTATGAAATTCCATTCATTCAGATATTCATTACTGCAATTTTCTTGTTTTTTGGGTAATTATGCTTTTCCATGTCTAAAGTCAATATGGTGTTTTATAGCTTGAAGACTTCCAGAAAAAAAACTAAAAAGCTTAATATTTAGCTCAATTAAATAATGAATAATATTATATTTAAATTAAAGAAAATATCTGCCAGGATTTAATTTAATTTTTTAAGATCGATAAATTATTAATCATTAATTAATTGAAGACTCTATAGACTTAAAAAGGTGATAAAATAATTGTGCTAAGTGCTTTTTACTCCTACCGATTTGGAGGGAAGTTTAAGAAAAAAAATTGAATTAAATTTAAAAAATTTAGAAAAGTGGAGTTAGAAGTTTTTAATTAAATATTCTTATTTTTTAACTTATATTTTCTTTTTATTAAAATTTTATAATTACATTTCTTTAATTTTTAAAAATTAAACTAGAATATTTTTCTCCTCTTCCTTCCAAATGCCTTATACTTACTAGCCTCTAAAGTATTGTTTGTTTGGTTGTATTTGGAGGGGAGGGGTGTGGTGTGTTTGCCATACTTCTATTTTTTTAATTTAATTAAGGATATTTCTAAACCAATTCAGCTAATATTTCTCGAAGTTTAAAGTATAAATAATTTTCACTTCTCATAATAAATACATTTATGAAGTTTTCAATTTGTGTTTTCCCTCATATATAAGTGAGGCCGCTTATCATATAAACCCAATAACTTGTTGGTCATCCTCCTATTTCTCAAATTCGTGTTTTCCAAAAGTTGGTGACCCTTCAATTACTTTGCATTACAAAATTATTGATTTTAATAACAATTATTACAATATCATAAAATAATTTGGAAAATATTAAATAATTTCCACTAGAAAGTAAAAGGAAATTGAAACTGGAATTGTTTAGAAAAGCGAAAATAAGTAAAGACAAATTGTGTATACTCAACACTATTTTTTGATATTTTTCATTAAAATTGCATTAGATATTAAAAGAAAGGAGGAAAATAATAAAAAACAATATTTAGAACTAGTTCCTTGTATTTCTTATGCTAAATTTTCCAATCACATATAGTTACGTGTCTTATTTTTAAAATATGATCATTTAATTATGAACCCACATGAAACAAATAAGATAAATGATCATACGTAATTAGAGAATTTGACAAAAGGGATATAATGAATTTGATTTAAGTTTTATCCAATAGTAATTTTTTTCAGAATTATCCAACAATAAATTAGATTATTAGAAATGAGAATAAGATGATGATAATTGATAAAGGAGGTTGAAAGATAAATTAAAAAAAGAGTAGTTCAGATGATAAGAGATAAAAGTGAACTAGTATTTGATGGTTACAAAGAGATACTGCAAAGTTTTAAAATTTTAAAATTATAGAAAAGTTTATGAAAAATATGATGTGGCTTTCTAACATTGTAATATTCTATAAAATGATCAGCTCATCATCAATAATAAATTTTTATTTAATCACAACTTTTTCGTATAAGTATAATTTATGTACATAATGATAAATTATATATTTGTAATTAATATATAATTATGTATTTGTAATGATAAATTATTATTCATCAGTGTAAGATATAATTTTTTAGTAAATTTAATTATCTACAAATCATGAGTATTACCATCCTTTTCAACCTTTACTTATTATATTTTTTATTCTTTGAATTCTTTTCACATATTTTATTAGGTTTTGTCAAATTTTCTTTTTCTGCAACAATTTTATTTTTATCGTCTCAATTTTTTTTTTCATATTTCAAAAAGTTATAAAAATGATTATCTAAAATTTTAAGTTGTTATCTCTCTTACTCTTGTATATTATAGTATGGAGAAAATATAACATATTCATATAGCTATTATTAAAAATATTATTTTTGGACCCATATTTATCTATTACAATATATAGATGAAATATATTTATATAATTATATATATCTTTAATAATAAACCAATATCTTTTTTAAAAAAAAACACACAATAAACCAATAACATATCAATGTAAAATTTAAAGTTTATAAAATTCTAGATTATTAAATATCTAACTCACAAACATCTATTTTTTAATTGTGTTATTCTGTTTCTATACATTTAGTTGGATTATGTACAACTTTTTTCTTTACATTTCTTTAGATATTTTCATAGCTGTGATAGTATAATAAATATTAGAAAGATCGGGTAATTCATGTTTAGTATTTTATTTATAAGGAACAAAGATTTTTATGCAATATGGTTACATATTTATTATTTTATATTCCAATTATTTTTACTAATAATCACTTTTAAGATTATATATTTAATTAATTTAAATAGTTAATTTTAGGGGGAAAAAAATAAGAAAAGCCTATGTGAATTTGGAAAAGACAATTTGGGCATCTACATATCTAAAATGACAGATTGGGTAGAAGGCTGAATATGTCTTTTGTAAATTTGGATGAAAATAGCAAATTATCCCTAGATTAAATGAAGAATATATCAAACTAAGTAATTAGGTCATTTACTACTTAATACTCCATGGAAAAAAGTTAGGTGTAATTAGTTAGGTTATTTATTATTCATCTAATATGATTTATAACTTTAGTAATGATTTTGATAACTTCAACTAAGATATTTAATACTCTAAAAAAAGTTACATGCAATGAGTTAAGTCATTTACTACTCATATAATAGGATTTACAACTTTAGTAATGATTTTGACAACTTCAACTAAGATATTTAATACTATGAAAAATGTTACTTACAATGAGTTGGGCTATTTACTACTCCTCTAATGAGATTTACAACTTCAATAACAATTTTAATAACTTGAGCTAAGAAATTTAAAACTTTGTAACAAGTAATGGGTATTGCTTTTAGGTTTGCAACTCTTATAATGACATTTATAACTTTAATAATAATTTTGACAACTTGACTTAAAACATATGCAAATCTGTGGAAAAACTTTTAACCTTGATTACATCAAAACATTTACTACTTTGCATCCTAAAGTCTGTGTTATGGCCATATTGTAAAGTGTTGAATAATGATTGTTAGGGGTGAAGATTTTGATAAGTACTTTATTTGTAAACCTCATTAGACGAGTTGTAAATCCTATTATAAAAGTTACAAACCCCATTAAAAGACTTGTAAACCTCATTAGACAAATTGCAAACCTCATTGTAGGACTTGCAAGCCTCATTAGATGAGTTACAAATCCCATTGTGGAAGTTGCAAATCTTATTATAGGAGTTGCAAACCATATACACAAGTTGTAAACCACATTACGGAAGTTGCAAACCCTATTGCATGAGTTGCAAACCCTATCGCATTGGTTGTAAACCTTATTGGACGAGTTATAAACCCCATTGCATTATTTGCAAACCTCATTAGACAAGTTACAATTCCCATTGTAGAAGTTATAAACCCATTGGAGGACTTGCAAATCTCATCAGACGAGTTATAAACCCTATTGTAGAAGTTGCAAACCTTATTGCAAGAGTTATAAACCTCATTAGACGAGTTATAAGCCCCATTACATTAGTTGCAAACCTCATTATACTAGTTGTAAACCCTATTGCATTAGTTGTAAATCTCATTAGACAAGTTGTAAATCTTATTATGGAAGTTGTAAACCCTATTATATGAGTTACAAATCCCATTATAGGACTTGCAAACCTCATTAGACGAGTTGCAAATGCCATTGTTGAAGTTGCAAACCCAAAGACAATATGTTACAATTCTATTGTTGTAAATGTGAAAGGGAAAATATGTACATAGTCATTATAAAATGTAATCGTAGTCATTACAAAGTTTAACAAACAAAAATGGAGAAATATAGTGGGAAGAGTTACAGGATAAGACATCTTTAGTAATCAACAAGTGACATTTTCAAAGCTATACAGTGGAAAAGTGGAGAAAGATAATAATAGCTGAAAGACTAAACAAATATAAACTCTTCCTATTTTGAATGTTTTTATGTTGATTGTTGCATCTGCAGAGTAAGCATACAAGGAAAAAGAAAATGCTAACATCCCTATAGAAATTCACACCCTTATCCCCTACTATAATTTCTACCGACATTGAGAGAAATTGGAAGCCATTTTCAACCCAAAATTTTCAATTCAAGGTCTTACCATTGACACCATTGTTCTATTCTTTCAATTCAATTACAAGAAAATAAGTGGCATGCAAATTAAAACACATAACTAATACACTTAGAGGACAAGGTGTTAAGTCTTATCTCAGTCTAATCCAAGTATCCAACACAGAAGCTGGCTAGTATAACGGTGCATATTTTTAGGCTCATAAAGGAAAACCAGTAGAGTAGGAAAGGTAGTAAAAAAAGAAATGAAGTTTGAATTGGAATGAAGTAATCATATTATAAGCTTGAATAATTTGTCTATGTGCAATGTCATACCTCGAATTTGTTGCTTACCTTAGTATAGAAAATAAAGATTAAACTTTTTCCTGACTACCCAAATTCTTAGGGGATCTAACTTTATCAAGTAAAAAGCTCTTGATATAGGCAAGGACAACAACCACAACATTGATATCTAATAGGTTTGTATCCTTGGCTACAAGATTTTGTAAATAGTTCAAAAACCATGCCACTAAAACCTATGCTAGTTTTTATTAGTTTAACGCATCTTAAGCATACAATCATGTATAAATGTTCTAGCATAGTACAGAGGTACCATCTAAATACTCCTAGAGAAAAGTAAAAGCATAAGATATTAATCTCCATGAATGGCATATCATAATCATAGAACACTTAATACAACCTCCAATAGAACAATTACGAGTCCCACCAGCCAGAATTTCCTATATAAGATTCATTATATCAGACTACTTATCTTTGGTGGAGACCCCATACTTTTATTCCTTCCTAGCAATCTCTTCCTCCTTCTTTTGATCGAACTTCTTGCCTATCTTTGCCTGCTAGTAATAAAGCACAATCAGGTAACAATTGGCTACATTAAAGCTAGAGAGGTGATCAACGGTGGTTTTGGAATCATATATGTCCTCATAGATGATGAAGGCGGTGCCACGTGTGTCCTTGTTAGTACTGATGCGAATCTACCGAATCACCCGTACTTGCCAAAGATATCATACATCTCCTTACTAGTTATATTGAAAGGTAAGTTGCGAACGTAGAGAACACAGTTCACCTACGGTGATAGCTGAGTGTTACCCTTGTAGAGGCTGATTGTCGCCTTTCTTTTTGCCTACCGATACTGCTGAGATTTGGTAGCTCTGCGTTCAAGTGGTTCCAATGGAGAAAAGAGTAAAAGAAGAACAGTTCCTTCTTCACATTTATGGCATAGTATACTTTTCCTTTAATATGAGGTAATTTAATATTTTTATCTAAATTTGCAAAGGACAGATTGGGTCTTCTGCCCAATCTGTCATTTTAAATATTTAAATGCTCAAATTATCATTTCTAAATTCACATAGACTTTTCTTATCTTTTTCCCTTAATTTTAAGTAAAAGTTTCAAATATGTTAGTCAAATAATTTATATGAGATAAGATATCAATTTTAATATATGGGATAATTTTCAACTCATCTTTATGAATATCATGTTACTTTAGTTTTTTGCCCAATCAGATCGCTTTATATAACATTGGGTAAGTTTCTTAATTTTAAGCGGATTAACAACTCAATATGTTTACCTTCCTACTTGTAAATCTAAAAGATTTCATGTAATATTTTAGACTAATTTTAAATAATTTTTCATAATATGCCTTGATAAAATTTAATCACATATATGTTGAAATACTTACAAAATTGATAAAATATGTATGCATCATGTAATTTTTATTTGTAAATGTGCTTAGATCAAAGGCGGGTTGTATTCAACGTTTAATAAAAAACAATTCATACTCACTAATTTAGTTATATTAAAATTCAGGCTAAAAGATTTATTATTTCTTCAATTTACATACATATTTTTTTTTGTGAATTAGATGATTATATATATTCCTTAATTATCTAATTTCTTGTTTTTATTATTGATTTATTCATTCCTATGTATAAATTTATCTTACAGATTAATATTTTCTTCACACCAAAGATTCTAATTTTAGGTTGAAATTGAAATCATACCATCCATTCAAGAAGACACTGAACTTTAAATTTAATCTCCCTAACGTTTTAATGTTTGACTCTATAGCCTCTGTTGTCGTCAATATACCATTAACATATTGACAAAAATTGACACTTCAGATTAATAGAAGACACGTGTCATCCTATATGGCATCTTGTATAAATTAATAATTTTATCATAATTATCTATTTTTATATGATGATTAAAATGTCATTTTATCATTAGAAAAAAAACCCTCATCTATGTGTCTCTTTGCGGTGGCCATCTCAAAGCGTTCCTTATTCCTCACGTTTTATCATTAGAAAAAAAAAAAACCCTCGTCTCTAGAGTAGCCATAGTTTCGCTTAATGGTCTTCTAGGCATGGTTTAGAAGCTCCAAAGAGATGAATTTTAATTTCTAGGACCCCAAATACGCCAATCTGAATCCCTCTTCTTATTTTTGTTGGATTCAGATCTGATACTATTGTAGCAAGGGGAAAACAAAACAAGTTTGAATTTGAAATATAATTAAAGTTAGTTGCCACCAATCAGGACATATTTAATTGACAACGTGTACTCAGGTGGAACAAAGCATAAACTTTGATTGAATCAGTACATTCTAGTTATGATTCCTCGAAAGTCTGATTGTTTGCCCCCTTTCACAATCCAATAGCGCCAAATGTTGAACCCAACATAAAACACAAGCCTATATATAATGATAACGAAGAACTTAACTTTTTTTATAGCAACGAACAAATTATTTAATTTTTTAAATTATGAATAGGTAGAGAAAAACAAAGAGAATATCTAAAGATATTATTGAGGAGAATATTTTGATTAATAATTTATACAAATATTTGATTGCTTGTTTATATAGCAATATAACCAAATTAAATTTGAGTATTATTTGGTCTAATTTAGAATAACTCTCCTATAAATATTTCATGTATTCTCATATACTCAGAACTCAAAATATCATACTTAAACACTAAAGCTCCTTCTATTAGAATCAATGTTTATTGGTTATTTAAAAATTTAAGTGTTGATAGAACACAATGATATTATGCAATCTATGTAGCCTAGTTTACCTTAGTTAATAGAATAAGACTTGCTGTTATATTAAGTACCAACAACTTTTGCTTTTATAAAAATAAATTGATTTCTAATAAAAAATAAATAGCAATTCATACTAATTACTCCTTCAGTTCTTAATATATTATATATTTAACTAATTTGATTATACTAAAGAAATTAGTTAAATTATTTAATATAGTATTTTTTTAAAATACCCTAATTATTTTTTAACTCTCACCCTTCCTCCCTTAGTTAATTATTGTTGAAGGAATATCAAAATAGATAATTTAGAAAGAAATTTATCAATATAAGAAATATATTTTATATTTAGGATTAAGATTAACTCTTTAATTATGTTATATATTAAGGACTGAAGGAGTATAATTTATGGATGACTTATTTCTTGTAGAATCATTCATTATTTTATATAAAAAAATTCCATTATAATTTATGGATTGGAATGATCAAAATATTCTAGAACCAAGCTATAATTTTACAACATATTTTAAATAACAATTAATATTATCAAAATATTGTGCAGCCAAATTATCAAAATATCATACATTATAGTGCCACATTTAAATTTGGAAGATATTAAATAATATACACTAGAAATTATAATGGAATTGAAATTGGAAATTTTAAGTAAAATGAAAAGAAATAAAGAACAAGCATTATGTAGACTCAACACTAGTTTAGAATGATTTTTCATTAAAATTGCGTTATATATTAAAAAAGGAGGAAAATAATAAATTAGATTATTAGAAATGAGAATATAAGATTATGATAGAAAATATTTAAATATAAATGAAAAATAAGAGTTAAAGATGATAAGAGATAAAGTAATATAGGGTTTGACTGTACAAAGATAATGTGCCCATTTGGATTATCTTTTATAGAAGAACTTATAGAGAAAAAGTGATTTAAAAATGATTTTAGATAAACTTCTTTGGAGAAGAGCATAAGGAAAAAAGTGATTATCAATAAATGAATATTTGGATGGTTAATACTAAAATGACTTTTGTTAATAGTAAATTATCATAAAGGGAATGAAATAAAATAATAATTAAATAAGTAAATAGTTACTTTAATTTATCAAGTAGTAATTATTGTTCATCAAATCTACACCCACTGAAGACGACACTGTTCCACAGCTATGACAGATACAACAACGAGATTTGACGGGAAGAAGACGAGACCTCTGAGAACCTCTCCCTCTCTTTGCAACCGAAGCACAACCACAACGAAGAACACATCACAAGTCAGTGAAGCTCCGATCTGCAATGGAGGAATCGACAACCTCGTTCATAGGTCCGCGCTTGCTCAGACGACACGAAGGCCCACGATGATGGAGAAAGCATACCTTAACGAAAGTGTAGCGAAGGAAGGAATAAATCAGACGAGAAAGAAGTGCAGGGAAGGAAGGAAGAAATTAGAGTTGATCCAAAATGGAAGTGCAATGAAGGAAGACCATAATGGAAGAGAGAGACTTGACCTTCTTCTTCAATAATAATGGCGAACAAGGATAAGAAAAGCGCTTGTACAGAGATGACCCATGCTTAGAGAGAGGAGAGAGTGTATAAGAAAAGTAAGGATAAAATGATCATTTGATGCCAATAAGCCATTTTTTTCATCCATAAGTTATTCTCATAAACTTGACTGAAACCATAGTTTTGAACTATGACTTGGTCTAAAAGTAATTATGGACATTTCTAGCCCTAAAAATGAGATAAGGAAAGTGAAATTAGACCAGTAATAATATAATTCACTATGTTTCAGTACACATAAATTACAGAAATAGAACAATCTCTAAATGTATCACAAATAAGGCATAATCTAATACTCCCCTTGTATTTGCAGGCAACCTGCTCAAATGATCAACTACCATATTTTTTGCTCCAATTTTATCCCTTATCTCCACATCAAATTCTTGGATTAACAGCATCCACCTCAAGAGTCTAGGTTTAGACTGTGGCTTCTTAAACAAGAACTTAACAGCATCATAGTCAGTGTATATAATTACTTTAGAACTCAAAAGATAAGATATGAATTTATCCAATGCAAACACAATGGCAAAGAGTTCTTTTTCTGTGGTAGTGTAATTCTTTTGAGTATTATCTAATGTCTTAGAGGCATATGAAATGACTTTAGATAGCTTACCATCTTTTTGTCCTAACATTACACCTACAGCTTCATTTGATGCATCACATGAAAGCTCAAAATATAAATGGCAATTAGGTACAACAAGTATAGGTGGTGTGATAAGCATAGCTTTAATAGTGTTTAATGCTTCTAATCAGATCTACAAGTGGCACATTAACTTCTAATTTCCCTAACATATTCATAATATCTTATTCCTCTTTATCTTTCAAAACCTTCTTTGGACACATATATGCATTAGGGAAAGGTATGTGTATAATTCTTACTTCTCTGTCCTTCTGTTCTGCTCTGTGTTATTCTGCATCCTCATTCTCCTTCTTATTTTGATTTCTACTTGGTTTCTGATTTGGACTACTAGAAGTAGCCATTGTTTCTAGCACAGCAGATGATTGTGCAGCTTCCTTTAATGTAGTTTGCTCAAAATTCTGCTATAACATGTTCTACTCTTTGCTATTTTCTGATTTAAGTATAGGTGAAGGCTTTTCTCTAATCTCTTTTGCAGCTCCAAATCTATTTTTCTGCTCAATTTCGTCCTTATCCTTTGTATCCTCTACTATAGTTGCTTTCCTTACTATTTTCCCACTTCTCAAGCTTATAGTATTTACAAATTTGGGGTTAATAAATATGTTTGAAGGTAAATTTACCCTAATTCTGGCCTGGATATCATTCACTGAGTTTGCTAGCTGTGATACATAGCCATTCACATTTGCTGCTTTTGTCTCCCATTGTTCCATTTTACTCTCTAATGCATTAAATTTAGGTTCTATTGTTGCTTGGTTATTCTCCACAATAAATCTCAAGTCCTTAAAGTTAGAGCAGATATTTATGTTGATGGAGTTTATATTTGAATTCATCACAGTAATACTCTTCATTATCTCAGATATTCCATCATTCTTTACAGCAGAAGGTACTTCGACAACTATAGAAGACTCAGCCACTCGCTCATTATTGTTTAATCTATTTTTCCCAAAATTCCTGTCTCCACCTCCATCTGAAATTAGGATGATCTCTCTATCCTTCATAATATGTGTTGGAGTATGGATTCCTTTGTGGGTACTAATTCTATTTACTTTAATAGATAGTTGATACATCTTCATATTGTGTAAGGTAATTGACAGTGGTATGCATAGGAGAATAGCAAAGTTAACAACTAGGAGCAATAAGAGCTTGAGAGTATAGGCTTTATTGCCTAATTGAGTATCTAGGTTGTTAATATGAGCCTTCATGGTAGCAACTTGAGAGGATAAACAATTATAATCTTGAGAAGGCCTTGCAGAAACCTCATGGACTTGCCTAGCATCATATCCCCTATACTGTTGGTCATTGCTTGCTATTTTCTCAATCAGGTTCTATGCTTCATCTGGAGTTAAATCATCAATGGAGCCTCCAATAGCTGCATCCAAATTCTTTCTGCAGGCATAGCGTAATATACTGCACCAAATACTCAGTTAGAATATGGTGGTATGGACATCTAGCTAGCATATCTTAAAATCTTCCCCAAAACTCATGAAAAGATTATTGATCATACTATTTTGCAGCAAAAATCTCCTTCCTTAATGTAGGTGTCTTTGAAGTAGGGAAGTATCTTTATATGAAAGTAGTCCTCAAGTTGTTCCAGGAATCCAATGCTTGAGGTGTATGATGTGGCAGCATATAAAACCATTCCTTTACCTTTCCTTCAAGTGTAAAGTAGACTGCTTGTCTTTGCACAAGATCTATGTCAGCACCTACAGGTTTCATGGATGAGCAATCCATAAAATTTTGGTAAGTTACTTAACAAAGGACCTTTCAACTCAAAATTAACATCCAAAGTAGGACAAGTGCGAAAAGGATCAAAGTTGGCATGAGAAGAAGTCAATTCTCTTATACTCCTATGTGCTTTCTATTATTCATGTTATTCTCTCTATGTTGCTCATTTTGAATATTATGATTATGAGTATGATTTTCAGCTTCATTAACATGCTCTATGACTAAATGATTAACACTAGCTTGATTTAAGATTTTAGCAATAGAGTCACCAGAAGAACTAGGCTCAATAGAAGATGCAACACTAGTTTGATTTAAGATTTTAGCCTTCTTAATTTACCTAAGTGTTCTATTGATTTCTCTATCTAAAGGAAAGAATTCAGAGCTTCTGTTCATGTAAATCACGCTCAACAATGATGCAAAATATCAAATATGTCACAGATACAGCAATTCCAGAAACTAAGAGCAAAAAATCACAGTTTAAAACAGTCAAGTTGCGACTAAAAGGTCACCAGGCCGTGACTAATAAGCACTGAGAATAGAGATCACGACAAAAATGAAGTTAAGGTTACAACAATCGGTCACAAAGAGGAAATATTCTTAATCAATATTTTTGGTCGCGACCAAATGTCACTTTGGTTGTGACTAAAAACCACAGACAGTAAAATGCTTGAAGTTTACAGTTTCTAGTTTCGACCAATTGTCACTTAGGTCACGACTAAAAATCACAGAGAGTATATCTGATTGGAAAACTGATTTTTGGTCACGACTAAGTGTTAAACTAGTTATGACTAGAAATCACAGAGGATAAAACTGGATGAAAAATATTTTTGGTTGCGACCGAAAGTCAAACTGGTCGTGACTAAAAGTAATAGAAAGTAAAATGACTTGAAAATAAATTTTTGGTTGCGACCAAATATGCTTATAGTTGCGACTAAAGTTCATAGAGACGCTCAGAAATCAATTTTCAGCACTTTGATCGCGACTAGAAAGGCAAGTGGTCGCGCGACTTAACAATATAAAATACTGAATTCACAGAAAAACTGAAACACCTATATACTTTTTATGATTTTTAGGCCCAGAAGATTGCTTAGAAAACCTTAACAAGTAAGGTTCCCCAGCAATGGCGCCATTTTGATAACTGTCATTTTAATTATCAAATAAAATTAAGCTAAACAATAGTAAAATGGAGGCTAACCTAAGTCGATTAACAAAGAGGCTAAATGGATGTAGAAGTTCCTAATTAATCTAATGAGCCATAAATTAACAAGTTAAAGAGACAGTGTTTGATGAGTTTCAATCTAACTACTAAAAGTAAATTCTATGTTATTGTTTATGTTTTTAGTGTTTATGATGATGAGATGAATGAATAACAAGTGTATTCCCTTGGAGATTACCTTACCTTCATTATCCATAGAATATGAGGATTAGATCAGTTGAATTAGAATATGTTAGCTAACAATTGGCTAGCTAAATCTCAATCAAAACTACAACTCACAGACATTAAAAGAGATTAAGAATCATTCAACTCAGAGATAATAGAATATGAATTAAACATAATCACTTCAATTAATCACAACTATATTCAATTCGATCAAAGATGCAAATTAATCAAAGGATAGTTATGCAGAAATAAGAAATTCAACTCAGTTCCCTACTTCTTTGTCCTCTACTCCTCTAATTGCAACATTAATTACAGAATTAACTACATTAATGCGATACAATTAACTCTAAATTAAAGAATACAATGAACTCCCTATTTAGCTCAAGGATTATGGTTAAGCATCATCTCCAAGAGAGCATAGCAGCTTAGCCTTGCATTTCCATCTGAACTTCAGCAGTAATAGAAAATGCAGCAGCAATCATGGTAAAAATGATAGAAGAAGATGAAGATGAACTACAGAACTTTCCTCTGGTTCTATTGAAAATAATAGAGGAAAGTGCATAATAGAAATGGAGAAGGAAATGGAAAAGAAGATGGTGTGAATAGAAAGAATAGGGTGAGTGTAATGAAGGTAGAGATGCAGATCTAAATTGGAATGTCTGAATAGAGAGTGGAATAGAGTGTCTAGCTCCCCCTATGATATGGAATGGTGTGTATATATAGGTGTGGAAGGATGTGAAGGGTAGCTGAAATGGTGTGAATGATATGGGGAGGACATGAGCTACTACTGAAAAATGTGATTATGTTCAGATCAAGATGTGTGTGATTCTATGCAGTGTGTGTGCGTGAACAGTGATATGTGCGTGAACAGTACTTCAGCATATGCATGAGTTTCCACTTGCAATCTGTTCCTCAATTCCTAGATCTAGCCCATGTGTTGTCATATGTCATTAACTCCTTAAGTCCAGCTGTCATTCTCCCTTGATCTATTGATCTATGATAGAAAATTAGAATAAACAGATTATTTGTTCACTTTAAGCACTAAATTGATATCAATTAATTCTCAAATGTTCTGAATATTATTTATTTAATAATTGCTCGATATATTGATAAATAAGGATAAAATCAATAATAAACTCACTTTAAGCACACTAAAAATTATTACAAATATGAGTTTATCACCAATCAATGGCTCCAGAGCATTTTTAAATTCTTGGCCACAAAATTTTTTTTGCTTTAGTCGACAGTATGGATGGCCTTATCTTAGAAATCTCCTATAACCTAAGTAGACTGTGTTTCTTTCATAAGGAAGTTGATAGTAGCAAGTCCCTTTCTCACAAATTAGATATACTTTATAGCCCTTAACACTATACCCTGACTAATTTCTATATACAGGAAATTAATTAATTGTACAAAAGATCATGGCCAGTATATTAAATACCTGATTCTTAATCTCATCAAAACCATACACACCTTCCCATAGCTTCTTCTAATCTTCAATCAAGGGCATTAAGTATACATCTATGTCATTTCTTAGTTGTTTTGGTCCTGAGATCAACATAGATAACATTACATAATTGCGTCTCATGCGCAATAAGGGATATAGGTTGTAAACTACCATAAAGATGGGCCATGAACTATGTATACTATTAAGGATACTATAAGGGTTCATGCCATATGTACTGAGTCCAAGCCTTAGATTTTGTGGTTCATTGCCGAACTTGGGAAATAAGTCATCAATCTTCTTCCATTGCAAAGAATTAGCCGAATGACAAAACTTTCCATCATAAATCCTTTCAATCACATGCTATAACATTTTTTTGCATCATCTTCATTAGTAAAAAGCCGCTTAAACCTTGATATAATTAGAAGATACCATAACACTTTTGTAGGAGACTTATTTGATCTATACCTTGGTGTCTTACATATTGGACATTTCTTCTCATCTTCAAAATTTTTCCTGTACAATATGCAATCATTTGGGCATACATGAATCTTTATATACTACATGCCTAAAGGACATATTATTTTCTTAGCATCATAGTAGCGTTTGGGTAACACATTTTTTTCTAGAAACATATCTTACAACAACTCAAGCAATTCTGAAAAACCTCTATCACTCCACCTATGTTGTGCTTTCACACTTACCAATCTCAATACCGCATTCAACATGTTATATTTTTTATACCCTAAGTATAGAGGTTTTACTACATCATTGCACATTTTACCATATGCATGTGATCGCATAAAAGCATCTTCTCCAATATCACGAATCATGTCATCTACCCAATCATCAGTATCCATGTCATCATCAAAGGTTTATTCTAATTGTTTAGATGTACTCAACCTTTCCATATTTTCACCATGCCATACTCATACTGTGTAACTCTTGTAAAACCCCTCACAAATTAGATGAATGTACATATCTACAGGACTTTGTTTCCTCTCATTCAAACAACTCGTACAAGAACAATAAAACCTTCCATTGTCATCATCACCATTTTATTTAGCAAAATCCAAAAACTCCTTCACCCCTTTAGCATACTCAACACTTGTTTGTTTAGTATTTATCCAACTACGATCCATATTTGTAGCAAACTAAAAGACTAGAAAAATAGAAAACAAGAAAACCTAGCTTGTAGCTAATTATGGGAGAGAATATACATGCACAAGTGGAAGAACTCACTAAATTAAACAAGTAAATGACAGTAATGAATCCAGTACAAATAACAGCTAAAGCTACCTCCAGTAGTGCATAAATCTTCATTTCTCGAGACAAGGAGTTCAAAACAAAACTCACTGGCTGTGAAGGGTAGAGAAGACTCAAACACACGAACAAGTGAAAAAATACATATGGGAGGCACGAAAGGGCTTTCAATTAAATTAAAATGTATTTTGTAAGCAAATCTACACCTGATAAAATGAAACACCAGTGTAGAAATAACTTTTTTCTAAATTGGACATTATATTCTACACCAGTCACTTTTACACCAGTGTAAAATATTATAAATTGAACAACTCTACACCGGATAAAGTGAAAGACCGGTGTAGAAATAACTTGTTCTAAGCGGGTAATTATATTCTACACCTGACATTTACATGTCCCATTTCAATCTGTTGCATTTTTTTGTTTTTGACAAACAAAAGAACATGTAATTAGAACAAGAAATTTTATTCATTCAGCTTTACTAATAAATTTACATCAAAAGTATGAAATTTCTAAAATAATATCTATCAGAATATATAATATATTCTCTCTTCTTGTCATTAAGTATAAAAAATAAAATAAAAGAGTCAGATAAAGGTTGTAGGCTTTCACTCCTCATCAGACTTAGAGGTCTAGGATTCATCAGAGTGGGTATGATCAACAGGATTATACAAGCCATCATTCTATTGATGGTAGCGAACTTCTGAGTGAAAAGCTCTAAAACTGTCTTTCAGTCTATTAACTTTCTAAGTCAATTCTTTTACTGAGTCTTCTAGGCCATTGAAGCGCATGATGAGTTCCTCAAGGCGCTCCATTATAGTGACAACTAGGGAAGGAGGAGAAGGAACTATAGGGTGAGGGTTATGATGTTTGTCTTCAAAATCGTCTTTGTTTCTTTTGTTCAGTGGAGAAGGAGGTGTGCGTGAGGAAGAAGCCATTGGAGCATTCAGATAAAAGAAAAGAAAAGAAAACAGAGATAAAGTGATGAGACAAAAAGTCCTGATCATAGGAATAGTATACATATGGTTGAGGAATAAGAATAGTTTCATAAAAGAATATCGAAAAATGCAATTGACGTTCTATTATAATGAGTACAAATATTGGGAACCGAAGAAGTAAAATGAACAGCCTGAAAAGGTATAGAGAAAAGAAGCAGAAAAGCATAAACAGGAAACTGAAAAGTTAGAATAAAAAATATATTTAACACCGATTCAATGTAAATCAGGTGTAAATATTTTATCTTATTTACAAAAATGCCACCAGTCATTTGTTTCAAAGCGTCTCCATAAGGTTTCAAGAAATTATAGAAAAGAAGTGAGAAAGCATAGACAAAAAACTGAAGAGTCAGAATATGACGCAGCTAATCTACGCCTATTGATATTAGTATCCGGCGTAATTATATTTTACATCAGTTATGCGCACATCTGGTTTAACTATTTCATCTTATTTATAAAAATGCTATTGGTCATGTTTTTAAACCACCTATGCAAGGACCAGTTTAAAAATGGGGTTTTAAAAAGTATATTTTATACTAGTGATAATGATTAAAATGTCATTTTATTATTAGAAAAAAAAACCCTTGTCTCTGGTCTCTTTGTGGTAGCCATCTCAAAGCATTCCTTATTCCACAGATCATTAGATTCTTCAGGGATGGTTTCCAGAGTAGCCATAGTTTTGCTTATTGGTCTTCTAGGTATGGTTTAGATTGGTGGTTCGTAGACTTAGCTCACAACGGGTGTTTTAGGATTGTTAAATGTTTGTATTCGTTTCTTTTGGTCTTAAGCATTAAATCATATAATTTTTTATAAGCATTATAAGGATATCAAGATATTTTAGCTTCTCACATGGAATAATATCTGATATCTAATTATGCTAAGATTGGTGGTTTGCTTTTCTCAATATCTAGATTCATAGTATGTTAGCCTAGCATCCATCTGTGGACCGGTGGCCCCTACTTAAATGTGGGCTAACATACATATATAGGGAGTTTAATTAGAATCCAAGGCACTCAAAGTTATTGGTTGTTCATGCTTTGGCCGCGAAGTGAGGTTGGATGACAATTTTCTTGAATGATAGAGGTGTATGGACCTGTAATGAAATGACAATGCACTATAGGATGTGGTGGTATAAATGCTGATCAAGGAGGATCTACACTACAGTATACAGATTGTGTTGGAATGAGAAATTTGGAGCTCAATGAGAAATTGTGTTACAATTTAGCACGTAGCGAATAGGTAGAGGAAAACAAAGAGAACATCTAAAGATATTATTGAGGAAATATTTTGATTAATAATTTATATAAATATTCAATTGTTTATTTATATAACTATCTAACTGAGTTAAATTTGAGTATTATGTAGTTTAATTAGGAGTAACTCTCCTATAAATATTTTATATTTTCTCATATGCTTGAACTCAAAATATCTTGCTTGAATACTAAAGCTCTTTATATTAGAATCAATATTTATCGGTTATTCAAAACTTTAAGTGTTGATAGAATATAATACTATTATGCAATCTATATAGCCTAATTTACCTTATTTAATAGAATAAAACTTGTTGTTATATTAAGTACCAATAACTTTTCCTTTTAAAAAAATAAATTATTCACAAATCATAAATTTCTTTGATTTCTAATAAAAAATAAATAGCAATTCACACTAATTATTTCTCCAATCCTTAATATAAGGCATACTTAACTAATTTAATTAGATTATAAAAATTAATTAAATTAATTAATATATTGTTTTTAAATACCCTAATCAATTTTTTAACTCACTCTTCATTCCTTAGTTGATTACTGTTGATTGACTTTTAAGACAGATAATTTTACAACTTATTTTAAATAACAATTAATATTATCAAAATATTGTGCGCCCAAATTATCAAAATATCATACAATATAGTACCACGTTTTAATTTGGAAGATATTAAATAATATACACTAGAAATTATAATGAAATTGAAATTGGAAATTTTTTGAAAAAATGAAAAGAAATAAAGAACGCGCATTGTGTGGACTCAACAGCATTTTATGATTGTTTTTCATTAAAATTGTGTTATATATTATAAAAAAAGGGAAATAAATTAGGATATTAGAAATGAGAATATAAGATTGTTTTTTAAATATAAATGAAAAAATAGGAGTTAAAGATGATAAGAGATCAAGTGAAATAGAGTTTGATAGTTAAAAAGATAATGTGAAGTTTTAAAAATTTTAAATTGAAGAAATTTTACAAAAAATATGATGTGATTTTCTAATATTAAAATATTATCCTACAAAAATATTAGCTAATCGTACTCAAATAATAAATTTTTACTTAATCACAATTTTTTCATAAAAAATTAATTTATGTACTTAATGATAAATTATATATTTTTAGTTAATATATAATTATCACATATATAATTATGTGTTTGTAATGATAAATTATTATTAATCAGTATAAAATATAATGTTTTATAGTAAATTGAATTATCTACAAATCATGAATATTACCATCCTTTTCTAGCTTTACTTATTATATTTTGTATTCTTTGAATTATTTTCACATGTTTTATTAGGTTTTATGACATTTTCTTTTTCCTCAACAATTTTGTTTTTGTTGTCTCAATTTTTTCATATTTCAAAAAGTTATAAATGTTATAAAAATGAGTATAATACTCGATAAAATTTTAAGTTGTTATCTCTCTTAGCCTTATGTATTATAGTAATATAATGTATTCATACATCAATTATTGAAAATATTATTATTTGGCCCATATTTATCTATTACAATATCTAAATGAAATTTATGTATATAATTATATATATATATATCTTTAATAATAAACCAATATCTTTTTTTAAGAAAAAACACAATAAACTAATATCATATCAATGTAAAATATAAAGTTTATAAAATTCTACCTTATTAAATAATATATCTAACAAACATCTATTTTGAATTGCGTTATTCTATTTCTATACATTTAATTAGATTCTTTACAACTTTTTTTTCTTAACTTTTCTTTAGATATTTCTATAGTTTTGATTATATAATAAATATTAGAAAGATTGTGTAATTCATGTTTAGCATTTAATCTATAAGAAAAAAAATATTTTTATACAATATGGTTACATATTGATTATTTTATATTCCAATTATTTTTACCAGTAATCACTTTTAAGATTATATATTTAATTAATTTAAATCATTAATTTTAAGTAAAAGTTTTAAATACTTTAATCAAATAATTTATATGAGATAAGATGTAAATTCTAATATATGGGATAATTCTCAACTCATCTTTATTTTTATTTTTTTGACCAATCATATCACTTTAAAAGGTCTATAAATAAGAGGTTCTATAAAAGAGAAGTCACATCATCTCTAAATCATAGAGTGAAGACTTGAACTTTGTGCAACATTTGGTAAGTTTATTAATCATATTCTCATTAACACAACTTATTGAGTTTATCTTCTTAAATTGTAAACCTAAAAGATTTCATTGTAATATTTTAGACTATTTTCTCTTATATGAATTTTAAATATTTTTAATTATTTTTCATAATATACCTTGATAAATGGACAATTAAAAAATATAATCAAGTTTATTTGAAAACAAAAGAATTATACCAAGTCAGATTAGCATAAGTAGTAGAGATTTTGTTACTTATCAGAACCATATGTCCTTAATATCTATTGTTGAATCAATCGCATATATGTTGAGATATTTAAAAAATGATAAAATATACATAATGTACTTTTTATTTGCATATATGCTAGAGTTAATGGAGTCTATATTCAAGGTTTAATAAAATTTACAAAATTAATAAATTAAGCATCATGTAATTTTTATTTGCAAATGTGATAGATCCAAGGCAGCCATTCAAGGTTTAATAACAAAAAAAAAAATTTTACTCACTTTAGTGAATTCAAGATAAAAGATTTATCATTTTTTTCAATTTACATAAGTAATTTTTGTGAATTTGATGGTTATATATTTTATTCCTTAATTATCTAATTTCTTGTTTATATTATTGAATTATTCATTCCTATGTATAAATTCATTGTTTGCAGGATAAACTAATATTTTCTCCACAATAAGCATCCTAATTTCAAATATATATTGAAATCATGGCATCAATCCAAGAAAATACCGAAGATTATTTTAACATCAAATTTAGAGTTATTCCCATTGTGATTTTCCCTGATATGGAACTTTATGGATGTCCAAGATCTTTTCTCGTGTTTGAGTCTCATTTCTTTATACCTTGTGAAGAATTACTATAAGATATTCTAGGATTTCTTCATAGAAATTTATCCAACTATCTCAATGAGGATGACTTTCAACCATTGGCATCCCAAATCGTGTCTTATTATTGAGCGACACTCTAACATACTAATTTTGAATCTACCAATCCTTACATAATACTGTGCTTATGGATCTACCAATAATCTATGAAGAAAATCAAAATATAATTGAGATTGGTTATGAGGATCCTTGTGTTGATAGAAGCCATAGATCAATCTATATATGGAACAATTTTCTATAGTTCCAACTTCAAAGAAGGCTATGGCATCACTCAAGAAATTATAATTTTCTAATGAAGTAGGGGCAAACATGTGTAGCATTTGCTTAGAAAATTTTGAAGAAGATGGTGCAGATGTTTTAGCAATGCCATGTGACAACTTTTATCACCATAACTGTATTGTAACATGGCTCAAAACAACTCATACATGTCTATTGTGTCGCTTTGAAATGTCTATAGAATAATTTGATGTTTTTTACATATTACATTGTACTGTTAATATTCTTATTATAAAATTCATCATCCAGATATTTGTTGTTAAAATCTTCTTTTAGTTTTTTTTATTTAATTAATTTTTACTAATTATAGTGAGTTAAAGTATATATTTGATCCTTTAAGTTTACATTAAATTTTAGTTTAGTCATTTAAGTTAAACAAAGTATATTTTAGGTCCCTAGTGTTAATTAACACCATTAATCTCATTAATAGAAAATGCTAAGTGAGCACAATTACATGGTGATTATGCAATTAAATGTAGATAAAGTGTATTTAAATTTTTATTCTTTATTATAATCATTTTTTTATTTTAAATTAAAATAAACGCATTAAAAATTTAGTGAAAACAAACCCTCAAATGTCGCTATGCGTCTATAGTTGGGGTGCTATGAACAAAGTAGAATGCGAGGTCATATTTTGTCAACCTTTCCAAAATATTAAAATTTTCTAAAATTTTATTTGCACGTATGTAATTTCGTTGTAGTTTAATGATAGATTCTTTTTTAATTTAATCCATTTCAAAACACTTTAACTTGAAACTAATCCATTTCAAAACTTATAGCACAAAAAGTTTTCACTTCTCACAATAAATACACTTCTTAAAATTTGAATTTCTGTTCTCTTCTTACATTGATAAGTCTGCTTATCACCTCAACTCAATAACTTGTTAGTCATTTTTCAAATTCCCAAACTCATATTTTCCAAAAGATGGGACCCTTCAATTCCCCTGCATTACAAAATTATTGATTTTAATAACAATCTTTATATATAAAATAGTAGGGCTTAAAGCTTATCATATAGTGTGCCACGTGAACAAGCCTTCCTTTAAAGATATTAATAATATTAATGTTAATTAAGTAATGGTGGTATTTCCCCAAACTTTTATGGCAACACGTTGCTGTTGGGGCTTGGGGGTAGGGGGAATGTGTTGGTCGAGGACCCATATAATCTCACTACAAAAAAATTGAGACATGTAGTGATTAGTCTGTAGCAATTAAAGGCAAACCGCTACAAAGTCTTATTTTGTAGCAGTTTTCCCATAAACTGTTAAAAATTTTCAACAGTTTGACCATGAATAGTGCTTATGGAGATTTTTACTGTAGTTATAACCACTACAAAAATGGGCGGTACCACTTTTGTAGCGATTCAAACCACTACTGATGTTCACTCCATAACGAGATAAGAGTTTGCAATGGTTAAACCATATACAAACTTCCAAGCGGTAAGCAACTGCTAGGTTGTCAGGATTTTGTAGCGGTTTATAACCGCTACAAAATGCTGAGCTGAGGAGTGATTGTTGGCATGCTCGAGTTTGCAGCGGTTTAAACAGCTACAAACGTCCCAGAGGAAAATGACCGTCATGTTTGTAGCGGTTAAGACCACTGCAAAGTCCCACGCAGACCAATGCTTATACACATGTTAAAGACCGTTCTCTATTTACAATGGTTTGTCAGAATTAACCGCTACAAATGAACAAATCGCTACAAAAAAAAGTGCCTCAAAAACCTATAAATACCCCATATGCCTTCATTTTTAAAGTTTTGCCATTTGCGAGTAGTGAAGCTCTACCGAATTGTAATCAGAAGTCTTAGTTGGCGCAAAGACTGATATCTTAATCCACTTTTGAGGTATAAATAGAAATTTTATATATGTAGTTTACTTATTTAAAAAGTTGAGTTATTTATTTAATTTAGTTATATATTAATTATAAATTCTTATTTAGCATTATTTAACTATTTTTTTAGCGAAGTTTAAATGGCTAGGTAGATTAAATATACATATTTGACTAGGAATGTTTTTATTATGGTGGACTTTATTTTTATTTTTTAATTAGGAATATAAATTGGACTAGGAATACCTGTTGGACTTTATTTTTTTTTTAATATGTTGGACTTAAGAATTGTGATTATGAATATTTCATAAAGTTTAATATTTTCATTCTTGAATTATAAATTTTTTTAATAAATTAGAATTTATTTATATATTGATTATTTTTTATTGATTAGTAATTTAGATTAGAAGATTTTTTTATTTAGATTTCTTTTAATATTTTTTCCTATTTTCATTTTAAATATGACAAGTCATCAACGTGGTAAGGAGTCGATGGATCAGCCATACAAACCTACCCCTAGCCAAATTGGTGGTGATAGGGATTCAGAGTTGGACATCAACATAGATAATTATGAGCCATACCAGTAGCTCCATGAGGCTCTCATGTTGTCTCTTTTTAAGGGAGGAGCTCCTCAAACTGGACAGTCTTCGCACTAACATGATTTAGGCAAGGGAGGAAAGGAAGCAGGTAGGGGAAGAGAGGAGGGTGGAGATGCTCAGGAAGGGGTTAAGGGTATGCCCTGTGGCCAAGAAGATGAGAGACCTCATCTTTGAAGGTGGCCAACGGGGGCAATTAGTAGAAGTCGTAGGTAAGAACTTTTTTTAAAAAAATTGTAATTTATAATTTATAATTTGAATCTTATATGAGTTTGAATAATATAATTATTTTTAAATTTCACTTTATAGATGAGTAGGGGATCAGGTCAACTAGCAAGATGATAGCTATAGACATCTCGATGATGACCAGGGGACATGTGATTGTGCTAGTTAACCATATAGACTAGTCGATCTAACAAGAGGGCTAGATGTACAACGAGTACATGTGGTTGCTCGCAAAGGAGTAGACCCATTTCCCTATCAACAGGAAGGATTAGGGATACACCGATCAAGGACAGAGCGTGGGAACTAATAAAGATAATTAATTTTAATCATAAATTGGTTATTTGAATGAATGAATATTTTCTTGAAAATTAATATTTAATTTACTTAATTGCATACTGAGTTTGTGGTGGCAAAGCGTGCGAGGGGGAATACCATGAAGAAGTTGGTAGAGGACTAGAGGAATGTGAGGATGGTCTTCTTTCATCAGGCATGTGGTGCTGGGATGGGGAGTAAGGAGGACATAGTAAACGATGTGTCCGATGGTGTCCCTACTCAAGATTATAGGAAGTTCATAAGATCTTGCTTTACACCGAAGGCGAGGGTATGAAGTTAGTTACTTAAATTCAAAATATTTATTTTTCTACCTAGTTAACTGACCATGTATGTAATTTGTTTTAGTAAGCATCCTAGAGAGGCACCGCTAAAGTCCATCACCAGACCATGCGACAAAGGAGTGGCTCGAGACTCTTCTCAATTGCTTACGATGAGATCGTAAGTAAAGAAATTAAATTATTAATTACATGTTATTAGATATTTATAAACTAATTTAATATTTATATATTTATTTATAATTAACTTTTAGGAGATGAGGGTCATAGCGGAACGGGGATACATGCCTACTATAGGCGAGATACAGCCTAAGTTGTATAAACTTGACTCATGTATTAGAGAGGGTTGAAGAAGTTGATGTACATATTTAATTGCTATAATTTATTATTTTTATAAATAATTAACATTATTTAATTTGTTTACTTTTTCCAATTGTTTTGATAGGTGTGGATGAATCAACTAGATGTAAAGTTATATGAGTCATAGGGGTCCACCTCATATCCCACTATATCATTCCTAGAGGCCCATAGCCAACCTTAGTACCCCAATAGGATCATAAGACTCGATCCTGGTCCCATACGAACAAGACTAAGAGGTTTTTTGAGTGCTTACAGCACGTCTCATGACCCATCGTGCTCTCATTCACAAGCTTCCCTAACCTATACAAGGTCAGGAGTCTGGCGCCAAAATGAAGTATCTATAGATGAGCTTCAGGATTTGGTCAAATGTGAGATATAGGAGTAGGTACAGACCATGCACACGCAGATATAAGAGTAACTGATATAGGGGACGCGTTACTAGGGGCTGCATTCAGATAGATTTTGGGCGTCATAACTCCTCCAACTATGCCTATTATTAGCATCCCACCTATAGTTATCTCAATCCCACTACCCTCTTCCTCATAACCAACCCCACCTACTCTAGAGCAGTCGCTACCTTCAGATCCCAATGAGGATGGGCAGGATGATGCACAACATCCCTGAGCAGATTTATGTACTTTTTTAAAAAACATTGTTATTACTTATATTTTATTTCATTTTATTTAATTATTTCACAAATCTTAGTTTATTTCTTAAATTTTACTTGATTCCACAAATTGTAGTTTTATTTCACAAATTTTACTTTAATTGAATTAAGAAATTGTAATTTTTTTTACTTTTATAGTGTAGTAGTTATAAACCACTGCAAAGTCACAAATTTCAAATTCAAAATTCCCTCAATCCAGATCTGCATCATGCCATTTTGCATCAGTTGTAAACCGCTGCAGGTGTTCAAATTTCAAAATCAAATTTCCCTCCAAGTGCATCTATCATCATGACATTTTGTAGCAGTTGCAACTGTTGCAAATGTTCAAATTTCAAAATCAAATTTCCCTCCACGTAAATCTGTCATCATGACATTTTGTAGCAGTTCAAAACTATTGCAAATGTTCAAATTTCAAATTCTTAATTGTTAAGTCATTCCCATGAAACTATGTCATTTGGACTCTACATGAGGAACAACATTATATGATTGCTGAGTCAACTCTGATTATATCATGAATAGGAGTTTGAGTAGACCAACTCAATGCTATGAATGATGCGGTATGTGATGAGTTCATAATTCATGAAGTAGAGACTCCTGATGAAGTCTTAAGCTAGAGTTTGAAAGGAATGACATTACTCAAGAATTTTTTGAACTGATGAATGAAGCTGACAAGCTTTGTATCATGGGTATACAAGGTATTTTAAGTTGTCATTCTTAATAAAATTGTATCATATTAAATGCTTTTACGGTATCACAGATAAGGTCATGTCCATGCTATCGGAATTGCTTGGAGATGCTTTCCCACAAGTTGTATTCCTGTCGTCTTTTTATAAAGTAAAAAAGATTAACAAGCATGGATTGAACTACAACAAGATTGATGTATGCCTAAATGACTGTATGTTGTACTAGGTAGAGGACACGAACAAGGAGATCTGTAAGCATTATAAGAAATCTTAGTACAAGATAGTGCGGAAGGGGAAGAAGCAGAAGAAGAAACCCGCAAAAATTCTTCGGTATATATTATTTGTTACTTAATTTCTCTCTAGTTAATAAGTAACAGTTTGAATTGTTAGGTACTTTCCATTGAAGTCATAGTTACAGCGAATGTATATGTCATCAAAGATGGTAGAGCATATGAGGTGACATGTTCTTAAGCAAAATACAGATGAGAAGTTAAGACATCCATGGGATTTAGAGGCCTGGAAGGTGTTTGACTCAGTTCCTAAATTTTGCTCATGATCCAAGAAATGTTCATCTTGCTTTAGAGACTAATGATTTTAACCCATTCGATATCATGAGCACTACCTATAGTATCTGACTAGTTGTGCTGATTCCATACAATCTCCCACCTTGAATGTGCATGAAACATAGCTCATTTTTGCTTTCTATGATCATCCCTGGAAAGAAAGCACCGAGAAATAATATAGATGTGAACCTACAGCCGTTGATACAAGAGTTGATAGAGTTGTGGATAGATAGTGTCGAGACATACGACTCATACGGGAAGCATCTATTCAATCTTTGTGTAGTGTTGATGTGGACGATAAATGATTTTCTTGGTTTAGGAACTTTGTCAGGTTATAACGTAAAAATTGGGTTGGCCGATCCTGAGTGCTACTTCGACACCATATCATGCCACCTTTCACATAGTTAGAAATGGTGTTTTATAGGATATTGATGATTCCTAGATTCCAAACATAGATTTAGATTGCAATAGATCCGCTTTGATGGGAAATAAGAAAAGAGATATCCTGTAGCCACTTTGTCTGGTATATTGGAAGATGTTGATGTCGAGTTTGGCAAGAATATTGAGGATCCCGAACGACCAGGACAACGCTCTCATGGGACATTTGACCTTTGCAGTGGCACAAGAGAAGTATCTTCTTCACTCTTCCTTATTGGCAACAATTTGCTATGACACAGTTTGGATGTCATTCTTATTGAGAAAAATGTGTGACAACATGATGTATATGTTGCTCAATGAGCCAAGAAAGTCCAAAGATCATCTTGAATCTAGGAAATATTTAACCACCTGGGGAATTCATGAACAGGCTTGGCCAGATGACAATGACAAATTTCATCCAGCTAAGTTAACCTTGACTAAGCATAACAAGGCTATATTCCTTTTGACGCTAAAGAACATCAAAGTTCCTGATAGGTACTCCAGTAATATATCAAGATGTATCGATCTTTAGTCTTGAAAGTTTTATGGGTTAAAGAGTCATAACTAGCATGTTCTGATGCAACAACTCCTCCTTCTGGCTTTGAGATGCACACTTCCTCCTGACATATTTGTGGTATTAGTGGAGCAATGTTATTTTTTCAAGAAGTTGTGTGTGAAGGTTTTGATACCTTAGGAACTCGATCAACTACAGGAAAAAAATATTCTTACGTTATGTCACTTGGAGACATATTTCCTCTATCATTTTTTACTGTCATGGTTCACTTGACGGTCTACCTTATTCGAGAAGCAAAGCTTGCTGGCCCAATTCAATATCGCTAGATGTACCCTATTGAGAGACACGAGAAACTTTATCTCTTCATATTTTATTTGATACTAGTGATTCCACAACACGCACATTTATTAATCAAATATAACACTGCATATTTTTTGGAAAACTGAAAACCTATGTTCGCAATAAGGCGTGGGTTAATAGCAGAAGGTTATTCAAAAGACAAGGCCCTAACATTTTGTTCAAGGTACTTTGATGACATAGAGATATCTTTTAACTGCCCACGTCGTGTTCACGATTCTCCTCCTCGTCTTACCCTATCAAGTGATTTGTTCCCTCCTAGTGGGAAACCCCGTTGGAGGATATGAGTTCTTCAAACTCACTCCCATAGAGAAACTGCAGGCACATAGACATATTATGATAAATTACAGCCAAGTTGAACCTTTTCTCCTATAAGTATATATACATAAATTAAATGCACACTATTTTTTATACTTGTAATTCAATTTATTCATTTTTAACACTTTTAAAACAAACTACACTTATTGTATAAGGAGTACAGAAGTCATGTCAAGCGCTAGCTACGAGTACATGGTTGAACTTCTGTTAAGGCTGACAAAAGAGTTCACCGAGAGTTTCCTGATTGGTTTACATGAAGAATTCACAATGACAATAGATCTTACATAGCCAAATTTAGAAATCTATCACTAGGTCCACTAGACCATGCGAGAAGGTATACCGCGTATAATGTTAGCAGGTTTAAGTTCTGCACGGTTGCACCTGACTAGGGATTTGCAACAAATTTGGGATAAGGAGTTATGCTAGCAGTAATGATGGTGACATATGAGGCATTATTTATTACGGAAAGCTTATTGACATCGTTGAGTTAAATTACCAGCTTTTCACCATAACTTTCTTCAAGTGCTCCTGGGCAAACATGACATATTCACGGGGACTTATTGTTGATGATTTAGGCATAACATCTATCAACTTTTCTAGGCTCATTCATACAGATGAATCTGAAGATGATGAGCCATTCATTCTAGCTTATAAGGCAAACCAGGTTTATTATATAGAGAATAAGAAGCATAAAGATTAGAATATGGTGGTTCACTTCTAGTCACGAGATCTTTTTGATATGGGTGATGGTAACATCACCGCTTATAATAGCAAGACCTTCCAACTGATGAATTTTGAAAACTTTTTCACTCAAGGTAATGACAATTTATCCATTATTAGGTATGTTACACATTCATTCGAGTATTTATTTACAGTTATCATTATTAAATTAATTAAATACTCATTTACTTCAATTTGTAATTTCATTCCATTATAATCTGATTACAAATAAAACCAAAAAACATTGTTATCAAAAAGTCTCTTTTAAGGCAGGGTAATGATGACGATGAATGACTTTTACTGCACTTTGAATGATTAATGTAATTATTTCTTCTTGTACAAAATAATTACAAATAAAAATTAAATATTTTTTAAAAAAATTAAGAAACACATTTTTGAATTGGTTTCCATAACTGCTACAAATTCCATGGGAAGTAAACTGTATAAAACTCGATAAACAACTGCAAAATGCATAAAACAACTACAAAATAACACCTGACATATATAAATACCTCCCCTCCTCCCATTCTTCATTTGCCGCTATTCTTCTTCCTCTCCTTGTTCGTTGTTCTTCCTTCAACCTTTATCTTGGTTCTTTCTTTACATGGTAAGATCACTTTAATTTATAAGTTTTATTTTCTTTTTTGTTTGTACATTTATTTTTATTAACTTGTGTATTTATTATTTTCAAGTCATTCTTACACAAATTACTGGATCTATTCAATCAATTCTCTATCATATTTCCTACAATTTCTTCACTTTTCAACTCTCTTCTACACCTTTTTTCATCTCCTTCCCACTTTCTATATCTTCAATATTTTTCATAAAATAAAATATATCAAATTAAATTATATACTATTTAATCTATCAAATAAAGTATATTAATATATTTATACATATAATTATACGTATCAATATACGAATTTTTTATTTTTTTTATAAAGGCTGCAACATTTGTATAAGTTTCAACTGTTACAAACTCTCAATGTGGGGAAAAAAATCAATTTTTTAATTCTTTTTACAACGTGACCGAAATTTGTAATGGTGCCAATATCATATTTTTCTATTTCCTGCCTAAATTTTTGTTGCCTTTCCTTTTCCCACAAGCATGTGACAATTTTGTAACGATTTAGTAAACCGCTACAAATTTATTCCTTACACTGACATGTACATTTATAGCGGTTTATTTACTTGACTGCTACTAAATTATTAAAAACGTAGCAGTTATATAAACCATTACACAAGTGTTTGTAGCGCACGATTTTATAGTGGTTTAGGTAACCACTGCAAAATGTAATACCAGCGAGCCAAACAGTTAAAAAAGCAACAAACTGACTGTTACAAATCGTATATTTTTTTGAAGTTCCTAGATCGTGTTATGGGCAATGAGTTTGGCGGTAGTTATCTTTGTGAGTGTCTATTGTGGTGATAATGGGCGCAGGTTGGTTATGGGACATGGGTAGGGCTAGCGGGCATAGGTGTTGGGTGTGTGTATATATATACACGTACACACACACAAAAGAAAGTCTTCTCTAGAGACTCGTGAATCCCCTGCATCCAAGGTATGAAACTTCCTTTTCCTCATGAAAATGGAGTTCATTTTTGGAGGAAGATCCCCAAGTTCTAAAGGTTCATATTTTGTTCATTTTATCAACACTTGTCGTTGGCTTCTTTATATACGCTTCTAGTTTATAATATATTTAGGATCTCAAAATATTCACAAACTGACGATATATAATGCAGTTGGCGAGTGAAATGGGCTTCAATGCATTTTTAGCTATTTGAGTCATTTTCTCTTTTCCCCTTCTGATCAATCACAAGCCTGAGCTCTCCATTACGAATAATTTGTAGGGACATTGATTCATGGCTGATGTAGATGTATGGATTTGATCAAATTGTTTATTTGGGAGTAAAAGATAATATATTATAAAAAATTATGTGAAATCATCAAATAATTAAATAATCCCAGAGAAATTGAGATAATAAATTCGATTTGTACAATTACCCAGTTACCCTTATACACAAATGACAAGTTATTAAAAATATAATGACAACTTGAATATTATAAATGACAATTTAGATGTATGCAATGACAACTTGAAGTGACACAAATCATAACTGGGGACATGTGATAACAACACCTAGTTATTTGTGCCATTTCAAGTTATCATCGCTTGCCCAAAGACTTGTGTATGTTCATAAACTAAATTGATAATTGCACAAATTAAATTTATTTTTCTCATAATTTTTTGGGACTATTTAATTATTTAATAATTTTACGAGATCTTTTATAATAAATTCTCTTCTACGGAATCTCTTAGTAATTCTGCCCTTTTTTTTCTTGTTCAATAATATGTTTCTACTTTAGACTACAAGAGGCACTCCGGAAGAAACTTTGTTAGATAAAATTAAAGTATTACATGCTTGAAAATGCTATTACGTGAGAAATACTACTCCTAGCTAGCCTCAAGGAAAAACATATAGCAAAGTCTGTTTTGTCTCCTGCTTTTTATGAACTTATGTGCTTGCTTTCTTTTACAAGTTCTCTATTTCATTGAGATTATCCCCTTTGGTTAATTAATTACATTTGTTCTATCTCTTCCTGTTAAAGTTTGCTACTACGATGCAGTACTTGTCACGAATCTATAGCTATTTTTAAATTCATTCCTGCATCACAATGCATGTGCCTCTCACTTCTCAGTCTATATTACACGTCAGATACTTAATTAGAGAGTTAATATTAATTCTAAATATAAGACATATTTATAATATTTACTAAATTTATCCTAAATTATCCCTATTAACATTCTCTCAACAATAATAAAGTAAAAAAATAATGGAAGAAGTCAATGAAGATTATTAAAGTTTAGGATTAAATTATTTATTAATAAATAACTTAATTAATTTTATTAATTTCCCTAAAATGTAACAACCTATAAGACCTATTTTTTTGTTACACAAAATTTTAGGTAGGTTCAGCACTGATCCCCTATCAAGAACATGGCATAACCTTAGGGCTCAAAGAGTACTACAGGGGACTTACAAGATTGCCTACCAAAGGATCTCTCATGATAGCAAGAATCGAACTCACGTCCTTATAAAATACGAGCATGTTCCTTACCATTTGTGCCAATTTTTATGGACCTATAAGACTTATTTATTATAGCAACTTATCTCCAAAAATATAGTCCACCAAGCCATTCAAAAAAAAACACTTGCATCGGGCTTTGTTTAAACCAATTTTTATGGGCATGTTTGGATACAATTTTACAAAAGCGCTTATGAAAAAAATGATTTTTAAATAACTTTTGAAAAGGGGGCTTTTGGATAAAAGTTTATAAAAAAATAGTTTTGAATAAATGAGTATTTGGATAATTATTACTAGAAGGACTTTTGTGATCTATAAATTACCATAAATAATATAAAATAAAAAAATATCATCACTTTAGCATTGTCTTCCACTGTGCAGCATCTCCTCCTTCTCTCTCACATGCGTCTTGTCACCTTCTCTCTCTCATCTTCCTCTTCTTCCTCTTCATTTTCGACGATGAACTAGTGACTTCTGCTTCCTCATTCGGTGATAACCAGAAATGGCGGTGAAGAGTGTGTGCAGAGAGGAAAGAGAGGGAAGAAAAGAGATGAGAGAGGGCATAAGAAAAAGTAAATGTAAAATAGTAATTAGCTAGTCTATAAGCTCTTTTACTGTTCCAGAAGCTAGTCTCAATAGCTTATCGAAAACCTTAGTTTTAAACTATGATTTGGTCCAAAAGCCTTTTTGGACAAATATGACTGTTTGTTTTAAAATTTTCCCAAACTAAGGTTTGGGCCAAAAACCCTTTGAAAACCATGATTTTCATGGTTTCCAAACACGCACTATATCAATGAAGCCTAGGGCTCCGTGTTGGCCAATGTATCCCTTTCTAGACACTTTTTGAATTTCAAAATCTCCTCCCTTCAAGCACATTTTTGAATTCCACTCTTCCCCCATGAAAACATCCATTTCAACATCTCAGTAAACCTTTTGCCTATAAACCTGATTGTCATGAAGGCTTCATCTCATTCTTTCTACTCACGATCAAATATCACTTCCTTCTCATCATGGACTCAAGCTCCAAAACAACCCTTGCCAGCCTCCACCCCTCTATAACCAACTCCAGAATCACTTTTCTTCTTGGGGTATTAAGGAAGATTATTATTGGTAAATAGTAAAGTCTTTCATTTGTTAAACGCCCTTTTCCTTAACGATCTCCTCATCTTAATTTTTTACATTGATCTTGTGTAAGTTCTAAGCGATCCCTAGAAGAAAGCAATTTATGATAAGTATGAAGAAGTGTTCAAATGGAAGGTGGGGAATGTTTAATCTTGGGGCAGTACTTACTCATTCTGAATAGTTTTTTTAACATCTACCACTTTAATGGTTATATATGTGGCGTGTTTTTGTTTGTTTGTTTTTGCCATCTTCTACTTCAGTCATTACATCTGTGCAAACCAATGAGTTTGTTTCCAGAGGCATATTATGTTATCCAACCCACCCAAATATTGTAACTCCATCTTATAGGAAGTCTATTTTTGAACCTTTTTGACCAGTTCTGATTTATGCTTTCATAAGATTTTTTGTTTTGTTTTGCTTATGGTGTCAGTATAAGCTATGGTATGGTTTTATCAACACACTCCTACAACATCTAAGCCCGCATCATTAAAGCTTCCTCCTCCCATATTATTTTTCTGACTCTTACCTTTTAGCTACTCATTATCTGCATTTTTCGGTTAATAATCAGGCTCTATTGCAGGTTGTGAATGTCACAAGGTAGATATTAATCAAAGCTGTATTTTCCCCACATTCAGTATGATTTTTTCATCTCACTCCTACAAGATACAATAGTATAGCATTCTTGCTGTCTTGATAGCTATCCTTGACAAAGCCATGATTGAAAAAAGGCATCATATTTGAAGTAGGCAGAACCCTTATCTGTACGCTGATGGATTCTATATAGGGTTTCAATGACTTTTGCGTGGGTCAATAGATCATACTGTGCAACTCTTGCAGTAGATTATTAATAATATGACAAAGTTGCAATTAAATGTAGTTTATTAATAATAGTAAGACAAGATGACATAAGTCTATTTTAAAATGGGGCAAAAGTCTGCTTTTTGCTCTTGTAATGGAATTGAATTTATAATGTGGCTTATGATAATCGATCAACTGGCTTCATCTATACTTTGAACCAATGAATTTCACTTCTAAAATGGAAGAAATGTCCAGCAACTAAAAAGAATATTATCATAATGCCACATAATGCACAACGAAGAACAACGGCTATGCTGTACCTAAAATATTCAAACATAACAGATGAAGACATTAGTTTGATTGTTTCATCATAAGGTTTGTGGAATCTCTCTTACCACCTTCCTAAGCTGAAAGGCATCCATTAACATAATGAAATGCACATTTTCATGTTTCGCACTTGAAAATTTATTTTCGCAGGAACTATTTCTTGGTAGGCAGTAAGTTCCATGCCAAATCCTTATCCTTTTTTATCATGAATAGTTAAAGTGTTTTACTAAAGTACAATATGCAAGCTACACACAGAGTGAGGTTATCTCGATGGTTATATAGTCTAATGGTTGCATCCTTCTTGCAGACCTGTGCAACGTCTCCACCATCCTTCTTACAGAGCATCTGATTCAATATTCGCATAACGACAAACCCAGCATTTCAAAATTTCCCTTTACCAGGTCTTAAGTCAATGGTCCAACTGGGAGTTTTTTTTTTGTTACTGACTTAATATTCTTGAGCCAGAAAATATTAAATTTCATGTTATGATCATATCTAAAGATTTAGTTTTCGATAGAGCACAATGGCGTCGTATGATCCATGTAACCGACCCCATTTAATGGGATAAGGCTTGTTGTTGTTGTTGATCATATTTTTTGTTATTAATACTACGACTCCAAAACGATTTTCTATCTTGAGATAGTTTATTTTCTTGGTTGCATTTATGTATGCAGGGACCTAGACGCAATTTATTTATTAATTTGAGAGGAATTAGTAAAAGGAACCAAAGGACAAGAATTATTATCTCATAGATGTGATCTCTAGAGTTCTAGAATTGTGATTTATGATTGTATTGAGATATATTTCGGTTGTTGTGTATTGAGACTAAAATTTGGATCATTGAATTGCACTTTAATTGATTGGTTGAGTTGATATGACCTATTGTTATTTTGATTCTCTCAATATAAATGTTTGAATCTCTTAATTGACCAATTAGGTTGCTAATATTGTTGAATAGAAGTGGATAATACCTTTTATAATTTATGATTCATATTAGGAAGAGATGGATTTGATTGATTAAAGTTATTCAAGGTGGCTATATAATTCTAGTTGATTATATTCATTGTTAGCTTAATAAAGGAATGAAACTCTCTTAAACTTGAAACTAAGAGAGCTTGTGGATTTGGCCATCAGGGATGTTCATCACCATTGCATTTGTCCATTCTCTCTTTCACACTTATAATTTGGAAAAGATACAAATACATAGCTTAGTTTATAGTTACAGATGCTTTATTCACATCCCTAAACTATTAGTTAACTTGTTAATTTGCACTTGATTATCGAGTAGTGTAATCAGTTCCTTGATGAAATCAACACTAGATTTGTTGACCTACATGGCATTATAACTTAGTTATTTGTTTAAATTTGCCCCCATGACATGACTCTTTCAAATCCCTTAGTAGGCTAAATCGTATTGTGGAAATTTGTCTGAATGCATATTTGAATCAAGTTGTATGGAATGCAAACCTATCTTTTACTGCTAGTAAATTGGTTAAAGATTTTAAGTTAAACTGTTGAAAACATGATTTTGGCACATAATAGCAGTGAAGAAGTTGAAAAGTATCACGTTATAGTGGAGCGTTCAAATAGGTGATACTATGATAGAGATAGTTTCAAAAAGGATATTATATATGGGTTACATTTGAGGTTCACAATATCTTAGAAGTATACCTTAAACTATGTTTACTAAAGTGGAAAAAAGTGCATATGCATTTTAGTTGGCAAAAACAAATAAAAAAATAAATAAGATGGCAGTAAATGATAGGAAAATGGCAGTTGTGCAAAAAGTTATTGATTTTGGCAAAACTTTTTTGTAAGGTATTAATGTATTATGCCTTTCACCTGTTATAGACAAAGAAAGGCATAGTGATGCATGAGTCACTCAATCCATCAGTAATGTAACTGTTACAATTCAACATTCATAATCATATATGGCTTGTGTGTGTGTGTGTATATAGTATGAATGTATAATGTCAATGTAAACATGCTGTTAACATCTGTGCTTTTCATTAGGAAATTGATGTTGCTTTTAAGAGAACATTTAGCTTGAAATGATAATTATGGCCATACATACATTTTGAACTAGACACAATGTGGTGGTGTGCTCCATTCTAATTTGTCTCAAAAGGAGGTAGTTTCCAATCGCTTTGAACAAAGTTACATTTATAAAATATGGAGGATAAAAAAGTGAAGAGTATAGTCCCCCATTACTTATTTCTCTTTTCTGTATCACATATTTGGATTATATAGTATGGGAAAAATATATATGATTCATATAGCTTGAAAATAATGTTGTTGGTCCCATATGTATCTATTACATTATCTAGATGAAATATATTTAACTATATATATGTTTAAAAATAAACCAATATCAATGTAAAATCTAAATTTTATAAAATTATGCATTATTAAATTTATAACTCATAAACATCTATTGTAATTATCCACTGTTTTAATGCCCCCACTTGGGTTAAGAGCTGGTGTTACTCGGCAATATCTATTGCTATTCAACTCGATAATATCTATTTTAATTCTGTTATTATGTTTCTATACATTTAATTGGATTTTGTACAACTTTTTTTTTTTAATTTTCTCAACATTTCTCTAGATATTTCTATAGTTGCAATTGTATAATAAATATTAAAAAGATCGTGTAATTAATGTTTAGTATTTAATCTATAAAGAATAAAGATTTTTATGCAATATGCTGACAGATTGATAAATGGACAATTCAAAAATATAATCAAGTTTATTTGAAAATAAAATAATTATACCAAGTCACGTTAATGTATAGCAAGTACTAGAGATTTCATTACTTATCAGGAACCATGTGCCCTTAATGTCTCTAAGTTTGAATTGTTGAGATATTTAAAAAATTGATAAATGTACTTTCCCCCTCAGATCTCTCCCTCATTCTTCTGTTCACTGCTATAAGCCGAGGATGACAGGAAAGGGAACACAAACATTTCAGAAAGAAATAGTAACACCTTTTTATCAATTTCAAGCCACAAAATATTAAAACTCATATCATAACAGAACTAGATAACAAACTGCTTTTCACCTTTTTACCAAAAATAAATAAATAAATGAAGATGAAGCCTGTGGACTGGAAAACAGGAACTTTCAACATACCATCAAAAACAGCAAAAAAGGCAACCATCTGCCCATCAACCCCTGATATCCTTGTCTCATAGAAATCCGCCATTGAAGTCCTTTTACCCTTGACACTGGAATATCCATAGCTGAATCTTCCATTTGGACTTCCCAAGAAACAGCTAACAAAAGATAAACTACTTTAGTCTATTACATAGTTGATTGGTTTAAGGCCAATAGCAACGTAAACAAAATATTGAAGGAAATCCCATAAATCCATGGTGCTTTTTATCAGTATTAGGAACTTCCAAAGTCCTAGTTAAATAATACTCACGGAATTGCTAGAGGATTGAAACCCTTAAGCCTATCAACAAGAAATGTATCATTTATCAAGCAGGGGTAAGAAAAAGAAATCTATCATGCCATCACGCTTTAACAAGATATCCCTTTTCTGTTCAGACAAATCATTTAAAATAGCACGTAAAAGGGTAAGAACAGCTAAAAGTAACTAGTATCCAGTAAATTTTAAGATAACAATAGCAAAAATATATTTAGAACCCCCTCAAAAGTTAAAAACCAGTTTCTATTTCAAAACTTAATTTCTTCTAAGATAAATTGTTCTGTTGAGACATTCCATCAGTGGATTAATGAAAGGCAAAATTAACTATTAAGGTGGTAGTCAAAAGTTCAAAGCAAGTAAGCCAGAAGACAAGTAAAAAGCAGTAAACAACACAAATTCTCGAAGGAAACTCCTCTTGAAAGGCCGTTTGTTGACTGGACAGCTAGAGGGAGGCCAGGTTCCTTCATGAATGACATTTTCTGAGAGAAACTTTCATTAAAGTTTCTAGCTTTCTACTCCAACTACAGACACAGCACCCAGCCAAAAGACTTTTTGCTCCTTCTGACTCCCAAAACCCTTGAACACAATAGCTTAAAAAGGTCTACATCCACTGGTGGCTTAATTGAAAAATACTACAAAATTAATAGATAATATATTTTGAAAGAAGCAATAGTCCCTCAATTTGCATATTTTTCTAAATCCTTTACCTTTATGGCGTGAAAATTGCCTGTGAACTCAACCAAATCATTAAATGCAAAAGTGAATGGTTATCATAACGAGCTTTAAACACTTAACATTATCAATCACTAGACACAGGACACAGGTATTAACATTAAAATTTTTTCAAAGGATGACTAATTCACAAGCATAAACCTAAATGCAGTTCTATAAGAGCACCATCAACATTGAGGAACAGAAATAAAAACTCCCACACTTCACTGAAACTTGACAAAGGAAATTATTCCCTTATGTCAATCCCCTTGATAGGCAGTTTGGTATGTATAAAAACATCATATAATTATTTATTCAGAATTGCAAGGATTCATGGGTACAAGAATATTGAAACCGTGATTTTTTGTATCACCACTGACAACTGATTTCAACAATCTAATCACAAATTTTAGCCATTTGCAGTGGTTCATACTATGACCATGATACAATTTAAGATTCAAACAAGATAAGAAACCTTCATATCAATCTTAATATAGTCAAAATGTTCCTGATAAATCCTTGAAAACCCAACACACAGCTAAATGATAAACCGAATTCAATAATCTAGGGGCAATATTAAATGAATTGCGTTGCACAAATCATCCATATACCACATGCCATGACCATGATATGTAAACAAGATACAGGCATAATAAGACACCTCCATCTCAATATTCATAATTCCCCATAACAACTCGAAAACCCAATATGCAGCCAAATCAAGCACAACAAAAAAGGGGGAGAAGTGGGGAATGAAATTGAAAATTTCAAACAAGCAACCAAATTCAGCGTCCCATGAATAGCGGAAAGTGGGACCCACCTAACGCTACCACCGATGAAGAGCGAATTGGAATCCTTAGATGAAATCCCAGGTTTCGGCGCCGGTGGCTGTGCGGCCTAATCAGCATAGGCGGGAGGCAGAATGGGATAAAGAATCCGTGGCATTGGAAGAGGAGGAAGGTGAGGCAGAATATGTGGAGGCCGAAACAATGGGAGGAGCAGGAGGAGGGTCCGTATCTGTTATCATTCTGCCATTTCAGTGTCAGCTAGAGTACCTTTCCTTTGAATTCTTCGACCTTCCCATTTTGGGAGTTTTGGTCTCCTCGTTTATTTTGCTATGTTGTCTCCCTTGTTGTTTTTGGCAAAGTGTAATACACTATACTTGTAATTTAATTCTTTTTATTAGGTTAAAAATAAGTTTTCCCTTAAAAACTTTCTTATAGAAAGTATCTGAAGATCTTTTGGGATCTATATATTATCTTGAAAGGGTTTAAAAAATAGCCAAAATTAATGTAAGAGTTAAAAAATTAATATTAATAATTAAAAAATTAATATTAATTATTAATATTTTTAATAATCAGGTGTGACATTACTCTTTTTATATTTTGGAGACAATATTAATATAAGAAAATTGGAGTTTGATTAATTTTTTCCTTGGAGTATCAATTTTTACCCTTTTTCCATAATAAAAAATTATTTTATTCTAGTAATTTAATAAAATTACATTAAAGTAAATTTATTTATTTTTTAAGTTTTTAGCAATAGAATATTACAATTTAGCATCTAAATCAATGAAAATGCATCTTGGTATATCGAATATAAATATTATATGTGATAAAAATTTAAAAATCTAAATTTGTTATTAGCCCATGTGTGTGAGTGTTGCACAGTGCTAGTCTAGTTATTTTTTTAAAATAAAAAAAAAGAGCTAAGATGATAAGAAATAAAGTGAGTTAGAGTTTGACCGTTACAACAATAATATAAAATTTTAAGGTTTTAAAATCATAAAAAAAGTTTGCCACAATATGATGTGGCTTTCCAACATTTATGTAACTAATGATAAATTCTATATTTGTAATGATAAATTATTATTAATTAGTATAAAATATATTTTTTTTAAATTGAATTATCTACAAATATTTTTAAAAAGCTTAATTTTTACTTATTATAATATTTTATTCTTTCAATTCTTTTCCCAAATATTGTGGGTCAAAAAATTCTTTACACGTATTTTATTAGATTTTTTAAAATTTTCTTCTTTCTCAAATTTTTTTTATTGTCTTAATTTTTTTCATATTTCAAAAAGTTATAAACTTTATAAAAATAAATACTCAATACTTGATAAACTTTAAGTTGTTATTTCTCTTTTGTATTATATTGTATGGGGAAAATATAATAGATTCATATAGCTAGAAAATAATGTGGTTGGCCCCATATGTATATATTACATTATTTAGATGAAATATATTTAATTATATATGTTTAATAATAAACTAATATCAATGTAAAATCTATTTAGATTCTAGACCATTTTAATGCCCCACTCAGATTACAAGCTGGGTCTACTCAACTTGACAATATCTATTTTAATTATATTATTCTGCTTCTATACATTTAATTAGATTCGGTACAATTTTTTTGTTTTAATTTTCTCAACATTTCTCTATTTATTTCCATAGTTATGTTTGTATAATAAATATTAAAAAGAGCGTGTAATTCATATTTAGCATTTAATCTATAAGGAATAAAGATTTTTATGTAATATGGTTATAAATTGATTATTTTATATTCCAATTATTTTTACCAATAATCACTTTTAAGATTATATATTTAATTATTATAAATCATTAAGTTTAAGTATAAGTTTAAAATATATTAATTAAATAATTTATATGAGATAAGATATCAATCACAATATATAGGATAATTAACAACTTATCTTTATGAATATCATATTATTTTAATTTTTTGGCCAATCATATCACTTTAGTTTATTTGAAGAGGTCTATAAATAGGAGATTTTATAATAAAAAAAATCATATCATACCTAAATCATAGAGTAAAGCTTGGACTTTGTGCAACGTTTGGTAAGTTTTTTAATCCTATTATTATTAACCTAACTTATTGAGTTCATCTTCTTACCTTACAAACCTAAAAGATTGCATCATAATATTGTATAAACAAGTAACATATATGTTGAAATATTTAGAAAATTAATAAATTAATCTTTTGTAGGATAAACTGATATTTTCTCCACAATAAGCATCCTAATTTCAAATCTATATTAAAATCATGACATCCATCCAAGAAAACACCGAAGATTATTTTAACATCAATTTTAGAGTTATTCCCATTGAGATTTTGCCTGATATGGAACTTTATGGATATTCACAATCTTTCCTCATGTTTGAGCCTCCTTTCTTTATACTTATAAAGAATTACTACAAGATATTCTAGGATTTCTTCGCAAAAATTTATCTAACTATCTCAATGAGGATGACTTTCAACCATTAGCATCTCAAATCGTATTTTATTATCTAGAGATACTCAATGAGGATGACTTTCAACCATTAGCATCTCAAATCATTTTTATTATCTAGAGATATTCCAACATACTACTTTTGAATCTACCAATCCTCACATAATACCTGTGCTTATAGATATATCAATAATCTATGCTTATAGATATATCAATAATCTATGAAGAAAATCAATATATAATTGAGATTGGTGATGAAGATCCTGTGTTGACGAAAGCCATAGATCAATCTATGCAACAATTTTGTATAGTTCCAACTTCAAAAAAGGCTATGACATCACTCAAGAAATTAGAATTTTCTAATGAAGAACTAGGGACAAACATGTGTAACATTTGCTTAAAATTTTTTGAAGAAGATGGTGCAAATATTTCAGCAATGCCATGTGACCACTTTTATCACCATAATTGTATTGTAACATGACTCAAAACAAATCATACATGCCTATTGTGTCACTTTGAAATGTCTATAGAATAATTTGATGTATTGTACATTTCCTTGTTATGAAATTCCATTCATTCATATATTCATTGATGCAATTTTTTTTTTTTGGATAATTATGATTTTCCACATCTAAAGTCAATATTGTGTTTTACAGCTTGAAGACTTCAGAAAAAAACTAAAAAGCTTAATATTTAGATCAATTAAATAATGAATAATATCACATTTGAATTAAAGAAAAAATCCATGAGGATTTAATTTAATTTTTTAAGATTGATAAATTATTAATCATTAATTAATTGAAGACACTATAGATTTAGAAATGCGATAAAATAATTTTGCTAAGGGCTTTTTACTCCTACGGATTTAGAGGAAAGTTTAGGCAAAAAATTTTTTGAATTAAATTTAAAAAATTTAGAAAATTGCAGTTAGAAGTGTTTAATTAACTATTTTTATTTTTTATCTTATATTTCTTTTTTTATTAAAATTTTATAATTACAGTTCTCTAATTTTTTAAAATTCAACTTAAAAATTGTTTTTTCTCCTCTTCCCTCCAAATGCCTTACACCGACTAGCCTCTAAAGTATTATTTGAAATATCTATAAAATAATTTTATGTATTATACATTTTCTTATTATGAAATTCCATTCATTCATATATTCATTGTTGCAATTTTTGTTTCGGGTAATTATGATTTTCCATGTCTAAAGTCAATATTGTGTTTTACAGCTTGAAGACTTGTGTAAAACAGCTAAAAAGCTTAATATTTAGCCCAATTAAATAATAGCTAATATCACGTTTGAATTAAAGAAAATATCATCCAGGATTTAATTTAACTTTTTAAGATCAATAAATTAGTAATCATTAATTAATTGAAGACTCTATAAATTTAGAAAGTCGAGAAAATAATTATGCTAAGGGCTTTTTACTCCAATGGATTTGGAGGAAAGTTTAGGAAAAATATTTTCTGAATTAAATTTAAAAAATTTAGAAAAATGGAGTTAGAAGTTTTTAATTAAATTTTCTTATTTTTTATATTATGTTTTCCTTTTATTAAAATTTTATAGTTACAGTTCTCTAACTTTTTAAAATTAAACTCAAAATTTTGTTTATCCTCTTACCTCCAAATGCCTTACATTGACTAGCCTATAAATTATTGTTTGTTTGGGTTGTTTTTGGATGGGAGGGGTGTGGTGTGTTTACCATCCTCCCTTTTTTTTAATTTAATTAAGAATATTTCTAAACCAATTCAGATAATATCTATCAAAGTTTAGAATATAGATGATTTTCACTCCTTATAATAAATACGCTTCTGAAGTTTTGAATTTGTGTTTTCCCTTATATACAAGTGATGCCGCTTATGATATAAACCCAATAAATTGTTGATCATCCTCCTATTTCTCAAATTAGTGTTTTACAAAAGGTGGTGACCTTTCAATTACCTTGCATTACAAAATTATTGATTTTAATAACAATTATTACAATATCATAAAATAATTTGGAAAATATTAAAGTAAAATGAAATTGAAACTGGAATTTTTAAGAAAAGGGAAAAGAAGTAAAGACAAATTGTATAGACTCAACACTATTTTATGATATTTTTCATTAAAATTTTATTAGATATTAAAAGAAAGGAGGAAAATAATAAATGACAATATTTAGAACATGTCCCTTGTATTTATTATGCTACATTTCCCAATCACATATAGTCACGCGTCTTATTTTTAAAATATGATAATTTAATTATGAACCCACATGAAACAAACAAGACAAATGATCACATTTAATTAGAGAATTTGACATAAGGGATATAATGAATCTGATTTAAGTTTTATCTAATAATAATTTTTTTCAGAATTATCCAATAATAAATCAGATTATTAGAAATGAGAATAAGATGATGATAATTGATAAAGAAGGTTGAAAGATAAATTAATAAAAGAGGAGTGCAGATGCTAAGAGATAAAGTGAAATAGTATTTGACAGTTATAAAGGGATGTTGCGAAGTTTTAAAATTATAGAAAAATTTACAAAAAATTTGATGTGGCTTTCTAAAATTATAATATTCTATAAAATGATCGGCTCATTGCCGTTAAATAATAATTTTTTATTTAATCACAACTTTTTTGTATAAGTATAATTTATTATTAATCCTATAAGATATAATTTTTTTAGTAAATTTAATTATCTAAAAATCATGAGTATTACCATCCTTTTCAACCTTTACTTATTATATTTTTTATTCTTTGAATTATGTTCACGTATTTTATTAGGTTTTGTCAAATTTTATGTTTCCTCAACAATTTTGTTTTTATCGTCTCAATTTTTTTTCATATTTCAAAAAGTTATAAAAATGATTATATAAAATTTTAAGTTGTTCTCTCTCTTACTCTTGTGTATTATAGTATGGAGAAAATATAACATATTCATATATTTATTATTAAAAATATTATTTTTGGGCCCATATTTATCTATTACAATATATAGATGAAATATATTTATATAATTATATATATATTTAATAATAAACCAATATCTTTTTTCAAAAAACACAATGAACCAATATCATGTCAATGTAAAATTTAAAGTTTATAAAATTCTGCATCATTAAATATATAACTGGCAAACATATATTTTTAATTGTGTTATTATATTTCTATACATTTAATTAGATTTTGTACAACTTTTTTTCTTAACATTTCTTTAGATATTTTCATAGTTATGATTGTATAATAAATATTAGAAAGATAATGTAATTCATGTTTAGTATTTTATCTATAAGGAACAAAGATTTTTATGCAATATGGTTACATATTTATTATTTTATATTCCAATTATTTTTACCAATAATCACTTTTAAGATTATATATTTAATTAATTTAAATAGTAATAAAAGCCCATTTGAATTTTAAAATGATAATTTAGGTATCTGAATATCTAAAATGACATATTGGGTATGATGCATAATCTGTCTTTTGCAAATTTGTATGAAAATATCAAATTACCCTTAGACTAAATGAAGAATATATCAAACTAAGTAATTAGGTCATTTGCTACTTAATACTCTGTGAAAAAAAGTTAGGCGCAATTAGTTAGGTTATTTATTATTCATCTAACGTGATTTATAACTTTTGTAATAATTTTAATAACTTCAACTAAGATATTTAATACTCTAAAAAAGTTACATGAAATGAGTTGAGTCATTTATTACTTATCTAATAGGATTTGTAACTTTAGTAATAATTTTGACAACTTCAACTAAGATATTTAATACTATGAAAAAATGTTACTTGCAATGAGTTGGCCATTTATTACTCCTCTAAAGGGATTTATAACTTTAGTAACAATTTTAATAACTTGAGCTAATAAATTTAGAACTTTGTAACAAGTAATTGATATTGCTTTCGGATTTACAGCTCCTGTAATAACATTTACAATTTTGGTAATAATTTTGACAACTTGAGTTAAAACATATGCAAATCCATGAAAAAACTTTTAACCTTAATTACATCAAAACATTTACTACTTTGCATCCTAAAGTCCGTGTTATGGTCATCTTGTAAAGTGTTGAATAATGATTGTTAGGGGCATAAGAATGTGATGAATACTTTATTTGTAAACCTCATTAGACGAGTTTCAAACCCCATTGTATTAGTTGCAAACCTCATTAGATAAGTTATAAATCCTATTATAAAAGTTGTAAACCCCATTGGAGGACTTGCAAACCTCATTAGATGAGTTGTAAACCCCATTATAGGACTTACAAATCTCATTAGACGAGTTGCAAATCCTATTGTAGAAGTTGCAAATCATATTGCTAGAGTTGCAACCTCATTACATAAGTTGTAAACCCCACTACGGAAGTTGCAAACCCTATTGTATGAGTTACAAACCTCATTAACCTAGTTGCAAACCCTATCGCATTAGTTATAAACCCCATTTGACGAGTTGTAAACCCCATTGCATTGTTGCAAACCTCATTAGATGAGTTGTAAATCCCATTATATAAGATATAAACCCCATTGGAGGACTTACAAACCTCATCAGACGAGTTGTAAACCTTATTGTGGAAGTTGTAAACCCTATTGCAAGAGTTATAAACCTCATTAGACGAATTATAAACCCCATTACATTAATTGCAAACCTGATTATAATAGTTGCAAATCCCAGTGCATTAGTTGTAAAACTCATTAGACGAGTTACAAATCCTATTGTGGAAGTTGCAAACCTTATTAGATGAGTTACAAACCCTATTACAATACTTGCAAACCTCATTAGACAAGTTGCCAATGCCATTGTTGAAATTGTAAACCCGAAGACAATATGTTGCAATTTCATGATTGTAAATGTAAAAGGGAAAATATGTACATAGTCATTACAAAGTTTAACAAACAAAAATGGAGAAATATAGTGGGAAGAGTTAAAGGATAAGATATCTTTAGTAATCGACAAGTGACATTTTCAAAGCTATACAGTGGAAAAGTGGAGAAAGATAATAATAACTGAAAGACTAAACACATATACACTTTTCCTATTTTGAATATTTTTACATTGGTTGTTAAGCATACAAGGAAGAGGAAAATGCTAACATCCCTATAGAAATTCACACACTTATCTTCTACTATAATTTCTAGCAACATTGAGAAAAATTGGAAGCCCTTTTCAACCCAAAATTTTCAATTCAAGGTCTTACCATTTACACCATTCTTCTATTCTTTCAATTCAATTGCATGAAAATAAGTGGCGTGCAAATTAAAATGCATAACTGATACACTTAGAGGGCGAGGTGTTAAGTCTTATCTCAGTCTAACCCAAGTATCCAACACAGAAGCTGGCTAGTATAATGGTGCATATTTTTAGGCTCATAAAGGAACAATTAGTATAGTAGGAAAGGTAGTGAAAACAGAAATGAAGTTTGAATTGGAATGAAGTAATCATGTTATAAGCTTGAATAGATAATGTCATACCTCGAATTTGTTGATTACCTTAGTATAGAAACTAAAGATTAAACTTTTTCCTGACTACTCAAATTCTTGGGGGATCTAACTATATCAAATAAAAAGTTCCTCATATAGGCAAGGACAACAACCACCACAATGATATCTAATAGGTTTGTATCCTTGGCTACAAGGTTTTGGAAATAGTTCAAAAAGCATGACGCTAAAACCTATTCTAGTTTTTATTATTTAATGCATCTTATGCATGCAATCATGTATAAATATTCTAGCATAGTGCAGAGGTACCATCTAAATACTCCTAGAGAAAAGTAAAAGCATAAGATATTAATCTCCACGAACGGCATGTCATAATCATAGAACGCTTAATACAACCTTCAATAGAACAATTACGAGTCCCACCGGCTGAAAATTCATAAATTCCCAAACCATAGATACACAGAAACTCTAGAATTTCCTATATGGGATTCGTCATATCAAACTACTTATCTTTGGTGGAGACCCTGTACTTCTCTTCCTTCCTAGTAATCTCTTCCTCTTTCTTTTTATCGAACTTCTTGCCCATCTTCGCCTACTGTTAATAAAGCATAATCAGGTAATGATTGGCTACATTGAAGCTGGAAAGGTGATCGACAGTGGTTTTAGCATCATATATGTCCTCATAGACGAAGAAGGCGGTGCCATGTGTGTCCTTGTTGGTGTTGATGCGAATCTATCGAATCTCTTGTACTTGCCAAAGATATCGTACATCTCCTCACTGGTTATATTGAAGGGTAGGTTGTGAACATAGAGAACACGGTTCACCTATGGTGGTATCCGAGTGTTAACCTTGTGGAGGCTGCTCGTCGCCATGCTTTTCGCTCATATTTGGTGGCTTTGCATCTAGGTGGTTCCGATATAGAAAAGATTAAAGGAAGAATGGTTCCTTCTTCACATTCATGGCATGGTATACTTTTCATTTAGTCTGAGATAATTTGGTATTTTTATATAAATTTTCAAAGGATAGATTGGGTATTTTGCCCAATCTGTCTTTTTAAATATTCAAATGCTCAAATTGTCATTTCTAAATTTGCATGGGCTTTTCTTATATTTTTCCCTTAATTTTAATTAAAAGTTTAAAATATGTTAGTCAAATAATTTATATGAGATAAGATATCAATTTTAATATATGGGATAATTCTCAACTCATCTTTATGAATATCATATTACTTCAGTTTTTTTGCCTAATCATATCACTTTGTATAATGATGGGTAAGTTTCTTAATTTTAAGCAGATTAACACAACTCAATATGTTTATCTTTCTACCTTGTAAATCTAAAAGATTTCATGTAATATTTCATACTAGTTTTAAATATTTTTTTTAATTATTTTTCATAATATGCCTTGATAAAATCGAATAACATATATGTTGAAATACTTACAAAATTGATAAAATATGTACGCATCATGTGATTTTTATTTGTAAATGTGATTAGATCAATTACATACAACGTTTTTATTATATTCAACGTTTAATAAAAAACAATTCATACTCACTGAATTAGTTATATTATAATTCAGGCTAAAAGATTTATTATTTCTTCAATTACATACATATTTTTTTTGTGAATTAGATGATCAAATATATTCCTTAATTATCTAATTTAATTGTTTATATTATTGATTTTTTCGTTACTATGTATAAATTTATCTTGCATATTAATATTTTCCTCACACCAAATATTCTAATTTTAGGTTAAAATTGAAATCATGATATCCATTCAAGAAGGTATTGAAATTTAAATTTAACCTCTCAAACTTTTTAATGTTTGAATTTAAAGCTCTACCGTCAGTATACTATTAACATGCTAAAAAAATTGACATGTTAGATTAATAATTTTATGATAATTATCTATTTTTACATAATGATTAAAATATTATTTTATCATTAGAAAAAAATGTATCTGTGTCTCTTTATGGTGGCTATCTCAAAATGTTCCTTATTCCACAGATCATTAGATTCATCACGGATGGTCTCTAGAGTAGCCATAGTTTTGCTTATTGGTCTTCCAGGCATGGTTTACATTGGCGGTTCGTAGACTTAGCTTGCAACGGGTGTTTTAGGATTGTTAAATATTTGTATTCGTTTCTTTTGGTCGTAAGCATTAAATCATATATTTTTATAATCGTTATAAGTATATCAAGATATTTTAGCGCCTTACATGGAATAATATCCGATATCTAATTATGCTAAGATTGGTGGTTTGCTTTTCTCAATATCTAGATTCATACCATGTTAGCCTAGCATCCATCTGTGGACTGGTGGCCCCTACTCAAATGTGGCCTAACATACATATGTAGGGAGGTTAATTAGAATCCAAGGCACTCAAAGTTGTTGGTTGTTCATGCTTTTGCAGCGAAGTGAGGTTGGATGATGATTTTCTTTAATGATAGAGGCGCATGGACTTGTAATGAAATGACAATGCACTACAGGATGAGGATGTAGGGGTTTATATGCCAATCGAGGAGGAACACCTTTTGGAGTGTACAGATTGTGTTGGAATGAGAAATTTGGAGCCCAATGAGAAATTGTGTTACAATTTAGAACGTCGTGAATATGTATAGGAAAATAAAGAGAATATCTAAAGATATTATTGTGGAGAATATTTTGATTAATAATTTATACAAATATTTAATTAGTTCTTTATATAATTATCTAACTGAATTAAATTTGAGTATTATTTGATCCAATTGGGAATAATTCTCCTATAAATATTTTATGTTTTCTCATATACTCGAACTCAAAATATCATTCTTGAACACTAAAGCTCCTTCTATTAAAATAACTATTCGTTAGTTATTTAAAAATTTAAATGTTGATATAACACAATGATATTATACAATCTATATAGCCTAATTTACCTTATTTAATAGAATAAGACTTGTTTTTATATTAAATACCAATAACTTTTGCTTTTATAAAAATAAATTATTCACAAATAATAAATTTCTTTGATTTCTAATAAAAAATAAATAGCAATTTACACTAATGACTCCTCCGGTTCTCAATATATGACATAGTTAACTAATTTAATTAAATTAAAGAAGTTAGTTAAATTAGTTAATATAGTATTTTTTAAACACCTTAATCATTTTTTAACTTTCACCCTTCATTCCTTAGTTGATTATTGTTGAAGAAATATCAAGATAGATAATTTGAGAAAATTTTTATCAATATAAGAAATATATTTTATATTTAAAATTAAGATTAACTTCTCAATTATGTCATATATTAAGGACCAAGAAGTATAATTTATGGATGACTTATTTCCCGTAGAGTCATCCATTATATTAGATAAAAAATTTCCATTATAATTTATGGATTGGAATGATCAAAATATTGTACAACTAAGTTATAATTTTACAACATAATTTAAAGAACAATTAATATTATCAAAATATTGTGCAGTCAAATTATCAAAATATCATACAATACAGTACCACATTTTAATTTGGAAGATATTAAATAATATACACTAGAAATTATAATGAAATTGAAATTGAAATTTTTTAGACAAAATGAAAAGAAATAAAGAACGCGCATTGTGTAGACTCAACACCGGTTTATGATTGTTTTTCATTAAAATTGTGTTATTTATTAAAAAAAGAAAAATAATAAATTAGATTATTAGAAATGAGAATATAAAATTATTTTTTAAATATAAATGAACATACGGGAGTTAAAGATGATAAGAGATAAAGTGAAATAGAGTTTGACAGATACAAAGATAATGTAAAGTTTTAAAATTTTTAAATTGAAGAAATCTTACAGAAAATAGCATGTGACTTTTTAATATTAAAATCTTATCCTACAAAAAGATTAGCTAATCTTACTCAAATAATAAATTTTTACTTAATCACAAAACTTTCATAAAAATTTAATTTATGTACCTAATGATAAATTATATATTTTTAATTAATAAATAATTATCACATTTATAATTATGTATTTGTAATGATAAATTATTATTAATCAGTCTAAAATATAATTTTTTTAGTAAATTGAATTATCTACAAATCATGAGTATTACCATCATTTTCAAGCTTTACTTATTATCTTTTGTATTCTTTGAATTATTTTCACATGTTTTATTAAGTTTTATTTTCAATTTTTTCATATTTCAAAAAGTTATAAATGTTATAAAAATGAGTATAATACTCGATAAAATTTTAAGTTGTTATCTCTCTTAGTCTTATGTATTATAGTAATATAACATATTCATATAGCAATTTGTGAAAATATTATTATTGGGCCCATATTTATCTATTACAATATCTAGATGAAATATCTATTTTGAATTGAGTTATTCTATTTCTATACATTTAATTATATTCTGTACAACTTTTTTTTCTTAACATGTCTTTAGATATTTTTATAGTTTTGATTATATAATAAATATTAGAAAGATAGTGTAATTCATGTTTAACATTTAATCTATAAGAAAAAAATATTTTTATACAATATGGTTACGTATTGATTATTTTATATTTCAATTATTTTTTCCAATAATATTTTTAAGATTATATATTTAATTAATTTAAATCATTAATTTTAAGTAAAAGTTTCAAATACGTGAGTCAAATAATTTAGATGAGATAAGATGTCAATTCCAATATATGGGATAATTTTTATCTCATCTTTATTTTTATTTTTTGGACCAATCATATCACCTTGAGAGGTCTATAAATAAGAGGTTATATCAAAGATAAGTCACGTAATTCCTAAATCACAGAGGGAAGACTTGGACTTTGTGCAACATTTGTTAAGTTTATTAATCATATTCTTATTAACACAACTTATTGAGTTCATCTTCTTACCTTATAAACTTAAAAGATTTCATCGTAATATTTTAGATTATTTTCTCTTATATAAGTTTTAAATATTTTTAATTATTTTTCATAATATACCTTGATAAAGGGACAATTAAAAAATATGATCAAGTTTATTTGAAAACAAAAGAATTATACCAAGTCAGGTTAGCGTAGAGTAAGTTGTAGAGATTTTGTTACTTATCAGAACCATATGTCCTTAATATCTATTATTGAATCAATTGCATGTATGTTAAGATATTTTAAAAAATAATAAAATATACATCATGTACTTTTTATTTGCATATATGCTAGAGTTAATGGAGTCTATATTCAATGTTTAATAAAATTTACAAAATTAATGAATTATGCCTCATATAATTTTTATTTGCAAATGTGCTAGATCCAAGGCAGCCATTCAAGGTGTAATAACAAAAAAAATTCATACTCACTTGAGTGAATTCAAGATAAAAGATTTATCATTTTTTTTTTCAATTTACATAAGTATTTTTTATGAATTTGATGGTTATATATTCTATTCCTTAATTATCTAATTTTTTGTTTATATTATTGAATTATTCATTCCTATGTATAAATTCATTGTTTGCAGGATAAACTAATATTTTCTCCATAAGAAGCATCCTAATTTCACATTTATATTGAAATCATGACATCAATTCATGAAAACACAAAAGATTATTTTAACATCAATTTTAGAGTTATTCCCATTGTGATTTTCTCTTATATGGAACTTCATGGATATCCAAAATCTTTTCTCGTGTTTAAGCCTCATTTCTTTATACATTATGAAGAATTACTACAAGATATTCTAGGATTTTTTCACAAAAATTTATCCAACTATCTCAATGAGGATGACTTTCAATCATTGGCATCCCAAATCGTATCTTATTATGGAGAGACACCTTAACATACTAATTTTGAATATACCAACCCTCGCTTAATACCTATGCTTATAGATATACTAATAATCTATGAAGAAAATCAGAATATAATTGGGATTGATTATAAGGATCTTGTGTTGACAGAAGTAATAGATCAATCTATGGAACAATTTTCTATAATTCCAACTTCAGAGAAGGCTATGGCATCACTCAAGAAATTGGATTTTTCTAATGAAGGGCAAACATGTGTAGCATTTGCTTAGAAAATTTTGAAAAAGATAGTGCAGAGCCATGTGAACACTTTATCACCATAACTATATTGTAACATGGCTCAAAACAAATCATACATGTCCATTGTGTCACTTTGAAATGTCTACAGAATAATTTTATTATACATATTAAATTGTACTATTAATATTCTTATTATACATTGGCAGGAGGGGATGAGGGGGTGCCTTGTGGCCAAGAAGATGAGTAGCCTCGTCTTTGAAGATGGTAAATGGGGCAAATGGTAGAAGTCGTAGGTATGATTTTTTTTTAAATTGTACATTACAATTTATAATTTGAATCCTATATGAGTTTGAATAATATAATTATTTTTAAATTTCACTTTATAGATGAGCAGGGGATCATGTCAACTAGTAGGATGACAGCTATAGACGTCTTGATGATGACGGGGGGATATGTGATTGTGCTAGTTAACCATAAGGACTAGCCAATCCAACAAGAGGGCCAGATGTACAACAAGTATCTGTGGTTGCTCGCGAAGGAGTAGACCCATTTCCCTATCAATAAGAAGGATCAGGGTGCACCAATCATGGACAGAGTGTGGGAACTAATAAAGGTAATTAATTTTAATCCTAAATTAGTTATTTGAATGAATAAATATTTTCTTCAAAATTAATATTTAATTTACTTAATTGCATACTAAGTTTGTGGTAGCAAAGCGTGTGAAGGGGAATACCATGAAGAAGCTGGCAAAGGACTGGAGGAAAGTGAGGCTAGTCTTCTTTCGTTAGGCGTGTGGTGACAGGATAGGGAGTAAGGAGGACATAGTGAACAATGTGTCCGATGGTGTCCCCACGCAAGATTATAAGGAGTTCATAAGATCGTGGTTTACTCTGGAGGCAAGGGTATAAATTTAGTTAATTAAGTTCAAAATATTTAATTTTCTACCTAGTTGACTGACCATGTATGTAATTTGTTTTAGTAAGCATCCTAGAGAGGCACCGCAAGTGTTTGTCACCATACCATGTGACACAAAAGCAGCTTGATACTCTTCTCAGTTACTTACGATAAGATCCTAAGTAAAGCAATTAAATTATTAATTAGATGTTATTAAATATTTATAAACTAATTTAATATTTATATATTTATTTGTAATTAACTTTTAGAAGAGGAGGGTCGTGGCAGAGCAGGAATACATGCCTACTCTCAGTCACAAGCTACCCTAACCCATACAAGGTTAGGAGTCCGGTGCCAAAATCAAGTATATGTGGATGAGTTTCAGGATTTGGTTAGATGTGAGATGCAGGAGTAGGTGCAGACCATGCACACGCAGATATAGGAGCAGTTGAAGTATTAGGTGGCAAGTGTGGTGTAGTCTATTCATATCCAGGGTACGCGTTACTAAGGGTTGTATTCAGATAGATTTTAGGCGTCATAACTCCTCTGATGATACCTATTATTAGCATCCCACCTATAGTCATCTCAATCCCACCACCTTTTCCCCTATGACTAGCCCTACTTGCTCCACAATAGTTGCCACCTCCATATCCCAATGAGGATGGGCAGGATGATGCACAACATCCCTAAGTAGATTTATGTACTTTTTAAAAAACATTGTTATTACTTATATTTTATTTCATTTTATTTAATTATTTCATAAATCTTAGTTTATTTCTTAATTTTTACTTTATTCCATAAATTGCAGTTTTATTTCACAAATTTTACTTTAATTGAATTAAGAAATTATAATTTTTTTACTTTTGTAGTGTAGTAGTTATAAATCGTTGTAAAGTTGTAAATTTCAAATTCAAAAATCCCTCAATCTAGATCTGCATCGTGCCATTTTGCATTGGTTGTAAACCGCTACAAATGTTCAAATTTCAAAATCAAATTTTCCTCCATTTGTATCTATCATCATGACATTTTGTAGCAGTTACAACCACTGCAAATGTTCAAATTTCAAAATCAAGTTTCCCTCCATATAAATCTGTCATTGTGACATTTTGTAATGGTTCAAAACTATTGCAAATGTTCAAATTTCAAATTCTTGATTGTTAAGTCATTCTCATGAAATTATGTCATTTGGATTCTACATGAGGAATAAAATGATATGATTGCTGAGTCAACTCTGGTTATATCATGAATAGGAGTTTGAGTGGACTAACTTGATACTATGAATGATGTGGAGTGTGATGAGTTCAGAATTCATGAAGTTGAGACTCCTGATCAAGTACAGGGCCCTAAGCTAGAGTTCGAAAGGAATGACATTACTCAAGAATTTTTTGAACTGATGAATGAAGCTGACAAGCCTTTGTATCATGGGTATACAAGGTATTTTAAGTTATCCTTCTTAATAAAATTGTATCATATTAAATACTTTTATGGTATCACAGATAAGGCCATGTCCATGCTATTGGAATTGCTCAGAGATGCTTTCCCTGAGCTGTATTCCTATCGTCTTTTTATAAAGCAAAAAATATTATTAACAAACCTCGATTGAACTACAAAAATATTAATGCCTGCCAAAATGGATGTATGTTGTACTGGGTAGAGGACCCGAACAGGGAGATCTGTAATCATTATAAGCAATCTTAGTACAAGACAATACAGAAGGGGAAGAAACAGAAGAAGAAACTCGCAAAAATTCTTCAGTATATATTATTTGTTATTTAATTTCTCTCTAGTTAATAAGTAACAGTTTGAATAGTTAGGTACTTTCCATTGAAGTCGTGGTTGCAGCGAATGTATATGGCATCAAAGATTGTAGAGTATATGAGGTGGCATATTCTTCAACATAATGCATATGAGAAGTTAAGACGTCCACAGGATTCAGAGGCCTGGAAGGTGTTTGACTTAGTTCCCAGATTTTGCCCATGATCCAAGAAATGTTCATCTTGCTTTAGAGACTGATAATTTTAACCCATTCGATATCATGAGCACTACCTATAGTATCTGTCACATCCTAATTTTTTTTTCTATCTGTATAATACTGATATAGGAAAGAGGTTTGGAAAAGATTGAGATGATGAATAGAAAGGAAAAATAATGATTAGACCAAGGTATAAAAATGAGGGACTAAAATGAAAAGTTTAAAAGTTCTATAGTGAAAAATGAAAGTATAAATAAACTTTGGGTCATTAAGTGTAATTATAAAAAGTTGAGGGCCTAAAGAATAATTTTTAAAAGTTCAAAGGCAAAATGGTAATTATGAAAAAATTGAGCCGAAAAAGGCTAAAAAATGCCTAGAATCATATTAGTCCCAAACTTTCCTAGTAAATAGAGAAAATTATTCTAATCAGTTTGACGCAACACATAATTTTGATATGAGATCCTGAAAAATTTATATTAGTTTTTGAAGAAAAGGAAATTAATACAGTATCCTTTGGACCTTAGAATCAAATGAAATTTGGCAGTAAATTTCTATAATTAATATAAGAATTTCTAAAACTGATAGAGCTTAAAAAAGAGTTCTGTAGAATTTATTTATGAATTTATAATGGATTAAAACACTTGATAAATATGTTTCAGGCCAATTTCTCAAGAACTGAGCTGTGAAGGAAGTGGATCATGTAGAGGGACCAAAATGGCACCTTATAGGCCAAATGATATTTTTAGATAAGTATATGAGTTAGGGCTAAAAGACCAGAAAAATATAAAATTACAAAAATGCTAATGAATGCATGCCACTGTGTTGATGAAGGGCATTTTGGTCATTTGGATAGGTAAAAAATGTCCAAGCAAGTACAAGAGTGATTAGTAATTGTTAGTATATGCCCTGATAAGAAGTAAAGAGGTGTAAAATGACAATTATGCCCTTAGGGTTAATATAGTGCAAGATAGTAAACCAAGGGCATTTCAATCATTTGCCAAGGGATCTGTAATTAAGTTTTGGCCCAATCTAAGAATGTCAATGGTAGGAATGATCTGGATATTGGATTTAAGGTTAGAAAGCATATTATGGAATCTAAGAAAAATTAGATTTATAAAGCATTTAGTTTTTGAGAAATCAGATTGAGCCGGTACCAGATTAGACTAGAATTTTTCCAGAAGCATCTCCCCTTGGAATGGCGCCACATGCCCTATGAGTTATCCCTTGGTGATGTCATAGATGATGTCACAATTAGCTTTTTAGAAAAATTAAATCCAAGATTAAATGTGAGCAATTATATCAAATAGTGCACAAAGCAATCTTGGCCATTGATTTTCCATGGGATTTAGCTATAAATACCCCCACAAATTCTAAAGCAAACCGTGAAGGAGAACCCTTGGGGAACCTCTTGCAAAATGAAAACTCAAGCTAAAACAAAGAAGAATCCAAAGTCCAAAGTTCAAGCAAGCTAGAGATTAAAGATAAGTAATCTATCCTAATTTATTTTCCTTTGATTTGGGAGCTTGAACTTAGGGTTTTCATGGCAGAAAGTGAGTTTTCTCTAAGGTTTTTGTGCTTTCTAAAACCTTAGATAAAAGGAGAAAGAAGAAATTAAAGTTAGAGTTAAATGATTGAAACTTAAATAAGCTAGTTAAGTGATTGGTTGTTGAATCAAGTTGATATTCTTGACTTTGCCATGGTTGAACCATTTTAATTTGCACTATTCATGAAGGAAGGAAAAGGAATTTCAATGATATAATGCTTCCATTGAATTTATATGATGATTTTGTGTAGGATTAGATAGGTTTTGAACCTTGCAAGCATTAAAATTCTAAGTTATAGGTTTTAAAGTTCTTCTATATTACTATTCACTCACATGAATAGTAATTGAAATTTCATGATTTTAATACTTCCAATGGTTTTAAAATGAAAAGTTGTGTGGGATAAAGTGGAGAAACAAGTATGGGAACCATTAGAATCAAAATGGGGATTTTTGAAAGAAAAGAGGGTGTTATGTAATTCTGTACAGAAAAATGCATAGGACCTGGAATTTCATTATTCTAAGCTCGTAAATGGATTCAAAAGATGAAATTGTATAGGGTAAAGTCAAGACATCAATTGGTTCAAGGGCAAAGTTAATTAGTGAAGACTAGAGAAAGTTATGTTAGTAAAGAGTTAAGAATTTATCAAGAATAATCTTGAACATTGTTGAAGTTCATAGTCCTAATGAATTATGTGATGAATATGAATGTGTTTAGGACATTGAAACATCCAAGAAGATGTTGGGAAGTGATTGACTGAACAGCTTCATGGTTGGGAAGCGAGGGAGCAAGTGCAAAAGATAAAGAGAAAAGCTTAAGTGTAAGATAGTGGATTTACCTCTTTATGTGCTTGATGTGATATGCTTATGTGTTGACATGTATATGACATTTGAATGATGTTATGACATGATAAATGATGTTGAATATATTATGAATAACATGTTTTCCATGGCCATGCACTTTTATGCAAAAGTATATAGCATGATGGCATGCCACTAATCAAAGAAAGTTTAATGAAATTATATATCATGCATTAGCATCCATCTTGCATATTTAAGTGGTAATGTTTGCTACTGAGATTCCCTAGAATCTCACCCTCCCATAACCAACCATAATAGGTTATTCATGATGGAAGAATCATGTTTGGTACAGGAGTTAAGGAATGGAAGTGGAAAAGTAGACAAATAATGTCATGCATATATGTTAGCCATTTTACATAATGTTATGTAATATCCATTATATGTAAAGAAAATGTATGAAAAATTATGGCATAACCCCATGATGTATATGAATGCATGAAAGGCAAAAGAGATGGTTTATGCATATTGGAACAATTATTGAAAGTGAAAGAAAGGAAACATAAATGGTAAAAACGTAGGTCCTAAAGCAGTTTTGTCGTGGCTTCAATTTGACCTAGAAAGTGAAGGAATTAATCCATGAAATTTTATGAGCACGTAGTAAACATCCATATCTTTAAATGCATATGTAATATGCCTCATTTGGATGTGTATATCAAGAGAAATGAATTTCCATAGTTAAGAGACAGAATCTGAAAATTCCAGAATTTTTCATATGAACAGTAAAAAAGTAACAATTTAACTGTATCAATTGGCAAATTAAATGTCCAGATTTATATTTTTTCCTTAAAGAGCTATGAAAGAGCTTCAATTATAAATTTTAACCACCTCCATACGATATTTTTATAATTAGTTATGAATTTTTAAAGTTGGATTGTAAATATGAAAATCACCAAATGAACAGTATCTTACAAGTAATTTTTAAAATTTTACTTTTTGGTCTAATGTAATGCTTCTGCTAATCAAATATGCTTCTTAATATGTACTTTGAGGTGCTAAAAGTAGGATATTTCATTTTAGTATTAGAGCAAAAGTTTCAGGTATTGGTACAGAAAAAAGTTTTAGCACATAACAGAGGTTCTGGTGCAAGATAAACTTGCTCTGATTGGAAAATAGAGTATGTAGAAGTTATCTAAGGCCTAATTAAGGTTGAGGTTAGAAATGGGTTACTTGTTCATAGTCCAACTAAGATTATGGATTGGTGATGAATGCTCTAGGGAAATGGAATATTAATGCTTAATAAGAGATACCTTCTCACTTGTTAGTGATCCAGGAGGATAAGGGAAAGCTTAAAAGTATGAATGCCATAGAGATGTGAGCTAGACCCTTCCTCAGATAGCTAAAAGAAAATATCTGACTCAGTCATAGATTACAGTTAGATTACAGTGAGGCTAAGGACACATAAATCCTTCAGGCTAAGGACACAAAAGTCTTACAGGAGATGAGAGATGTTATGATAGAATGAATATAACCTAGTTAAGGTAAAATGGCCGATATGATAAGCTATATTAGATTCCTAAATGAATAAATAGGATATTAGGGATGTAAACTAAAGATAAATAGCTTCAGAAATTTCTTGAGGATCAGTAGAAAGAGATGATAAGAGATATAATATGAGTTTTTGGTAGTGCCTTCTAAACTTAATGTAAGTCCTATTCCTCTTATAAGAGGACAGTCTATAGCTAAGGAAGCTAAGCACTGGTACTGGATTATAGGTATATCAAATATTATTCCTCCTCCACCAGAGTTTGAGGATAGATTTGCTATGAGTAATATATAACAGTCCCTTAATCTAGAGATCCAGTCAGAGTCTATGATAGTCCCTATCCATTTTTAAAGCCCGGGAATATGTTATTTTATAGAGAAAGATCAGTGTGATGTTCTTGGTCCTAGTCAATCCCAGCCTTCTTTGCTAGAGACAGATAATGTTGACTATATCAGTCTCAAGAAAGCTATGGTGAGTGAATTACTTAGTCTAAGTCAAGGGATGGATAGAAGTAGAGATCAAAAGCAGTCAGTTTATCTCAGTTCCTCAATGTCATAGCAGGGATGATAAATAGATATATAGTAGAGGGCATTAATTTGAATCAAGTTTATACTCTAGCAGACTGGCATGAGATGGTAGTAAGTCAGATATTGTCATATACCCCTATATGGCATGTAAAGTTAAGTGAGTTTTTGGCAAATGATCCGCCAATTGATATACAGAGGTGACATTTCTGTATGTAGAAGTATTTACAGTTCACTATTCTCTAGAAAAGAATGTAAAAAGAGATGAGAGGTAATATAAATTTGTATATAGTGTAAAGTAAATACATAGATGTATGATAGTTATGATGTGCCCTGAATATGTAGTGGACATGTTTGTATTGTATATACAAATATTATGGTGACATGAAATATGAGTTTTGATGTGATATAATGAAATGATAGTTGGTTAAACATCTATATGAATATGTTCCCAAGAACAAGAATTGACCATTGGCCGCGATTGAAAGTCACAGAGCTTTCAGGTCGTAACGAGTCAAGTCATAGGACACGACTAATATATACAAAGCAGTTCAGGTGGCAACAGAAGATGACCTATGGTCACGACTGAAGAACACAAAGCTGTTAAGTCGTGACAAGTAAATGGAGATGGTGGTGACTAAATTTTGTAGAGAATATGAGTCGCAACTAGCAAGTACTCAGGTTGCGACTAGAATGCATGGAGACCTGATGACAAGAATAAAGATGATGACCTCACTGAAGTTTATTAGTTAGAGGCTTAGTACATGATACAGTCAAGCTAAACAGTACGAGGTACTGAGATACAAAAGATGTGATGGCTAATAGATAGAAAGTTCATGTTCCCAAAATAGAGGGATCCCATCACGAAGAAACATTAACCTAGCATACATAAGGTAGAGTACTTTAGAGAATAGAAGTAATAGTGCTAGATGATGAATGAGATCCATATGACCTAAATTAGTAAGGATCTAGAGACAAACTAGAAAAAACCGTAGTCTAGTCCAGAGCAGACTGAGACTGATAGACAGAAAGAGTTAAGAAATATTAGAGAGATATAAAAGTTACTCCATATGAGATAGAGATTTATCCGCTCACCTGAGAAGTTTTTAGCGAATAGTTTACCAGAGGCATTCCTCTTAGTTAAATAGAGATGAGCGTGAGGCTAAGGGTTAAAGTAGAGAAAGAGAAACCATTTGATGGATACTTAGCTAAGTTCATCCACATGAACTATGAGAGTCAAATGACTGAGAAGTTAGTTTGTAGATTAAATTCCATATTATAAAGAAAGAGTTTTTCTCAGGTAATTGAGAAGTTCAACAGAGCGGTAGATGTACGTGAAATAAGAAAAGAAGCTTATGGTGTTTAAAGAAAGAAAGGTAGCCACAGTTAAAAAGATAAAGTGACTCCCCTATTCTCTATGTAAGAAAGAGTAATGAAGGGTTGAGTCTATACCCTAGTAAGAAGGTAACATGGTAGCCTAAGTTAGATGAATAGTTACTTCAGGATCTGATAATGATGGATTAAATAATGTGATAGATAATCTAGCAGTTAAGGTGATAAAGGGACATAATGCTTTAAAATATTACCTAGTTGATTGTTTAATTGCAGTATGCATATAAGGTATGGCTGAGCAAATTATATAATGATGATATGGCTTATGTTGCCATGAGTTATGATGAGAAGTTGCATCTCCTTGCAGTTGTCATATAATGACATGCATATTAGAGAATGCTTAAATGATTGCATCTCCTTGCATATTATGCATGTTGGAGTATGCTATGATGAATGAATACCCACTTTTGCATTTTATTAAGGGTAAAGTATATATGATGAGAAACTTATGTTGCTCCCATACCATACGACATGCAATTAGATAATTCAACCTAGTAATGATAAAGCAATATAAAATCAATAAATGAGATTAGAGATGAAGGTTAATAACAAATATATAGACAAATGATTATGATACTTATGATATATCCCTTCAGTAGGGATAAGATACATGAATGATGTACCATGAACATGAAATAAAATGAGACATAGTTATGAAAGATGATGTAGCTCTGAGAGGGAGTAGCATCTATACAATAGAAGTTAACGTTCTCGCAATAGAGCTAGATTGCTTTTATGATAGAGTCAAATTGCTCTTGAGATAAAGCCAAGAGAATAGATAATGCAGCTCATGTAGAGTAATGTCTATCAGATTAAATGAATAGATTATGATAGATATGTGTATGGTAAAGCCTATATAGCTCTTTGCAGTAATAGACTTAGTAAAGTTATGAATGATGGGAAGATATGAGAAATTCCTGAGTAATAGAGGACATGAGTAAAGTCCTAATAGATAATATTGGCTTATGTGATCATTTTTAGGGGAATTATATGTTGAGTTAACAACTATATGGAAATGACTAACCTTATAACTTCGTCCATTGGTTAGGTCTTCTAGAGATGAGAATACAGTACAACGGAATCACAGTAGATTCTAGAGGATTGCAGTTAGATACTAGTATGACTCACAGAGAATAAAATTCTAGGGTCACAGTTAGATCCTAAAGAGGCTTACGGTTTATCGTAGTAGATCCCAAGGGTCGCAATAGACCTAGTCTAGAGAAAGAAAGTAATGAGCCATAAGTATAATATTTCTTTAGAAGGACGAATACTAAGAAAAAGGTTAAGGTATAGAAGCTTTACAAGTTGGTGAACTCATAATAGAGAGAGTACCCATGATGTTAATTTTAGATAGCTTTATTACTATTAGGGACTAAACTTATAATCTTCGTACACGCAATAGGAACTAAGTGATCAAAGTTAAAGTTATTAACCATGAGTACCAAAAATTTATGATATAAGATATAAGAAGTGGTCAAATAAGAATAAAGAGATCCCTAAGATGAGATTACAGGGAATAAGAATGAGAGACAAATATATCTTCCAGATGAAGATAAAGAGATTAGAAGGCCATATAGACCCAAGAGAGACAATATAAAAAGGGTATAAAATAGTAAAGTACCAGGGCTAGATTTGTTAACACTAGTGCTTTAGATTTTTATCTGCATTTTCCAGTTAAGTGTGCTCAGGTAATAGTAGCCCAATGATAGGTGACCCACTAGGAAGTGATGAAAAGGGTGCAAATGCCACAGAAGTTTGGCATATATGCACAGAGTTATGTAAAATGATAGAAAGAGCTATGAAAAGTTAGAAAGGGTTATAAAAGTAAGATACTAGAACCCTTATGTCAAGTCCAAATAAAATGGATTTGAAAGGAAATATTTAGAATACGTTATGACAAGGCAAGATAGACCATGATATAGCCAGATTTGGCCACATAGGCCATGATACGACATGAAAAGTACATAATGAGATACGTTATAAGAAATATGTAATGTGATACATAATGAGAAATATATATCAAGAAGTATAATATGAAGTAGCTTGATAGCTAGCTTTGTAAACAGATAGAAAGGCTCCATTTTTGAAAGGGATAAGATGTTTGAATGTTATGTTACAGATGAAATAGCAAGTGAGAGATTTCACTCCTTACATGAAATGCTAGGCATTATGTGATGTTTGTAAAATATGTTAATGCTCCAAATGTTAGAGCAGTGCAAGCTCCATATGATAGAGCTGTGCAAGCTCTAAGTGTTAAAGCTGTGCATATTAAGAAAAGGAATGTTTGAGCTCTGATGTTAGAGCTTTGCATTCATAGGAAGGTATGTAGTCCTGTAACATGTTAGCAGGCATTATGCATATTAGAGTATGTGCTCCTATTTAGTAGTAGAGTAAAGAAAGAAAAAAATAATGACATAAGTCTTCTCTCTGTATTATAATGAGTTATTAAAGATGATAAGAAAAAAGAAGTACGAGGTAATAAAATGAGAGATAAAGTTTTACGGATATTCAGGAAATGTATGATGAGTAGTTGATAGAAACTCCAGAATATAGCAGTATTCGAGAGAGTTTGATATGAAAGAAATGGACACTACTCACAAGTCTAATATGGTGAGAAATCCATATGCAAATAAAGTAAGCAGGTAACATAATGAAGTAGCATTCAACTCTGATTGAGTTGATTTAGAAAGATCTGCGGATATGAAAGGTACTCCGCTAAAATATCAAGATAGAAGATAAGAGATATATACCCCAATCCTTAGTCATAAAGAAGACAAGGATATCTATCCAAGATTGTTGACAAAGGTACCAAGTAAATTTTGAGGACAAAATTTATTTTAAGGGGTTAGAAATATCATATCCTAATTTTTTCTATCTATATAATACTGATAGAGGAAAGAGGTTTGGAAAGGATTGTGATGATGAATAGAAAAGAATAATGATAAGACAAAGGTATAAAAATGAGGGATTAAAATGAAAAGTTTAAAAGTTCTATGGTGAAAAATGAAAGTAGAAATAAACTTTAGGCCATTAAGTGTAATTATGAAAAGTTGAGGACCTAAAGTGTAATTTTTGAAAGTTCAAGGGCAAAATGGTAATTAGGAGAAAGTTGAACTGAAAAAGACCCAAAAATGTCCAAAATCATATTAGTCCCAAATTTTCCCAATAAATAGAAAAAAATATTCTGATCAGCTTGACGTAACACAGAATTTTGATATGAGGTCCTAAAAAATTTATATTAGTTTCTGAATAAAGGAAAACTAATACAGTATCCTCTGGACCTCAAAATCAGATAAAATTTGGTAGTAAATTTCTATAATTAATATAAGAATTTCTAAAACTGATAAAGCTTAAAAAGGAGTTATGTAGAATTTATTATAGACTTTATAATGGATTAAAACACCTGATAAATATGTTTCAGGGAAATTTCTCGGGAATTGAGCCATGAAGGTAGTGGATCATGTAGAGGGCCCAAAATAGTGCCTTATAGGCCCAATGATATTTTTAGATAAGTATGTGGGCTAGGGCTAATAAAAGACTAGTAAAAATATAAAATTATGAAAATGCCACTTTGTTGTGTCATTAAGTCAGAGTTAGACGAAGGGCATTTTGGTCATTTAAACAGGTAAAAAATGTTCAGGTAAGTACATGAGTGATTAGTCAGTGTTAATATATGCCCTGATAAGAAGTAAAAATGTGTAAAATGACAATTATGCCGTTAGGATTAATTTAGTGCAAGATAGTAAATCAAAGGAATTTCAGTCATTTGCCAAAGGATCTGTCATGAATGATGTTACAATTAGATTTTTTAGAAAAATGAAATCCAAAATTAAATGTGAGCCATTAGATCAAATAGTGCATAAAGTAATCTTAGCAATTGACTTTCCATGGGATTTGGCTATAAATCCCACCATAAATTCTGAAGCAAACCATGAAGGAGAACCCTTGGGGAACCTCTTGCAAAATGAAAACTCAAGCCAAAACAAAGAAGAATCCAATGTCCAAAGTTCAAGCAAGCTAGAGATTAAATGTAAGTAATCTATTTTAGCTTATTTTCCTTTTATTTGGGAGCTTGAACTTAGGGTTTTCATGGAAGAAAGTTGAGTTTTCTCTAAGGTGTTTATGCTGTCCAAAACCTTAGATGAAAGCAAAAAGAATAAATTAAAGTTAGAGTTATATGATTGAAGCTTAAACAAGCTAGTTAAGTGATTGGTTGTTGAATCAAGTTGATATTCTTGACTTTGTCGTGGTTGAACCATTTTAGTTTGCACTGTTCATGATGGAAGGAAATAGAATTTCAATGATCTAATGCTTCCATTAAATTTATATGATGATTTTGTGTAGGATTGGATAGGTTGTGAACTTTGAAAGCATTATAATTCCAAGCTGTAGTTTTTAAAGTTCTTCACTGTTACTATTTACTCACATGAACAATGATTGTAATTTCATGATTTTAATGCTTCTAATGGTTTTAAAATAAAAAGTTATGTGGGATAAAGTGGAGAAACAAGTATGGGAAGCATTATAATTAAAATGAGAATTTTTGAAAGAAAAGAGGGTATTATGTAATTATGTACAGAATAGTACATAGGAGCTAGAATTTCATGAATCTAAGCTCATAAATGGATTCAAAAGATGAAATTGTATAAGGTAAAGTCAAGATATCAATTGGTTCAAGGGCAAAGTTAATTAGTGAAGACTAGAGAAAGTTGTGTTAGTAAAGAGTTAAGAATTTATCAAGGATAGTCTTGAACATTGTTAGAGTTCATGGTTCTAATGAATTATGTGATGAATATGAATGTGTTTAGGACCTTGAAATATCGAAGAAGATGTTGAGAAGTGATTGACCGAAAGGCTTCATAGTTGGAAAGCTAGGGAGCAAGTGCAAAAGATCAAGAAAAAAGTTTAAGTGCAAGGTAGTGGACTTACCTCTTTATGTACTTGATGTCGTATGCTTATGTGTTGACATCTATATGATATTTGAATGATGTTGTGACATGATAAATGATGTTGAATGTATTGTGAATAACATGTTTTCCATGGCCATGCACTTTTATGCAAAAGTATATATCATGATGGCATGTCACTAATCAAAGAAAGTTTAATGAAATTATATATCATGCATTAGCATCCATCTTGCATATTTAAGTGGTAATATTAGCTATTGAGATCCCTTAGAATCTCACCCTCCCATAACCAACTATAATAGGTTATTCATGATGGAAGAATCATGTTTGGTACATGAGCCAAGGAATGGAAGAGGAAGAGTAGACAAGTGATGGCGTGCATGTATGTTAGCCTTTTTATGTAATGTAATGTAATATCCATTATATATAAAGAAAATGTATGAAAGAATTATGGCATAACCCCATGATGTATATGAATGCATGAAAGGTAAAAGAGATTTTTATGCATGCTGGAACAATTATTGAAAGTGAATGAAAGGAAACTAAAATAGTAAAAAAGTAGGTCTTGAAGCAGTTTTGTTGTGGCTTTATTTTGACCTAGCAAATGAAGAAATTAATCCACAAAATTTTATAAGCATGTAGTACACATCTAGATCTTTAAATTCATATGTAATATGCCTCATTTGGATGTGTATATCAAGAGAAATGAATTTCCATAGTTAAGAGACAGAATCTGGAAATTCCAAAATTTGCCATATGACAGTAAAAAATAACGATTTAACGGTATCAATTGGCAAAGTAAATGTCTAGATTTATATTTGTTTTCTTAAATAGATATGAAAGAGCTTCAATTATAAATTTGGATAATCTCCATACGATTTTTATACAATTAGTTATGAATTTTTAAAGTTGGATTGTAAATCTATAAATCACCAAATGAATAATACCTGATAAGTTTAAAATTTTAATTTTTGGGTTAATGTAATGCTTCCGCTAATCAAATACACTTCTAAATATGTACTCTGAGGTGGTAAAAGTGTGATGTTTTAGTATCTGGCTGGTTAGGCTGATTCCATACAATCTCCTACCTGGATGTGCATGAAACATATCTTATTTTTGCTTTCTATGATCATCCCTAGAAAGAAAGCACGAAGAAATAATATTGACGTGTACCTACAGCCATTGATACAAGAGTTGATGGAGCTAAGGATGGATAGCGTTAACATATATGACTCATATGAGAAGCATTTATTCAATCTTCATGCATCGTTGATATGGACGATAAGTGATTTTCTTGGTTTAGGAACTTTGTCAGGTTGGAATCTAAATACTGGGCTGGCCTATCCTGAGTGCTACTTTGACCCCATATCATGCCACCTTTCGCATAGTTAGAAATGGCATTTTATAGTACATTGACAATTCCTAGATTCTAAACATAGATTTAGATTGCAATGTATCCGTTTTTATGGGAAACAAAAAAAGATAGATCCTCCTACCACTTTATCTGGTATTGATATATTTTGACAGTTGGAAGATGTTGATGTCAAGTTTGGCAAGAATATTGAGGATCCCGAGTGACCAGATTTAACCATAGTATATCTTCTTCACTCTTCCTTATTGGAAACATAATATAGTTTGGATGTCATTCTTATTGAGAAAAATGTGTGTGACAATGTGCTGTATATGTTGCTCAACAAGCCAAGAAAGTCCAAAGATCATCTTATAGTTAGGAAAGATTTAACCACCTAGGGAATTCATGATCAGGCTTGGCTAGATGACAATGACAAATTTCATCCAACTAAGTTAACATTGACTAAGCATAATAAGGCTATATTCCTTTTGACACTAAAGAACATCAAAGTTCTTGATGGATACTCCAGTAATATATCAAGATGTATCGATCTCTAGTATTGAAAGATTTAAGGGTTAAAGAGTCATAACTCTCATGTTCTAATGCAGTAGCTCCTCCCTTTGGCTTTGAGACACACACTTCCTCCTGAAGTATCTGTGGTATTAGTGGAGTTGTGTTATTTTTTTAGGAAGTTATGTGCGAAAGTCTTGATACCTCATGAATTCGATCAACTATAGGATAAAATTATTCTTACACTGTGTCACTTGGAGATATATTTCCTCCATCATTTTTTATTGTCATGGTTCACTTGACAGTCCACCTTGTTTGAGAAACAAAGCTTATTGGCCTAATTCAATATCGCTGGATGTACCCTAATGAGAGGCACGAGAAACTTTATCTCTTCATATTTTATTTGATACTAGTGATTCCACAACATAAACAATTGGTAATCAATGTGACACTGCCTATTTTTTGGAAAAATGAAAACCTATGTTCGCAACAAGACGTGGGTTAATAGCAGAGGTTATTCAGGGGATGAGGCCCTAACATTTTGTTCAAGGTACTTTGATAACATGGAGACACCTTTTAACCGCCCACGTCGTGTTGACGATTCTCCTCCTCATCTTACCCTATTAGGTGATTTGTTTCCTCCTGTTGGGAAACCTCTTTGGAGGATCTGAGTTCTTCAAAGTCACTCCCATAAAGAAACTATAGGCACACAAACATATTCTGATAAATTGCAGTGAAGTTGAACCTTTCCTCCTATAAGTATATATACATAAATTAAATGCACACTATTTTTATACTTGTAATCTAATTTATTCATCTATAACACTTATAAAATAAACTACACTTTATTGTATAAAGAGTACAGAAGTCATGTCAGGCGCTAGCTAAGAATACGTGGTCGAACTTCTGTTAAGGCTGCTAAAAGAGTCCATTAAGAGTTTCCTGATTGGTTTACATGAAGAATTCACAATGACAACATATCTTACATAGCCAAATTCAGAAATATATCACTAGGTCTACTAGACCCTATGAGAAGGTATACCGCGTACAATGTTAACGGGTTAAAGTTTTACACGGTTGCACCTGACTAGGGATTTGAGGCACATTTGGGATGAGGAGTTATGCTAGCAGTAATGACGGTAACATACAAGGCATCACGTATTATGGAAAGCTTATTGACATCGTTGAGTTAAATTATCAGCTTTTCACTATAACTTTCTTCAAGTGCTCCAGGGCAACCAAGACATCTTCACAGGGACTTATTGTTGATAACTTAAGCATCACCTTTGTCAACTTTCCTAGGCTCATTCATATAGATCAATATGAAGATGATGAGCTATTTATTCTAGCCTATGAGGCACACCAGGTTTATTATGTAGAGGATGAGAAGTATAAAGATTGGAATATGGTGTTTCACCTCAAGTCACGAGATCTTTTTGATATGGGTGATGGTAACATCAACGCTTATAATAGCAAGCCCTTCTAACTGACGAATTTTAAAAACTTCTTCTCTCAAGGTGATAACAATTTATCCATTATCAGGTATGTTACATATTCATCCTAGTATTTATTTACAATTGTCATTATTAAATTAATTAAATGCTTATTTACTTCAATTTGTAATTTCATTTCATTATAATCTAATTACAAATAAAACCTAAAAAAATTGTTATAAACAAATCTCTTTTAAGGTAGGGTGATGATGACGATGAATGACTTTTACTACACTTTGAATGATTAATGTAATTATTTCTTCTTGTACAAAATAATTACAAATAAAAATAAAATATTTTTTTTTTAAAAATAAAGAAACACACTTTTGTAGTGGTTTCCATAACCGCTACAAATTCCATGGGAAGTAAACTAGTACAAAACTTGGTAAACCACTACAAAATGCATAAAATCGCTACAAAATGACACCTGACATATATAAATACCTCCCTTCCTCCCATTCTTCCTGGGACGTTATTCTTCTTCTTCTCCTTGTTCATTGTTCTTCCTTCAACCTTTATCTTAGTTCTTTCTTTACATGGCAATATCACTTTAATTTATAAGTTTATTTTTCTTTTTCGTTTGTACGTTTATTTTTATTAACTTGTGTATTTATTATTTTCAAGTCATTCTTACACAAATTACTAGATTTATTCAATCAATTCTATATCATATTTCCTACAACTTCTTCACTTTTCAACTCTATTTTACACCTTCTTTCATCTCCTTTCATAACTTTCTACCAATATAATAATATCAATTTTTTCACTTTCTATATCTTTAATATTTCTCATAAAATAAAATATATCAAATTAAATTATATACTACTTTAACCTATCAATTATCAAATAAAGTAGATTAATATATTTATACATATAATTATAAGTATTAGTACATGAATTTTTTATTTTTTTATAAAGGCTGCAACATTTATATCAGTTTCAATCGTTACAAACTCTCAATGTGGGAAAAATTCAAAATTTTAAATATTTTTGCAGCATTCACCGAAATTTGTAGTGGTTCATTAACTACTACAAATGTTTGGTGCCAATATCAAATTTTTATGTTTCTCGCCTAAATTTTTTTGTTGCCTTTCCTTTTCCCACAAACCTGCGACAATTTTGTAATATTTCAGTAAATCACTACAAATGTATTCCTTAGATTGACATACACATTTATAGTGGTTTATTTACTTGACCACTACTAAATTATTAAAATCGCTAAAAAAGTTTATAGCTATTTGACTGTAATACGCAACAGTTACGTAAACCGCTAGAAATGTGTTTATAGCACACAATTTTGTAGTGGTTTAGCTAACTACTGCAAAATGTCATTCCAGCAATCCAAACAGTTAAAAAAGAAAAAATTGACTGTTATAAATCGCATATTCTTTTGAAGTGCCTAGATCGTGTTGGGGGGAATGAGTTTGGCGGTGGTTATCTTTGTGAGTGTTAATTGTGGTGCTAATGGGTGAAGGTTAGTTATGGGACATGGGTAGGGCTAGTGTAACATCCTTACTTTTATATGTCTTAGGGACCATTCAGTAGCATTTAGAACCACTTACAAGACCTTGGAAGTCCATTAGCCAAATCTGGAATTTTACTCTTTCTCGGGTTACTGTTCATGTGGTATTCCAGATTACACAATGAACTTTGAAAATCATAATTAATTCTAGAAAACTCAAAATGAAGTGGTTCAAAAATATACGTGAAGAAAACATCTTGAACTTTAAGGAAAAAATAATTTCTAGATCAAATGATTAGTCAATTGATACAGTTTATTCGTTGAAGTTTACTGTTCATTTGGTCAAAAATCCTGAAAACAGATTCTGGTCCCTTACTTTGGAAATTCATTTCTCTTGCTATACACATCCAAATGAAACGTTCTACCTATAAAATTAAAGATCTGGATGTGTAATACATGATTATAAAATTTTGTGAAATAATTCCTTCATTTGCTAGGTCAAACTGAAGCCACAACAAAACTAGTTTAGGACCTACGTACCATTTCAGTTTCCTTTCTTTGACTTTCCATAATTGTTCCAGCATACATAAATCATCTCTTTTGCCTTTTCTGAATTCATATACATCATGGGGTTATAAAATAATTGTTTCATACAATCTCATCACATAAATAGATACTTTATATGGTTTTGACATATATGGAAAGTGCATAGCATATGCTAACATCTTAAATACTTTACTTTTCTTCTTCCATGCTTTAGCTCTTCTCCATGCATACATTATCCATCATTCTTGACCTAAATTGGTTGGTTATGGGAGAGTGATATTCTAGGGAACCTCAGTAGCGAATATTACCACTTAAATATGCAAGATGGATGCTAATGTATGATATATAATTTCATTAAATTTTCTTTGATTAGTGACATGCCATCATGCTATATACCCTTACATAAAGTGCATGGCCATGGAAAACATGTTATTCACAATACATTCAATATCATTTATCATGTCACAACATCATTCAAACATCATGTACATGTTAACACATAAGCATACCACATCAAGCACATAAAGAGGTAAGTTCACTACCTTGCACTTAATCTTTCCTCTTGATCTTTTGCACTTACTCCCTAGCTTTCCAACCATGAAGCCTTTATGTCAATCACTTCCCAACATCTTCTTGGATGTTTCAAGGTCCTAAACATATTTATATTCATCACATAATTCATTAGGACTCATGAACTCCAACCAATTCAAGACTACTCCTTGTTACACTCTTTATTATCATAACTTTATCTAATCTTCACTAATCCACTTGGCTCTTGAACCAATTGATGTCTTGACTTTAACCTACACAATTTCATCTTTTGAATCCATTTATGAGCTTAGAATCATGAAATTCCAGCTCCTTCATGGCCTGCTGTACAGAACTGAACATAAGCATACAATTCTTTCAAAAATTATCATTTTGATTCTAATGCTTCCCATACTTGTTTCTCCACTTTACCCCACACAACTTTTCATTTTAAAACCATTGGAACTATCAAAATCATAAAATTCCAATCACTGTTCATGCGAGTGAACAGTACCATGAAGGATTTAAAAAACTACAACCTTGAGATTTTAATGTTCCAAGGTTCAAAACCTTTCCAATCCTACACAAAATCATCATACAAACTCAATGGAAGCATTAAATCATTGAAATTCAATTTCCTTCCCTCATGAATAGTGCAGACCGAACAGAGAACACCATGATAAAGTCAAGAATATCAATTTGATTCAACAACCAACCACTTAACTAGCTTGTTTAAGCTTCAATCATATGGTTCTAACTTTAATTTCTTCTTTCCCCTTTCCTTTAAGGTTTTTTGGCAGCACAACACCTTAGAGAAAACTTAACTTTTCCCCATGAAAACCCTAAGTTCAAGCTCCCAAATCAAAGGAAAATAAGCAAGGATAGATTGCTTACCTTTAATCTCTAGCTTGCTTGAACTTTGGAACATTCAATCTTCTTTGTCTTGACTTGAGTTTTCATTTTGCAAGAGTTTCCCCAAGGGTCCATGAACTTATGGTTTTCTTCAGAAATGAAGGGGGTATTTATAGAAAAATTTTGGTGGAAATCAATGGCCAAGATTGATTTGGTTACTATTTGATCTAATGGTCCACATTTAATCTTGGATTTAACTTTTTCAAAAAGAATAATTATGACATCATGTGGGACAGCTCAAGGGACACCTCATGGGGTTATGTGGCATGCTCATAGTGTAAGGAAGCTTTTGGAAAAATTATAGTCCAACCCGGTATCGATCGGAGCAGTTTCATAATAACCAGACTGTTTTCTGTTCTAAATTTTTTATAATATACTAGGATATGTATTCTATCCAGGAAATCAATATATAGGCTTCTCATACCATTAACATGGTTATACTGAATATTTATCTTCCATCTATTCCTTAGGAAATGACCAAAATACCCTTGGTGTCCTTTCTTGCACTACATTAACTCTAAGGGTATAATTGTCATTTCACACCTCTTTATACTGCCTTAGGGTATATATTGACTCTGATTAATCATATTTATACTGCATGTCACATTTTTGGCCTGTCCAGAATGACCAAAATACTCTCAATCCATCACTGGTACAATAAGGGTATCCAGGGGCATTTTCATAATTTCGTACTATTCCTGGACTGCTCTGGACTCTAGCCCACATACTATCTCACTACTTTATTGGGCTAATGATGGCGCCATTTGGGCCTTGATATGGGCTCATTACCTGTATTGCCTTTATGGCCCAATTCATAATACAACTCTCCCAATCATATTTATCGGATATTTTATTTTACTGTAAAATCCCGTATGGATTCTACAGGATTCCTTTTCTGACTCTGTCAATTTTATAAATTCTTATATTAAATATAGGAATTTCTAGTAATGTCTCATATGATTATGATCTCTAAAAAATAATGTAATAATTATTCTGACTTCAGGAATTTATATCAATTAATCGGGACATCAAATCAAAATTCCGTGTTGCGTTAAACTGACCAGAATAATTTTGTCTATCTACTGATAAAATTTGAGTCTGATCTGATTCCAGGCATTTTTGGCCTGCTTTGGCTCAACTTTTCCATATTTACATTTAGGTCCCTGAACTTTTAAATAATTGCACTTTGGCCCTTAAACTTTTGGCTATTTGCATTTTAGCCCCTTAACTTCTAAAAGTTACACTTAAGGGCCCAACTTTTATTTCTACCTTCACTTTTTTCCTTCAACCTTTTCTAATTTTCGTTTTAGTCCTTCTCTTTCTTCAGGACTTATTTAACCTTTATCATTTCTTCTGATCTTCATCATAATCCTTTTCAAGCCTCTTCCCACTATTAGTATTATACCGATAGGGAAAAATCAGGATATAACAGCTAGAAAGTGTGGGTAGGGCTAGTGGGTGTTAGGATTTGATCAAATTGTTTATTTGGGAGTGAAAGAGAATATATTATAAAAAATTATGTGAAATTATCAAATAATGAAATAATCCTAGAGAACTTGATATAATAAATTCAATTTGTACAATTACCCAGTTATCCTTATACACAAATGACAAGTTATTAAAAATACAATGGCAACTTGCAATATTATAAATAAAAATTTGGATGTATGCAATGGTAACTTGAAGTGACACAAATCATAATTGGGGGCATGCGATAACAACCCATAGATATTTGTACTATTTCAAGTTATCATCGCTTGCCCAAAGTCTTGTCATATGTTCATAAAGTAACTTGATAATTATACAAATTAAATTTATTTTCCACATAATTCTTTGGGACTATTGAATTATTTAATAATTTTATGAGATTTTTTTATAATAAATTCTCTTTCACATAATCTTTAAGTAATTCTCCCCTGTTTTTCTTGTTTAATAATATGTTTCTACTGTAGACTTCAAGAGGCAATCCGGAAGAAACTTTGTTAGATAAAATTAAAGTATTACAATGCTTGAAAATGCTATTACGTGAGAAATACTACTCCTAGCTAGCCTCAAGGAAAACCATATAGCAAAGTCTGTTTTGTCTCCTGCTTTTTATGAACTTATGTGCTTGCTTTCTGTTACAAGTTCTATATTTCATTGAGATTATCCCCTTTGGTTAATTAATTACATTTGTTCTATCTCTTCCTGTTAAAGTTTGCCACAACGATGTAGTACTTCTCATGAATCTGTAGCTATTTATAAATTCATTCCTGCATCACAATGCATGTGCCTCTCACTTCTCTATCTATATTGCATCACAATTACTTAATTAAAGAGTTAATCTTAATCCTAATACAAAATTAATGAATTGATCTTTTGCAGGATAAACTAATATTTTCTCCACAATAAGCATCCTAATTTCAAATATATATTAAAATCATGACATCCATCCAAGAAAACACCGAAGATTATTTTAACATCAATTTTAGAGTTATTCCCATTGATATTTTGCCTGATATGGAACTTTATGGATATCACAATCTTTCCTCGTGTTTGAGCCTCCTTTCTTTATATTTCTTCGCAAAAATTTATCTATCTCAATGAGGATGACTTTCAACCATTAGCATTTCAAATCGTATCTTATTATCGATAGACACTCCAACATACTACTTTTGAATCTACCAATCCTCGCATAATACCTGTGTTTATAGATCTACCAATAATCTATGAAGAAAATTAAAATGTAATTGAGATTGGTGATGAAGATCCTTTGTTGATAGAAGCCATAGATCAATCTATGCAACATTTTTCTATAGTTCCAACTTCAGAAAAGGCTATGACATCACTCAAGAAATTAGAATTTTCTAATGAAGAACTAGGGACAAACATGTGTAGCATTTGCTTAGAAATTTTGAAAATGTTACATATGTTTCAGCAATACCATGTGACCACTTTTATCACCATAACTGTATTGTAACATGGCTTAAAACAAATCATAAATGTCCATTGTATCGCTTTGAAATGTCTATAGAATAATTTTATGTATTGTACTTTTCTTGTTATGAAATTCCATTCATTCATATATTTATTGCTGCAATTATTATGCTTTTCCACATCTAAAGTCAATATTGTGTTTTACAGCTTGAAGACTTCGACAAAAACTAAAAAGCTTAATATTTAGTCAATTAAATAATGAATAATATCACATTTGAATTAAAGAAAATATCCGCCGGGATTTAATTTAATTTTTTATGATTGATAAATTATTAATCATTAATTAATTGAAGATTCTATAGATTTAGGAATGCGATAAAATAATTATGCTAAGGGCTTTTTACTCCTACAAATTTGGAGGAAAGTTTAGGATTTTTTTTGAATTAAATTTAAAAAATTTAGAAAAGTGGAGTTACAAGTATATAATTAAATATTCTTATTTTTATCTTATATTTTCTTTTTATTAAAATTTTATAATTATAGTTCTATAATTTTTTAAAATTCAACTCAGAAAATTTTTTCTCCTCTTCCCTCCAAATGCCTTACACCGACTAGCCTCTAAAGTATTGTTTGAAATGTCTAAAAAATAATTTTATGTATTGTACATTTTAAATTCATTCATATATTCATTGCTACAATTTTCTTTTTTTTTGGGGGGTAATTAAGGTTTTCCATGTCTAAAGTCAATATTTTGTTTTACAGCTTGAAGACTTATGCAAAACAACTAAAAAGCTTAATATTTAGCTCAATTAAATAATAGATAATATCACGTTTGAATTAAAGAAAATATCCTCTAGGATTTAATTTAACTTTTTAAGATCGATAAATTATTAATTATTAATTAATTGAATACTCTATAGACTTAGAAAATTGAGAAAATAATTATGCCAAGGGCTTTTTGCTTCAACGGATTTGGACGAAAGTTTAGGAAAAAATTTCTGAATTAAATTTAAAAATTTTTAGAAAAGTGGAGTTAGAAGTTTTTAGTTAAAGTTTCTTATTTTTTATGTTATGTTTTCCTTTAATTAAAATTTTATAATTATAGCTCTCTAATTTTTTTTAAATTAAACTCAATTTTTTTTTGTCCTCTTACCTCTAAATGCCTTACACTGACTAGTATATAAATTATTGTTTGTTTGGGTTGTTTTTGGATGGGATGGGTGTGGTGTGTTTACCATCCTCCCTTTTTTTTTAATTTAATTAAGGATATTCCTAAACCAATTCAGCTAATATATCTCAAAATTTAGAGTATAAATGATTTTCACTTCTCATAATAAATACGTTGATGAAGTTTTAAATTTGTATTTTCCCTTATATATAAGTGATGTCGCTTATCATATAAACCCAACAAATTGTTGAGCATCCTCCTATTTCTCAAATTAGTGTTTTCCAAAAGGTGGTGACCCTTAATTACCTTGCATTACAAAATTATTTATTTTAATAACAATTATTACAATATCATAAAATAATTTAGAAAATATTAAAGTAAAATGAAATTGAAACTGAAATTTTTTAAAAAGTGAGGAGGAAAATAATAAAGGACAATATTTAGAACTAGTTCCTTGTATTTATTATGCTAAATTTTCCAATCACATATAGTCACATGTCTTATTTTTAAAATATGATCATTTAATTATGAACCCATATTAAACAAATAAGACAAATGATCACATTTAATTAGAGAATTTGACATAAGGGATATGATGAATTTGATTTAAGTTTTATCCAATAATAAGTTTTTTCCAGAATTATCCAATAATAAATCAGATTATTAGAAATGAGAATAAGATGATGATAATTGATAAAGAAGGTTGAAAGATAAATTAAAAAAGAGAGGAGTTCAAATGCTAAGAGATCAAGTGAAATAGTATTTGATGGTTACAAAGAGATATTGCGAAGTTTTAAAATTTTAAAATTATAGAAAAGTTTACGAAAATTTTGTTGTGGCTTTCTAATATTGTAATATTCTATAAAATGATCATCTCACACCGTCAAATAATAAATTTTTATTTAATCACAAGTTTTTCATATAAGTATAATTTATGTACATAATGATAAATTATATATTTATAATTAATATATAATTATAATATATATAATTATGTATTTGTAATGATAAATTATTATTGATCAGTATAAGATATAATTTTTTAGTAAATTTAATTATCTAAAAATCATGAGTATTACTATCCTTTTCCACCTTTATTTATTATATTTTTTTTATTCTTTGAATTATTTTCACATATTTTATTCGGTTTTGTCAAAATTTCTTTTTCCTCAACATTTTTTTTATCGTCTCAATTTTTTTCTTATTTCAAAAAGTTATAAAAATGATTATATAAAATTTTAAGTTGTTATCTCTCTTACCCTTGTGTATTATAGTATGCAGAAAATACAACAAATTCATATAGTTATTATTAGAAATATTATTGTTGGACCCATATTTATCTATTACAATATCTAGATGAAATATATTTATATAATTATATATATCTTTAATAATAAACCAATATCATATCAATGTAAAATTTAAAGTTTATATTTGGCATTATTAAATATATAACTCATAAACATCTATTTTCAATTGTTTTATTCTGTTTCTATACATTTAATTAGATTTTGTACAACTTTTTTTATTAACATTTCTTTAGATATTTTCATAGTTGTGATTGTATAATAAATATTACAAAGATCATGTAATTCATGTTTAGTATTTTATCTATAAGGAACGAAGAATTTTATGCAATATGGTTAGATATTTATTATTTTATATTCCAATTATTTTTACCAACAATCACTTTTAAGATTATATATTTAATTAATTTAAATAGTTAATTTCAGCAAAAAAAGATAAGAAAAACCCATGTGAATTTTGAAATGATAATTTGGGCATATGAATATCTAAAATGGCAAATTGGGTAGGAGGCTAAATCTGTCTTTTGCGAATTTGGATGAAAATACTAAATGAAGAGTATATCAAACTAAGTCATTAGGTCATTTACTACTTAATACTCTATGAAAAAAAGTTAGACGCAATTAGTTAGATTGTTTATTATTCATCTAATATGATTTATAATTTTAGTAATGATTTTAATAACTTCAACTAAGACATTTAATACTTTGAAAAAAGTTACATGCAATGAGTTGGGTCATTTACTACTTATATAATAGGATTTACAACTTTAGTAATAATTTTGATAATTTCAACTAAGATATTTAATACTATGAAAAAAGTTACTTGCAATGAGTTAAGCCATTTACTATTCCTCTAATGGGATTTACAACTTCAGTAACAATTTTAATAACTTGAGCTAAGAAATTTAGAACTTTGTAACAAGTAATTATTATTGCTTTCGGATTTATAACTCCTGTAATGGTATTTACAACTTCGGTAATAATTTTAACAACTTTAGTTAAGACATATGCAAATATGTGAAAAAACTTTTAACCTTTATTACATCAAAATATTTACTACTTTGCATTCTAAAGTCTGTGTTGTGGCCATCTTATAAAGTGTTGAATAATGATTGTTAGGGGCATAAGATTGTGATGAATACGTTATTTGTAAACCTCATTAGACAAGTTTTAAACCCCAATGCATTAGTTTCAAACCTCATTAGACGAGTTGTAAATCCTATTATAAAAGTTGCAAACCCCATTAGAGGACTTGCAAACCTCATTAGACAAGTTGCAAACCCCATTGTAGGACTTGCAAACCTCATTAGATGAGTTGTAAATCCCATTGTGAAAGTCATAAATCATATTGCAGGAATTACAAACCTCATTACATAAGTTATAAACCCCATTACGAAAATTGCAAACCTTATTTCATGAGTTGTAAACCTTATTAGCCTAGTTGTAAACCCCATCGCATTAGTTGCAAACCTCATTAGACGAGTTGTAAATCCTATTGTGGAAGTTGTAAACCCTATTGCAAGAGTTAGATGAGTTATAAACCCCATTACATTAGTTGCAAATCTCATTATACTAGTTGCAAACCCCATGACATTAGTTGTAAACCTTATTAGATGAGTTACAAATTCTATTGTGGAAGTTGTAAATCCTATTAGACGAGTTGCAAACCCCATTACAAGACTTGCAAACCTCATTAGATGAGTTGCCAATACCATTGTTGAAGTTATAAACCCGAAGGCAATATGTTGCAATTCTATTGTTGTAAATGTGAAAGGAAAAATATATACATAGTCATTACAAAATGTAATCGTAGTCATTACAAAGTTTAACAAATAAAAATGGAGAAATATAGTGGGAAGAGTTACAAGATAAGATAGCTTTAGTAATCGACAAGTGACATTTTAAAGCCATATAGTGGAAAAGTAGAGAAAGATAATAATAACTGAAAGACTAAACAAATATACACTCTTCCTGTTTCGAATGTGTTTACATTGGTTGTTACATTTGTAGAGTAAGCATACAAGGAAAAGGAAAATGCTAATATCCCTATAGAAATTCACACACTTTCCTTTTACTATAATTTCTAGCGACTTTGAGAGAAAATAAAAGCCCTTTTCAACCCAAAATTTTCAATTCAAGGTCTTACCATTAACACCATTCTTCTATTCTTTCAATTCAATTGCGGGAAAATAAGTGGCATGCAAATTAAAACACATAACTGATACACTTAGAGGGCGAGGTGTTAAGTCTTATGTCAGTCTAATCCAAGTATCCAACACAGAAGCTGGCTAGTATAATGGTGCATATTTTTAGGTTCATAAAGGAACAACCAGTATAGTAGGAAAGGTAGTGAAAAAAGAAATGAAGTTTGAATTGGAATGAAGTAATCATGTTATAAACTTGAATAATTTATCTATATGCAATGGCATACCTCCAATTTGTTGCTTACCTTAGTATAGAAAATAAATATTAAACTTTAGTATAGAAAATAAAGATTAAACTTTTTCCTAACTACCCAAATTCTTGGGGGATCTAACTTTATCAAGTAAAAAGTTCCTGATGTAGGCAAGGACAACAACCACCACATTGATATCTAATAGGTTTGTATCCTTGGTACAATGCTAGTTTTTATTAGTTTAATGCATCTTAAGCATGCAATCATGTATAAATGTTCTAGCATAGTACAGAGGTACCATCTAAATACTCCTAGAGAAAAGTAAAAGCATAAGATATTAATCTCCACGAACGACATATCATAATCATAGAACACTTAATACAACCTCTAATAGAACAATTACGAGTCCCACTGGCCGAAAAGTCATAAATTCCCAAACTATAGATACACAAAAACCCTAGAATTTCCTATATGGGATTCGTTATATCAGAATACTTATCTTTGTTGGAGACCCCATACTTATCTTCCTTCCTATCAATCTCTTCCTCCTTCTTTTGATCGAACTTCTTGCCCATCTTCGCTTGCTAGTAATAAAGCACAATTAGGTAATGATTGGCTGGCTATGTTAAAGCTGGAGAGGTGATTAACAGTGGTTTTGGCATCGTATATGTCCTCATAGACAATAAAGGCAGTGCCATGTGTGTCCTTGTTGGTGCTGATGCGAATCTGCCGAATTGCCCGTACTTGCCAAAGATATTGTACATCTCCTCATTGGTTATATTGAATGATAGGTTGTGAACATAGAGAATATTTAGGACAATATTTAGAAAGGACAATATTTAGAACTAGTTCCTTGTATTCAAGGTGTAATAACAAAAAAAATTCATACTCACTAGAGTGAATTCAAGATAAAATAGTTATCATTTTTTTTTTCAATTTACATAAGTAATTTTTATGAATTTGATGGTTATATATTATATTCCTTAATTATCTAATTTTTTGTTTATATTTTTGAATTATTCATTCCTATGTATAAATTCATTATTTGCAGGATAAATTAATATTTTCACCCCAACAAGCATCCTAATTTCAAATATATATTGAAATTATGACATCAATTCAAGAAAACATCGAAGATTATTTTAACATCAATTTTAGAGTTATTCCCATTGTGATTTTGCTTGATATGAAACTTTATAGATATCCAAGATCTTTTCTCATGTTTGAGCCTCATTTCTTTATACCTTATGAAGAATTACTACAATTTATTATAGGATTTCTTCGTATAAATTTATCCAACTATCTCAATGAGAATGACTTTCATCATTGGCATCCCAAATCGTATCTTATTATGGAGGGGCACTCTAACATACTAATTTTGAATATACCAATCCTCGTGTAATACTTGTGCTTATAGATCTACCAATAATCTATGAAGAAAATCAAAATATAATTGAGATTGATTATGAGGATCCTATGTTGATAGAAGCTATAGATCAATCTATGCAACAGTTTTCTATAGTTCCAACTTCAGAAAAGGCTATGACATCACTCAAAAAATTAGAATTCTCTAATGAAGAACTATTGACAAACATGTTTAGTATTTGCTTAGAAAATTTTGAAGAAGATGGTGTAGATGTTTTAGCAATGCCATGTGACCACTTTTATCACCATAATTGTATTGTAACATGGCTCAAAACAAATCATACATGTCTATTGTGTCATTTTAAAATGTCTATAGAATAATTTTATGTATCGTACATATTACATTGTACTATTAATATTCTTATTATAAAATTTATCATTCATATATTTGTTGCTAAAATCTTCTTTTAGTTTTTTTACATTTAATTAATTTTTACTTGATTATAGTGAGTTAACGTATATATTTAATCCTTTAAGTTTAAATTAAGTTTTAATTTAGTCATTTAAGTTAAAAGAAGTATATTTTAGGTCCCTAGTGTTAACACCATTAATCTCATTAATAGAAAATGCTAAGTGAGCTTGGTGATTATGCAATTAAATGTGGATAAAGTTTATTTAAATTTTTATTCTTTAATATAATCGTTTGTATTTTTAAAATTAAAATAAACCCATTAAAAATTTAGTGAAAACAAACCCTCAAATGTTGCTATGCGTCTATAGTTGAAGTGGTATGAACAAAGTAGAATGCGAGGTGATATTCTGTCAAGCTTTTCAAAATATTAAAATTTTCTAAAATTTTATTTGCACGTATGCAATTTCGTTGTAGTTTAATGATATATTTTTTCTAATTTAATCGATTTCAAAACACTTTAATTTGAAACTAATTCGTTTCAAAACTTACAGAACAAACAGTTTTCACTTCTCACAATAAATACGCTCCTTAAAATTTGAAATTGTGTTTATTTATTACATTGATAAGTCTGCTTATCACCTTAACTCAATAACTTGTTAGTCATTTTTCGAATTCCCAAACTCATGTTTTCCAAAAGATGGGAACCTTCAATTCCCTTGCATTACAAAATTATTGATTTTAATAACAATCTTTATATATAAAATAGCAGGGCTTAAAGCTGATCATATAGTGTGCCACGTGAACAAGCCTTCCTTTAAGCATTATTAATAATATTAATGTTAATTAGGGAATGGTCCCCATCCTTTTATGGCGGCACGTTGCTGTTTAGGGGGAGGGGAATGGGCGAGTGTGTTGGCCAAGGATCCACATAACCTCACTACAAAAAAATTGAGACCAGTAGCGATTAGTCTGTAGCAATTAAAGGCAAATTGCTACAAAGTCTCATTTTGTAACAGTTTTTCCATAAATTGCTAAAAATTTTCAACACTTTGACCATGAACAATGCTTACAGAGATATTTACTATAGTTACAATCACTATAAAATTGTGCCAAGCTGGCTCCATAAGACAGTAACACTTTTGTAGCAATTCAAACCACTACTAATATTGGCGCCATAACGCGATAAGATTTTCCAACGGTTAAACCGCTGTAAACTTCCAAGCGGTAAGCGATTGTTAGGTTGTTGGGATTTTGTAGTGGTTTATAATAGGGGTGTTCAAAATTTCCCATCCCGGGTTGTTCTGACCCAGTCCTGGACAATTCAGGACGGGATATCTTGGGACAGGACGGAGGCAAAGGTCAGGATAGGACGAGGCTCAGTCTGGCCCTTGGGATTCCCATCTCGTCCTGAATATTTTTTAAAAAAATAAAAAATATTTTGATTTATTTTATTTTTTATAAAAAAATATAAATAGAAAATGATATTAGTTATATCATATTATTTATTAGATAATTGTATTTTTCTCTTTCTTACATGTATTTATTTCTTTACAGATGAAGTAGTAACTTCAGTTGGTGAACTGAAAAAATTAAAAAAGTAATAGTATTTGTAGTATAATTAATGGTATTTATTGTTTTAAATTGATAATCATAATAAAGAGAATTTAATGTTTTCTATTATTTTTTATGTTTTGATTATATATTACTAATAGATAGGATATATATAAAATATCTATTAATTTATTTTTTTAAATAATTCCTGAACCTGTCTCGACCCATCCCGGTCCCTACACGAGATACAAAATGTGTCCTATGTCTTGTCTCGTGATGAGACTAGGACGGGGTTATCCTAGTCCCGTCCCGTGCCTACCCCTAATTTATAACCGCTACAAAATTCTAAGCTGAGGAATGACTATTGGCATGCCCAAGTTTGTAGTAGTTTAAACAGCGACAAATGTCGTAGAGGAAAATAACTGTCATGTTTGTAGCAGTTAGGTCCACTGCAAAGTCCCACGCAGACCGATGCTTATACACGTGTGAAAGACTGTTCACTATTTATAACAGTTTGTCATAATTAACTGCTACAAATGAACAAACTGTTAGAAAATGTGCCCTAGGGGCCAATCATTGTCTTATGAACATTATTGATTTATGAATTTATTAATTGTGTTATCAAATTATTTGCATATTTACTTTGATGACCATCCTTGGATAATTCATGATCTTATCCTAAATGTCCCTGGTCGATCATCTATATGGGAGCAGAGATAAAATAAGACCAGTATGACTTTGAAGATGTATAGAGATATAAATCAAAGTCATAGGCACATGTAAGAGTACAAGGTGTTGGATCGACCCGCTATGAGAGAGCTGCATGGGTTACGTCATAAGCTTCTCTCATATACAAACCATGTCACTATGCCCTATGATATGAGATCATCATGGATTCCTACATGACAAACGCTCAGCTTTGACCTAGTCAAAAGTCACTTTTGACCGAATGATCATAAAGACTATATCGGGCTTAGTGGTTTTTCATGCAGAGGAATGTGAATGGTCAAGATAGAATTTGTCCCTCACATTCGTAGAGAGATATTATTGGGCCCCTCGATGAATGAGTCTGAGAAATGTATGGCCATACTGTAATGGAAAGGTAGTTCCATTTCTATAGTCAGACTACTCAGGGATCGAGAAAGTAACGATCAGGAATAGGAGGATGACATTATCCATGACTCATCCATGACCAAAATATCGCGTGACAGAAGGGACATGATATGGTTGTATAAAAGGTTACATCGTTTATCGATCCTCATATGATTTGGGTAGTTATTATATCTTGCTAGAGACCACTTGTGACTTGTGGGCCAGTATAGTAAATGGCCCACTGTCAACTTCATATGGGCCTACAGGGTCGCACACAAAATAACCCAATACGAGTTATGATGTCCAGATTCATTGAATCTAAGACGTGTCTAGATTCAATGAATGATCCAGGGTTGATGTATATATTTATTTATATTTATATTCGTATATATATAAATTCGTATATATATATTATATATAAGGGATATATAGGATTTAATTTATAAGAATAAATTAAATCTCTATCACATTTGAATTTAAAATTCAAATTGATAGGATATCTTATATAAGAGATATTTACAAGATTTAATTTATAAGGATAAATTAAATCTCTATCACGTTTGAATTTGAAATTCAAATTGATAGGATATCTCAAATTTGATTTATGATAATAAATCAAATATAGTCCAGTCTTATCTTTATTTAAATTAAATAAATAGGTGAATTAAATCTGTGGGACGGATTTAATATAAATATTATTTATTTAATTAGTTTCTTATCAAATTATACAATATGTGATATTGTATTAATTTCAGAATTAATATAGATTAATTCCAAAAATCCAATTCGGTTAAAGAAAACGCATATCATCCTATATATCTGATTATAGGAGCTACGTTTTCAACAGACAACACATAACACAAAAACACAAAAGGTCGAATGGAATTTGCAAAAGGTTTGTAGATAAGAAACTGCTAAAGTAGAGACGGAGAGGACGAATTCTTGAGAAAGCCTTGGAAGGACAGGTGACGTTAGCACGTCATTTATGGTTGGAACGCTGTTCGTGTGGATACCAGTAGAGGAAGCCGACCTGAGGCGTCGACTTCTTGTGATCAGAAAGAGAGCACGAGCTGCGGAGAGAAGCTGTGGACGTCTTCTTACGATCGGAAGAGATCACCAGCCAAGGAGAGAAGCAGTGGAAGTTACTGAGAAACGCTGAGGGTAATGCTTCTTCCCACTTGACTTAAACACATACGGTAGACCCTGGTAAGGAATGGAAAAATTTTTAAATTAATTTCTGCTGCGTGTCTTCCAATTCATTACACAAACCGCTACAACAAAAGTGCCTCAAAAACCTATAAGTACCCCCTATGCCTTCATTTTTAAAGTTTTGCCATTTGCGAGTAGCGAAGCTCTTCTAAATTGTGATCAGAAGTCTTAGTTGGCATGAAGACTGATATCTTAATCCACTTTTGAGGTACGAATAGAAATTTTATATACGTAGTTTACTTATTTAAAAAGTTGTGTTATTTATTTAATTTAGTTATATATTAATTATAAATTTTTATTTAGTGTTATTTAACTATTGTTTTAGCGAAGTTTAGATGGCTATATGGATTAAATATACCCATTTGACTAGGAATGTTTTTATTATGGTAGACTTTATTTTATTTGTTTATTAGGAATATAAATTGGACTAAGAATACCTATTTGACTAGGAATACCTGTTGGACTTTATTTTTTTTAATATGTTAGACTTAAGAGTATTGTTTGATTAGGAATATTTTTATCTGTTAATTAGAATTGTGATTATGAATATTTCACAAAGTTTAATATTTTGATTCTTAAATTATAAATTTTTCAGTAAATTAAAATTTATTTATATATTGATTATTTTTTATTGATTAGTAATATAGATTATAAGAATTTTTTATTTAGATTTATTTAATATTTTTTTGATGTTTTCATTTTAAATAGGATAAGTCATCGATGTGGTAAGGAGCTGATGGATCGGTCGTACAGACTTACTCCTAGCCAAATTGGTGGTGATAGGGATTCAGAGTTGGACATCAATATGGATGATGATGACCCATACAGCAAATCCATGAGGCTCTCATGTTGTCTCTATTTGAGGGAGGAGCTCCTCAGACTAGAGAGTCTTTGCACCAGCATGATTCAGATGAGGGAGGAGAGGAGGGTGGGGATGCTTAGGAGGGGATAAGGGGGTGCCCTGTGACCAAGAAGATGAGCGGCCTCGTCTTTGAAGGTGGAAAATGGGGGCAATTGGTAGAAGTCATAGGTAATTTTTTTAAAATTGTACTTTATAATTTATAATTTGAATCTTATATGAGTTTGAATAATATAATTATTTTTAAATTTCACTATGTAGATGAGCAGGGGATCATGTCAACTAGTAAGATGATAGTTATAGACATCTTGATGATGACTAGGGGACATGTGATTGTTCTAGTTAACCATATGGACTAGCCGATCCAACAAGAGGGCCAGATGTATAAAAGGTACTTGTGGTTGCTGGCGAAGGAGTGGACCCATTTCCCCATCAACAAGAAGGATTGGGGTGCACCGATTAAGGACAGAGCGTGGGAACTAATAAAGGTAATTAATTTTAATCCTAAATTGGTTATTTGAATGAATAAATATTTTCTTAAAAACTAACATTTAATTTACTTAATTGCATACTAAGTTTGTGGTGGTAGAGCGTGCGAAGCGGAATACTATGAAGAAGCTGGCGAAGGACTGGAGGAATACGAGGCTGGTCCTCTTTTAACATGCTTATGGTGATAGGATGGGGAGTAAGGAGGACATAGGGAACGATGTGTCCGATGGTGTCCCCACACAAGATTATAGGGAGTTCGTAAGATCGTGGTTTATACCAGAGGCAAGGGTATGAATTTAGTTACTTAAGTTCAAAATATTTAATGTTTTGTCCAGTTGACTAACCATATATGTAATTTGTTTCAGTAAGTGTCTTAGTGAGGCACCGCCAGTGTTCGTCACCAGACTATGCGACATAGGGATCGCTCAAGACTCTTCTCAATTGCTTATAATGAGATCATAAGTAAAGCAATTAAATTATTAATTAGATGTTATTAAATATTTTATAAACTAATTTAATATTTATATATTTATTTGTAATTAACTTTCAAGAGAGGAGGATTGTGGTGGAATGGGGATACATGCCTACTATAGGCAAGATATGGCCTGAGCTATATCTCCTGTATCGAAGGGTTTTGAAGAAGTTAATGTACACATTTAATTGCTATAATTTATTATTTTTATAAATAATTAACATTATTTAATTTGTTAACTTTTTCCAATTGTTTTGATAGGCGCGGATGACTTAGCTAGATGTAGAGCTACAAGGGTCATAGGGGTCCATCTCAGATCCCACCGTATCACTCCTAGAGGCCTATGATCGACCTTAGGATCATGGGACTCAGTCTCAATCTCGGTCCCACATGAATGAGACTGAGACCATCTTTGAGTGCTTGCAGCTAGACTCATGACCCATTGTGCTCTCAGTCATAAGCTGCCTCGACCCATACAAGGTTAGGAGTCTGGTGCCAAAATAAAGTATCTATAGATGAGCTTCAGGATTTGGTTAGATGCAAGATGCAGGAGTAGGTGTAGACCATGCATAAACAGAGATAGGAGCATATGAAGTAACAGGTGGCAAGTGCAGTGTAGTCCATTCATACCTAAGGGACGCATTACTAAGGGTTGTATTTAGATAGATTTGGCGTCACAACTCCTTCGACGATACCTATTATTAGCGTCCCACCTATAGTCATCTCAATCCCACCACCCTCTTCCCCACGACTAGCCCTACCTACTCCACAACAGTTGCCACCTCCATATCCCAATGAGGATGGATAGGATGATGCACAACATCCCTGAGTAGATTTATGTACTTTTTTTAAAAAGAACATTGTTATTACTTATATTTTATTTCATTTTATTTAATTATTTCATAATTCTTAGTTTATTTCTTAAGTTTTACTTTATTCCACAAATTGCAGTTTTATTTCACAAATTTTACTTTAATTGAATTAAGAAATTATAAGTTTTTACTTTTGTAGTGTAGTAGTTATAAACCGCTCCAAAGTCACAAATTTTAAATCCAAATTCCCTCAATCTAGATCTACATCATGCCATTTTGCATTGGTTATAAACTGCTACAAATGTTCAAATTTCAAAATAAAATTTTCCTCTATTTGCATCTATCATCATGACATTTTGTAGCAAATGTAACCGCTGCAAATATTCAAATTTCAAACTCAAATTTCTCTCCATGTAGATCTGCCATTGTGACATTTTGTATTGGTTCAAAACTGTTGTAAATGTTCAAATTTTAAATTCTTGATTGTTAAGTCATCTCCACAAAATTATGTTATTTGGACTCTACATGAGGAATAATATGATATGATTGCTGAGTCAACTCTGGTTATATCATGAATAGGAGTTCAACTGGACCAGCTTGATGCTATGAATGATGCGATGCATGATGAGTTCAGAATTCATAAAGTCGAGACTCCTTATGAAGTATAGGGCCCTAAGCTAGAGTTTAAAAGGAATGACATTACTCGAGAATTTTTTGAACTGATGAATGAAGCTGACAAGTCTTTGTATCATGGGTATACAAGTTATTTTAAGTTCTCCTTCTTAATAAAATTGTATCATATTAAATGCTTTTGCAGTATCACATATAAGGCCATGTCCATGCTATTAGAATTGCTCAGAGATACTTTCCCCAAGCTATATTGCTACCTTCTTTTTATGAAGAAAAAAAGATTATTAACAAGCCTAGATTAAACTACAACAAGATTAATGCATGCCTAAATGACTATATGTTGTACTGGGTAGAGGACGCGAACAGGGAGATCTATAAGCATTATAAGCAAAATAGTACAAGACAGTGCGGAAGGGGAAGAAGCAGAAGAAGAAACTTGCAAAAATTCTTTGGTATATATTATTTGTTACTTAGTTTCTCTCTGGTTAATAAGTAACAATTTGAATTGTTAGGTACTTTCTATTGAAGTCATGGTTACAGCGAATGTATATGTCATCAAAGATTGCAGAGCATATGAGGTGGGATATTCTTAAGCAGAATGCATATGAGAAGTTAAGGCCTCCATAGGATTCAGAGGCCTGGAAGGCATTTGACTCAGTTCCCAGATTTTGCCCATGATCCAAGAAATGTTCGTCTTGCTTTAGAGACCAATGATGTTAACCCATTTGATATCATGAGCACTACTTATAGTATATGGTTGGTTATGTTGATTCCATACAATCTCCCACCTTGGATGTGCATGAAACATAACTCACTTTTGCTTTATATGATCATCCCTGGAAAGAAAGCATGGAGAAATAATATAGACGTGTACCTACAGCTATTGATACAAGAGTTGATAGAGCTATGGATGGATAGCGTCGAGACATATGACTCATACAAGAAGCATATATTCAATCTTTGTACAACGTTGATGTGGACGATAAGTTATTTTCTTGGTTTAGGAACTTTGTCAGGTTATAATGTAAATATTGGGTTGGTCTATCCTGAGTGCTACTTCGATGCCATATCATGCCACCTTCAGCATAGTTAGAAATGGTGTTTTATAGGATTTCCTAGATTCCAAACATAGATTTAGATTGTAATGGATCCGCTTTGATGGGAAACAAAAAAAAAGAGAAATCCTTTGACCACTTTGTCTGGTATTGATATATTTTGATAGTTGGAAGATGTTGATATCGAGTTTGGTAAGAATATTGAGGATCCCGAGTGACCATGAAGACGCTCTTGTGGGATATCCGATGGTTAGCCTTTGCAGTGGCACAAGAGAAGTATCTTCTTCACTCTTCCTTATTGAAAACATAATACACTTTGTATGTCATTCTTATTGAGAAAAATGTGTGTGACAATGTGCTGTATATGTTGCTCAATAAGCCTGGGGAAAGATTTAACCACTTGGGGAATTCATGAACAGGCTTAGCTAGATGACAACGACAAATTTCATCTAGCTAAATTAACCTTGACTAAGCATAACAAGTATATTCCTTTTGACGCTAAAGAACATCAAAGTTCCTGATGGATACTCCATTAATATATAAAGATGTATCGATCTCTAGTCTTGAAAGGTTTATGGGTTAAAGAGTCATAACTCGTATGTTATGATGCAGTAGCTCTTCCCTATGGCTTTTAAACAAACACTTCCTCCTGACGTATATATGGTATTAGTGGAGTTATATTATGTTTTTAGGAAGTTGTGTGTGAAAGTCTTGATACCTCAAGAACTTGATCAACTACAGGAAAAAATTATTCTTATACTGTGTCACTTGGAGATATATTTCTTCCATTATTTTTCACTGTCATGGTTCACTTAATAGTCCACCTTGTTTAAGAAGCAAAGCATGCTGGCCCAATTCAATATTGTTGGATGTACCCTATTGAGAGGCACAAGAAACTTTATCTCTTCATATTTTATTTGATACTAGTGATTCCATAACACACACAGTGGTTAATCGAATATGACATTGCATATTTTTTGGAAAATTGAAAACCTATGTTTGCAACAAGGCGTGGGTTAATAGTAGAAGGTTATTCAAAGGATAAGGCCCTAACATTTTGTTCAAGGTACTTTGATGATGTGGAGACATCTTTTAACCACCCACGTCGTGTTGACGATTCTCCTCCTCATCTTACCCGCTCAAGTGATTTGTTCCCTCCTGTTGGGAAACCCCGTTGGAGGATCTAAGTTCTTCAAACTCACTCCCATAGAGAAACTATAGGCACACAGACATATTCTGATACATTGTAATCAAGTTGAATCTTTCCTCCTATAAGTATATATACATAAATTAAACGCACACTATTTTTTATACTTGTAATTCAATTTATTCATCTCTAACGCTTATAAAATAAACTAAACTTTATTGTATAAAGAGTACAGAAGTCATGTTAGGCACTAGCTATGAGTACGTATTCAAACCTGTTAAGGCTTATGAAAGAATCCACTGAGAGTTTCCTGATTGGTTTACATGAAGAATTCACAATGACAACATATCTTACATAGCCATATTCAGAAATCTATCACTAGGTTTACTAGACCATGCAAGAAGGTATACTGTGTACAATGTTAACGGGTTTAAGTTTTGCACTGTTGCACCTAACTAGGGACTTACAGCACATTTGGGACGAGGAGTTTTGCTAGCAGTAATGACAGTGACATACTAGGCATCACTTATTACAGAAAGCTTATCAACATCGTTGAGTTAAATTACCAACTTTTCACCGTAACTTTCTTCAAGTGCTCCTGGGCAAACACAATATCTTCACGGGGACTTATTGTTGATGACTTAAGCATCACATCTATCAACTTTTCTAGGCTTATTCATATAGGTGAATCTGAAGATGATGAGCCATTTATTCTAGCTTATGAGTCATACAAGTTTATTATGTAAAGGACGAGAAGTATAAAGATTGGAATATGGTGGTTCCCCTCAATTCACAAGATCTTCTTGATATGGGTGATGGTAACATCACTGCTTATAATAGCAAGCCCTTTCAACTAACAAATTTTGAAAACTTCTTCTCTTAAGATGATGACAATTTATACATTATCAGGTATGTTACATATTCATCCCAATATTTATTTATAATTGTCGTTATTAAATTAATTAAATACTCATTTACTTTAATTTGTAATTTCAATCTATTATAATCTAATTACAAATAAAACCTAAAAAATTGTTATAAAAAAAATATCTTTTAAGGCAGGGTAATGATGACGATGAATGACTTTTACTACACTTTGAATGATTAATGTAATTATTTCTTCTTGTACAAAATAATTATAGACAAAAATTAAATATTTTTTGAAAAATAAAGAAACACACTTTTGTAGGGGTTTCCATAAGTGCTACAAATTCCATGGGAAATAAACTGCTACAAAATAACACCTGATGTATATAAATACTACCCATTCTTCCTTTTCCGTTATTCTTCTTCCTCTCCTTGTTTGTTATTCTTCCTTCAACCTTTATCTTAGTTCTTTCTTTACATGGTAAGATCACTTTAATTTATAAGTTTATTTTTCTTTATCATTTGTACATTTATTTTTATTAACTTGTGTATTTATTATTTTCAAGTCATTCTTGCACAAATTACTAGATCTATTCAATCAATTATATATCATATTTCCTACAATTTCTTCACTTTTCAACTCTTTTCTACACCTTCTTTCATCTCCTTTCATAACTGTCTACCAATATAATAATATCAATTTTTTCACTTTCTATATCTTTAATATTTCTCATAAAATAAAATATATCAAATTAAATTATATACTACTTTAACCTATCAATTATCAAATAAAGTATATTAATATATTTATACATATAATTATAAGTATTAGTACATGAATTTTTTATTTTTTTATAAAGGCTGCAACATTTATATCAGTTTCAATCGTTACAAACTCTCAATGTGGGAAAAATTCAAATTTTTAAATATTTTTGTAGCATTCACTGAAATTTGTATGTTTGGTGCCAATATCAAAATTTTCTATTTTCCACCTAAATTTTTTGTTGCCTTTCCATTTTCCCACAAACCTGCAATGATTTTGTAACGATTCAGTAAATCGCTATAAATTTATTCCGTAGATTGACATTCATATTTATAGCGGTTTATTTACTTGACCGCTACTACATTATTAAAATCGCTTAAAAAAGTTTGTAGCTATTTGACCGTGATATGCAGCGGTTACGTAAACACCTACAAAAGTGCTTATAGCACACGATTTTGCAGTGGTTTAGCTAAGTACTACAAAATGTCATACCAGCGATCCAAACATTAAAAAAACAAAAAATTGACTGTTACAAATTACATATTCTTTTGAAGTGCCTAGATCGCGTTGAGGTCAATAAGTTTGGTGGCGATTATCTTTGTGAGTGCCGATTGTGGTGCTAATGGACTCAGGTTGGTTATAGGACATAGGTAGGGCTAGCGGGCATAGGTGTTGGGTGTGTACACACACACACATATAAAAGAAAGTTTTCTCTTGAGACTCATGAATTCCCCTGCATCCAAGGTATGAAACTTCCTTTTCCTCATGAAAATGGAGTTCATTTTTGGAGAAAGATCCCCAAGTTCTAAAGTTTTCATATTTTGTTCATTGTATCAGCACTTGTTGTTGGCTTCTCTACATACACTTCTAGTTTATAATATATTTAGGATCTCAAAGCATTCATAAGTTGACGATATATAATGCGGTTGGAGAGTGAAATGGGCCTTCAATGCATTTTCAGCTGCTTTAGGGTCATTTTCTCTTTTCCCCTTCTAATCAATCATAAGCTTGAGCTCTCCATTACAAATAATTTGTAAGGACATTGATTCATGGCTGACGTAGATGTATGGATTTTATCAAATTGTTTTTAGGAGTGAAAGAGAATATATTATAAAAAATTATATAAAATCATCAAATAATTAAATAATCTGAGAGAATTGGATATAATAAATTTGATTTGTACAATTACCCAGGTATCCTTATATACAAATGACAAGTTATTAAAAATATAATGACAACTTGAAATATTACAAATGACAATTTGGATGTATGCAAAGGCAACTTGAAGTGATACAAATCATAAATGGGGGTATGCGATAACAACCCCTAGTTATTTGTGCTATTTCAAGTTGTCATCGCTTGCCTAAAGACTTGTCGTATGTGCATAAAGTAACTTGATAATTGCATAAATTAAATTTATGTTCCCCAAAATTCTTTCAGACTATTTAATATATTTCTACTGTAGACTACAAGAGGCAATCCGAAAGAAACTTTGTTAGATAAAATTAATGTATTACGTGAGAGATACTACTCCTAGCTAGCCTTAAGGAAAAACATATAGCAAAGTCTATTTTGTCTCATGTTTTTTATGAACTTATGTGCTTGCTTTCTTTTACACGTTCTCTATTTCATTGAGATTATCCCCTTTGGTTAATTAATTACGTTTGTTCTATCTCTTCCTGTTAAAGTTTGCTACAACGATGCAGTACTTGTCACGAATCTGTAGCTATTTTTAAATTCATTCATACATCACAATGCATGTGCCTCTCATTTCTCTATCTATATTACACCTTAGTTATTAGAGAGTTAATCTTAATCCTTAATATAAGACATATTTATAATATTTATTAAATTTATCCTAAATTACCCCTATTAATATTTTCTCAATAATAATAAAGAAAAAAAATTATAGAAGAAGTTAATGAAGATGATTAAAGTTTAGGATTAAATTATTTATTAATAAATAACTTAATTAACTTTATTAATTTCCCTAAAATGTAACAACCTATAAGACCTATTTTTTTTGTTACACAAAAGTTTAGGCAGGTTTGGCACTAGTCCCCTACCAAGGGTAGGGCATAACCTCAGGGCTCATATAGTACTACAGGGGACTTATGAGATCGCCTATTAAAGGATCTCTCATGATGATAGAAAGAATTGAACTCATGTCATTGTGAAATACGAGCATATTCCTTATCATTTGTGTCAATTCTTATTGACCTATAAGACCTATTTATTATAGCAACTTATCTCCAAAAATGTAGTCCACCAAGCCACTCTAAAAAAAAATTGCATCAGGCTTTGTTTAAGACAATTTTTATGGGCTTGTTTGAATAAGATTTTGGAAAATGACTTATAAAAAAAGGCTTTTTGACAGCTTTTAGAAAAAGGTGTTCTGGATAAGAGCTTATAAAAAAAATAGTTCTGAATAAATGAGTGTTTGGATAATTATTACTAGAAAGACTTTTATGATTTGTAAATTACCATAAAGGATATAAAATAAAAAAATATCATCATTGTAGCTTCGTCTTCCATTGTGCAGCATCTCCTCTTTCTCTCTCACATGTGTCTTGTTACCTTCTCTCTCTTTCATATTCTCATTCCCCTTGTCTCTCTCATCTTCCTCTTCTTCCTCTTCATTTTTGATGACATACCTCTTCTTCCTCTTCATTTTCAGCGATGGACCAATGACTTCTACTTCCTCCTCGGGTGATGACCAGAAATGGTAGTGGAAAGCGTGCGCATAGAAGAGAGAGAGGGAAGAGAGGAGAGGAGAGCGAGTATAAATAAAAGTAAGGGTAAAATAGTAATTGGGTAGTCTATAAGTTATTTTACTATTCCAGAAACTAGTCTCAGTAGCTTATCCAAAACCTTAGTTTTAAACCATGGTTTAGTCCAAAAGCCTTTTTAGACAAATATGGCTATTTGTTTTAAAATTTTCTTAAACTAAGGTTTGGGTCCAAAGCCCTTTTAAAACTATAGTTTTCATGGTTTCCAAACATGCACTATATCAATGAACCCTAGGGCTCTGAGTTGGCCAATGCATCCCTTTTCATACACTACTTGAATTTTAAAATCTCCTTCCTTCAAGCAAATGTTTGAATTCCGCTCTTTCCCTATGAAAATGTCAACTTCAACATCTCAGTAAACCTTTTGCATGCATATAAACCTCATTGTCATGAAGGCTTCATCTTATTCTTTCTACTCACGATCAAGTATAACTTCCTTCTCATCATGGACTCAAGCTCCAAAACAACCCTTGCTAGCCTTCACCCCTCTATAACCAACTCCAGAATCACTTTTCTTCTCGGGGTATTAAGGAAGATTATGGGTTTATTGGTAAATCGTAAAGTCTTTCATTTGTTAAATGCCCTTTTCCTTAACGATCTCCTCATCTTAATTTTTTACATTGATATTGTGTAGGTTCTAAGCGATCCCTAGAAGAAAGCAATCTATGATTAGTATGAAGAAGTGTTCAAAAGGAAGGTGGGGAATGTTTAATCATGGGGCATTATTTACTCATTTTGAATAGTTTTTTAACCATCTACCACTTTAATGGTTTATATATATAACATGTTTTTTTTTGCCATCTCCAGTTTCAGTCATTACATCTGTGCAAACTAATGAGTTTGTTTCCAGAGGCATATTATGTTATCCAACCTACCCAAATATTGTAACTCCGTCTTATAGGAAGTCTATTTTTTGAACCTTTTTGACTATTTCTAATTTATGCTTTCATAAGATTTTTTGTTTTGTTTTGCTTATGGTGATCAGTATAAGGTATGGTATGGTTTTATTGACACACTCCTACAATATCTAAGCCTGCATCATTAAAGCTTCCTCCTCTCATATTATTTTTCTGACTCTTACCTTTTAGCTACTCATTATCTGTATTTTTCGGTTAATAATCAGGCTCTATTGTAGGTTGTGAATGTCACAAGGTAGATATTAATCAAAGCTGTATTTTCCCCACATTCAGTATGGTTTTTTTCATCTCACACCTACAAGATCCAATAGTATAACATTCCTGCTGTCTTGATAGCTATCCTCGACAAAGCCATGATTGAAGAAAGTTATCATATTTGAAGTAGGTAGAACCCTTATCTGTATGCTAATGGATCATTATGTGTAGGGCTTTAATGACTTTTATATAGGTCAATAGATCATACTATGCAACTATTGCAGTAGATAGGGATATGACAAAGTTACAATTAAATGTAGTTTATTAATAATAGTAAGATAAAATGACATAAGTCTATTTTAACATGGGCAAAAAGTCTACTTTTTGCTCTTGTAATGGAATTGAATTTATAATGTGGCATTATGATAATAGATCAACTGGCTTAATCTATACTTTGAGCCAATGAATTTTACTGCTAAAATGGAAGAAATGTCTCGCAACTAAAAAGAATATTATCTTAATTGTAGGAATATTCTAATATCTAGATTATTAATATTAGGATATCATTATTATTATTAGAAACATATCATATTTGATTTAGGTATAGTTATTAGATATTTGATTTTATCTTGGTGTATCTCATCTGATTCCTAAGAATTGTGTATATATTTGATGCATATGCCAAAAGGAAAATACAATCGGACTATTCATATCCTAAAAGTCTCACATAGTATCAGAGCAACATAGTCCAATAGTGAGCCAATGCGACAGAGAGCTTCTGAACTAGCAAAAGACTACCCTCGATGACATCCCCTATTCCCGCATCTGATGACTACCCAGTGATGACTCGACAGCATCGACAGCCTCTGTACCCTTGTCTGACAACCATACAGTAACAGCTCTTAACTGCCTCCTCGACAAAGCCTACTTCTGCTAATGTCCAGAGATAGAAGGTCGATGGTATTCTCGATAGAAGCTCATGTCCAGTAACAAGTCGCACGCTAGAGTCTTTCATTCCTACCCCAACAACATCCAGGACAAGTTGCTTAGTGTCTGAGACAGTGTCCAGCTCTTGGTGTTCAAGAAGGTGTCCTATAACCACCATCGCATAATCGCCCACTGTTGATAGTGTCCAGTAGCCTGCATATGAGACAGTGTCTAGTTCCAGGTATTTAAGGTTATGTCCTATAACCTCTGTCCCTATAAATTGTGTCAGCTCCAGGCATGTGAGACAGCCCATTTAGTATGAAGAGTGAACGATGAATCGCCACTCTATGTGCGATTCGGTGTCACGCGAAACATCCCATTCAGTGTCATGTGTTAAGCCCAATCTACGTACCCAGTGACAAGCCCAACAAGAATCAGCTTCCTGTCTAGTAAATAGCAATATGAGTTTAGAGTCTAGAGCATCAATAGACAGCGTACTTCTATGGCATAAACTGTTTCAAGTACCATGTCGTTTACAGGTTCTAACCAGCGGAAGAACTATAGGTTAAGTGCAGGTTTTGATAGGGCATCCAATATTCTCATTTATATTATATCCAACAAGCTGACCTTGACAAATTATCAAGACTAGGCTCATGCAATAAAACATGTAGTCAGTGGGCACGGGAAACTTGCTTATATGACCGGTAATGAAAAAACCAGCAAATGAAGCGTCTCCTAAGATGCCACAATGGACTATTGATAACCATTTGGTTTCTTCTTGGCTTATCAACTCTATGTCTCTAAACATCAAACGAAGCTTCATGTATCTACCCACAGCACGAGATATTTGGGTAGCTATTTGTGACTCTTATTTAGTCACCAAAGACCATTCCTGCCTGTTCAACCTACAACGTAGTACATGGCGATGCATTCAGGGGACCCATGGAGTGCACGAATATTGGCTTGATCTCGTGGCATTATGGTAAGAGCTGGATCTCCTTGATGATGATAAATGGGATATCCCTACAAATGTCGTTCAAAATCAGAAAAGGATTGAAAATAGGAGAATACTTCTTTTTCTTACTAGTCTAAATGTTGAATTTGATGCTATGAGGGCCAAAATTCTTAGCAATACCATACTACTATCACTTCTAGAAACTTATGCTAAGGTGCACAGAGAAGAATCGAGGAGGGACACTATGCCTGTTGAATCCAAACAACCTCTTCCTGAGTCTACTGCCTTTGTTACTAAGCATAACAACCCTGATGCTTTTAATAAAACTGGACCCATCTGTGAACACTGTAAGAAGGTGGGACACACTTGCGAAAAATGCTGGGATATCTATGGTAAGCTAGTTGATTGGAAGCCTCATAAAAATAAGCCACGAGCTCACCAAGCCTTAAATGAATCAGCAGGTACACCATCCCCATCTGACCCATCCACATCCTTCAGTTAGGAGCAACTAAATCAGATTGTACGTATGTTCAAAAGCCTTCAAGTTGAATAACACCCTCACGAATTTGCATCCATGGCTCATAAAGGTATAGTTTCTATTGCTTTACATACCTCTTTTCCTCCATCACAGTAGATTGTGGATATAGGGGCCTCTGATCTCATGATATCAAATGAAAAGATGTTTGTCACCTACCATCCCTTAGCAGAAAATAAGAAAATCACTACTTCTATAGGCATTCCTTCACCCATAGCAGGCATCAGTTTTGTAACTATCTCATATTCTTTGTATCTTGAATCAGTAATTCATATTCCTCATTTAGCTTATAACCTGCTTTCTATTAGCAAATTGACTAAATAAGCAAACTGATAGCTCATTTTTACTCTACTTATTGTGATTTTTAGGATCTCACATCAGGGAAGATGATTGGTTCTACTAAGGAGTATGATGGTTTTTACTGTCTCGACATATCTATCGTGAGTGTTACCTCTGATGAGGAGTTTTTCCTTTTATGGCATAAAAAACTAGGTCATCCTAGTGTTACCTATTTACAAAATTTGTTTCCCCAACTATCTATTAATAGAAGTTCTTTTGTTTGCGATACTTGTGCTCTTACTAAATATCACTGTGTTTCATTTCCTCCTGTTCCATACAAACCGTCTTCCCCTTTCTCCATTATTCATAGTGATGTCTAGGGTCCCTTTAAGATCCCTAATCGCACTCGGTCTAAATATTTTGTCATTTATTGGTGATCATACTCGCATGTGTTAGGTCTATCTCTTAAAAGATAAATCTGAGGTTACTAATATCTTTATCGAATTCTATGGTTTTGTGCAAAACCAATTTAATACCTCTATCAAAGTCCTTTACACCGATAATGGCACTGAATACTTCAATAATTCTCTTCACTCTTTCCTGTCAGCTAAAGGAATTGTTCATAATAGTAGTTGTCCCTATAGTCCTAAGCAAAATGGGGTTATAGAATAAAAAAATAAACACATTCTTGAGGTTACTAGGGCTCTCTTATTTTAGTGTCATGTTGCTTTATTTTATTGGGGGGATGCCATCCAAACCGCTATTTAGCTCATTAATCATCTTCCTAATCGTATTCTTTCCTTAACCTCTCTAATTGAGGAATTGTAGAAAAACTCACGTTATCTCTCATTTACAGTCTTCTCTTCCGCTACGTGTCTTTAGATGTACTGTTCTTGTTCATCTTCATCATCCTCCCTAAAAGTTCTATCCCTGTGCCACTAAGTGTGTCTTCTTGGGCTACTCTTCCTCCTAAAAAGGTTACAAATATTTTGATCATGTGTCCAAACACCTGTTTGTTACCCGTGATGTCACCTTCATTGAGAACAAGTTATATTATCTCGAGTCTTCAATTTTAGGGGAGTGTTGGAATGAATCTCAACATGTGGAACCTATTGTACCCATTTCCCTACACCACATGAACCCTTACAGCTTCCAGACGGATCTGAACAACAAAGATGGGGAAAAATGTACTCACGCTGAAATTATAGAGGCCACAACTATCATATTCCTGAGGCAGAACCAGTTCCTGAACCGTGTAGATCCTGAACATATTGAGGCTAATCTGGATCTTTCCATTGCATTGAGAAAACCACCACGAACATGTACAAAGCATTATATCGAAAAGTTTATTTCTTATGCCTCTCTTACTCTAAGTTACCATGCTTTTGTAACTAACATTGAAAGTATCAAGATTCCTAACAATGTACATGAGGCCTTAGCTATCCCAGAGTAGAAACAGGCAGTGATAGAAGAAATACAGGCCTTGGAGAAAAATGGGATTTGGGAGATAGTGCATATACCTTTAGGAATAAAACCCGTAAGCTGCAAGTGGGTGTTCACTCCCAAATATAATGCTGACAGTACTTTAAACAAGTTGAAGGCTAGACTAGTTGCTCAGGGGTTTGTGCAAACGTAAGGTATTGACTACAATGAAGCCTTTGCACCTGTTGCTAAACTCAATACTATATGGGTTCTCTTCTCGGTAGCAGTAAATCTAGATTAGCCCCTAGAACAACTTGATATTAACAATGCTTTCCTCAATAGAGATTTAAAAGAGGAAGTATACATGATACTCCCACCAGGTTTTGAAGAAGGAAGATAGAACCAGGTGTGTAGGCTAAGAAAATCCATCTATGGGCTAAAACAATCACCACATGCCTGGTTTAATAGATTTTCTAGTGTTCTCAAGGTTGAAGGGTATCAACAAAGTTTATCTAATTACACTATGTTTGTATCCCACCGTAATAACCTCATCACTATTATCATTGTCTATGTGGATAATATTATTGTCACAGAAAATGATACTAAGGAGATTGATCGAATCAAGGTAGCACTGAATCATGAATTTGAGGTCAAAGACCTTGGTAAGTTGAAATACTTCCTCGGTATGGAAGTAGCAATATCCAAGTATTTATGTTTCTTAGAGAAAGTATGTTCTTGATCTACTCAAGGAAACATGAATGCTTGGGTGTAAACCTAGTAAAGTCCCTATCAGCACAGTGAAACAAAAGAAAAAGAAATATGTAGTAGAAACTGGCAGAGATGTGAAAAAATAGAAGAAACAAGAAAGGGATGAAATGGGAACAAACAAAGAAAGATATCAACGGCTAGTTGAGAAACTCATTTATCTCTCTCACATACATCCTGATATCACCTTTATAATGAGTGTTGCCAGTCAACATATGCATAATCCACAGAAGAAACATATTGACTCAACCTACAAGATACTACAATACCTAAAAGGTACTCCTGGTCGTGGGCTATTCTTTAGAAAGAGCAAAAATAGATCAGTAGAAATCTACACCGATGCTGATTGGGCAGGATCACAAGAAGATAGTCGATCAACCTCTGGCTATTAAACATTTGTGTGGGGAAATCTTATCACTTGGCACAGTTAGAAATAGAAAGTAGTGGCTAAAATTAGTGCAGAATCCGAATTACGAGCTCTTGCTCAAGGAATCATTGAGGGTTTATGGTTAGGAAAAGTTGCAAAAGAAACTCATTTAAAGATAGATACTTCATTGAAGTTATTTTGTGACAATAAGGCCGCCATAAATATGGCCATGAACCCTATTCAACATAGCAGAACTAAACATGTGGAAATAGATAGACACTTCATTCGTGAGAAAGTAGAAGATAGGATTATGTACCTCACCTACATATCTACAAGGCTATAAACTGCAGATATCCTCACCAAGGGAGTACCAGAACAAAATATTTGAGTGATTTATAGGCAAGTTGGACATAGTCAATATATATGATCTAACTTGAGGGGGAGTGTGGGAATATTCTAATATCTAGATTATTAATATTAGGATATCGTTGTCAGATATATCATTGTTATTATTAGAAACATATCATATTTGATTTAGGTGTAGTTATTAGAGATTTGATTTTATCTTATGTATCTCATCTTATTCCCAAGAATTGTGTATATATTTGATGCATATGCCAAAAGGAAAATACAATCAAACTATTCAGATCCTAAATGTCTCACAATAATGCCACATAATGCACAACGAAGAACAACGTCTATGCTATACCTAAAATATTCAAACATAACAGATGAAGGCATTTGTTTGATTACTTCACCATAAGGTTTGTGGAATCTCTCTTACCACTGTCCTAGATGAAAGGCTTCCATTAACATAATGAAATACACATGTTCATGTTTCACATTTGAAAATTTATTTTCACGTTTCACACTTGAAAATTTATTTTCACATGAACTATTTCATGGTGGTAGGCAGTAAGTTCTATGCCAAATCTTCATCCTTTTTTATTATGAAACATGATTCCATAATACTTATAATACGTATGATCAAATTAGAACTTATAAAGTCAACGTAATTAGCAGTTACACAACACAAATAGTTAAGTGCTTTACTAAAGTACGATATGCAAACTACACACAAGTGAGGTCATCCCGATGGTTATATAGTCTAATGGATGTGTCCTTCTTGCAGACCTGTGCAACATCCCACCATCCTTCTTACAGAGTATCTGATTCAATATTCGCATAATGACAAACCCAGCATTTCAAAATTTCCCTTTACTAGGTCTTAAGTCAATGGTTCGAACGAAACACAATGTAAAATTGACTAAATCCCTCATTCTTATATATTGCACTACAACTATGAGTTTTTTCTTTGTTACTGACTTAATATTCTTGAGCCATAAAATACTAAATTTCATGTTATGATCATATTTTTTGTTACTAATACTATGACTCCTAAATGATTTTCTATCTTGAGATAGTTTATTTTCTTGGTTACATGCAGGGACCTAGACGTAATTTATTAATTGGAGATGAATTAGTAAAAGGAACTAAAGGACAAGAATTATTATCTCATAGATTGTGATCTCTAGAGTTATAGGATTGTGATTTATGTTTTTATTGAGATTTATTTCGGTTGTTGTGTATTGACACTTAAATTTGGATTATTGTATTGCACTCTAATTGATTGATTGAGTTGATATGACCTACTGTTATTTTGATTATCTCAATTCAAGTTTTTGAATCTCTTAATTGACCAATTAGGTTGTTGATTAGGAGTGGATAATACCTTTTATAATTTATGATTCATATTAGGAAGAGATGGATTTGATGGATTAGAGTTATTCTGGTGGCTATATAATTCTAGTTGATTATATTCATTGTTAGTTTAATAAAAGAATTAAACTCTCTTAAAATTGGAACTAGAGCTTGTGGATTTGGCCATCAAGGATGTTCATTACCGTTGCATTTGTCCATTCACTCTTTCACACTTATAATTTGGAAAAGATATAACTACATAGCTTAGTTCAGAGTTATAGATGCTTTATTCACACCCCTAACTATTAGTTAACTTGTTAATTTGCACTTGATTGTTGAGTAGTGTAATCAGTTCCTTGATGAAATTGACACCAGGTTTGTTGTCCTACATAGCATTATAGCTTAGTTATTTGTTTGAATTTGCCCCCATGATATGGCTCTTTCAAATCCCTTGGTAGGCTAAACCATAATGTGGAAATTTGTCTGCATGCTTATTCGGATCAAGTTGTATGGAATGTAAACCTATCTTTTACTACTAGTAAATTGGTTAAAAATTTTAAGACAAGCTATTGAAAACATTATTTTGTCACATAATAGCTGTGAAGAAGTTGAAAAGTATCGCGTTATAGTGGATGTTGATTAGGCATTCAAATAGGTGATACTGTGATATAGATTGTTTCAAAAAGGATATTATATATGGGTTACATTTGAGGTTCACAAAATCTTAGAATTATACCTTAAACTATGTTTACTAAAATGAAAAAAAAAAAGTGTATCTGCATTTTAGTTGGCAAAAATAGTTAAAAAAATAAATAAGATGGCAGTAAATGATTGAAAAATGACGGTTATGCAAAAAAGTTATTGATTTTGGCAGAACTTTTTTGTAAGGTATTAATGTATTATGCCTTTCATATGTTACAGACAAAGAAAGGCAAAGTAATGCATGAGTCACTCAATCCATCAGTAATGTAGCTGTTACAATTCAGCATTCATAATCAGATATGGGATAATGCATATTAAAAGTTCTCATCTTGGGATAAGAGTTATTGTTCTTCTATATGCTCGTGTGTGTGTATATATATATAGTATGAATGTATAATGTCAATGTAAACATGTTCTTAACATCTTTGTTGTGTTTTTCATTAGGAAATTGATGTTGCTTTTAAGAGAACATTTGGCTTGAAATGATAATTATGGCAATACATGCTTTTTGAACTAGACAGAATGTGGTGGTGTTCTCCATTTTGATTTGTCTCAAAAGGAGGTAGCTTCCAACCATTCTGATTTTATTCTCCACATTTATAAAATATGGAAGATAAAAAAGTGAAGAGTATAGTCCCCCATTACTTTTTTCTCTTTTCTGTATAATCTCATATTTGGATTATATAGTATGGGGAAAATATATATAGGATTCATATAGCTTGAAAATAATGTTGTTGTTCCCATATGTATCTATTACATTATCTAGATGAAATATATTTAACTATATATATGTTTAATAACAAACCAATATCAATGTAAAATCTAAATTTTATTAAATTATGCATTATTAAATTTATAAGTCATAAACATCTATTTTAATTCGCCATTGTTTTAATGCACACACTTGGGTTACAAGCAGGCACTACTCAACATAGCAATTTCTATTTTAATTCTATTATTATGTTTCTATACATTTAATTGGAATTTGTACAACTTTTTTTAAAAAAATTTCTCAAGATTTCTCTAGATATTTCCATAGTTGCGATTGTATAATAAATATTAAAAAGATCGTGTAATTAATGTTTAGCATTTACTCTATAAGGAATAAATATTTTTATGCAATATGGTAACAGATTTATAAATTGACAATTAAAAAATATAATTAAGTTTATTTGAAATTAAAAGAATTATACCAAGTGAGGTTAATGTATCGTAAGTAGTAGAGATTTCATTACTTGTCAGGAACCATGTGCGCTTAGTGTCTCTAAGTTTGAATTGTTGAGATATTTAAAAAATTGATAAATGTACTTTCCCCCTCAGATCTCCCTCTCATTCTTCTGTTCTGCACTGCTATAAGCAGAGGATGACAGGAAAGGGAACACAAACATTTCAGAAAGAAAAAGTGACACCTTTTTCTCAATTTCATGCCACAAAATATTAAAACTAATATCATAACAGAACTAGATAACAAACTACTTTTTACCTTTTTACCAAAAATAAATAAATGAATGAAGATGAAGCCTGTGGGCTAGAAAACAAGAACTTTGAACATACCATCAAAAATAGCAAGAAAGGCAACCATGACCATCAACCTCTGATATGCTTATCTCATAGAAATCCTCCATTGAAGTCCTTTTACCCTTGAAACTGGAATATCCATAGCTGAATCTTCCATTTTGACTTCCTGAGAAAAAGCTAACAAAAGATAAACTACTTTAGTCTATTACATAGTTAATTGGTTTAAGGCCAATAACAACGTAAACAAAATATTGAAGGAAATCCCACAAATCTATGGTGCTTTTTATCATCAGTCTTAGGAACTTCTAAAGTCCTAGTAAAATAATACTCATGGAATTGCTAGAGTATTGAAACCCTTAAGCATTGCCAGAGTATTGAAACCCTTAAGCCTATGAACAAGAAATGGATCATTTATCAAGCAGGGGTAAGAAAAAGAAATCTATCATGCCATCACGCTTTAAAATGATATCCCTTTTCTGTTTAGACAAATCATTTCAAATAGCACATAAAAGGGTAAGAACAGCTAAAAGTAACTAGTATCCGGTAAATTTTAAGATAACAATAGCAAAAATTTATTTAGAACCCCCTCAAAAGTTAAAAACTAGTTTCTATTTCAAAACTAGTTTCTTCTAAGACAAACTGTTCTGTTGAGACATTCCATCGGTGAATTAATGAAAGTCAAAATTAACTATTAGGGTGGTAGTCAAAAGTTCAAAGCAAGTAAGCCAGAAGACAAGTAAAAAGCAATAAACAACACAAATTCTCAAAGGATCCTTCATGAATAACATTTTCTAAGAGAAACTTTCATTAAAGTTTCTAATTAGGGTTTCTCTACCAATAAAGGCTTATGAAGAACTATATAGAAGTAATTCTAATAGTGCTTCATTGTATCAACTTTCTCTAGTTAGTCTTTCTATGTAATTCCATACTGTAAAAGTATAGTTTCCAGAAAGTTTTTCTCTAATTCTATAAATAGCTTGCTTCTTACAACTATTTATCTATTCTATGAGATTGCTGAATTCATATTTATTAAATTCTTTTTGCACCTATTTTTCTTTGTATAGATAATCCAGAATAAGATTTTCCATTTGTTTTTGAAAAAAGAGTAATTATTTTCTACTATTTCTATATCATGGATTTCTATCAACATTCCATAAATAAACAAAACTGAAGTTTTACCTATGTATGGGTCCAACACGCTTCCTTCTGTTCTTGAGCGTTTCAACTTCCTCTCCTCACCTTTTCGCACTCTCCTCTGTCTCTGGCAACTAGTCCTTATGCTTGTCATTCAGCTTTAATGGACTTCTCTGGCCAACAGGATCCAAGGCTTATGTCTTTTGGATGAGAAGTGAACTTGCTCAATTACTTTCAGAATGGCTATAACCACACATGGTGTGATTTCAATCTCTCATCTCTCATCTATACCAAATTTCTCTAAAATGGCATAAATATTCTTGTAAGTAACATGGGTTACATAATTTTAATTGAGCTAATTTTATTTTAGTTTCTCCTCTTTTTCCTATTTTATATTCTTCATCTGTTTGTTTTAATGGTTGCCCAATAAATTCCTAGTGAAGAACTGTTTCCATTCTTATTAAAATATCCCTAACATTTTCTACTAATAAGATATGAATTTTTATTTGTGGTTGAATATTTTGAAAGAAATAATCTACATTTCCACTAGTAGCAGTGGTCATGAAATTATATACTCTTTCTTTATTCATTCCCTATTGTAGAATTACTGCAATGTTTTCTTTAATCCATTGGGATATTTTATCCTCGGGTTTTTCATCACAATCTATATTCAGTATTACCCCTGCAGGCCTTACTAGTTCTAATGGATTGTCTACTGGTTCATATTTAAAAGTTCTTTCTTTAGAGCTCCCTTTATATGTAGGTTCATACCTATCATAAAATACAGGTTTACTTTTTATTCTTTCTTCATGCCACATATCTGGTGTATGAAGATTATTGTGATAATCCTTTCTATCATATCCTCCAGGTAATTCTTCTTCACTTGAATTTTCTTCTTTTTCATCTTGCTCCTTTTTTAGATTTTTTCATCCTTATATTTTCCTTCTTGGGTTTTTGTTCCTGAAGGTTCAGCTTCATTGGCTTTTAAATCTATAATAGAAATTCTGTTACATTTTTCTATCATAGTTGCTTCCATTTCTTTTGTTTGTGATTCTGTTCCTAGATATTCATCTATTTGAGTACCTAATCTTTTTATTTCTTCGTTATTACTTATAGATGATACTTCTATTTTTTCTAAAATTTGTTCTCTTTTACCTTCTTGTATATTTCTAAGTTTTTTTCATTGTTTAAATTCTCTTTGAAGTTTTTCTTTCTTCTGTTCTTCTTTATATTTTAAAAATTCTTTAAATAATAAAGTTTTTTCATATTCTGGTTCTTTCCATTCTTCCATACGATGTTTTCTATTCCTTCCTAGTTTTCCTAATTCTTCTAAAAATTCTATTTTTGGTGTTTTTACTTCATTTTCTTTTATTTCTTGCTTATGGTAATGACTTCTCATCATTTCCCCTTCTAATCTAATTTGTTTTGAAATTAGATTTAATTTTTCAGAGAGTGTTTTTATATGAGCATCAATATCATTAGTGGTGGTTGTTTTACCAATAATGAGTTTTTGAAGTTCTTTTCTTGAAATTTCTTTTTCAATTTGTTGTTTTTCAAATTTTAATCTATCCAACAAGATTAACTTGTGATTTATTAATAGGTATTCCTAATACTTCTGCCATATTATAAATTATTTCTTTTATGTTCTTTTTAAGTTCTTCTAAGTCCTTTTCTTGTTTTTGTAATTTATTATTAAGACTTTTAAAATTAACTTGTTTTTCTTTTATTTTTCTTTTCATTTCTTCTAGATCTTAATTATTTTCAAGTTTAGATAATTTTTCTTTTATCTCTTTATCTTCTAGAGATAATTGTTTTGCCAATTCTTGTAGGATTTTTTTAATATTACTAGTAACCGAGGGTGTTATTAATATGGAATTAAAAATCCTATTTTCTTTTCCTACTTTTTTCCATAGGAAAGTATTAGTCCAATTTAATTGCCAACAACTATGAAGATAGTTATCGCTAAATGGAACCATTGGTTCTAGCCTAACTGAAGACTTACCTGTTTCTGTAAAACTATTTACTGGTAACAGTTTCATTTCTAAATTATATTTTTGGAATTCTATTTCTAGATTATTCCAGTCAATTTGACTTATTAATCTGATTCAAAAATTGCTTCTCTTTCTTCTGGACTCAAAAGATCTAACCATTTTTCATAAGAATCTTTTTCTTCTTGTTCTTTCAGGTGTTGTAAAAAATCATCAACCAAGTTAATGGAAGTATCACGGGAAGTTTCTCCTATCTTTTCCTTTTGTTTTTTACTTTTTGTTTTCTTTTTTTGGCTCTGATACCATTTTTGGGGCTGTTTAATAGGTTTCTGTGAAGAAGTCGTTAAAGCTGAAGGACAGGTGTAAGGACTAGTTGCCAGATATAGAGGAGAGTGCGAAAAGGTGAGGAGAGGAAGTTGAAACGCTCAAGAATAAAAGGAAGCGTGCTAAACCCATACACAGGTAAAACTTCAACTATGTTTATTTATGGAATGTTGATAGAAATCCATGATATAGAAATGGTAGGAAATAATTACTCTTTTTTCAAAACCAAATGGAAAATCTTATTCTAGATTATCTATACAAAGAAAAATGGTTGCAAAAACACTCAAAAAAATTTAATAAATATGAATTAAACAATCTCATAGAACAGATAAATAGTTGTAAGAAGCAAGCTATTTATAGAATTAGAGAAAAACTTTCTGGAAACTATACTTTTACAGTATGGAATTATATAAAAAGACTGGCTAGAGAAAGCTGATACAATGAAGCACTATTAGAATTACTTCTATATAGTTCTTCATAAGCCTTTATTGGTAGAGAAAATCTAATTAAAGAATTTTTCTCTAATGACTATTGGAGTCCTATGACTCTCAGTAGAATTCCATATCTTCATATTGCAAGTTCTTATGAAGAACCTTCTCGCTCTCATCAAGAGACGCAAAAGAGAGAGTATTATTCTAATATTCCTATATGACAATTCACTGGACTGTCGATAGAAAGAGATTCCATAGAAAGCTGTCGAACAGCCCCAAAAAAAAGATAATAGAATAAATCCTGTAGTTTCTTATGCATCTGAAAATTTTACAGGAGCTGTTTTCTTTCTTTTATTTTATTAGGAAATAACTTGATAGAGTTCAAAATATTTTCTAATAACTCATCGTTTCCATTTCCTATTTTTCTTCTTAGGAATTCTATTTCTATTTTTCCTATTATTGCTTTCTTCTTTGAAATAACCAGACCATTTTCTTTTGCTTTTATAGCAAATACAAACAAATGCTTTTTGTGGTCTTTTTCATTTTGAGAGTATACCAAAATATCATCAATGTCTACAATAATGAAATGATGGTATTTATTATATATTTTGTCCATTCTTTCTTGAAAAATAGTCGAACTTGTTTTTAAACCCATAAGCAATACATACCATTCATAGTGCCCATTAGGTACAGAGAATGCCATGTATTCTATACATTCTTCTTTTAATTCTATTTGAAAGAATCCTGATTTGCAGTCAAATTTACTGAAATTTTTTGCATTCTGGATCTTATCAAAAAGAATATCTTTTCTAGGTACAGGATAAGTATTAGCCTTAACTACAGCATTTAACGGTTTGTAGTTAATTACTAATCTTGGTTCTCCTCTTTTTATTTCTAAATAATTTCTAACTAAGAATCCTGGGCAATTCCAAGGAATTTGAGAAGGTCTTATTAATCCTAATTTGAGATTTTTCTCAATAATAGGTGAAAATTCTTCTAAATCTTGTTTAGAATATCTCATTGGTTTTTCATATACCAGATGCCAAGACCATGATATGTAAACAAGATACAGGCATAATAAGACACCTCCATCTCAATATTCATAATTCTCTATAACAACTCAAAAACCTAATATGCAGCCAAATCAAGCACAACAAAAAAGGGGGAGAAGTGGGGAATGAAATTGAAAATTGAAAATTTCAAACAAGCAACCGAATTCAGCGTCCCATGAATAGCGAAAAGTGGAACCCACCTAACGCCACCTCTATTGAAGAGCGAATTGGAATCCTTGGAGGAAATCACAGGTTTTGGCGCTGATGGCTATGCGGCCTGATCAATATAGGCGGGCGGTGGAGCGGAGGTAGAATGGGATAAAGAACCCGTGGCATTAGAAGAGGAGGAAGGTGAGGTAGAATATGTGGAGGCTGAAAGAGTAGGAGGAGCAGGAGGAGGGTCCGTATCTGTGATCATTCTGCCATTTCAGTGTCAGTTATAGTACCTTTCCTTTGAATTCTTCAACCTTCCCATTTTGCTTTGTTCTTCGGCCCTCCTCTATGGTTTTGGTCTCCTCGTTTCTTCTACTCATTTTGTCTCCCTTATTGTTTTTTGCAAAGTATAAATTAGACTATACTTGTAATTTAGTTCTTTCTATTAGGTTAAAAATAATTTTTCCCTTAAAAATTTTCCTATAAAAAATATCTAAAGATCTTTTGGGATTTATATATTATATTTAAAGGGTTTAAAAAATAACCAAAATCAATGTAAGAGCTAAAAAATTAATATTAACAATTAAAACATTAATATTGATTTAGGTGTGACATTACTCTTTTTATATTTTTGAGAGCAAAAATTTTTGAAGTAAAATTGGAGTTTGATTATTTTTCTCCTTGGAATATCAATTTTTACCCTTTTTCCATAATAAAAAAATTATTTTATTCTAGTAATTTAATAAAATTACATTAAAGTAAATTTATTTTTTTAAAATTTTTAGCAATAGAATATTACAATTTAGCACATAATATTTGATCGTGAGCGAATAGATAGAGGAAAACAAAGAGAATATTTAAAGATATTATTAAGGAGGACGTTTTGATTAATAATTTATATAAATATTTGATTGTTTGTTTATATAACTATTTAATCAAATTAAGTTTGAATATTATTAGATTTAATTAGGAGTAGTTCTCCCATAGATATTTTATATGTTCTCATGTATTGGAATTCAAAATATTGTGTTTGAACACTAAAGCTCTTTTTATTATAATCAATGTTTATTGGTTATTTAAAGATTGAAGTGTTGACAGAAAATAATGATATTAGACAATCTATGTAGCCTAGTTTATCTAAATCAATGAAAATGCATCTTGGTATATATAATATAAATATTATATTTGGTAGCCATTTAAAAATCTAAATTTATTATTAGCACATGTGTGAGTATATCATACAATATATAACATTAAAATTTAGAAAATATTAAATAATCTATAGTTCTAGAAAGTATAGTGAAATCGAATCGGTATTTTTTTTAGAAAAACAAAAATAAGTAAAGAACACAAATTGTGTAAACTCAACATTATTATATGATGATTTTTCATTAAAATTGTATTAGTATTAAAAAAGGAGGAAAATAACGAAGGAAAATAATGAAATCAAATATTTAAAACCATATGAAAAAAATAAGACAAATGATTATGTAAGATTGAAAAACTTATATAATATGGATATAAGAAACTTAACTTAAGTTTTATCCAATAACAAATTATATTATTAGAAATAAAAATAAGAAGCTAAGGGAGAAGATTTAAATATTTTTTATTTTTTAAAAAAAGGGAGTTAAGATTATAAAAGATAAAGTGATGTAGAGTTTGACCGTTACAACAATAATATGAAGTTTTAAAGTTTTCAAATCCTAAAAAGTTTGCCACAATATGATGTGGCTTTCCAACATTTATGTAACTAATGATAACTTTTATATTTGTAATGATAAATTATTATTAATCAGTATAACATATAAAATTTTTATTAAATTGAATTATCCACAAATATTTTTAAAAAGTTTAATTTTTACTTATTATAATATTTTATTCTTTCAATTATTTTCCTAAATATTTTGGGTCAAAAAAAATTCTTTTCCTCAAAATTTTTTTTATTGTCTCAATTTTTTTCATATTTCAAAAAGTTATAAATGTTATAAAAATAAGTACTCAATGCTTGATAAACTTTAAATTGTTATTTCTCTTCTGTATTATATAGTATAGGGAAAATATAACGGATTCATATAGCTGGAAAATAATGTTGTTGGCCCTAAATGTATATATTACATTATCTAGATGAAATATATTTAATTATATATATGTTTAATAATAAACCAATATCAATGTAAAATATAAGCTTTATAAAATTATGCATTATTAAATTTATAACTCATAAACAGCTATTTTGATTCTGGACTGTTTTAATGCCCCACTCAAATTACAAGTTAGCTCTACTCAACTCGACAATATCTATTTTAATTATGTTATTCTGCTTCTATATATTTAATTGGATTCTGTATAATCTTTTTGGTTTAATTTTCTCAACATTTCTCTAGATATTTCCATAGTTGTGTTTGTATAATAAATATTAAAAATATCATGTAATTCATGTTTAGCATTTAATCTATAAGGAATAAAGATTTGTATGTAATATGGTTACAAATTGATTATTTTATTATTCCAATTATTTTTACAAATAATCACTTTTAAGATTATATATTTAAATATTATAAATCATTAAATTTAAGTAAAAGTTTAAAATACATTAATTAAATAATTTATGAGATAAGATATCAATCCTAATATATGAGATAATTAACAACTTATCTTTATGAATATCATATTATTTTAATTTTTTGGCCAATCATATCACTTTAGTTGATATGAAGATATCTATAAATAAGAGATTCTATAATAGAGAAGTCACATCATACCTAAATCATAGAGTGAAGACTTGGACTCTGTGGAATGTTTGGTAAATTTTTTAATCCTATGCTTATTAACCCAACTTATTGAGTTTATCTTTTTACGATACAAACCTAAAAGATTGCACCGTAATATTGTATAAACGAGTAACATATATGTTGAAATATTTAAAAAATTAATAAATTGATCTTTTACAAGATAAATTGATATTTTCACCACAATAAGCATCTTAATTTCAAATCTATATTAAAATCATGTCATCCATCTAAGAAAAATTGAAGATTATTTTAACATCAATTTTAGAGTTATTCCCATTAAGATTTTGCATGATATGGAATTTTATGGATATTCACGATCTTTCCTCATGTTTGAGCCTTCTTTCTTTATACCTTGTGAAGAATTACTACATGATATTCTAGGACTTCTTCGTAGAAATTTATCCAATTATCTCAATGAGAATGACTTTCAACCATTAGCATCTCAAATTGTATCTTATTATTGAGAGACACTCCAACATATTACTTTTGAATCTACCAATCCTCACATAATACCTATACTTATAGATCTACCAATAATCTATGAAGAAAATCAAAATATAATTGAGATTGGTGATGACGATCCTGTGTTGGTAGAAGCCATAGATCAATCTATGCAACAATTTTCTATAGTTTCAACTTCAGAAAAGGCTATGACATCACTCAAGAAATTAGAATTCTCAAATGAAGAACTATGGACAAACATGTGTACATTTGCTTAGAAAAATTTGAAGAAGATGGTTCCGATGTTTTAGAAATGCTATGTGACCACTTTTATAATATAACTGTATTGTAACATGGCTCAAAACAAATCATACATGTCCATTGTGTCGCTCTGAAATGTCTATAGAATAATTTAATGTATTGTACATTTTCTTGTTATGAAATTCCATTCATTCATATAGTCATTGTTGCAATTTTCTTATTTTTTTTGGTAATTATGCTTTTCCACGTGAAGTCAATATTGTGTTTTATAGTTTGAATAATTTATGGATTGGAATTATCAAAATATTGTACAACCAAGTTATAATTTTACAACTTATTTTAAATAACAATTAATATTATTAAAATATTGTGCAGCCAAATTATCAAAATATCATACAATATAGTGCCACGTTTAAATTTGGAATATATTAAATAATATACACTAGAAATTATAATGTCATTGAAATTGGAAATTTTTAGTAAAATGAAAAGAAATAAAGAACACGCATTGTGTAGACTCAACACTATTTTAGGATGATTTTTCAGTAAAATTGTGTTATATATTAAAAAAAGAGGAAAATACTAAATTAGATTGTTAGAAATTAGAATATAAGATTATGATAGAGAATATTTCAATATAAATGAAAAATGGGAGTTAAAGATGATAAGAGATAAAGTAATGTAGGGTTTGACCATTACAAAGATAATGTGCCCATTTGGATTATCTTTTATAAAAGAGTTTATAGAAAAAATGATTATAGATAATGTAATTCATGTTTAGGATGTAATCTATAAGGAATAAAGATTTTTATACAATATGGTTACTCATTGATTGTTTTATATTCTAATTATTTTTACCAATAATCACTTTTAAGATTATATATTTAATTAATTTAAATCATTAATTTTAAGTAAGGGTTTTAAATACGTTAGTCAAATAATTTATATGAGATAAGATATTAATTCTAATATATAAGATCATTCCCAGCTCGAGAAATCTACAAATAAAAGGTTATATAGGAGAGAAGTCAGACCATACCTAAAGCATAGAGTGAAGGTTTGGACTTTGTACAATGTTGGGTAAGTTTCTTATTTTATGCTGATTAACACAACTCAATATGTTCATCTTCCTACCTTGTAAATCTAAAGGATTTCATGTAATATTTTAGACTAATTTTAAATATTTCTTAATTGTTTTTATAATATGCCTTGAAAAACGGGCTGTTCAAAAATATGATTAATTTTATTTGTAAACAAAAGAATTATATCAAATCAGGTTTGCATAAGTGGTAGAGATTCTCTTTACTTATCTTCAGAACCCGTATCGTTAATATCTCTAAGTTATTGTGGAATCAATCACATGTATGTTGAGATATTTGAAAATTTGATAAAACACACATCATGTAATTTTTATTTGAAAATGTCCTAGAGACCTAGAGTCAAAGGAGAATATATTCAAGGTTTAATAAAAATTCTTTTATATTCATTAATTTGATTGACATAAAATCTTAAGATAAATGATTTATATTTTTCAATACACCTAAATATTGTTATGAATTAGATCATTGCATTATCTATTCATTAATTATTTGATTTCTTGGTGTAAAATCGAATCACATATATGTTGAAATACTTACAAAATTGATAAAATATGTATGCATCATGTAATTGTTATTTGTAAATGTGATTAGATCAAAGTCAGGCTGTATTCAACGTTTAATAAAAAACAATTCATACTCACTAAATTAGTTGTATTAGAATTCAGGTTAAAAGATTTATTATTTCTTCAATTTACATACATATATTTTTTTGTGAATTAGATGATTAAATATATTCCTTAATTATCTAATTTAATTGTTTATATTATTGATTTTTTCATTACTATGTATAAATTTATCTTACAGATTAATATTTTCCTCAAACCAAAGATTCTAATTTTAAGTTAAAATTGAAATCATGATGTCCATTCAAGAAGGCATTGAAATTTAAATTTAACCTCTCTAACATTTTAATGTTTAACTTTAAAGTCTCTACCCTCAGTATACTGTTAATATAATAACAAAAATTGACACGTCAGATTAATAGAAGACACGTGTCATCCTACATGACATCTTGTATAAATTAATAATTTTATGATAATGATCTATTTTTACATAATCATTAAAATGTCATTGTATCATTAGAAAAAACCCTCGCGTCTCGTCTGTGTTAGCTATCTCAAAGCGTTCCTTATTCCACATATCAGTATATTCTTTAGGGACGGTCTCCAGAGTAGCCATAGTTTTGCTTATTGGTCTTCTAGGCATGGTTTACATTGGCGGTTCATAGACTTAGCTTGCAACGGGTGTTTTAGGATTGTTAAATATTTGTATTCGTTTCTTTTGGTCGTAAGCATTAAATCATATAATTTTATAATCGTTATAAGTATATCAAGATATTTTAGTGCCTTACATGGAATAATATCCGATATCTAATTATGCTAAGATTGGTGGTTTGCTTTTCTCAAATATCTAGATTCATACCATGTTAGCCTAGCATCCATCTGTGGACTGGTGGTCCCTACTCAAATGTGGCCCAACATACATATATAGGGAGTTTAATTAGAATCCAAGGCACTCAAGTTGTTGGTTGTTCATGCTTTGGCAGCGAAGTGAGGTTGGATGATAATTTTCTTGAATGATAGAGGCGCATGGACTTGTAATGAGGATGTGGTGGTATAAATGCCGATCGAGGAGGAACACCTTTTGGAGTGTACAGATTGTGTTGGAATGAGAAATTTGGAGCTCATTGAGAAATTGTGTTACAATTTAGCACGTCGTGGGTAAGTAGAGGAAAACAAAGAGAATATCTAAAGATATTATTGAGGAAAATATTTTAATTAATAATTTATACAAATATTCAATTGTTTGTTTATATAGCTATCTAACCAAGTTAAATTTGAGTATTATTTGGTCTAATTAGGAGTAAATCTCCTATAAATATTTTATGTTTTCTCATGTACTCAAACTCAAAATATCTTGTTTGAACACTAAAGTTCCTTCTATTAAAATAAATGTTTATCAGTTATTCAAAAATTTACGTGTTGATAAAATACAATGATATTATGCAATTTATATAGCTTAATTTACCTTATTTAATAGAATAAGACTTGAAGTTATATTAAGTACCAATGACTTTTGCTTTTATAAAAATAAATTATTCACAAATAATAAATTTCTTTGATTTCTAATAAAAAATAAATAGCAATTCACACTAATTATTTCTTTGATCCTTAATACATGGCTATTTAACTACTTTAATTTTTAAGTTACTTAAATTAGTTAATATAGTATTTTTTTAAAACACCTTAATCATTTTTTTAACTCTCACCCTTCCTTCCTTAGTTGATTATTATTGAGGGAATATCAAGACGGATAATTTGAGAAAAAATTTATCAATTGAAGAAATATATTTTATATTTAAGATTAAGATTAACTCCTCAATTATGTCATATATTAAGGACGGAAGGAGTATAATTTATGGATGACTTATTTCTTGTAGAGTCATCCATTATATTAGCTAAAAAAGATCTATTAAAATTTATGGATTGGAATGATCAAAATATTGTACAACCAACTTATAATTTTACAACGTATTTTAAATAATAATTAATATTATCTAAATATTGTGCGGCCAAATTATCAAAATATTATACAAAACAGTACCACGGTTTAATTTGGAAGATATTAAATAATACACACTAGAAATTATAATGAAATTGAAATTGGAAATTTTTAGAAACAATGAAAAGAAATAAAGAACGCGCATTGTGTAGATTCAACACCATTTTATGATTGTTTTTCATTAAAATTGTGTTATATATTAAAAAAGGAAAATAATAAATTAGATTATAAGAAATGAGAATATAAGATTACTTTATAAATATAAATGAAAAAAAAGGGAGTTAAAGATGATAAGAGATAAAGTGAAACACCGTTACAAAGATAATGTGAAGTTTTAAAATTTTTAAATTGAAGAACTTTTATAGAAAATATGATGTGACTTTATAATATTGAGATATTATCCTATAAAAAGATTAGATAATCATACTCAAATAATAAATTTGTACTTAATCACAATTTTTTCATAAAAAATTAATTTATGTACCTAATGATAAATTATATATTTTTAATTAATATATAATTATCACATATATAATTATGTATTTGTGATGATAATACTAATTTTAAATCTATCAATTCCAGCATAATACCTGTGCTTATAGATCTACCAATAATCTATGAAGAAAATCAAAATATAATTGAGATTGGTTATGAGGATCCTATGTTGACAGAAGCCATAGATCAATCTATAGAACATTTTTCTATAGTTCCAACTTCATATAAGGCTATGGCATCACTCAAGAAATTAGAATTTTCTAATGAAGAAGTAGGGGCAAACATGTCTAGCATTTGCTTAGAAAATTTTAAAGAAGATGGTGCACATGTTTTAGCAATGCCATGTGACCACTTGGATCACCATAACTATATTGTAACATGGCTCAAAACAAATCAGACATGTCTATTGTGTCGCTTTAAAATGTCTATAGAATAATTTTATGTATTTTACATATTACATTGTACTGTTAATATTCTTATTACAAAATTCATCATTCAGATAATTGTTGCTGAAACCTTCTTTTAGTTTTTTTACATTTAATTAATTTTTACTTGATTATAGTGAGTTAACGTATATATTTAATCCTTTAAGTTTAAATTAAGTTTTAATTTAGTCATTTAAGTTAAAAGAAGTATATTTTAGGTCCCTAGTGTTAACACCATTAATCTCATTAATAGAAAATGCTAAGTGAGCTTGGTGATTATGCAATTAAATGTGGATAAAGTTTATTTAAATTTTTATTCTTTAATATAATTGTTTGTATATTTTAAAATTAAAATAAACCCACTAAAAATTTAGTGAAAACAAACCCTCAAATGTTGCTATGCGTCTATAGTTGGAGTGGTATGAACGAAGTAGAATGCGAGGTCATATTTTGTCAAGCTTTTCAAAATATTAAAATTCCTAAAATTTTATTTGCACGTATGCAATTTCGTTGTAGTTTAATGATATATATATATATATATATATACTTTAATTTAATCCATTTCAAAATACTTTAACTTGAAATTAATCCATTTCAAAACTTACAGCACAAACAGTTTTCATTTCTCACAATAAATATGTTTCTTAAAATTTGAATTTGTGTTCTCTTCTTATGTTGATGAATATGCTTATCACCTTAACTCAATAACTTGTTAGTCATTTTTCGAATTCCCAAACTCATATTTTCCAAAAGATGGGACCCTTCAATTCCCTTGCATTACAAAATTATTGATTTTAATAACAATCTTTATATAAAAAAATAGCAGGGCTTAAAGCTGATCATATAGTGTGCCACGTGAACAAGCCTTCCTTTAAGCGTTATTAACCACTACAAATGAAGAAAACGCTACAAAAAAAGTGCCTCAAAAACCTATAAATATCCCCTATGCCTTCATTTTTAAAGTTTTGCCGTTTACGAGTAGCGAAGCTCTACTAAGTTGTGATCAGAAGTCTTAGTTGGCGCGAAGACCGATATCTTAATCCACTTTTGAGGTACGAATAGAAATTTTATATACGTAGTTTACTTATTTAAAAAGTTTAGTTATTTATTTAATTTAGTTATATATTAATTATAAATTCTTATTTAGTGTCATTTAACTGTTTTTTTAGAAAAGTTTATATGGCTAGGTGGATTAAATATACCTATTTGACTAGGAATATTTTTATTATGGTGGACTTTATTTTTATTTGTTAATTAGGAATATAAATTGGACTAAGAATACCTATTTGACTAGGAATACCTAATGGACCTTATTTTTTTAATATGTTGCACTTAAGAATACTGTTTGATTAAGAATATTTTTATCTGTTAATTAGAATTGTGACTATAAATATTTCACAAAGTTTAATATTTTGATTATTAAATTATAAATTTTTGCAGTAAATTGAAATTTATTTATATATTGATTATTTTTTATTGATTAGTAATATATATTAGAAGACTTTTTATTTATGTTTATTTAATATTTTTTTTGTTTTTATTTTAAATAGGATAAGTCATCGACATGGTAAGGAGCTGATGGATCAGCCATATAGACTTACTCCTAGCCAAATTAGCGGTGATAGGGATTCAGAGTTGGACATCAACGTGGATGATTATGACCCATACCAGCAGCTCTATAAGGCTCTCATGTTATCTCTATTTGAGGGAGGAGCTCCTCAGACTGGAGAGTTTTTGCACCAGCATGATTCAGGCAAGGGAGGAGAGGAGGGTGGGGATACTAAGGAGGCGGTGAGGGGGTGCCCTATAGCCAAGAAGATGAGCGGTCTCGTCTTTGAAGGTGGCAAATGGGGGCAATTGGTAGAAGTCATAGGTAAATTTTTTTAAGAAAAAAAGTGTACTTTACAATTTATAATTTGAATCTTATATGAGTTTAAATAATATAATTATTTTTAAATTTCACTATGTAGATGAGCAAGGGATCAAGTCAACTAGTAGGATGACAGCTATAGATGTCTCGATGATGACGAGGGGACATGTGATTGTGCTAGTTAACTATATGCACTAGCTGATCCAACAAGAGGGCCAACTTTATAACAAGTACCTGTCGTTGTTAGCAAAGGAGTGGACCGATCAGAAGGATTGGGGTGCACCAATCAAGGACAACATATGAACTAATAAAGGTAATTAATTTTAATCCTAAATTGGTTATTTGAATGAATAAATATTTTCTTAAAAATTAACATTTAATTTACTTAATTGCGTACTAAGTTTATAGTGGCAGAGCTTGCGAAGGGAATACCATAAAGAAGGACTGGAGGAATACGAGGCTAGTCCTGTTTCAACAGGCGTGTGATGACAGGACAAGGAGTAAGGAGGACATAACGAACAATATGTCCAATGGTGTCCCCGCACAAGGAGTTCATAAGATCGTGGTTTACACCAGAAACAAGGGTATGAATTTAGTTACTTAAGTTCAAAATATTTAATTTTGTGCCCAGTTGACTGACCATATATGTAATTTGTTTTAGTAAGCATCCTAGAGAGGCACTACCAGTGTCCGTCACTAGACCATGCGACATAGGAGCGGCTTGAGACTCTTCTTTGTTGCTTACGATGAAATCATAAGTAAAGCAATTAAATTATTAATTAGATGTTATTAAATATTTATAAACTAATTTAATATTTATATATTTATTTGTAATTAACTTTAAGGAGAGGAGGGTCATGGCCGAATAGGAATACACGCTTACTATAGGTGATATGTGGCATGAATTGTATAGACTTTGAGATGGGACTCATTCATCAGAGGGGGTTGAAGAAGTTGACGTACCCATCTAATTGCTATAATTTATTATTTTTATAAATAATTAACATTATTTAATTTGTTTACATTTTCCAATTGTTTTGACAGGCGCAGATGACTCAGCTAGATGCAGAGCTATAAGAATCATAAGGATCTATCGTGGATCCCACTGCGGATCCCACCGTATCACTCCTAGAGGCCTATGGCCAACCTTAACACCTCAGAAGGATCATGGGACTCAGTCTCAGTCCCATATGAACGAGACTGAGACCTTCTTTGAGTGTTTGAAGTACGTCTCATGACCCATCGTGGTCTCAGTCACAAGCTGCCCTGACCCATACAAGGTTAGGAGTCCATCGCCAAAATGAAGTATCTGTGGATGAGCTTTAGGATTTGGTCAGATGCAAGATGCAGGAGTAAGTGCAAACCATGCACACGCAGATATAGGAGTAACTGAAGAGCAGGTGGCAAGTGCAGATAGTCTATTCATACCCAAGGTACGCATTACTAAGGGCTGTACTCAGATAGATTTCAGGCATCACAACTCCTCCGTTGATACCTGTTATTAGCATCCCACCTATAGTCATCTTAATCCCACCACCCTCTTACTCGCGACTAGCCCCACCTGCTCCATAATAGTTGCCACCTCCAAATCCCAATGAGGATAGACAGGATGATGCACAACATACCTGAGTATATTTATGTACTTTTTTTTTAAAAAAAATATTACTTATATTTTATTTAATTTTTTCACAAATCTTAGTTTATTTCTTAAATTTTACTTTATTACATAAATTGTAGTTTTATTTCATAAATTTAACTTTAATTGAATTAAGAAATTGTAATTTTTTACTTTTGTAGTGTAGTAGGTATAAACCACTATAAAGAAGCAAATTTTAATTTCAAAATTCCCTTAATCTAGATCTGCATCTTGCCATTTTGCATCAGTTGTAAACCGCTGCAAATGTTCAAATTTCAAAATCAAATTTCCCTTTATGTGCATCATCATCATGACATTTTGTAGCAGTTCAAAACTGTTGCAAATGTTCAAATTTCAAATTCTTGATTATTAAGTCATTCCCACAAAATTATATCATTTGGACTCTACATGAGGAACAACATGATATGATTGCTGAGTCAACTCTGGTTATATCATGAATAGGAGTTTGAGTGGACTAACTCGATGCTATGAATGATGCAGTGCATGATGAGTTCAAAATTCATGAAGTCGAGACTCCTGATGAAGTACAGGGCCCTAAGCTAGAGTTCGAAAGGAATTACATTACTCAAAAAAATTTTGAACTGATGAATGAAGCTGACAAGCCTTTATATCATGGGTATACAAGGTATTTTAAGTTGTCCTTCTTAATAAAATTGTATCATATTAAATGCTTTTGTAGTATCATAGATAAGTCCATGTTCATGCTATTGGAATTGCTCAGAGATGCTTTCCCCTAAGCTATATTCCTTCCGTCTTTTTATGAAGCAAAAAAGATTATTAACAAGCTTGGATTGAACTACAACAAGATTAAGGCATGCCCAAATGACTGTATGTTGTAATGGGTAGAGGACGCAAACAGGGAGATGTGTAAGTGTTATAAGCAATCTCACTACAAGACAGTGTGGAAGGGGAAAAAGCAGAAGAAAAATCCTGTAAAAATTATTCGGTATATATTATTTGTTACTTAATTTTTCTCTAGTTAATAAGTAACAGTTTGAATTGTTAGGTACTTTCTATTGAAGTCATGGTTACAGCGAATGTATATATTGTCAAAGATGGCAGAGCATATGAGGTGGTGTGTTCTTGAGCATAATGCAGATGAGAAGTTAAGACATCTATGGGATTTAGAGGCCTAGAAGGCGTTTGACTCAGTTCCCAGATTTTGCCCATGATCCAAGAAATGATCATATTGCTTTAGAGACCAATAATTTTAACCTATTCGATATCATGAGTACTACCTATAGTATTTGGCTAGTTATACTGATTCTATAAAATCTTCCACCTTGGATATGCATGAAACATAGCTCATTTTTGCTTTCTATGATCATCCCTGGAAAGAAAGCATCGAGAAATAATATAGACGTATACCTATAGCTGTTGATACAAGAGTTGATGGAGCTATGGATGGATAACATCGAGACATACGATTTATATGAGAAGTATCTATTCAATCTCCGTGCAGCGTTAATGTGGACAATAAGTGATTTTCTTGGTTTAGGAAATTTGCCAGGTTAGAATGTAAATGCTGGGTTGGCCTATCCTGAATGCTACTTTGACACCATATCATGCCGCCTTCTGTATAGTTAAAAATGGTGTTTTATAGGACATCGACGATTCCTATATTCCATACATTGATTTAGATTGCAATGGATCTACTTTGATGGGAAATAAAAAAAGAGAGACCCTCTACCTACTTTGTCTAGTATTTACATATTTTGATAGTTGGAAGATGTTGATGTTGATTGTAGCAAGAATATTGAGGATCCTGAGCGACCAGGACGACTCTCTCCTGGGATATCCGATGGTTAGCCTCTGTAGTGGCGCAAGAAAAGTATCTTATTTGCTCTTCCTTGTTGGAAACATAATTTGCTATGTTACAATTTAGATGTCATTCTTATTAAGAAAAATTTGTGTGACAATGTGCTATATATGTTGGTCAATGAGCCAAGAAAGTCCGAAGATAATCTCGCAGCTAGGAAAGATTTAACCACCTGGGGAATTCATGAACAGGCTTGGCTAGTGACAACGACAAATTTCATCCAGCTAAGTTAACCTTGACTAAGCATAACAAGGCTATATTTCTTTCGACACTAAAGAACATGAAAGTTCCTGATGGATACTCCAGTAACATATCAAGATGTATCGATCTCTAGTATTGAAAGGTTTATGGGTTAAAGAGTCATAACTCGCATGTTCTAATGCAACAAATCCTCCCTCTGGCTTTGAGACACACACTTCCTCTTAACGTATCTATGGTTTAGTGGAGCTGTGTTATTTTTTTAGGAGGTTATGTCCAAAGGTCTTAACACCTCAAGAACTCGATCAACTATAGGAAAAAAATATTATTACATTATATCACTTGGAGATATATTTCCTCGATTATTTTTCACTATCATGGTTCACTTGATGGTCTACCTTGTTAGAGAAGCAAAGTTTGTTGGCCCAATTCAATATCACTAGATGTACCCTATTGAGAGGCATAAGAAACTTTATATCTTCATATTTTATTTGATACTAGTGATTCCACAACACACATAGTTGTTAATCAAATGTGAAAATGAATATTTTTTGGAAAACTGAAAACCTATGTCCGCAACAAGGCATGGGTTAATAGTAGAAGGTTATTCAAAGGACAGGGACCTAACATTTTATTCAAGGTACTTTGATGACCTGGAGATGTCTTTTAACCGCCCACGTCGTGTTGACGATTCTCCTCCTTCTCTTACCCTGTAAAGTGATTTGTTCCCTCCTGTTGGGAAACCCCGTTAGTGGATTTGAGTTCCACAAACTCACTCCCATGGAGAAATTGCAGGCACACAGACATATTCTGATAAATTGCAGTCAAGTTAAACCTTTCCTCCTATAAGTATATATACATAATTTAAACGCACACTATTTTTTATACTTCTAATTCAATTTATTCATCTCTAATGCTTATAAAACAAACTACACTTTATTGTATAAAGAGTACATAAGTCATTTTAGGCACTAGCTATGAGTACGTGTTCAAACCTGTTAAGGCTAATAAAAGAATCCATCGAGAGTTTCCTGATTGGTTTATACAAAAAAATCACAATGAAAACATATCTTACATAGCCAAATTCAGAAATCTATCGTTAGGCCCACTAGAGCATACGAGAAGGTATACCGCGTACATTGTTAACAGGTTTAAGTTCTGCACGGTTACACCTGACCAGGGATTTGCGGCATATTTAGGATGAGGAGTTATGTTAGTAGCAATGACGATGACATACAAGGCATCACTTATTACGAAAATCTTATTGATATCGTTGAGTTAAATTATCAGCTTTTCATATAACTTTCTTTAAGTGCTCCTAGGCAAACACGACATCTTCATAGGGACTTATTGTTGATGATTTAAGCATCACATCTGTCAACTTTTCTAGGCTCATTCATATAGGTGAATTTAAAGATGAGAGCCATTCATTATAGCCTATGAGGCACACCAGTTTTATTAAGTAGAAGATGAGAAGCATAAATATTGGAATATAGTGGTTCACATCAAGTCACAAGATCTTTTTGATATGAGTGATGGTAACATCGCTACTCATAATAGCAAGCCCTTCCAATTGATAAATTTTGAAAACTTCTGTCAAGGTAATGACAATTTATCCATTATCAGGTATGTTACATATTCATCCCAGTATTTGTTTACAATTATCGTTATTAAATTAATTAAATATTCATTTACTTCAATTTGTAATTTCATTCCATTCTATTATAATCTAATTACAAATAAAACCTAAAAATATTGTTATAAAAAATATCTTTTAAGGCAGGGTCATGATGACGATGAATGACTTTTACTACACTTTGAATATTAATATAATTATTTCTTCTTGTACAAAATAATTACAAATAAAAATTAAATATTTTTTAAAAAATAAAGAAACACACTTTTGTAGTGGTTTCCATAACCGCTACAAATTCCATGGGAAGTAAACTGGTACAAAACTCGGTAAATTGCTGCAAAATGCATAAAATTGCTACAAACTAACACCTGACGTATATAAATACCTCCCCTACACCTATTCTTCCTCTGCAACTATTCTTCTTCCTGTCCTCGTTTGTTGTTCTTCCTTCAACCTCTATCTTGGTTCTTTCTTTATATGGTAAGATCACTTTAATTTATAAGTTTATTTTTCTTTTTTGTTTGTACATTTATTTTTATTAACTTGTGTATTTATTATTTTCAAGTCATTCTTACACAAATTACTAGATCTATTCAATCAATTCTATATCATATTTCCTACAATTTCTTCACTTTTCAACTCTCTTCTACAACTTCTTTCATCTCCTTCCATAACTTTCTACCAACATAATAATATCAATTTTTGCACTTTCTATATCTTTAATATTTCTCATAAAATAAAATATATCAAATTAAATTATATACTATTTTAACCTATCAATTATCAAATAAAGCATATTAATATGTTTATACATATAATTATAAATATCAGTACACGATTTTTTTTATTTTTTTTATAAAAGATGTGACATTTGTATCAATTTCAACCGTTACAAACTCTCAATGTGGGAAAAATTCAATTTTTAAATATTTTTACAGCATTCCCCAAAATTTGTAGTGGTTCATTAACCACTACAAATGTTTGGTGCATATATCAAATTTTTCAGTTTCCGCCTAAATTTTTTGTTGCCTTTCCTTTTCCCACAAACCTGTGACGATGTTGTAACGATTCAGTAAACCGCTACAAATATATTCCGTAGATTGACATGCACATTTATAGCGATTTATTTATTTGACCATTACTAAATTATTAAAATTGCTAAAACATGTTTGTAGCAGTTTGAACGTGATACACAACAGTTACGTAAACCGCTACAAAAGTGCTTATAGCGCATGATTTTGCAATGGTTTAGTTAACTACTGCAAAATGTCATACCAACTATCCAAATAGTTAAAAAAGCAAAAAATTGACTGATACAAATCACATTTTTTTGAAGTTCCTAGATCGCGTTGGGGCAATGAGTCTGGTGGCAGTTATATTTGTGAGTACCAATTGTGGTGCTAATGGGCGTAGGTTGGTTCTAGGACATGGGTAGGGCTAGTAGGCGTGGGTGTTAGGTGTGTATATATATATACACACATACACACACGCACACAAAAGAAAGTCTTCTCTAAAGACTCATGAATTCCCCTGCATCCAAGGTATAAAACTTCCTTTTCCTCATGAAAATGGAGTTAATTTTTGGAGGAAGATTCCCAAGTTCTGAAGTTTTTATATTTTGTTTTATCAGTACTTGTTGGCTTCTCTATGTATGCTTCTGGTTTATAATATATTTAGGATCTCAAAGCATTCACAAACTGACGATATATAATACGGTTGGAGAGTGAAATGGGCCTTCAATGCATTTTCATCTATTTTAGAGTCATTTTCTCTTTTCCCCTTCTGATCAATCACAAGCCTAAGCTCTCCATTGTGAATAATTTGCAGGGATATTGATTCATGGCTGATGTAGATGTATGGATTTGATCAAATTGTTTTTTTGGGAGTGAAAGAGAATATATTATAAAAAATTATGTAAAATCATCAAATAATTAAATAATATCAAAGAACTTGATATAATAAATTCAATTTATATAATTACCCTGTTACCCTTATACACAAATAATAAGTTATTAAAAATACAATGACAACTTGAAATATTACAAATTACAATTTGGATGTATGTAATGGCAAATTGAAGTGATACAAATCATAATTGGGGGTATGCGATAACAACCCCTAGTTATTTGTGCTATTTCAAGTTTTCATCACTTGCCCAAAGACTTGTCGCATGTGCATAAAGTAACTTGATAATTGCATAAATTAAATTTATTTTCCCCAAAATTCTTTAGGACTATTTAATTATTTAGTAATTCTCCCCTTTTTTCTTGTTCAATAATATGTTTCTATTGTAGACTACAAGAGGCAATCCGGAAGAAACTTTGTTAGATAAAATTAAAGTATTTCATGCTAGAATTACGTGAGAAATACTACTCCTAGCTAGCCTCAAGGAAAAACATATAGCAAAGTCTGTTTTGTCTCCTGCTTTTTATGAACTTATGTGCTTGCTTTCTTTTACAAGTTCTCTATTTCATTGAGATTATCCCCTTTGGTTAATTAATTACATTTGTTCTATCTCTTCCTGTTAAAGTTTGCTACTACGATGCAGTACTTGTTACGAATCTTTAGCTATTTTTAAATTCATTCCTACATCACAATACATGTGCCTCTCACTTCTTTATCTATATTACAGTTCAGTTACTTAATTAGAGAGTTAATCTTGATCCTAAATATAAAATATATTTATAATATTTATTAAATTTTTCTAAATTACTCCTATTAATATTCTTTCAACAATAATAAAATAAAAAAATATGGAAGAAGTTAATAAAGATTATTGAAGTTTAGGATTAAATTATTTATTAATAAATAACTTAACTAAGTTTGTTAATTTCCCTAAAATGTAACAACCTATAATACCTATTTTTTTGGTTACACAAAAGTTTAGGTAGGTTCAGAACTGGTCTCCTACCAAAGTTAGGGCATAGCCATAGGGCTCAGAGAGCACTTATAGGGAACTGACGAGATCGCCTACCAAAGAAACCCTCATGATGACAGCGATAATCGAACTCGCGTCCTTGTAAAATATGAGCGTGCTCCTTACTATCTGTATCAATTCTCATTGACCTATAAGACCTATTTATTATAGCAACTTATCTCCAAAAATGTAATCCACCAAACCACTCCAAAAAAATTGCATCGGACTTTGTTGAAGCCAATTTTTAAATCAGTGAAGCCTAGGGCTCCGTGTGGGCCAATGCATCCCTTTCCAAACACTTTGTGAATTTCAAAATCTCCTCCTTCAAGCACATTTTTGAATTTTGACCTATCGTCTATGGGTTTAACTAGCGAAAGGGTAAGGCATGCGACCATTTGGAGTATGTTCAATCCCTATGGAGTATTACTTTATTGTGATTCTAGTCGCAGTGCTTGGAGAGGTATCATAACTCTTGGGTATTTAGTATCGTCTAGGAGGAAAGGAGATCTCGCCCTACCAAGGATCATGGTTCAGCCCAATCCTTTTCCAAAAATTTTTGTAACAAAAAAAAATTTGAATTCCGCTCTTTCCCCATGAAAAGGTCCACTTCAACATCTCAGTAAACCTTTTGACTATAAACCTGATTGTGATTAAGGCTTTATCTCTTTATACTCACGATTAAATATCACTTCCTTCTCATCATGTATTCAAGCTCCAAAACAACCCTTGACAGCCTCCACCCCTCTATAACCAACTCCAGAATCACTTTTCTTCTTGGGTATTAAGGAAGATTATGGGTTTATTTGTAAATCGTAAAGTATTTCATTTGTTAAATGCCCTTTTCCTTAACTATCTCCTCATCTTAATTTTTTACATTGATCTTGTGTAGGCTCTAAGCGATCCCTAGAAGAAAGCAATCTATGATTAGTATGAAGAAGTGTTCCAAGGGAAAGTGGGGAATGTTTAATCTTGGGGCAGTATTTACTCATTTTGAATAGTTTTTTTTAACCATCTACTACTTTAATGGTTATATATATGACGTGTCTTTTTTGCCATCTCCAGCTTCAATCATTACATCTGTGTAAACCAATGAGTTTGTTTCCGGAGGCATATTATGTTTATCCAACCCACCCAAATATTGTAACTCCATCTTATAGGAAGTCTATTTTGTGAACCTTTTTGACAAGTTCTGATTTATGCTTTTATAAGATTTTTTGTTTTGTTTTGCTTATGGTAATCAGTATAAGCTATTGTATGGTTTTATCGACACACTCCTACAACATCTAAGCCTGCATCATTATCTGCATTTTTCGGTTAATAATCAGGCTCTATTGCAGGATGTGAATGTCACAAGGTAGATATTAATCAAAGCTATATTTTCCCAACATTCAGTATGGTTTTTTCATCTCACTCCTACAAGATCCAATAGTATAACATTCCTGCTGTCTTGATAGCTTGATAGCTATCCTTGACAAAGCCATGATTGAATAAAGGCATCATATTTGAAGTAGGTAGAACCCTTATCTGTATGCTAATGGATCATTCTGTGGAGGACTTCAATGACTTTTGCGTAGGTCAATAGATCATAGTGTGCAACTCTTGCAGTAGATAGGGATATGACAAAGTTGCAATTAAATGTAGTTTATTAATAATCGTAAGACAAAATGACATAAGTCTATTTTAACATGGGGCAAAAGTCTGCCTTTTCCTCTTGCACTAGAATTGAATTTATAATGTGGCATTATGATAATAGATCAACTGGCTCCATCTATACTTTGAACCAATGAATTTCACTGCTAAAATGGAAGAAATATCTCGCAACCAAAAAGAATATTATCATAATGCCACATAATGCAGAACGAAGAACAACGTCTATGCTGTACCTAAAATATTCAAACATAACATATGAAGACATTTGTTTGATTGCTTCACCATACAGTTTGTGGAATCTCTCTTACCACCGTCCTAGATGAAAGGCATCCGTTAACATAATGAAATGCACATTTTCATGCTTCACACTTGAAAATTTATTTTCACAGGAACTATTTCTTGGTAGGCAATAAGTTCTATGCCAAGTCTTTACCCTTTTTTATCATGAAACATGATTCCATATACTTATAATACGCATGATCAAATTAGAACTTATAAAGTCAACGTAATTAGCAGTTACACAGAACAAATAGTTAAGTGTTTTACTAAAGTACAATATGCAAACTACACACAAGTGAGGTCATCCCGATAGTTATACAGTCTAATGGCTGCATCCTTCTTGCAGACCTGTGCAACGTCTCCACCGCAGAGCATCTGATTCAATATTCTCATAACAACTAGGTCTTAAGTCAATGGTCTAAAACGAAACCCAATGTAAAATTGACTAAATCTGTCATTCTTATATACTGCACTGTAACTATGAGTTTGTTTTTTTGTTACTGACTTAATATTCTTGAGCCAGAAAATATTAAATTTCATGTTATGATAATATTTTTTGTTACTAATACTATAACTCCTAAATGATTTTCTATCTTGAGATAGTTTATTTTCTTGGTTGCATTTATGTATGCAGGGACCTAGACGTAATTTATTAATTGGAGAGGAATTAGTAAAAGGAACCAAAGGACAAAAAATATTATCTCATAGATTTTGATCTCTAGAGTTCTAGGATTGTGATTTATTATTGTATTGAGATATATTTCAGTTGTTGTGTATTGAGACTAAAATTTGGATCATTGTATTGTACTCTAATTGATTGATTGAGTTGATATGACGTACTGTTATTTTGATTCTCTCAATTCAAGTGTTTGAATCTCTTAATTGACCGATTAGGTAGATAATATTGTTGATTAGGAGTGCATAATACCTTTTATAATTTATGATTCATATTAGGAAGAGATGAATTTGATTGATTAGAGTTATTCTAGGTGGCTATATAATTCCAGTTGATTATATTCATTGTTAGCTTAATAAAGGAATGAAACTCTCTTAAAATTGGAACAAGGAGAGCTTATGGATTTGGCCATCAAGGGTGTTCATTACCATTGCATTTGTCCATTCACTCTTTCACACTTATAATTTGGAAAAGATACAAATACATAGCTTAGTTCATAGTTATAAATGCTTCATTCACATCCCTAAACTCTTAATTAACTTGTTAATTTGCACTTGATTGTTGAGTAGTGTAATCATTTCCTTGACGAAATTGCACCAAGTTTGTTGCCCTACATTGCATTATAGCTTAGTTATTTGTTGAATTTTCCCCCATGACATGGCTCTTTCAAATCCCTTGGTAGGCTAAACGTAATATGGAAATTTGTCTGCATGCATATTTGAATCAAGTTGTATGGAATGCAAACCTATCTTTTATTGCCAGTAAATTGGTTAAAAATTTTAAGACAAGATGTTGAAAACATTATTTAGGCACATAATATCTATGAAGAAGTTGAAAAGTATCATGTCATAGTAGGTATTGATTAGGCGTTCAAATAGGTGATACTGTGATAGAAATGGTTTCAAAAAGGATATTATATATGGGCTACCTTTGAGATTCACAATATTTTAGAATTATATCTTAAACTTTTTGTCAGGTATTAATATATTATGCCTTTCACCTGATACAGACAAAGAAAGGCAAAATAATGCATGAGTCACTCAATGCATCAGTAATGTAGTTGCTACAATTCAACATTTATGATCATATATGGCATAATGCATATTAAAAGTTCTCATCTTAGAATGGGAGTTATTGTTCTTCTATCTGCTCTTATATGTGTGTGTGTGTATAGTATGAATGTATAATGTCAATGTAAACATGCTGTTAACATCTGTGCTTTTCATTAGGAAATTGATGTTGCTTTTAAGAGAACATTTGTCTTGAAATGATAATTATGACAATACATGCTTTTTGAACTAGACAGAATGTGATAGTGTTCTCCATTCTGATTTGACTCAAAAAGAGAATTTCCAATTGTTTTGAACAAGTTATATTTATAAAAAAGTGAAAGAGTATAGTCCCCATTACTTTTTTCTCTTTTCTGTATCATCACATATTTGGATTACATAGTATGGGGAAAATATAACGGATTCATATAGCTTTAAAATAATTTTGTTGGTCCCATATGTATCTAGTACATTATCTAGATGAAATATATTTAATTATATATATGTTTAATAATAAACATATATCAATGTAAAATCTAAATTTTACAAAATTATGCATTATGAAATTTATACCTAATAAACATCTATTTTAATTCTTCACTCTTTTTAATGCCCACACTTAGGTTACAAGCTGGCGCTACTCAACTCAACAATTTCTATTTTAATTATGTTATTCTGTTTCTATACATTTAATTGGATTCTGTACAATTTTTTTTTTAAATTTTCTCAACATTTCTCTAGATATTCCTATAGTTGCAATTGTATAATAAATATTAAAAAGAGCATATAATTAATGTTTAGCATTTAATCTATAAGGAATAAATATTTTTATGCAATATGGTGACAGATTGATAAATGGACAATTCAAAAATATAATCAAGTTTATTTGGAAACAAAAGAAATAATACCAAGTCAGGTTAGCATAGCATAGGTAGTAGAGATTTCTTTACTTATCAGGAACCTTGTGCCCTTAATATCTCTAAGTTTGAATGTAGAGATATTTAAAAAATTGATAAATGAACTTTCCCCCTAAGATCTCTCTCTCATTCTTCTGTTCTACACTGCTATAAGCCGAGGATGACAGGAAAGGGAACACAAACATTTCAGAAAGAAAAAGTAACACCTTTTCTCAATTTCATGCCACAAAATATTAAAACTAATATCATAATAGAACTAGATAACAAACTGCTTTTTACCTTTTTACGAAAAATAAATAAATAAATGAAGACGAAGCACGTGGGCTGGAAAACAGAAACTTTGAACATACCATCAAAAACAGCAAAAAAGGCAACCATCTGCTCATCAACCCCTGATATCCTTGTCTCATAGAAATCCTCCATTGAAGTCCTTTTACCCTTGAAACTGGAATATCCATAGCTGAATATTCCATTTTGACTTCCCGAGAAACAGCTAACAAAAGATAAACTACTTTAGTCTATTACATAGTTGATTGGTTTAAGGCCAATAACAAAGTAAACAAAATATTGAAGGAAATCCCACAAATCCATGGTGCTTTTTATCGGTCTTAGGAACTTCCAAAGTCCTAGTAAAATAATACTCATGGAATTGCTAGAGTATTGAAACCCTTAAGCCTATCAACAAGAAATGTATCATTTATCAAACAGGGGTAAGAAAAAGAAATCTATCATGCCATCACGCTTTAACATGATATCCCTTTTCTGTTCAGACAAATCATTTCAAATAGCACATAAAAGGGTAAGAACAGCTAAAAGTAACTAGTATCCGGTAATTTTAAGATAACAATGGTAAAAATATATATAGAACCCCCTCAAAAGTTAAAAACCAGTTTCTATTTCAAAACTTAGTTTCTTCTTAGACAAATTGTTCTGTTGAGACATTCCATCAGTGGATTAATGAAAGGCAAAATCAACTATTAGGGTGGTAGTCAAAAGTTCAAAGCAAAGAAGCCAGAAGACAAGTAAAAAGCAGTAAACAAGACAAATTCTCAAAGGAAACTCCTCTTGAAAGGCCATCTATTGACTGGACAGCTAGATGGAGGCTAGGTTCCTTCATGAATAACATTTTCTGAGAGAAACTTTCATTAAAGTTTCTAGCTTTCTACTCCAATTACAGACACTACGACCCTACAGACACCGAACCCAACCAAAAGACTTTTTGCTCCTTATGACTCCCAAAACCCTTGAACATAATAGCTTAAAAAGGTCTACATCCACTGGTGGCTTAATTGAAAAATACTATAAAATTAATATATAATTTGGGCCATTAAGTGTAATTTTAAAAAGTTGAGGGTATAAAGTGTAATTTTTAAAAGTTCAAGAGCAAAATGGTAATTATTGAAAGTTGAGCTGGAGAAAATCTAAAAATGCTCAGAATCATATTAGTCCCAAATTTTTCCAGTAAATAAAAAAAATTATTCTGATCAATTTGACGCAACACAGAATTTTGATTTAAGGTCTCAAAAAATTAATTTGAATTTTTGAAGAAAGGAAAATTAATACAGTATCCTTTAGACTTTAGAATTAGATGAAATTTGGCAGTACATTTTTATTTATAATTAATATAAGAATTTATGAAAATTATAGAGCTCAAAAAGGAGTTCTGTAGAATTTATTATGAAATTTATAGTGGATTAAAACACCTGATAAATACGTTTCAGGGGAATTTCTCGAGAGTTAAGGCCATAAAGGTAGTGGATCATGTAGAGGGCTCAAAATGGCACCTTATAGGCCCCATAATAGTTTTATATAAGTATGTGAGTCAAGGCTAATAAAGATCAGGAAAAATATAAAATTATGAAAATGCCATTGTATTGTGTCATTGAGTCAGAGTTAGACGAAGGGCATTTTGGTCATTTGACTAAGGTTAGATAGTCAAGGAGATTTCCTAGAATAGTTGACCCAGGTCAGGGAATACTCTGATGAGGTGTGAAAAAAAATAATGCCCTTGGGATGTTAAAGTGAATAAAGAGGAACCAAGGGGCATTTTAGTAATTTGTCAAGGGATCTGTAATTAAGTTTAGACCCAGTACAAGAATGTTAATGATAGAAAGAATCTGGATACTGGATTTAAGGTCAGAAAGAATATTATAGAATCTCAAGAAAAATTAGATTAAAAAAATAGTCTGGTTTTTAGGAAATCGGATTAAGTCGGTACTGGATTGGACTGAAATTCTTCCAGATGCTTCCTCCCTTTGCAATTTTGCCATATGTGCTATGAGTTGTCCCTTGATGATTTCATGGATGATGTCATAATTAGCTTTTAAGAAAAGTAATCCAAGAATAAATGTGAGCCATTAGATCAAATAGTGCACAAAGTGATATTGGCAATCTATTTTCCATTGGATTTCTCTATAAATACCCCCATATTTCTGATTCAAAACTGTGAAGGAAGAACCCTTGGGGAGGCTATGTCAAAATGGAAACTCAAGCCAAGGCAAAGAATAATCCAAGGTCCAAAGTTTAAGCTAGATAGAGATTAAAGGTAAGCAATCTATCCTAACTTATTTTTCCTTAATTTGGGGGCTTGAACTTAGGGTTTTTATATAAGAAAGTTGAGTTTTGTCTAAATTGTATGTGATGTCCAAAACCTTAGATGAAAGGAGAAAGAAGCAATTAAAGTTAGAGTTATGGGATTGAAGCTTAAACAAGTTAGTTAAGTGATTGGTTGTTGAATCAAGTTGATATTCTTGACTTTGCCATTGTTGAGACCTTTTGGTTTGCACTGTTCATGATAGAATGAGATAAAATTTCAATGATTTAATGCTTCCATTGAATTTATATGATGATTTTGTTTAGGATTGAATAGGTTTTGAACCTTAAAAATATTGAAATTAGAAGTTGTAATTCTTGGAATTATTCTCTTTTACTATTCACTTACATAAATAGTGATTATAATTTCATGATTTTTATGATTCTAATGGTTTTAAAATGAAAAGTTGTGTGAGATAAAGTAGAGAAACAAGTATGGGAAGTATTGGAATTAAAATGTGAATTTTTGGAAGAATTATGCATGTTTTTCAAATTTGTCCAGAATAGTATATAAGAGCTAGAATTTCATGATTCTAAGTTAATAAATGGATTCAAAAGATAAAATTGTACAGGGTAAAGTCAAGACATCAATTGATTCAAAAACCAAGTCTATTAGTTAAGATTAAGGAAAGTTAAATGTAGTTAAATGAGCTCAATGTTCAAGAGAAAGTTAGATTGTAATTGATGGATGATTATGTGATGTTAGGATTTGATTGTAGACTCCAAAGAGGCAGCCACATATCAAGAAGAAGTAAAAAGAAAGAGGCAAAGCAAAGTTAAAGTGAAAGAAAGTCAAGTATATGAGGTAGTAAACCTATCCTAAATTTGAATGTATTGAATGTTATGCTTAGTTGTGCTATGGCTATGTTGAATTGTGTTGCTTGTGCATATGATTCAAGCTCTGTTTCTATGATTACTTTGACCAATTGTATTTCATATGTTATATAGAAGCATGCACACTACACAATGATAACACTTTCACAAGCAAGCACAAGTATTTACATTAATGCATGCATTGTTTAGTACTATTTGCTACTGAGATTTCCTCATAAATCTCACCCCTCCATATAATCTCAATCCTAAAGGTTTATTAATGATGAAAGAGGATGAAGAAGAATGAAGAAAATTTAGGGATTGGATAATGTAAACGTTATATGATGAATGTATAAATTGGTACAAGTAATGATGTTATATGACATGTTTGCACCACAATGCTCATGATGTAATGAAAAGTAATAAATGATAAAATAAATGTATAAAATTTTATAGACATTTAGTTAAAATGTCAACTTCATTTTGACTCTAAGAACATCTTATTTTGATGTCTGAACAAAGAGAGAATTTTGCAAAGTTAGAGACCAGAATCTGTTTTTAGGATTTTTGACCAAATAAATAGTAATATTTGACAATTAAACTGTATTAATTGACTAAGAATTTGGTCAGAAAATTATTTTTTTCTTAAATTTCAAGATGTTAACTTCACGTATCTTTTTGAACTACTTTATTTTGATTTTTCTAGAATTAATTATGATTTCTTGAAGTTTGTCGCCTAATCTAGAATACCATATGAACAGTAACTCGAGAAGAGTAAACATTATAGATTTAGCTAATGGATTTTCAAGGTCTTGTCAGTTATTCTAAATACTACTGAATGGTCCATAAGATATACAAAAGTAAGGATGTTTCATCTTTGGCTTCAAGGGATTGGGATTGGGATTGAGATAAATTTAATGGTTTTATCCCTCTATATGTGTTAGCCACTATTTCTCAGGTACAAGTTGACATGAATGAAGGACATGATGTTGGAATGCAAACATGTCATATATAATATAATCAATCTAGATTATAACATATATAAGTATAAAACCTATATGAGATGCAGCGGAAGACTTATAAATACCTCTCACTATTAGCTTAGCTGATCTGAAAAGAATTGTAACTCAACTCATATACCTGTCAATTAGATAACACTATTAGATAAAAGAATATATTCTTCTAGCTGGTGATTAGCTATAGTGATGGTAACTTGTGTATAGCCGTCACCAGTGGGGAACCTTTATGAGTGAGTAGAGAAAAGTTGTCGCTCTGAGACTCAGAAAACTATCACTCGAATAATTATCTATTGTTGTTAATTTTCACCATCAAAAAATTAATGTTAATAATATGAGCAAATACTCACCTTGGACTGGGCCCAAAATGACTACAGGTCATACTCAAAAATATTTATTAATTATCCTAATTAATATCTAAATAAGTTATATTATAATAATAAATATCTTATACTCTCCCACTTAGCTTGTATACCCAATGTCATTTTCCTGTCAAGGTAAACTGATATCACACTACAAGAATCATGGCGATAAGTCCTATTCTATCGAGTATTACCTTCAATGTATTACAAGTAGCATTATCACTTAATGGGTATCATATTATTCATGAACTCAATATTCATTCAGTTCCTGTCTCAGTGTTTATCAATTTTAATAACACAAATATATACAATCACAAATTTGAAATGATAAACTACAAAATAGGATTTCATTGCTTATACCTCCACTAATCAAAAGAAGGACGAAGTCCCATATGAGGTACATGTGTGACAAAGATGGTCGACTTCAATCCTTTCATCAAAGGATCATCTAACATATCTAATGTACTGATGCATTTAATAGAAACTTGGTCATCCTTAACTCTTTTTTCTCAAGCATAGGAATTTAAGTTCGACAAACTTGTTTTGACTTTTATTCATCTTGTTTTTCACTATGGCTACTGTAGCTACGTTATCACAGTACATTCTGATTGGCTTAGAGATTGAATCTACAATCTTAAGCCTAACAATGAATTCCTTATCCAAATAGCTTGTGAACTTGCTTTAAAACACGCAATGTATTTAGCATCACCGGTAGAAGAAACTATTTGAGTTTGCTTTGCGCTTCTTCATGACATAGCTCCTTCTCTCAATAAGAAAATGTAACCAGATGTACACTCTATTCTTCTCTATGTGAGCATGTAGTGTTTATTACCTTATAGGTACCTGAACACCTTCTTTGCAGCTGTCCAATGTACTTTCCTAGGATTACTTTGGTATATTCCCAATATACCTATAACAAAAGCGATATCAAGTCTTGTACAAACCTGTTCATACATCAAACTTGATGCCGCTGAGGCATATGAGACATTTTCTATCTGTTTCTTTTTAAGCTCAGTTTCAGGATATTGATTTAGACTAAATTTATCTCCTTTTTTAATAGGAGCTATATTAGATGAACAGTTGTTCAAGAATTTTCCCAATGTAAGCTTCTTAAGACATGCCTACAAGACATTAGATTCTTTCTTTATGAATCTTTATGCCAATTACATAAGATACCTCACCCATGTGTTCATTATCAAAACTCTTAAACAGAAATTGTTTTACCTCATGTAATAGTCCTAGATCATTGGTAGCAAGTAAAATATCATCCATATATAAAATCAAGAATATGATCATACTTCTACTAGCCTTGTGGTATATATAGTCATCCATGATGTTCTCAACAAAAGCAAATGATGTGATTACTTCATAGAACTTTAAGTACCACCGCCGTGAAGCCTATTTTAAAACAACATATTGATTTCTTTAGCTTGCATACTAATTATTCTTTATCTTCTGCAACGAATCCATTATGTTGTTTCATATAAACTTCTTCCTCCAATTTACCATTGAGGAATGCAGTCTTCATATCTATTTAGTGTAACTCTAGATCAGAATGAGCGACCAATGTCATGATGATATAGAACAAATTTTTCTTATATACAGGTGAAAAAGTTTTACTGTAATCAATTCCCTCCACTTGAGTAAAGCCCTTAGCAACCAATCTAGCCTTGTATCTATCAATATTTTCTTGTGAGTCTCCTTTGGTTTTATAAACCCATTTACAGGTAAGGGCCTTAAACCCACTAGGCAACTCTACAAGTTCTCACATATGGTTGTTTGCAATGGAATTCATTTCATCAATCTGTAAGGAATTGGAAGACAGGCAGCAGAAATTAATTTAAAAATTTTTCCATTCCCTGCCAAGATTTACCGTATGTGTTTAAGCTAAGTGGAAAGAAGTATTACCCTCAGTATTCAGTCGCGACTTTCTCAGCTTTTAGTTGCGATATCCACAGCTTCTCTCCGCAGCTCGTGATCTCTTTTCGATCACAAGAAGTCGACGACTCAGGTCGGCTTCCTCTACTGGTATCCACACGAATAGTATTCCAACCACGAATGACGTGCTAGCGCCTCCTGTCCCTCCAAGGCTTACTAGAGAATTCGTCCTCTCCGTCTCTATTTCGGCAGTTTCTTATCTGCAAACCTTTTACGGATTCCCGTTCACCCTTTTTTTTCTTATCCCAACTGTAGCTCCTAAATATCAGATATATCGGATGCTATGCGTGTTACCACAGACTTGGATTTTTGGAATTAATCTTATATTAATTCTAAAATTAATACAATATCATATATTATATAATTTGATAAGAAACTAATTAAATAAATAGTGTTTGTATTAAATCCGTCTCACGGATTTAATTCACCCATTTATTTAATTTAAAATAAAGATAAGACGGAATTATATTTGATTTATTCTCATAAATTAAATTTGAGATATCATATCAATTTGAATTTCAACGCGATAGAGATTTAATTTTATCCTTATAAATTAAATCTTGTAAATATCTCTTATATGAGATATTATATCAATTTGAATTTCAAATTCAAAAGTGATAGAGATTTAATTTATCCTTATAAATTAAATCTTGTAAATATCTCTTATATATAATATATATATACGAATATAAATATAAATAAATATATACATCCACCCTGGATCATTCATTGAATCTGGACATATCTTAGATTCAATGAATCTGGACATCATAGCTCGTGTTGGGCTATTTTGTGTGTGACCCTGTAGGCCCATATGAAATTGGCAGTGGGCCATTTACTATACTGACTCACAAGTCACAAGCGGTCTCTAACAAGACATCACGACTACCCAAATCATATGAGAATCGATGAATGATGTAACCTTTTATACAACCATATCATGTCCTTTTTGTCACACGATATTTTGGTCATGGATGAGGCATGGAGAATGTCATCCTCCTATTCCTGACCGTTACTTTCTCGATCCCTGAGTAGTCTGACTATAGAAATGGAACTACCTTTCCATTACAGTATGGCCATACATTTCTCAGACTCACTCATTGAGGGGCCCAGTAACATTTCTCTACGAATATGAGGGATAAATTTCATCTTGACCATTCACAATCCTCCGCACGGAAAACCACTAAGCCCGAACATAGTCTTTATGATCACTCGGTCAAAAGGGACTTTTGACTAGGTCAAAGCTGAGCATTTGTCATGTAGGAATCCATGATAATCTCAGGTCAAATGGCATAGTTACATGGTTTGTATATGAGAGAAGCTTATGACTTAACCCATGCAGCTTTCTCATAGCGGGTCGGTCTAACACCTTGTACTCTTACATGTGTCTATGACTTTGATTTATATCTCTATACATCTTCAAAGTCATACTGGTCTTATTTTATCTCTGTTCCCACATAGATGACTGACCAGGGACATTTAGGATAAGATTATGAGTTATCCAAGGATGGTCATCACAGTAAACATGCAAACAATATGATAACACAATTAATAAATTCATAAATCAACAATGTTCATAAGACAATGATTGGCCCCTAGGGCACAATTTCCAACACAATCATATCATAATGTTATAGTTTAGAGTTCGCACTCTTCATGGCCTGAGTGAATGTTAAAGGATCATTATTAACATTTACATCATGTCAACTTTAGCATAATACATTACGTAGTCATCAGGTAATGCTGATCTTTTTTCTCTAGTTGACCTCCTTAATTCAACCTCTTGGGTTGATCCATGTTACTAAATAAGGACATCTTCTATCACATTTTATGGTGGTTTCACTTGTGTGATATATTGATCTTTTATATGTCCATCTTGTTCAGCATTGTCAACTTGAGCCACAGGATATACATCAAGTTCAATGTCAATCCTAATAATGAGATAATCATTAACTATTGATGTTCTCTCATGAATGATGTCAGTGGTTTGCTTTATGTGGCCATTTAGTAGACAATCACTTCCACTAATCACATTGTTCTCAAGAAATTTGGCAATCCTAGACTCTATAAACCTTTTAGAAGGTAAAGGACAATAAAATTTATAACCCTTTGACCTTTCTATATAGCCTACAAAGTAAGCTCTAATGGTCTTAGGATCCAGCTTCTTCTCTGATGGATTGTACACTCTTACTTCAGTAGGATAACCCCATACCTTGAAATGATTTAAACTGGGTTTCCATCCCTTCTAGATTTCAAAGGGTGTCTTAGAGCTGCCTCTATTAGAACCCTATTTAATATGTATGTGGATGTCTTGAGTTCTTCCTTCCACAAGGAAGTTGGTAGTTTGGAGCTAATCACCATGCTCCTAAATATATTCAGCAAGGTCATATTTCTTCTTTCTGTTACACTATTCATGTCAGTTGAGCTAGGCATGGTATATTGGGCTATTGTACCTTGCTCTCAAAGAAAATCAGCAAATGGACCTAGTACTTGTCCTTCACTAGTGTTTCTGCCATAATAATCACCATCACGATCTGATTTCATGATCTTGATTGGTTTCCCAATCTATTTTTCTACTTCTGCTTTATATTCCTAAAAGCCATCTAGTGCCTCACTTTTATTATAAAGCATATAGACATACGTGTATTATGAGTAATCGTCAATAAAAGTGATAAAGTACTTTTGACCATGCGTAGTCAAATCAGGACAACAAATATCCGTGTGTATAATTTCTAGCAATTCATAACTTTTCTTAGTCCCTTTATTTGATTTATTAGTCTACTTTCCCCTTATGTAGTCCACACAAGAATCAAATTTCAAATAGTTTAAAGATGTAAGAATTATGTCTTTATTTAATCTTTTGAATATGTCAACAGAGATATGTCCTAATCTCCTATGCCATAGACTATAAGAATTCTCATTGATGATACTTCTTTTACTACCACATGAAACATAAAAAGATTGAGGTGAATTAAAAATAATTTTAAATAAACCTTTAATCATAACTAAATTCGCAATTAAAATAGAATCCTTTGACAAAGTCATAAGTTTCTTCTTGGAAAGAACTAAATGATAATCAAATGGAATAAGTTTTGACATAGAAATCAAATTTCTCTTGTAAGATGGAACATAAAAAATATCATAAAGTTCCAAAATATGATTATTCGAAAAAGTTATACGAAAAGTTCTAACGGCTTTAATAGGGTCTCTTTTCCCATTACTTGAAAGGACATTCCTTATTGGGATATGGAAGCCTACTTATTAGAAAGCCCTACATGGTAGCCAAAATATAGATCATTGAACAAGTATTAATCCACCAAGTGTCATCATTAACGTTAAAAAAATTAGATTCAAAGGTAACATACAATGAAAGTATACCTCTCATCTTCATTATATGTTGCCTCATACCGCCAATACTTGTAAGCCTCATAGCACATAATTCAGACATGATGGCACCACCCATATGCTTGTCTGTTAGTTTGAATTGCTTATCTAAAGCATCCAGGTACCCATTGGTTGTGTTGCAATTAGGGACTACTCCCCTAATGCTTCTAGTGATCCTTTGTTGTATAAGTAGGAGAGATAAGTGGTTGCTTCTCTCCTATATATTATACATTTCCTTTGCCTCTCTGTCATCAGAGTCATCATCAGGTCTCAGAGGTTTTTCATACCTCAAGGCATAATCTAAATCCAAGAAACCAAGCTGCAGCTAAACATCATCTCTCCAATTAGCATAGTCAATGTTGCCATCTAAGAATATTTTATTGCTTACATCAGCCATAATCCTGGGGAAGCAATTGGATCGGCAAAATAAAAATAGAAAAATATACAAATAAGCTCATGACTTAGAATTTAAAGCAATCACAATTTATTGTGCCATGTATGCATGCTTAGCATAAATGTAGCATGCAAGTAGTATAAATACATATCACCAATGTCTATCTGTGGGAAAATCCATTATCATAGCATGTATTTAACTCAAATTATGGAATTATAATGCATTTGTACTTTTCCAACATCTGTGGGTTACTTAGAAAATATAAGGCAATTTTATCCCACCCTAAGTAAATATACAATTATGAGATATCTAGCTGTGGGCAAAGATAAATCATAGCTATATATTTAATTAAAATTGATATTTCAAATTCATATGTGATTAATTAATGCATGCAACAAATTCAAAAAACAAGGATGCTATGGCAACTCCTCAAGGAATTGCATGCTAATCACAAATATCATTAATTTGCATTGAAATCTAAATATGCACAACTTAATGGAGCATTTAATGAATTGATTTAATCAACAAATATGACTAAATAATTTAATTTAAATTCTTCTACTATTTCATACACCAAAAAAATATTTAATAATTAATTTCAACTCAAAAGATTTTTACAAAATTAAATAGTTAATTTAATTGCCCAAAAAGAGAATTAATGTACAAAATAGGAAATTAAATAATATAAAAAAAATAAAATTTGTAAACACATTTTTCAAATAAAAATTAAAATAATGAAGAAATTAATTTTCCTTTATTTGAACAAATATATTCTGGAAAATTAAATTAATGGCCCAAAATAATTTTTTTGAAATAAAACCAAATGACCCAAACACAAAAGTCCAAGACAGAGCCTAGAAATATTTTCCATAAACAAAAAACAAAATAAAAAAAATCAATGGACAGCCTAATCCATGAAGCCCAAAACATAAGCAAATAAAAAAAATTCTGTTCAGCACAAAGACGCAAGGCCCATCAGACAGCCAAGAGAAAAAAATTATAATAGTAGCCCAAAACACAACGACTCAATCTGATTCTTCAAGAAAAAAAATTCTGCAGACTAAAATCATGAAGGCAGCCAACAGTTTCTAAAAAAATCTTCTTTTTTTTAAATAGCGACAGCCTTGCATCTTTAGTTAAATGGTATGTTTTGGCTCAAGGCCAAAACACACCGTTTCGACCGTCTTCAATGTGAGTCGAGTTAACCTAACCCCGACTCATAACCCGAACTAGATGGAAGCCATGGCCACGAGACTTATCTATTGGCGGGCGATTTCTGGCGAGCTTTTGGCGGGTGATTTCTAGTGAGCTGGAGCTCTTTTTCTGGTGGTTTCAATAGTGGTATGCCCAAAAAATAGTGATGATCACTCCTATCACCTTGAATCCATCGAAGACAAGCCATAACAAGATAGGTACTTTGATCTGGAGGCACGACGGTGAGCTTTCTTCCCAGCGAGTTCAACAATAAACTCTAATAGTGAATATGATCCCGGTTTCTAGCAACTCTCTCTTGGGATTACAGATACAAAAGATAAAATAGGTTACAGTAAAAAAACACAAATTAAGATCTCTAGAGGTCCTTGTATCCCATATTCTATCTCATATTGTTACTCATGAGGATTATAAATTAACAAGCAAGGTAAGGAGTTTCTCAAACAAGACTTTGATGCCACATGTTGGAATAAAAATATCTCATATATAATATAATCAATCTAGATTATAACATATATAAGTATAAAACTTATATGAAATACAACTAAAGACTTATAAATACTTCTCGCCATTAGTTTAGCTGATCTGAGAAGAACTGTAACTCAACTTAGAGACCTGTCAATGAAAGAATGCTATTAGATAAAATAACATGTTCTTCTAGCTGGTGATTAGGCATAATGATGACAACTTGCTTATAGCCATCATTGGTGGGGAACCTTTAGGAGTGAGTAGAGAAAAGTTTTTGCTCTAAGACTTAGCAAACTATCACGCAAATAATTGTCAATTGTTGTTAATTTTTACCATTAGAAAATTAATCTTAATAATCAAAGTCAAATACACACCTTAGATTGGGCTCAAAATGACTACTGGTAACACTAAAAAATATTTATTAATTATTTTAATTAATATATAAATAAATTATATTATAATAATAAATATCTCACATTCTCCTACTTGGCCTGTATACTCAATGTTACCGAAGCTTTCTATGACTTTGTATACATAACCGCTTGCTTACGAACATGGCTAGCTAGGATGCATCATAGGATGCATGATAATGGCCGTTGTAACTTCTCTGCTGATAAGCACGAGACTGTTCTCCACACCATCAGAGATTGTCCATCAGCTATGTGTGCATGGAAGTCTATCATTCCACGTCGATGTCAATCCAGTTTCTTCACTCATACGTCCACAAGAGAGTCAGTCATTGATGAATCCCTATTTTACATATTATTTTCTATCTATTTCAAGGGATTTATCATGATTAATAGATATTATTATAATAATTATGATTATTTTGTGCCTTAGTTGACTATATGAATTAAATAACTAAAAAGGTCATTTTCTTATATTTTTACTAATTTTATTATCACACTGGTATGCACGAAGATATTTTTATCTTTTATGACTTTCAGGAATAATAGGAAATAATTAATAGCCTACAAAAGGAGTAACCTATGATTAATGAATGAAAAATGCATATTAATTTATTAAAAGGGAAATCAATATTATCTAATTAGATAACTCTAATTAGAGAAAATTATTTATCTCCTTTTAATATATTAATATAGCATAATAATATGTTGAAATAGTCAAAACAAAAGAGATCTTTCAAAATTTAAAATCAGATATCCACTTTGACTATTCAAATGTAATCCTTAAATATCTATATATAAGCAACATATCTCACAGATTGAATATGTGATATCCAAGGGAAATTTAATTCA